>CM066578.1:22392953-23627953 GCA_033816785.1 Picus viridis
CACTTCTTGTATGTTTTGTTTCTTTGGCTGTGCTGTGCCAGATTTACTGTGAAGCATTTGTGCGTCCATGTAGTGGATCCCCGTCACAGGTGATATTTTAACAGTCCCCCTAACACAAATAATATTTCTCAGCTGTCAACATACTTTTTTTTATTAGATTCATAATCTTGTTGCACAGTAAGCGTCTGTGTCAAGCAAGTGGCAAATCTCCAGAATTTCACAGTTTATATTTTCCTTGGAAAAGTATCCAAAAATATAGATGTCCATCTACAGTGTGCTCAGATTATTTGAGAATCTTGGAAATGCAAAAGCAGGCTGTAAGTTTTATGGGATTGTAACTTCTTAGACAATTTCCAAGTTTAGCATTGGATTCCAGCAGTGTCTGGAAGTGGACTGGGAAAAAAAAAAAAAAAGCTTTGTAATGTCTTCATAAAAAGCCACTGTCAGAAGTCTGTTTTGATATTATTTTGTCATAGTTTAGTTGTTTTTCAGAATTTAGGGGAAGGTTCAGAGTTCATTCATATTCATATTTATTTAAGATATTTTAATCTCTGTTGCAGCCATCAGAAACCAGAAGAATGAGAGCGCAAGAGAAAGAAAAATGGTTTAAATTCCTCTGCTTTTTTTGTCATTTAGTTTTAAGATCCAGGATCTAAAAATGGGATTCTTTTCAATGATAAAGAATTAACAGCACTGAACACTGTGGCTATGAACAATACTTGAATTAAACCAGAAAAGCAAGCATATATAAAGCAAACTATCCTTTTGTAATTTTGTTATTTAAGTGAGCAAAACCAAATACATAAGGCAAATGTTGAGGATAGGTCACAAGGAGAAAAGATATTCCAATTAAATTTGGCTTTCTCAGGAAAAAAGGCAAAGAGAATGCAGCCATCAGCCCAGCAGTCACCAAAACTCCCTTATCTCTGTAAACAGAAATCACAATTGTGAATATGTAAATAAGAAAGTACTCAAATGTGAAGATGTCCACCTTTCTAGTGAAGAGGCTGAACTGAACAAAAAGCATATTTTCAACTAATAAAAGTGGTACCTGAAAATATTTAATTTTCAGATAAGATTTTTGTGATATGAAGAGATTTGCACCCGAGAAGAAAACTGGAGAAGACAGATACTGATTTCATACTGTCTTTTCTGATCAATGATGGATGAATATCAAACAGATTTGACACTGTGAATTCTATATCAAGAATCATCTTTTTTCTGCCTTCATAACTTCCACATGCAAATATGTTTGTTTCTATACCTTTTTCTTGCAGTAGCAACCTCAGAACTTGCTTCAAAATCAACTGTAGTGGTTTTTGGCTATGCCTTTAAAATTCAGCTGCGTATTTCGAGCAGAAAAGTAGAAAAATATAAATAAATCACTATTGGGTGTAAAAAGGAAAACAAAAGATTATTCTAAACAAATTCATTGTATATATGTCTGGGATAAGAGGAACTGGACCATAACAATTCTTCACATTTCCCTTTTCCCGTTCTTTTTCTCTTCTCTTCTGATCTCGACTGTTTTGCTTTGCTTGGGAGAGAGATAACGTGCTTCTGGCTGGCCTTGGATAAGTCTAACCCACTGCTTGCTTTCAACTCCTTTCTCTCTCTAGGACAGCGGGGCTGGGGGTTGGGGGGGGGCAGTGGAACGACTTCCCAGGTCTCTTGACCACTGGGGGGTTTGTGTTGTTTGCTAATTGTAAATATCTGTACAATATTGTAAATACTGTATATTTTGTACATATGCATTACATTCCATTGTAGAGCGTAGTTTTTGTTTGTAAACACAGCTTTATTTGCTTCTAACTGTTGGTCTGGCTGAAAGTTAATGCTGGGGAGAAACTTAACCCACCACACCGATGTTTTAATGGAGATGAACACTTCCAAAAGGATTTGCTTTCATTCCAACACAGAGCAAAAGCAAATTCTGAAACCTTTAAGGTAGCCCTGAAATGGAACCATTACTTTTTGGTTAGCCCTACCGAAACAACCCTCTGCTCTTTGGTCAAGCATCACCTACAACAACAAGTTTCACCACTCAAAAGCAACTGGCTCAAAAGAATTCTTTATCTGAGAATGAACCTAGCTCTTTCAGAAGAATGTTTGATGGGACTACCAAAAGTAAAAAATAGATAAAACTTTAACTGCAGCTAGGCCAACAAATCATCTTTTTCTGCTCTAAAACTTACTCATATAGCTTTAAATATTTTTGACAACTGCATCCATGGGTAGGAAAAAAAGAAATTGGCCACTTCAGACTTGAATAGTAGTTAAGAGGACTGGTCTCAATGATATTGACCAAGTGTATTATTTGTAATCATGCATTTATTGCCAATCAAAGGGGAAAAAATATCAACATTAGAGTGATGTTTTCATTTATTTAACTGAAAGATTAAAAGCATCTGATTGATGAGTGTGTGATGTATACTTGCTATTATCAATACTTAGCTGTCTAAGGTGAGAGAGAGAGAAAGAGAGAAAGAGAGGGAGAGAAAGAAAGAAAGAAAGAAAGAAAGAAAGAAAGAAAGAAAGAAAGAAAGAAAGAAAGAAAGAAAGAAAGAAAGAAAGAAAGAAAGAAAGAAAGAAAGAAAGAAAGAAAGAAAGAAAAAGAAAGAAAGAAAGAAAGAAAGAAAGAAAGAAAGAAAGAAAGAAAGAAAGAAAGAAAGAAAGAAAGAAAGAAAGAAAGAAAGAAAGAAAGAAGCTCACAACTATTTTACACAAAAATGTATAATGCTCCAGTTTATAAAATTAACAAATATAAAGGGCACACTAAATCTCTCTGTTGTTCACAAGTGTAACAAAAGCTTTGGCTCAGGTAGCTTCATTATTCTGTCCTTGTTCACAAAAGTAAATAGATCCATCTGCTAATACAATGGCTTATAATGAAAGAGCTGAAGAATGAATATATTGTTTCATCTAGGCAGAAGTTGAGATAGAATGTCTCTTTGAAACAGTCTTGATGCTTCAGAGGTTTTCTGGAGAGAGATGATGCGGAAAATTACCTCAAAGAGATTGAATTGGTGTGGTCCCAGGGGTTTTCTCTGTTCCCCTCACCCCTCTCTTTGGACAGAGAGCAAGGGAAAGTAAATCTTTACAGCCACTGCTATTCTTACATTTAGAAGGAAGAGCACCGTGTTTGGAATCAACTTACACTTCAGCAAGGAGCTATGCTCTCTAGCACTAGACAACTAAAAGTGAAAAGATTTAACTGAATACTTTATATATATTGAAACTGAAGTGCTAGGGTTGCATGTGGCACAGTTTCTCTACACAGGGATCAGAAGTAAAACAGGGGATGGTGTGGGTAAGATAGGCTTCTGAGGGCTCAAAATATTACAGATTTCTTTAATTTTTTTCTTCCCCTCTTCTTTTTTTGTCACTCAATAAATGGTTGCAGTTAGGAAGCACGACTGAATTTGACCATCTCTGACTGAAAATAGCAAACTCTAGTAGACAAGAGACAGTAAGAGATAACATTTTTAAGAATTTGTGACAGTTTTAGTCTATGCCTTTAAAAGTCCACCTGTGAATGATATAGTCCTTCAGAACAAGGACCTAACCTTACAATTTCCTTAATAGTGACTTCCTGTAGTGTAAATGGGCGAAGAGTAATATTTTTGCATATGATAATGGATACGTGTTATCTTTATGTGGCATATTATTATAGGATTAACCAAAAGGATTTCACGCTGCCTGCTTTTAGGAAACTCTTCATGTATATCACTCTTAGTTTTCAACACACAGACACTTAAGTCTATTATTTTTCATTAAAGTCAAGATTTGTTTACCTTTGCAGTTCCCCCGGTAGGCAATTTCCAACTGAGGGTCTTTGCATTTTGCTCGTTGAAATTCACAGCGTGATAGAAAAGTTCTTCCATCAGATGCACAAAGTGATTTCTGTGGGGAACCTGCACAGTCCAGGCTGCATTCTCTGTCTTTGTCTTGGTCAACTCTCAAAAACTAGAAGAAAAAAAAAATGCTGTAGGTATTCTATTCCCTTGCGGAAACTGTTTTGTGATTCCCCTCCCCAGGGAAGATATACAAATATTACCCAAGAAAGAAAAGAAAACTCTGTCTTTTTAGCCTATTCAAATACGAGCTGTTTCATCGTGTCTGGGGTTATTCAGCTGCTGTTTTGTAACGGTAGTGATTACAACATTTCCGTAAAATACACTAAATCCACCATCACAATCAGGAAATCTCTGAATCTCCTTCAACCATTACGAAGCTGAAAACAGTGGCTTGGACTCTTTGGAGCAAAAACAGTGATGGCAGAAATGTTCTTCACAGCAAATTTGAGATGGCAATGGAAACTATTTTATTAGCTATGCATTAACTAGTCTACAATAAAATGCTGAAAAGTCTGTGCTAAGATCCAAATAAGATTTTTAATATCAAAACTCATCTAAAATTATAACCATAACTCCAATGGCCTCAGCACAAAAGGTCAGAAGAGAAAATGAGCAAGTAGATTCTGTTGAAGCACCTTATGAAACACAACAAATCATTTATTCTTGCAACACTCATATTAAAAAACTAAACACTCCTCAAAAAAACCTGACATTTTAGATATATTTAATAGAAATATTTGTATTTCTGCATATGCTTGCCCATAAAAATACAGGCCAAGCTTGCAGTTTTTCCATTGAGACCATTTTTATAACACAAATTACAGAGTTCTATACTTGAGTCATAACAATCCCATGCAACAGTAGAGGCTTGAGGAAGAGTGGTGGGAAAGTCACCCCACAGAAAAGGACCTGGGGATATTGGTTGCTAGATGACAGAATATAAGTCAATAGTGTTCCCAGGTGGCCAAGAACACCAACAGCATCCTGGCGTCTATCAGCAATAATGTGGCCAGCGGGACGAGGAAACTGATTATCCCCCTGTAATCTGTACTGATGTGGACGCATCCCAAATACTGTGTTCATTTTCGGGCCCCTCACCACATGGACATTGAGGTGCTGGAGTGTGTCCAGAGAAGGGCAACAGAATTGAAGCAAGTCTTATAAGAAATGTCCAAGGGAACTGGGGTTGTTTAGCCTAGAGAAAAGGAGGCTGATGGGCTGTCTACAGATACCTGAAAGCAGGTTGTTGTGAGGTTGGTTTTGGTCTCTTTTTCCAAGTAACAAATGATAGGATGAGAGGAAACAGACTCAAGTTGCACCAACAGAGGCTTAGATTGGATATTAGGAAGTATTTCTTCACTGAAAGGGTTATGAATCATTGGAACAGGCTGCCTAGGGAAGTGGTTGAGTCACCATCTCTGGAGCAATTTAAAAGACTTGTAGATGTGGTGCTTAGGGACATAATTTAGTGGTAGACTTGGAACTGGTTGGTTTACAGTCTGAATCAATGATTTTGAAGGTCTTTTCCAACCTAAATGATTCTAGGAGTCTCAGTTGTCATTCCAAAGCGCCCTACCATGGGAGAGCAGAAAGATGAAAATCTGAGCCAGGCTATGTGCTGTATGTAAACCTGTTTTGAACCAGATAAAATTATTAAATTTGTTATCAACCAATAAAAACTTCTGAGTGCTGGTTTTGAGCATGGTCTGAGTCCCTGCATGTGCTGGCCATGACTACAAACCCTCATAGGTATCCATACCCTGGTATGGCATGCCCATGGACCATGGTGTCTGGGAGTTGTCCCTGCACCAGTGTGGGTCACTTGTGGGCTACAGCATTTTTTTATGGACTGGGACAGGGTACTTCACATCTTCTTCTCACATTGAAAACCCCTGCAAGACCCCTGCTACTCAAACACTGACAGTTATGTCCATTGCATCACACATTCTCTCAGAAATTCAACGTTATCACCTCCAGAAGTCAGTGAGTAGGCTGACGGAAGTAATTTAGGTTGCTCCCATTCTGAATTTCAATAGATCTTTCCTTTTCTAGTTCTGCCATGAAGTTAAATTGAACCTGGTCTAACTGTTCAGCCCTCCAGTTCCAATACTGCAGGAAAAGCTCATGTATACAGCATTGTCCTTGGCACAGTGGAAAGCAGGAACTGCTCACCGTGAAACATGTTGAGAAAAAACTAACTGGTTCTGATGCTGCTGCATGCCATCCAAAATCAGTCTAACCCAAAAGCATTATTTTCTCTTCTGAGATTCTGAAAAGAAAGTACTAGTGAGAAGGTGAACTCATTAAGTCCTCAAATGATTTTCTTTATCCTTCTGGTGTCTCTGAATAAGCTCAAAATTAAGCAAGGCATACAGTTACTGAAAGATAGTCCTTCTCCTAAGCACTGGAAGCCATTTGAGAAAAGGTCACCACTCAAACAAAGCACTGGTTTCTTTGCTGCTACTTCATAATCATAAACCTCAGGTACAGAAGATTTTGAACTTCAGATTAGAAACTGAGGCTCCTAGGAGGAAAATTACAAGAAAAAGAAGAGTAGTATCCGAGTAGCAAAGAGTTGCACAAGCTAAAAAGATATCAGGAAACATTTGCTATGTATACATACCCTGCATTTTATTACACACACTGAAAAAGAGTGTATAAAAAGAGTCATAAATTTCCAAAATCTTCATACTTAAACTGTGGTCTATTTGCATTTCCTATCCCTTAATGTGAGGAAATACAGACGTGTTTCTGGAAAGTACGCCTGAAAATGGAGACCCAATCTTAAAGGTGTCACTTTAAAATAATAGTCATATAGTTGAATTTTGACCAGATTTTTTTATATTTTAATGGCATAGCAACACAAAAATGAAAGAAGCCTGACATTTTAAAATAAATCTTCATCTTAAACAACAATTAGCTTCAGAAGCAAATTGCTCGCATATTACACACAAACCCCAAACCTTTCTTCTTGGACTTTAGCTATATAGGTCTACAGTGGAAAAGAGATTTTCATTTTACCCTCATTTTAGTGTTATTTTACAGGTCCTTCTATAATTAATAATTAGCTGATCTGTGAGTGGGAAGGCATAAAAAATGAAATCATCTCCCTTTACCTGCAAAATGAGCAACAATGAAGAAAGGCTGCTGTGATTCTAATCAATCTCCAAATTATGCTGTCTCCAGGGCCTGCTTGGGTGTCCTGATGAGCTTCATTGTAAGGTGTTGTCATACAGATGTTCGAATCATCCCAAGCATAGCCAGGTAAGGTATTCTGAGACCCTGTTTTTTTCCTGGGAGGCACCTGCAGGACTCTGGCCATAGGCACAGGTAGAATTTCTTAGAAGGGCTTTTCTAGGAAAAATGGACCGCATGGGGCCTCTGACATAAAAACTGGATCCAACCCCTATTTTGCCTCACAATTCACTTTTGGATTTGGTTCTGGCAAGTCAAGTGGTCTCCCTCTTCCTATTCTATGAAGTAAGGATCTGAGGGAAACCTGAAGGAAAACTTTTCACATGTATAAGCACCATCCCTGTTGAGCAGAGAACTGTTTTTCAAAAGCTCAGAAAGGCCTTGTCACCCACAGAAACTCATGCAGGAGATCAAGAAATTTAATCCAGGCACTAGATAAAGTTTACACACAGCAACAATTTAGGCTCTGTCCCATTCTTCTCCCAGACTTCTCTCATCTTTCTGGTTTGAGTTGTTGCAGGAGTTAAGATGGCTATGCCAGACCACAGTGGACAACCCACAGTAACACAGTGGACAGAAAATCCTCTTAATCGTCTGAGGAATAAAATCCATTCCCTTGAGAGCATGATAGTTCACAGATTAAAATATATTGTAAAGGGCATTTATCCAAAGAGTTTTATTTAAGAATTTTATTATTCCAAAGTCTTAGAGGAGGTTAGAGTAAATTACAGGTTCAAGGATCTTCCGGCAACCTGGAAAAGTAGAGGAAGAAGACATACCCGGGAGACAAAACCACTTGAATAGCTTGTGGCTTAGCCAAACCTCACTGGAGAATTTGGGTTGCATATTTAAACAATTTCTACCATTCTTGTAACTGAGGGATTTAAGAGCAGGAAGGACAAAAAGGCAAGCAACTGTGAAAGAGATAGCAAAAAGCAAGATTAGCAAATGTACTTTTAGAAAAAGATAGAAAGTGTGATTGACATTTGGAAAATACACTGTTGTTATCTTTTACTATAGCAGCAAAAGATGATATAAGCCCAAATCAGCATTGCTTGCTCCCACATAGCCAAGCAAATTGATAAGTATGTCAAAACAGAAATGCTGAAACAAACAAGAGCTTTGGGATTTCTCATGGAATTTTCTATTTGTTTAAACAGGAACAAGCTGAGTCAGTTACACAAAAACTGGGATCGTACTGATGCACATCTTAGAGCTGTACTTTCCTGCGAAAATATTCTTTTCTTTAAAACAGTATAGTACATGGTTCTAGATGGACTGGAAGGTGACTCACGCTGAATACTGGCTCACCTGTTTCTGTCTTTAAGCTCATTTAAGAAATAAATCTGTTATTCTATAAACCAGAGATTCACTGGGAGACAAGCTTAAAGCAGCATTTCTGTCAAATGCTTGTAGCAGCTGAGATTATGCCAATAGCTGATCAACCTCAGGTGGAAGTATTTGGAGGAGCAGCAAAAACTGGACAACTACGGTGAAACCCTATTTCAAAACAAACCACTTTTAACAGAGGTGTGTTCCTGGCCCCAATAACACAGAAATCAGCCTAGTCAAGTTTCAGAAAATTGTTTTAAATTACAAATTTGAATTTGCGATACAGATTACCAGGCGCGACCGCTGAACTGGAGCTGTTTAGCTTATCTTCTGCTTTATCTTTTAATACAATGAAAAATGTTTGCAAACTTATTTCAGCATTTACAATGCATTATAATTTACAACACTTGATTTCCAAGGGGCCTACTATTCTATACTAGATCCTGATTTCAGTTCTCATGTAGTATTTCTGAGAACAAAGGAGGATAAATGGACCACAGAAGAAAAATGTCTTAAATTTACCTCAGTTGATAATCCAAAAGTCACTATAAACTGCGTGTGCCACTTGACAGATACAAGTACTGATTAAATATTATTTACTGTCATGTGTTTCAGACATCATCCATTTCCAGTACTTTTCTTCATCATCTCACACACCAAGGCCTCTTAACTCTGATTGAAATGTGTCTCCCTATATTGCTGGCAGTCCTAGTGATCTTTCCTCTGTTGCTGGAGTTTGGTAGCAGAGGTATTGTCAGAGTGTGTAGTAGTAAATACTTGAAGCCTTGCTTATACTGGGGAAAATTACTTCTGCTCTGTTTTCCGTTCTGCTTTTATCTTTCAGTGTTGTTTTTGTCACTGATCCCACATTTGAGCTATGAACTGGCAGGATGCTTATTTCCTCAACCATAAGCATCATATTGCAGTTCATGAGAAAGTTTTTCCAGTACCTAAGAGTAAGCATTTGATGGTTTCTTTACTGTGCTGTTAAACCACATAACATGTTCATAAACTTGTTCACTGTTATGGTATAACATGTATCTTCTCTTTACCTTACACACTTCATTTTCATGCAGGGATTCAGTGTCATGCTTTCTGGTCTACATCCTGCCATCACATGTCTTTTTTCACAGCCAGGCAAGAAAAGGTCTTCAGAAGAAACCATCTGTGAAACCACATTCACAGGGATCAACTTTCTTACCACTGAAGCAGATCACAGAGTATACTGGGGGAAAATAGTGCCTTACTAGAGAATCAACAACTAGATACATCTACACATCAAATTGTTCGTGCAAGAAAGTAGAAGAGTTGACACCACTCTTACAGTCTTGTCATGGGGAGTGCAGACATCTCTCTCCATTGGAGAAAAAGCTGACAGCAGATGCATTTATGATGAAGCACAAAATTTAGTTATTGAATCTGGCTCACAGCCTTTTAAACAGATACACAAAACTCTACATTTCACAGCATAGTGCACAGCTGTGGATTGTCTTTGGTCAGAGGCCACTCTCTGGCTAATCTGAGCAAGGCAGAGGAGTGTTCCGTAACATCTTGGTTTATTATCTTTGTAGAATTTGGTTCAGCTAAAATCTAAGAAAATTTCCTTGCAGTCTTGTAGAGATATAATTCACACAAACAGGCTGCACACAAAGCATAACTCATAACTATCCTGAACTTATGTTTACTTTGCTCTAATGTAAGTTTTCCTACTACAGCTGAAGACCCTGAAACTGCTTCTTCTCTGACTCTGAAGACAAGCTCCACCCTCTTCTATGAGATTAGGTTGGAGTCCATACACTAGGAAATCAGAAGAAATTCAGGTTCATGGATTTGGACTGTTCATGAGAAATTTTCAGCCTATCTTCAGTTTCCACTGGACCTGTATACCCTCCACTGACACAAGGTATTTAAACACACTGATAACAGGTTTTTGTTCTGTTGCTTTTTGCAGATCTCTTAGAACTGACATAAATACTTTCCCTCTGACCAAGTGAAATTACTGCTTCAGAATCTAAAGTGAAGTTCAAGTCTTCTTGCATAACAGGAGAATAATACCTGCTTAGGGTCAAAAAAAGCAGGAAAAGCAAGCAGAAAAGATGTATGCCAGACATTACTGGTTTGCTTTGAAAAGCCTAATGCAGACTGTAGTTTTGAATGGCAATTTCTTTATCCTGCATCTGCTTGCTATAAGATGCTGAATAGAATGATCTGACTTCCATGCTGCTGGCATAGGTAATCTGCTAACAAGCTATGGAGCAACATGCTCTAACGTGGCTCTGTGCTTAGGGCTTTGCACTGTTGAAAAATGTGTTGAATTACAGTGATTTATGTATCTATGCTGTTTATGTCTGATACCTGCCTGAAGGGCAGACGTGGAAATCTCCAAGTGAGAAATATTTGGTCCTCTGTGCTAGTCTACAACAAAAAATGAGTTAGAAAGTAGTAATACATATGTGTGTGTATATATCTATCCACACATGAAGGCTATAATCTCAGAATCACAGAACCACAGAATGTTGGGATTTGCAAGGGACATCCAGACATCACCAAGTCCAATTCCACTGACAAAGCAGGATCACCTAGGACAAGCCACTCAGGAATGCATCCAAGCTAGTTTTGAGAGTCTTCGGAGAAGGTGACTCCACAACCTCTCCAGGCAGCCTGTTCAAGTGCTCCATCACCCTCACCATAAAGAAGTGTCTCCTCACGTTGAGATGAAATATCCCATGCTCTTGCTTGTACTTGTTTCTTGTCCTATCACTGGGAACCACCGAAAAGAGACCGGCACCTTTATCTGGACACCCACCCCGCAGATATTTATACATGTTGATGAGATCTCGTCTCAGCCGTCTCTTCTCATGACTAAATGGCCCCAGGTCTCTCAGTCATTCTTCATAGGAGAGATGTTCAAGTCCCACGGTCATCCTTGTAGCTCTCTGTTGGACTCTCTCCAGCAGATCTCTGTCTCTCTTGAACTGGGGAGCCCAAAACTGGACACAGTATTGCACGTGTGGTCTCACCAGAGCATAGCACAGGGAGAAGAGAAACTCCCTAACCTGCTGGACACACTTTTTTTAGTGCACCCCAGCATGCTGTTGGTCCTCTGGGCCACAAGGGCACATTGCTGGCCCATGGATAGCTTACTGCCCACTAGGACTGCGAGGTCTTTCTCTATGGAGCTGCTTTCCAGCTGGATGACCCCTTGTCTGTACTGGTGCCTGGTGTTATTCAATTATGTGTAAATATTAACATGCTACAGGCAGTTTAGAAAGCACTCTAATCACCTAGTTTGTCTCAATTAATCCACTTCATCACTTTTCTACCAAGGAATGAAAAATATAATATATTTAGAGAATAAACTCTACTCTTATCCCAATGCCACACAAAAGCACTCATTCCTAGTGCTGAAATGTATAGAAAATTAAGTTCTCCTCATCTTTTCCATGGAGTTATTTAGGATAGTACCAGAAGATACCTTGAAAATGACAAGTCTGCATAATTGCTATACTTCAGATAGCTTTAACAGATTGGTTCACCTTGTGCTTTCCCACAGGTGAAGGTGTAGGTGAAGAAAAGCAGTCCTTCATGACAGCTCTGGGACAAGCCCAGAGCTGCCTTCTTCAAATTATGACCTCTTTCTTTGTCTACATATGCAGGACAAGGTTAGGCTTGTATAGAGGAATTTACACTGAAACCCATCACACAAAGAACTAATCAGGTGCTATTCTGATGAGCTAGAATGTGTGTCCCCTCAATGGTAAAGGTTCTTGGTGTAAATTAGAATATTTCCATTATTATATTCCACTGCCACACAAGTAAGTAGACAAGTGAGATCTTCTATAAGGTTATCTCGGATATCTAAAGGTGAACATTTGTTATTGAAAATTCATTTTTCCCTGTTCAACACACAAAAAAATCAGTATTCCAGACACATACTACAGCCTCTCCAGAGCAGCAAGCCATGATCAGGATTTCATAATGTGGAGCTAGTTGCCTAGACTAAAGAAACTAGAAATTGGCACCATTAGAGTAAGATTCACCTGACTTAGGATAAGATTAATCACATCCTAGAAATATCCTTTTCACTTTATGGACTGGAGAATCTGATCAGATAGCTCTCCTGTAAACAGTTACGATTCCTATGACATTAACCCAGCCCATAGTGTCAAAGAAAAACAAAAGGGAAGAAACATTCAAAGTCCCAGGTTCCAGACAACTAAAATAGATGGGGATTCTACATTTCAAAAACAACTTATCAATGGTTTCCAGTGGGTGTCTGCATCTGCAAGGAGACAGAGAGTGGAAAATTGTCTCTAATGTCTGCTGAAACATTGTTTTATTCAAAAGGATTCTTTTAAACCTCTGAAAACACATACACACACACACACACACACCTTTGTCTCCTTATATGCCATGGAACACTAGTTCATGTGTAACTTATGACATCAGACCTCTTTCAACATAAACTTTAGCCATCATGGTTGAAAGAAACAGCTAGTGTATGCAGTACAAGCAGGAATGTGAGGCTGTTGAATTTGTTGTCATTGTGGTGGTGTTTGTTTTATTGTTTGGTGTGTTTTTTTAATTATCATTGAGTCAGTATCCAAAGTCAGCTGCAAGTTACCTACCCTATAAGACATCGTGCTTTGCCCCCTCAGTACTGCTTGCAGTGCAGTGGAGGTCTTGGAGACTCAGTTAAAACTACACTATCATCTTGTTCTGATTAGCACAGAAAATTTACTGTCAAACAGGGTTGTGCTTTGATACATATTGCTTTGCCATGATTCTCTTTTTGGTGTTTATTGCTGTATCAGGTGTTTTTGTAAGTGAACACTACTTTGCTTCATTGATGGAAGGATGGCAAGGCTGAATGTCAGCACATCCATCACTTCGTTTTGCTGCTGCTTCATAAATTACTCAAAAAGGCAAAATATACCACATGCTCTTTCTTCCTTTGAAGAAACAGTAGATAACTTATTACATCTGCTATCTCAAGTTTCATCATTATCATATCACAAAAAATGTTCCTCCCAACAGCTCACCAACTTAAGGAGGTTTCAGGTGATTTGGTGGTGCAATAGTATTACAGTATTTCTAATCTACTATAGGTGATTTATTCTGGGGGCTTGGGAGGCAGGAAACCATGACTAATTCAGAGAAAGGTTGGAAGGTAGGGAGAAAACAGATTCTGTAAGGGGTTCAAAATTTCCAGCTGAGCAGATTTTTATTGCATTTATCACAGTTTTGATCAAAAATGAACTGAATTCCTTTGGTCTCTGGAGGTATGGGGAAAGGTACAGTAAAAGAGTATTCTGTGCTGTTTAAGCATCTGGAGTACAGAGTACCAGGAAACACTACAAGAACAAGGGGTGCAAACCTCTTTTTTTCTCCATTTGGTTTTGTCTTGAAAAGCAACTTCAAGGTAGCACAATCACAGCTCTTGAAGGGCTGTTCTTTTGAACAGCTTAATGCTAGGATCTTGTCCCATCCCTACTAAGGGAACATCCCTACACAGACTTCAACAGGAGTAGGTTTGAGCTCCTATTGACTAGCACCCAGCTCTGGTGAGCTACACTTTCAGAAGGACCTTTCTCTGATTCATTTGAATGCTTCTACAATATAGTATTTGGAATCTCAAAGCACTCACTCTAAATGAGACATACCAGAAGCTGTGAAGTCTAAGCATCAGAAACAATATATGAAAAATATATTAGCATTGACTTCACATGGCTAAAAATGAACTATTGGTCTGGATTCTCAAGATACGATGAAGGCGGTCAGTGATACTAAAGTACTCATTATCTGACTACATTCATTCACTTCCAAATCTGAAAGTCCTCCATAGTTCACAAAACCACCCAATTTTGCATGCATACTGTATTCATGATAGATGCAAGTAGCCCAAACATTTAATATGGTTGATATTTGGATTTAATAAAAGTGCACCACAGCGAGGGCAAATAGACTACAACATTTTCTTCCTTCCAAAACATTGTTTACTTGGCTTTTCTGGGATCAAAACAATCTTCCCATCATTTTTATTATAGATACTTTGAAATCCATCTTAACATAAACAGATGGCTTCTTTAATTTTGCACCATCAAGGAAGTTAAATGGTATCCAAACTAGAGTATCGGCTTGCTGCATGTGTCTCCTGAAAACTGAACTGTAGATTGGGATAGAAAGCATGACAGTCAAGTATAGTCCTGAAAGCAGAACTGTTAAAAATGTGGTAAAGCAAAACAACAGGAAGATGGTATCCTTTGTATGTATGCACAACTGCTAATTAGAAAGATCCCAGCCATTTTATTTGTTGAGTAAATATGTAACTTTTCTTTCTCTTTGTCCAATGGCATTGCTTCTCTTGGTTTCTACTGTTTGATAGTATTACCAGCAAAGTATAGAGATTTGCCTGAGTCAAAAAACACCTACAGATAAAAGACCCTTGGGTTGCCAAAGACAAACCAATCTATAATAAATTTAGAGTGAAACTCAAATTGAAAAAGTTTCTGATCTTAAGGTATTCTGTTCTGCATGCACTCTAATCCACTTAGTTTCATGTGTCATGCACCCAGTGTTCTGCATTTCCCCCAGTTACTAGTAACTTTATGCCTTTCATTCTTGTGGTATTGTTATTCATAATCTTTTCTTTGGCGGGTTGCTGTCATTTATAATGTTTCTTCTCAGTTGCCAGAAGTCACAAAGAGAGAAAACAAACAAAGAAACAGTGGGATGCATTGTCTATGTATTGAATGATCCTCTAGTTTACTTAAGCTTTTCATGAGTGCTGACCCAACTTTCAGAATACAAGTGGGCTAGAACAACTCTCTTGTTAGCCAGTTTCCTCACACACAGCTAAACTGCCTGGTTGGTGATTTTACTAACCACAGTTATGGTCTGGGAAAATAGACACGCTTTACTTTTTAATCTTGTTCAAAGGCTGCTCACATAAAAAATATTTTGGCTTCTAAAATGGTGAAATGCTATTTTAAAATGTAAATAAAATCTAAACCAGGTCAACATTTCTGTATTTGAGGGGGTTATTTCGGGATTAAAGGATATCAACACACACCCTTAAAGTATCTGAGCTATCTTAAAACAATAACTCTTAAAGTACTGATTTACTCAAAGTAAGAAGCATTAGTTTGAATCTCTGTCATGAAGGCCAGAAACCTCCTCAACCCCTCATACAGCACATAGGATGCGCAAAACCCCGAAAATGAGCTTCTATATGGTCTCTGTCATCTCCAGGGTCAGGTATTGCCAGTCATGTTGCTCCCTGGAATCATGAGAGGCTGACCTCCTTTCCAGCTCAGCTCTGCTCTTTTTCCTGACACATGTTCAAGCAGCCTCCAGCTCTCTATACCAATTCAGCAGTAATTACATTGGGGAATGTAAAAAGACAACTTGATAAAAAGATGTCTTGAGTTTGGCCAATTGAATCTGCTGATGAGTATCCAATACCACACTGATGTCATGCCAGCTTTAAGAGAAAAGTGCTGGCTGGAGATAAGTATCATGGGGCTTGTAGTTCGGATTGTTTCCAGTTGCTACTTCCAGTTTCCAGTTTTGGGGATCTTGGTCTTTTCCACTGAGCTGGCTTTGGGCTTGGGGGAGTCATTTTATCACTGCCTTCTGCTGCTGCTGCTTGTGCTGAAAACAGGTTAATGTAATTGTACATTGTGTTATCTCCATTAAACTCTCTCTTTATCTCAACCCAGGGTTTTTTGTGTTACTTTCCCTCCTCATCTTTGGGGATAGAGGTTAGGGGCAAAAGGGCTTGCTTGTTAGAGCAGATTGTGTTAAACCAAGACAGAAGCTCTTACCTCAATGAAAAGGAAATAATTTATTAAAGGAATAAGGGGACCCCCTCAAAAGCTGAAGCAAAACAGTACTTGATGTGTTGCAGGCTTGTATGGAACAATCTCCCTTTGTGGGGGGGACAGAAAGGCTCAACTAAACAGGGCTTTTCTATATCTGAGTTTCTGTGCAGCTCTATTTAATGCCTATCATGATCAGCTGACAACTGGCCACTCTCCATATGGCTGGTTGCCTGCTCTTCCTGGGGAACTAAAGAACACGGAGGGCATCTCAAATGACGAAGACACAGTATGAGAAAATATCACAACAGAACATTTCTTTTTATAATTTACATCAAGTAAGCAACTGATTCACGCAGAGCAGAAATTTGATAAGACATCAAAGGTCTAATCCCCAAGCCATAAAGCTAACTTGCTGACAATAACTGCAGAGCTCCAACTCTCTTACATTTATCACTGCCATCAGCTTCTTCAGAACAAAGTATTTGGGAAGTAAGGCAGGCAGCTGAATCTGGGAGGCAGATTTTGCTCTGGTTAAACTGTTGCCCTTAAAACAACATGTTGCTAGGTTTAAATACTGTCGTCTTTAAAAAGAGAAATCATGCTAAAAGCAAAAAGTTAAATAGTACACATTTGGAATATACAAACATTTAACAAGTCAGTCTAGTGAGAAAAAAAATAAATAAGAGAAAATATAAAAACAACACTTTCCATAGGGACACAAGAACCGGGTCGTGGTTTTCTGAAATCACAAGCCTTTTGACTTCCTTCCAGCTTTGGAGTTCCATGGCACTCTTGCATGTTTGCTTGTATGTTGGGCAAAACCATTTTTGTTTTAATTTAAACCATTGTTTTTCAAGGAAACAAAAGTCGTTAGGAAGTCATTTATTTGCCATTATTATGAGGACTTTTGCAAAAGAAAAACCCTCCAATATGAAAACCAAAATTTTGTGTGCATCTAGAAGTGGGTAGGAGCAGTCAGCAATCCATGATGAAAATCAGACAATTTACCAGGAAACAAACAAACAAACAAACAAACAAACAAACAAAAAAAAAAAACCCAAAAAACAACCAAGAAGTTTTGTATCAGATTTTAAGTGTCCTCTGGGCTCTTTGTAGCAGAACACATTTTTCTTGCTGTTCTTTGCTTCCTACACACTATCTTATCCGTAATTCTTACATCTGTTGTAACAGATTACCCAGTAATACCAGATTAAAGAATTGTCCTACTAGAAGTACAATTTATTAATTTCTTTCCGCTGTGGGCTGCTATATGTGACATTTTCCAACAGAGAAAGGAATTGTTAGGAATAAGAACCCTAATGGAGCAGAATTTCCATTTGAGATCAGTGACCAAGGACCCCACCATATCAGGCGTTACACCAAGAAAGTGTAATGATGATCACACATACTACATTCTGGCTGAACAGTCAAAAATGGAAGAGACTACTGCAAACCAGAAGGATAGAAATCCAATGCTGTTTCTAAACTGAGAACATGCAAAGCAAGATTATGTCAGCAAATTGGGATTCTTTAACAAAAATAAACCATATCACAGATTTTTTTGCAGTAAGATGCAATTGGAATCAATTCTTACACACTTGAAGCCTAGACATTCTGTATTAATAAGAAAACTCTTCCAGTACTTTGAAAATACAAAAAATGACAACTGCAAAGTTCTAAAGAGCAGGTACTTAATTTTAATCAGACTTTCTTGTACCCCTCGAAATGGAAGAACTGAGGTCCATGAAGTTCTGGCTCATACCAAGAACTTGTTTAAGCATCATATTTCTACAACCCAAGAATGAAGATTCCTGGGATTCAAAGTCTCTGATGCAGTATCTCATACTTGTGGCTGCAATAGTTTTTATTTGTGTATTCTAGTCATACTAGAAAAATCAGGGAATCATATCATTACTCCACATTACAGATATGGTTTATATACACTGGAACTGACTGACATAATATGGACAGGGGTGACACCTATGACATATTTTCCTATTTCACTGTGGAAAATAGCTCCTTCATATGGTTTTGCACAGGTTACTGCATTTGGAAGAATATTTAACAGAGACCTCTTCCTCCCAGGTGTAGAAGTTTTTGTCTTTCATGGATTCTGGGACCTGAGTCTTGCAAATGATCTTTTTTTTTTTTTTTTTCTTCCCTTTGTGCTTGTGAACTCAAGCAGAGCAACTGTAGCCACAGCTTTGTTTCTTTCTCGTGTGTAGTGGCCTGGACAACAAGCAGCAAGATGGCTAATTTCAACAAAGTTTCATTGGCATAGGAGAAAGAAAATAAATAGTGAAGTAATTTATTTTTTCTCAAAGCTTAGTCTTTGCTCCCAGCTCTCTGTTTCACAGAGAGGAGGAAAAGAAGATGCTACAGCAGATGGTGAGGCATTCTCACTTTCCCTTGTGCTGCTGCCTGAGGAGAAGCAGCATTAGGTGACTGTCCTAAGGGTAATTGCTCACTCACCTCCTTCCCTGTAGGAACAGGTTCACTCAGAGTCTAAGCAGAATTACAAGCTGCCCACTGCAAGTTACTGATGCTGTCAGTGCTTGACCACATTCAAAAGTAAAAAAGATAATTCTGATAAAAGTAATTCTAACACATTCAGCCATGAAAATGGCTTGGAATAGATGAACAAGATTTTTCAGGCTCCTTGTCTTGGATATCCAGACTAAGTTATTCTTCTGTCCTTGTGCAGTCTGCTATGTGAGCTTTTGGATGTCATCCACTGGACTGATAACCCTAGCCACCTCTCACTGGGGGCCAGGCCCACTCCTAAAAGCTATGTCAGAGCTCTAGCTACAACTTTTTCAGAGTAGTATCATTAGCTGATTCTAACATATTTGCCATAGGTTTTGCTGTCACTGGCTTAGACTCAGGCTCCTGTGTGGGGAAGTATGTTCAGCTGTGAAACTAATGGACAGAAAGAGGTGCCAAAGTACCACAGATGGCTGATACAAATGACTCCAATTGCTTTATGTCACAAAGTAGTGGCATTTCCCCACTATTGAGGCAATACATAGAAAATTGCCAGATCTTTAAATAATTGTTTGGATTCATATGTTTTAAAAAGTTAAAAATCTAAGTCCTCTGCAGCTGCAGTTGATATCTAAATACACGCTGTCCTCACAACTTGCCTTTAAAGATGAGAAATTCCCCTGGAATCAGTTTACAACCAGTGAATTTAGTCACAGAGATGCGGTGGCTTGTTCAAAGTCACAGAGGAAGTCTGTGGCAACACTGGGAACTAAACCCAAAACTCCAGAAAGTCATTCCTTTTTTTTTTTTAACCACATGCATCATCCTTCCAAATGTTCTTTTCTACCAAAAAATTTTAGTCATGGCTCAAAAAGGATCAACTCACTAACAAGTTAAGGACATGGCAATAGAAACTGTATGAATCCTTCAAAACTGACATACAGATTTTTGTTAAAAACATGCAAGGATGTTCTGTAAACTAAATTATGACCTTTGCTTCCAATAAAAAAAAAAAAAAAAAAAAAGGTCTTTGTTGAAGGTCATTTTTAATGGGATCTAGGATGATGTTCCAAGAGGAAAGTATGGCCTGAGCTGTTTTGGCTCTGCATGCCATTGATTCTCTCAAGCTTTGAAAAACATTATCCTGAATTCGAGGTCTCAGAGTTTTCCTCCAGTTTTGCACATAGAAGAATAGAGGAAAGAATACATTTAGATTGTAAGAAGAATATACCTCAAATATTTCTTCCTTAAAAGAACCAGACCTACCTAAAAAAAAAAAAAAAAAAAAAAAAATGAAAAATGCAATATAAGAGCAAAACATTAAATAAATACCAAACCCACAAGACCTGAAAACAGCCACAAATTTGAGTTTCACTTATTTATTGCTGAGCATGGATTACTTGGATTTTCTGAGACAGCTGAGCACAGCTTTCATTTAGTTATACATTTTCAGATTTAAGAACACTTCAGTGTTTTATATTCTTTGAAATCACTGTCAGACATTTCAATAAAAATGACAGCATTGTTAACATGTCCATCAAAACCAAAATAGATATGATACTTCAATATTTCTATAGCAAACTGATACTTTTAAGGGTTTTTCTAAACATTGCTTCTTACCATGTTTAAAAGCTATGCCATAGTGCTTCTCAGCAGAAATCTTTCATTAAAATTACAAGTTTACCTAAGAAAAATAGAAAATACTCCAACCAAGATGGATATGTTCCTTAGCATGGCTTCCATAGCCAAGTACTTCAATCTTCTCCCAGCTAGAAAAGCAGAGACAAGCAGCCCAACAAGGAGTTGATATCATGATTTATCTGCTGCATGTCATGCTTTTAATGCCACAGCATCTATCAGATAATCAAAATAAATGACAGTGGAAAGTCTTGAACATAGACAACGCAAGATTTATGTTTGTTAGCTGCTCTAAGAGGAATGGATATGTAAATAGGCTAAATTCTTTGCCCTCTTTTCACTAGAAGTTTTATTAAGGAAACCGGACTCTGCTTGAAGTTCAAAATGTTTTGTTTTTTGTAAAATACTGTTGAACTACAAGGGGATCCAAGCTAACTAAATATGGAGCAAGAGATGTATTTGTATAGCAGCCCAAAATATTCTGTTACTGATTCATTGGTAATTTATGACTGGTTTGGGCATAATCTTAACCAACCATCGTTGGTTTTGGGAGGTGAACTGACATGAGTCAACCAAAATTAATATGATAAAGAACAGTTCACTCTTACTGCTTACGTAAGTCCAGTCAAAATTTGTTTCTTGCAACAGAAAGTTGTTTCCAGTTGCATCCTTTGAGAAAAGGCAAATACAAAGAGGCACGGAAAGCTCCATTTATCATATGATTCCTTTCTCCTTAGCTCAAAAGCATAACCGCCTTGTGCAGATGGAAATAAAACATAATACCACGTTTTCATGTCCACAGAACACCCAAAGAAACAGCAAAAAAATCTAGAGAGTTTTCATAAAGTACCTGTATTGCATAGGCAGCTTCAAAAACCATTTCTTTCCATCACTAAATAGTCGTCTTCTTCCCATTTCTAAGCCTAAAAATCTTGTCAGCACTTTCAGCAAGGATGACATAACCCTGCACAAGCATACAATTAAGAACTTGTCCTTTGTTTATAGTAAAGCCACACCCAGAAAATATTAAACTTAAACTTAACTTATTACTTAAACTTTGGAAGTGACATAAAACTGTTTAAATCTGAGAAAAAAGCTTTTAATAAATTGATCCAGTGAATTGTAAGACTGTATGTTACAATCCCTGCAGAAATACTGTGAACAAATATGAGGTTTTAAGCTGTATCTTAGACTTGAGATAAAGAAGCAGTTGACATGGTGCTACCAATAGAAAGAAGATGGATTCAATTGGATTCAATAAAGTATCTACTGTCCAGCACATATAAAATTCCAGTTGAGACACTGAGTGGTAACTCTGGGGGAAATATGATTCTCAGCAATGAACACTATAAGTTAAGCATTTTTAGGCCCTAACTTGGATTGCCTTAGCTGTTGATATGAGAGAATATACAGTTTGAATATGATCCACTTCTGATGAATCATATATGATATATTGTGGATATGATGAAAAATAGTTGAAACAAATTTGCTTTTTCTATATTTGTTTAAGCAGCTTTAAGAGGTGAAAGAAGAAATGATAACTGCTACAGAATTTTACTTATGTTTTCAGAAGTCTTTACCTAGTCATGTCATTTATGTACACACAAAAAAATCCCTGCAGTTCTTTAAAGGATTTACACTGTTGGCAAGCTTTGAAATACTGCTCTTCTCAAGGGGAGGTGATCTATGATTGCTCCTCTTTGCCTCACTCAAAAACTTGCATGGTAACTTAAAAGGAAGTATCAGGATTTGCATGTTCCTTAGCTAAGACCTAATACTGTGCTGAAGAGCTTGTAGATCTAATTATCATCTTGCCCAGAGCTTTCTGAAGTACCAGGTTCTTCTAGCTGATAGAGTATACATGGGCCTCACTGTCTTCTCTCTTGTTCCCTTAGTGGATTATATTATTTATTATATAGATCTTACCCCTTGATTCACCCTGGTTTATGTTTTCTTGGCTAGAAGAGGTAAGAATGAACAAGTTCCAGGGGAATTGCAGCTGTGCAGAGACTACATATCATCTTTGTAAAATAAAAATCTGTGAGGTTGTTGCTTTTTGCTCTATCCAACCTAAAGAAAACCTTGGGTTTCTTTACAGCTCACATTCAGTTGAAATCTTTACGTAATTCAGAATAGAAAGCTACAGTGGAAATCAACACTTGACATAGCTCTAATAATCTGTTTACCTCACATACTTTTATAACATTGGTTCCTAATTGCTGATGGGCCAAAGCCTTAAAGGTGAGAGGCAAATGACACAATATAAACCCAGTGGCCTGACAGTGGGCAGGAACTGGCTACAGAAATTGTGAAGAGAAGGCATTGGTGGTAGAAGAATCTGGATGAAACCAGCAAGGTGGAGGAAAGACAGCAAGGAGGATGCAGTAATGACACTAAGACCTACCTTAAAAGAAAGGTCTCAAGTGGCCATTGTAGTGAGCTGCTATTCCAACTCCTTCATATTTTCTGTTTGCTAACATATCTACATGATGCTCATGCACGTGCAAAGAGTTGCAGGCAGTTTTTTTCCCAAAGCTGATGCAAAATATGTCTAATTTCTACATTACTAGCATACAGAGACATAATAAGGAAAGCAAAGACCTTTACTCACACACCATTTACCGGCATCAATTGCACTGACTTCAGGAACAGCTGGGACAGTTTAGACACATGAAATAGTTGTTTGTAACACCATATGATTAAAGAAAAACCTTAACCAGGGAGTTTAGATCTAAATCCAAAGCCTCCCCAAGTTCAGCATGTTTTAGATCCAAGATTATGGTTCAGACCCTTGCCTATAAAAATTGCAGCAGTTTATAACTTACTGTAATTTTAACCAATATATCATACTGAATAGATCAGCACCTACTTTGGATTTTACAGGCTTTGTGGTAACTGGTAAATGAAGTTGTGGAACACCAGCAGTAATGAGTACTACTCTAGAATAAAAGGAAAACATTGAAACACATAAACAAGCAAGTGTCAACCTGGTGTTCAATTGAAATTATAATTCCCATTATGTATGATTCAGATCTAAACATAAAATTGCAGTATCAGCAAATGTGTGATAATTAGAAGTACTCACTCTGGAGTAAAGCAGTAGGGTTAACTATGAGAGAATCCAACAACTTCCACCATAAAAATGTTGTTATGGTTCCAAAACCAGTTTCTGCTTTTAAGTTAGAACTTTATTTCTATGAAGATTATCCACCAACCTCAGCTGTTTCTTTGCTCAAATATTTGTAGGAGGGATTGAACTCTTTTAATGTGATTAACAGCAGAAATCTCATTTCCTTCCATAGTACATGTCGTTGATCAATTTGGAGATTAGAAAGCAAAACTTGACTATTCTGAAAACATTGCAAATGCAAACAAACTTTACAGAAAGTATTAAATAAGGAAAATACCTTGCTCATTCAAGGGGTCTGCCTTAACCTTCAGTAAAGGCAAAAATCTTGAAGCTGAATTTGAGAAAAAATCAAAACATAAATAAGATTCAACTTTTAAAAAGGAGGGTAGTTTACCAGATGCACTAATATACCCATTAGTCTGAATGAGAACAGATGTGGCCCGTTTATGAATATGTGCATACTTTTAATTCCCTAATAGCCTCATATTTTCCTGACTTTGAAAGTGGGCCTTTTTTAAAAAGTATACACTGAAACTGGATGTATAAGAAGCAACTAACTTTAATAAAATGAACCCATCTTCCAACTCTTGAGAATCACTGTCCAAACAAAGCTATGTTGACTGTGCAGTTAGTTGAGGGCAAGAGGTTTCATGAAGAAGGTGAACAGAAATATGGTTCTTCAAGTCTCCCCATCAACAACGCCCCCATTCATTGAAAAGAAAACTACTGAAGCTGTGCTTCCAAACATCCATAAATTAATTCCAATGACTCAGAGTGATCCACAGTGCAACATCTGCCACATTCAAATGTTCGGTTTGCTTGTTGGGTTTTTTGTTTGTTTGTTTATTTTTGTAGCATGAAATTCAATGCTTTCTACAGTTGGGAAGACTGTTTTGGTGATTTTGTTCATGTGCAGGGTGGTAAAGTTCCCACACACACACAAAAGAATCCACAGCTAACTCAGCCGGAGAAGCAGATGAAAAGCTATATTTACAAGCAGAAATGGAATGCAATTAATATGTACAAAAATATACAATAATTACAATATATACAGAAATAACAGCAATGTATGTAATACAGGAGACCTTTTCCCAACCCCCTGCGGCCAGGGGGTTCGGCCTGTCCCCCCTTCTCCCTCCCTACCTCCCCTTTTTCCCAAAAGGGTTAGAGAGAGAGAAAGGTAATTAAGGAGAAAAAAATCTGTTAAGCTCAAAAAGCGAATGCAAGAGTTAGTTTTCTTATCTGGTTAGCTCTGTTAATCCAAGGTCACTCTACTCCGCAAGCTGTTGCTTCAGAGAGAAACAGGCCAGCTCACAGGACAGAGAGAAGAAGAAGAGACTGAACAGACTGAACAGACTAAGCTAAAACTTACAGTTGCATTCTACCAATGAAATCAGTTTAGCATATCTTTGTTTTCATTCAAATATCAAAAACATTCAGCCAGAGTGTTCAGAAAGTGTCCATTTCTTAAAGGCACAGCTAAACCGGTCACAGTTCAAATAGAAGATTTTGTTTCATCAGTCTGTGCATGTATCTACATACCTATCTACCTCTTCAGAATTAGCTTATATGTAAAATCAGAATGTTATTGGCATTTTTGTAATATCTGGCTTTTACATGGATCATATGACCTGCTGCAGTCACCTTTTTGAGTACCTCACCAAAAAATAGATCTTGGAAACACTTGGGTACTGAACTATTTCAATTAAAGAGTATCCAAGTCAAGGTCACAGTGCCAAAGAAGTGCATAGGATAATTGCTTTATGTCTTATCACACCATAATTTTTATACTAAATACAAAAAGCATACAAAGTCACATTTACTGAAAAAAACATAGATTACTTCAGTGACTTCGGTATTGTTCAGTTCCAGTAAGCAACAGATTATTTACTGTGGGAGCAGAAAGGGAAGGCAATGCTTTACACAGAGAGCTCATTCAGTAGACTAAATTGTCATTACCTTTCCTCAAACAGGAAGTTAGAAAATAGAAAGCAACTTCTTTTTTTTTTTCCCCTATTAGTCAGGAGTGGGAAAATTCACCTATATTGATTCATAGCTGCAAGTAACAATTAGAGGTTGATTACTGACATCAAGTCAATACTGAATTAAGTGGAAAAGTATCAGCTATTTCTAAGACAACTGGGTGACTTTTGTTAGCCCAGCTGTATCTTAAGAGAATACACACACACAAAATCCAGGCCTCTGGAAGTAGTTGATATTGCTTTTTCTAACCTCTGGCTGCTTGGAATTTTCCTTCTACATTTAAGTATTCATTGTGAAACGCCAATCAAGTTTGCATGATTCTTCATTTTGGCACAGACAACAGACTCTTAACTTCTTTTCTGTGAATAAAACTACAGTGATTAATTCACACACTAACAGTAACCAGCTCAGCAAATTTTCTATTATCTTCTACTGTGGCTCAGAGGGTAAGGGAACTGGAGTCCCAGCTATATCTGTGACTGCTGGGCACTAAACAGTTTTTCCAGAACTGTCAGCATGCCATCTGCAAAAATACAGCTGTGAAGTGAAATAGTCAATCTGTGTTACAACACATGAAGAAGAGTTTTATACACTGCAGCTGTCTGTTAGACTCTGAAGACCCCATCTGTATCTAAAGGTCAGTGATCTTTCTGGATATTTGTCATTAGACAAGGCAACTTGCCTGAGTGAAATAATTTAATATGAATGGAAATTTTTTTTCAAAATAGATGATTAATTTCAGTTTTTCTGTTAATTCTGGTTTCTGGACTCTGCATCAATCCATTGTACACCACACCGGCATATGAAGCTATTGCCTTTTTTTACCAAGTTACACAATTCTGATCAGCAGCACTTAAAATGCTCAGGTTCAGAGAGTTATTTTCCTCTATCAAGTTGACAGGCTTTTCCATCACTATTAACTCAATCACACAATCATAGAATACCAAGATGGAAGGGACCTCAAGGATCATTTGGTCCAACCTATCTTGGGAAAAGCACAGTCTTGATAAGATGACCTAGCACCCTGTCCAGCTGAAACGTTCAATGCTGGGGACTCCGCAACTTCTTCTCTACCAAGATTATTTCAGTGGCTGATTGTCCTTGTGAAAAAATCCTCTTTGCCTTTATTTTGAAATGTGGTATTTCTAAAAGCAAGGCATCACCTGCGATATTTCTGAATTTTAATCCTACTCAGGGAAGTTATTAATTACTTAAACTATCCTACCGCATTTCAATTGGTGTGATTTAGGGCTGTTAATAGAATTTGTGCTGAAAATGCTCAGCTTCAGGAACTTTCCTAGCATCCTAAAAAAGAACAATCTACTGCTTTATCCTGTGATCCTTTTAGAATCTAGTAACATAAAATGTCCTAGGTCTCAATCTTAGTATTTTTCTTAACTAGTCAACTCAATTCAGTTTACAAGAGTCAGCAAAGTGGTGCTAACAATAGTGTCTTTCTTCTCAAGCAGGTAAGATTCTCATGCTTTCAGAAGCCCATTGGATGTGGATCTCCTCTGTTACTAAGAGACAAGAAAACTGAAGAGGCTGGTTAACTTTTGCCAGGATCCATTTGTATGGCAACCTTCACTAGGGTTTAATCTCTCAATCCTAAAATGAGCAAAGACCAGAAAGTATTATCTACCTTTTTCTTCGAGGAAAGGTGCATGTTTCATCCACAGCCACCTTAGAATATTATGCATTTTTTTCCTACAGTGTAAATGTTTATTCAATACAGGGACTTCTAGGGTGTTTTAATTATCTTCATCCTTATAGATGAATGTTTGACTACTAGCTGAATAATATGGGTACATCAAGAATCACTGAGGAATGCTGCCTGTCATCACCAAACACAGCAGCATCTCACAGAAGTCAAAACAGATAGCTGATGTCACTAAGCCATCACAGTGATCCCATTTATAAATAACATAGGTCAAACTCTTCCAAATTGCAGCTGTGCAACCACTTCCATTTGAGCAAAAAAATCACTGCTATAACAGGGAATAATTTTTGTCATGTTATTTAATGTACATATTCAGCAGCTTTTATCACAGGAGTAAAATAAAAGGTGAAGGGCTTGAGGGAGCAGGTTAGGAGGGCTGGCATTTGGCAGAATTCCACAGCTTTCCCTTTTGGGGGACGTGATGCAAATTCACTTATATATTTGCCCCAGTATTCAAGAAGAAATGTGTAACTTAAACACACAGCAGTAGCTTAAGCTAAGGATATTGGAAGTGTGTCCACATCAATTTTGTGTGAACTCACAAAAAAATATACACAAGGGATATAATGGCTTGAGCTGTAACTCTTCCTGTTTTTATTGTTTCTATTATGTGGTTTAGGGAACATCTTTTCAACATTCTTCATGTGCTCCCCTTCCCACCATCCCAAGAAAGGGGAGTCACATTCAGTCCTCCAACCATGAAGTTGTGAAGTGAATTCTACACATTAGTGGAGGAAAACTCCATCTTCTGAAAGCAGCCACAAAGCTCTGAGTTCCAAGATTACATTATGTCATGCAATCTGGCATCAAATTCATCCTAAAGTCCAGCTCCATGTCTTTTTCACATCACCGCCATATAAGATTTTCCTGGTGGTTGCTCAAATTAACTGACACTATTACCTGCTTAACAAATCCTCTCCACCATCCCATTGATCCCTGAGGGAAGATCACATGGGCAGTAGAGCTTTATCCTCAGGTTATCTAAATCAAAAAAATGAGATTGAAATTTTGAATTTCCTATGGAAAAAGAGGTTTCTGTCAGAGAGCCACAAGCTTCTACTGCCTCTGGGCCAAGATAGATTGACATTGCCACTTAGTTTGGCAGTCTCTGATAGGACATGCCTCAGCTTTTCTCTTTCAACGAATTCACATCTCCTCCAAGTCCCACAAGCAGGATTTCAACAGCTCCCTTCCGTAAGTTAAACTAGACAAAGCAACACAGCTGATTGACATCCTTGACACCACTGCCATCACACAGGGATGCCATTACACAGACCACCTTGCAACAGCAGTTCCAGAAGTTTCACAGGAATTCACAACCTCACTCTTATACACAGAGATGTTTGCCCTGAAGACATTAAACGTGAACAGGAGAGAGCATGGAGATGGCTGCAAGTGTCCTGTGGAGGAATATGCCCACATCTGAAACCTCACACCATGGGAGGGCTGTTCCTTTAGGTAGGACAATGAAAGAAGGGCTAAGGCTGCAGCCACATACTCAAATAGCTGTGCAATACTTATAGAGTAATGGCAGCAAAGAAGAAAGTGAAGCCACCAAAACTGGTGTTCTCCTCAGTAAGCCCATGGCATGATAAAGGGTATCATGAAAAGAGAGAGTTTAATTTCCAGACAGGATGTGAATCTATATTTTCAAAGCTTCTGTGGGATAGACACATTATGCTTTTTTGACCCTCCAAATTCCCTCCTTGTTATCACCACCTTCAACTGATGAGTTAAAATGTTTCCTTAATTACAGTTTGTTAATGCTGTACAACAGGTCACAGACAGCAGCTCCAGAAGGCAAAGTATAGTAGACTACTTCTATTCAGAGCTGCAGTACCCAGGTTGCTTCTACCTCTGGAGGGCAGAGGTGGGCATATGTTCCTTTCTTAATAAGAAAATTACTATTTTAAAGTCACCTTGAGAAAAGCCTCTGCCTTAAGAACTGCTTTTACCAAGTATGGTCACAGAATCACAGAATCACCAAGGTTGGAAGAGACCTCAAAGATCATCAAGTCCAATCTGTCACCACAGACCCCATGACTAAACCATGGCACCAAGTGCCGCATCCAATCCCCTCTTGAACACCTCCAGGGATGGTGATTCTGCCACCACCCTGGGCAGCTGTGAGAGACTTGTCTCTCCTGGTGACTCAACAAAGATAAAATCACTTGCTGTTTGTCCAGACAATAGCTGATGTGCGTTGGGCAGAGCCACTGGAAGGACTCTCAGAAGGTGCAAAGATAACATTGCTCACGGGACTGCAGCTGGCCTACAACAATGGCCCAAGGGCCCAGCATTCCACACCTTCAGGACAAGATAATTTCCAGCCATCAGATACCCCAGGAAAGGACAATGGTTCCTGATGTGAAAAGAGTGCGTGGGTAGGTAGATGGAGCAGGAGGAGGCGGAGGCCTTCCCCCTCCATCCAGTTGCTGCCCAAACTCACCTGAGCACACAGAAAGATTTCCTGGGGAACGATACCTGGACCTAAAGATGATTTCCCAGAACGATATCCTGGGGAACAACACCTAGACACTTGCCTAAGGGCTAAAAAACTGTATAAAAGACTGGAGCAGCTACTGGCTTTTAGGAGGAGAAAACT
Organism: Picus viridis; assembly: GCA_033816785.1. NCBI lineage: Eukaryota > Metazoa > Chordata > Aves > Piciformes > Picidae > Picus > Picus viridis. The sequence continues at coordinate 22,422,721 of CM066578.1, forward strand.
GGAGAAGCAAGATGCAGAAGAAAGAAGACAGCACCACACGCTGGAAACATCACGAGGCCAGCACAATGAATCTTGGACTCTCCATGCCCTAAGTTCCGCCTGCTGCAACTCATGGAGCTGAAGAAGCTGCCCAGAGGACCTCATCCCTTCTACAGCCAAAGCCTCAGCACCCTTCCTCTACAGACCCAACATCTCCTGCAGCACCGTTTCTCTACAGACCCAACAGCTCCTGCAGCACTTTTCCTCCACAGACTCAAACTGTCTTGGGGGTGAGGGGTGTGGTAATATAATTCTTTCCCTCTTCTCCCTTTCTTCTCTCTCTTCCTATTCTCTCTCTCTCCCCTTCTGATCCCTCCACTTTATTTATGTCTATCCACTGTAGTTATGTAATAAATAGTCTAGCTGTTGATATTTTGGCCTCGTTTGTGCCTCTCATTTCACAACATGAGAATATTCATTAAAAGCCTGAATCTCTTTCCCTCTCCGGATCGAGACAGCAGCACATTCCAATGGCGAATAGCTCTCTCAGTGAAAAACCTTCTCCTCACCTTGAGCCTAAACTTCCCCTGGCACAGCTTGAGACTGTGTCCTCTTGTTCTGGTGCTGGTTGCTTGAGAGAAGAGACCCACTCCCTCCTGGCTACAACCACCCTTCAGGTAGTTGTAGACAGCAATAAGGTCTCCCCTGAGCCTCCTCTTCTCCAGGCTAGACAATCCCAGCTCCCCCAGCCTCTCTTCCACTAGATCTTTCCACTAGGTTTCATTCCTAGCCTGAACACTTAGTTCAGAGCACATAAATATTATCTTGATTATTTAGGTAATGAGCACTACCCACTTTTCCCTTCCCTCATTAGATCCAGGTCATCACTCCATTTAATATGCTACCCAAAAGTGTACAGTGATAAAACAGTACAACTCTGACTGCATCAAATTAAAAGACAAAGCTATTGAAATGACTGACAAAGTCTACACCACTTAATGAGAATTTCAGTGGGGAACTGGATGCACTAAATGCACTATCTCAAAGTTAGTGCATTTGTTGTGAAGGCAGATAGGACTTACTGATGCAGTACCCAAATTTGTACTCTTACCAGATAGGTCCGGTATAAAACTTTTAAGCATTTCATGAGCTAGTTTCTGTTCCCAGGAAAGGCATCAGTGCAGGTCAAACAAGCCTTCTGCCTCAAAAATATTCAGTTAATCACAAAAACTTCCAAGGCATCTAAGATTTCTTCCTATCATTTTAGTCATTCAAGTTGATTACAGAGACCGGCTGTGAAATAAAAATTTTGTACAAACTGAACTGAGTTTGGTTTAGCGTCTTCTTTTAAGGCCAGATATGGAAGTAACACAAATTGCTTTGCAGATTCATTCAATGTAAAGGTTTCTCCAAAAGTCCAAAAAATAAAATGAAAAAATAAAAATAAGAGAAAGCCAACAACAAACTGACATGGTGAAGTAAGAATGAAAAAGTAAAATTATCATTTCCATTGGAGCAAGACATGAGAAATGGATACTTGTTTCTGTATTTTTCTTGAGAAGGGAGAATATATCTCTCAGAGTTTTCTTGTTGTCTCAGAGAAGCTGATGCTGGCAAGCGCCTTTTGTTTTATAACTGCAGATGCAAGGAATGAAATTTGATCTTTTGTCAACATGAGATCAGTTCTTGTGGTCCCACAGCTATTTCTGACCAGACCTTGCAAAATAACAGAAACCGATTTCGCTAAGGTATTTCTGGACTGAACATTAAAAAGAAATTCATATGTTTGTTAGCTGCAATTTGCTTATTCAGTTTAGTCTTCTGAAATTTGAAAACATTGAAAAATGTGTCTGATGATTACAAGCATAGCAATGTACAGCAACTCTTTGCTGCCTGGTGGAGAATTGCACTGCCACATTAGTGTTGATGTAGGTGGGTATGCTTATTCAGTGTTGCATGGCTCTGAAAGCCATAGTAGCTTGGGCACTGTGCCACTGCAACAGTTACACTGAACTATGTGGTCTCTTCCAACACAGGATCATTTGCACAATACTTAGATGTGCAGTGAAAAACAGTTACAAAGCACCCATGCTGCCTCCTTCACCTGTACACATGGACACAGTCATACACAGGAAGACTTGAATATATCCCCTCTGCAGCTTCTGTCTTTGGCAGCCTGCCCACTCTTTCACAAGATTTACTTGCATTTCTTGGTTTATATGGTGTGGAAAGCAAGGAAAGCAACGTGGAAAGCAATTTATTCATTTTCTGTTATAGCGTACTCCAGCTCACACCCAAGGAGATTGTAGATGGGGGCCCTGATACAGGATGACTCAGTATTCTACAAGGACTCTATAACGTAAATATGTAGCAGTATCCTAAGCTAAGAATATTGGCACTGTGTCCTGCCATATCTGCATGCTGGCTGTGTCAGATATATTAACATGAGTGGTCAACAGTCTAGTAACTGCTGTCTTGCAAAAAATATTCAATATGATGTGGGAAACTACAAAGACTAGTGCTCCCTAGATATACTGGGTGATTAGCTGAGACTGCTCGACACACATTGCCTCCACAGCCTGTCTGAGACAGTCCTCTGGGCAGATAGTTGCATTTTTATACAGTTTTTCCCAGATTCTTCTTTCAGTCTGGTCTCTGTTTTCATGACTTAAGGAATTATGAGATCTTTAAGTCTGGTACTGTGCTAGCTTCTTGTTTGCCATTCTCTTTCTTCAAACGCAAAGTCTTCATTCACACATAACAAAGCAAATTCAGCATAATGTATGTGATCAGATCCAAGGTTTATTTTCCCTATTGCCTGTATATTTCATAACAATTTAAAGCTATGAAATCTGTATTATACAAAGTAAAATGATACACAACGTCAACTAGAAAGGAGGTGGTTTACTGGAGTTCTTACATAGAATCATAGAAGAATGGAATGGAATGGAATGGAATGGAATGGAATGGAATGGAATGGAATAGAATAGAATAGAATAGAATAGAATAGAATAGAATAGAATAGAATAGAATAGAATAGAATAGAATAGAATAGAATAGAATAGACTTAACCAGGTTGGAAAAGACCTTCAAGATCATCAAGTCCAACCTATCACCCAACACCACCTAATTAACTAAACTCTGGCACCAAGTGCCTCCTCCACTCTCTTCTTAAACACTTGCAGTGATGGTGACTCCACCAACTTCTTGGGCAGCACATTCCACTGACACCAGCCAGGAAAGTTTCTGTCCCCTAAAACTGGAAAAAAAAACAGCTTGGCCTTTTCTTGCCTTAAACTGGTTTCTGTTGCCTTTCCTAAATCAAAAATTCGGTTGCTAGGAATTTTCATTGGAAGAGTTACTTCACAGGCTATGCAGCTATTTTTTTAGGGTACATTCTGGATTTTAGTACTTAAACATGATGTTAGATCTCCATGTATAGTTCCTGAGAGAATGCCTTTCATAAAGGCCTGGCTGCTAGGCTCAGGGTCAACAGAGAGTCAGCACAGCTGCAGGCAGCCTCTTTCCCTTGGTTTTCCTGGGGAGAGACTCTCAGGCAATGATGTGGAGAGGACAACCCAACTGGGGCTTGCCCTTGTCCATGGGAACTACATTTCTTGCTGCTTGACTTTTGCCTGATCCACTGTTTCTGCCACATCACAGCTTCCCCACAGCTTCTGCTCATACAGACCCAGACTACAGGTGATTTCTCCCCTTGACACCAGCCCATTCCTAGAAAGTGGATTGATGCCTGCAACTGGGGCTATCCCCAGGCCTCCACAACTGCTCTGCTGCTGAGTGAGTTGGGATCTAGCTGCCCATGGGGAGCTCCTGTTGCTTCCACAGCCAGGTCCTTACAGCACCTGATGCTTTAATGTAAAATACTTGCCTTTTAAAGGGATTGTGTGTGTGTGTGTGTGTGTGTGTGTGTTTGTTGTTGTTGGTTTGGTTTTGTTATCATATTAAGAGGTTTTTGGCAGTCATAGTGGTTCAAGTATAAAGAATTTGTCCCGCAAGAAGAATGCGTAATGATTTGCTTTGGACTGAAAAAACCTGAATTTATATTTAGTTGAATAACATGAGAAAGAAAGCCTTATAAGTGATAATTTGTTGGATTCAGATGTATTTAGATTGAGTTGTAGGGTTGTTTTGACATTGAGTAATTAGGGTAATTAGAGAAGACAGCTGCAAGATTGGACTATTTTAACAGTACAGGTCACTGTGATACTAAGATCATACAAATTGCCTAAATATATGTGTGCTTACACAATGAACTAAGCAGCTGAAAAAGTTTTTCTGCATTTAGCAACAAAGATACCTTTAAAAATACAGTGTGTGACTCTTCAAAGGCATATTTGAAGAATGGATCTTTGGAGACATCCCCAAAAACATATCTTTCAATTCCTATAGATGAGCTTATCTGCCATGCATAGAACATCACGAGTGTGAAACAGATTTTAAAAACCTGCAAAAATAAAATAAACACTTTGGGTTTATAAAAGTTTGTCTTTCATGATAGTGGTATAAGGATATTATTTTTTTCCCACAGTTTCTGGTTGTGAACATTTTTATATGCCTGGTTAGAAATAGTTAGCAAAAGTAGCTATCGATGACCTGACCTGTCTTATCCAAGCCTCTTGTCATGCTAAATAATGATTCAGAACATCAATTTTGCCCATAGTTAAGATGTATCTGTGAGGTTTTCCTGTATTGACACAACAGTATTCACTGCACCTTCAAGTGTTTCATTAATAGAGACTGGCTTTATAGGCTATTTCAAGGCTGAAAAATATTCTGCACACTTCTTGGACAACTTTGCCATTCAGTATTCAAGCTATAAATTTATGACAAGAGGGTTTGATACACTGCTTTTAAATAATCTTTGATATATGCCATATCTTTTATCAGAAATTTATATTCTTATATGAAAAATGGTAGAGGAACTCTCAAAAGGAGAAACAGTAATCACAAAAAAGCAACACTAAGTACTGCTATATTGTCTTCAATATTGAAATAAAGTCCTGCGACCGTTAACAAAGGGCTAAGAAAGAGAAGTTGAAGAGCTTGAAAATTTTAAAGAATACCTCTCAGATTAGAAAAGGTTCACAGCAGTGGACTCAGTTCACAAAACTTTTAAAACTGTATTGGCTCCTGCTTAGTTGATATATTGTTACAGTGCAAAATGCTATATGCGACTATAGCCACCTGTAGCTGCATCCATGTTACACTATGCATGAAATAAGATATAGCTGTTTGAAGTTTCTTACAATTAAAACCTGCTTCTATTTTTAAATTGCTAGATTTCCTGCACTTGTATTTTCTGTCAGCTCTTCTAGGAAACAAATCTCCTTTACATTACTACACATTTCTAGAGTACAATGTAATGACTACCTCTCCGTCTCTAAGAACATCAGAACTATAAACCTGGGATCTCCACAAAATCCACGAAGTTTACAGAAAACTTTCAAACAGAAGAGCTGTTTGTTACCATTTTCTTTCTAAATGTAAAAATTCTTAGGCAAATTGTCTTAAAAAAAAAAAAAAAACAAAACACCACATGGAAAATTTGCCAGAATTTCTCTGTTCTTTCTCTCTGTATGCCCATACCATTTTAAATAATTTGTAGCTTTGCTTACGTAAGTCATATCACAAAAGAAAATGTTTAACTATTCAGCTAATCAGATTGGCTAGCAAAGGTTTCACTTGTTTTGTTACTGATAACAGTTATTTTTAAACCTCAGAGGATGAAAAGCTATCTATCCATTAAAAAAAAAAAAAAAAAAAAAAGAAAATAAAAGAAAAAAAAAAAAGAAAAAACATCAGTCAAAAACCAAAAGAATGCATGGATATGTCTTGGTCAAGAGGAGAGCATTTTCACTAGACTGCCTGGAGCTAGATGGCCATCTTATCTATCATATTGATTAAAACAACTGTAACTGCTTTATGTGTGAACTTGTTCTCAGACTCAAACATCAATCAGAAATACAGCAGTGATCTGCCAGTCTTGGAGATTTACCTCTTTTTTTTTTTTTTTTAACCAGTCCTCTCTCTGCTGGTTCTGAGAGGCATTGTAGGCACACTGTTCCAGATCTGGCCGTGATCACTGCTTCAGAGCTAGCTCCCAAGCCCTCATATATGCTTTCTAGGAGGAAGGGATCCCCAGACAAATTTCAAAATTATCTACTCTGTACACTGGAATTGCACTCTCCAACAGACAGATTTGCCACCTTCCACATATTAAGGGAAGCGTCCATAACGACGCTGAGTGCTGCTGATAAATTATCCCCAGGGTCACAAAGTACTGGGAATGTATTTTATTAGATGATGAGTAGAAGAAGGACAACATCTGGATTCACAATCCATTAGACTAAATCTGCCAAGTGTTTGGGTAAAGTTACAGAGTATTTGAACAACACCATAACAGTTAAATAGATTCCCATGGCACAGATCCTAATGCAGCTTGGAAAATGAAATAGCAATAGTGCAATAGTGTTCACCTTTGACATGAAAAGTGTGACAAAGAAAAAGTCCATCTGAGAAGCAACATATAGTCAACAGCTATTTGAGAAAGCAAAACAGTAAGCAGTAGATCTCTGGGCTAGAAAAAGCTTAAAACCTTGATCAGTGTGCTGCAACAACAATGCAAGTGACCTGTACACTGAAAGACCAACCCTTCATTTTGTAGCACCATTCACAGCTTCAAGTTAATGGACCTGAGGGAATACTGGCCACATTAACTGAAATAACAGCATTTACTAGCTTCATACATCATACAGTTACCAAGACAGAGGATATAGAAGGAGTTTTAATAAACTGCACAAACACTTCTGAAAAACAACATTGCAGCAGATTAACAGCAGGAGCCTCACATTAGGTATGGCAATCAGATTTGGGCAGGATTCAAGGCCAGGGGGTCATGGGGAGGTTTAAGTTTGGAAAATGAAGTGTATTGTGAAATCAATGCACATTGAATAGGTTTGCCCATATAATGCAGTCAAATAAAGAACAGTTATCTTGGCATTCCCAGCTCTAGGAGCTTTTCTTAATTATTATGTTGATAAACAAGACATGTATATGGCCTTAGCTCTAATCTAACAGAGGTGTATGTGCAGATAAACAATGTGACTATGTAATATGAAAGTTTAAGAGGTAGCCTTTCAGCTTGACTGTAAGAAAAGAACTTCATAAAAAATAAGTCCTTTTTTTCTATTATACTTTGGAACAAACATATAAGTTTTGAAAGAGAAAAGAAAAAAAAAAAAAGAGATGGGAAGAAAAGTTACTGAGACTCAAAGTTTTTTCTTCCTATACTTTCTGGCATAAGTATATCTCCCCATTATGTGGATCTTGACTACTGTCTCTGCCAGGTTCTGCTTACTCCTGTTTCATACTGAGCTAGCATCTCTACCACTTTCAGATATTTGAAGCCAATCCTTGCCTTCCAAAACATTCTTTGGACCCTTCATATAGCACACCATTTAAGAACGGCTGAAAGAGATTTTTCCCCTACTGCCAAGATCAAAACCATAATTATCACACACCAAAAAAAAAAATGTGGACTGCCTTGTAATAATGATTTTGGTGGATGAGTGTTTTAGCTCCAACTTAGCAACCTCCTATGAGGACACTGAGTTACATTTGCCCTTCAGAGTAAAAGACAGGATTTTAACAAGTTTCATGTCACCAATTAGGGCCTGTTTCAGTGGAACTTAAAGTGTTGTAGCCACATGCATGTGGAAGAAATATGAATATGATAACATGGTTGATTCAAAAAAGTAAATACCACTCAGAAGCAACAGAGAGGAAAAGAGGTGATTTTGTGCCATTTCTCTGTAGTATGTGCCCAGTGGCATCCTTATGTTGATGACAAAGTTAGAGTGAGGTGGATGTTGGTCGCTTCTCCCCAGTATCAAGTAATAGAACATGAGGAAATGGATTTAAATTGTATCAGAGAAAGTTTAGAATTAATATTACCAGAAAAAAATATTTATTGAAAGGGGGTCATGCATTAGAATAGGTTGTCCAGGGAGGTGGTGGAGTAAATATTCCTGGAGGTGTTCAAAACACACAGACATGGTACTTCAGGACATGGTTTAATGACCATGGCGGCGTTAAGTCGATGGTCAGACTCAATGATCTTAGAGGTCTTTGCCAACCAAAATGATTATAGGATTGTATGATTAAACCTTGTATGTACAAAAAGCTGACAACAGGTTTCCATTTTATTTTAGGAGGCAGAGTTATTAAGAGGCACATCACCCAGATACATACAGACAGATACCATGTCCCTGCAGCTTCTGAACATGCTTATTGGCAGTATCAGTTTCAGATACTGCCACCATCTCCAAGCTCCTTTGCATGTTCCTGCCCTTATAGAGGGGAGACCCATAGACAAATTTATTCTCCTTCATTCCTTTCAGGAGAGCAAATAAATATTGCCTTGTTCCAAAGTCAAGATGACAGACACAGGTCCAACTTTCCATTGCTCAAAGTCCCACTTCCCACTGGACACAGGAGGATGTAGTGGAGAAGATTGGACACATTCATTACAAAGAGTGTGGACTACCTGAATTCCCATCATTCAAATTCTCTGGCACACATGTACATTTGTACCCACAGCTCTTGTATCAATGACATGCATGACATGATCAGAGACCTCCAAACTTGCTTTTGTTGTGTGCCTGTCTCAGGTATTTCTACTCGTCAAGTCATGTGAAGGTGTGCAAAAGCAAGCCCATATTCCAGAGGGACAGGACAGAAGCTGCAGTTGTGATCCCCTTCTTTACTGGGAAGGACTGGGCAGTGTGCTCAGATGGCCAAGAAAGCAAACAGCATCCTGGCCTGCATCAGGAATGGCATGGACAGCAGTAGTAGGGAAGAGATCATGCCCTTGTACATGACAATGCTGAGGCAACGCCCTGAATACTGTGTTGAATGTTAGGCTCCTCACTACAAGACAGACATTGAGTTGTTTGAGCATGTCCAGGTGAAAGGCCTGGAGAATAAGCCTTATGAGGAGCATCTAAGGGAACTGGTATTGTTTAGTCCAGAGATGAGAAGGCAGGGAGGAGTCCTCATTGCTTTCTACAACTACCTAAAATGAGGTAGCAGTGAGGTGGAGGTTGGCCTCTTCTCCCTAGTAAAAAGAAGAAATGGCCTCAAGCCACACCAGGGGAGGTTAAGACTGGGTATTAGGAAAAAATTTCTTTACTTAAAGAATGGTTAGGCATTGGAATAGGCTGCCCAGGGAGGTGCTGGAGGGTCTTAAAAACCATGTAGACATGGCACCTCAGGACACGGTTTAATGGCTATGGAGGTGCTAGGTTGATGAATAGATTCAATGATCTTAGAGGTCTTTTCCAACTGAAACAATTCCATGATTCTATTATTCTATAATAAGGAGAATAATTTCTGACTTTCAGAACAGTGTACCAGGGGGACAAACTCTGAATTCCCCTCACCCCCACTGCTCCACTATTTGAACTGCCTTGCAGATACCTGGCATACATCCCACCACTTTTTAAACAATACAGAACACAGAATGTGAGCATATGACACGTGCAGCCCCCAGGCCATTTACAGTCAGAAAGTACTAATATGAAATTAAGTAATCAGCTCCAATTATACTTTGGTTAACAAATTCTACATGTCACTCCACTAAACAGTAGTGTTCTAGCAAATTAGAAACATTTTTAAAAGTCACAAAGTTTTAAAAGACATTGACCTATATTCAAGCAAGAAATATCAGGCATGAGAAATAGAAAGCATCTATTTCTGCTTCTCACAGACACCCACACACACCTGCTTTGCTGTTGTTGACAGCAGATAGCTGCAGGGCTTTTCCTGAGAGACATCCTGCATACCACAAAATGGCTGTAGAATATGAACTGTGACCTCCTTCAGCTTTGATAGACTTGTCATTTCTGTCAAGCTTTTCCATCCATCATGGACACTATTTCTAATGTTTAACTCATTTATATGATCTCCTGAGGGAATGGCATTGCATCCCTGACATTGCTTTAATTACTGTCAGGTGGAAACAGTGAGTTTTCATGCGTGATTAGTCCTATTTGTAACCACCTAATTTCTTTGAACATTTCTGGCTGCTTCCTATTTGTATTAAATGAGTGTAATTTCCTGACTTGGTTGTAAAATGAATCTGGCTTTGGAGTTTCCACATTCCCAGGTGTGCAGAGAAGACTCAGAACAGCAATTTTAAAAAATCATGTACTTTTGTGTCAAGAAGATAAACAGTGTCACTTTTTGTCAGAATAAGCAATTCAAGAAGTAAAAGCTCTCTAATCATTTATGATGATAGTCAAGAGAGCTGCTAAAACAAACCCAACTGTATAGTCCACCCCTGCATATATATATATGACTGACATAGGTAGTCTTAAGATCAGAGATGGCAATATAGGGAATGTATTGCAGCTGATAGATAACATTTTGAAGACCCAGGTAGCCTATAGGAAGAAGGCCTGTGTTTCTTGACTATGTTTGTCACCACTTTCAGGCTGCAATGAAAGCCTTTGTAACAGGTTTCCCTGATGCTGCTATAGAAGAGAGTATGTTCAAGAGGTGGTAAACGTAGCAGCAAGAATTGCTCTCAGCTTTCTGATGTGCATCTACAGGATGGAAGGATCCTGCACCCAGAGTAATCTTTTCTCTCTGAAGAGAAGGTAGGGAAGGGCAGTGGTTAAAGAAACTTCCAGCCACATAGAATAATAGAATAGAATCATAGAATCAATAAGGTTGGAAAATACCTCAGAGATTAAGTCCAACCTGCCACCCAAGATCTCATGACTAACTAAACCATGGCTTTAAGTGCCATGTCCAATCTTTTTGAGCACCTTTGGGGACGGTGACTCCACCACCTCCCTGGACAGCCCATTCCAATGGCAAATCACTCTGTGAAGAACTTTCTCCTCACATCGAGCCTAAACTTCCCCTGGCACAGCTTGAGACTGTGTCCTCTTGTTCTGGTGCTGGTTGCCCAGGAGAAGAGACCAACCCTCACCTGGCTACAACCTCCCTTCAGGTAGTTGTAGAGAGCAATAAGGTCTCCCTTGAGCCTCCTCTTCTCCAGGCTAAACAACCCCAGCTCCCTCAGCCTCTCCTCATAGGGCTTATGCTTGAGACCTCTCACCAGCCTCACTGCCCTTCTCTGGACATGTTCAAGTGTCTCAATGTCCTTCTTAAACTGAGGGGCCCAGAACTGGACACAGTACTCAAGGTGTGGCCTAAGCAGTGCTGAGTACAGGGGCACAATGACTTCCGTGCTCCTGCTGGCCACACTATTTCTGATGCAGGCCAGGATGCCGTTGGCCTTCTTGGCCCCCTGGGCACACTGCTGGCTCACGTTCAGCCTACTATCAACCAGTACCCCCAGGTCTCTCTCTGCCTGGCTGCTCCCCAGCCACTCTGACCCCAGCCTGTAGCACTGCATGGGGTTGTTGTGGTCAAAGTGCAGAACCCGGCACTTGGACTTGTTAAATGACATCATAATAGACTCTGCCCATCTGTCCAGCCTGTCAAGGTCTCTCTGCAGAGCCCTTCTATCCTCTAACAGATCAACACCTGCTTCCAACTTGGTGTCATCTGCAAACTTACTAATGGTGGACTCAATCCCCTCATCCAGATCATCAATAAAGATATTAAAGAGCATGGGGCCCAGCACTGATCCCTGGGGGACACCACTAGTGACTGGCTGCCAGCTGGATGTGGCACCATTCACCACCACCCTCTGGGCTCAGCCCTCCAGCCAGTTCCTAACCCAGCACAGAGTGCTGCTCTTCAAGCCATGGGCTGATAGCTTGGCCAGGAGTTTGCTGTGGGGGACAGTGTCAAAGGCCTTGCTGAAGTCCAGGTAGACTACATCCACAGCCTGCCCCACATCCACCAGGCAGTCACCTGATCATAGAAGGAGATCAGGCTGGTCAGGCAGGACCTGCCCTTCCTAAATCCATGCTGGCTGGGCCTGATCCCTTGGCCATCCTGCAGGTGCCATGTGATTGCCCCCAAGATGATCTGCTCCACAATCTTTCCTGATGCTGAGGTCAGGCTGACAGGCCTGTAGTTTGCAGGTTCCTCCTTCTGGCCTTCTTATGGATGGGCACCACATTGGCCAGCTTCCAGTCATCTGGGACCTCTCTGGTGAGCCAGGACTGGTGGAAAAGGATGGAGAGCAGCTTGGCCAGCTCACCTGCCAGGCCTCTCAACACCATAGGATGGATCCCATCTGGTCCCATAGACTTGTGAGCATCCAAGTGGGTCAGCAAGTCCCTAACTACTTCCTCATTAATTTTGGGGGATTATACTGCTCCCTGACCCTATCTACCAGTTCAGGAGGCCAGTTATCCTGAAGTCCTCCTGCCTCACATGCTGAGCTACACACAAAAAAAGTAAGAAGAAACATCCAAATATTCCATTTGACCAGGGTTTTTTCCCCCTTTAAGGGAGAAAGGGGTTTGTACCATGAAAGGAAATACATACCACAGCCTGAGAACCTCAGCTTTAGGGCAATGATAAGGTTGAGACACTAAGCTCTCAAAAGTCAGGAAATACCAAGTAGATGACACTTGAGCCTCTTCACTATGCAGAACCCCTTGGCTGGCAGCATGACAAAACCAGAAAATAGACTCTTTTGCTCAACTCTTGCTGTACTGTTGAATGGGTTGTTCCAGTTCTTTACAAAAGGCAGACTAGGTTAGAAAGCAAACAAACAAACAAACAAACAAATCACCCTTAGGAAAGTCTATACAAAGCAGCCATCTTGGGTAATCTGCAGAGTATGCAGAGGATGTAAACAGCCAGGCTGTGGCCCTAACTGCCTCATTAACTCCACTGTTTGCATACCCTCCATTATCTGTGTTCACCTCATCTGAAAGCAGGTGTCAAGGTGTCATTCGAGATTGACTTTTAATTGTTATTGAACTTGATAACCATGGTAGAACAAGAGGGCAAATCAAGAATAAGGCTTTTTTGCCCAAACCATGGAACAAACCCAAAGAGCTTACAGTCTATAAATAGGCAAGGCCTATAAATACTGGGGAAAAAGATGTACGAAGAAAAGAATATCAACCATACTGGGAAGGAGAATCTGCAGAGGCCAGAAACATCCCAGTTAAAACTGAGTCACATAGGATATCAGTTTCAAGCTCCTTTGGGCTTGCTCCTACCAGCAAAGCTTCTGTTAGTTCTTTTCTTTGGTTTTACCTCAACACTGCAATCTGTGATTATATCACCAGTTACTCAATCAAATCAACAGTGCTGTGTCCACTGTGCTTCTTCTCTGGGTTTGTCACGAGCCACTCAGATGCATAAAGCAATTTCTGCTAGCCTATTAATCTTGGTGTCTGATATAGATTTACCATCTAGTAGGAAATACTCTGACACTCTCATTATCTTGCACCTCTCCTGGTTTTGTGTCTAATGAATGTCAATGCTGACACTTTGGAACAGCAGCACTGTATACCCACTTTGCATAGGAGAAAATTGCTCTACTTGGACCAGAAAAACAGATATTTGAGCTCTGCTTTTTACCATTTTTCCTTCAGAAAGAAATCAGTTTACAGTGCAAGAATATCGCCTTGTAATTTTATTGCAAACTAATGAAGTCCATCACCAAGCAATGATAGATCCTTTGCTCAGGCAGTCATTCAGCATCCTGAAAAGGGAAACTTAAACAGAAGAGCAATTTACCAATGAACACTTATTTCAAAAAATCTTACCCTTTCTCTCAGAAATACAATTCATGGAACCTTTCAAGAAGGAAACAAGATGGAAAGATAAAACCTCCTGTTCAAAGTTCAGATTTGCAACTAAATCCACTTAGGCTGAAAGCCGTAAAAAATTTGACATGCTTGAAAACTGCCTTCCCAGGAGGACACAGTCTGAAACATAATCCCATTAATCACAGTGTGCAAAATAAGTTGTCCACTTTGTTTTGTCTTGCTCACCAGAATTCATGTAATAAATTCTGCAAAAAGAAACAATGTGGATAAATGCAATGAAATGAACAAGACATACTCTTTGAGGAGGCTGAACCCCTCCTTCTGTCTCGCAGTCAAGACCAGCTCATATACTAGGCCATATTTTTTCTCTTGTCCACACCACCCTGATTCAAGTTCTCACCAGTGCTAGTAGTTAACTGACATCCAGCTAAGCCATGTCATTGAAAATATTTTCTTTTACAGAACTGTATTCTACCTTTCATTAGTTTCTGTTGAGATTTTTTTTTTCCATTTGGGATTTTTCCTATTTGACGGCCTCTCTGATGGTCACCTGAGTGGCAAGTACTAAAAAGTGAAAGCTCCCAGTTTTCTTCCTCTTCCTCTGCAGACTTACACAGTGGGGTAGAGAAATAAGGATCTCCCTAATTGCAGCGCTTCCCAGAAGGGACGGAGAAGACGATGCTGCTCTTGAACTCCCTCCCGTGGTGGTCATAAAAGAATGCAGGTGACCTCCTTGCCTCTAAGGATGCTACACAAGTGATGCCACCGAGCTGTATTTGCAAGGGAATGCAGAGGAGGAGAAATGGAGAAAGATCTCTACAGATTCCACTCTCCGCTTACCTTATGTCTCTGAAGTCTTTGATGATTGTCTCATAAGTCATCCTACAGATGAGATAATTTCCTAAACAAATAAACATATGATCAAATCAAGGTCTTCTTCAGTTTCTTTGTTGATAGACTTTTGCTTTTCTGTGTCATCTTTTGAGGATAAAGGTATATTTAGAGTATGTGCTATCCTCCACTACAACATAATGCACTGGGAACCATGTTTCCTTATTTGATTTAATTTATTTAATAGATAGGTAACTTATGAGTCACTTTTTAAGTAACATTTGCCACAACGATTTTTCACACTAACAAGCACATCAGTCCACATGATGGATACTGTCTGGAGTAGATGGATCTCAGCAGTGATACACAGCACCATTGCCATAAAAAGCTGTCACACAGTGACCACAGCAATTGACAAATACGACAGCTTGGATCATGTTCACTGGCACCTCTTTGTCTTCACTAAGTGACATCAATGTAGGAACTAAAGTGAATGAAAACTGATCCAAACACTGATTAAATGCATTAAGTTATTCTTCACGCACATAGATAGCCAAGAGGACAAATGCTTTAACTGGGGCATCTGAACCAGAGCCAATTCAGAAGCCGTGTTCAAAGTGTCCTTACAATACCTGCCTCTGATAGCAGCTCTCCTTTTAATACCATTCACTTCATCCTCCCAAATAGGAATTGTGGTGTTTTGATGCCTATAGGAATTCAGCATGAAGGTAAGCACACCACAGCCACTATGGCACACATATACCAGCCTCCCTAAGAAGAGGTGCTCACATTTGAATATCACGGCCTTTCTGATAGGCTGAAACTCACCTTGCATTCTCTGGAAAGGGGTCCCAGACCCTAAGTTCTATCATTAGTAGAAATATGTCCCTGTAAAGAGCAGCACTTAGCAAAGAAAAAGGTTTGGGAATCAGTTCTGTAGATTGCATGATCTAGAACCCAGAGAGATCATACACTTTGTGCTCTATGATACTTTAGGAAACATGGTCTGGTATAACAGCATTTCTGTTCATGTAGTCATGTTCCAGTTAAATTATGGTTAAACAGTTTATGTGTTCATCAAGATGTGACCAACCCTTCCATCTGTCCTTCAAAGTATTAATGAGACTCAATAGCAGACTTTTACTCAAGACAAAACTCAACCACTCCTCCAGATAAGAGCAAGAGAAAGATAATGAAACTGAGTCACTGCTTTAGCTCCCTGACATCCACATGTCTGCAATGTGCAAGTTTTGTCCCTACTGCAGCTTATTACATGGATCATACTGAGTCCATCCTGATTACAGTTTAAATAACTCTGTATTTGACACTGCTTCTGTTTCCAAAAATGTACAGATCTCTCCTGAGCCCTTACACAGTTATCAAAATCTTTGCTTCAGTACTAAAAAAAGGTCAGAATATTGATAAATGTATGATACATCTAGCCCAAACAAAAGACTGGTCACTTTATAGCAGCAGTTGTACCCTAGAAGTCTGTAAAACACAGCATGAAGTTATAGCATAAATAAAGCCTTTCAGAACAATGGATTTTTTCCTTTGTTTTCATGTAAGTACACTTCAGATGCTCTAGGGGTAAAGATTTATAGCATATGTATAAATGAAGATCTAAAATACAGTATACTGTTACATCCTCAGAACAAATTCAAGGTAACACAAAAGAAAAAAATATCTTTACTCCGTGACTTAGAAGATGACAGAACAAACAGCCTAAAGTCAATGAAGGAAAAAAGCTTAGTTTCGGATGGCTATGAGATAAACATTCTTGAGTGAGTTTTCTAGCAACACACTGAGTAAGCCAGGGAAAGAGCTGGAAATGATTGCCTTCAGGAAATGTTTTCTCTTTCCACCCTGACAAGAACTCTAGGATGTATTCTCTATTAGCCTGAATTTTAAGCAGCTGATGAAATACTTAGTGGTCATTTTTAAAAGCTGATACATTAGAAAGGGGAGGGAAAAAAATCACTGAAGGGCAGTTACTAACTCGTTAAGGCAAATTCTTACTCTGCAACAACTGGCTAAAACTTCAGTTTGGGGGACTGACTCCACATAAATTTACTCCACAGGTTCTGTGGTAAGATATGACACTACATGAACTTTGCTTCTTTGAAGAACATTCATAATTTATTGAAGTCATGTTGAGAAAGCTTCTGATATTGTTACCGTACCAGCCTAAATACCAGCCCACGCACTTTTTAGGTAGCTTTCACCTTCCTGTAATCAGTTTGTATCCTTACATCCTATGCACAACACTGCATTACCATGTAACTGTGGCTGTAACTCAGATCAATTCCATATGTAGATGGGACAACTAGGCAAAGATCAAAAAACTGCAGGAAAAAATGCAGTAATTTATTCTTTGCTTGCACTTCTCTGCCCAGTTCTTGCTTATGTCCAATTTCTTGCTACATGTGAATTTATCCCTCCTTTCCCTTTAGCATAAATTACTCTGTGCAATAGCAGCGTATTGTAAACTGTAAGCTTTTTATTGAAGCATTTCCATTTTCACACTCACAACCAGTGTTGTACTGAAAAGTATTTTATCTACCATTGTAGATAAATATGAAGGGAGAGGTTATCAATTAATAACTAGAAGCAGACAGAGAAATGTCAACAGGAGCACAACCTGAGAGACTCCAAGGGGCCATTGGAATGAAAATGATTGTCATCACCAGAATTCTGTTGAAGATGGCAGAGGGTCAGAGGATGGGAGGACAGGCGAGGACATAGTTGAAAACTATTTTTGACTATATTTTTTCTGAAGAAGCATTCCAACTCTGTGAAATGAGCTTTATTGTGAATCTTTTATCTGAGCTTTTTTAAAATCTACCTCAACACACGATAATGAATCAAGGAGAAGATTAAGAAGTATTTAGGGTTTCGTACCAAAGAAAACACAAAAAGTTGTGGAAATCCATAATTCCTTTGCAAAATGTAGCCTCTGTTCATTCTGCAGCTTCCCCAAGAACATATGAAATTGTTCAGATAAAAGATGGCACTCCTGAACCAAACTCAGACCTCATTTGCCATTCAAATACAGGCCTTTGGTCACAACTCTTTCTTACTCAGTTTTTAATTTTCAGGTACCTCTGCACTTCCTGATCTCAAGCTGCACAGGAAACCAAAGTACCAAAACACCGTGAAAACGGTTCTGCCTGTGGTGAGACTGGTCTGGCTGAAGAAATGGTAACACCAGCAAAGTCCTGAGTGAGCCAGATATTAGAAAGATTCATATCCCAATTTACAAACCAACAGGATTCAGATAGGTTTTGGATAGTAGCTAAACCTTTGGAGGCTTCTCAAAATGAACCAAACCTTGAGATTTGCCAGCTGTGAAGGAATACGCACAGCTGTTCCTTGAGGTATTCAATGGGCAATAGGAAATGGGTGAAAGCATCACAACTGGCCAAAATAAGCATGATCTACTTCTTTTTTTTTTTTTTTTTTTTTTTACCTATGTCCTGCTCTTGCCTCCCCATTCACATTCACTTCTGCGTGTGCAGTCAGCCTGACATCTCCATTACGTCTACCACATTATAAGGTACAGTTTTGTGTTGTCTGCATGCGAGAAAATTACTTCTAAGCCCTGGTCAAAAGTTTTACTGACTCTTTAATCAATGACTCCCACAGGTTTTGATTTTTTTTTCCTTTAATGAGAAGTGTCTTGAGAGTTTATTGCAAGGAAGCATTGTTGAAAGTGTTTTATTTTCAGAGCTGATGTACCCTTGGTTGTACCAATGCCCATTTGCAGTAACAATGCTGTTAGGATCTGGAGCCACTTACAGTTTTATTTACAGTCCTGGTTTTTCAGTCACAATTAGAATAAATTTTCCAAATGTTTGGGTTTGCAGGCGCCATCCAAGTGGGTCCTAAACTTGGAAAACTTCAACTGTGTTTAGCTTCCCTTTACTGAACTACCTTAGTGGTCCATCTTATATTGATGAGTGTTGTGGAAGCTATCCAGCACATTAAACTCTACTGAATACTCACAAAGCATGCGCCAAGGGAGAAAAAGAAAACAATTGCTCCCTGAAATATCCAGCTTCTGATGAAAGAAACTTTTAACAGGCAGAGGTGTTCATTTCAAGAAGCCATTTCAAGCAAAACTTCTTCCTTTGTAAGATCTAAAATTAATATTGTATTCAGAAGGATACACGGCCCAGCAAGGCTTTGAAAGAATAAAATTAAATAGCTTGTGGTATAAGTCATCAAGATTTTAAAGTAAGAAACACTTGTGTCCTATTGTTTGTACAAGCAGATGCACACACACAACACCGAGACTGATGGTTCTGAAAATACAGCATAAACAATGCCAAAGCATGGCGGTAAGTGCAGTGATAATAAACTCACTTATTAGAGGAACAAAACACCATGTTTCAAAACAAAAGTACCTACATCCTCAAGACATGACTATTACCCTAGCATAATATGACAATAAAATTGAGTTCTCACTGGTTTCATACATGCAAAAAGAATGGGTGCATTTTGCAGAGTAGAAAACACAAAATTGCAAAAACATTCCAATGTGTTACAAAAATTGCAAATTAGCTGCCTTACCATAAACAAGGTACAAATACAAGGCTACTGAAGATACTTTCTGGAATGTAAGAATGTTTTAAGTTACTATTTGACACAAGGAGAGGAAAAACGAGGAGAAGCCAAATTGGCTACAGTCCCCCCAGATCTCATGGTTTCTTATGAGATAGTTCTCAGCTTACCTTCCCCGAATGAAAGTCATTGTTCTGTTGCCAATGTTTGTTTATTAGAAATAACAATAAATAGAACACTAAATAATGTTTTCCTCCCTCATGCATCCATGTGGCTTAGTTAGAAATTCAGAACTGGAATATTATGTTTCCTCTCACTTTGTCTATTACTGCAATATGCTCCTACTCAGAAGACAAGAGTCCAGGAGTAACTTTAGAAAAGATTGGTTTTGATGACAAGAAGTCAAGATTGCCACAAACTCAAACTAGATTTGGCCTATCTTTAAACCAGTGAATGCACAAGAACTTGGGAACTCTTAGACCCTGGTGCACACCCTGGCTCTGCAATACAGATTCAGATGTGTATCTGACCACTCCCCATGTCCTTCCTTTACCTTGGTACACAGAACAGGACTGGGCCCATAGTTTGGGTAGAGAAGGACATACTACAATATTCATACACGCACCTTAGACATAGCCATGCAGGCTGCAGGACCAGACTTTCAACTGCCTGATGCATCTCAACTACCTGTTGACTACTCTGATGCATCCACCTGCCAGAAATTGTAGTGATGGGTATTATCAATATCGTAGGAAGTCATATACTCATCAGTCCCTGCAGATATGCACTCACATAGGATTATTAGGCAGTCAAAAATCTCATGGAAGTATTTGTGTGAAAACTGCAATTTCTTGCTGCTGGAGTACTGCAAACCTTCTAACATTTGAAAATCATATATTCACCTGAACTATAGACATGGATGGTTGTTTTGGATATTCCTGCCCTCAGGAAAAGCAAAAATATGATTCCTAATTAAATGGTGATACAGCCCTACAAACTACTGGAAGTCTTCTCTGAAAGAGATATAAGCTCTATTTCTGGAACAAGCAAAGACATAAAGTCAAAACAGTCCAGGAATCTCTTTAGACAAATGAAAAACATAAAGACAGGTGCTGATACTCCTCTCCTTACCCAGCCATCTTCCAGTTTGTCACTTAGAACCCAGAGCTATTCAATATCTGGTCCACACAGTCACCTTCTGGAAAATAACCTTAACTTTATGGCTGCTTTTGCTAGCAGGAACTTTAATTTCATTATCACATCATTATTAATGTTCATCTTCTGGCAGATTTACCACTGTGGCTAAGAAAACTGTCCCACTGATATCTCTACCACCTAGCAAACTGCATATACGCATGACAGTGTGATACCATCACATATGTGAACACCTTCCCCAAAATCACCCCCGTTTTCACGAAACTCAGGTCCACTGTAAAATACATTCTGTCCCAATGGCCTCTGGTTAGTTATGAAAATATCAGTCTGTCTTTGTTATTCTTCCAACCACAAATAAAAACAGTCTTTATCTGATGTCTAGAAACGAATGGTAGTTCTCTGTCATCACACGCTGGCACAGCAGGTTAAAAAAAGTCATGCATTTTCTTGATCTTTCTACACAGCCTGGGTTTGTTTTTCTTTATAATTATGCAGATACTAACCATGAATATTTGAGAAAGGTACATGTGGGAAGGGGCTATACAGTCTGTGAGCTACAAGCAAAACGTCTGCAGGAGTAAAGAATGATTTTGTGCTGTGGTATTTGTGGCTCTAATAGCATTGCTTTTTGTTGTTGTTTAAATAAGGAAGTACACAAATAGTAGAAATAAACCTGCCCTATTCAAAGTTTAGTCTTGTGGGAAGATGCAAAAAGTATGTGTGCATGAGTTTGTGTGTCGTTTCCTTCCTACGGGTGTCTGGATGTTAATGGCCCATTTTATGGAAGGATTTCTAATGTGGTGTAGTATTCACATGGGCTAGCTATCTCTGCAAGAGCACTCTTAGATGAGCACAGGCAGCAGGAAAAATTACATAGACTCACTATCTACAGTCCTCCATGAACAACACTAGATAGCTACCCTTACCACAATGTTCAGGTTTAATTCAGTCAGAAAGCTCAAAATCTCCACAGCCATTACTGTTTCGGTAGTAGAAGGTGGAGATTCCACCAGGATTAACTTCTGTGGTCATGGTGCATAAAGATCCACACTACTATAAAGTACAGAACTGAACATTATAGACTCTGGATGGGTGAAAGAGGAAACAGGGACTTCAGACATCTCTTAGCTAGCTAACAGTGAAGTCAAATACATCTGCATGAGCCTATAACATTTAATTTTTAAGAAGTTTGCCCAAGTGCCCCAGACAGATTTCTCTTCTGCGAGGCAGGCAACCACTCACTGAATGACAGTTACATTCAGCAGTGATTTATGCACATCTGCTAAAAGGCTTTGGTGTTATTTGAGTCATGTTCCATTTAGAGAAACTATAGCAGTTACTGTCACTTGTATATGGACATTTTAAGTTTTAGAATAATTTTTTGTTTACTTCTATGCCCATAGTTAGAACTTTTTTAAGTATTGAAGAAAAAACATGCAATCTCTTGCAAATTCTGGTCAAACTCTGATTTGCAAAACTGAAATTGGAATTAAATTGTAGCATTAACCTGTTAACTAGAATAGTGTGTATATATATTATCTGACAGTTCACGAGTGCTTCAAATTAGGTTCTTAAGAAGTAGAAGCCAAAACTCAGTAAAATTCATCGGGAGCAAACTTATTCTTTTAAGGTTTTCAATTGGCAACTCCTAATCAACAAATCGTTAAAAGGAAAAAAAAAAAAAAAAAAGGCAAGAAGGCAAAACGTTCTCTGAAGAATTTCAGGTATGAACAGCCTAGCCATTCCCCACTGCCATTTCTCCTTGAGCCATACCTATTCCCCCTTATTTAAAAAGTAATGAAGAGGGGGAAAAGGGAGAGGGGGAAAAGGGAGAGGGGGAAAAGGGAGAGGGGGAAAAGGGAGAGGGAGAGGGAGAGGGAGAGGGAGAGGGAGAGGAGAGGGAGAGAGGGAGAGGGAGAGGGAGAGGGAGAGGGAGAGGGAGAGGGAGAGGGAGAGGGAGAGGGAGAGGGAGAGGGAGAGGGAGAGGGAGAGGGAGAGGAACACACACACACACCCTCAGCGTTTTATAGAAATGTTCTGAAAGACCGCAACAAAACCAGGGTCTATTTCACTTTGCAACTGCCAGTAACTTTAGCATAGTAAACTCTAAGAGGCACGGCCCTCACCAAAATACTTTAAAACAGCTTGACAGGGGTACTCACTGCCCGTTATGTTTACTCAAGCACTTGTTTAAAAACACATTTAAGGAAAATGTTTTTATTTCTACAGATTGCATTAATTATAGCTGTACAAACACTGCAAGCTCTACAAGAGGACTGAACTAAGCTATTAGCTGCAAACCTCAGGTCTGGGCTATAGAAGTGGTTATGGCTTATTTAGCAAGCCTAATGAATTGGCTCACCCATCTCTGCACAAAGATCCATGTTTAGCATCATAGAGCCTGAAACAGCGAAACAGGCTTGTTTCATGTTTCTATATAATTAAAAATAAAGTAAAACTGGGCAGTCCAAGACGGTCCAAATGCAGACCTCACTGCAGCATTAATCCTTTTAGAGAAAATAAACGCATTAACACTGGCCCGAGCTCTACGGAGACCCACAGTAAACTCACAATTTGCTGCCACCGGCGGGCTCTGCCCTGCAGAAACGCGACGGGGCGGAGGTGCCGGCTGCTCACCCCGCAGCGCCCGCGTTACCGGACATGCCGCGTGTGGAGTTGCCCTCCTCAATCTTGGGCTCCATCCGTCACCCAAATCTCAGTTGCCCTTTTCCCGGCAGCTCAGCCTGGGGAGCGCATCAGACTGCTCAGGTGCGCCACGGAGAACCGACCCGCCGGGCGCTAAGCGCCCAGCGGCAGGGCGGCCTTACCGTGAGAGCGGAGAGCTTCTGGGCTGGCACGGCAGGGAGCAGCTCCGGCAGCAGCAGCAGCAACGGCACCCACATCCTGAGACTGCGGAGGCGGCGGACACACTGCCGCTTCAGGAAGCGGAGGAGGGGGACTCTTCTTGGGATGTCGCTCCCCGCTTCGACGCCTGTTTTGGCTTCTTTTCAACTGCTCCCACTGGGAGGTCCCAGCGTAGGCCCTCGATTTTCTTTTTCTCCACCCCCTGAAATTTGGGGACAGGAGTACGGCAGAGAGGTAGCAGTTTCTCCCTCTCTCTGTCTACCTCCCTCTATCGTGGAGAGTCAGTCTCGGCTCGGAGATGCTCCACAGCCTATCCTCTCCCAGCGTCCTCCTGCCCCACAGGCACTGCCGTGGGGGATCCACTGGACCCTGCTGCCTCCCTCGGGTAGCTGCCCCTCCCTCTGCCTAGGACGGGCTGATGCCCATCCCTGGAGGTCCCTTTCTTTCCTCCCCAGACACGACTTCCCCGTGGCGGGGAGGAAGCGGGAGGGAAAGGCTGAAACTGGAAGCGAGGACCTTTCACACCACTCCTCTGGTGTCCGCCGACAGCTAGGGGCCACGGGAAAGGCACTGCCGCGGCTACAGAGGCTGGCGGTGTGCAAGCTCACCGAGCCGCTCTTCCCCTTTTCCTCTTATCCTCCCACCTCCCCAGGCCGGCCTCTTCTTTCTCCTCCCAGACCCAAAGAGCCTCGCCGATTAACCCTCCCCGGCTCTCCCGAGGGGACGCCTGCTTGCTTCCCCGTAGGGTTCATGCCAACATCACCCTCTTTCCCCCCGGCTTCTGATGAATCAACATACAGAAATACTGGTATGCGGGGGTGAGAGGGCCCCGAACCTTCTGGCCCCGTACACCCCGACCCTCGCCTGGTGCGCCCCGACCGTGGCCCTGTCGCCCGCCCGGTGCACCGCTCTGCCCGCCGCGCACCGCACGGGGCAGGGAGCAAGAGCCGAGGCAGTCAGAATTCTGGCGGAGGTGAAAGCAGGGCAGCTGCGGGGCAGAGGGCCGTGGTCGGGGGTCACTGGGAGCTGTCAGACCCTCTGGCACGGCGGGGAATGGGGACTGTTTCCTCGGGAGATGACACGTCTCTGCAAGGGTGCCGCAACCCGTGCAGTAAATGCCAAGTGAAACCTTCCTTCCGACAGTTCGGCGCTTTTCTCACTTATCTTTTAGGAGCCAAGTAAAGATATTTTGCTATTTCCTTACTGTGAACCACCAGAGAATCTCCTCCCTACGGCTGCTTGAAAGAAACTTATTGCAGTTTTGTCAATGGAGGAGTCCTCCGCTCCTCCTCTGAGATCTGCTGCCAGCCTGCAGAGATCCCCATGGATCAGTGGTGCTACCGGGGAGTCTGAAGCTCTCAGGGCTTGCTTTATTCCTAGAGTGTGCGCATCTGTGGAAGAGAGTTCAGACGTGAAAGAATCTTAAGGAGGCTGCACACTCCCAGCATGCAAGTGACATTTTTTCCCAAACGTATGTATCTGACCTTGCAGGCTCATCACACCCTGGTAGTCAAGCACAGCCTCATCCAGAGCTTGGGATGGAACACACTCACTGGAGCAGTGTCTCTATGCACTGTGAGCCAAGGCTGAGAGAAATAGGGTTGAATGCCCTATTTGAGACATCTACTGCTGACTTTTCCAGATCCCACGATGTTCAAGGCAGGCAGCAAACAAAGTCACAGCTTCTCCAGGTCTCAACTGAGTACCCAGTCACAAGAATTTGGAAAGCTCTCTTTTCCAAATTTTTTTTTTGTTTTTAACAACTCAAGTATGATACAACATATGTGCATGCATGTGTGAGTGGCCTGTAGTATCTCCTGGTTTGTGTTGTTTGGTTGGGTTTTTTTGTTGTTGTTTATCTTTGGGGTTTTATGAAAAAAGGGGGGGGGGAAGACACACACAAAAAAGCTATCATATGGCATTGTCCAGATCAAAACGTGTTTGAGACCTATCCCCTTCATTCCCAGACTAACAGCATTTCACACAGAGATAGCAGACTGCTCTTCTCTGAAGTAGGCATCACAGGACATTTTGCCAGGATAGGCTTCGCAGCCCTTTCCACTCAGTGGGGAGATGGTGCAACTTGGCAATATTGATGTCTCTGTCAGAGCCTGAAGGAGCTTTATTCTTGTGGTGGTGACTCCAGCCTCTTTCATACCTCAAAGTTACTCTCCATATGTTCCTGGTCCCATTTTCCCCTCATCAAACCTCTCATTCCCATTGCGTTATCGATGCAGACAGTTTCACTTCTCCTTAACCATCTTCCCAGTTTTCTTACATCTCCACCAGCCTATCTCCCAGTTCAAGTCTAGGTCCCACAAAATCACCGTGCAGCCCTTCAGCCTTCCATGCCTACTTTCCCTACTGCCATGCTCTTGGTAGCTTGCTATTCCCATGGCTCCTTCACCTACAGCTCAGCATCCTTCTGTACACTGCTACATGCAGCTGGACAAAGATGATTCATAGTGGACAGTCCTTTTGGTCTCAGTTTATCTGTCACGGTAAACCCTCACAGCAGTTTGGATTTGACACTGCAAGAAAATTCCATGCTCAGAATAGATGAGAAATTAATCTAATAAAAAGCAAATGGCAGTTTTTTGAGAGTTTAGTCAAATTTGAGTGGATTTCCACAGAGTTTGGCAATAACCAGAAGGGCAGAACTCTGGAGTTCAAATTTAAAAAAAAAAAAAAAAAAAAAAAAAAAAAAATAAAAAGGAAGCCTAGAGTCCAGAAACTGGTGGCATTGTGGTTTTAAAATAAAGCTGCCTTGCTGAACTATACACTGTTCTTTTGCCTACTGTCATTTCTCTGGCTTTTTTTCTCAAAAGAGACTTGACTATACTGCTTAAAATTTCTTCTTCCTTTTCTTTGCCCCACATCCCAGAAGATAGTTTGACCTAACATAAATGCTTTTAAAGGAAATGTGAGACCAAGTGAAACTGGCAAGATTTAGGCATCTGAAAACAATGTTTTATGAAAAAAAAAAGACAGAGTGATTTTAAAAGGCAGAGATTCCAGCCACCACCATGGTGGCAAGAAACCTACCTGCCTCCAAGAACTTCAATCTGATTAGATAAGGAATATAAAAAGGGAAAAAAGTTGGAAAAGAAGTTTGAGCAGAAGGGCATTATCCCTGTGCTATAGGCTTGTTAAGGTTGCTTTTAAATCCTGTGGAAGGTTGGCCATGCTGCATTATTTTTAGTAGGATTGTTCAATAAGAATCTTGGAAATCCTGTGAGAAAGGAAGAATTATCAGGCTCTTAACTATCAGGACTACAGCAAGCAAATACTGTTAGTGCACTTGATCCAAGATGTGTTAATTGGTTGGAGTATTGAAGTGTTATAAGTTTGCTTCTTGTAGCAGAATCAAGTGCTGTTTGTCAGGGGATAAGGCCATTTTTACAAAAAGGCTCTTCTAATCTTACGGATGCCTGACACCTTCCTTCAAAGAATTACTGAGCAGACCTCATGCTCTCACCTGCTTTTCAAGTTTGCTGTTTTTCAATCAGCGCATGCATTCTGCAGCCTTGCTTGGTGTATGCCAAAGTCTTACTTATTGTTTGGAAAAATAATGGGAAATAATAATATAAACCAGGCAGACTGTTCTTGTAATACTTAGAGAATATGCAGACACTTCCAGACATGCAAGCAAGTACAGAACAGTTATTTCTATGCTGAGTGGATAGAGCCTACATTTCTCTCTCCTAGGTTTCTACATTACTGAGCATCACAAATTCCTTGCTACTTGGCCTGTAGTAAATAATAACAAAATATAAGTAATTGTTGTTGTTTTGTTTTGTTTTTTACTTGAAAAGCATAAACACTTAGTTTCTTAGAAACAAAGGTGTTAAATTAAAAGTAATCTACATCAGTGGCAAGTCTCCCATGACTTTAGTATGACTATGAAAAGCTCACGAACAGCAACCTGAGACTCCAACCCTATATTCACAGGTTTTCATGCTTGGTATGGGTGATATGCCATACATACCATATGTTTAAAGCAATAATAAAACCCTCTGCTGACTTACTTCTTGGCATTTGCTGTGAGTAGTAGGGAAGATGGAGTCCAAGAGATAAGTTGGAGTTTGTGGGACTTCTTAAGGAAAAAAAAGTAAAAATTACTCATTCATTCACTGACTTTTTTGAGTAGAAAATGGTTCTTGTAAGCTTTTTTTAACACAGAGGGTGTTAGCATCACTGTGAGCAAACTGCTGATGACTGAGCTGTGCTTTGTGCCTGGTGGAAATTTTTGTAAGTATTTATGGGAACCAGAGGTTGAGATTCTGTTTCTGGAGAGCTACACAGGTTAGCCAAGCCCTCATCCTAAAACACCAAGGCCCATGCATTATTAGATCATTAAAAATAAAGTCATCAAACTAACCTTTTAGACAGGGGACAGAATGCATAAGTCAAATGAAAATTGTGGAGAAACAGACTTCTGTGAGGCTGGTTGTCCTTGTGAAAAACAGATAACTTTGAGAAGTGTCATTATAGAATCATAGAACATTAGAGGTGGGAAGGGACCTCCAGAGATCAAGTACAACACCCCCACACACACCCCCTGCCAAAGCAGGATCACCTCATCTTTCAGTTAGACTTTCCAGTTTCAGCATGTTGCATTTTTCTTGATTAGAGCTTACTGTGTGGCGTTTTATCACACTTAGTGAGCAGCCAGTATGAGGAAGAGGACTTAATCCTTCAGGGCAACAACAGTGTCTTGTGGTGTGAGACCAGTGCTAGTACCTTCCCATCCGCCAGAAACACACTTCTGCTATGCTCTTCTCCATCACCCAACACCAGCATACTCTGTAGGCTTCTCAGAAGACTGCTTGCTGCAATGCATTGACATGCTTTGCTGCTGACTGATTCACTAACTCACCTTGCATTAAATAACCTTCCAGGATCACCATAGCTCTGTGGCCAGAAGTGTTTCTCTTTCACCCGAGTGTAGAACTTGGGATGGTGTGATTGGGATCAGAACCAAATACAGAAGAAACATCTGGCTCCTGGGCTGAAGAAACACTTGTGATAGCAAGAAGGAAGTGAGTACAGATAGAGAAAAGAAAAAAAAAATTAAAAAATAGCCCTTTGGAAAATTTGCTGAAAGACTCAGTCTGCTGCTTGATCATCTGAAAATAGCCACATGATTCTGCATAATTCTTGGACCTCTAGAAATAAATTATGGTGTGGAGAATGTCATCAGGAGAAGCCACGTCTGGGGAGGGATAAATTCATCCTCAATGCTTCTAACAAGATTTACAACAATTATGAAAATCATAGAGGAAAACAGCTATTACATGAAGTGAAATCCTGAGTGTAAAATGCTTTTCTGACAGCCAGTGGAGTAGCTGACTTGATACAGTAGAAAATCAGAACACAACATCAGAGGGTGTAAATCACAAAATAGCTTTGAAATCTTTGGGCACACAAGTATAATATGTTTATCTCCTATTATTATTTTTCCTTTTCCTTGATCAAATGCATTTTGCTATCAATATTTGATTCCTCTATCTTCCAGAGAAAGTTCTTTATATTTGCAAATAAAAGAAGGATCAAACTGTTTGAATGTGAAGACAGAAATTCTTCTTATTGGGAAGATCCTGGGCAGCTATTAGGGACATGCTACTTCAGCATCCCATATGCACTGATTCTTGGAATAGGAAGAGGCTTGTTTTGGAGCTAAATGAAAATGCTTTCACAGGAAAAGTGTGGCTTTACAGCAGTGAAAATTTCCTGCATTTCTAAACGTGGAATAAAAAGCTAGGTAAACTGCATGAGTATTTCTTATTTCCAGTCCATGGAATTGACATTTGTATTGTGCTATTTCAGATTTTTAAACCCACAGTAACCCAAACCCCATTACGTTCCCATGACTCTTCTTCAGACCCATGTAAAGCTAGCTCTGTGGTCCCAAGTTAGCCACAGGATGTGATGCTTGCAAAGCTTTCACTGCACTGATCAATCTCAGCCCAGATGCCAAAGCCTAGAAGAGCTTGGTGCCAGCACCGTGCCAGAGCCACACCATCACCATGAACAGAGATCAACACAGGACAGGATCAGTTCAAAGATGCCTGAGCAGGCTAGGCATCCACCCTTGTCCCTTCCCATGATGTTCCTGCCTCATACAGGATAATGGCTTTGAATCCTTATTGGCTTCAGTCTCCTGGGTTACTACTCTGGCACCTTGCACAGAGATGCCTTTTAAGAGATTAGAAAGTAGAAAGTAATCAGACACTGAGTAGTTTTCTCCACCCATTGTCTTATTCCTTCTTACCCCTTGTCATGAGGAGCACATAGGGAAGAAAAGTGTATTTTTTCCTTTCTGCCCTCAATGATTGTCCAAGGAAAGCCAGAAAAAAATCTGTGTGTTTGGTGAGAAAACGAACTCATGACTACTGAAAAAAAAAGCCTCATTTGCAGGGATGAAATAATGGAAATATGAGCAAGATGGTGGAAAGGATTCTACAACTCAGGGAGAGCAGGAATGACTGCCCAGCAGGCCTTATGATGATGCAGGTCTTCAGCAAATGCCCTCAAACAATTTTCAAGTGCTTCTAAGGGTAGAGAAAGAGGAGCAGGCACTTCTGATGGAAAAGTGGAAATATCAGCATGCTGTGGTCTACGCAAAAATTGCTATGCTTGGCCTAGCCAAAATCCACTTTGCAATGGGTAGCTGTGATTTTTAGTCCATTGAGATTCATCTTTTCTTACCAAGTTCCTTTCAGAAAGAGGAAAAAATTAAATCTTTCTGCTTTTAATCAGTTCTTTCCTTTTGGATTTACTCAATATTTCAGAGGCTGCAATTTTCATGGACTTCACGGCCTTACCAAGAGCCACTGGTTTGTGCCACCAGTTGCTTGGGGGAAGGTGTTTGGGTTTTGATGTTGTTGTCTGGGTTTTTTTTTGTTGTTGTGTTTTTTTCATATGACTTCTAAACTAATTAACAACCATAAATTTTGGAGAATGTTGGTAAGTGCCAAGGTGTCTTCAAAACTCTTTTTAAATCCTGTATTGTAATGTCAAGAACTCATTTGGGCATGTGTTGCTTCACCACTTCAGAGAAAAGATAATTTTTTTGTTTGCTTTAAAGGGAAGCAAAAAGCAGCAAGTTTTATGGGGTTTGACAAGCTGGTCTTTGTTACTTGCGTTCCCCCTTAGGGTGAGTTCATGATGAGCTGAAGGCTCTGCATGTCTCTGAGGCATACCAAGGTACAGTGCAAAGAGGGTGGCAATGAGACAAATTTATAGCAAGAACTAAGTGGAAAGACATCATGAACAATTGAATAAGGACCTGTCTGCTTAGATAAACAACCTGCCAAGGCTTTTTCAGTGTAAGGCTGACGTTTGATGAAAAGTTCATTTCTCAGAGCTGAAGAAATCCTTTCTTTCTCATGGTGGTTTTAAATCTCTGACAGGCTCCATAAACATTCATCCATAAGGTGTTTAAAGTGTTGTGCCTCAGCAAAGATTTGTTCAGGTTCTGTGGTTTGTGTTTATTTCTATGGAGTGACTATGGCATGAGAAGAAAGATTCTTACTTTTGAAGTGTAAACACTGGCTCACTTGAGAGACAGAGTTATGAATTACACTAAATATTTAGTAAATGATTGGTTTCCACAGGGAGAACAAAGTATTATGCATTGGAAGAAATTCAGGGGGAAAAAAAGTAGTGAGAGAAAATCCAGTAGTTTCATAACTATTTTTCTAAGAAAGAATGTGAAACACTATCTGTAACTGGCACCTTGTAACCCTTAGGTCATTTGGCCTTTCCTGAGCTTACCACAAAAGTTGATCAGAAATTCTTCAGTGAAATACGGTTCTGCATGTTTGTTTCAGAAAACCAGCAACTTTTAAAAAGCTATGCACTTCACAGGTGCACATCAGTTGCAATAAAATCCTTGTTGGGAAAGAATTTCTTAGGACCCCACATGTGTTTTTGCTAAAAAACAGGAAAAGCTCTGTTCCTAAGGCTAGCCAAAAGGCTGATGTTTGAGCTGGCCAGAGGTACAGGAGACTCCTCGTCAAGCTCTGGTGTTGCCTGACTGACTCCCAGATTCCCCACCTCCCACCCTAACCACCAGTTCATCAAACTGTCCTGGAGCAGCTCTGACAGGTGAGCACACAGTGATGAAGTGATCTTTCAGCTGCCAACAGGCCCAAGGCTAGGGAAATGTTTTACTAGCAGAGGGATTCAGATTTGATGCAGCTAATTTGATCTGGGAAAAGATGCACCCTTTTGTCTCCTGCATGCCAGTCCCAAGCATCTGACTAACACAGAGTCCCTGCTTGGCTTCTCAGGAGAAGTTTTTGCTGGTAGTCTGTCTCAGAAAAAAAATGCCTTGCAGCTCTGTTGGCAAAAACTGCTTGGGTTGCCAGGATGCATTATTTCATCCTTGGAACCAGTGAGCTGCCAGGAGTTGCACCACCCCTCAGGGGTTTATTGATATAAAAATTCCAGCATAGCTATACTTGTAAGTTCTTCCTAGTGTACACTAAGCCTGTGAAAAAGAGTATTTGAGAACATTTGAGAACATTTGGCATTAACAGATTATAATTTTTTACACATTTTTACAGAAATGTGGGATAAACTTTAAAAATAAATTAGGCTAACAAACTTAGTGCCTAAGCAAATATTATAGGGTGCTTTGTTAGTCTGGAGCTGACATTGGAGTTAAGGAACAAAAACAAACAACAGTGTTGCTTTTCTTTGAGATTTGTCTGCGCCCATTAGCTGCAACTAAAATCTAAATGTCATCTCAAAGAAAACCCAAACCATGTGCTGTCCTTAATTCCTGTAAATCATATTGACTTCAGTTGCATTCCTCTGGTGTAACTGAGAGCAGAATTTGGCCCAAAAGTATTAAATACTGCTCTTTTGCCCACAGGTTTCACATATTTTATGTGAAGATGTCTAAGTATCAGATAGCTGATCATCTGCCATTTGGCAGTCAGCATAGATCACCAAGGCCAGACTTGATGTTGTTGATCTCAGTACTACAAATCAGAGGGAAGATGTGCATAGTTTATACGAAGAGAGTAAAAGAGGACAGGTCTAGCTTTCCAGGTGTGGACTATACAGATGTCCCCTCACAGCACTGAGCAGCTTGCCTTCATCAGAGTGCCTGCAAGCCCATATTTGCCCTATGATTCAGTACATCAATGCCAAATCCACACCATTAGGATGGCTTCAGAGAGCAAACTCATGCTTACAGTCAGGGCAACTGCCAGGGAATACCAGCTGGCCTTGAGCCATTGTGCCCCAGCCATTGCAAAACTTTTCCTTTTTCCCTCCTATGCAGCTCTGAGATACTGCTTCTTCTCAACTCTGCCTTCCACTAGTTAGGAGGCAGGACTTAGCTTTTCTCTCTCAGATGCCTCACTGCTGCAGGTGCCATTACAAATATTTTATTATTATCTTATTTTCAGAAACCCAGATTTCAAGAATCTGAAGAAGAATTGAACACTGCTTTGTAAACTCTCTGGAAGGTATGTCAAACTTGGCACTGGGCTTAGTCATCCCAGTTGGCAGGAGAGCAGAAAGTCCTTTTCTCTCTCAAAGATGAAATCTGTATGTCTGCCAAGTCCCTGTAATTACAAGCCCAAGAGAATGTCTCCTCCAGTGTAACTAGAGATCTATGGACTTTGGCATTTAATGTATCAATTACCACTTAGTGCTACATCATCAGGCCAAGATGGGAATTTCCTTTGTGGGGAGACCTCTTTTATTAATAATATACAAATCACATTCACTCCCCAACATCAATCTCAGCTGACTAATTTCTTTTGTGTATCCCAATACAGCGATCCAGTTGAATGCTCCAGGGGAGTATCCTTCTCTCTTGCCCGTCTCTTTCCCTGTGTTTAACTCTGTATCGTATGCACAGTCATCCTTTTTAATCCACGCAGCTAATTTCTACTACAAAACAATAAAGACCATTTCTGAGTAGCCTCTTAAGCTTACTATGGGTTGAACCAAGGTTCAGGCATCTGGGGTTTTCCAGGCCTGCGCATGACTACCAGAACCTCAAATTCATGCCCACGTGATGTAGCAATGAGATTTCAGGGGCCACCAGACTGCTGACTAGCTTAGCTAGAGTCAGGAGGCATGTCACTGGCTGAAGGCTGAACCTGAATCAGTATGTAATTTTCAAGACCTGCTAAGAAGATGCTAAACACTCATATGAATAGCCAGTGCTGAGTGCTGTCCTGTCTGCACCATAAAGCAGGTGGCAAGTAATACAACTTTACACCGGATTGTCACTGACGCAGGCATATGCGTTTTGTCTGAAAATTGATTCAACAGGTATTATGGCAGAATGCTGAGCTTCATGGGCCCTTAAGAAAAAGTCCTCAGAGGCTCAAAGCCTTATATAATGCAGATAATTACTGCCCTTCATGCATCACCTTTCTCCATTCCTGCCACTATCAGGTATGGATCCATAGCTAGAAGACGAGTCTTTTCCTGCCTGTGACTGAAATGTTATCACAGGATGCTGAGAGAGAGGAAGGCTATGAAGAACATTTTGCCAGGAGCCTCCTGCTTCCCAGGAAGCATCAGTGAATCTTGGGGGGTGATTCAGTCTCACTAAGGACTTACACAATATTTGCAGAGATTGCTGCACATACTGAGAATATGTTTGTTTTTTTTACTTTTTTGATGGAAACACTGGGGAGTGAAGAATTCCTGGAAAGTGAGTGAGAGACTGATAGAACAGCTGCTTTTAAACAGCTGTTGCCCAAATCCCTGCATACACAGGGGATACTCAGCTCCTGTTCTTTACCTTTTCTTTTAAGATGAAACTGGAGGAGAGCAAATGGGGGAAAAAAACTCCACCCAAACACAAAAAACAATCAAACCCAACCAAAACACAGCAAAACAAAACAAACAAAACCAAACAAAACAAACAAAAAACAGAGGAGACCTGAAAGTGAGCAGAGGTTCCGTTCCCAAACATCACCAGTGATAATGTTCAGTGAGCAGCAGACTGCACATTTCTGCAGCTGAAATACTCCATGCCTGGTAAGCTCTGGCCAGAGCTTTCCCTACTCTGTGCACATGTACTACGAGTCTCTATAGCATCTCTGGTGTCAGGTGATGCAGTTGATCTCCCACTGCAGCTATTTTATGCCTCTATTTGAACCTCTCTCCAGTACCTGAATATTGACCTTCATAGGGCATTAAGGACCACTCAGGTGATGAAGCTGATCTCCCACTGCAGCTCTTCTGCACTTCCATTCAAACCTCTCTCCAGTACCTGAATACTGACATTCACAGGAAATTTAGGATCACAAGCTCTCCAAGCTTATGGCACTCCATCAGCTCGGGCTGAGATAGCCATCAGGGATCAGAATTTGAAAGGGCTGAGAAGTGCAGTGATATTATATAAATCTTGCATCCAAAAAATCATATTCAAACAAGTCAAAAGTATGGAGATAGAGCCTTCATGTGTTTGTCGCTTATCAGTTATAAAGCTCTCTGTGCAGAGATTTACAGTTTGTTGCTAGCTGTGCTCTTGGTGAAACTTGAAATTATTTCACAGCAAAACCTTTTTGCAGATTTTTAAAACATTTGGTTTCATCTGATGGGATTTCTGAATTTTGGGGGAGATTGTTTTCTTGATTTTGTCTTCCTTTGGTTTAGAATGGCACACTCCATCCCTTCCTTTAACCTCTCTCAATGCTTATTCTCATTATTTACAAAAATGTGAATGTTATAATATGCTTATAGACATATTTTTCTTTCTACGAATCATAATTAGATGGGATATTTCCAGCCTTTGAAGTGTCAACCTAGGTGGCTTTTGGGCCTGAGGTCCACAGCTAGTTTTGAACAGCTGAAAATTAGAAGGAAAGTGCAGCTAAAGTTTTATTTAGCTTGCTTTTTTGAAGCAATCAGAGATAGGCTCAAAAGCCTATTTAGGCGATTGTTTTACTTTTTTTGACTATTCAAAGAAGGCAAACTTTTACTTACCTTATTCAATCATAGCTTTGCAGTCTATCCATTAATTTATGCATTTGTCCATAGGGAAAAAAACTTCAGAAATCTTACGTTAAAATCTGAGATTAAATCAGGTAACAGAGTTGTGAGCATTTATATAACTTTATTTGGAGTGTGCATTGCAAATAATGTACCTTCACGAGGTTTCGTTAGGATACAGCTGTATGTGAAAATGGTAACATATGGCTTAATACAATTAGCCTTTAGCCCCTACTCCCAAAACCTCTGAGCCAACACAACGCCACAAGATAATAAATTTACTGTAAAAACAGGGATATTTTAAAAATATTAACTACAAACACTGAATATAACATGAAATAAGCTTTCTTTTAGGAAACCATTTTCTTGTTATTATTTTAACATAGAAAATCATTTTGGTTTTAGCATTATTTGTAGCCCAGTCAGTCACTCATGATAAACCATGACAAAGCTTCTGCTGGTAAGAGCTGGCAAAAATAACAATTATTCTTGAAAGTGTAAGCATATATTTGGTATAAAATATATCACATCATCAGTGATAAAACTAATAAGTATGACTATTTTGAAATTATTTTTGTTTGTTTGTTTGTTTTTTTCAAACCAAGAATGCCCCAGGAAATTTCAGTGGAGTTAAAAAATTCCCAGCAAAATGTTTGATTTGCTCAAAAAGCCTCTTTAAGATTAGATTGAGGTATTTCAAGTAGTTCAAGCTGTAGCCTTTAAATTGCTTCTTTAATACAATAAAACTTCCATTTAATGAAAGCCACCTGCGTATTATATTGTCACTCCTCACATCATTCTTACAGCTGCTTGGAAAATGTTTGTTTTAGGAATTTCTATCAATGACCACTGATTCCCAGCAGTAGTAGTTAAAACATCAGTCCAACAATTAGGACTGTCTACTCTTTCTACTCTTGTGTCAGCTTGTGCAGCGTGGCTGAGCCAGTCACGACTGCCCTGGAGCTGGGTTTGCCCATCTGATAAGATGATACTCTATCTGTTTGCCAGGTGCGTTTTAGGGACACAGCACTTAATGTTTGCAAAGAGCTACTGTGGTGCTTGAATAGAAAACCTGCAGAAGGGCAAAGTTTCCTAATGGAGTTTCACCAGAGACTCATATAACCGTACTTGAAGGTTCTCTAATCTAAAACGTTTTACTCAGGCTGCTGAGTAAAATGACAGCTACACTGATTTAAAAAATCCCAGTCTTTGTTCCCATCCTTGTGCTACATCTCACAGCCCTCTTGCCTGTACTAGAATCTGAGCTCATCGATACATTGACCTGAATGAGAAATCATGTTGGTGAGGGAAGACTTCTTTTTAGCTAGATAAATTTCCTGATCTACTTTCAATATCTTGTAGAAAACTTCAGGGTGGAAGTACTGACAGAGCTGTGAATTGCAGTACACAGGAAGGGACAAGCAGATGGGTCAGACAGGAGTTCTTAAACTCGTGTCAGTGGTAAACCACTTTGCTGATCTGCATCACAACTCAGAAAGGCCTCCTATCCTTGCTTGGTGCATCACAATAGTACCTCCAGTTCACAAAACAAACAAACAAACAAACAAAAAAACCCAACAAAACCCACCAACAAAACAACAACAACAAAAAGGCCACATTGGAAAATCTGTGTGAAAGATGGGAGAAAGGAACTATAATAATTCCTTCTGCAGAAATGGGGACCCAAAGGCTCTAAAAGTAAAATGGATCACCAAAAGCATATCAGGGAGCAGTAAGAAAGCATATCTGAGTGTATCTTGATTAGAAAGCCCATTCTTCTTCCCATCCTGCAGTATACATTTTAGATAAATTTCCAACTATTTTCACTCTTTCTGCATCTAAAATATAGCTTTGGTTCCATTCTGATTGACATTTCCTGTGACTGAGGTGTTACAGGTGCCCTAGAGAAGACTGGGGAGACAGCTGTAATTTTCCAGAGGTTGAGGAGTCATGCACAGCACAGGAACATGAAACTAAAGCAGGGCAGTTTGCTTGGAAAAGAATTTAATTTTGTGTATGCTTAAACTTTCACAGAAAAAAAAATTTGGCGGGGGGGAGGGGATGAGGAAAGAGTCTTCGAAAGAATTATCTTCATATATGTTGCCATTATTACAAAATGCTCACATTAAAACCAAACTGAGAACAGTTGAGAGTAGACTCCCTATGAGAATGTTGTTGTTGTGTTGGTCTTGTGAAGGAACCTTCAGATGTGTCCCTGCGGGCCTCTCTGAAAGAGTGAAGACGTGGGCTTCATGGTTGTTTGTCACAGTAAAGTTACTCACCCAAGCATTGCTGCTGGAGATCCAGAGAAATGGATCTTCTCTTTCACACTTTCTGAGTGTTAACTTTTTATTATATGTTTTTAAATTTTTCTTTCAATTCAGCTAGATATCCACATTTCTCAGGAGCTGACTAGGGCCACTTTTGTGTGTTTTAGTGGTTAACATAGTTGCCTCCCCCTGCCTCATAGCATAATTTTCTGAGAGTTTTTGAAACAGAGAAGGGATGGCATGGCAGCAACATAAGACAATTCTCATTTTTCCTTATCCCATCCCCCAAGTGCCCAAGTGAAAAAACAAAGAAGCAAAAAACCAAACAAACCAGAACAACAAAAAATCACCAACAAACAAACAAAAAAACCCACAAAAAGACCACCCTAAAGAGACAAATGTCAAATTCTTCATCACCACTACAATACACAATATGCTTTTGATGGGTGTATCCTTCTTGGGAAGGGAGTGCTTTCTCTGACATCAAAATGACAGTTCTAATTACCCCATGCATTTGTGATTTGCTTTGGAAACTTATTTTGACACATGCAGTGCCAGAAATTGAAATAGCTTAAGGGAGAAAGGAAACCTGTCACAGATGTGAGTGGCAGAGCTAGAACAAAAGACTGAGTTTCCTCTTTGCCACCACAGATCACCGGGTTGCCATTTTTTTCATCGCAAACTAGGAAAGAAAAATTCCTGAAAGTGAAGCTTTGTCTTATCAAGTGTGATAACATCTGACAAACTGTACAGATCTTCCTCTCTCTTTCACGAAGCTTGGGGCTAGGCCAATGACAGAGTAGCAGGCCATTGACCTATTAGCCTCTGTGATCATTTCACCCCAGGCCCTGCAGACAGGTCCAGTGGGAAAGAGAAGCAATAAGGCCACCACCTCCCCATTTCCTTTTCTCTGCTATCTCTGCAGCAGCAGCTTCTCCAGGCTTGACTTCTCCATGAGTAATCGATGTGTTGAAAGTTAACCATGTGCTTAAGTGCTTTGCTGGAGTGGGGCCAGCATGCGCAGCACCTGGCAAGGTCTAGTCCCGGGCAAAGAAGCAGAACTCCTTTGTCACTCAGAGCAGCTGCCTGTATCCACCCATGAAACTGCTGAGAAGGTGGGCTACTGTTTATCTCAGGCTTCCCTCTGCCAGCCCAGCCCAGGGAGCTGTATTCTGCCTGTGCAAAATGTGTAGAAATAGGAATTATTTTAATTTATAACATGATAACTTATTTTCTCTGTGATTTAATGAAGAAAGGTGGCATTTATGATGATCCTCACATGTCTACTGGGATCTCACCATTCCTCCTGCCTCTTTTCCTTTGAATCTATTCATCAACTTGACAGAGAAATAACAATATCTGAAAAAGTCAAGTTCCTACAAATTTCATTAAAGTAGGTGGCCTGAAACAGATACTAAAACAGAGGAAGATCCAAGGGATCCTCTAACTGATGAAATACCAGATTCATCTTCAATATGACATAACACCGTCAGGACAGGCAGTAACAGTCTTAGGGCTTCCAGAACAACTTGTAGGTCCTGTTTGCCTTTAATCAGAGACCCTGACTCTTAGAGATGGGATTTGTAGGTGACGGGGCGGGGGGAGGGGTGGGTTAAGAAAAAGAAAAATAAATCTCCTTAATTCCCCAAGGCTCACAATAAAGCTGAAAGGCACTGGTATTAATAAGCAAAACAAAACAAAGAGAGGAAAAGTATATCATTTTTTTCTATTTGACCAGCCCTCAGATATATTGTACATATAGGATATTGCATTACACTAATTCAGCAGCTTTTCTGAGTTTGCGTAAGGATTATACACATATTTTGTGTTAACAGAACAAAGTAACTGAAAGATTCCTTCAAGAACTTATTTTAAAAAATTAACAAATCCAAAGTGATCCATTCTTTCACGAGGTTGAAAGAGCCTAGCAGAAAGATTGAAGTTACTGCCACTGTAAAGCAGACTTGAAAATAATTTCACTGATCACAGTATCACAGTACCACTAAGGTTGGAAGAGACCTCGAAGATCATCGAGTCCAACCTGTCACCACAGACCTCATGACTAGACCATGGCACCAAGTGACACATCCAATCCCCTCATGAACACCTCCAGGGATGGTGAATCCACCACCTCCGTGGGCAGCCCATTCTAATGACGAACGACTCTCTCGGTGAAGAACTTTCTCCTCACCTCGAGCCTAAACTTCCCCTGGAGCAGCTTGAGATTGTGTCCCCTTGTTCTGGCGCTGGTTGCTAGAGAGAAGAGACCAACCCCTGCCTGCTACAACCACCCTTCAGGTAGTTGTAGAGAGCAATGAGGTCACCCCTGAGCCTCCTCTTCTCCAGGCTAAACAATCCCAGCTCCCTCAGCCTCTCCTCATAGGGCTTGTGCTCAAGGCCTCTCACCAGCCTTGTTGCCCTTCTCTGGACACGTTCAAGTGTCTCGATGTCCTTCCTAAACTGAGGGGCCCAGAACTGAGCTATAGAAACTGTAATGCAGTACAAACTTCTTGATGCTCCTGAGAAAAGAAAAAAAAGGAAAAAGAAAAAGAAGAAATGTATTTTAAACCTCTTTGAACAGCTCAATAGTGAACTCAAAGTCTGAGTTACTAGGAACTGAGAGCCAAGTACTTCGGTTGTTTCCATTTTTTCTCTTTTTAAAGAGAAGATACTCAAAAGAGTTTTGCTCACCCTATAACTTAGCATTTCTGTGGAAGTACAGTAGCCACTTACTGTGCATTTACCATGTAAATGGCAAACAAAGTGTCTCAAAGAAGCTTTGACAATTTCAAGAGATGGATTGATAAGATTTAATGTCTGTGCTGTCTCACATGAAACAGTATATTACAGACACCCTACAATGACCAGCAGCATCACCATATTTAGACATATTTCTATGACAGGCCAAACACAAGGGTTTGAAGGTCTTGGAAGACTCCAGGTGCTCTTGCAGACACCAAGTGCAGCCAAAGAGCCAGAAATGTGCTTCAGTAGTATCTGTGTAGCATTATCTGCACCAAAAAATGGGAATTCACTCAAACAGTTGGTCTGGGGCAAAAAGGAGTGAAAAGCTTCCACTTTCTAAGGCTCGCTAAGCACAAAGTATGCCTGAAATAAACTGTAACGTGCAGGTGTTGACATTACCTTTAATTGCGGATGTACTGAAATGAGAAGCCACTTATCTTTCCTTTGAAAGAGAGGCAGAAGTGGAAGCAAACAGAATAGTGTTTTCTTTCAATGTTACTTTTAAATTCATTGACTATGTAGATAAGCTGAGTTCAGCTTCTGGTTTCATGGATTGGAGCCAAGGGAGCCAGAGCTCTAAAATAGACACAGACTTGATCCAAAGTCCAGTGAAATCAGTGGCAGTACTTTCCCTAACCATGGTAAATTGTAGATGAGGTTGCACAACTATAAAAATGAAAAGTCACTTGAAGATTAAATATGAAAATTCATGTTAGTAAGGTAAACATTAGCAAGCACAAATATTAAGAAAATCTTACATTTTTTAAAGCAATGTGGGGTGTTTTTTGGTTTGTTTTTTTTTTGTTTGGTTGGTTGGTTTTTTTGTTTTGGTTGGGTTTTTTTCCTCTGCATGTGCTACATGCAAAGCACACATGGTACACTGCTGTGATTGTGTCTTAAGACTCTGGTACCACTCACTGACTGATAAAGAGGTCAGAGGAGGGGGTCTGGGTGATGATAGTGGAGAGAAATGTTCCAGAATAAGTCTTACAAAGGGCTGTGAACTGTGGAAATTCACTCTCTCACTGTCACCAGCTATTAGCAAGGTCATTAATAACACAACATACACAATGTATAGTCGCATTAGCTGTTGTCATGGACCTTCCACTGGAAGGAGTGATGGGTGTCTTTATACTATAGTATAGAGATAGTCCTGTGCTAAATTTCCTCTTCCCTTCACCCTCTTTTGCAAAGCAATCATTACTGAGAGGGTTTTTTTCCATGTTGTTTGCGGCAAGTGCTGTACCCAGTGATTTTAACAGTCTAGCATCCAACATAAAATACTAAATGTTTCCCATTTAGGAATTTGTAAATGTTCACTGTTTAATTACTTTGGTTTGAAACTGAGTCACCTTGGATTACTTTGGTTTGAAACTGAGTCACCTGATACCACATCTACTTTCAACTGGGTGATCTGTGTCCATGAAAAAAAATTGGTATCATTTGCATTTGCCTACAGCATAGACACTTCTCAACATGATGATGATATTTCAGCCTTAAGACTTGTGAATGATCCGATTTCTAGCTAATAGCTTAAATTGTGCAAACTGGCAAGTCTACAAGAGTTTTATATGTTGGTATGGATAGAAAATTTAACTTTTAACTTTCTGATTTATAATTCAGTGTATATCCTGTCCACAGATCATAGTCCATACTCTAATCAAGGAAGATATTATTTTACTCACTATTATAATTTTTTTCTTCCAGTGGCTTATAAAAGATTCTGATGTGAAGTATGCTTTCCTTGTAAGAGAAAATTGTCATTTAGCCTCTAAAAATAAAAAGAAATAATCAAATTGGAATGAGGCAATGATAAAATGCAAACTTGTGGTTAAAATACTGAGAAGTTTAGCTTATTTCTTGGAACATCTAGTGAAGTCAGCAGAAAACCAGACAGTCTTAAAAAAAACTGTGGCATTCTTATTTCTGTTCTACCAATTCTAGTACTGATAACCTTAGTAGAAACATGAAGCTTTGATGAAATCTGTGAGGATAAATACATTTCTGTGAGAAAATAAAACAAGATTTTACTCTTTGTGGACATACACAAATTCATTAATCCCTTTAAAATTCCAGAATATTAGAACTGACAATATAATCCAAGAACCTTCTATAACTGCAAGGAAATGTATATGCTTATGTTGTTGTCTATTTCCCTTTGAAATTTCAGTCTTTCCTTAAATATTGAAGTGATTGTATTCCACTGCCATGAATGCCCAGAGACAAGGAATTGGTAAAGTTGGTTGAATATGCTCCCATAAGACTATTACACAAAATGCGTGTGCAACAATTCTTGCAGAAAGTGCTTTCCTGTTTATCAAACAGAGATCAGAGAAACATAGAATCACAGAATGGTCCAGGCCGGAAGAGACCTCCAAAGGTCATTTAGTCTGACCTCCCCAGACAGCAGGGACATCCTCAACTACATCAGGTTGCCCAGGACCTCGTCAAGCCTGACCTTGAATACCTCCAGGGAAGGGGCCTCAACCAGTGTTACACCACCCTCAAGTAAAGAGCTTGTTCCTAACATCCAATCCAAATCTGCTCTTCTCTAGTTTGAAGCCATTGCCCCTTGTCCTGTCACTGCAGGCCTTTGTAAACAGCCTCTCTCCATCCTTCCTGTAGGCCCCCATAAGGTACTTGAGGGGAGACTTGATGGGGTGCTTGGTGCCATGGTTTAGTTGTTTAGGTGGGTTGGATTGGTTGATGGGTTGGACACGATGATCTTGAAGGTCTCTTTCAACCTGGTGTATTGTATTGTATTGTATTGTATTGTATTGTATTGTATTATTGTATTGTACTGAAGAACACTATTAGGTCTCCCTGGAGCCTCCTCTTCTCCAGGCTGAACAACCCCAGCTCCCTCAGCCTATCCTCGTAGCAGAGGCATTCCAACCCCCTTATTGTTCTTGTGGCCCTTCTCTGGACCCTCTCCATCAGGTCCATGTCCTTCCTATACTGAGGGCTCCAGACCTGGACACAGTACTCCAGGTGAGGTCTTACCAGAGCAGAGTAAAGAGGCAGAATCACCTCTCTGGATGTGCTGGCAACACATCTTTTGATGCAGCCCAGGATGTGATCAGCCTTCTGGGCTGCAAGTGCGCACTGCCTGCTCATGTCTAGCTTCTCATCCATCAGCACCCCAGAGTCTTTTTCCTCAGGGTTGCTTTCTAACACCTCATCCCCCAGTCTGTTTTGATAGCAAGGATTGTTTTGGCCCAGGTGCAGAACCCTGCATTTGTTCTTATTGAACCTCTTGAGGTTGTCCTGGGCCCACCTCTCCAGCTTGTCCAAGACCATCTGGATGACATCCTGTCCCCCTGGTGTATTGACAACACCACTCAGCTTGGTGTCATCTGCAAATTTGTTGATGGTGTACTTGATCTCACTGTCTATGACATCGGTAAAAATATTAAACAGGTCCCAGTATAGACCCCCAAGGGACACCGCTGGTCACTGCTCTCTATTTGGACTTCAGACCATTGAGCACCACCATCTGGATGTGACCATCCAGCCAATTCCTTATCCACTGAACAGTCTACCTATCAAATCTGTATCTCTCCAACTTGGCAAGCAGGGGACTGTGTCAGGTAATAGAAATTATATCATATGTTGCCACAAGCCTGTCATGGAATACAACCTTTTAAGAAATTCGGTTCATCATATTTAAGAAAATATCAGTGTGAAAGTTTGGGTATTTCTGTGGATTGACTGAGAATTATGTCCACAGCAATACTTTATATCTTGAAGTGTCTAAAACTGCAGAATGGCAGAGAAAATAATTACCAGGAATTTTTCAAAGCATTTCCATGATGTGTGCACATGCATGCCTGGAGAGCATGTGTAACCTTATTTTCTCTGTAATTTCAATCTACCATAAACACTGGGAATATCATGTTTAACCATGGCAGAGATGTGGGGTTGGCACACGCTCTTTATCTC
The DNA here is from genome assembly GCA_033816785.1 of Picus viridis. NCBI lineage: Eukaryota > Metazoa > Chordata > Aves > Piciformes > Picidae > Picus > Picus viridis. The sequence continues at coordinate 22,466,780 of CM066578.1, forward strand.
TCCCTTCAGCACTCATCACAAAGCACCTTAGCAAGACAAGGCAGCAGATAGAATTTGTATGACTAAAATCAAGGCAAGTGTTATGGCACAGCAGGTACAACAAATAAAGCTTTTGTGTCTCTTAGGGAGGAGCTAAACACTTCCTGCTATATTTTCATTAGATGAGTTTCATTTGGACTTATTTTCTTAATCAAGTGCCTCAGAAGAAATCTTATATGTGTTGTTTAAAAAGGATCCAAATAATCAAGATTAAGATACAGGTTTGGTGACCTCAGAAATAGAGGAAAAGAGACAAGGGTGCATCTGGAAAGAGGCATCTTCTGACAGAAAGTCAATGGAAATGTGATATATGCATTTGCTAGTGCCTGCTGTAGCAGCTCTCCATTACAGAAAGACACAGAGAAGAATGTGCTGAGATGTGGTTTTAGCTGAATTTTAGCTCAATCAGATGATACTGATGAAACATCTTTTTTATTGTGAAAGTTGGCATGGCAAGCTCTGTTCATTCCTTCTTGTGGCAGAGTGGAGAAAGTTCCCACACACACACACAAAAGAATCCACAGCTAACTCAGACGGAGAAGCAGATGAAAGCTATATTTACAGTATTCACAGTATTCACAGTATTACCAAGGTTGGAATAGACCTCGAAGATCATCGAGTCCAACCTGTAACCACAAACCTCACGACTAGACCCTGGCCACATGCGGTCCCCTCTTGAACGCCTCCAGGGACAGCAACTCAACCACCTCCCCGGGCAGCCCATTCCAATGACAAATCACTCTCTCGGTGAAGAACTTTCTCCTCACCTCCAGCCTAAACTTCCCCTGTTGCAGCTTGAGACTGTGTCCCCTTGTTCTGGTGCTGGCTGCTAGGGAGAAGAGGCCAACCCCTTCCTGGCTACAACCATCATTCAGGTAGTTGTAGAGAGCAATGAGGTCGTCCCTGAGCCTCCTCTTCTCCAGGCTAAACAACCCCAGTTCCCTCAGGCTCTCCTCATAGGGCTTGTGCTCAGGGCCTCTCACCAGCCTCGTTGCCCTTCTCTGGACACGTTCAAGTGTCTTGATGTCCTTCTTAAATTGAGGGGCCCAGAACTGGACACAGGACTCAAGGTGTGGCCTAACCAAAGCAGAGTACAGGGGCACAATGACCTCCCTGCTCCTGCTGGCCACACTATTCCTAATGCAGGCCAGGATGCTGTTGGCCTTCTTGGCCACCTGGGCACACTGCTGGCTCATGTTCAGGTGGCTGTCTATCAGCACCCCCAGGTCCCTCTCTGTCCGGCCACTCTCCAGCCACTCCGACCCCAGCCTGTAGCTCTGCATGGGGTTGTTGTGGCCAAAGTGCAGCACCCAGCACTTGGACTTGTTGAATTCCATCCCATTGGACTCCGCCCATCTGTCCAGCCAATCGAGGTCCCTCTGCAGAGCCCTTCAATCCTCTAGCTGACCAACATCTGCTCCTAACTTGGTGTCATCTGCAAATTTGTTGATGACTGTCTCAATCCCCTCATCCAGATCGTCAATGAAGACATTGAAGGGGATGGGGCCCAGCACTGATCCCTGGGGGACGCCACTGGTGACTGGCCTCCAGCTGGAGGTGGCACCATTGACCACCACTCTCTGGGCCCGGCCCTCCAGCCAGTTCCCAACCCAGTGCAGAGTGTTGCTGCCCAAGCCACGACCTGACAGCTTAGCCAGCAGTTTGCTGTGGGGGACAGTGTCAAAGGCCCTGCTGAAGTCCAGGTAGACCACATCCACAGGCCTCCCCACATCCACCTGGTGGGTCACCTGATCATAGAAGGAGATTAGGTTGGAGAGGCAGGACCTGACCTTCCTGAATCCATGATGGCTGGACCTGAGCCCTTGGCCATCCTGCAGGTGCGCAGTTATTGCCGCCAGGATAATCTGCTCCATCATTTTCCCTGGCACTGAGGTCAGGCTGACCAGCCTATAGTTTCCGGGTTCCTCCATCCGTCCCTTTTTGTGGATGGAGACCACATTGGCCAGTTTCCAGTCATCTGGGACCTCGCCGGTCAGCCAGGACTGGAGGACTGGCGCCCACGTTGGGCGCCAATTAAAAAATATATGTGGTAGGGTGGAGAAGTCCCACACATACACACAAAAGAATCCACAGCTAACTCAGCCGGAGAAGCAGATGAAAGCTATATTTACAAGCAGAAATGGAATGCAATGAATATGTACAAAAATATACAATAATTACAATATATACAGAAATATACAGCAATGTATGTAATACAGGAGACCTTTCCCCAACCCCCCTGTGGCCAGGGGGGTTCGGCCTGCTCCCCCTTCTCCCTCCTGTGATGGGTTAAGGCAGCCCCCTCCAAACCCTCCCCCATCACGGGCAGAATAAAACAACTCAAAACAAAACGGATTGCAAAAGTGATGGAAAGTTTAAGGAAAAAGCGGTGAATCTTTACAGAAAGCCAAAAGCAGAGTGACAAAAGAAATCCCAAAACAGTCCCAAGACAATCCCATCCCCACCTGGGGGTACATCCAGGACCCCCAGGGCTCCTTCTTCCCCCCTCCCCACTGCTAGGCTAGTCTCAGCTGGCCAGATCTGAGACTGCCCATCCCCCGTGGCCTTGGGCCTAGCCAGGCCCATGGCCGGGAGACAACAACTCCCCCATTACCGGGCGACGGCGAGGAAGAAAGAGGAGGTGCTTAGACCTCGCACTAGATCTTATAGTGGTGCAGAGAATTATGGTAGAAATACCCAATTTCCTGTGTCCACCCACTGGGCTGGACCTCTGGACACAGGAAGCAGGGGGCACCCAGCCCAAACTGCAACATGCCACCCCTTATTTCATACCATAATCTCTGCACCCCAAACATATCATCAAATTAGAACTCTTCCGATGACATGTCCGGCGAAGTCCATATCTTCATCTGGGCGTCCACCCAAACAGTCTCTCTCAGTCAGGGTCAAGTGTCAGTCCATTCCAGTTCTTCTCTCATCTAATGGAACCACCCAGCGATGCAGAGTTCACTCTTCTGCAGTGCAAGTTCTTCATGGATCCGGTGGACATCCTGGCCACCTGGAAAAGAGCCTCACAACTTCTCAACTAACTTCTATTTCCATCTCCATTTACTCAGTGGCATATTTCCACCCCTGGGGCAAGCCAGTCAGAACAATCTGGCTCTAACTGCTTCTCCACCCCTCCAGGAAAATAGCACACTGAGCCTTCCTCAACCCTGCACGGACCTTTCCCAAGCCCAGTGCTGACCGCTTCCAGCCGCGGCCCGAGGCTATACAAACGCATGTCACGGGTACACCGCCCCCCACTGGGCGTTCGCGTACCAAGCCGTGACCAGCATTCAGCTACACAAACCCCCCCGCCGAAAGGGGGAGGGACTGCACCACAACCTACTGAGAAGAAGGGAGGTGGAGCCAGGTGCTCGGCGCCATTTTCAGAACTGGTCTGAAAAAATAATCAGGGAAGAGACTAGGACCGGCCCCACTACAGCCCGAGCGCACGGCTGGGGCCGGGGCCGGCGCTCCGAGGGCACGGCCAGGCCCGCCGCCACCGCAGCCCGTGTGGCCGGCCGGGCGCCGTCGTCGCTACTCCGAGCGCACGGCCGAGGCCACCGCCGCCGCAGCCCGAGCATACAGCAGAGGTCCGGCCGCCTCTATTGCCGCGGTACAGAATCAAAATCGCCTCCACCCCTCGGGCATTCAAACGGCTCCTCCAGCGAAAGCCATAAACGCGTTCCCAGAGCCCCTGAGAACGGCTTTGCAGCTGGGGTCCCCATTCGCCCTCCTGAGTTTCGGGAGCTGGGCTCGCCCGCTCGCCACGGCTGGCTCTTTCCCGCAGCGAAAATGGGCCCGATCCTGATCTGCTCGCCGCTGCCCCTCCCCCGCTTCACCCCCGCCGCTTCTACCGCCCGCAGAGAGCAAAGGGTGGAGGAAGGGCAGGTCCCGCGTTCTTAAGCGGTACCCCAATTCCGATGGTTAGGAACCACCCCTGCATGGAAGAGCAGGAGAGGGCTCCGTGCCATCGGCCACGCACCAGGTGTCCCCCTGCAATCCACAAGAATTCACACAATTGCCCCAACAACAAAACTTGACCCCAACTTCCAAAACCCAAACCGACGCCCAGAACTGAATTTAAACTCTCCGGTTTTTTTTGCAATCCGATCTGCAAAGTGGCCACAATAACAAACTCCTACTCCTGGCTGGCTCGCCAGGAGTGCAAAGGGGTTGAGGGCAGACCCCTCTCCCCATCACAACCATCCTCTGCTACCAATAATGTGATGGGTTAAGGCAGCCCCCTCCAAACCCTCCCCCATCACGGGCAGAATAAAACAACTCAAAACAAAACGGATTGCAAAAGTGATGGAAAGTTTAAGGAAAAAGCGGTGAATCTTTACAGAAAGCCAAAAGCAGAGTGACAAAAGAAATCCCAAAACAGTCCCAAGACAATCCCATCCCCACCTGGGGGTACATCCAAGACCCCCAGGGCTCCTTCTTCCCCCCTCCCCACTGCTAGGCTAGTCTCAGCTGGCCAGATCTGAGACTGCCCATCCCCCGTGGCCTTGGGCCTAGCCAGGCCCATGGCCGGGAGACAACAACTCCCCCATTACCGGGCGACGGCGAGGAAGAAAGAGGAGGTGCTTAGACCTCGCACTAGATCTTATAGTGGTGCAGAGAATTATGGTAGAAATACCCAATTTCCTGTGTCCACCCACTGGGCTGGACCTCTGGACACAGGAAGCAGGGGGGCACCCAGCCCAAACTGCAACACCTCCCTACCTCCCCTTTTTCCCAAAAGGGTTAGAGAGAGAGAAAAAGGTAATTAAGGAGAAAATAAATTCTGTTAAGCTCAAAAAGCAAATGCAAGAGTTACTTTTCTTATTTGGTTAGCAAGGTTGTTCCTGCGTAGCAAGCTGTTGCTTCAGAGAGAGAAAGCAGGCCAGCTCACAGGACAGAGAGAAGAACAGACTCCCCAGACTGAATAGACTAAGCTAAAAACTTACAGTTGGATTCTACCAATGAAGTCAGTTTAGCATATCTTTGTTTTCATTCAAATATCAAAAACATTCAGCCAGAGTGTTCAGAAAGTGTCCATTTCTTAAAGGCACAGCCTAAACCGGTCACACTTCTTTTAGAGAAGAAGCCATTGCAGAACAATATCTGTCTCACTCCATTTAATCTAGTTCTTCTAGATCTCCTAGATTAAGTGTGGCCTGCTTTGTCAGGGTGGTTGGAGTCAATGACCTCTGGAGGTCTCTTCCAAGCCTTAACATTCTGCTATTCTGTGATTCTATGATTCTCTTCTTAGCTGCTGTGGAAAAATGCATAGGTTAAATAACAGTACCTGGCAGTGCTAAAGCAAGTGCTGGCTGAGGGCTAGAGACTATACATCTGTTCCTCCACAAATATGTAGCTGTCCAGTTGCAGGGAGTTTCTGAGCCTGACACTGGTACTGGAGGACAGCAAGGAAAATGCCTGTATGTAGTGTGAGCAGGTGAACTATCTGCTCAGCTGGATGGCAAAGCTAGAAGAAAAATTGGAAAGGTTGAGGAATGTCAGGGAGTCAGAGAAAGAAATAGACTAGTGGAGCCACACCCTGAGGCAAAGGCAGCAGATGGAGGTTCATCAAGAAGCAGAGGATCACCTCCCCTCCTGCCAACAGGCAATAGGGAGTGACCTAGAAGAAATGGGGGAGTGGAAACAGGTCCCTTCTTGGGGAGGAAGGGAAATCCCCTCACAGCCACCCTCACCCTCAGTTGCCTTTACACAACAGACACAGGACTCTGGAACCGGAAGGCCAGGCTACGGAGGAAGTAGATGAAGGTCCGTCCAGGGCATTGCGTGAGATGATTCAGCCAGCACCATGCATTAGCACTACTTGTGTTTAAGAAAAATAGGGGACTAGTTGTTGTAGGTGATTCCCTTCTAAGAGGAACAGAATGCTCCATATGCTGACCAGATCCATCCCACAGGGAAGTCTGCTGCCTCCCTGGGGCCCAGGTCAGACTAGGAAATTCCCTAGTCTGGTACAGCCCTCTGATTATTATCCATTACTGATCATACAGGCTGGAAGAGATAAGGCTGAGTACAGAAGTGCAAAAGCAATTAAATAGGACTTCAAGGCACTGGGGTGATTAATTGAAGCATCAGGAGCACAAGTAGTGTTTTCTTCAATACCTTCAGTGGCAGGGAATACTTCACTGAACACTGAAAGGAATAGGAAAACACAGATGATGAACATGTGGCTCAGGTTCTGGTGCCACAAGCAGAACATAGCTTGTCTTATTATGGGAACATTTATACAGCACCGGGTCTGCTGGGGACAGAGGGAGTTCTGCTGTCTCAAAAGGGAAGGGTTCTTGTGTATGATTTGGTGAGGCTCACTGATAGGGCTTTAAACTAGGTTCAAAGTGGGAGGAGGATAAAACCAAACTCACTACAGATGAGCTTGGGGATTGCATAACCATGTCAGGGGTGAAATCCATAGCCCAGCTCAAGTGCATCTATACCAATGTACACAGCATGGGCATCAAACAGGAGGAACTAGAAGTCATTGTGCATCAGGACAGCTATGACACAGTTGCCAGCACGGAAATGTGGCAGGATAACTGTCATGACTGGAGTACTGCAATGAATGGTTATAAGCTCTTCAGAAGGGACAGGCAGGGAAGGAGAGGTATAAGAGTGGCACTGTTTTAGGGAGTATTTTGATTGTGTAGAACTCAACAACTGTGATGGTAAGGATGAATTCTCTGGGTAAGGATTAGGGGAAAGGCTACGACCTGTTATGCCACCTGGACTTTTACAAGATGAGGATTCAGCCAAGAGTATTGATGGAACTGTCAGAGTAGCTTGCCAAGCCACTCCCCATCATCTGTCAGCAGTCCTGGTTAACAGGAGAGGTGCCAGATGATTGGAGGCTTGCCAACATGATACCCACCTACACAAAGGTCTGGAAGGAGGATCTGGGAAGCTCCAGGCCTGTCAGCTTTACCTTGGTACCAGGGAAGATTATGGAGTGGTTCACTCACACAGCAAGTGCAGGATAACAGTGGGGGTCAGGCCCAGCTAGCATGGGCTTATGAAAGGCAAGTCCTGCTTGACCAATCTCATCTCCTACAACCAGGTGACCCACCCAGTGGATGAGGGACATTGGAATTTAGTAAAGTTTTGACACCATCTCCCATGGCATTCTCCTTGAGAAACTTATGGCCCATGATATAGACAGGTGGACTCCTTGTTGGATTTAAATCTTTCTGGATGGCTGGACCCAAAGAGTTGTGATAAACAGAGCTAAATCCATCTGGTGGCCAGTCACAAATTATGTCCCCCAGGGCTCAGTATTTGGGCCAGTTCTGTTTGATATCTTTATCAGTGGTTTGCATGAGTCAATCAAGGGCACCATCAGCAAGTTTGCAGATGGCACTAAATTGAATGGGAGTATTGATCTGCTAGACGGTAGGTAGGAAGGCTTTGCAGAGAGATCTGGAGAGATTAAAGCAATGGTCTGAGGTCAAAATAATGAGGTTTAACAAGATCAAGTGCCAGGTCCTGCACTTTGGTCACAACAACCCCAAACAACACTAAAGGCTTGGGGAAGAGTGGCTGGAAAGCATCCTGGTGGAAAATGATCTGGGGGTGCTGGTGAACAGCCAGCTGGACATGAGCCAGCAGTGTGCCCCAGGAGGCCAAGAAAGCCAACAGCTTCAAGAACAGTGTGTGCAGCAGGAGTAGGGAAGTGATTGTGCCCCTGGTGAGGCCACAGCTTGAGTACTGTGTTCAGTTCTGGGCACCACAGAGGAAAGACATTGAAGTCCTGGAGCATGTCCAGGGAAGAGCAACGAGGTTGGTGAGGGTTTTGGAGCATGTGTCATATGAGGAGCAGCTTAGGGAACTAGGGTTGTTTAGTCTGGAGAAGAGAAAGCTGAGGGGAGATATTACTGCTCTCTACAATTACCTGAAAGGAGGTTATAGTGAGGTTGGTGTTGGTCTCTTCTTCCAAGTAACTAGCAATAGGACAAGAGGAAATGGGTTGATGCTGTGGGACATTTAAATTGAACCTGGTGATATATTGGAACAGGCTGCTCAGGGAGGTGGTGGAGTCATCATCCCCAGAGATGTTCAAGCATGTAGATGTGATGCTTCAGGATATATTTTAGGGGCCATGGTAGCTGGGTTACATACAATTGACTCAGTGATCTTAAAAGTCTTTTCCAACCTGAATGATTCTATGATTCTATGGATTACTACTTTATAGACAAAAGCAAACTCCATCCTTCGATTCATCACACAATTCACCTAATGAGAGAGTTCTGTTGTGATCCAAGCTAGAGGAAGGAAAACAAATACATCTCTTATCCTGGAAGAGAAGTAGGCACTGTCTTTCCACATGCTCCCTTTAGCCTTTGTTGTTCATCTACTGGTCCCTAAGCTTATTATAAAACCTCTGTTCCTCCTATGAAGTCACTGTCTTGTCTTCTATTTGACTCTGTGTCATGTCAGGTCTTTTGACTCCGAATCTCAGGCTGACCAGGGTGAAATTGAACCACAGCTCTTTTAAGCTGCTAGCTTAGACTCTCTGGCTTATATAGCCACCATTAACAAACCTTTCTTTGTGAAGTTGCTAGCCCAGTACCAGTGGCTGGGAAAAATCAGAACAAAACAACAGTAAGTCTTGTGGTTGTGGAATGACATCACATGTGTTTTGTGTCATGCTGGGCATGTTGAGCAGCATCTTGGCAGTCACGACGTGCTGATGTGCTATTGGAAACAGTTGTTCAAGAGAAGTCTGTGGGGGTGATTCAGCAAGACTCAGATATTTACAGAGCTGGGCCTGATGAAGGAAAGCTTATATTTAAGGAGAGGAGAAGAATGAGGAAAGCACATGAAGTTTATGAAACAGACGTGAATATGACCAGATGAAGAAGAAAGCTGAGAAGAGAGGGAGTACTGGACAGAAACCAGAAGAAAGGAGAATGATGGAATAGCGCTAAACATACAAGAGCATGAGGACTGACATAGGAGCATCAAGCCTTGAAATCACTGAATTATTCAGAAGCAGCAGCATAACCATACTCTACAGCAATGATGTCAGAAGAACTCAGCAAAATTATCTGTTTCAAGTTGTTTGTGAGGCACTCATTCTACCCAGAGATCTGAACACTTAATGTAGGCCTTTAAATAAAACAGCACAACCAATTCTCAAAAACCACAATTTTAAGCTAAATAGATGTTAACTCTATGATCTTGTTTCTCAGTAATTACATACACAGTTGTTAAACCATAAAAAATCTCCAACAACCCATAACTTTCCACTTTACCTCAGCTTACCTTTAAATTTATATATAACACCACCAGTAGGAAAACGCATTATCTGATATTACCTCTGTGTTACACATCTTGTTATTCACAACTTATGAATAAATTGCCTGTCATCTTCCAGCTTACCTCAGTTATCTGGACACCTACAGAGTTGATAGATTGTCCTGTTGGTAGCTCATGTGGCTTGACTGAGATGTGCATTTATCAGTCTTCAGCTCTTTAACCTGTTAACATCCATTCTCAATGGGATAATTTTGCCCTTGAAGTAACTAAGTGAAAATAGATGAAGTTTTAAAATTAAACTAGATCAAATTTGGTAGGCTACCATGAAGTCACATTCTTCTCTTAGAGTCCTTTGATCCTACTATAATGTCTTCAAACTCACTGTTTGTTCTCCTCTGCAAAGGTGTAAGTCAGAATCAAAACCTTGTTTGTATTTTCTCTGTAAAGTAACATAGAACCCAGGAATTATAAATGTAAAAATCTTTCTGGATCATAGAGCATCTGAGGTGTGAAAGGGATTCCTATGTGTGTCTAGTTAAGCCTCCGTACTCAAAGAAGGGTCAAGAGCAATTCATTAAGGGTCTTGTGTCTATATCCTTTCCTTGCAACTGCAAAATCAACAACCCCATTCTCCGAGCTTCACCCTTGCATGGAACCTTTGTGGGCACATATTACATATTTCAGTGGAAAGTACTAATGTCAGTGGGTGATTGCAGAACTCAGCTTTGAGCCCAGTTCTGGGAGAAGGCATGAAATATCAACTGCTTCTTGACCTTCCTGTCTTTCTTTGCAGAAAGTCTGCAGGGATATTTTTTCACCTATCATTCTTAGCAGGCACATTTCTGCATAGAAATGCTTTCTACTTACTCACCAGTGGTGGTCTGTTGACCTGTAGATTTCATTTCCTCCATTGGTCTGCCAGTATCCCATCCTGCACAGGATGCATGGCTCATCTGTTTGCTCAGACACTCATCTGAGGACATGGTGGTAAAAATACCTAGTTTATCCTGGACAAGACTCTGAGCCAAGGTGACACAGATCAATAAGCTACATTTATTTGCAGATTTCTGTGGTGGCCAGAGGCTGACTAGACACATTTATTAAATAATAATTAAATTAAACCCCACTACATTTAATTTGTACTTAATTAGCATAAGAACTCACAAGGAAGCTATGTAAGATTTAATGAGGAGTTATTTTGACAGAAGTCATAATTTGTTGACAGAGGAAAAATAAATAAATAAAAATTGCCAGAACTTTGTTTCTCATTCACACTGCTCTTCTACATTACCAATCAGTAAATTATGAAAACCAGACATGAAGAAATACAAGGATTCATTGGTTCTGAGTATAAATCTGTATTTTTTAACTTGTCACTTTCATTTTTCCACTTCACAACATCTGCAATCGTTTCAGAACACATTTAGACTGGAAGAGTAGAGATCAGGATATTTTGGGTGCAGAGGGAAAGGAATAGGGAGGAAAGATTTAAAAGATTAAGAAAGATGAGTGAATAAGGAAGTTTGTACTGTTAGAGAGGTATGCATGCTTTCCCATAGGCTTGTTTCTGTTTACATGTACTCTATATTTACATCTTAGAGTTCCCTAATCTCTCATGTCCCGCTTGTCTTGAAATGTGTTAGATCATAGTGTCGTAGTATCAGTCAGGATTGGAAGGGACCACAAGGATCATCTAGTTCCAACCCTCCTGCCATGGGCAGGGACACCTCACACTAGATCAGGCTGGCCAGAGCCTTATCCAGCCTGGTCTTAAATACCTCCAGGGACAGGGCCTCAACCACCTCCCTGGACAACTCCATTCCAGGGCTTCACCACTCTCATGGTGAAGAACTTCTCCCTCATGTCCAGCTTCATTCCATTCCCCCTAGTCCTATCACTACCTCATAGTCCCTCCCCAGCCTTCTTGTAGGCCCCCTTCAGATACTGGAAGGCCACAATTAGGTCACCTCGGAGCCTTCTCTTCTCCAGACTGAACAACCCCAACTCCTTCAGTCTGTCCTCATAGGAGAGGTGCTCCAGCTCTCTGATCATCCTCGTGGCCCTTCTCTGGACACGTTCCAGCACATCCATGTCCCTCTTGTAATAGGGGCTCCAGATCAGTTATCTAAAATTGCTGCTAATTAGGGAAATAACATTAAGCAGTTTGAATACAGCAGGCCTTTTCAAGATGGGAGTCTGCAGGTGAAACAAGGTGAGGGCTCTGTCACTGTGTGTGAAAACACATGACCCTGGAATAAATACAATTTGCCATAAAAGGTACCTGTTTCCCTTCTGAATAAAAGATGCTATCCACCTAAAAAATAAATTATATCTGTACTTATAGCATGGTTGTCTTTTTCTCTTATTTCTCTGTCACCATCAAAGCCCACTATTTTCTGATTTGCAAAAACAAAAATTGCATTTTTTCCGGGCAAGTGCTGGAGCCTTTGAGATGATGCCTTTCCCTTGGACTATAGTGACACCTAGTGCTCTTATCCATACAGAAAGCATAGTCTGTGCTTGTCAGGTTTTGAATATTTTCTCATTATTACACAGTGCCAAATAACAGCTCCAAGATTGTTAATGTAGTCATACCACTGTATTTATAGGGTTCTGGATCTGCAGTGGGGTGAGGGAGTTGCTTTAACATGTATACTTGCATGATAGTTTCTGTTGAGGCAACGCTGACCTAAAGTGGGGCAAGGGCAACAGCAGCTTGGATGTTCCCACATCTTGGCTGAACATAAAAGTGTCATTTGGGTTCATGGCTTAGGGAGGCTTTTCAAACAGCTTTGTAAGGTCCAGTTTGTCAAATGCTATGCATAAAGCTCTGAATGAAGGGCTTATAATGTCCAGTATGTTTCAAAGACTGCTACACCTAAAGGATTATCAATTTTTTTATAACCTGAAATGAAGTATTTGGAGTATCTCTAATTGAGTTTATCACGTAGTTTACAAAGTAGTAGCTCCAGGGTGATTCACTGTGTGTTTGGTCATGACTTAGCTGCCACTGTATATGTCAGATACTGGCCAGTCAGAAAGAGGCTCACAAAAAGCAGAGCACCACTAACCAGTTGGTCTCCTTTATCTCTTATCTCTGTAATGCACAAATGCTGCTGAATTTGCAGCCACCGACCTCAGTACAGTGAGCTCAAAGTTTGCATTGCTCCAACCTAGATACATTTCTGCTGTTTCCCTTCTGCCTGTCTCTGAACTGTCCACCATGCTGCCACATAATGCTGTGAAAGCCATTAGAAATTTGTCCAGAACAGGTGAAAGATAGTAGTGCCTCTACTCTTTTTCTAAAAACTACCTCAAACAAAACCAGGAGCTCCCCACTACCAATTTGGCACCTTCATTTCCTGGAATTAACATCTGACTGGTATCCTAAAGGTACCTCAATACATCCATGGGACCACTCCCTCCCCTACAAGCAGAGCAACACATCTCTTCATATGTTTTACACTGTTTCAGGCATCAAAAGTTTCAAGACGATTTTGAAAACCTTTTTATTACTGTAACACTTTAAAAAAATCTGTTTATTTTTAACAGCCTCAAAGCTCAGGCTAGGATTTGGAGTCCAAACAGCATTTCCCTTAGCCTGTGACTCCTCCTCTTAGACATTTGGCAGGGCACTTGTGGTAACCAGCACTGCTCAGTATCTGGTAGCCTCTATGTATCTCGAGGCAGCAGTGAGGGTGTCACAGGTGTGATAAGGCACAACTTCTAGGTATGCAGCCCTCAAAACTGCTTCACTAAAGCCACACCAACTACATCAAAAGGTGGGAGGCCTTGAACTTCCTGAATGAGGTCTCCAACCCATGTCAGAGGTAAACTTTTCTTCCATCCATCATTGCCACCTGAGCATTTTAGCATCTGCCAATGTCAAGGACTGTCATGTACATGGAAGACATCTACAATCTAGTCAGTCAGCAGACTACAACCAAAAGACCTGCACTGAACATCCTAGCTGGAAATGTTAATAGCTACATGACCTGAAAGCAGCAGAAAGATCCGTCTCACTTTCTCTTTCCATGTTGCTAATGAACAAATATGGATGTTTTCAAATTTTATTCTACTAACTAAAGGAAGCAAAAATTATACTGATCCAGGTGGGTATGATAAGCCTCACAGAAATCACCTTTTCCAGAAAACCCCACCTCTTTTCTGAAAGGGATTTCATATTTCATTCTCAACAACAGTGATGTTTCTAATTCCAGTGGTTATGGAGAAAGACTGAAAATATATTTTAATTCTATCATACAGAATCAGAAACTAGAAGGCAAAAGAGAACAATACCCTTGTAAAACAAAATTTGCAGCCTGAAAAAAAAAATCTCATTTTTGAAGCATACATTTTGAATTTTGAATATTTTGAATTGCATGTATTTATGCCTTGCGACTTGGAATTGGCAATTGCTATTAGATACCCATGAGAAGCTGATTTGAGAAGAAATGTATTTCTTTTCTCATTTTATTGCTATAAAGGACAACAGTACTTTGTAATCATGAACTGTTTGTTGTTTGCCTTTTGTTCAAATTAGAAACAGTATTTCCGCAAAGTAGAGTTATGGAAAATAAGAGATGGACAGGTTTACTGCTTGATTTACTTTGTTCTGCTTCCCTCTGTGGCACAAAATCTATTTGTTTCCCATGGCCTAATAGCTTATCTTTTCTGTGCTAATCTCCCTAGACATAAACCAGGGATAATAATGCACCCACGCTATGAATCACATGTAACAACATTCATAGAATTCCATGAACTGTTCCTCAAGTACCACAGATGTTCAAATTTGTGTAAAATACATTGCACATTTTCATACATTTGGCAGCATTCCTTTAGATTGTTGTGCTTTGGCCTCAAAGGAATTCATCTGAGCTGTGTCAAAGACTGGTTGGACAAAACTTCTAGAGATGAAATGGCATCCACTATGTTCTTTCTCAGCTCTTGGATGGACAGGCTGCATAAATGGCAGGCTCCATCTATGGGGATGACAACTACCAGCCACCAAAGGTACAAGTCTGACTTGGAGGAAACTGGTTTTGCCCTTAGAAAACCATTGCTTTAGGTACTTTGGATTTCTAAAGCACTGCAATTTTTGCCATCTAATTCTACATAAAATAATTGGATACAGCCACAATTTTTCCTCACACGTACTCTCCAGTATAAGATTGAAAAATCAGACCCATCATGGCTGATAATTTACATTTTCCATCGCTACCGCAAACTCAATCATTCTTGGTGATAATAATAGCACAGAAGATTCCTCTCAGTTCTTTTGGTACAGGAAGTCCAACCCACATGTTGCACTGCAATGCAGAAGACAATGGGAGAATATATCCAAAAGCCTCTCCAACATTTCTTTCTGCAGAGTAGCTATTCTGTCTGTTCTTAGCTGTCCTGGAGGAAAAGAAGAAAACATCTGGGGAGGGGAATAAAGTATGTTAAATACTTAGTGAGATTAGTAAAAATAGCACAATCTGTGGTTGCTACTTTTGACAAAACTTCAAAGGGAAAACATGCTACTTTTTTCCTGGTATAGATATTTTGAATTGCCTGATTATTTATAAAGATGTATCTAACAGGACTTTTCATATGAGTCCTTTGCTGTGGAACTTCTTTCATCATACCACTTTTCGTATTTTGTATTTGTAACATTTTGTACTCTTGCACTAAATAAAGAAGCATTTGTTTGCCTTAGGAGGTACCATCTGGTTTGAGTTTACTCAGGAGGAGGACTAGTCTCCAGTGCAGCAGTACAGAAGGAGTCCACAGCACCAGGTTGGGCAAAGCCTGTCCATGCAAAGCAGCCCCACCAGCCCCACCAGCTCCACCCTGTATGCAGCTCACATCTGGGTAAGGGACACAAAGGGCTTTGCATTCCCACTCCCACTAGCCTGGCTCTGAAATGCAGTCCATAATTTTTGCTCTTTTTGAAACATTGCAGCAAACAATATAAGAACACAGGAATGTCTTTTAAAAGCATCAGCAAATAAGCATGGTTATTTTGCCACTGCTAGGCACAACAAAGGAAAGGCTTTACTGAAATCAAAATGGCAGCAGCTTAGTAAAGAGACTGGGGAGCTACACTAACAGCCTCAGCCCCTATATATGCCTCTTTGAAAGCAATGCAGATTCCTATGATTCAAATGAGCATTGTCTATTGCTAGAGTACCAATAAGAGCCATGTCCACTAGAATCAGTAATTATTGCTTGGCTGAAAGATTGAGCTAGCCATTTTAGTGGACTCATTTCCCCAGTGTGCTTGTGCCTGCTTTACTATCAGTGTTGGAAGGAGTTGTTTATGCACAGCATAGTTGAAAAAAATCTTTTCTTTTTCTATCTTTTTGCCTAACTGAAAAAAAGTCCTAAAGATTTTTTTTTTTTCTGCAAGTATTTAATAGACAGTTCTGGTTTTGTTACAGAATTCAATAGGGTTGACTTTAAAAAAACCCAACCAAAACAGTCAGTTAGTCTGGAGAGGATATATTTCCCTATGTGTTTACTGTAACTCATATTGTAGTTTAGGGAACATTTTTACTTTCACTCCTGACAAATTTTATGAACATTTTCTATATTCAGTCAGTACTAATGTCTTTTAAAACTGGGTTAAAATGAGAATGGCATGACCTAAATGTTCCATCCTTCACTGATAATGAGTGGATTTATTAAAAATGTAAAATCTCTCAACTACAAGCTTAGTCATAGCAGCGACAAAACAAAGTCCACTTGGAAAAACTGAAAAGGTATAATAACACAGGTATTTTTTTAAACAGGTTTCAAAACATAATCACTACAGTCCTTCTGGATAAAGACTACAAAGTGTGGTTATCCTATCTGCATCTATGTAGGTTTGCAAAACAGGTTAAAAGTCACACGGGGCAAGGAGATTCTTCCCAGGTCTTTGATTCCAGCTGGAAGTCCCAAGTAACATCTTCAGCTGCATAAGTTACCAAGCTGGCTCCAGCACAAGCTCCAGTGCAATTCAACATCTTGCCAAATATTATTCAAGGACATCCAGGGAGATTAATGTCCTGGAATTAATTATCTTACCTGTGGCATAATGATACTGTAGGAACAGAGATTTTCTGTGTCTGAGGTAGGGTGCAAGCCCTTCCTCTTGGAACAGACTGCCTGTAATGTCCTCATTCCTCCTGTTGGATAGTAGTGTGGACACACGTTATGAGCAGACTTTCAGAGGTTGTATGGATTTAAGTGCCCTTAAAGTAGACTGAAGCACAGATGAACTGCAGTCCCTGACAATACATGTGCAGCTGGATGTGCACTACTTGTTTTCAAAGATGGTTTGCAAGGGCTGACATTGCAGCAGTACAGGACCTGCCCATTTCAAAAGAAAGTTTCATGAGGTAGTGTGTTCCAGCTGATTCTTCACTTTAATTTAGTCGTCTTTAACAGTATTTTTACTCCATGCATATTTGTATGTCACACAGGCTGAACTGTGTGACTTCACCTGATCTGGTAAACATCTGGGAGCCATGGTTAATTTAAGTTTGAAGGATGTTTCACCTGTTCCTTTCTTCCTCTCAAAATGACAGCAAACTAGTCAAGAATGTTTCTAATGTTAAGCTTAAAATATCTTAGTGGGTGCTGGTGAAAGATAGGTCTGTGCTGCTGAAGGATAGATCCGTGTGCCAGAAATGTTGAGAATAAGCATGTGAATGATAAGATTTGTTCTAAGTGATGTGTTCTCAGAGGTAAGGCACAGTAAAATGCACAGATGATGATGGAAAAACAAAGACGTATAGGGAGTATAGCCTTTACAGCTAGATACAGCTTCCACTTCTCATCTCTGCACAATAAAATCCCTAGTGACCTGCCCTCTTATACATGTGGAATCTGATTGCTTTCCCTTTCACACCAGCAGCTGAAACCCACTTCAGAATCATTAATTTCTAGTGGGAAGAAGACAGGGCAAGCTTAGCACTAGTACTCAGCACAGTTTGACACAATTCATCCACATCATCATCATCATCTGCAGCATCTCAAGTAGGAATACACTTGCTGTAGCACCAGTGTAGACCAAAAGCTGATTCAATTAATCTAAAATCAGACTCAGTCTTTGCTACTCAGGGGTATTTGTTGCTTTCCAGTAACTATAGAGAGGGTTTGTGATGTTGCCCCAAGTGCATATTACTCAGATAATCTTTAGACAGGATGAAACTGGAACTCCTGCAGGGAGCTGCCCAGCACTTCTCAGCATGCCAGACAAGAAGCAGCTGAAAAATCATGCTCAAGCACACATCCGTGTAAAACATAGCCTGGTTTTCATAACGTCAAGATTTAAGTAGCCTTTAAATGAAGTTTCTGTGGGAAGTCTGTAAACTTGGATTCAGGAAAGAATAGCCCTTAGAAAGGGGAAATTTTTAATATTTTTTTCTCAGTCTTTCAACAGAGAACACAGATAATTGTGCTGTGCTATATTAACCAACACATATGCCTTCCCAGCAGTGCCTTAGCCTCCTGCCAATATTTCCCCTCAATCCACCAGAAGACCCTGCTTCCCTGGTTGGCACTTTTCTCCTCAGACCATTGCCAAGAATTCTGAGCCAGGTTGTGATTACCAGAAGAGCTGTTGTGAGCCCTTCGGCCTGCAAGTAATTCTGAGGTGAAGAAAGCATTTTAAAAATGTCAGGCTAAAAATAACATTTTAGTAAACCCACGATCTTTCTTCTGGGCTTGTGTAGGCAGACCAGTATTAGTGAGTATCTTATTGTACTGAATGCTATGCTGGAGAATCAACACGACATGCTTTGCAAGCGTCTTTTAAAAATTATGCACATTTTCAGCTGTTTCCAGCTGAAGAGGCCCAGATGGAGGCTCATAAAGAGTCCTCATATTCCAAAAGTGCTGGGAATAAGGGAAAGAGGTGATCTAACTGTGAAGTTCAAATGACTTGTACATAATTACAAGAAGTCTGAGGGCACAGAGCCTGTTAAAACAGAAGAGTTCTTGGACATGTCTAAAAGCAGAGCTTGGGTGTCTAGAGACCTTTAAGACAAAAACGGAGTCATTTTACCGCTGGGCTTAGCCAGCACATAAGCTGCCGTTTACAGGATGAAAAATGTTACATTTGTGTACTATAACTCTTGCTTAAACTCAGTTCAAGACATTAAATCCTACTACATGTCCCATAAGTCACATACCGCTTCGTCTAAAAGCAAATATAACATTAATGGAATTAATGGAATTTCTCACCAGGATATAAAATCCAGGTGATTTATTTCTTGCTTCACCAAAGCTTTTGTTGTATCTACCAGTGGATAAAATGGTAAGGTTCCAGCTCATTCTGCTGATCTCAAATATAGCAAGTCACCCATTTCCTTAGCCTTGGTGAGGAAAATTTAGGATTAATATCATTAGGAATATGCAGTAGCCTATCAGTATTTCTCAGCTGGCAAGCTATGATTCACAATATTTTTTAAAAGTATGGAACATTTTCCCATAACATAACCTTTCAATAGATTATTCTTAAATAAATGATACATAAATAGTTGGGTTTTTTTCAATTAAATTTCATTAGAGAGTAAAAGAGTCTCAGGGAAGAATAGGTATCACCACGTCACAACTTTTTCACTGACAAGCACATGTCTCCCTCCATCAGGAAGATACCTAGACCAGCAGCCAGACTTCCCTCTTCCATTTGAATTTTTCTATCAGCTTCTTGCTTATCCATGCAGGTGTCCTGCCTCCTTTTCTAGATTTTTTTTTCAAGGGTATACACTTTCTTGAGCTTTGAGGAGGAGGTGTTTGAATATTTACCAGCTCTCTTGGGCCCCCTTACCATGTAGAGCCTCTTAAGTAGTTCTTTGAATAGGAGAAAGTTAGTCTACTTAAAGTCCAGGGTAGAAGTTTTACTTGCTTCTTTCCCTAACAATACTAAACTGTATCATTTTATGTTTACTACAGCCAAGGATGCCTCATACCTTAATGTCCTTGACCAGACTTTCTTTGTTAACACAAGGTCCAGCATCACATCTCTCTTTGTTGGTTCTCCAACCACCTGCATCAGAAAGCTGTTATCAATGCACTTCAGGAACTTCTGAGTATACCTGTCTGTGTGATTGTTCCAACTAATATGAGGGTAACCGAAGTCACCCATGAGCATTAGGGTACTGTGATGGGTTGAGGCAGCCCCCCCTCCCCACCACGGGCAAAATAAAACAACTCAGACAAACGGATTTCAAAAGTGAGGGAAAGTTTAAAGGAAAGGTAGTGAATGTTTACAGAGAGCCAAAAGCAGAGTGACAAAAGAAATCCCAAAACAGTCCCAAGAAGATCCCATCCCCACCTGGGGGTACATCCAAGACCCCCAGGGCTCCTTCTTTCCCCCTCCCCACTGCTAGGCTAGTCTCAGCTGGCCAGATCTGAGACTGCCCATCCCCCCTGTGGCCTTGGGCCTAGCCAGGCCCATGGCCGGGACACAACATCTCCCCCATTACTGGGTGACGGCGAGGAAGAAAGAGGAGGTGCTTAGGCCTCGCACTGGATCTTATAGTGGTGCAGAGAATTCTGGTAGAAATACCCAATTTCCTGTGTCCACCCAAGGCAAATTTTCATGTAGATGGACTGCCCAACTCAGTTTTCCCTGGGAGCCATGGCTGTGCCACAGTTAGGCAGTCTCCCTGTGGGGTCACCTGTTTATGTCAAAACATGGCTGCTGGACAGACAGCACTGAGACAGGACTCCCAGCACCTTCATGGCATCTGGCTCTCCTCAGCCTCTTCAGAGAGACAGAGCTACTCTGAGTCCTCACTCCTGCAGCTCTGGAACACACTGCCAGGCAGCTGTGACAAGATCAAGAGCCCTGCTTATAAACCAAGATCAGGGTCCAAAGGTTTAAAGGACTCAGACTCAGGGGCATTCATGTCCCCCATGACTCAAGTGACACATTGTTATATTTCATGTTCAGGTGTTTTTGTGATCTGTCTCCCTCAGCAGTCAAGCAGCTGGTTCTGAAGGCAGAAGAGAAAACTCTGATTTCCTGACGTTCTTAGTCTCTGCACTGGCGAATGGCAGGATATTTCCCTTTGCATCTCAGTAAACACATGGAGAGAAAATTGAAAACAATAAAAAAGCAGACAGAAGGCATAATATAGGAACAAGGTTCAAGTTTTTATGAGTAAAATAGCACTTCTAGATAAAAAAAATTACCAATAGCCTATTTTTACAGTTATGTATTTTGGGAAGCCAGAAAGATAATTTTAAATTATTCTTTCTATGTAACTGTAAACAATCTTCCAGGTCTTCCAGCTGTCTTTTTGATATAACACCTCATACTTGAATGTCTAATGCTCATCTATGAAGTGACAAAGCTTTCATGTAAAGCAGTGTGAAGCTCTGTGTGGGTAATGAATGAGACCCATGCTATATGCAAGAGTGTGAAATAAGAGACAGTGCAAGACCCCTCTATAGGGAAATTCAACCTTCCTGTATTGCATGTCTCTGCTGGGATAACCTATTAAAATATCTATTTCTCCATCTCAGTACTCTTTACCTTCTGAAAATGAATTGGCTAGAATACCAATAACTTCCCCATCAAGGACAATTTCACCCAACAATTAATTTTTGGACATATATAGGGAAACAGAGATAAATTTAGCTCTATTTGGTAGAATTTGATTTACATTAATGCAGAACCTAAGTATTAGAGTGTCCTGTGAAAGTAACCCTCCTGCAGGATTCAATAAAGTGAAAGTCTCAAATGGTACTTGTCCTTATCTCTGGAGATACAGCCTGATGTCATGATGTTGCACTTGCAGCCCGGTAAGCCAGTCAGATCCTGGGCTGCATCAAGAGAAGTGTGGCCAGCAGGTCAAGGGAGGTGATTCTCCCCCTCTACTCAGCTCTGGTGAGACCCCACCTGGAGTACTGCGTCCAGTTCTGGAGCCCCTGTTACAGGAGGGATGTGGACGTGCTGGAACGTGTCCAGAGAAGGGCCACGAGGATGATCAGAGGGCTGGAGCACCTCTCCTATGAGGACAGACTGAAGGAGTTGGGGCTGTTCAGTCTGGAGAAGAGAAGGCTCCAAGGTGACCTCATTGTGGCCTTGCAGTATCTGAAGGGGGCCTACAGGAAGGCTGGGGAGGGACTTCTCAGGATCTCAGGTAGTGATAGGACTAGGGGGAATGGAATGAAGCTGGAGGTGGGGAGATTCAGGCTAGATGTGAGGAGGAAGTTCTTCCCCATGAGAGTGGTGAAGCCCTGGAATGGGTTATCCAGGGAGGTGGTTGAGGCCCTGTCCCTGGAGGTGTTTAAGACCAGGCTGGATGAGGCTCTGGCCAGCCTGATCTAGTGTAGGGTGTCCCTGCCCATGGCAGGGGTTGGAACTAGATGGTCCTTGTGGTCCCTTCCAACCCTGACTGATTCTATGATTCTATGTTACTGTGGCTGGGTGCAGGACTGAGTCACCACCTGAAATAAAGTTGCACCCTTGAATATGCAGCCATTAGTGGAACCAATAGTAAGCCAGGCTGAGAACTACTATCCACATGTCTACTACATGTTGGTTGTCCAGTTTGCAAATTGCACTCCATGTGGTGGTTTTAGGCTATGCCTTTAAAATTTAGTTACGGATTTCAAGCAGAAAAGTAGGAAAATATAAATAAATAACTATTGGTTGTAAAAAGGAAAACAAGTTTATTCTAAACAAATTTGTTGGGTGAATATCTGGAAGAAGAGGAGTTATACCATAACAATTCTTCCCTTTTTCTCATCTCTTCTGATCTCGGCTGGTTTTACTTCACTCGGGTGAGATCATCTGTGTGCTTTGGCTGGCCTTGGCTAAGTCTAACCCACTGCTTCTCTCTTTGCTCCTTTCTCTCTTGGGACAAGGCAGGGTGGGGGGCAGTGGAATGGCTTCCCCGGCCTCTTGACCGGGGGGGTCCTCATGTTGTTTGCTAATTGCAAATATCTGTACAATATTGCAAATACTGTATATTTTTTACATATTCATTTGCTTCTAACTGAGTCAGTCTGGCAAAATTAATTTTTGGGGAGGTAAACTTCAACCCACCACACTCCATTACTCATCAAAGTATCTTAGGGAATATCCTTTATAGGTTTCTTTTTTGTTTGTTTTATTTACTCTTTGAATGCTATTAGTTGTTGCCCCAGTAGATTCTCATGTCTAATACGAGCTGTAGCAAAGAATCTGTGTCACTATTTTCAGTCTGTACTCTTGCAATTCCAAGAGGAATTAACAGAGTACAGAGTTAATCATTGACTTTTACGCTTGATCCTGAGTGAATGCCCTATCTGATTTGTTAATACATTACATAGAGTTTCTCTGTGTTGTGGAAAGTCAGCCTCTATCTCTTTGTTTGAAGAGTTCCAGAGGGATACAAACATGAGCAGCAATAGGGAAAGATTCATCGAATTAGCAGATAATATTTTTTCACAGGGTGAAAAGATTCCTCCAGAAGAATGGCTCTTTTCATACAAAGGTGTTTTATACCCTGCTACAGTTAGCAGTCCAGAAACTATGGAAGCTCTGAAATCTTTTGAAGCCAGGAGCGATGATGTGATTTTAGCAGGCTATCCTAAAACAGGTGAGTGTTGTTTTCTAGTTAAGTACACAATCCAGAACTTTGTGCCATCATTTAACACAGAAATAATACTTGGGAAAAGCTTATGGTGACTTCAGATTTCATAGGTTCATGGACTTAAGTTGTAAAGCATCACTGGAAATCAAATAACATAACCTACTGCTCAAAACAGGAGAATGACCTAACCTCCAAAATTAAGTTTGGTTCCTCAAGGCTTTGTCCAGAAGAATTAAAACTTTGAGGGTGGAGATTCACCACCCACTGGAAGTCTATTGCAGTGTTTTCCCACTATAAGGAAGTTTTTTGGCTGGCTAGTTGGTTGTGGGTTTTTTCACTTCTATGCAGTTGGACATCCCCTGTGGTGACTTACAATACTCTTTTTCTGTAATTTCCTGGCAAATTTTTGGAAGAGTTGGCTCTGTCTTCATTTTAACCTCAAATAGTGGAAGCCTGGACAGAGATTGCCCATGCCTTTTTTTTTTTTTTTTTTTTTTTTTTTTTTAGTCTCCAGCCAGAGAAAAATAAGCCTTTTTGTGCATTTTATTTACTCTAACTCCCCATGATTTAGTGGAACTTCAGCAAGACTCTCTCCAGAGTCTCAAAAATCACTTATTCTTCAGTGCAAGAATTTCACACAGTATTCAAGTGGTGAACTCACTGGTGTTGGATAAAGCAGAATAATCACATCTCCTGATATTCTAACTGCTGCTCTTGAGTAATTTCCACAGGGAGTAGCCTGAGGTGACCATAGTGTGCCAGAGCTGGAAAGAGCAATAGAGATCTGATTCTCTTTCATAGAATCATAGAATTGTTTTGGTTGAAAAAGAGCTCTAAGGCCATCAAGTCCAACCGTTGACCTAACACCACTATGGACTTTAAACCATGTCCCAAAGTACCATGTCTACATGCTTTTTGAACACCTCTAGGGATGGTGACTCCACCACCTCCATGGGAAATCTATCCCAATGTCTGACCACCCTTTCAGTAAAGAAATTTTTCCTTATATTCAATCTAAGCTTCCCCTGGTGCAATTTCAGACCATTCCTTCTTGTTCCATCACTTGATATTAGGAAAAAGAAACTGATCCAGACCTCACTACAACCTCCTTTCAGGTAGATGTGGAGAGCAATAAGGCCTCCCCTCAGCCTATTCTCCAGACTGAGGGGTGAGAGGTGCTTCTGAAGGGAGCAGGGTAGTACTCCACAACATCTCCTGACAGCTCTGTCTCTATTGGCTTATAGCATACTCTTATTGATTATTGCTCAGTGTTACAGTTTAATGGCTTATGGTGTTACGGTAACTTGATGTTATGATAACCCAATGCTATGGTTGTGGTTTAACCTCAGCCTGCACCTAAGCCCCTCAAAAGCTCACTTCTCCCTGTAAGTGGGATGTGGGATAGAAATAGAATATTAAAAGTGAGAAAACTCATGGTTTGAAACAGAGTTTGAAACAGAGAATGGAATAGAATAGAATAGAATAGAATAGAATAGAATAGAATAGAATAGAATAACCAGAATAGAATAGAATCCAGTCTCTTCCTAAACACCTCCAGTGATGATGACTCCACCACCTCTCTGGGCAGCACATTCCAATGGCCAATCACTCTCTCTGTAGAGAACTTCTTCCTAACATCCAGCCTAAACCTCCCCTGGCACAGCTTGAGACTGTGTCCTCTTGTTCTGGTGCTGGTAGCCTGGGAGAAGAGACTGACCCCCACCTGGCTACAACCTCCCTTCAGGTAGTTGTAGACAGCAATAAATAATGACAGTTTAGTAGGTGAAGTGAGAGTCATGCATGCAAGCAAAGCAAATGAAGGAATCCTTTCACTACTTTGCATCAGCAGACTGGTGTTCAGCCATCTCCAGAAAAGCTGGTCTCCACCATGTGTAACAGTTACTTGGGAAGACAAGGACCATCACTCCCAATGTCCCTCTTTCCTTCATCTTCCTCTAGCTTTTATTTATTGCTGAGCATGACATCATATGGTCTAGTTGTTGGGTGGGTTGGATTGGTTGATGGGTTGGACGCGATGATCTTGAAGGTCTCTTCCAACCTGGTGTATTGTATTGTATTGTATATAGTATGGAGTATCCCTTTGATCCATTGGGATCAGTTGTGTCCCCTCCCAGCTTGTTGTGGGGGAGTGGTGGGGCAGTGTGAGAAGGAGAAAAGGCCTTGACTGTGTGTGAGTACCATTCAGCAACAACAAAAACATTCCTGTATTAGCAACACTAGTCAGAAATTCAAAACATAGTCCAGTACAATCTACTATATGGATAACTAATTCTATCATAGCCAAAACCAGCACACCCACCTGTTTACAGGCTAAGGTGAACCAGTTTGACAGGATAGCCTATCAGTCAAGTTGGCATGAAAAAGTGCATTTGAATGGATGTGCTACTGGTGTCTTTATCCTTTCAGGAACCAACTGGCTTGACCAAATGGTGAGAGACTTGGAATCAATAGATGCCAAATATACAGAAGAAGAAATGAAAGAGAGAATAGATGATGAAAAGAAGTTAAAGACATTTTCACGTCTAGAATTTGGAGATCCTGGGGTATATGAGGTTGGTTTATTCCTGTGGGTTTTCCAAGTGATAAGATCCTTCTTCTCTCTTCTCACCTTTTCTTGTTACCCATAATTCCTCAAAAGACACATGCCATAAAATAAGCTACTTCTTCTAACATTTCTTCCCTCTTGCTTTAAAGAGGATGAAGAAATTGCCATCCAGAAGAATTATTATAACCCATCTGCCACCTCATCTCCTGCCACCATCCATTCTCCAAAGCAAAGCTAAGGTCAGTTTTCCCTCTGCATTCCACCACAAAATGTTTTCCACCCTGAATTAGCTTTACTCTGTCTGTGTGAGGTCTTTTCTGCACGTTCATCTGAACTGGTCAATACACCTTCAATCCAAGGCTGAAGAGGCAGAGCACTGTGTGCTGCAGCTGTGAACAAACATCCTCTCCCAACAATGGCTTTGCTGACTCAAGAGGTTACTATTGGGATTTGTTTCTGGCTATCACTGCCTCTTCAGTTCTCCTTCAGAAAGATGCTTCCAGGTTCATGTCAGAAAAATGAGCAAGGAAAGCAATTATTCAGTTTGCTTTAACTTTCCTCCTAGGCAAGAGTAGCTGTGAAAAGGAAGCCCACTGAAGGCTGGTGTTCACAGTCTTCAACAGGAACTGCTGCAGAGGGAAGCAAGGGTAGACCCATAGTCTGCTTGTGGCTTTGCTGTTCTGTAGCCCACAATCTCATTTCTTTGGATTGGATCTAGCTCAGAACTATGTTCCAAGGGCATCACTGAAAACCTTGTTCTCATCCTGAAGCTCACATAAGCACCAAGTGGCCTGAAAAAGCTCTGAGATTTTGCTCAAGAAAAGCAATTAGACCAGCATTGTGCGATCTGATGTGTCTTATGGGACAATTAAGTTTGCAGGTGACACCAAGTTGGGTGGAAGTGTTGACCTGCTTGAGGGTAGGAAGCTCTACAGAGGGATCTGGACAGGCTGGATCAGTGGGCTGAGGCAAATAATATGAGATTCAACAAGGCTGAGTGCTGTGTCCTACAGCTAAGTCACAACAACCCCCACGCAGAATTACAGGCTTGGGGAAGAGTGGCTAGAAAGCTGCTCTACAGAAAAGGACCTGAGGTATTGGTTGACAGCTGACTGAATACAAAGCAGCAGTATACCCAGGTGGCCAAATAAGATGTTTAACAGCATCCTGGCTTGCATCAGCAATTGTGTTGTCAGCAGGACTAGGGAAGGAATTTTCCCCCTGTACCTGGCAATGGTGAGGCCACACCTCAAATACTGTACTCCACTACAAGGACATTGAGGTGCTGAAGTATGTCCAAAGAAGGCAAACAAAATTGGTGAAGGGTTTAGAGCACAAGTGCTATAAGGAGTGTCTGAGGGAACTGGGGTAGTTTATCCTGGAGAAAAGGAAGCTCAGAGGAGAGACCTTATCACTCTCTACAACTACCTGAAAGGAGGTTGTATAAAGGTGCATACCAGTTTCTTTTCCTAGGTAACAAGTGACAGGCCATGAGTAAAAGGCCTCAAGCTGCACCAGAGGAGGTTTGGGTTGGATATTAGGGAAATTTTCTTTGCCAAAAAAGTTGTCAAGCATTGGAAAAGGCTGCTCAGGGAAGTCGTTGAATCACCATTTCCACTGGTACTTAAAAGCTGTGTAAATGTTGCACTTAGGGACGTGATTTATTTGTGGATTTAGCAGTGTTAGGTTTACAGCTTGACTCAATTATCTTAAAGTTCTTTTCCAACCTAAATGATTCTGGAATTTTACGTGATTTGTTAAGAAGATGACACTTTGGTGACTCCTTAAATCAGAATCAATTTATATGTTTTCTTCTTCTAGATTCTTGTGCTAGTTCGGAACCCCAAAGACACAGCTGTCTCCTATTACCACTTCTACAACAACATGCCAGTGCTGCCGTCCTTCGCCTCCTGGGATGAGTACTTTCCAGCATTCATGAATGGGAAATGTACTTTGCCCTGAATCCTCTGGCATTCCTTCTTACATGAGGGGCATACACAGGACCCTGTGCATGAGAATCCTACTCCAACATACCTTAGAAAGGCACTTCCAGGGCAGGCAGATAGGACCATGTTATGGCAGATACAGATAATCAGAGTTTCTTTTGCCTGTAACTCAGAGAAATCATGAGAAATCTTTTGTTCCCAAACTAGAGCTTGTAGTTCAGTGCTGCCTAGCTGCCTGAGCTGGGGGATCCTACTTTGACCTGAGCTGAAAGAACAGACATGTTGAGCTGGTCACCACTTTATCATCCTGATTTTATGCTCAAAGAGCTGGCTGGGCTTACTCCTCTGATTTGGTAAGGGCCTGTTTTGGGGAATACTCTGCACAACTCTGTCTCTGTCTGCAGTGACTTGGGGATCCTACTTTGACCATTTAGTGGAATGGAACAAATACATTGACCAAGAGAAGATCATGATGATAAGCTATGAGGAACTCAAAGAGGTATGGTATCTCACTTGACTCTTCATTAGTGGGTGCACTGCATGCTCCTCCTGAGGTCATGGGGAAGAAGAAATTCTTGGTTCAAGACTGCTTGCTGGTT
Source organism: Picus viridis (assembly GCA_033816785.1). Taxonomy (NCBI): domain Eukaryota; kingdom Metazoa; phylum Chordata; class Aves; order Piciformes; family Picidae; genus Picus; species Picus viridis. The sequence goes on from CM066578.1 coordinate 22,494,771, forward strand.
TAGAAGAGTGTGCCTTTGTGATACACTCTTCTACATTTGGAGGAGGTGTGTGTAGGTTAGGAGGAGAATAGCCTTGCCTGTTTGTGGAAGGAGTCATATCTGTCATGGATAGAGTTGGTTTTGGGAGAGAAGAAAATACTTGATGCTGAGGCCACCATGTGTGGGTTCCCTCTCTGTTAGAGCTCTTAGAAATCCTTGGTGATACTGTGGGAGCTGACCTCCTCTGCTGGGCTTCCCACCAGGTGTTGACTCCATACCACAGCCGTGGTGTCAAGTTTAGTCTCACCTGTGTGTTCTGTTTCTTTGGCCAGGACCAGGTACAGGGAATGAAAAGGATTGCTGCCTTCTTTGGATTTTCTCTGTGTGAGGAAGATTTTCCAAGAATTGCCGAGAAGACCAGTTTCCAAGCTATGAAAGGGAAATCCAAAGAAACCCATGGAAATTTTGGAGACATCCTCTTTCGGAAGGGTAAAGTCTCTGCAAATGGAAAATATACTTTCTAAAGTAGAACACCAGGAGTTCTGAGCAGGTTTCCTCACTTAAACATGAACTCAAAGGGCTGGCTAGAAAGTAGAAGTATGGGTGAGTTCTCTCCTGTGGCAACCTGTACAACAAGCTTCTGCCACTTATGGGATTTGAGGGCTCTTTGTGAGAAACTTACCAGATTTGTCAGCCATTGACTCCATGTTGCTCTATTTTCCTGTGGCAGCCCCAGCTAGTTATGAAAGTGAGGTGTGAAGGTGAGTGCTAGCACTGGTGTAGCTTGCACCAAAAATTATAGACTATACCTACATGGGCTGGATGTCTTCTCTTTACAGAGAAGCTGTGGTGTGGTCAGGTGATGAGGCTGATCCTGGATGCAGGCTGCAAATGTCACTTTATGAAAGTTCCCTTTTGGGGGAGGTGTTCTAATGGGACAAGAGTCTTTTGAACATCAAGTAAATGCATTGCTCGCTACTCTGTTGGCTTCAAGGTGTCTTATTATGTGCTCAGTGAGAGCTGAGGCGTAGTCTCAATATGGTTCCTCTTAATGAATGTGCCAGTAGTGGCCCTAGAGATGGTCCCTCACATACTGGGCTCGGCCGGAGCTCTGGCAGCTCATCTACTCCCTGTGGTACCAAGAATCTCTGGTTTCTGAATACCATGGCCATTAGGGCTTAGCCCCTTTCCTTCACCATTCCTTGGAGGAAGAAGGATCTAATGTCTCTACCACTGATCCATCTACTCCAAATAGCTTCCACCTTCAGAGGGATGTATTCATGAATTATGTGGTGAAATAAAAAAGGTTCACCTCTCTTCAATGTAAAAGCTTCATGAAACCACATTTTAAACCTCCTCTGGGAATGGAAGGCATGCAAGCAACCCCTCAGCAGTACTCCCTGTGGTCTGGCTGCAGACTTCTTATCTTTGGTACCTTGCTTCTCCCAGGCAATTAGACCTCTCAGGGGCATAAGCCAGATCCTTCCTGTGTCATGTGGGCAATGATTCTGAGCCATTGTCTAGGTATAACTGTCTTTCAGGTTTTCGTACTTCTTGTTGTACACAGGGATTGTTGGGAACTGGAGAGATCTCTTCTCTAAAGCTCAGAATGAAGAAATGGATCAAAAGTTTGAAGACTGCCTTGGAGGAACCAAGCTGGCAGCAAAGATGAAATATGATGTATACTGCAAGGCCTGAAAATAAGCAGATGAGCATCATGGCAGCAGGTCATGCTTCAAAAATGGACACTCCCATGTTTCCTACCCACAAGAAAAGAGAAAAATCCTCAGAGATCTGCCTAGCACCTCCAAACATTTGAATGGTAATTCTTAGACTTGTCCTGGGCCTGAAGCATGTACTTTGCTTAATGCAACTAAATAAAATGTGTATATTCCTTGAGTGAATATGTGTCATCCTTCTAGGAAGTGTATGGAGCACAAGCATCTTAGTACCAGTCTGGTGCTATCTCTTTGTCTGCTTTATGGCTTCAGTTGGTGAATGAAGCCCCTGAGGTACTCAGTGGTGAGACAGAATCACAGAGTCATCTGGGTTGGAAGAGACCTCCAAGATCATGAAGTCCAACCAATCACCCAACCCTAACCAATCAACTAGACCATGGCACTAAGTGCCTCATCCAGTCTTTTCTTAAACACGCCTAGGGACGCTGACTCTGACTTGGCCTATTTGACAGCTGAGGAACCTTGAGGAGAGAGAGGAGGAGTGAGGAGGACAAGCTTAGTAAGAGAGAGAAAAGACAGTATTTCCGTATTTGACATTTCATGAAAGTCTTCTTAAAAAACAAAGCATGCTCTGTTGAATTTCTGTCTCTCTCGATTATCTAATGAGTACATGCTCCTCACTAGCCCTCTAAGGTGTCCATTTACCCCTTACCATTTGTCAACGTAGGTGTGACACATCCTGACCACATTCAAAGAAGTGGAAGAGTTTTTATCAAACAGTGCAACACCTCACACACCATAGAGTCAGTATTTGAAGCACTCCATTTTGAAAACCTTCATATATATTCTCTGCCCACCTCGTATTTCCCAGTATCTCCAATTTCAAAGTAGGGGAATTCTTCCAGTTCTTCGTCATTCACACTGCTTCCTTTATTCTTCATGTTCTTTTCATATATGGCCACCAGATCACTTAAGATTTGACCTACCCAGTTCGTGCCTGGAAGTGGAAGAATACAGGTTTGCAAAACCTTTAAGAAATGGATTTGCCAGGAAACCCAAGACATAGGTAGGACTACCAGGTGAGTTGCCTGGTTTCCTTTCATGTGCTACAATCACAGCTGACCATCTGGACAATTGCCTCTCAGGGTCCTACCATTGCTCTTTATAAGGATACATTTCTCCAACTCAGCTCAATACACCCTAACTTAACTTCTATATTGTGAACTAGCTAATGAAAGAGCAGAACTATTAAGATTCACATAGGAAAATATGCATTAATGCAACTTTTTTTTTTTATTATTGTGAGAAATATCATGGGAATTGGGGTGGTAAACCTGTACCTTAAAATCTAGTGTATTATACTTGTTCTGGCTTGCTGCACATGGTTGCCTTGGGAAGAAACACAGGTCACAGTACTCCAACAGAGGAGCAGAACCAGATGTGAAAATTGTGCTGTATGTACTCATTTTCTTTACCAATAGGCAAAACTTCTCTAAAGTGGCATTTTCTATACACATTAATTATATTTTTATTCAAAGCACAAACAAGAACCTGTAGAGAACCCTCACCTTTACCATTTCCTGACTTCAGAGCAGTTCTGAGCACTAGGTTCCTGCATGTTTGTCACTACAGCCTTAAGAGCTGCATTCTGATGCATGGCATTTCTTCAAAAAAAGAACACATGGTAGAAAGGCAAAAACTTTACAGCTGTGTCATCTGTGAGTATCTACTGTAAGACAGTGTGAATCCAGTTGATGGAAGATACAAACGGATAAAGAATAATAAACTAAAGAATAATAAGCTAAAGAATATATAGCATGGCATGTGAATGTACCAACAGCTCCATTCTGCATGAAAATTCAAAGCTATTGACTTTACAAGAATAAATGTGACAGCAGATCCTGTACTATCAGAAGTAATAGTGATTTCTAGCTTGAGAATTGTGTTTTAATTCTCTATAATTTATACATTTAACTTCATAAATACATAAAGTAGAGGTAATGTAAATCTTTGCATGGTATAGAAAAGAGAACCAGATCTTTCTCTCTATCATTTGAAGCATTTCCTGTATAAAAGCTTCATAAACAAATTTGTTGTGCTTTTTGAGAATAAAATTAGTTCTAAACATTTTTGTGAAAATTCTAAATACTATTATTTAGTATAATATATGATATTATATATCATATCATGTATAGTTAGTTCAAACCACCTTATTTCCCATTACATAACTTTATGAAGAAAGCAAATGATATTCACCAGATTTAGGGTATCCTGCCAAAATGATGTCATCACTTCTGGCTTCAAAGGACTCCATGGCTCTGAATACCTCAGGACTGCAAAGAGTAACAGGGTAGAGAATCCCCTTGTAAGAAAAAAGCAGTTCATCACGCTGCAGTCTGCTAGCTGCAGCCACTGCTTTATCTACGATATCAGTAAATTTTTTCCTGGACTTCTCCATTCTTCTCTCTCTCACACACAGATTCTGTCACAGTGTGAGATGCTATGCAGAAAAGAAGAGACGTGGATTACTTTTAAATAGGGCATGGGCAAGTTTTTGTAACTCTGTGAGCAATCATTTACTAAACTGAAATCTGCAAATCCAGTCGTAGACCTTGAACCTTTTGAAATAAGCAGAAGTTGAACATAAGGGGAAAAAAAACCCCACAAACAAACCAAAAAGAAACACACAAAACAAAAAAAAATGGGGGAAAACCCTGCAATTGCAATCTAGCTTAAAGGGCTTAGCTATCTTCAAAAGATAATGTCACAAAATCTGTGGTTGCAGGAAGGAGTTTATAAACTAAATATATCAAAACAGAATTACGTGAATTGCAAGCTGGGGTATAAATAGTGCAATCACGTTCCTCATGGCAATTCTGTTCTTTTCCCAGGTTTCCAAAATGGGATCAAACATATTGGAATTAGGAAAGAAAATATACAGTGCACTAGCAATTGAGCTGCAGACTGTCCCATGAGGGTGGCTGACGGCTCTAGGTAGTGCCAAGGAGGACATGTACACTGCATTACAGACTTCTGGTTTTCTAGTGATTACATGGAAATCACAGTTTCACAGTATTGCTAAGGTTGGAAGAGACCTCGAAGATCATCGAGTCCAACCTGTCACCACAGACCCCACGACTAGACCATGGCACCAAGTGCCATGTCCAGTCCCCTCTTGAACACCTCCAGGGACGGTGACTCCACCACCTCCCGGGCAGCCCATTCCAATGGCGAATCACTCTCTCGGTGAAGAACTTTCTCCTCACCTCGAGCCTAAACTTCCCCTGGTGCAGCTTGAGACTGTGTCCTCTTGTTCTGGCGCTGGTTGCTAGGGAGAAGACGCCAACCCCTTCCTGGCTACAACCACCTTTCAGGTAGTTGTAGAGAGCAATGAGGTCACCCCTGAGACTCCTCTTCTCCAGGCTAAACAACCCCAGCTCCCTCAGCCTCTCCTCATAGGGCTTGTGCTCAAGGCCTCTCACCAGCCTTGTTGCCCTTCTCTGGACACGTTCAAGTGTCTCGATGTCCTTCTCAAACTGAGGGGCCCAGAACTGGACACAGGACTCAAGGTGCGGCCTAACCAAAGCAGAGTACAGGGGCACAATGACCTCCCTGCTCCTGCTGGCCACACTATTCCTAATGCAGGCCATCTGTATTCATTCTTTCTTTAGTGAGCTCAAATGATTGTTATGCAGCTGGTCAGTCATTACTGATCAGTCTGGCTGCACTGACTTCAGAATCAAAACTGAATTTACATCCATATTTAATAGTCAGGTCTCTGGCAAGACCACGAGTCCCAGGGAGCAAGAAAATAGTTTAAAGAAAAAAGGCAGGCCTAGCATGCAATATCATTCTTTCTTATCTCCATCTTTTGAGTGCTGTCTGTTGGGCACCTGGAGTAGAAGGAGCAGGGACTGCATACCTGTGTTCTTTTGCCATTTACTCAGCCTGATGGATTCACGCCTGGTCTCTGAGTCATGCAGCAGGATGACCTAGTGCTACAGTTTTGCATCAACATTGTTCAGCCTAGGGAAATCTTCTGGTTTTCTTTCATCTCCTTTTTTCTGTGTAACTATGTCAATATGTAAAGACTGCTTCTATGCAGGCACTACCTGAATCAAGCAGATTCTTTCTCAATCCCCTTGTAGAATGAGATCTGTGCCAAAATGCAGCAGTAGGGACCACCTGCATCATTTCACTGGTGCTACCTAAGAAGTGAAATAGCACTCTTGCAGATTCTTGAAGTGCAACCAGCCACACTAGCAAAACAATGAATGCAACTGGCTTGATTTTTTCCTTTACCTTCCCTTGGCATTAAACCATCTTGAGCTGAAGATTAGAAGAAAGAATTTAGTTGGTATTTTTACCAGCTGGCAGAAGAAATGATCTTTGACAATACACATTTGCTAAGGAAAAAGAGGGGAAATGGTATGTAAGTTATTAATGTATCTCATGCATTGGAAGAGGAATACTATAATAGAAGAGACAGCTTTTTTCAATACTATATTTCACTCATCACAGAATAGATGAAAGAAATTGTGACAGAGAAAATCCAGAGGATTTCTAGTGTATTTTTGTCTGAGAGGGCAGTCAAACCTATTGTTCACTGGAGGAATGTTTTATAATTCAGAAGCAAAAAAGACATCAGTGAAGAAAAAGTTAGAAGACATGAGTCTTGAGGAGGGATTTTGAAGGCAGTTAAATTTCTTGGGTAAAAAAAATAGAGCAGAATCAAGATTTAGTAATGGCAGCCTTTGATATAGCTGACTGCCACAACAACCCAGCTGGAAGGTTGGAGAAGTTTACCTCGCACCGTATGTGTTACACCATTAAACCCTCTGATCCTGCCAAATACTGAACCCAGAGACTGATGGAAAATAACAGGTGATATAAAGTTTCTAAGAACCAGCTTTGGAAATGAGGAGGTTAAAAACAGATTAAAGGATTTGGTAATCTGCAGATTAATGACATTTGTTGTTCAACCTAACAGAGTGTCTCCAAAGCTTTCTGAACTGTCATACTTGTTAGACATTGGCTTTTCTCATTGAGAATGCTACAGAACAGTTGGTGATCTTTGCACAGGCGCAGAGATTAGCTGACCTCTCCCTCCTGTTAATAATCCACTTGATAAGGAAGAACATGTCAGTAAATACCTAGAATTTCATGATATGCAATGCCAAAGACAAAATTTTATACTAGTCCGATGCTGTCAGCTGTATGTTAACAGATTTCTCCAAACATCCCCAAAAGAGATTTATTTCCTTGATTGTCTTATCTTTCCCAAACATATTGGTGAAATCAATTTTAAAAGTTCAAAGATTCTGACTAGAATGTCGTTACCACTCTGTTGTTCCCATAAAAGTGCAGATGGAGGAGTCAGGCCAGTGACTTCAACAAGTCACCTGTTGCCTCATTGTGCATCTATACAATCTGACATTAAAAGAGATAGGGGAAGAACGATGAAGGAAGGAGGAAAGAAGAATGCCACACAACACTCAGTAAAGCTATGGAAGACACTCTGTTTTCTCACCAATGTACTAAATGCCCTATTTCCACAGATCTGTCATTCATTCCATTATGCTCTCTCCCCCTTAAACAGTCAAAGCTCTGGAGCCTTTACTACAGAAGTAATTATGTCATGAAAACCAAGTGCAATACAAATGAGGCCAAACACAAAATGCAAACTTAAAGTGTGCTAAATTAATCTGATTTAAAAGGTATCTTGACACAGGCTATCCAGATGCATATTCTGTGCATGTCTGTTAGGTCATAGGAAGAGGATGCTTTGCATCCATCTTCTCCTACCCCCATAGGGTATGGAGATGACAGTACATGAGAGACGAGTTGACATAAGGGAATAGAGAGGAAAACAATAGTTTGATCATCTTTTCCCTAGAAATAAATACCCAGTTCATTAATATTTCTGGACAGTTTAGCCAGTCTGAAGATTAATGGTTGCTAGTGCAAAAACAAGAGGTAACAGCTTGGACAACACTGTTTGATTAGTGGTTTTCTGCCACTTTCAGGGTAAACTTAGCAGCAGAAAAAGTATTTTTCAGTAGCAACACTTCTAATAAACCCTGAGAAACACAAAGGTGGCTCCATGCTTAGTTTCTCCAGATGTCTGTGTTCTGAGTGCAGCACTGGACCCAGGCTGGCTTTGGTGTTTGTGCTGCACTGGGCCTTAGCAAACAATTTTTCCCTACTAGAAAGCACATAAGACCCCAGTGCAGAGGTACCTAACCACTTCCTCAGGGACAAGCCGATGACAAACAGGCAATTCAAGGCCTGCAAGACACAGGGTAACAAAACCACTGTCTTAGTGTTGGGATTCCTAATATATCTCCTGGCAGCCATTTAATCAGATTTCCCAGTCTGTGCACAGATACCTCGTAATTGCCTCTCTGTCCTCCCATGTCCTCCCATACAGCACCTCATTATTTATAAATGGCAAAATTCCTGCATTGCTTTTGTTTCCCAAGAAAACCCATTGCTCATGAACAAAGACCTATTTCTGCGTAGATAGATGTGCCAGACCAGCTGACACTCCTGTGCAGTCGCCAGGCAATGTGAATCAGCTGTAGCCAGAGGACAAACTCTAGAGCCAAGTAGCGAGCCCATTTGTTGGGCTGCTCATCTCTGAGCCCACCTCTGGGCAGTGCTCTGCTATTTTGTACTGAGGGACTCTGATGAAGAACTTTCTGCATGGACCGGATGCCAGGACAAGTGCCTTGTCCTATCACTGGCCACCACGGAAATGAGCCTAGCCCCATCCTCATGACCTCCACCCTTTAGATATTGTTATACATTTATTGATATGCATTTATAAGATACCCTCTGAGTTTTCCCTTTTCCAGGCTAAAGAGTCAAGGGTCTCTCATCCTCTCCTCATAAGAGAGATGCTCTAGTCCCCTAACTATCCTGTTTGTGTTCAGAAGTTCCCTATGGGACTATCTCCAGCATTCCATCTTGTGCTACATAGTGGTTTTGTTTATCTTTGCATGAAATGTCTCCTTTGTAACATCTATGGAATAAAATTGGACTAGATTTTGGTAATTGTATCACACAATCTTTCCAATATTTTTCACCTTACAAAGTTACATAGATTTATTTTGCAGTTGCCCATAGTCCTTACTGTGTAAAGAAGTGTTTCATATGCCACAGGTTCAATTGAGAAATTACTTATAAGATTCAGTGCCCATCTTATATTCAGGATATCCAATTTCAAGGTAGCTGGATTACACAAAATAGTACTAAAATGCCTTGCGTTTGTCTCAAATTAAGTTCTCTAGCTAGCCCTCTTCTTTGTCTGCCAAAATTCATCTTGGCTTAAACTGACCCCAGTAAAACTCTTAGTCAGTAGTATTATCATAAGCTCACACTTTCTCTTTGATCAGTTCCAGTATTCATGTGAGCAGGTATAAATTGTTCCAATTTTAAAGTACTTGTGTAAGGACATGTAACAGCTATGTTAAGACTGGTATGAGTGCAATATGAATGGGAAGTGTGTCTGAAGGCAATCTGAGACACAGCAGAGCAAGAATTAAGAGGATGACCTGTATGCATAAGGAAAGAGACTGTTCCCAGCAATGCAGTTGAGGAATGTGTTCCTTATGTCAAACTCAGGAGGCCTGTACTCTGATAAGAACATGGCAGACCCTGCGCTGTGGCTACAGAAAGGTTGCAACAAGATTACAGCATGCAGCAAACTTGTTTAACATGTATAGAGGCTGAAGTAAGAAAAATTTGGGACCCAAAGAGTCACTGAACTAGTCATCACCCCTAATGTGTAAAAAACAGCTGTCTAAATACTAACTAGTCAAGAACAAACCAAGATACAGGATAAGACCTCAACTTATCCTCTGTGTCATTCACTATAACTGACCCTGGTTACACCATTCAAATACAGCTTGCTGCTTGAAAGTACATAGCTATGAGAGAATGAATGCAAACCTTGCCTTCCTCTCTCTGAGTTCTTACAGTGATTTTTGTTATGCTGATTTGCTACACACACCATATAGTGGAGAGTGGGTTTGGCTCTGGGATAGGGTATTAAGTGATTAGAAAAATGAATGACAGCATTTTACATTCTGTAAAACCAGATGTCTTTCCAAAAGCATTTATTCATTTAATTCTGACAAACCTGATGATGCTTGACATTCACGTCCTTTCACATTTGAATTCCTGTGGAGTCTATGGTTCCTAAGACAAAATGTGCAAAGATTTGTATTTTTGTAGGATGGAATTGTTTTACATAGTTTACAGAAGGAGGACAGAAAAGTCTGTGACATACAGTATTACACATGCATAGGTTTATGCCAAAGATTGTGTTTGGTTTTCAATTGCAAGTAGGAATATCACTTTCCTTTCTCATTCATCTCAAATAGAACCTGAAATAAATATTTCACCATTCTAAGTGTAACATCATAAATGCTATTACTGTTGCTACTGCTGTTATTGTTATTGCTGTTGTTACATGTGTTCCGATTATCATCATTATTGTGGAAACTTCATTTGTGCAGCAAGAAAAACATACCCCGTTTAGAAAAGCTTGCTAGGATAGCATCATCTCTTCTGGCTTCAGAGGACTCCGTAGCTTTGAATGTCTTAGGAGGGCAGAAAAGTGAAATAGCCTCTCTGTAGCTAAAGATCAGGTTTTTACCTTCCAGTATGTCAGTTGCAATCATCTATTTATACAGCACATCAGCTAAAGATGTTTAAGAGTTTTCCACTTCTTTCTCTTTCCTTTTGCTTTTCTAAAAGTCCCTGCTAATGGGTAATTGTGGTCAGCAGAGGTACCTCTTTATGAATTATTTGCACCAGTATGTTTCTTAAATCCTCTGTTCCCTTTGCAGAAATAGATACTGAACTAGCAGCAGCTACATGATCTAAAATTGTCTCATAGACCTCAGTAAGAATCACAGAATACATTTGGTTGGAAGAGACCTTCAAGATCATCCTGTCCAACCTTTGACCCAGCACTGCAAAGTCAACATTATATCATGTCACCAAGCGCCAGGTCCACACACCATTTCAGCACCTCTAGGGATGATGACTCCACCACTACTTTGGCAGATTATTTCCATGTTTGATCATCCTTTCCATGAAGAAATATTTCCTATTATCCAGACTAAACCTCCCCTGGTACAGCTTGTATCTATTTCCTCTAGTCCTGTCTCTTGCTACCAAGGAGAAGAGGCTGGCCTCCTCCTGCTCCAACCTCACTTCAGGTAGTTGCAGAGTAGTAAAGTCTCCCCTCAGCCTTCTCTTCTCCAGACTGAACTACCCCAGCTCTCTCAGACACTCCTCACAGGCCATGTGCTCTAGGCCCTCATTACCCTTCTCTGGACATTCTCCAGTGCCTCGATGTCCTTCTTATACTGAGTGGGCCAGAACTGAACACAATACTCAAGGTATGGTCTCACCAGTGCTGAGTACAGGGGGAGGATTGCCTCCCTGTTCCTGCTGACCACTGTATTTCTAATACAAGCCAGGATACCTTTAGCCTTCTTGGCCACCTGATCACACTGCTGACTCATGTTCAGTTAACTATCAACTAATACCCCCAGGTTCCTCTCCAAGTTGCATCTTTCCAGCCACACATTCTCAAGTCTGTAGTTTAACATGTGGTTGGTGTGGCCCAAGTGCAGGACCTGGCATTTGGCCTTGTTAAAACTCATACAGTTAACCTTGGCCATCTATCTAACCTTTCTAGATCCCACTGTAAAGCTTCTCTACCTCCTTGCCACCCAGCTTGGTGTTATCTGCAAACTTACTGAGGGTGCACTCAATCCCCTCATCCAGATCATTAATGAAGATATTGAAGAGAACAGGCCCCAGTACTGAACCCTGGGGAACACCGCTAGTGATCAGATTTAGTTCTATTCATCACCACTCCTTAGGCCCAGCTATCCAAACAGTTTCATCCAGTGCAGAGTGCACTTATCCAAGCCTTGTGATCCATGAGCTTCTGATGGAGAATGTTATGGGTGGCAGTGTCAAATAAAATCCAGAGGAAACATAAAGGAATCTATTTATTTTTAATTATGACTCAAAGGACAGCTAGCACACAACCTACATCTTCAGGTGTTTGTTCTGATTTCATCATTATTAACATGGCGTGTATTCACTGGACAAGAAATAATTAAGAGCAATTAATCTTCATACTTTGACTATATGTCAAAGCTGCTGGCATGTCTGACATACAAGGATGGATAAGTGTATCTGCAGTACTTTGATCCCAAAGGCCAACTAAAATATTTATGTTCTGTAAACAATGACCTATGCATAAGCGTCTTCAGTGGTGAGCTAACGATTTGGACTGGAATTCTACCATTCCAATTGTTACATAAATGAAGAGTGCAACGCTTAGAAGCAAAAGGAAACAACTCTTGATTCATCCCAAAAGTGTATGACCAGTTCAAGCGAATTTGTTGCAGGACACTGTGGTACTAAAAGTTAAGAAGCTTTCCAAGGGCAGCAACAACCTCATAGAAGTTTGTTAAATACAACTATTTCTAGATTCAGGAAGTCCTTAAATCACAGACTATTGGAGGCTGGGAAACTACTTTGAGGAATTATTATTATATGCTGGATATTCTGTTGGCCACACCGGCACACAGAACTCACAGCTACATGTGACTAGTTTATGCTAGGGCAGGACATTAGGGTCTCATATTCTTTAAGAACTTCATTTCAACTTGGCCTCATGTCACAAGTCAGCCAGAATCAATATTTATCCCATAACAGAGAATACAATATCTGATCTAAAATATTGCTTGAGCTTCCATGCATGTCATATTATGCAATGTTTGTTTAAAATATACAGTTAAGCTCATTGTCAGGTTACAGTTGGTGAAAGGATCAATTTTCAGTCTTTAATTCCACTGTTGTGTTTGCTTAGCTGACAATTATACTTAAAAATAGCAGGGTTTAGCCTACTCATGATGGAGGTATTGTAGAGTCTATGAGTACAAGTTCATATTATTTTATGAAGAATGAATCATGTCCATTCTGTCAATCATTCCAGTCTTCCAGGCTAAGAATTTGACTTGTTGCCAAAGGCTATATTTTTATGAGAATTTGAGTGAAAATGACCTTGCCACTTTTGAGAAATATGGTTGGGAAAACAGTTTCTTCCCTCCTTTTTATGGCCATTATGATTAGAACTTTATCACTGAAGTCATGACTCAAGTCTTGCCTTAGTTAAGCTTCAATATGCATGGCATAATTCATATGAGTTTTATCCAGTTTTATTTGATTCTGCAATCTCAGAAGAGTAATATAACAACAACAAAAAAAAGCCTCTACAGGAAATGTTATTACTTATTATATAAATTATGCAAAATTACCAGAATGGAAACCACAGCTGCCCCTAGCCCACTACTGCCTTACTTGTATGGGTAGCTGAGGTGAAGTGTATCACATAGGGTAAGGAACACAAGAGGGGACCAGGGGGACAAAGTTCCTTCCACTGTAAGTAAAGATAAGGTTCGTGAGCACCTGAAGAACCTGAACATAGACAAGTCTATTGGATCTGAAGAGATTACAGGATGCTAGAGATGCATCCCAGAGTCCTGAGGGAACTGGCTGATGTAGTTGACAAGCCACTTTCCATGACACTTGAAAAGTCCTGGCAGTCAGATGAAGTCCTTGGTGACTGGAAGAAAGGAAGCATTACGCCCATTTTTAAGATCTCCTATCATGTACTTGGTTCTTAACACTGAAAGGGAGATCTTTTTTCAGTTGTTCAGATGGTGAACTAGCCAGGTAAGAGCAATAAAGGAACAGTAACACAGCCTTTTTGTTGTGGCAGATATTTAAGCATATTCAATAGAGGAGATTTTAGCCAGCTTGCCTATTCTGTATCACAGAATCACAGCATAGCTGATACTAGAGATGGTTCCTGTGTGATCTGGTATAGGTGATCATTCTTTGGCAGGCAGGGTGGACTAGATGATCTCTTTAACTCCCTTCCAGCTCCTACCATTCTGTGATTCTGTGATGAGATGTAATCACTACACTACACAATGTTCCAGCTGATAGTACATTTCTGTATCTGTTGTTGCTGCCTTCAGTGGCAACTTCCTCTGATTTTTCCCTCTCTGGAAAAGTCTTTCTAGAGCAGGTTCAGATGCAATGTTTTGAGATTCCTGAGCAGAGGATCTTCAAATGCAAGATTAATAATTTAAAAAAATAATCAAACAAAAAATGAACACCATATGATAAATTTCCACAGTGACATGTTCATATGTCTCCTGGTCTCACGTGGGAAATATGGTACAAGCTCTCAAACAGAAAATGCTCAGAGCGCTAAGACTGCTACAACTGAATCAACCCCTGACTCCTGTCCTTTATGCCTTAGAGCTCTCTTTGTATTTAAGACAGGACTACAAAGCTAGATTTATTTTTTCTAAAAGTTCATATATGGACACCAGCCAAATATCTGGGGGCTGTTATTTTGATGTTCAGATGTGCACATGTTTATGCTATTTAACATACGGAGTTTCTTTATAATCCACACACACCCAGCATTTCTGCTCCAGATTGTAATGGGAAAAACCCTTAACCAACTGTTATTAGTTACCTCATTTATTGCTCCTTTTGGAAGACTTTCAGTTATCATGCCAAAAGGCATAGAATGAAACCTAAAAAACACCCTTTCTCTTTCTGACAACTGAAATTATTAGACATAGAACCCCAAAAGAAAGATTTTTTTTTCTTAAAGCCTAAAGAAAAAGAGTGAAAATATCCCATTAAAAAAAATCAGAAGAATGTGACTCTCCCTATTTATGGAATGAAAATCTTCCCCACTTAAGCAAATATTGCAAAATTAGAGTTATTTTGTATTACTTTTACTATTGGATTCCTCCATTCCTTTCTTAACTCCTTTAGGTGTACAAATTCATAATCACAGCATTATATTTTATTATTATTATTATTATTATTATTATATATATTACTTTTACCTTCTGGAGAGAAAGGAAAATAGAAATGTGCATCTGATGGCCACATGGCTTCCTCTGTGTTTTGTTTCATAACTAATTTTTCTTCCAGTTTTATGCTGCATTGGATAGTCCATAGTTTGACCTTTGTTAACACTTGATATCTTGATTTTGTTTTATTAACAAGAAAGAAGATTGTTAATGTTTATGCCTAATAATCTGTGTAAGTTAATGTTTAATACTAATTTTAAAGTTGCATTATGTAAGCAGTAATATTTGAAATCTTCCCTTTGTTACATGAAATCTCAAGACTCCTTTTCTACAAGCACTTCAAAGGGTGAAAAATGTCCTTTAAATCAGTCAGATAACCATTTTGAAATGAATTGCCACTTTCTACACTTGTGTGCACTTGTCCTAACAACTGCTTTCAATAAGGAGAATTACAGCCTCAGATTCATAATTAGTACCAAAAAAGCCCCATTATGTGCAAAACAACAATTAACAAAGAATTTTATTCATATAATGAGCAATAAAAGTTCTGGTTCACCCTTGGGTTTTTTTCAAGCAGCAGCAGCAGTCACTGAGGAGAGAAGTGCTGGGAAATTCTTCAAGCATACATCTTTGGAGCAGATCACAGGGTGCAATGAAGCACAGGGCAAACAACTCTGCACTCATGGAGGCTAAATCATTAAGTCCATGATGCTAAATTGAGAAGCATATCAGTCCACATGCACAGGCAGATAAGTGGGATAACTGCCAGTCAATTAAAACCATCTCCCTCACTGCATTTAGTATAGCCCTGCCCTCAATTTCCTCCCAAACTTTCCACTGCAAGATACATTTTATTGACCCTTGTTCCTGTAAAGTCTATTTATTTGTATGGAGGCTTCCTCTTCCCTTCCCATCTTCTGCAGAAAGCATTTCCACAATAAACCAGGTTCCATCAAATATGCAAAATACAGATTTCTTCTGAAGTCCAAAAGGAACAATTAAGTATCTGGTCTGATCACATACACAGAATGTGGAATTTTACCCAGTTTCCTATGTTATGACCAAAAACTTGTTTCAAAATGAGCTGCTCAGAGAGGTTGTCTACTTCTAATTTTGTATCACCAAAGTGTCGTTTTTTAGATCTATATCTAGAGTCCACCACACTAGACTTTAGTTACTCTACTCCTTTATCAGGCAGTCTTGTACCAGTGCTTGAGAGGCAGAGATAGCTGATTTTCTGAGTATGCATGTACTTGAAATTAAAGTACATGTAAGTACGTCTTCTTCCCAGTCTTTAAGTACAGCATATAGCAAACTGTTGGTTACAAGCAGCCAAATTATTCACATTTCCTTCTAATTTTCTCAGAAAACTATGTGCAAGTTGTATTTAAAACAAAATCATGCAATTCCAATGGGAGAAAAAGCATAAAAATCAGAGCAAAATTCTTTTTCTGAAAGAAATACCATGCAAAGGCTTCTATATTCCTTATCTGAGTCTACATTTGGCAGATAAACTGATTTTTCCTTTGTATTATTTAATTATGAATTAAATAAAGTATATTATCCAAATACACACAGAAAAATTCATTGTGCATGCCTATTAGCATTCACTTAGCAGAGAAAAATATTCTTGTCTGTCTCAATTTAATTTTTCATTCTATGTCATTGAAAATATTTCCTAATCATTTCAGAATACTTTCACTTGAAGCTGATAAAATATATATTAACTAGATTTAAGATATTCTGCTAATATCATCATTCCTGACATCAAAGGATTCAAAAGCTTTAAAACTTTTGGACTGCTTATCACAGCAGGGTACAAAATTCCCTGAAAGGAGAACATTAGCTTCTCTGGAGACAGATTACCAGGGCCAGTTATAACCTTGTCCATCATGTCACTGAACTTCTTTTTGGCCAGTGGTTTTGGTTTTTTTCCTGACGATTTAAATCTGTGCAAGTGGTGATATGTTATTTGTTTCTCAGTGATTAAGTAAAAAAATTCTTTGGCATGTTTACAAAAACAGCACTAATAAACTGTGGATAATTTTCATGACTTGCAACAAATTCATATGATTTGCACCCTTGCATCAAGAGTGCTGCCAATGACACAATTCCTATCCTTGTACTGCTTACAGCTTGGTGTTGTCACCAAACCTGCTGAGGGGGCACTCAATGCCACTGTGCATGCCACCAACAAAGATGTTAAGCAAGACTGGTCCCAGTACTGATCCCTGAGGGACTCTACTTGTTACTGGCCTCCACTTGGACATGGACCCATTGACAGCTACTCTTCGGGTGTGGCCATCAAGCCAGTTCTTTATCCACTGAACGGTCCATCCATCAAACCCATAGTGCACCAGCTTGGAGACCAGGATGTGATGCAGGACAGTGTCAAAGGCATTGCTCAGGTCCAGGTAAATGATGTCAGTTGCTCAGCCTTCATCTATCGATGTGACCTTATCATAGAAGGCCACCAGGTTTGTCAGGCAAGATTTTCTCTTGGTGATGCCATGTTGATCGTACCAAATCACCTCTTCATTATTATTCTATCTCAGCAGTGCCTCCAGGAGGATCTGCTCCATGATCGTACTGGGCAGAGAGGTGAGACTGACTGGTCTACAGTTCCCTGGGTCATCCTTCTTTCCCTTTTTGAAAATGGGAGTTATGTTTCCCCTTTTCCAGTCAGTGTGGACCTCCCCAGGCTGCCAAGACTTTTGTTAATATAATAGTTTAGTGACCTCATCCACCAGTTCCCTCAGCACCTGTGAATGTATTCTCTTGGGTCCCATGGACCTGAACACTTTCAGATTCTTCAGATGGTCACAAACATGATCTTCACTTACAATGGGCAGTTCCTTCTTCCAATCCCTGCCATTATCTTCTGTGACTCCAGGAGTGTGGCTGGAGCCTTTGCCTGTAAAGGCTGAGGTAAAGAAGTCATTGAGAACCTCAACCTTCTCCATGTCACTTGTCATCAGTTTAATTTCTGAGGGGGCCCACACCTTCACTAGTCTTCTTTTTACCATTAATATCCCTAGAGAAATTTTTGTTGTTACAAAACATCTCTCCCACTTCATGGAGCAGGGTGTGGTGACCACGGACCAGCTGTGTAAGTAGAAGAACTAAAGGGTGCATTTATCACCTCAGATATGATACTGTACTAATGATTTTGGCCAGAGTCTGTTGTCTCTGCACAGCAATACTATCAGGTGGATGAACCAGCTTGGATTAGCACTAGTTATAGCGTCTTTCCACAGACTTACATTACTCAGTGTAAATGAGGCTGAAATCAAGCAACAGGCATGTTGTGGATATGATAAGAAAAAGCCTGCAAGCAGGGCTGTCCAACAGTCATAAATTCCAGAACCTTCAGTTTGCTTCCAGGTAGGAAAAAAAAAAAACAAACCTAAAACAACAACAACAACAACAACAAAAACCCAACCAAACCCCAAAACAACACCAAAAAACCCCCACAACCAACCTGCTTCAATTTTACCAGAAGCCATCACATTATTAGAGTTTTTTTCTATTTTTCCATTTCCTTGTCTCCATTTTTTGCATTCCTCTGTCTCTGCACATGCTTATTCTGAAAACACTTCTGACTACCTCTGTGGCACTGCCTGCTTTTGGCTATAGAATAGAATAGAATAGAATAGAATAGAATAGAATAGAATAGGAATAGGAATAGGAATAGAATAGGAATAGGAATAGGAATAGGAATAGGAATAGGAATAGGAACAGGAATAGGAATAGGAATAGGAATAGGAATAGGAATAGGAATAGGAATAGGAATAGGAATAGGAATAGGAATAGGAATAGGAATAGGAATAGGAATAGAATTAACCAGGTTGGAAAAGACATTTGAGATCATTGAGTCCAACCTATCATCCAACACTATCTAATCAACTAAACCATGGCACCAAGTGCCCCATCCAGTCTCTTCCTAAACACCTCCAGTGATGGTGACTCCACCACCTCTCTGGGCAGCCCATTCCAATGGCCAACAACTCTTTCTGTGAAGAACTTCTTCCTAACATCCAGCCTAAACCTCCCCTGGTGCAACTTGAGACTGTGTCCTCTTGTTCTGGTGCTGGTTGCCTGGGACAAAAGACCAGCCACCACCTGTCTACAACCTCCCTTCAGGTAGTTGTAGACAGCAATAAGGTCTCCCCTAAGCCTCCTCTTCTCCAGGCTAAGCAACCCCAGCTCCCTCAGCCTCTCTGCATAGGGCTTGTGCTCCAAACCCCTCACCAGCTTTGTTGCCCTTCTCTGGACACATTCCAGCATCTCAATATCTTTCTTAAACTGAGGGGCCCAGTACTGGACACAGGACTCAAGGTGTGGCCTAACCAGTGCTGAGTACAGGGGCAGAATGACCTCCCTGCTCCTGCTAGCCACACTGTTCCTGATGCAGGCCAAGATGCCATTGGCCTTCTTGGCTGTCTGTGCACACTGCTGGCTCATGTTCAGCCTACTATCGACCAGTACCCCCAGGTCCCTCTCTGCCTGGCCACTCTCCAGCCACTCTAACCCCAGCTCATAGCACTGCATGGGGTTGTTGTGGTCAATGTGTATAAAGCAGGCAATTTTCCAAACTTCTCTCTTCTTCATGTCCCACCAAGCCAGCTTTACATATAGGTACAGTTTTGTCACCAATTTCCACTACTTATCACAGCCCTTTCCTACCTTGCCTCCTGCACCCTAGAAAAGCCCTTCACATAGTGCAATTGCTACTTCCCTGTGTTTCACTGACAGTCTCCTACCTCAGAGCAGTAGCATAAGGAAATGTTGCAAACCCTCCAGAGTAGATGATGATAAGTGATTGAAAAGCATGAAGAAGAACGTGTTAACATAAATTTGTGGAGCACTTTGAACTACTGCAGTAAATTTCTATTACTCTTCATTTGAACTGTTTTCCTCTCCCAGCTAAATAGCGGTTGAAGACCATTTGGGGAGTCTTGTGAATCCTTCAAACTCACACAGGTGTGGAGATGCCAGGGTAAATAATAACTGGCAAACTTAACAGGTCAATGTACTTGAGTCAGACCCTGTGTGACTTCTGTTTACCCACAGCTCCATGATAATAGAGCCAGGGGCTGGAGGGTCACTCTCACATCCCACAAAAACAGGGGAAACTCACATTGCTATGAAAGTTGTCAAGGGAGGTTCTGCCAGGTAATGCTGGGTCATCACTTTTTATAAGGATTCACTTGTTCCACCAAAACATTCATACCTTATTTTTGTTAGGGAAAGTTTCCCAGCTTCAGAATGAAATTTTTTATGGGGAGAGAGATGGAAAGAGACTAGCCCACCTCAAACAGTCTAATAACTAGGATATTCAAGGCACAGAGCCTGCAATAAAGACATAGGGAAGCTCAGAAATGAAGCAGTTAAATATCCCTCTCCTATAACCTGGGTGTGGGGAAGCACTGTATAGCAATTTATTTGGGATTATTTTGGAAAGTTCTGAAGGCTTTGTTTTATCTCAAGGCAAAGTGGGGAAAACACAGCCTTGAAGGACACAACAGTTTAAAATACTACCATTGAAAAAAGCTATAAAGTTGGGGGGTGGGGAGTGGGGAGGACAATGTTTGTAAAACACTGTAATCAGAATATTTTATCTGATAGCATTAGCAGACTATTCACTTTAAAGCTGCTATTGTGTGGCACCCGTATAGACTGCATTTCTGTCATTTCCTCGTACATATGATCCTGCTGGAATTTGAGCAATAAAGCTGATACACACATAGTAGGATCTATTTCCTCTTGCCGTGCTCACCCTAAACCCTTTTGGAGTCTGATTACCAACCCGAAGGAAAACACGGGAGGCTGGCTGATGTCTTTGCGCCATCTACTGTCTTCCACGGATCTTGTCATTCAACTCGCACATTTTAGATTGCAGAGCGAGCCGATTAGATATTATAGTAGAAATATTGAGTATAATTGTACAGTCTTGCTCCTGAAAGGCAATAGTCATTCAGAACCCAATACACTTTTTCTTTTTTCTTTTTATTCTCTTTTATGTTTGGTTTGGGTTGAGTTTTTGTTTGTTTGTTTGGGGTTGGGGTTTTTTTGTTTGTTTTTGTTTTTGTTTCCTCATACTATTGTCACAGTCAGATTGACCTGCAACAGGTCACAGCCTGTTAAGGATTTCTCCAAGTTACTTTCTGACATGTAAGTCACCTCCCTTTGGTGGTGTATGCTCCAACACTTAATTATCCCAGCCTCAAAAAAGTATGCCTTGTTTCTAATGGGTTTTATTCCCACATAATGTACCATTTTTCCTCTGAGATGGAAAGGGATCTTTGAGAAGCGAACACAACCAGCACCAGAACAAGAGGACACAGTCTCAAGCTGTGCCAGGGGAAGTTTAGGCTCGAGGTGAGGAGAAAGTTCTTCACTGAGAGAGTCGTTCGCCATTGCAATGTGCTGCCCAGGGAGGTGGTGGAGTCACCATCCCTGGAGGTGTTCAAGAGGGGACTGGACATGGCACTTGGTGCCATGGTTTAGTCATGAGGTCTGTGGTAACAGGTCGGACTTGATGATCTTTGAGATCTCTTCCAACCTTGGTGATTCTGTGATTCTGTGAATTCCAAAGCTTTTCTTTCTGTTGTGATCCCTTTGTGGGGATTACATGTTTTAAATGTTGGTTTCCTACACTGCAACATTAATTAATTGCACAAAATTGCCTTCACTCATGTCTAAAAGGAAGTTCATACAGCATAAATAAATGTATTTCCATGTTGGTTAGATTGGACAGATCCTCTGATTTACAATTTTCACAGTTTAAAACAAGGATGCCATGACATATCAGTGGTTGAAAACATTTGATAAGCATGTTTTATTAGAATATGTTGCTTTGGATAAACAATTTTGTAGAATCTCTCTCTTTTATTTTTTTATATAGGGAAGATGTATGTAATGCCAAACTCAAAATAGAATATCTGGCATTTACTCCTTTCTAGAATATTGTCCTGACTTCCTCATTTCATATTGTTTAAACTCATTGATATTTTATTAACCAAACATACTAGGTGAATTATTTTACAGTCTTACAGGCAGCTTAACTTGGCAACTTCCTACCTTTAAACTATTTAATTTTCCAGCTTAATTCAAGTAATGTATACCAATGCATGGCTACAAATAGTCTACAGTTTATGTTAACACAATCTATTTGGCTTTTCACCTTTGGCAGAATTTATCTTGCTCTTGTCACTTGATATATGATTGGCAACTATGCTTTTTTGTTCATTTAGCGCTCCCCAGGTGTGGTGCAGTCTGGTGCTGTACCACTAGATGTCACTCTGGACCATGCCAAAGAAGAGAAAGCATGCCGTCGCATCTCCCCGTCAGCAAATAATAATTCGTTTCAAAGCAGGAGATACTTCTTTCAAGACTGCACTTTAGCCATGTTCCCTGTCCAGTATGTGCATGTTCGCCTCTACATCCCTGTTCCTCTGATGCTACTGTCTGTGCTGACACAACATCACACACTGGAAAGCAGGTCAGGTGCCACACACCAAAAACTCAGTTTTCTCATTTCACAAAGGAATAATTTCTAAGGTCCGTGGTTTTTAATCACACTGAGATAGCATGAAAAAAACACAGCTGTGGGGTGCCTTAGCAAGGGCCAAGGGGCAATGTTGAGCATGATGTCTGAACTTAGAGCATATAATTTAGCAAATGAGATGTTTGGTGGGGTGGATCTGAAGCCATCTGACTAACCCCTCTTTTCCTGCATTGCTTCTTATGAGTTCTGTTTCTTTAGTAATTTTGGTTGGTTGGTTGGTTGGTTGGTTGGTTGGCTGGCTGGCTGGTTGATTGGCTGACTTGTAGTCTTCGCCTGAGTGAGTTGTTGCCAGTAAAGCATTTGATGAGTTTGTTGTGACTCCCCCAGGAGAAAGGTGGGAATGATGGTAACTTTTGTCTTGGGGTAAGACACAGTGATAGCAAAAGTGAGGTGTTCCCACATCTGTTAGGTGGATTCTGCTAATGCTGAAATTCTGGGAGAGGGGTGGGGAATGAACAAAACCAAAATCACATATTGACTTCTTATGGCAGTATGATCAGATTCTTATGATGTTCACTATATTCTCAACTTTACAGGGCATCATGGAATTTAAAGCAGAAACTGCATGGAGCAGAGCTGCCATGTCAAAACAGGACAAATTTTTAAGTCCCCAGATTTTCTGACTCTATTGCACACAACAACTGCGGAGTTTTTAGTGCATCCTGGAATTTAAGCCAAAGGGAAAAGTCCTACTTGGAATAAGACTTTTGCCTATTGCCACATAGTTCCACTAATTGTAAGCAGCTCACAGACAACTGAAGGTGGGGCATTTTTGAAGTATCTTGTAATCTAACCACATTTATGCTGTTTTAGGCAGAGCACCTCCTGTGTCACAGCAAGACAGAGTTCGATTAATTTAGAAGGAAATGGAAGAAAGGATTATAAAACTTCAGAGGTTATTAAAGGTTCTGCTTTATGATAGCAGAGACATTATAATCTCTGAGAAACTACACTGTGTACACGTGCAGCGTCAAAGAAAAAATAAGAGGAGTTGTGGGTATAAGCCCTGATAGTCATGTAAGTAAAATACACTTTGAACCAAGTGAGAAGCAAAACACTGTTGAACTGAGAGCTCATATAGTACAAAATACAGCCTTCCTTGGAGAACTTAGCGCAGAAATCAGTTACACAGGGAAGCAACTTCTATCCTTCTCCAGAGACGGGTGTCCAGAGCACAAGTTCCTGAGGGTCACAGCACATGGGTGTGCTGTTTTAGGGGGCTCCCAATATGCCTAAGACAGATGAAGTGACAAGCCTGAACACAAATACCAGGAATGCAGGAATGATGCAAAAAGTACTAAAGTCCAGCTTGGTGTGTAAACATTGATTCGATAACAACATGAGGTAGAAAGTGTTCTTTAGGGTAGGAGGCCCATTTTCCAGCAGAAAAAAACTATCCTTTTCAATTTCTGACTGTCACAATCACCTTTGTCACTACAAGGAGCAAACTGCTGCTGTGTGTGGCTGATGACTGGCTGGCTGGATGTGCCTCTGAGCAACCTGATCTAGTGTGAGGTGTCCCTGCCCATGGCAGGGGAGTTGGAACTAGATGATCCTTGAGGTCCCTTCCACCCCTAACAATTCTATGATTCTATGAAGTTGCACTGCAGCTATTCTCCAGAAGACCTGCTGTGTGATTTAGCTGGTGTCTTCAAAAGCTCTGAGCATCTCTCTGAGACAGTTGTCTTTTCAGCCTGCAAAGCATGTCTTTTTGTCCCACCTTAATTCTCTTCAGCACTCTTATAAAAGAAAGTGAGCATCTCTTCCTCTGTTACACCCTCTTGAATCTCACCTCCTTATTTTCCCACAATCATCCAGTGTATATTCAGAACCTCATCCCAAATCTCTGTCATAGAATGGTGAAGCACTGCCTGCCATCTCCTCTGCATTTCACCTTATGTGGTGGAGAAAAGATACAACGCCATTAATTTCAATATTGCTTCCAGAGGACTCCACCTGTTGCTACCTTTATTTGATGTTTTGGGGGAGTTATTTTTCTCTAGCCAGCATGGATCTGCAATGGAACACACTGATTAATAAACAGAAAATGTACACAAAACATATCTAGCCTTCCAAATTTTCTCTAGGAGGAGCTTTACAGGACTTACACAAGAATTTGCTTTCAGGGAAGGAAATTTGAGCATCTATTTTAAAACATCCTATTCTGTGAAGATGAAATATTTATTTGGGTGTCCACACATGTGCAGATGCCTTATTTTTTCCAAGAGTTTCTGTGTTTGTCCTTAATCTGTACTGCAGCTGGTGGAGAGTATTATTTTACATGTATTAAAAACATTCAGCAGGGTAGCTGCTAGCTTGGGTTTCAGACTCTTGATAACAGATGGCTGATGTTCATGGTAGCAATGAGGAGAGCAGCTGCCTCTGTTTTGGAAGAAAGAATGGAGAAAACTTGATTCTCAGTGATTTTGGAGAGAGCTTGTCTTAGGGCTTCTGGCACATCTAGGAAGGCTTAAAAAAAAGCACTAATGCCTCACTTAAGGTAGAAGAAAAGGGCAAAAAACTATCTACCTTGCTGCTAATATGGGTCTGGGTACTAACTTCTCCACCTTTGCAAATCAAATTCTATGTAAGGATTTCTGCCATGTATCTACTCTACTGAGAAAGAGCTTTTGAACAACTATTTACAGAAGAGACTGAAATTTGTCAGTGCTGGAGGGAAGAAGAATGTGGGAAGCAAGAACAGAAATGACCTAATGGATAATTTCAGCTCAGTAAAAGAGTAGAAGAGCGTATCCTGATGATACTTCACACACGTTGGTGCAGAAGGCATGGATGTTACAGAGCTATGGTGCCCCTCATATAGGCTTGCACAATGCTCTCAGGGGACATGCAAGACATAGCAGGGGGCTATGAGCTAGCACCACAATTGCAAACAGCATGGCTTTGCCAGAGTAGTGAAGAGACAAAACACAACTTAGGGATAGCAACAACATGACACTTACACAATCCTGCTGCAACACATACTGCACTGATGTAGCAGCTCTCTCCAAAATGGCACAGTGACCCCATGGACAGTGAGAACAGAAATAGCAGCAGTTTCTCCTGAGAGTGAAAAATGTCAGATCTGAGAGATGAAGAGCAAACAAGCAGATAGAATAAAGACAAGCCATCAAATCCAAATATGACCTGAACAGATTTTGGAAGTTCAGATTACCCTTTAAGTTATTTCTGATTTCCTATTTCTCTCTGTGTTAGTATAAACACTGAGCATGAGGTGAGACTCAAGATGCTTATTTTATAGCTTGGTATAGGTGGGAGGAGTACCTGGTATCACTATAGCAAAAAGGACTACAAGATATGAGATGCCTTGTTTGCTCACAGACTTGCATTAGAAAGACATGTAGAAAGAGAATGAGGCCATGTGGGTCTCCTGTGCTGAGGGAAGAGATGTTATGTATGTATAGATGTAACTATAGAATATAGTAGCATGTATATTACACAATACTAAATTAGCTCATGTCTAATTAACCGTGTTATATGTCTTCTTGCAATTAAATTATGATTAAGAATTACTTGGGCACAAGCTGCTGATATTCACATATAATACCTTATTTTAAAACCCCCAGTATTATATAAAGAGCCCCAGTTACAATTTCCTGTCCCCTGTGTCTCCCAGGTGTTCACATGACAACATACTGTGCAATCACACCGGTCTAACAATAAATCCAATTGAGAATGTAACCAAGGAATCTTCATAGGTAGCTGACAATAAACACAAATCTGATGAAGAGTAAGTTGTAGAGAGGATGACATTGCAAAGTGGGTGCACAGATAATGTAAATGTATGTGCTTGTGTGTGCTTGTTCACACCCTATTCATACATTTAAAAAAAAAAAAAAAAGGAAAAGGAAAGAAAAAATTTGTGAACAGAAATGTTAAACAAAGCACAAACTCCACAGCCTCAGTCACAGAGGAATTAAAAAACAGCTATACATCTACCATTCATCTTCCCCATCCTGGAATGTGTAATATGTGCTTTAGCCCATCCCATTGCTGAGCACACAGTCAGTGTCTCAGCTTGCTTCTAGTTTTCCATTTGTTTTTCCACAGTTCGCTAATGACATACCTGGCCCTGATCACCACCCTGATGCAAGGACTATGATGAATTCAGCAGACCCTGCTTGCAAATGGCAAAGCGTGCAAAGCACTAACAGTTGGTACTGATACACAGCTGGAGTTTTGCAGACTTGCTTGTGTTGTGTAATGTGCTGAAAATACAGCGCGGCTTTTAGTCTGCAATATGCCCAAGAGTAAAGAACGGCTGTCCACAAAGTCACCGTCCCTAAAGTCATGAAATTTTACTCAGTAGCTAGTTTAGCTTGGAAAAGAAAGCTAGTTTATAGGAAAGAAGTGAAAAAGAAAGAAATATCACTGTTTTAGATTGTCACTGCTCTTTTCACACATGAAAAAAATGAAGCAAAGGCTTTGCTGATGAGTGAAGCTTGCCATAATATTGCTCCACTGATGTATTTAGCAATACTCCAGTGGTATGTTATATAGCAGTAAATTGTGTCTGTTTATAATGCTGAAGTAATCTCATATGGTTTTATCACTGACCTAGCTATGGGGTTCAGACAGGCATCAGCTTTGGGAAATGGAGTCACAATTGATGCTCTGTGATTAATTCTTTCAGGGTAGACTCAACAGGAAAGAACAGCCCCCAAGGCATGTTTTGCATATGTCTGCTCCTTCTTATAAGCAGAGGTATAGCAGTGGTTGAAAAATAGGCTCCAGTATATCGGGTTTTTACACTTCTGTCCTAGCACAAGGATTTAACACTGTCAAAATTCAACAACAAATTTGATAAGGCTTCTTCTTCCATCTGAGAGGTTGCTGACATTGATGTGCTTCTGTAGGGATAACACATTTGCACTTCCTAAAAGAATTATTTAAGTGAAAGCATTTCCCAGTCACTGCAGTGCTCGCTGTGATTCTTATGCACCATCACATAAATCTTAATAGCTCACAGAACTCACAGAAATATTCCCACTAACCATTCAGGTCACTGGAGCAAACTGGATCTGCCCTATTTTCTCTTTCCTAGACAAGAGAATGCAAGCCAAATAAAATCACAGTCCTCACAAGTCAGAAGTTTGTTGGGGTTTTTTTCCTGCATTTTAGTGAAAAAATCCAAAATGAGCAGGCTTATGAGCATCCAGCTAACTAAGGGTGCATTATCTGAATGTGTTCAATGCCTGTTAGCCAATAAAGGTGTCATTACTGTGCTATCCACCACACTGCAATTCAACCCCCACTACCTGCACAGATCTCCCATGCAAATAATACGAGCACCAGCCAAATGAGGAATTCCTCTTTCTTTCCATGTTCCTCCTGGACATCCTTAAGCTAACTATTTTAAACAAAAGATGTTTTGTCCTGACCAAGCTTGAAGAACTCCTTGGCAAGACTACAATTAGTGCATCTTCAGGTTTCAGTTTAGCAAGATATTAAAGCATGCACCTAACTGTAAACATAGAAGTAGTGTTTTGACTTCAGTGAGATCACTCACCTATTTAAAGTTAGGTGAGTGTTTACATATCTTGCTGTTGAATAGGTGCCTTGGGGCTTTCTAACCACATGCCATGAAAACTTTTGCCATTCTTCACTAAGCCATGAAAAGACCCCTTTTTCTCTCTCTTTTTTTTTTCCTTCTTTTTTTTTCCTTTTTTTTTTTTCCCCTGGCATTGTGTTTTATTCTCACTGAGAAAAGTATTTGAGAATGTTTTCCACTAAGTAAACTTTAAGCTACAACTGTCCAGGAAAAAAAGAAGTGCCCTTTCTTTCTAAGACCTGAGAGTTAATCAGTGGAACCCTGCAGTAGGGCAGGAGGAATACTTTTTACTCTGGAACCTCACACTGGTATGCAACTTTTCTGTTAGAGACATATTCTTTTTTTTAAAGTAGGCTTAGAACTTGCACACAACAGATTTTGCTTTGTTTTTCAGAGAAGTATGGAACTTTGAAAATATAGTAAAAAGTTACACACATGCACACACATACACAAAGAATGATGAAAAGACAAATCCACATTTTAAGACTGATGTGAAGCATGTGACGTGAAATACAAAGCAGTTCTCTGATTGGTATAGCTTTAAAGGCTTTGATGGATTCATTTCTTATTAATTATGGACAAGTAAAAGAAGAAAATTTGGATCCCTTGGACTACAGGAAAAAATGATAAATTATTAAATGACCAAACAGTGGAGACTGGGATTCTGATCACTTTTAAAGACAGTTGTGTGACCAAAAGTATTTCATATTAGCAGAAAAGCCCATAAGTGAAAATAGACTGTGCATGCATGAATGACAGCAGACCCTGGAACAAGGGATTGCAAATCACTTAGAATTATCTAGCATACAAACAGAAGAGGTTGCATCTTGGATATGCAAATATGATCACCTATTTTGAAAAGTTGTTGAAGGGACATTTCCTTTCAAGTAAAGAGAAAACAATAATAAAGAGCAAGGATCTAACTGGGATGAATGTTTGGAACTGTACTGCAATGTTAGTGGAATTTGTCTTTAGCATTAATGATCAGGAAGAGGATTTTAAACAATATTGTAATGAAATCTCCCGGTGATGTGAACTCACGAAGCATTACGAATAATAATGAGGGCAGAAAAATGTTGCTGCAGAGCCAGCAGAAATCAGGAGGACAGGAAGAAACAGAGGTACTGCTGAGAAAAAAAAAATACAAGCTATAAATAGTGGCAGGAAGCATGAAAAGGAAGGAGGCTGAAAGAAAGAATTAGGGACTAATTTTAGGACTGACTAGTTGCAAGTTCTGAGTTTCCATCAGAATGCCAATGAGTAAGATCGATAGGTGTAGAAAAAGATATCATTCAATGTGGAGAAATAATTGTTTCTCTCCTTGATTTCTGATGTAATAGGACAAGGCAGAATATGCTCTAGCTTTGTGTGCTGGATTTTAGGAAAGCATTGACCTGCAAACTGTTCTCACCAGGAGCTGAGTTGAAGAAGGACAGTTACAGAATCATAGAATAGTTTGGGTTGGAAGGAATCTTAAAGATCCTCTAGTTCCACCCCCTGCCATTGTCAGGGTCACCTCCAACTACACCAGGTTCCTCAAGCCCTTGTTCAACATGGCTTTGAACACTTCCAGAGCTGGAGCCTCCACAGCTTCTCTGGGCAACCTGTTTGTGTGCCTCACCACCCTCATGGTGAAGAATTCCTCCCTAATATCTAAACTAAATCTAGCTTCTTTCCATTTGATGCTATTATCCCTTTCCCTATCACTATATGCCTTTGTAAAAAGTCCCTCTCCAACTATCTTCTAGCTCCACTTCAAGCACTGGGAGGCTGCTATAAGGTGTCCCTGCAGCCTTCTCTTCTCCAGCACCACGTGAGCACAATCCAGTACAGGGGTACAAACTACACCAGAGGAGGGTTATTGCCAGAATGGACAAAACAGGCCTAGCCCACAGGAGCAACAGAATAACCATGCTTCCATGTCCTCTTTGCCTGTGCCCTAGCTCAAGCAGCCATCCTGGCTTCTCCCATCAGAAAAGAGGTGAGGATTTGAAGCGATGGGGAAGGACTGCTGACCCTCTTGGCAGCAAGTTACTGATAGCCTCTTTTCAGAAACCATCTTACTGATATCTCCATGCAACTGCCTTTTGGCCCAGCTCCTCCTTTTAGGTCTGTCCACACTATGGCAGAATCACCCAGCATCCATATTTAGCATCTCATTCTTAGAGAAGGCAAATTAAAAATTTCCTTTGTTGCCAAAGAGTCTTACATCAACTTTGTGTCAGTGAACACATGGAGATGCAGCCATTCTCTGAGCACTGGCCCCAGACCAATCATGCTCACTACGTATCCCCAGCTACCTCTGTTTATGATCTGTTTTAAACTCGAACTCTTCAGTTCAAATTATTTCTTTGTGTTTTGACTTCTTCCCTGTGAATTGACCATGGCAATGCTTTCAAGATCCTTGGCAAGAAGCACTGAAGCTATACCAAAGTGTACCACTTTTTTTCCTATTCTTTATTGGATTCGCACATCTCCCATTCTTTCTGAATACTAATGCACTTAACTCTGTTTTCTGCCTTAACTCTCAGGCTTAAGTCCCCAGACTCATCCTGGCTCCTGTGCATGGCTCCTTCTGCCACTTTCATTTCTGGTCACCTTCTCCATTCTCTTGAGTCCTGTGCAAAGGGTGCTCATGTCCCCCCTCAGTTCACCTATCTAGCCACAGATTTATGGATATGTACACATTTTGACATGGTCCAAAATATAACCCGTTACCTACACAAACTTTCATCAACTGCATACATTTGCATAAACTGCAAAGAGACACGAATGAGCACTTTCAGATTAATCTTGTAACAGTCCTCAGCAAAGTCTCCTCCTTCCCCCCTCCCTTGCAAACCCCACCACTGAGCTGGGAGTGTCACCAGAGAATCAATCTGCAACCCTGTGAAAAATAAACAGACATAATCACAAAAACAGATGGACATCTCCTAATCCCTGGTAGTTGAAGGCAGGGTTTTGCTTGGGGTTTTAGAATATTCCTCTTTCTAAAGACTTCCAGAAGTCTTCAGCTGTATTCCCACTTCCTTTTCTTTATCCATTACCATATAATGGTAGTTCAAAAAAAGTCTTATTTTCCAATTCAAATCCAACTCTAGAAAAAGACCTTCCCACCAGTGATTTTGGTGTTTTTCTAATTAAATAAAATAATCCTTGAGACATCAGCCCTTAAGAAAAATGTTATCAAAGGCAGCTGTTCTGCTAATCAGACAAAATACTTGGATGATGCTATCTTAGAGTCACCTCACAAAGGGACACAAATAACATTCTTTGGTATACGGTGATAGCACGGCACTAACATTACCCGTTTCATCCACTTTCTGGATATTCTTAAAGGCTGAGCTTCACATTCCCAAAACATAGCAGAAGGTTCCATCGCACAACACAGCAGAATTCTGTACCACTAAGCAGTACCTCAGTTCTTTTACATGAAAGGATGGGTTCAGTACACATTTGCTTGCCCATACCACAAACAAGAATTGTACCTTGCCTTAAGCAGGATAATGGTTTGTGTTGGGCTTAGTCCACATGTGACTGCTGTTCATCCTCCAAGTAACTTTCTAAACATCTGCCAGATGTCAGCAGCTCACAAGATTGCTTTAGGCAGTATGACTCCATGAGATCCTCAGTGGGACTGATATCAAGAGGTTTGTGGAGCTCCCAGGAAGAACTGGACAATGCAGAGGACGGAGATGCTGGATGGCAAAGTGAGGATGTTGGTGCATGCACTGAGTTCCTGTCATACCAAGATAGTCCTAAACAGATTTTTCCTCAACTATCACTACACATGCCCATGTTGGTACAGGCTAAAGACACAAATAAAATACGCACAGGCCTCAGCCTGTATGGAGAGATTTTATATCCCTCCACATTAATGTTACAGAAAAACCCTCTAAATTATTTTTCACAATACCTAAGCAAACTGCAATTTACTCTCAAACTTGTCTGGTATACCAAAGCATTTGTGTACTCTGGACTTCATCCAAAGCAAATATTCAACTACTTTTTTTTAAACACATCTGGAGGTCAATACAAATTGTCCTGCCCTTAGCATTACTCCCACACAATCTGGCTACTCTGCATCCCCAAAACAGGGAGTAAAGTAATTTCTGTGGTCACAAGAATGATTTGGCCTTCACTTTCAAGTCCTACCACAGATTTCCTGTTCAATCCTGCATAAAAGGGTTAACCTCTTTGTACATCTCCATCTGCCAAACAGGGTAAATAACACCCGCCTCCTTTCTAGTAGTTTATGAGCCTCCTAGGGCATGTCTCTACCACAGGTGCAGGCACACCCAAGTTGGCTCTATATGAGGAGCACTAATTGTGTTCCTCATTTTTCTAGAGATTCAAATTAAAATGCCCAGTATTCAATTTACCAAAGTGCTGAGAGCTTAAAACTGTAACTGAAGTCAAAGGGAACTCTGCTTGGAACAATTAAAAAAGTATATTTTAAATGTATAATAGTAAGTACACTGAAAAATCAGGCCAAAGGCATCTCCAATGGGCACCTAAAATGAATGAACATCTCTGAATTAAAACAGTGCCTCAGGTCCCCCCCCCCCCAGAAAACAAAACCAACTTTATACATTTTTGGATTATGTAAAGACATTATTTATTCCCAACATAAATTACGTAAAAGATAGAATGCTACATATATTTTTTAAAAGCAAAAGGAAATTCCATCAGCAGTGTACAGCTTAAATGATCTTAAATCTGTAAATAATGCAAGGGACAGAGCATGAGGATACAGGACATTGAGTAGTTGCCCAGTGATTACCCATCTTTCCTTCTGTACACTTATTGAGGAATAGACCTGCAGAACATCACACAAATCAGGACCTAAAATAAGGTTATGGAGACAAATGGTTTTGGTTTTTGTTTTGGTTTGGTTTTTTTTAATGTTTGATTTTGCAACCATGTAATTCCTTTACTACAGCTTTTTCATAAAATTTCATGAACCTCAGAATCCATAGCTGAAAAATAGAAATCTTACTCCAATTCTTGCATAAAGCATGAACAATTTCTTTGAAATTACTAGAACTAAAGTAACGTATGTGAAAAGCCAAACCTTTTGACTCCCGGAAACTGCAAGCTGTATTTCTGCATTTGGATTCAGTGTACTAAAGCAAATGGGGTGTTACCTCCAGATCCTAAGTCATTCTTTCCTAAGTCATTCTTCTCTATCAGTCATTAAGAATAATAGAATTTTTATCAATCCCTACCATGAAGCTTTCACCTTTACTGCTACTGTACCTCTACATAACGACATAGTTTTAAATTTGGGGGTGATTCATACATTTTACCCCAGAAATAAGATAACACAAGGTGCTTTATATCTGAAAAGATTGTGACATGACAAGTGTTCTGAGGAAAAAAAGTAATCAGTAAAACAGAGAAAATAATCAGGAAACTGATTAAAATAATGCTGCTGCCGTGATAGAGGTTTAGACTGGATGTTAGGAAGATGTTCTATACACAGAGAGTGATTGCCCATTGGAATGGACTGCCCAGGGAGGTGGTGGAGTCACCATCATTGGAGGTGTTCAGGAGGAGACTTGATGGGGTGCTTGGTGCCATGGTCTAGTTGTTTAGGTGGGTTGGATTGGTTGATGGGTTGGACGCGATGATCTTGAAGGTCTCTTCCAACCTTGGGATTTAATGTGTGATAACAAAATACGAAAGAACAAAGAACAAGGGATAACAGTTCTTTGTAAAGACAGAAGCAAAAGAAAGAAAAATATATAACCTTATACTACCTAATTCTCCTAGCAAGTATATACTGTTTATATTGGTGACTTGTATTTGGTCATGTTAGAACATGATTTGAATAAAACAAGGAACTGTGTATCAAAAGAACTGTACATAAAATAAGGCACTTTTAACAAGTGCCAAGCCAAGTGATTTTTAAAAATGCTTCAGCTTCTTACACCTGCAATGGCATTTTGCAAGATTCTTGCCATATGCCACACACTGACGGTTCTTTGCCACCCTCCATCCAACAGGTGACAGCACTTCATGCTGTTTTTTGTCAGCACCTTCAAGAGCATCTCATTTTGAACTCAGTTTTTCTTTCCATCTTGTAGATGAAGAGTTCAGTCCTGGCACTGAGATATTGCTCTGCACACAGAAGTTCACTGAGATGAATGGGGAGGGATAAAGAGCAGAGACATTAATTAAAGAAACAAAAACAACAAACCATGCTTGAAACTATGTCAAACATATCATACCTCACACATACTTTAAGAACTCTAGTGTGGGGATCATCAGTCATTCCTGTTCCAACAGTTTCATCTGTGTCTGGAGAATAGGACCTCTCTGGACCCCTTCTGACATAGTTCAACTTTGCACAGTAAATATTCTTCTCAAATCTTCAAGCTATGTGATGAATGTTGAAAGAGACATGCTGAAAACAAGGCTTGCTTCTACTGGGACTATCAAATAAGGTGTTGCACAGGACTCAGACTCAGGAAACAAACACGTGAAATATTTGCTCCCCTGCCAGAAGCTAGACTCGAAATTACTGTAGTGCTTCTGACATTCCTGCAGCTAGGGACTACTACAGGGGAAGCTAGACTGGCTGCAGTCTCAGAGGCAGAATCGGCCACCTACACATGGTGTTTAAAGATGGTACTCAAAGAACAAATGACAGAGCAACTTGTTCCAAATCACCCAACTCATGTATAGCAGCACAAAATCAAGTGGAATTCAAATCAAAGTACAGTAGCTTTTAAAGCTCTCTCACGGGGTGAACAGATTACCACGGATAGATGGCTGTGTCTAACTCTGCTTCATGGAGAACAGTACACCCCTCCTGAAACTATTTCAGTCTCATTTGAGTGCGGCACACAGAGATCTCAGAGATCTGGGGGATCTGAATGCCTCGTATTTTCAGTGTAGGCAACAGAATATTGTTCTCCTGTGACATGGTTTCCACTGTGTTCCCTAGACCCTTGGTATCAGGGCATCTTTTCTCCTTCTGAATGACCCGACTACATAACACTGGCTTTGTTGCCTGCAAAACACTACTTCATGAAGAGCTGCAGCTTCCTGCCTTGGTACCTTTAAACAGACATCTCCTGGTAGCCAGTCTTGGTTAGACCATAGCCTTCGATCTCCATGACAGCCGTGTCCTATTTATAGTAAATTCTGAGCCCTTCAAATGATTACTGGGGGACTGAGCCACACGTCGACCTCACAAAGCAGGTCTCTGTCTTGCTTCCAAAGTGACAATCGACAATTCAGTACCAGAAAGCAAACATCTGTGATTAGATCCCAGCTGGGTTGGTTACGGAAAGAAAGAGGACTGCTAGCGCTGTGCCTGTCAGGAACGCCAACAAAGCAAGGAAAAGATGGAGTTACAAGCGCCACGTTTTTGTGAGGGGAACGTTATACCTGCGAGGGCTCAGCGCACCATAGCCCCGCAACATTTCATTTGCATGCGTCTGCAGCACTACGACGGAGCCGGATCCTGTGTTCGCAGCATACCTTCGGCTCATTCGCGACCGGGACGGGCAGGCTCGCCCTGATGCTGCGGGCTGGCTCGTCGGCCGCAATCTCCGCCGGCGGAGGGCGGGCAGTCGGCGGACACCCCGCGCTTCGCCGCCGCCGGGGCGGGGTGCGGGCGAGGGTTGCCCTCGGGGCAGGCAGGGGCCGCCCCCGCTCGGGCACTGGCTCTGCTCCGCGCGTATCCACCCCGAGAGGTGGCCCCAGCACAGCCCTCAGCCGGAGCCGCAGCCCTCTTGCCTTCCCTCCCTCTCCCGCCCCCGTCCCCACCTCTTCTCCAAAACTGCCGGAGCTGCTGCAGCTCTGCTTCACTCGGGTGCCAGCAGCAGAGAGGGGCTGGCGGCTGTTGACACAGGCACGGCCCAGGGCGGGAGCAACCCCGCCGTCTCCCCGCTGCCCCATTGCCATGGCCAGTGTCGCGGCCCAGCTTTGAAGATGTTGCTGGGCACCCCGCGGCAGGGCGGCTGGGATCGCGGCCGAGTGGGTGAGAGGCTGCAGGCGGCCCTGGCTGGTCTCCAGGAGCTCCAGGTGCTGCGGGAGAAGCAGCGGGAGCTGGTGCGGGCCGCCCTGGCCATGCCGCAGCGGCCGGCGGCGGGCGGAAGCGACCAGCCCCTGTCCGCTCAGAGCAAAGAGCATCGGCTGGAGGCCACCCTCACC
The DNA here is from genome assembly GCA_033816785.1 of Picus viridis. Taxonomy (NCBI): domain Eukaryota; kingdom Metazoa; phylum Chordata; class Aves; order Piciformes; family Picidae; genus Picus; species Picus viridis. The sequence continues at coordinate 22,530,672 of CM066578.1, forward strand.
GCCCTGAAGGAGCAGCTGGTAAGAGACGGGATGCCCCGCTGCCCCCGGGGCCCGCTTCCCGCCTGCAGGGGCCCTGTGGGGCCGCGGTGCTGAGGGAGAGCGCGTGGAGTGGTACGCCGGCAGGCCGCTCCGCACCGGGCTGCCTGGCACTGGGCTGCCCTTCGGGAGCCGCCGGCGCCGTTTCGGGGCCGAGAGCAGGCAGTGGGCTGCAACTGCTGCCCCGGGTTGCTCCCGGCTCACCAGCGGCTGTTCGCAGCCGTTATAACGGGTCGCGTCGTTTCTCAGGCACAGCTTACCTGAGCGCGTATTACCGATCCGAAATGCCAAGTGTTGGTAGAGGGCTCTGTGCCAGGCACAGCGTGGAGAAGTTGTTACCCGGCACTGCTCATTCATCGGAGCCGGGGAGTAGGAAATGATTAACTTAAGTAATACATGTATCACGCTTGTGAGCGCTCACCCCTTAATTGCAGTAGCCTTTTGAATAGGAGATCAAGAGATACTCGGAACGAGATACGCATAAATAGACTAAGCGCCCAGGGCGTCGATGTGAGCATGCTTGCTCACGCACATAGGTGTGCCCGCACCTATGTGTGCCTACAGCTATTGTGCCCGCGCACTCGTGTGCCAGTGCAGTTAGTCTGCCAGGAAAGGGTTTGTGGGACAGGAGTGCTTTGGCCTTGCCACAGATTTCATGATGGAAAGGAAGAGTAGCAGGATGCCAGGTCTTGCATTTGAAGTGTTAAACTAGCTGTTTGCACGCGGTTTTTGTGAAAGAGAAAAAAGTTATGAAGTGCCACTGAAATGAGTTTCGTAGATGAGACAACTGCTTTAATCTCTGGTATGGGCAATTACACACTTCAGTAAGCTCAGACTTAATTCACAGCCGTTTCCCTGTATTGGCCAAGGCTTGGCTATCAGTTATCAATCAGGTGTGAAAACAGCACAGTTATTCACTCCCCGTAGGCAGCTTTATCAGGTAGCATCTCAGAGTAAAACTGGCTTTAACCTTCAGAAAAACCCAGCCACCACATGTGAAAACACAGCAACAAGCATATCCTGCATCTTTTATTTTTTCAGTTTAATCACGATAAGTAAACTGCCATCCACTTGATTGTCTGTCATTGATACTTTTAACTAATGGTGCTACTTTCTTTCTTCTTCTTTCTTTCTTCTTCGTCTTTTTTTTTTTTTTTTTTTTTTTATCTAACCAAAAGAATAGAAGGCATTTATTGCCTCTTTGGGGCTGCTGGATCAACAGAAACACCCAATGACCTCTGACCATAGTGACTGCTTTTTTTCATGTGAGCTGTGCACTTTAATTGCTTGTTTGTTTATATATTTATCAAATAAAATATTAAAATAGAAGATTACCTTGTCAGGCCTTTACTGGCACCTCACAAGTCTTTCTAAGACCATAGGGAGACATTAGCCATTAAAAGGGAAATAGAAAATTGCCTTTTATTGCTGCCCTAAAATGCGGGAGTCAGGAGGAAGAGAACAACGCAGTGCACTGCTGGAGTGGGATGGATTTCACCAGTAGGTGCCAGTGCAATTATGGGAAACATGTCTTCTAGGGGTGCCTGAGAAGGAAGCATTTGTAAAGCTCAAGAGGGGTGAGTCACGACTATATAAATCTCAGTGCAGGTTCTTCAGCAAAACTGCAGTTGTGCAATGCTTAAAGTAGTGATTCTTCCCATACCGACCCATGGATACTAGAAGCATTTCAGGTTGGCGTACCTGCTACCTTTACTGGATTTTTCCCTGTAAATTGCAGACATATATGTGAGTAGAGGTGTACAACTCAAAGCTGCTTCATGGCAAAGTAAACCCAGTTGAAACCAGGATTTTAATAGTCCTGTTAGAAGTAGTCCACAGATCCTAGAAACTCCACAACCGCTGGCTGAGAGCTGTTTCTTGATGGCTCATAAGCACTCAAAAAAACTTGAAAATGCTGTTCGTGATCATGGCAAATCACATAAAAAATAAAAACAACAGCAAATGCAAGGCACAGCATTGCTCAGGAAGTATTCCATCTTCGTTGTCATTCTTGGCCCATGGCCAATAAAGTATGTAATCACTGCTCTATAAACTTTCAGATTGAGAAACTCATTAACAACTTAAATGCATCTTTGCCTTGCAGTGTGTGTTGATCCAAGTTTCAAGTAGGTCCGTAGCTCTGGGCTTTAGCTTGGTCATATCTTAAATTCGTTTAAAAAATTTAGTCCTTGCAACAAGCAAAGGAAAAGCTGTATCAGCTAGCAAAGCATCTGAGCAATGGAACCAAGGCAGATAGAGTCAAGCCAGGCTACTCCTATAATGTTAAGGTGAGAAATAGAAGAGCACAGGCAGTACTCTTAAGGAGTCAAGTCCTGTTATCCGCAATGGGTAGAGCAGAGCTATCAAATGCTGTAGGGACCATGTGTGAATACCGCTCCAGTGCCCTAGTCTCTTTGCCAACAACATGTACCAGCAGCAGCCAGCAGCTGGCCTCTCCAGCAGTCTCCTGTAGGCACCAGGGCTGCAGGCTTTCTGCTGCCCCTAGCAGTCATGTCCATTTTTGCTACAGCCAGTGTCTGGCAGCTGCAAGTACAGTGCAGACAGAATGAACTTTCTATATCAGAAGGGAAGCAGAGTTAAATGGTACTGCAAGTCCTAAAGGTGCTAAATTAGTTTCTTGACCAAACTGTATCATGGTAACATAGAGGAAAGAGATGCAAAGTCAAGCTAAAACAGAGAAATAAATCTATGACATTTTCACTGTCAAAGCAGTTGGATATTTAAAGCTGCAGCTGTATTTTTCTCAGCTGTTTCCTCAGAGAACATATTTATAAAAATTAGAGAATTAGATTTTAATCTGATGATACTGGTTTGCAAGTTTTCAGGTGGCTTATGATGTTACCAAAATGTGAGAAGGGACACCAGGAGTGAATAGATACAAATTGTGCAAAACTAGATATGACTAATGCCTTTTTTGTCCATTCCAAAATACAGTTGGATTAATGAAGTTGTTCAGGTGCTAATCTACAACCAAGAGATGTCAACCACCCCTTTAACTGAAGAGAGTAATAGCTGAGAAGAATAGTTAGTCATGAATAGTTGGGTTTAGAATCATAGAATTGTTAGGTTTGGAAGGGACTTCAAGGATAATCTAATTCCAACCCCCCTGCCATGAGACACATCACACTAGATCAGGTGCTTTGATTTGGGGTGCCAAATTGTGTTGACTTAAAGGAACCTACTTTTTGGAGAGTATACTTCCTTCTGGAAAAAGAATGGTATTCTGATACCTCAGATTTGACTCCCTAAAATCATAGATGATCAGGAGTAGAAGTTGATTTGGAAAGTGTGTTTCCAGTATTGTGCAGTGTACAGAAGTCTTCACAGCTGCATTGCCCAAAGCAAACAGATGGTTTCACCTACAAGTTTTTGTCTCATGTAAAATTCATGGTGTGAACTGAGAAAGAGTGTGTTTAGGGCTTATTGTTCTAAGTGCTGTGTTGGTAGTTATTAGAACAATAAGAACTTTAAACAAACACATAGGAAAAGTCATCTTTTTCCAAATGAGGAATATTTCTCATCTTTGACCTGACTATAAGGTCAAAGTCATGAAGTCTACTGGAAACATGAAAGCCCAGTGATTTGAGACACCAAAGGGTTAAAAAGATAATGTAAATTGTGTGTGTTGCTTAGAATGCTGTGAAAGCACAGACAGAACCTAGAGGTATAATAAATAATCTTTGAATACCTGAGAGCCATGTGGCCTCCCTGTCATTAATCAGAAACCACGGATTGAGGGATTGGCTGGCGAAACATTAATCATTAAGCAATTAATTCCAGCCATGAAAACAAAACCTTGCAATTTCCTGAATAGATTGAAGGGGGAAAGCATATTTTTCCTTTTTCACCATAAAGAAATTGAAGCAGTACAGAGGAGATCATGCATGCATCATTCAGATAGGATAGAAAATCTCATTTGTTGTCTAGGTCTTCCTTTTTGTTTATATGGAACGTGAAATGAGTTTTACTAGGAAGCAGTAATGAGCTTCCTGAACTTAAACCTTTCTAGAGTGTGACACTAACAAAGAAGAAGCTTTATTTCTTGTGTCTCATAAGTTCCTTCAGTTCTCCATGAAAACATGGTCAAAATAGCTTTTTATTCTACTCAGCAGCATCGCCAGCTGTAACGGTTGTCTTGTGAGACTCCAGACATCTATCTTTTTTATTGTTTTTCACAGTTTCTAATCATGTACCAATTACCTTAGGATCCTTAGCTTAGCTTTCCTTGCTTTTAGTATTTATAGCTGTGGAGAAACCTAGAAATGCAGATACCAAAAGCTGAATAATCCAAAAGCAAGGAAGGTGGAGTTTAAAATGTATACATACTGATTTTGATGTTTCACACATTATTTAGTTTTGCAGATACTTTAATTAATTCAAGGGACCTAGATTATAATTTTTCATAATTGATGCTGGAAATGCTGCTGGAACTGCTACTTGTATTTTTAAATCTGAAACATACACATAAAGAAGAATCTTAGTCATGTTTTTCTTGCCATGACTGGACGGAAACCCAGCCCCCAATGGCTACACGCACAGCTTTACAACCAGCTTCAAGAGGCTACATTTCTCTGACATGCTGTTGGAGGGATTGTGAGGTGTGATATAATTAGAAGCTGCCTAAATAGTAACTAGGGCTAGATAATTTGCCAAGTACCATGAGAAGTTTATGGTAGAAACCAACTGTGGTTCTTTGGCTGGTACCTAACACTTAACCATCTGCCTCACCAAGCTGATGGGATAAATACTGGGGGAACAACTGCAGGAGCTGTTACATCAAATCAGCCTGATCACTAATTGCAGTAGGCAAAGGACCGTGTTTCAGGCTTCTGAAGTACTATTCAGAAGCTTGAAACACCATTCTTTTAAAGTATAGTAATTTTCACAGCAGCATTCAGATAGTACTTTCTTGCATAAAATGCGTGGAACTATCTAGCTACAAAACATGCAAAATAGATGTCAAAATTAATGAAATACAATCTTTCAGCTATAATGATATGTCATCAAATCAGGGAGGGGCTTTAATGAAATTGGCACACTGTCATTACTTTGTGTGGCAATATAATAGCTTTACATACAGTGGTTTCTTTTCATCAGGTGGCATCACAGAGTTCATGCAGGCAATCTCTAACATTTCTGTCATCTTCTGCTCAGAGGCAGTGTATGGCAAAATGCAGTGCATATGTTAATATGATAATTAGTTAAAAGATTGCCATCCTCTTTAGAGATACAGTTCCTGTCACAGGTGTAACAAAACCCCAAAGGTTAAAATAAGCATGTTCACAGATGCATAAAATGCATTGGGTCAGAAGGGACCTTTGAAGGTCATCTTGTCCTATTCCCCTGCACTGAGCATGGACATCTCCATCTCCATGGACTAGATCAGTGTGAAAAGCTTTAAGAACATGTTCTGCTGGGCAGAAGATAATATATATTGAGAAACACAGTATTTCATATTTGACCTTTATGTCATTCTCATTACCATAACCCAGTTGCAGCAGTCCCTAGCTAAGTAAAATACTTCACAAGAGCAAAACTGTCCAGCACAGATGGCCTGAATTCATACGTTGCCACTGAGATTCTAACTGTGATTATTCTTAATTTCTTTCTTTTTCCCTCGACTTGGAAATTAGTCTCGTTTGAGGAGACAGGATGTCGGCTTGAAAAGCCACCTGGATCAGCTAGACCAGCGAATAAGTGAGCTGAAATTGGATGTCAGTAAGACCTCTAGTGAATACTTGGATAGTGACAGCCGACCCAGCTCAGGTAATGTTCACATGGTTATTTATTCACAGGTCTGTGGTGCTAGAAGAACTGAAAAGTATCAACTGCTAAGCAAAACTCTTATTGTTTGGCCAGAAATGGTGCCCCATGGCTGAAGTGGAGAGTAGTCCTCTGGCAAAAAGCTAACTCACAAAACTGGTGGGAATTTTCCTGCAAAATTGCTTATTTAACTCAAACAGTACCTTTTGTTGTGTGGTTTGGTTTGTTATTTTTTTTGTTTCAACTTTAAAGTAGACATTTTAGCCACCAGTGAAAGGAGGGGATAGAATTACCTTGTGCAGTGCAGGATGACTGTTGGCAAAGTAGCTGGAGTACTTAGTAGAGGTGAAGGAGACCAACGGCCATGTCATTGCCCTGCTTGAATCCAAGAAGGATCCTGTGGCTTTGAAAATCACTACCACTGCAGTGCTCTGGCCAAATGGATGTTAGAAATTAAACAGTTCTACTATAGATGCTGGGAAAAACTACCCAAGTAGTTTGCTGACTTAAGCTTTTATGGACAGAAAGAGATTTGAGTTTCAAATGCCTGCTCTGATTGCCAGAGAGAGCTGTTCTGCAGACTTTTATAGTGAGGATGTGTGTTAAAACCAGTTACCTAATCTGGGACAATGGGAATACTTTTTAAACAGAATTTTGAAATGCCTGAAGTCTTCAGTGAGATGAGGAAATTGATTTTTCATTTATTTACAGCATATGGATTTGAAGTCTGGTACTTACAGTGGGCATAAAAAGTGCAAGTTCATGTTGAGTGTTTAAGTTCAGGAGCTGTGCACTTAGGCACATACACGCAGTTCAAAAGGAAGCATCTTCCTTTATATAAAGAGGAATAATAAAAACTCCTGTATTTATAAAACCCATTATCAATACTTCTGTAATTAATTGGCAATGATAGCAATACCTGGAGAGAGAAGAGAGCATCCATTCTGTGCCCTTATACATTCCAGCTATCCTAGACTTGGCACCTCTGATCACAGACCAGTTTTATTTTACTTTATCATCCAAGCTATGCTTGTATGTGCCTAGCACAAGTTATAACAGTGTAAGATGGTCCTATTTTACACCAGTTGCTTAATAGTCCCCAAAGACATACTCCAGTGAAGAACTGGGTGTGATGCCGCTGTACTTCACCCTATTCCACCCTCAGAACTAAGCATGCATATGCTGGCCAAGCAGGCTTGGGCCCTAAATAAATAAGCAGAAGCCAAATAAAAAGGTGGCTGAATTAGAGTATATCTTTTCTGAAGCTACCCAAATAAATGATTGTAAATTTAGGCCTGTGGCACATAGCAAATGAAGATTTATTTTAGTCTTTGCAGTTTTCTTCTACTGAGCATGTTTAGTTGCTGTAAGTAAGAAATATCTTCCTATTTGTTTTAACTGCAGGCTTCTATGACCTGAGCGACGGTGGTTCTTGCTCACTCTCCAATTCTTGTACCTCTGTGTACAGTGAGTCCATCTCCTCCTCCCACACCAGTCTCTTGCCCAGCTCTCAACACCCTAAAGCAAGGCTCAGTGTGTTTGATTATCGACCCAAGTCTGCAGATGAAACTACTGTGCACACCACCAGCTTCCAACAGCAGGGAACCTGCGTCAGTGATGGATGCCGAATTACAGCTAGCACAGACATTTCTGGGACTCCTGCCAGGTCCCGACCAAGGCCAGTTTCCACAGGTAATCAACTGCAGAACTGGATGCTCATTCAAGAGAAGAGCAGAATCCTGGTTATTACTTGTAGGACTTAATATACCACTATATAATCAATACAGAGCACTTATTTTCAGTACACAAATTGAGAATTAATTGAAGAGCCAAACCATTTGCTGTCCAATTTTTGCTTTGGTCCATACTCAGATGCTTTGAAACAGTAACAAATATAAGGATATACATATTTAAAAATGGCAAAATATTTAAGTGCATAAGATAAAATTGTAAAATTAATGTTAAGGTACAATTTTATCTACCTCATTGTGAAATCAGAAAAATTGCAGTATTTGAAATACTTTGTGTGAGGGTGCAGGGATGTATGAAAAACGTGAGGTGAATTGTAAATTAGAGGTAATGCATTTTACTGAGAAGGATTTTATAGAAATCTAAGCAGAAAGAGACACAGTGCCTCTTTTCTCAATCTGTTGTAAGATTAGCATTTATTCAGATTGATGTGGACTCAAACTGGTTTTGTTTGGGGTTTTTTTTCATAATTCACTATGAACAGTTATGGATATCAGACACAAAAGCTAACTGACTATCGAGGAACCAGTCATGAGCCCTACAGTGGATCAACCATGAATTTGCATCATACCTTTAGACAAAACAGACAAGTCCATTCATACCCATCTGTGAAGTGACACCATATTACTACATATTTTGGGTCCTTTCACGGCCTTGTGTAGGTGCACTTCATATGGTAACCCAACCAAATGTGTGACAGTTCCATTACAGAAACAGGGAAGCCATAGCAAACATCATTTCAAGTACTATGTCCCTCTAGAGTCAGTCTCACAGTTTTTTGACCTGAGATAGCTCAGGTTTGCTTGGAACTGAAGCAAAGACCACTATTCTGTACCCATCTTTCAGACATACATGAAGCAATGGTGGTAAGTGATAGCATAAAACCCAAGTCTTCTCAAGGCCTCTCAGCAGCTAGGTATGGAACTGAGTTTAGTGATCTGTGGCTTCCACATTCAGATTACAGACTTACTGTTCTATCAGAAACTTTCCTGCCTTGCAACATTTTGCTGAGACCCCAAGGGCTTTGTGGCTTTTTGGATATGGAGATAGACTAGCAGAAAAATGAATAGCTGATGCTAAGTAGGAGTGCAGGAGTGAGGTACAAACCTCATTCAGCCCTTTCTTCCACCACCTCCCTCCTTCCAGGCTATGGCCAAAGATTTTAGTAGTAGCATAGTAGTGGGTGTCTTTGTGAAGAAACAGTTGTCTCAAAGTCAACCATATTATAGGAATCAAGGCAAGATGTTACTTCAGAAAAGCATCATTAGGAGAGAGGAAGAAAATTCTCTTCCATATTTCTTAGCTTGTCCTCATAGGTAACTGCAGGTACAAACCACTTGCCTTTTCATTTAGTAGAAAGCCGAAAGCTTTCTGAGACACTGCAAACACAGCATTCTTGTGACCTCTCCTAGTTTGTTTGCACAAGAGAGTACCTGTACACACTACTAAGAATTTCCTAAGGAATTTTCATTATGAAAACATGTTGTTTGAAAAATCATCATCTTAACTTTTGCTGTACTGGGTTGGCAAGCGCCTTAGGACATTGCAGAAAATGCCAAAAAGCTTCTGTCACAGGACAGAAATAATCACTGAGAGTGAAGTACGTGGATTTGATGGTTGGGTCTCCTGGTAATATCAAACAGCCAGGAAATCAGTTGAGGATTTGTTGGCACTGAATTCTGCACTTTTGTACAGAGAAATGCAAGCTAACTGCAGATGTTTCCAGTGCTTTTGGTGCCAGAGGTAACATGGTACCATAGTGCTCTCTTGGGTGACTTGTATGGATGGAACAGCCTTGCTTCACACAAGAACACAGCATGCTCCCAAGATAAAGGCATGAATTTTATTACTGTATTAAATGGCATTCTAATCTTTGTTATGCTCAGGTGAATAAAAGCCTTGAAGTAATTCAGTGATCTTGGAGGACTGAAACAATTTTATTCATTCATGCAACTGATTTTAGTAAAAGCTAGCACATCTCTGAAATGGCACTTTTAGCATGAGCAGTGTGACTGTAATTGTCTGTGATTTAATTAGGTTATTTATTTTCATCCACTGTGTAGGTGACTTGGAAAGACTCATTCCTTCAGACAAAAGATTTCAGAAGGAGATAGATCCCAAATCTGTGTTGCCTCTGTACCATGATGGAGACATGCACTTGCTCAGCATGGACCCCAAATTCCAGAATGACTTAGTCTCCAAGAACGGTGTTGATGTATATCCTTATCCAAGCCCCCTCCATGCGGTGGCTCTACAAAGTCCCCTTTTCTCCCTGGTGGGGACATCGCCAGAAGCAGACCTCCAAGCTCCTCCGAGCAAACCCATGCCTAGTGTGACAGGTCCCAGCTTAATTAGGACTAGGCCAACCACTGAGGCCAAGCCAGGGGGCTACATCAATAAATTGCTGCAGCTGACAAGATGCAAAGGGAACAATCGGGCTGATGCCAGTGAGTGGGTTTCAACAAAGAGCCAGCCAGCCACAATGCACCAGAGACTCATTATAACCCCCAGCACTGGTGGAGTGAAAATTAACAGCAGCAGTAGCCAGCTGGAAAAACAAGTGAGTTCTCTGGAAAGTAACAAAGCTGAAGGGAAGCTGCAGAGAGAGGTGCTGGAGGGGGAATGTGCCAAGCAGCAGGAGACCATGCACTGTGTGAATGAAGAGCAGCCATCCACTCGGCCTGACACAGAGCCATCAGCTGTGAATAGTTGTTATCCTGCCAAGTCAGCATCAAGGGGCTCTCCTTTGGCAGAAGCAACAGAGAGCAGCATGGAGCACAGTTCATCTAGCTCACAGCTGTGCCAGGAGGACTCCAGCCTGGGCAACTGGAACACTAAAGCCAACCCACCCAGAAAGCATCCTCTCAAACGGTCTGGCAGTACCAAATTGGCTAATTCTGGGGGCCATGAGCGAGCGGCACGAAGTGAGTTTGTTCATGCTCAGTTTGTCCCCGCAGAATCCCACCAAGTCCGGGTCAAGTTTGCCAGCTCCAAAACAAAGGCAGTGAAGATAAAGAGGCGGAACAGTGAAAAGGTATTACGGCCTGGGAAGCAAACATTTTGCGTGGAGAAGGGCAGAGGGTCCCATGGGGCTGCCAGGCTGCCTGCTGAGTGGAATCAACCCCAAAGACCACACGGAACAAAGAGCCTTGTGAGGAGACCTTCGTATTCTGGTGATGTGACTGGCAGGTCATGCTCCGAGTCTAGCCTGTTCCCCGTGCAGGTCAGGCTCCCCACTGTGCCATCCAGGCCAGAGATCTGCAGAGCCTCTGCCAGTGCACTGTATTCCCTCGAAGTAGCATGTGTAGACTCAGCCAACAAGAAGAAACAGCGCAAGTGGCAGTCCACGGGAGAGATCTCTGCCAAGGTCCACTTGGCCAGCATCTCTAGTGGGTTTGGCCTGGGAGCTCCAAGGCAGCCAGCAAGGAGAGCTGGTGTCCTGCGCACTGTCAGTATGAGGGCTCGCTCCAAGAGTCAGCGCCCTGGAGCTTATGCCAAGAGCGAATCAGACCACTCAGAGTACTCTGCAGAGTGCGCTTCCCTCTTTCACTCCACCATTGCAGAAACCAGCGAAGGGGAGGTCAGTGATTTCACAACTAACCGTTTTGGGGACAGCGAGTCCAGTGAAAGTGATTCAGATGGCAGCAGTAACAGTAGCAGCCTTGCCCTGGACTATGAGGAAGGGGATGAAAGTGAGCTGATTTGGCCTGAAGGTTCTGTCAAACAGTCAGGGACTGTCCAGGCCTCTTCCAAGCCTCTTCCCCCAGTGCCCAAAATCTGTCGCATCAAAGCTTCAAAGGCACTAAAGAAGAAGATTAGGAGATTCCAGCCTGCCTCTCTGAAAGTCATGACCATGGTTTAAGGGACAGCAAGCATCTGTTTCTTAGTGAGACTTCTGGGTCTCGTTTGCAAAACAAGAAGGAGCTGTGAATAATCCCTGAATCAACACAAGGGATTTTGTTTGTTAATGCCCAGATATAAATGTTGCTGTATCCAATTTCCTCTTTTGCCATTTATTCTGTAAATATGTATTTGTGTATATTGTGTAATGCCTTTTTTTACTATGCAGAAGGGTCACCATGCTGAAAATGAAAACAAACTGACATAAGATTTTACAGTCGGGTTGTTTACTGTATGCACGCACAGAATCAGTCCCAGACACAAAGGCTTCCTGAGAAGAGGGGCCTTTCCTAAGCAGATATTTGGTAGCATCTCTCCCTCTTGTGAAGAGCGTTTTGCAGTCTGAAGTCTGCATTAACCATCCAGCTGTCAACTGTACTAGTATGGAAAAGCTCTCTGTACTCTCTCTAGTTTATTTCAAATCAACCATCCTGTATCTCTACTAAACATCAGGAGGACAAGCCTGTTCTTCCATAAAAAACATCCTATGTTTAATCAAGAAGGCAAATTTATTTGTGAATGAGAGCAAGGCTTCAGTTTGTTTCCTGTTTTCAAAACTTCGAGCGCAGAGTTTTTATTCAAGCCCCCTCTTCACAATGTTCATTTGTTGAATGGGTGAAAGAACATGAGAGCTCAGTGCCACAGTGTGAATAGCTGGGACTGAAATTATAGCTTTGCCCATGAGATTAAAACTCAATAAATACTATTTAATGTACTTCTGAAAATTATGCTTGTCTGACTCTGTCTAAAGAACGGATCTATAGTATCAGGAATGGAAAGGACCTTTCTTTAATGAAATAGGTGTGTGTTTTCATGATCACTGTGCCAGAGGGTTCTTTAGTTTTCAGAGCGCTGCTATAGCTGAGGGAAAAGCAGGGTCCTTTCGGCATCTACCTTAGGAAACCTGCTTCAACACCTGATTCTAAATCAATGAATTTATAAAGAGTATTGAGGACAGGGTAGTGTTTAAGTGGCTCACTGAAATTGTTGCAATTTTGTCACAAGACAATTTAAAATGCACACATAACCGTGTTTTGAATGCATTTGAGAGTGCCTTTGTGAATCTTTGAATTGGTTGCTAAACTGACAAAGTGATTTTTTGTGTTCAGACATGCAGTCCTAATTCTTTCCTTTGAGCACAACAATCTCCAAACTTAAATGAAGTTCACCCTGTGTTCACCAAAGAGCAGGTATTATCCTCCTACCGTGTTTCAGTGCCCAATCTGAATACATTCCTGGCCTAGAACACATAAGCATTACCTCATTCAGCGGAGTGTGCTGGGTCTGAAACAAAAGGAAAGTGCTTTGCCGAAACTGGGGGTAAGAGTGCTTGTTTACACCAGGCATTCACTGGCAAACCGAGGTATTGAAAGACTAAACTTTTAGCCAATGCCTTCTATTCTTTGGAAGCAATGTTATGTTTTAAGCCACTCTTATTTTAAAATCAGGAAGAGAAAAGCAAAAGTTTCACAAAGTCATTTAATTCAAGTATTCAAGCTAGCACTTAACACCATCTTTACTGCAACTAGGAGAATAGTAGGTTTTAGCCCGTGGAACATGTTAAACATTTTTTTATGGTCCAGAAACTCTGGGATTTACTCTCTAGTGGGATTAATGGGGAAATTTCACATGTCCGATGGTGATTTCTTGTTCAGCATATCTAGCAACAGAACAAACAAAATAGTGATTTATACCTTGTTGACTCTATACACCACAAAAGGATTCTTTTTGCCCTATACACAAAAGGTTTCATTCAGAGTAGTGTGTGTCACAAGTTACATATGAACTTTAATCCATGGATTTTCTGTATTGGGGTGGGGCTTATTGGTCAGACAGGAATTCTGAGGGTGTTTTTTTCACGTGGGAGGAAATTGCTCTTAACTACAAAACTGCTCTGGGTAAGAGCATTCTGAGATTTGGTAGAAACCACCACCCAGTAGCTCCCTATGTTTTCATCGGAGTAAGCTCAAACAGTAAGTTTGTGGTCCTACGACTCAGTAAATCCTGCTTTAGGGCTGTTAATACTCTGTCAGAAGTGTTGCCAGACACATGATGAAAGTGCCAATCCAGAATGAACTCACACTGCCAATTCAAATAAAGAAAAATGATGACTTAATTTTGTACTGACAGGTTTTATGCCAGATGAGGTATCATTGCCTGTACACCTCGCACTTTCTGCCAGGTCAGATAACGCCTCCTCCCAGGGCAAGTGTAAAGCCAGTATGAAAACATAAAGCTGGCACAAATGCTATTATCCTATGCCTTGGCTAGTTTGACAAATACAATTGAGTGTCCACCCTTGATCCAGGGTAAACCTGGATAACAAGAACTTTTTAATTGTTGAGACAAACTGTCCTGGGACCAGAATTCTGCAGGGAAGAAATAGGACAGTGCAAAGCAGCCTGGACTGTCATACTGGCACCAAAAATATGATTGTAGTTCAGCATACCAGTAAAAATAGTACATTTTGTGGGCAAGTATACTGAGAATTTTGATAAGAACCCAGCACGAGTGTAATGCCTGTCAATGCTCTGTCCATCAGAGACTATGGGCTAGCTCTGCTGACAGCACCCGGGAATGCTTGCCTCCTGGGTAAACATATCTGGAACATTTAAAAATCAATTAAAAAATCAATAAATGCTCTGATGCAGCTTTCAGCTCCATACAAAAATCTCATTGTGAGAACAAGGGATACCCAGCTTTACTCATGGTCATGGCAATACAACATAGAAATAGTCATTTTCCCTTCCAGAAAGAAGCCACAAAATCCTTTTACTTTGCAGTATTTTGCACTGTAAAGACCTAAGAGAATGCAAAAAATGAGGGTGATCCATTTAGAAGTCTAGCACCAAACCTGATATACTTGAGGAGTGAGAAGTTTAGCACTTTCACTGTGACTTGATTAGCAAGTCTATAGACCTGACAGCTGTTTCAGAACAGCTTTATGCAAGGTTTCTGCTGCATCTGTCATCATCACTGCAAGCTCTAGTGAATCAAAATCATCCACTACTGAAATCTATGCACTGAATCAGCAATTTCCTTCTGTCAAAGGCAGACATTTACACTTCCATGTAGGAGCAAATTGCTCCTAAACTGCAAAGCAAAGCAAAGCAAAGCAAAGCAAAGCAAAGCAAAGCAAGGGGTGGGGGGAGGTTGAGGGGCAAAGCAATCGAAAGGGATTTAAGGAAGCTTCAAGAGCCATTTGCAGAACAGATCAGAATTTAAATGTTTTAAACTTCATCAACCCTTTTATTGCCCTAATAATTACCATCCTTCTTGGCTGTGACACAATCTTAGATTTTTCAAGTCCACACCTAGCAGCCAAACCATGGGATAGTCAAGAACCAATGTTTTGTTGGAGACAACCATCCTTCAGACCAGCCCTTCATTTGATGTGACTTCCGATCAGTAGGGCACTGGTCAAAAGAAATGCAATTATGATGTGGTAAGCCTCAAAACCAACTACAGACAATTCTCATGCTAGTGGACTTGAGTCCAGTGGACATTTTAAGGTTGTGCTGGAGTCTGGTTTGTGTTTGCTTACCCATTCTGGTCTGAAGCTCTGAAAGGGTGAGAGGTGCCCTAGGAGTAACTGAAAGGCAGGTGATAGTGATGGCTCTTTGTAAGGGAGTCACTGTACACAGGACAAGGCAAGACAAGCATGGCATAGGAGGGCTTTGGCAGTTCCAGCCCCAGCAGCCTTTTCTAGCTTCTTTGTTGTTGTTAGGACTCTACTAGCGTCATTGCTGCTCATGTTGCAGTGCTGGGATTTGGATGCTTCGTTTGAAATAATTAGCTACCTGCACCCAAAGACACAGGCTGATCACTCCCAAGCTACAAGGTCAGGGAGCACCACAGCCAACTCCTTCTGGACTACCAAGTGCAAAATCCTCGGGCAAAGAGTGCTCAAATGAAGCATGCAGCCAAACAAGACATCTGTGACTGCTATCTATGACAGGGAATAAAACCACATCATGTCAGGGAAGGACTGCCCAATAACTACTTTGAAGCAATAGCAATGACTTTCTTTTTTATGTCTCTTGTGAACCCTTCTCAACCATCCTGCTGCTGAAGGGATTGCTGCAGCTGTGCTCAGTGGAAGAAAGCAGCTCAGCATTTAACTACAGCAGCCTTTCTGCCCTCCACACCACAGCAAGCCCTTTGGCTCCTATGGATGTAGTATCAGTTGTCCCCTAAACATGAGCTCAGCCCTTTTCACTGAACGTACTCCCTAGGAAGCAACCCTGAGATGAGTAGCTTGAATGACTATGTAAAGGAAAGAGCATATGTTAATCTGGAAAACAAGGAGGCCTGTGTCTGAAATTTGTTTATGAGGAACACAAACATGTGATGACACCATTACAGCATTTAGGCAGTGTCTCCCATATCTTATGTGGGTATGAAAGGGAACTGGGATTCCACCATTAGCTGCTACTCTGTGCAAACAGCTACCCTGAGACTTCAACTATGTGTGAAGAGTGATTAACAGGAAAACGCTCAGCTAAAAGCTGGGTTTGGGTGTTCGTACTTCTCAGGTTTAAAACCATCACAGTGTATCTAATGATACTGCAGTGCAGAACATCAGCAGAACAGTAGATGAAATGAGAAGTCAAGCCACCATCAGTTCTATTAATTCCATATGTGATCATTATAATGAAGATCAGAGACTACTGTTAGCTAATATTTTGTAATTTATATATATTTTTTAGCATTTCCATGTTTTTCCTTTCTTTTCCTAGGTCAGCATTTGTAACTAGGGATGCAGTGCATCAGATTTATCCATGACATAATTCCTGTGAAGTCACTGGAGCTACTTCACAGATTTACTTATCCCCCCATGCTTTTCTTGAGATGTCAGCAAGTGGGATATGTGGCATGACAGGTGGAAAGTAAGGGGAATTTCAGACCTTATTTTCCTTCTTGAATGGGCTTCTTGCTGTGGAAGGAACTATGTTTATGGCTGGTTTCTCTAGGGAGAAGCTTGCTGCTATGTCTGCATTAGTGGTAGAGCTGGGCTGGTGCTTAGGGCAGTGCACAGCGATGGCATTTCATGTTTATTTTGTTTTTTTATACACAAATTGAAATATTATCAGAAGTCAAGTAATCCCATAAAACTAGAAACCAAGAGAGGACAAAGCCCACAGATAAAGTTGACCAGGAAGGGCTGGCCAGGCAAAGTGGAACCCAAACTGTGGATTTATGAGCCCCAAGTAACGAGTCTTGGTTTCAGCAGGAGACTTGAGCATCTGGATGTGCTCAAAAGCTCTGCCATATCACTCTGTGTGCCTCATCTTCAACATCCAAGATGGAGACATTAAGCATTTGCTCTGAGAAAAATGCCTTATTACAAACCTTCACTCCTACATGTACATGCAATATTTTCTTTCCATTCCTAGTATCCCAAAAGTGAGTCCAAAAAATGAAAGGGTCTAATTCCCTCAGTGTGTTATTACATTTTAGACTCTACCAAACTTTTCTACAACTTCCAAGATGGAATGCTATGGATACATTTACTCCTGAGAAAACAGGAAGTATATTTCAATGGGAATCCAGAAATGAAACGTGCACCCATGCAAGCTGTAGCATCAACAAGTGCTTTACTATTTAACATAAAATTTCAGCACTTTGTATGGAGCAATGAAATGCTAAAACAGAATCTTCTAAGATTATTAGCTCATTCACTAATGAAAACTAAGTTCACTTATGAAGACAGGTTGACCACTCTCAGGGTGTACAGAATTTGGCAGAAAATGTCAGTAGTATGACTTCTTCTGCATTTTTTTCCTCATTCCCTGAAGAATAAAATCAAAATAACAGAAGCAGAAGTTAACTATCATGCTCTTCATTAGGGGGGTCCTCTGACTTGACCTTCTCTTGATGCAGTTGGACAAGCAAAAGGGCAAGAGCAAAGACGGTTGCAATTAGGATGAAAATTGTTTGTATCTTAAACATGCAATGCAGAAAACATTTATTAACCTATTCAATGTCAAGGAAGTGGAAGTGAATGGCTGGGGCATACTCAAAGTCTCGTATGCTGAGATCATTGGAATTAAACAGATTCCTTATCTCAAATGCAAATATGGCAGAGAGCAAAAACTATTTGCAGAGGGAAGGAGGTTTTCCTGATAATATACTAAGTGTGCTCACTAAGTGTGTTGCTCACCATCATTCTGTGCACAACCAAATCACTATCTCTTATCTCCCCAGTATTGCTTTGTCACTGTGGTATTAATGGAAGAACAGGGTGCTTCTGTGCTGTGGCCTCTGGATGTTGAGAATTTCACAAGCATAAAACTCTCTCTATTCCTTAAGAATAAGTTTACGAAATGATTTCTTGGAATGGAAATTTGCCGTACATCTTCATAGCATTAGATGTATAGAGAGAGATCTTGGAAGAGGCAGTTCAGTGGATGAATGGATATGATTCTGTCTACAGGTATTGTTTTGGAAGCAAAGCAGAAAGGGTTTTGGACTACATTGTATCTTGTCACTGACTCTGACTGTATTTTCCAAAGAAAATAAGTTTCAGTATTGGAGATTACTGAGAACAAGATGCTGTTCATTAAAATTAGTGCTGTGAAGATTTCTTATTTTGTTTTATTTTTAATTCACACTTGCTGAAGCGAACAAGTTTCAGGATGGTTCTATCGAATCTGATTTTGAAGCAGACTGAATTTCTTGAAAATAATTGATAGTGTATTTTGTTAAACTAAGATGTTCAAGGAAGCTTCATATGTGCTTACCTGATTTGCACCTAAATTCCAAATGAATCATCTGAAATGTATTGATAACTATCTATTATCTATCTATTATCTTTCTCCCTCTCCCTCCCAAAAAGTAGGCCTACGTTACACGCTTGATAAAAGGAGTATGCTTGTGAAATGGCTTTTCTAGCACTTCACACTACATTTAGATTCTGTGTTTTTGATGATGCTTGCATCCTGGGTCTCATTTGTTGTCACTGGGGCACTGAAATTGATATAAAACTTGTATGCCTACAGCCACAACTTTATAACCAGTATTTATAGAGCACAGGCTGCTTCTAGGAGGTCAGAGAAAGGTAACTATGAATAGTAAACCTACTATCAACAGACTTAACTGCACTGCATCACAGTATGAACTACATGTGTCTCATCTCTGCTCCAAAAACTGCCATTTCTCTCAACTATCCCTCAGAGCATATAAATCTCAGTAAAGAAGCTGCATGTGACTATGTGGGACTATCAGGGAGGAGCAGTTTGTTGGTGGGCTTTGCCATTACACCACATGTAGAATTCCTGGGATTACCAAACCTTAATCCCAAATCAGTAATTTATCATCACATTACCAGATCACAGAATCACAGAATGGTCTGGGTTGGAAGAGATCTCCAAAGGTCATCTATTCCAACCCCTCTTCAGTAATCAGGGGCATCCTCAACTAGATCAGGTTGCCCAGAGTGCTGTTGAGCTTCACCTTGAATATCTCCAGGAATGGGGCCCCAACCACCTTCCTGGGCAATCTGTTCCAGTGTTCCACTACCCTCATGGTAAAGAATTTTGTTCCTAACATCCAATCTAAATCTACTCTTCTCTAGCTTGATGCCAGTGCCCCTTGTCCTATCACTGCAGGCCTTTGTAAACAGTCTCTCACCCTCCTTCTTCTTTCAGCACTTTGTATGGAGCAATGAAATGCTAAAACAGAATCTTCTAAGATTATTAGCTCATTCACTAATGAAAACTAAGTTCACTTATGAAGACAGGTTGACCACTCTCAGGGTGTACAGAATTTGGCAGAAAATGTCAGTAGTATGACTTCTTCTGCATTTTAACTTTATAACCAGTATTAATAGAGCACAGGCTGCTTCTAGGAGGTCAGAGAAAGGTAACTATGAATAGTAAACCTACTATCAACAGACTTAACTGCACTGCATCACAGTATGAACTTTCATTTCAAATTTTTAGAAACTTGCAAATCAAGAGACTGAAAACAAAACAAAACAAAACACCTACTGTCTCCTAGGTGCCTGAGATGAGGAGGATTTTTGAACAAGGAATCCATAAAGTCAAAAATAGGAAGAATTCCAGGAGAACTGAGATGAGAGGGGGAAAAAATGCAGTCTGATGATAAATTACTGCAAATCAATGAGAAAAGCTCTCTATACATCAGATTTAATAAGTGTGGAGGACTGAAAGAGACTACAAGATATGCAGAGAGCGTGATAAAAAGGGACACTTTAAAGCTCTGTTATTACAGGGGGATTAATAATTTTCTAGCAATGTGGTTAGTATATAACCACAGCAGCCTCCCACATTAAGTAACATCAGCGTAGTCGTCCAGGAGGCGTGTGTGCCACAGAAACACTCTGGGATTAGAAACTAAGTATCCCAAATGTGTTTGCATCATCTACAGTCAAAGGCACCCTGCCAAGCCCAGCCTGTCGTGTCAGCTGTGTGGGAGTCACCTTCCCACCGGACTGCTCCTGCATTCAGTTCCCTCCACCCAGCATCAGTCACTTCCTTGGCTGCTACATCTTGTGTCTGCATCTGGGAACTTTCCCAGATGGATGTCTCTTTTTCTCAGAAGACTCATCAAGTTGTAAAGATTAACCTCTGACCATGAAGAGAACTTTTAACAAGAAAATATTTGGCCATCCCTCCACAATCAGCCTGCAGAAATGTACTCTTGTGGCTCATGCTCATTCATATGTCCCTTGGGTATGTAACGCTGAGAGTTAACTGCCCTAGATAGCAAGGGAAACCACTGCAGAGAAGGATGCAGCCTGGGCTAGAAATCCAAACCAAAAAGGCAACAAACAGACCCTCCACTGTGGTGTTTTTTTCAGGTGCAGCCAAGCACTTCGTGCAAAGCAGACACCATCCATGTTGGATTGAACGTTAGGCCCACATTATGCAGGGGTGAATGACTCTACTCAGCACACAACACCCCTTAGTGTCCTCACTCATCACATCAGTACAACTCTTTGGCACATGTATACATGTTTTTTATCTCTCCAAATCAGAGGAAGATCAGGCTCTGTGTGGCTGTTACATGCCAAAAGCTCGACTGGCAGCCATGAGAATGAATAGAAAAGAAGTACTTCTATTTTAAAACTTTTTTTCTATATCATCACCTATAATTAGATATTATAATCAGAGCTAATTTCTCCCACTTTTGCCTTTACATGATGCTTTCCTTGACTTTTCCAAGATGGCCACTCCTGCCTGCTGAAGTAAGAGACTTCCATGTGGAAGCCAGGCTCCAGACTTTTTGGTGTCTGTCTCTCCTAACACATGATGGGAAGCACATGTGTCACCTGCAGTTTCCTTATCACAACAGACTTTGCTTGCTGAGCTGCTTCTAAATCTGAAGTCACACTGCCTGACTCTCTGATGAAAAGGTCTATTTTTGGCATGCTTCAAGACCAGTCTGAGCACAAATTGCCCTCAGTAAGACTGTTCTTTATAACAAAATTCAACATGATAATGTGGTTTGCAACAAAGGGGCCACTGTTTGCATTCCCCTATGGATTCAGTTCACATCAGCTTTTCAGGTATAAGGAGACCAAGAGTCTATCCAGACTACAACGACTATACTACGTGCATATAAGTATGTACCATGTGTACTGTAAGTACACTTATAAAAGACTATGAGGAAACCAGGTAGGATAATTACTGTTGACACTAGACATACATTGCTAAGAGAAATCCACAGCATGAATGCAACAAATAAAGTATCTTTTGTAGTATATAATACAGTCATTGTCACTGTATGTTGGGTCTGGGTGGCTGCACAATGCTAAGTCAGTTTTAATTGCTCTCATTTGCTCAAACACCCAGAGGAAAAAACATCCTGTTCTTGTAAAGCTCTTTCTTTGAGACACCAGGCCTCCTATCTATGGTTTACTTGGCTTCCTGAATTAGCAGGCATTTAGTTCTTCCTTTAATAAAAAATTCTGGATAATGTCAGGTGTTTGCTTTGACTATTCATCTGATAGATTATAAGACTGTGTTTAAAGAGGCAAAATGGATTTTTAAAGAGACTCAGAGCCAAAATTATGTCTGTGTTTTAAACTCATCTACAGTGTTCAATAAGCATTCATTGAGTTCAAGACAGATTATAAACTACACATCGAGAAGAATATAGTGCCTTTTCTGGTTAAATATTAGGAAGAAGATCATAAAGCAAAGTTGCATCTTACCAAGAATTTGTCTTCAATAGAAGTTATTCCATTACTTAATTAAAGATCCCCTTTTTGCTATTAATGTGACACTTCCCATATTGTTCTTCTGGAAAAAAAAAAAAAATATTAAAAAACCTATCTTTCCCTGTCATCTCACCTGTAGTCTATGGTTTGCAATGTGCAGGAGATCAGATTAAACCCTCCTATAATCCTTTTTACGTCTATTAACTTTTATTCTGTTTCCTAAACTGTAGTGCTGTTTTAAGGGAAGAGTGTTCCTTAGATAACTTTTCCCAGCAAACAATGGGAACAATCTCTTCCAGTGCCTTGAAGGCAAATATCAGTGGATCCAGCATGGAATTTGTTACGTTTGTCTTAAGGCATCTGAAATTTAGGAATCTGGGCTAAACCAGTCTGCTAGGGGCACCTCACGTTGCCAGTAAAGAGTGTGTAGCACCACCGCCAGCAGGGATATTGCCTCATTCCAAACAAGGTCTTCCAGATAGGTGGGCTGAATAGTTTTCAGGAAGTACTGCCTGTAAGAAACCCAAGTGACTCAGTTCAGCCATAACCTGACTTTAAATAAGAAACATCAGATTAGACCCATTTGATTTCCAAGGGTGTGAGTAGGTGCTTTTGATTGTGTGTAGCTGTCATTGAGATTATCTAAGGAGTTGTTAGAAGAAATGAATGGGGATTAATACATTTTGTTTTTTCATAAAGGAGTTATTTTAGACAGTAATAAGTTTCAGGGTGGGCACAGCACAAAAACATATAGATGGCACAAGTAAGGGCATGCTATAGCACATACACGGCATTGAACTATGATATAGTAAATTGTATCCAAACCCTGGATTAATCTAAGAATAAAGAGATGAAAAATGAATCCATCAATCAAAAATTGCTACATTAAAAATATCTTAGACCTGTACTTTCCTTTCTTCTTCTTCTGCAGAGAATATGAATTATCTTTTACTCCAGAGGACACCAAAGCTTGGACAGACTTGCAAAACTTCAGTTATATCTAATAATATCTGGAAAGTTGCAGCATCTAGCTTTTTAGACATTAGCATGTAACACTGCATGCCTCTTTCTTTGGGGATTAAGTTACTATTCTGTTCAATAATCTGTTTAAGAATTGGTTTACTGTTCTGTTTAAGAGGCCAGATTACCATTCCTGTGTACTTTATGTAGTCACTTAAATCAAATCAAAGAGAATTTTGTACATAATTGGCTCAGCTGATATTTAAAATGGCTACTTTTCACATGACTTTACACTGTTCCAAACACAAAGGAGTGAAAACTTCCTTTCTTTCCATAGAAAAACCCTAAACAAACAGAAACCCCAACAAAAAACAGGTAAAAGAGACTTTCTCTCTGAATGACAGTTAAATGATTAAATTATCTTTAATTCAGGGTTAAAAGAAGCTCAAAGCAATACCAAATAAAATAAAACAATTTAAAAAACCCCAAACCATCCAGTGTTGTCAGGGGTGTCCTAAACCAAAATCCAAGGCATGGCCAAAGTTCTATTCTTCACTTGTTTGAAACTGTTCAGTGGAAACAGCAAGTGTGGGCTCACTAGCCTGGATGTCTGCTAATCCTGAATACATTCCATCAACAGAAAAATTGCTTGCTTCACAGGGACCTCTCCGCAACTATTACTGTTTCAAATCCTTCACAGTTCTGATCTCTTCATACTGTTTACAGTTGTCCAATTTACCAGATGTAGGCTAAGAAGGCACCAAGCCTCCAAAACTCTGTAGATTTACCTAAACACAGTTTCATGTAATGAACTCTGACCTATCACAACTATCTGACTATAGGCATGAAGTACTGCGTACAACTTCATTTACTAATACTAAGTGTGTAAGGAAATAAACTACATCATCTCAGGCATGCACACATACTCAAGTTTTGAGGTTCTGTGACTTTTCCAGCTAATTGACAGTAAATAATAATTAAAAAAGCTTTGAAGAGAATACGTTTAAAAGCAAACCAACTCCTGGCCCCTGAGTTGGGGATTTTCTGAGCAGTGTACTCTGTTGGGTGGCCTGAATACAGATAATATGAATTCTTCTTGCTTTAGTAAGAAATGCACTTTTGTAACTCATAAGGGAAATTGCTGGATAGTTTTGCTGGTTGCACTGTTGTGTTTGTTTATGCTCTGGAATGCAATTCAGATTTTGTTTAAGGGCTGGGGGGAAAAAAAGCACCAACCAAACAACAAACTAACAAACTTCACAGTCAGTTCCTGTAAGCTCCATGAGCTCTTAGTGTACATATGAATGGGAAGGGACAATTTTCCTGCATGCCAGAGAAGGGTAGCTTTTGATGGCAGGTCATTCAGCTATAGGGTGCCACAGACTTAACTGTATCTTATGCAAGAGATAGCTTCCTCTGGTTTTAACTGAAAGCTCCCCACCCAGGGGGTCTGTCAGGAATCTCAGTAGTGTTTCCATTTTGTTCAGCAGTCTGTATTTGATTGACCAGTTCAGATGCACCTGTTTTCATAGAAACTACTCTCTTTGTTCAGTGTACATTCCAGCACAGCATTAAAAACCATGAAACATGGTTAGAAGGTCACTACATGTGTCTCATCTCTGCTCCAAAAACTGCCATTTCTCTCAACTATCCCTCAGAGCATATAAATCTCAGTAAAGAAGCTGCATGTGACTATGTGGGACTATCAGGGAGGAGCAGTTTGTTGGTGGGCTTTGCCATTACACCACATGTGGAATTCCTGGGATTACCAAACCTTAATCCCAAATCAGTAATTTATCATCACATTACCAGATCACAGAATCACAGAATGGTCTGGGTTGGAAGAGATCTCCAAAGGTCATCTATTCCAACCCCCTCTTCAGTAATCAGGGGCATCCTCAACTAGATCAGGTTGCCCAGAGTGCTGTTGAGCTTCACCTTGAATATCTCCAGGAATGGGGCCCCAACCACCTCCCTGGGCAATCTGTTCCAGTGTTCCACTACCCTCATGGTAAAGAATTTGTTCCTAACATCCAATCTAAATCTACTCTTCTCTAGCTTGATGCCAGTGCCCCTTGTCCTATCACTGCAGGCCTTTGTAAACAGTCTCTCACCCTCCTTCTTGTGGGCCCCCTTATATGGCTTTTTGACTGTCTACACTATTTGGTTACAGGAAAGACTTGCTTCGACACCTGCTGGCTATGGTGTTATAGCCATACATCGCCTGCCAGCGCCACATGCAGTGCTACGATTAAGGCTGGCATACCTAGCAGCTTGTAATGAAACCAAAGCTGGGTTGTCCAGCTGTGGGAAAGGGTGCATGTGGGGAAACACATCTGGCAGACTCTTGGCATAACATCATACCAGGTGGAGAATTTCTGGAGGAGAACAGGGGCTTCCTCAGTAGATAGTCAAATAGCCATGTAAGGGGGCCTACAAGAAGGAGGGAGACTGTTTACAAAGGCCTGCAGTGATAGGACAAGGAGCACTGACATCAAACTAGAGAAGAGTAGCCGTTTGCTAAATTTTTGGCATCCTCAGATTTTCACATACATTTCCACGGCATATGCCTGAGCCTCTCTGTCACACATGGTAGGTGCTACGGGCCAGACAACTCCTCTGCCTCTGCCTGCATCTGTTTCTGCAGGGTCTTACTGGTGGCTAGCACATTTGTGCCATTCCAGTAAACATCCAAGCAATAGTAATAGCAGGAACAACAGGGATTTGATGAAGGATGAAAAGAGGCTCTAAAGAGAGTAAGCAGATGTAACAAACTTTGATCTGCCTTGCTGCTTCAGAAAAACTTGTCTTTTGCTGATGACACAATTCTGTATTTCATACTCATACACCTGCAATGCAATTGCTGTGAGATTTAAATTAAAACGAAAAAGTGTCTCAGCTGCAGCCTGTCTGTATTAGGCTACTGGGAAGCTTCAGGAACCCCATTAATTGTTGGACCTTTGTTTTGTGTCCAGAGTGTCCCAATGGCTCATGCCTGACCTATGAATTCCTCTGGTAGCTCTGCTTGATGTTACCTTCCCATCCCACTGTGGTAGAAAACTGGATTCCCCAACAGTCCCATTTTGACAAGCAGAGGGATTCAAAATCCCTGAAAATAAGTCTGAACTTCCCAGTGGACACAGTTCACCTTTATGTTGTTGCTGAGACCTGCTGTGCAAACACTAAGCAGCCCCACCCAAGCTGCAAAAGAAAGGTTTGGGGCTTTTAATAAGTGTCATGGCCATTCCTCATTATTTGTCCACTCAGGGAGAAACCCAACTCTTTCCCTACTTTGTAGAAAGCTCATTGTATTTCTGCATGGCACAGAGTCTTTTTCAGTGCATAATGGTATCACTAAGTGGATGCTTGGTTGTTGTTCATAAATTAAGTGTCTTTTGTTTTTCCTCCGGGGAATCTTGGAGTGTTGTACTGATTGTCTGTTATCTGTCAAGGCATCAGTCAGCAACCCAGCAACTCTCTGCTGGAGACTGCCCTGTTTTTACAATTAGCAATAAAAAGCTTTTGTCACTGTACAATGATGCTTCTGAGGTCTGGTTCAGAGTTTTAGAAGGGTTTTCTTAAACAACAATAAAATCAAAACCATACACATTCTGTTTGCTTTAACCGTGAATGGAAACAGAAAATATTTAGCTCAAAGAGAAACAAACAATTCTACATCTGGAATAATTATTCTGTTGCATATAAAGAAGGTTTCCTAGTTTATCAAGCATTTTATCCTCATCTGTGTTAGTTTTAATGTGAAATGTTTTGAAGTTGTGTTTTACAAAAACATGAGTAACTGAAATTGTGATTGACACCCCATATAAAAGAAACTTAATCAGAACAAGATCATCTTCCCTTCATTGAGATGTGTTATTTATGCAAACAACTCTTTAAGGGAAAAAAATCAAGCACTTAAATAGACAAACTGGATACAATTAGGGTCACTTGATCTTTTTAAAGCCCACACATACTAATCATGAATCAGTTAGAGGATAGCAATGCTAATCCTAACTATTCATAGTTCATTTGAGTACATAAAAACATAGTTTAAGGTTATGTCTGTCAGAACAGTTCTAGGTGTGCTACTGCTTCATGTGCAGCATTACAGCTTTGCATTTCTACCAGCTACAGCAACAGGATATTTTGAATATTATATATATATAATATATATATATATATATAAAAATATATTCTGTCGTTAGAGTCTCTTATCTTGTGAAAGCTTAAATTTGTATCAGATGTCTGGCCTTAGCTGAGGCTGGGGAAGGATTTCACAGAGAGTATAATGCTTCATTTTCTTTTCTTCTCACTACATTGCACTTGTGCTGTGAAAAAAGGTGTGAGTAAAGTGTGGATATAGGGTGTGTAAACCAGAGGAAGAAGTAGAAATAACTCAGCTGAGAAGAAATAACAGGAACATTTCATGAAGCCATGAATTAGTATGCTACACCTGGTAAATATGTTAGGGAGGTGAGAAAGAAAAGAGTAGAAGAGGAGAGATATATTTTAATTTAGAAAATGTATTTTACTAAAACTTGTCCAAAGCAAAAACAGTCACACTTTTTTTTTTTTTTTTTAAATAATGACCAGCAAAATTATTAGCTACAAGAAATTAATTTACATAAACCAACCTTTGCAAATCTGGTTCAGGCTTTACACATTGTCTAGAAGACTAGTGTCACTCCTCTAAAGGTCTACCAACTGAGATCATTAATAGTCTGGCTTTCACAGGAGTACTGCAGAACAGCATACTTCACTGACAAAACTAAAACATGTTCCACTTACAACCTGCAAAGTTCTTTCGGACATCTGTCTCTTTATACTGGTTCCAAATTCTATCAAGAATCTGTCACATTCTGTTCAGTAGTCATAGAAAATAATGTGAGCAAAAATATTTTAGAATGCTCTACTACTGTTCAAATATATCCCCCTATTTGGTTTATAATGACTTTCCAAGAAATAGAGCAGCTTCAAACAGAAGCTTCACTTTTTAAATCTTGACAGAGAAAAACTCTTACTGAACAGAGAAACTCTGCTCTGGATGTAGTGATCATCCTGGGCAAGAACCATCACTCCTTTTTCAGTCTGGAACAGTTAAAATAGTACAGTCTCACCTCTTATCCATATATCCTGGCAAGGGCATGTCCACTTGTATTCCTATATACTCTGACAGTACACACACCAAGGTAAACTTTTCCTGCAATCAATGTGGATCCTCTGTGCACAAACTGCAAAAGCAGAGAGGATTCAAGTAATTTTAAACTTCCGTTCCATGTCCTGTTGTAAAAGCAACATGAGTGTTTCAGGCCCTTTGGGATGCCTCCAAATGGAAGCAGACCTTTTAATAACAAATGCTGATGAAGCAGGGATGAAGCACAGGTTCTTTACCTTGTGTTGAATAGCTACGAGGTTATTTAATGATAATGTGGATGTGTAACAATGCCAGGGCTGACTTTGCAGCTTGGATCGCCCATGCATTTTTTTACAAAGGAGAACTACCTGAGGCCCCTAGTAAATTATTAACTAACACATAAAAAGCAGTTTTTGAAGTAGGAAGAGAAGATGTTGTCACATCTTTCAAGAGGAAGCCATTAGGCAGTTGAAAGGAAATAGGTACGGTCCAGAAGGGCAGAATATGGGTTTTGACTGAGCCTATAAAGAGATTGTTATGATTGGTATATTAGACAGGGCTCTTAAATTTAGAACAAACTCACTCATTTGGTTAATATAATATTAAATTCACACTCTTCTGGGGGTTTTTTAATTTGATTTTATTTTTCACTCCAGTGTAGCAAGACATCTGTGCTAGGTTGTTTTGAGGGTACAAGAAACTTGTGCCTGTCTCCGCTTTCTGGAATTCCTCTTCTGAATCCATCAGATGCTTTTCTTCTGTAAACAAATAACCTAACTTATTTTGTGTTCTCTGGCTTAAGTCCTCATCCTGAAACTCAACAGTCTAAGGCTGCCCTCGAGCCAGATGTGTTGGAGAAGGCTACACAAGTCTGCTGTCATCCACTAATGAACTACTGGCTGTGAAGAAGTGATATCTGAGAGATGGGTAAAGCAGACATGCTGCTGCTGGATCTCTGCCTTTTCCTGAAATATAGAATCATAGCATAGTCCAGGTTAGGACTGAAGTTCATCTAGTCCAACCCCCTCTGCAGTCAGAAGGGGCATCCTCAACTAGATCAGGTTGCCCAGAGCCCTGTTGAGCCTCACTTTGAATACCTCCAGGGAAGGGGCCCCAGCCACCACCCTGGGCAACCCATTCCAGTGTTCCACCACCCTCATAGTAAAGAACCTAGGTGCTCCTAACATCCTAACTGAAACTGCCACCTGCTACTTCCACAAAAAAATGTTCCACCCTGGGTACTCTCTTGCCTTTACTTCCCTGGTTTGTACACACATGTCATTGTGCCCTTTTGTTTAAAGGCTTAGGAAGATTATTTCTGAGATTTAGTCTCTCAGCTTTCTTTTGAAAACAACTGACTTTGAAAGTTGCATAAAGGAACAGCCCAGATCAATAACATGGTTATCTTTTAAAGCACACAAGGATGGAGACTTTCCTGCATGGATGATAAACTAAACTCTTACACAGCTGCTAAAGTGTTTGTAAGATTACATTTGGGGTCAAACCAGACTACATCCTAGTATACTAAGTTAAGATTATATATAACCTGTGAGAAGTCAGTATTTATTTCAGTTGTTATATGATGTAGTTCCTTTTCTTCCTTTTTCTCCCTTCTGAAGTAAGTCAATGACAAAGAAAAAAGGAAGGACATTAAGATATTTCCTCCGATACCACACACTGCTCTATAACAGACAGTTTTATAGGATAGGCTTAGGTTTCCTGACACCATCACAATGATGCCTCATGTTGCTAAAGCTGTGTGGTGCAGCCACAATTTGCTATTACATCATCTCATGTCTCCTGTGAGCCCAACTGGACCAGGGCACTGGCTCGAGTAGTATCACAGTATCGCCAAGGTTGGAAGAGACCTCAAAGATCATCGAGTCCAACCTGCCACCAAAATTCCCAGTTAGGCTTGGTCTCATGGTGACCAGCCTCACCCAGAAAAGGAATGGACAAATTCTATGATGACAGCATGGGCCAGGGGCTGTTACAAATTGTAATTCAGACCTGGATAATCTATTTAAAGATATAATCATTTAGATATATGGCCCGACCCATGTGCCCTTTTCCTGGTCCTTTTAGTTCACCTTTGAACTATAGTTACTATCTTCAACTAAGTTCACATTTGTTGCATCAGCTAAGAAAAATGATCTTTTCTCATTTATGAGCAAATTTTTGAAAATACTTGCCTGACTTAACAGCTGCAACTGCTTGTAGATGCCAGAAATGTTTGTTGCTTAGATACATCACTTTTGCAACCATCTGAGATTTGGAAATTATTAAACTGCCTGAGAGGTCAGTTTGTGGTTACCAGTGTCTAACTGCAGGCAGACGTGGAACATGAATTTGCAAAGCTATTTGCAGAGGTCACTCTGTAATCTGTTGCTTTCTTGTGCTATGTAAACCTGCAAAGACCCAAATCAGGCCCTGTTACGCTATTGAGGTGGGAACAAGGACGGATAGGCCAGAGACAAATTTAGAACAACAGAGAGTGGTTAACATCCTCTGCCAAAATTGTTCTTCATATGAAGATCGCATATAATGACTCTCCATTTTTTTCTGTTTTATTAAGAGAACGTTTTATGAAGAGAAACTTGTTTTATTAAGAGAAACTCATCTGAAATGCAATTGCAGATTATTTGCTCTATTCTTTGATTCCACTGTATTTAGAACCACTCAGTGGTTATCAGATTATGACTGAAATTCTCAGCTGGTTGTTATTTGCATCACATAGTTCATGTGTTTCACAAGGTCACAGGATCACAGGATGTTAGGGGTTGGAAGGGACCTCAGGAGATCATCAAGTCCAAACCCCTGCCAGAGCAGGGCCATAGAATCTATCACAGGTCTCACATGAATGCATCCAGATGGGTCTTGAAAGTCCCCAGAGAAGGAGACTCCACAACCTCTTTGGGGACTCCATTCCAGGGCTCTGTGACCCTCACAGTGAAGATGCACCCCAGGATACCATTGGCCCTCTTGGCCACAAGGGCACATTGCTGTCCCATGGATAACTTGTTATCCGCCAGTGCTCCCAGGTCCTTTTCCACAGGGCTGCTCTCTAGCAGATCACCTCCTAACCTGTACTGGTGCAGTTTATTATTCCTTCCCAGATGCAGGACTCTGCACTTACCCTTGTTGAACCTCATTAGGTTCCTCTCTGCCCAGCTTTCCAGCCTGTCCAGGTTTCACTGAATGGCCACACAGCCTTCAGGTGAATCAGCCAAGCCTCCCAGTTTGGTATCATCAGCTAACCTGCTGAGCAGACGCTCTTGTCTGTCTGTCCCCTCATCAGTGTCATTGATGAAGATGTTGAACGGGACTGGACCCAGCACTGACCCCTGGGGGACTCCACTAGTTACAGCTCTCCAGCTGGACTTGGCACCATTGACCACCACTCTTTGGACTCTATTTTGTAACCAGTAGTACACAGACTCAGTGATCTAGATTTTATCTGCTTTATATTCACATCTTCTCCCACTGATCTTTTTGCACTGCTGAATTTTGCTGCCAATTGCACACAAAAATAGCTTGTGCTTGTCCTTGTGAAATCAATCATTCTACAGT
This sequence comes from Picus viridis, assembly GCA_033816785.1. Classification (NCBI taxonomy): domain Eukaryota; kingdom Metazoa; phylum Chordata; class Aves; order Piciformes; family Picidae; genus Picus; species Picus viridis. The sequence goes on from CM066578.1 coordinate 22,561,991, forward strand.
TGCAACTGCTTTGCCTTAACAGAGATGAGTGGCTTTGCAAACTTTCATCAGCAGAACTCTCTAATTCTTCTTATTTGGAGAACAGTCAAAAGAAGCTAGAAGCTCACAAAGTCAGTCATCACTTTGTGATCTACCAATCTGAAATATTAATACTGATATCTATGTGGGTCCCAATCACAACTGCATTTGAGCACCTTGCAAGCTTTGTTGTGCAACATCCCAGTATTTTAGGAGGTATTACCCATCGTATTTTAGAAAATAAATGTCCTGAGGCATGTTTACAGTGTTTGGCTTCCAAGAGAATTCTGCACATTGGCCACAACAACCCCAGGCAGTGCTACAGGCTGGGGTCAGAGTGGCTGGAGAGTGGCCAGGCAGAGAGGGACCTGGGGGTGCTGGTTGATTGTAGGCTGAACATGAGCCTGCAGTATGCCCAGGCAGCCAGGAAGGCCAGTGGCATCCTGGCTTGCATCAGGAACAGTGTGGCCAGCAGGAGCAGGGAGGTCATTGTGCCCCTGTACACTGCACTGGTTAGGCCCCACCTTGAGTACTGTGTCCAGTTCTGGGCCCCTCAGTTTAGGAAGGATGTTGACTTGCTGGAACGTGTCCAGAGAAGGGCAACAAAGCTGGTGAGGGGTTTGGAACACAAGCCCTATGAGGAAAGGCTGAGGGAGCTGGGGTTGCTTAGCCTGGAGAAGAGGAGACTGAGGGGTGACCTTATTGCTCTCTACAACTACCTGAAGGAGGTTGTAGCCAGGCAGAGGTTGGCCTCTTCTCCCAGGCAGCCAGCACCAGAACAAGAGGACACAGTCTCAGGCTGCGCCAGGGCAGGTTTAGGCTGGATGTTAGGAAGAAGTTCTACACGGAGAGAGTGATTGCCCATTGGAATCGGCTACCCGTGGAGGTGGTGGAGTCACCTTCACTGGAGGTGTTCAGGAGAAGACTTGATGGGGTGCTTGGCTGTATGGTCTAGTTGTTGGGTGGGTTGGATTGTTTGATGGGTTGGACGCGATGATCTTGAAGGTCTCTTCCAACCTGGTGTATTGTATTGTATTGTATTGTATTGTATTGTATTGTATTGTATTGATTGAAAGATTCATTGTGTCCACACTACAAACCAGAGCAATGCTACACGGTTGCATTACTGCAGCTCCAGTTCCAGGTTTAATAACCTGTCTTTCAATAGGGATTGGAAGTCTTTGGGGTGACCTTGGCAGCATCCTATCTGCATCTCTGCAGCTTCAGGTTTAGGGAGTCACCCATCCCCCAGAAAAGACCATTTCTGTGTTCCTTGAAGCTCAAGGCTGCTGTTACAGTCTGAGAGAGTATCACAGAAAAACAGAGGGAAGCTAGGGTCATCTCAGGCTGTGGGAAGAGGAAACTACTCCATTTTTTCATAACTAGGGACAACACTGGCTGCAGATGACCAGAATATCAAAGCAGAGCTTGATGTATCCAGTCATCCAGAAATAGATGGTTCCTAAATGATGTTAACAGAGTGGAAAGCATGTGAATACTGCAGGAGCAGACCTCTGAGTTAAAATGGCAACAGAGCCTGTTGGATGAAAAAGTATTCAGGAGTGAAGTTGTTCCATAGCTTAGCTCAGAAGCCCACAGCAGCCTCTCCACTTGCTGGCAGCAGAGCAGCACTCGAACAATGGGAAATATCTGAAGGTCCTGCTCCGTACAGAAGACCCTTCCTCTCAGCTCCCGTCTTTGCTGCAGTGAAGCCCACCCTGGCTTTGGGCACATAGAGCTGGTGCAAAAAGCCAGGCTCTCTGCACCGCTTTGTTAGTAAGATGTTGAGGAGCCTAAGCACTTAATGGCTATCTAAAAGTCAGTCTGTAAAATGAGTATTGTTTATTTAACTGTAATTTTCAGACAGACATATTTTAACCTAGATTTTATATCCAAAAATACTCACTGATGTGTTTCCATATAGAGAATTCTAACTGTGAATCACCTGCAGCAGCAGGGTTGCTCAGATAATTTCTGCCAGCTCGGCCACGCTGCACCTTTCAGAGCCAACAACTCAGCTACAGCAACAACCACCAATGGCTACTGAAAAAGTGTCTGCAGACGTGCTCTAGTGAGACTATCAGAGAAAACCTCATAATTTCTGTCCTTTATAGAAGTTTAAGAGAGCCCTAAGTTAGTGATGCTTCTGGGGAAGGCAGCAAGGTCATTTGCTCTGTATCAGTTTAGCATAGCATAGGCTCAGGATCCTCTGCATGCTCTTCTCACCTTAGTTTTAAAAAGTGAGAGGCAGAGATTCCTGCTAATTCCGTTCCACACTGAGGTTTATGGGCTTACAGTCCCTGTCACAGATAATAGCGGGGCCTGGAATTTCAAAGGGCAATGAAAGGTGAGGTGGCAGCTCCCAGACATCTCTTCCTCAGCCCAGGAATCAGCCCTTGAGCTATGAGTGATACACACTTTAGAGAGGAAATACCAGTCTCCTTGATATGTTGATTCCCTGATTCCCTGATTATAAGAAGAACCAAAATGTGTTTGACTTTCCAGCTCTTTTAGGAGCAATGAAAAAGCTGAGACTAAAGAAAAACTACAACAGGATGAATTTTAAAACAACAATGAATTTTCTTACTACTAAAATACAATAATCTCATGTTAGGAACTTCTCTTTGTGTTTTGTCTTCTCCATGAGATACATTCCCTCAAGGGAATCTGAACCAATTCACCCAAAGTCTCATTCATGAGAAAACAGGGGTGCTGTGTGGCACTGCAGCTGCACAGAACTCATAGTAACTATAAGCAGGGTCTTAGGAAAAACACAGTAAACATTTGAAAGATCTCCATTTCAGAAAGGACTCAACTTTTTGAATAGGAAGTATGTTTCCCTCCTTTTTGCTCAAGTGGTGTTTACTTCAGCTAATGGAAGTCGTCTAGCTATGCAGCCTTTTCATATGCTGGGTGGCGAGTGTGCAGAGCAGCTAGGTCAGGGTGTGCCTCATGCCTTTTCCATGAAACGCGTCTTTTGTTTATTACGTATTGCCAAATTATGTCAGGGAAGCTGTGTGTATGTGTCTGACATTGACTGGATTGGCCCACTCCCAGCATGGTCCTCTGTGATCAAAAAGAATTCACTTAAAGGTCAGGGGTAAGACCATGAGGCAGACTGGCGCTACAAGGACAGCCACAGAGATGGGTGCATTCCTTATTTGACATCACCTGATTGATTAAAGAATATGTGTATGAATATGTTGGTGTCACTGGTAGCAAGTGGAGTACAAGGACTTGTCTCACGTCATGGGAGAGTTGTTTTCACTAGGGTTCGTGATGAGGTTTAGGGTGGGAGTGAAAATTTCTTATCTGCAGCTAAGCTAACAGGATAATTTAGATTAAGAAACTTCTTTTCACATCTTTAGTGTGTTACTGCCAAGGATACTTTGCAATTTTCTTTTACAAATTCTTTATCCAATAGATGCATTTGCAACCTCAGTATTTCAGTGTGTAAAGCAAAATGTTGTATTTTCTGTAAAAAAGAATAATAACCCTCTTGTACTGCCCTCTAGAGCACCAGGCTGCTCTTCCTGCTGCGCAGCTCTTCAGCAACTTCCTCCCTGAACCCCCTGCAAGACTATGACAGGATGCCCCAGCTTTACCAAGGGTCTTTGCTGAAAAGGGCTTGAACAAGCACAGTTTTTCCAAAAGTCTGAGCAGGAAACCCAGGCATGCAAGTTGCAAGGAGTTCTAGCACACTTCAGTCAGACTAAGACACAGATAAAGGTTTAAAACAGACCCGCAGCCTAGATACAGTCAGAGACAAGTTTATGCATATCTCTGTCCCACCTTGCCTGAAAATGAACAATGGGGGGATTCATTATCAGCAAACAGGAATTTTCCCCACCTAGTTCCAGGAGCCACGTTAATGGAAAATAAAATAGTGGATACTTTAAGGAAAAAAATAACTGAAGGGATAACTTCATCAGCAAAGATAGTTGATAAGGATAGAACATGCATGTTCAGCTCTGCAAAGAAATGTTCCCTATAAAATGGCTTTGCAGCCTACTGGCACATGAAGTTGAATACTTTTGACATACATTTGCCGGTTTGCAAGGCCACATGCACCAGATTTGAGATCTTGTGTATGAAAGAAACTGACAAATAAGCTTATAAAGACACTCAGTTAAGCTTCAGCAAGCCCTCACATTTGGTCACACTCATACTTCAACATAGCTGACCTTGAATCTTGTACTCAAGATCAGCTTAAATTCTGTCTGGTGACAGATTGGTTATATCACATCTAGGCCCCTGACACAGTTGTACCTAGGGGAGAGAATATCATCATGTTTTATAGCTGGAGGAGAAATGAGGCACCAGACTATGTCCTGAAGGAGTCTGGTAAGTATGATTTCAGTCTCTAGCTCTAAATCCTATGATAAAACATTCCTCACTGAGCTATCTCCTTGATACCTTGATTAAACAAATTAGCATCTAAATAGTACTTTTTTTCCTGAAGACTGAATCTATCTCAAGTAGCACATGCCTTTAAACAGTGTCAGCAATGTTGTAGAAGACTATCCCTTAATCTGCAAATGTGATTTTTAAAGTAAGAGTCTCTTGCTAATGCAGGACTGACAAACAGAATTGCTTCCGAATGAGGGAAATAAGCATAGGTTTATATCACACCAAAAGAAACCCCAACCAAAACCCCCAAAACAAACCCAAACTAAAAAATCAAACACCTGCTCACATATGTAGAAGAGCAGGTCCACAAAAACAAAAACTCATTTTGATGCCTTAAATCAAGATCTCTGTTGGTTCTGGCCTCAGACATCTGCTCAAATTCTGTACGACCAGTTTACGCCTGTTTACACCTGAATGCTCCTAAACACAGAAGACTTTGTGAGCAGACACAGACAGGTTACATTTTGACACCCACATAGCTGTTCAGACACCAGACAAATGCCCAAGGCTTGAACGGATTCTCAGGCTCTGCTTATCCCTGTCTGTTCCTTGAAGAAGCTCACTTCATCTTCTCAGATGGCTCCTAATAACAAAGCAGCTATTTTCACTGCTTTCCCTCTCTAGTGTAGAGCACTTTTCTGCAATCTAGGAGACCCAGGGCTAACCCCTATTTCACCTTGCTCATAAAGGAGCCAGCAGCTGTATCTGGTGGAAGATGCAACATTTAGGCTATGGGAATCAGTGACGAGTCTTTCTTTGAAGTAAGTCCACTCTTCAAAAATAAACAAACATTAATGAGATCAGAAAAGTGTGAATTGAAGCACTTAGCAGAGATGCAACAGAACAATCCAAGTGCCTCCTCTGAATGTTGAGTTACACAAATTAGAAACGGGTTCAACCAGGAGGACAGGGTATCCAGCAATGCAGGAGTGAGGGTACTCCTTGTCAACATGTGAAATCTGGACTCAAGGTCCTAGTTCAAAATTAGTGGAATGGGGAATTCCTGCACAGCTCAGGTACTTGTGAAGGAGACAACTCTCACCCTGAAATGTGGATATCTCTTTCTTTTTGAATCCTTTACAGGAGCTGTGGGTTGAGGAATTGCTGGTGGAAGCAGATGTCTCCCCAGTATAGTCTGTGCCAATACTATAGCATGGATTACCTTCTTGACAGATCTCCCTGCCTATCTTTGCAGGTCCTTGCCAGTTTTCTGGTTTCTCAGGATAGGACTTCCTGCTCCAGTACAGAAATCTCTGAAAGAACATGGGGAGCAATAGCAGTTAAGCTACACCATACAGCCAAGGATGAAACCCAGCAAATTACTCTTCATTTAGACTAGCTCACTATTTAGTCTTCCTAAAGATGCTTAGCAAGCAGGTTGAAGCCAGCTCAGCTGTTTGTACGTTGAACGGCAGGTGCAGCAAAGACAGTCCTTCTCCCACTGTGCAGCATACAATGAGGTATAGGGCTAGGAATTTCCCAGAATACCAGGCACGATGCATTACGGTGTCACACAGGGCTGCATGAGCTGGTTGCAAATACAGAGCTCTTCAGCAACAGTAGTGTCTTGTCCAGCTGATTTACCAGCCTACTTCTCCACGTGGCTACTTGTGCATGGCACCCCTGTGTCTCCTTGCCTCCATGATTCTCACTCATCTGCATACAGGGACATGGGGATGCTCTTGGTGCCTCTATGCCACTTTGGAGAGTAGGTGCTGCCTGTCACACGTTGTAGACCTGCAGGCACATTTTCATTTGTTCACAGGCACTAGGCAGTAGAGCTTTTGAAATTTGTTTTACAAGAACTAATATTCTTCCTACCTTCCTGCCAAGCAAGAGTGTAAAGAAACAACTGTTGCCTGGACTCAGACGACAGCTCTTCCTTGTCTTGTTAGCAAGAATCTGGACCTCCGCGGCTGTGCAAGCCCAAGGGCTCTGACACTGCCTAATAATTACATGAGTGCTTGGAAGAGCCTTTGAGCCCAGGACACAAATTACGAATAAAGCGACTTCAGAAAGACTTCAATCAGCTTTCATGTACTGACACCCAGGAGACAAACTGGGAGGACTTGCCTGCTTTCACCATTGATTACAGCCAGGAGTCCATCACTTCTGTCAGCCTTTTTCTACCAGAGGAGACAGCAGTTACAGGCCATAGCTTTAAAATGTCTTGTCTCAGTGATGACTTTGCCTCAGGCTACCTTTCCCTCCCTGTGCTCCTTTCTGCCTATGGGACAAGAGGCCTTTTAGTTCAAAGATTAGCTTGGAAACTTAGCTTTGCAAGTCGGTGTTCAGTGATTATTTTTTGTGGTCCATTTTTTTAAAATACAAAGTCTTATGATGACATTTGTGAATGGCAGCTTCCTTCCTCTCAAGCCCCAGATGCAGACACCCATGTGGGATACTCAGGTGGGCTTCTAGTGTGTTTCTGTCCATGTGACCCAGGTTAGCTTTCTTTGAGCCAGTTCTTAAGTTAGTCCTTGGAGACAAATGTGGGGAATAAAAGAAAAAAAAAGAAAAAAGATCCTCTCAAGATGTAATCATCCCCAAGGGTGAAGCAATGTGCAACTGGTACTGAGGTCACTGAGGGTCAAGAGGAGAAAGGGAGAAAAGTACCTTTCATGAGGAATTGTAAATATTTACTTTAAACAAGTATTTTAAAAGTTAAAATCCTGAAAGAAGCCATATGTTTTGATTTTGAGACCAATTAGCCTGCCTCATCTGCAGTTTATTTTGTAGACTTTTGGCTTTTCACTTCTGAAGGCAAGCAGGCTAATGTGCTAGCACAACCCCTGACAGGCAAGAGAAAGCTGGGGCAGCTACCTGAGATTATTTTTAGAGATGCACTTGAAAATGCTTTTCAGAAATGATATGAAGATTGACTGCATAAAGAAAAGAGGGTTTTTTTACTATGCCTCTTTGGTAGAGGAGAGCTCTTGTAGTCAGCACTCCACAATGCTGATCTCTTCATATTTTGCAATGGTCTTTGATAACAAATCCTCAAGAACTCATTAGGGATTTGTTTGCATATCTAATTATTCTTTTTCCTCCTTGCCTTTCCACAAAGGTTATTTGAATTTCTTTTTAGCTTCAGGAAGGTGTTTCTCAGCATGCAGAATATCATGAGACAATGGAAACCTAATAAAAAAAGGTGTCTCTCTGTGAATCATGCTAGCAGTATTTTATTTGATATTTGGCCCCTGTTAGGGCATGTAGCCTCTAAAAACAGCTAAACAAAAGAAAGCCAATGTGAAACAATTTCCCTATTCATGTATAAATGTTCCTATTGCAACCTTCACCTGGTAGCTGTTCCACAAGCAATGCTAAATGCCCTGGGAGGAGTGACCAGGGGCAAAGACTTCCTGTTGCTCTTCAGCAGTCCAACAGTATTGATATGCCATATTAATCAGATCATCTGCACAGCAAGATTGGAAACTGCCAGAGCACCAGGTGCTTAGCATAAAACACTATGTCCATTTCTGCAGCCAAAGTCTTCTAGGATCGAGTGGCAGTTTTGATAATAAGTCTCTTGAGTCTGGGTGTCTGAATGCAACCTTGGCCATAGAAGAAAAAGGAAGGAACCCTCCAGGATCTTCTGGAAATGACATATCCTTTTGATTATGGGATCTCTTTAACCCTAGATTCTCCATCTTAGTCCTCTGATAGAAATGACACGTCTGATAGTGGAAAAAAGCCACCATCTCTTCCGGCAAAAATAAGTCACCCTGAAATCTTTCTTTTGAAACAAATGAAGTCTGGAGGGATTCATTCAGTATGGTAAAACTGGATGAATGATTTTCAGTTTAACTGAAAAATTAGAACAACTTATTGCAGAGACATCTGTAGTTTACTCATTTGTAGTTTGTAATTCACTCATTTAATGACTTCAGAATGAGAGATTATTTTTCTCCCCAAGTCACTTCAAAATATGTTCTCAGGCTTGCCTGGTTCATGAAATTGTATCATAAATCCAGCATCTGTGACTTCTAGGTCAAGGAAATGCCACTGAATAAGCACTAAACAGTATGGCACTAGGTGGTGCATGGCAGTTTTCAAAAGCAAAATTCCTTAAGGGTTCACCCATTTGCCATGGCCTCTAAGGAGATCTGATGTAGTTCCTGGACAACTTCAATTAACATAGATGTTTCCTGTCTTGGTGTGAACTGCTTGACAGATGTTCCCAAATGCCTGCCTTAGTTTTGCAATATTGTCGTTCATCCAGGTGGCCACCATGGGTCCTACAAGTTGTCCAGTGTGGATCTCATAGCCCATCAGCAGTGAAAGGAGGTTTTTCCAAGCTAAGGTCTAGCTTCCAAAGGGACTAACAGCCCCCCACACCACCACCAAAAATATTAAATTGGCAGCTGTGAGATCTTGTAATATAAAAAGGAACAGAAAAAAAATGAAGTATTGGCTGAGTTATATATATATATATAAATATATATAAAATTAACATGAGCTGTAATTAGAAATACTTTGGTGCTTCAACTGTAATCACAGTTCATGGGTACATTCCTGTTAATTGCAAAATCCTGTTAATCCTGAGGTTGCAAAATTGGTTTCTTTCCTTTGCTGAGCTTTTCTTCTCAGTGGAAAGAAGACTCCCCAGAAGAGACCAGCACAGCAGGCTTTTATCCCTGATGCAGCTCCTATCTCTTCCTTTCATACCCATCAGCAATTCCAGGAGCAATGGATGTGCATCCTGTGGCAGCTGAGCAGTATATACTCAAAATGGCACAGCCTGGACCCTGCATACAGAGCAACACCACATCACGCAGGATGTGTTCATGAGTCCTGGACTGTTGAACGTCCGTCATCCATGATAGCCAGAAGTCAGGGAATATGGCAGCTCATCAAAATGGGAGGGCAGTGGCTTTACAGTAAGAGCAAGTGGTACCTGAAAGACCTGGGCAGATAGTTCAGTTCATCGTGATGCCAAGCTCCCTCAGTGTCAAAGCTAGTTGCCAAACTCAAACAGCAGTGATCCCATGCCTTGCTGCCTCCCATCCAGACAGGTTTTGCCATAACTATCTGCAATTAGAAAGGAGTCCAGGTCAGCAAGGTATTTCTGGTCACTGTGCAGATACACAATGGAGCATGCCAAGTAGCATAGCCCAGTGAGGACTTTTGCTTCTTTGTAATGCTTGTGCACTGATTATCTCTTTACATAGATGCCCAAAGTTAATAATACTGGCAACTCCTATCAAGCATTACTCTGATTCATAGCTCAAACTACTTTACAGATGTTATGTTATGGCATTTGACTGAATTAGGCATGAGGAGGCAAAAGAACCCATTCCTGTCACTGGCAGGGTGGAAATACAGAAATCAGCCCTTCCTCTGAGCAGGCCTCCTTACTCTGGAACACTTCTGAACCCTTCCTTTGGTTTCTCTGCTAGACCTTACTACCCCACATGTATTTCTCACAGCACCACAGTCATCAGGTTCCAGATACAAAGCAGTAAAGCATTAAAAGGATGAAAGCTAATGTGACCACTTCACTATTAACTGTTTAAGCCACTGATGAAGGTCTAGAGAAACAGACAAGCTTTCTACACATGTTCATATTGTCATGGCACAGGTGTGATGGCTCAGATGTGACTTGTGCAGTGAGATGAATTCATTGTCCATTGCTTTGCTTTGAATTCTAGTAGCATCTTCTCCACAAACCTTAGAGGGGCTATACACAAATAATCTTTGGAGAATATAATCATCTTGCTTGTGGTTTTGAATCTGTCACAAAGTTTAGATGTATTACTATGCTGGCTCCCTTCTTCCTTATTTCCCTACTTTCCACTACAACCTCTATCACAGACCTCATCTGCCATGTCTTTTGTGTAGCTCTGAGCAAATCCAGCAGCAGTTTACATCACCTTTCCAAGTATGAGGAGGTGCAGGGGTCACTCTTGCTTCTCTACCCCACAGCTCATGGACTTGCCCATAGTCATATTTCTACTCTACAGCCTCTATTTGCATCCCCAGACACTTCTGACTGATGAAGCTACGTTCCTTGCTTTACCCAGCTGAAGAAAAGTCAGCTACTTGAAGTGGTAAATTTTTTCACTGTTTCTGTTTCCAGCCTCCCCCAAGAACAGAGACATGCCAGGCACTTCACTTTCCCCACTCTTCTGTTAAACACATCTCACCCAACCAGGGTGTTATTTATACAATAAACTTTCAGCCAAGGGTTTCCTTGGCAACACACATGCCTTCCTGCCGTCTTGCTATCTTTTACAACAGGCTTGAATTGTCCTGCAATAGCTTAGAGGCAGCAATTTAACACAGCTGGTGGCACAATACTCCTTTTCTGAGTTTCCTTCACCAGAGGTAACTCCTGTGCTGATAACTGAGCTTTCATTCATCTGTAATGGCAAGTAAAAGGAACATTTTATAGTAAAAATAGAAGCAAAGTGAGAGCATTATGGGAGTAGTCAGAACAAAGCAACCCAGAAGCTATGCTGACTTTATACTGCAAACCAATCAGTTACTGAACAGCAATAACTGAAGTACCTAAGTTTATTTCTTTTCATGAATGAAAGAGCACATTGTGCTAACTCAGCTCACACAAGGACGTGGCAGCTGCCTGGTTACTTGTGCTACGGCATGCTCAATAATTATTTGCACCAGGTTTGCAAGAGCAAGTTATATTTTTCTTAAGCTGGACACAGCAGACTCTCCAGTGCACACTGTTACATATCAGGGCAGGTGAATAAGAGATATGTGTTAAAACAGACTTTCCTTGGTCTCTAGTCAGTCCATTCCTGGAATAGACATCACTGAACTCTGAATACGAGTATCCATTTTATGTACCTTCTAATCACCAAAGCAGAAAATAAATTGAGAGTTTGAGATTCATGGGCATTTGTACAAGATATATACTGCATGTTCCTGTACCCCAGAGTAATGCATCCCTGAAATGGAGGGATATTTTGACTATAAGAAAGAGATACATCTTCATCACACCCTCAAATTAGCATTTTCCTATTTTTATCTCCATTTCTCTTGACTTCACCAGTTCTGAAAGCTAATTAAGCTTTATTGTACTCTTAATGCTGTATTTGAAATAATTGCTTTAACAATTGTAGCTTCTTCCTCTAACAAATTGTCTGAATACAGCCTCCACTGCTTGGGTGTGGAAATCTATAAAACATTACTTGAGTATGTTTCCATGCAGAACAAGATCAGTTGGCAATTTGCAAGCAATTCCGTTTTCACTATTGTCCGTCATCTGGTGGTGTGTGGTGGTGGAAGCTGAGTAAGTTCTACTGCCAAATTTTTTTTTAATGCTCTTGTCTACAGTGTTACCTGCACTGTAGACAAGTGAGTGAGGATGCCAGTGTTCCCAGCTGAGCAGGAGCTTTGAAATGTTGGTAGCACAGTAAGCCAGGACTGGAAAGCCTTGCTGTGGGACTGGGCATCTCTATTACGGCTTCAGCTAATGTGATGAGTTGAAGCCTGTCTGGAGTAAGCTGGCTGACATTTGGCCACAAATTCCCAAGCACTTGTATTAAGAAAAAAAAAAAAGTCAGCTCTGTCATCTTGCATTTGCAACACTTCTGCAGTGCTTGGAAGGAGTGGGAGAATGTAGTTACATTTTTTTTGTGAGCAGATATATCCTGGGCTACATGTTATCAAAACTGCCAGAACAGTGAGATTGGGGTTTCTGCTTGCTTTCTTGAATACAGTCTTGGCACTAGGCACCTGAAGAAGTAGTTGGCACTGTATTTTTCATTTTATTTATTTCTTTGTGACCATCTGCTCTTGTAACAAACATAACCTACTCCTGTAAGTGGAAAAAGAACAAAAATTGCATCATCAATGCAAACTGTCTCACTTCTAAAAGTCTTCCCTGATGGTCAGATTCTGACCTATGAGTAGCAAATATTTTCATCAAAACCAGGTCTGCAAGAAAGAGTTTGTATAATGCGACATAAGACAGAAGAACGTGCCTAAATACATCACCCAGAAATATTGCCTCTACATTCTTAAATGTGAAAAGGACTCTAAACCAAACTGCAATATGCTTTCATATTCAATCACATTGCAGGAAAGATCCAAATAATGATGGGAAAGATGAAAGAAAAGGTATTTTGTTTCTATATTCCCCTTTTGGAAGCACAGAATTTATAATACCTGCTCACCTTGAAAACCACAGTGAATGGAGATTTATTGGTGGCAATGAAAGCTCATGATCTTTATTGCGTTTGTCCCCAGACTGATATGAAATTCACACAGAGGTTTGTTTCCTTAAGTGACATGTACACTTTCTAACAGTATATCCATCTGGGCAGATTTTCTCCCGCTTTAAAATGATAAATCTGGTGAGTGATGGAGTCACCTTCTCACTGGTATCAAACCTCACTTATAAGCAACAGATGTGCTGATCTGAGTTCCAAAGCTGTGACACTGATAGTTTGCAGATGAGCTTTTGTGACAGAGAGGAGATCAATAAAAGTGAGAGCTGAGTATTGATTAAAAAATAGCGTAGTTCTTTCAGGACTTGGAACTGCATGAAAGCCAGGAAAAGCATTCACTTTGGCTGACTTAGTTCAAAAAGACATTCCTCACAGATTTTTGCTTTTAACTCAGAAAAATAATTGTTTGTTAGGAAATAGAGAACATACAAGTATTTGAGGATGTTCTTGCCTCAGGGAAGCTGGGATTAAGAACGTACAGTAAATCTACAATGGAAGAAGTTCAATCACATCAGTGGGAGTTTTGTCATTATCACATTCCAGAAAAAAATCATTCAGGCACATTTCTCTTCAGCCATCTCTATGGGTCTTTCTGGACAGGGTATCAGCTTCAGGAGAGGTTTCCATTTGCCAATGGTAAAAATAAAAGGAGAAGAGATGCCACAAGATATGGAATCTTGTGTGTGTGTGTATTGAAAGACTTAGCCAGCCCTTTTATGCAGTGAAAACAACCAGCAAATGCTTCAAAATCTTGAGACATCATCCCGAAAATGGCAGAGGGCATCCCCTCCCACCTACATGTCCTGCAGCACTCCAGTCTGCTAAGAAGCTTACCACTTACACCTTTTAAGGTCTGTCATCAAAGAGACCTGAACATGTCAAAAGAAAGATTTCTATGGTAGTAAATAAAACAGTGACAGAGAACATTACCGATTATTGTAATTCAACTGTTTATAATGTTAAATCATTAGAACAGTTTCCAACCTCTTCATGAACTGAAAAGAGCAGTAGGGCTTTATTTACAGTGCTTCTTAGAACACAGAGGCTACCCAATGCTGAGCAAAGATAAGGCACACAACAGCTAGGCAAAACCACCATGCCACTTGGGTTTTGTTTTCACCAGGCAAGTGCTGCTAATGCATATGAAAAGGAAAGGATAACAACATGCAAGGCCGACATCATTCTGGTGTTTGGAAGTGTTAGTGCTGAACACTAATGTGCTTCACATGCGCTCTCAACAGGCCAAATACATAGGTAACATAAAGATAAATTACTCATTTGTCTTCTAAGTACATTGAAGCTCTCCAGATTAAAATGTAGTGCATTAGTAGTGATTTTAACGCCCCGTTCAACCTGATCTTGTGAAGAATCCTCATGAGAGTCATAAGATGAAACTGAGTCACTGTAAACTATGTGTAGGCTTAATTCTCCTGCCCTGAAACGTACTCTAGGAATGAGCAACGCAAGCAGTGTTTCCTGCCAACACTTTGTCATAGCATCTTTGATTTCTGAAAATAAAACTTCAGTGACAAAATGGAGTTTCTTCTCTGTTATTATTTAAATTGTTAAATCTCCATCACAAAAGGCCACAGAGGTTATTTTCTTCTGTAACCCTGAGAGCAGAACAGATCCATGGCTGTGCAGTCAGGAAGCAGGGTCCCCCCACATACACTCCTGCTTGTTCTTCGTGTGATTTTGGGGCATATCTGTAGGCAAGAAAAGCTACAACAGCATCTCTCAACCTCTGAATCTATAATCCTGTGTGATATGAAAAGCCTAGGAGAAAGGAATGAAGGTGTAAAAACTCCTATGTTCCTCGCAGCAATTCTCTGGTAGTATTTGCTTAACTGAGTTACAGACAGAAATCTTCTTGGACAAAGTACTTGTCTAGGGATGGAGATACCTGGCTTCAACTTCCCTGACTTCCAACCAAGAATTTGAAAAGGGAAAAGTCTGGAAGGATGGTCAGTGCAGATCAAGAGGTAGAGATTTGATTCCCCTCTGTATTGTAGACTTTTTTCTTTGTTGACAGCATGAAATAGGAGTGCAGGCATCTGATCTATTCCAGTATAAGAGCTTATTCTTATACATATATTCAGAGGAAAGTATCCTGAGGCTACAGTCCAACTTTGGAGCTTATACGTTCCTTCATGTAAAAACAAAATCCTGCATAAAAATACACAAGATAATAACTGACTAATAACTATGCATTCCTGTAGCAGACTGAGTATCAAACTGATTGTGGTTTGTACTTTCGTTTTCTTATTCTGACTATGTTTTAATCAGTTTTTGCACATTAACATCTGTCTCACCTTGTTTTCCAGAATTGAAAGTCTTGTTTTTTGAAAAACCCTAACTGAGAATCATGGATATGCTTATGTAGCAGATGCTAAAAATGCTCAGGAGTCAGAAGTTGATTCTTCATACACTGTCTACCTCAAGCTCTGGGCAGAACCTGTTGGCTATCAAAGAATTTGTTTAGAAATCAGTATAATACAATAATACAATAATACAATACATTAGGTTGGAAGAGACCTTCAAGATCATCGCGTCCAACCCATCAACCAATCCAACACACCTAAACAACTAAATCACGGCACCAAGCACCCCATCAAGTCTCCTCCTGAACACCTCCAATGAAGGTGAATCCACCACCTCCCCGGGCAGCCCATTCCAATGGGCAGTCACTCTCTCTGTATAGAACTTCTTCCTAACATCCAGCCTAAACCTCCCCTGGTGCAGCCTGAGACTGTGTCCTCTAGTTCTGGTACTGGCTGCCTGGGAGAAGAGACCAACCTCTGCCTGTCTACAACCTCCTTCAGGTAGCTGTAGAGAGCAATAAGGTCACCCCTCAGTCTCCTCCAGGCTAACAAAAAGGAACAAGTTGGTTTTTTTACTAGCACCTCATCAGGCCATGAAGGTAAACAGATCTAAACCACAATATATAGTGAGAACCATCCAGAAAATAAACATTGTAACATTGTAGTAGCAGAAGGAACAATTAAATGCCATTCATTGATGCCCAGTGAACAAGGAAAAGAGCATTCAAGGTACGTCTCAACAACCTCCTTCTATCAGGCCAACTGCAGGTTTAAAGTCTGTGTTGTGGGGTATTTTTGTATTATTTTTTTCCACAACATTTTTCCTGCAGTGAAGTCTGTCTCAGAACTCATTCTGAGTAATGTTTTCTGGTTTGTGATGATCAAATTCATTCAAGTTTTCCCAGAGAGTCATTATATTACATTACGTTACATTACATTACATTACGTTACATTATATTACATTACATTACATTACATTACATTAATGCAGCAAACTATCCCTCATGTTTTTGCTTGCAGAAAATACAAGAAAATTCTCATAGGGAACAGTGAATGAAATGTAGCCAAAAACACCTAGCTGGCACTTACAGAATACAGTGCTGTGTTTTTAAAGTCAGATCTCATATGCTAGATTTTTCAGCAACAGACTCTATCACTTGGCATTAAAAAAATTAAACAGAAAGCAAATGTTCATAATGAATAATATGCTTCTTTACAACCTTCTTCACATACTATGCCCAGTTCTGGACCCCTCAGTTTAGGAAGGATGCTGACTTGCTGGAATGTGTTCAGAGAAGGGCAACAAAGTTGGTGAGGGGTTTGGAACACAAGCCCTATGAGGAAAGGCTGAGGGAGCTGGGGTTGCTTAGCCTGGAGAAGAGGATACTCAGGGGTGACCTTACTGCTCTCTACAACTACCTGAAGGGAGGTTGTAGACAGGCAGAGGTTGGTCTCTTCTCCCAGGGGACACAGTCTCAGGCTGCACCAGGGAAGGTTTAGGCTGGATGTTAGGAAGAAGTTCTACACAAAGAGAGTGATTGCCCATTGGAATGGGCTGCCCGGGGAGGTGGTGGAGTCACCTTCATTGGAGGTGTTCAGGAGGAGACTTGATGGGGTGCTTGGTGCCATGGTTTAGTTGTTTAGGTGTGTTGGATTGGTTGATGGGTTGGACGCGATGATCTTGAAGGTCTCTTCCAACCTGGTTTATTCTATTCTATATTCTATTCTATTCTTCACTAACTATACAAGTCTTGCCTGTGTCAACTGACAAGTAGAACCCAGTCTATGGGACAGGTTTACCCAGGCTAGTCCTGACCTGGTAGAGGTACAAGTTTGCAGTCAGGAAGCAGATAATTTGTTACTTCCCTGGTCACCTCACCCAGGTGGCATTCTTCTACTGCTTCAGCCTACAGCTTCATTCCTAGCTATCACTGGATAGATGTACTGCTTCAACAGGAAGAAGGAATCCAGAAAGGCTTAGGTTGGAAAGGACCTTAGAGATCATTTGCTCCAACCTCCCTGCTCCTGAGGGAGCATCCACAACATCTCTGGGCAATCTGTTCCAGAGAATTAAAAAAAAACTCTCTAAAATCCAATGAGTCTGCTCCTGCCATAGTCATCAGCTATATCTTTGGCCAAAAAAAATAAGGATTTTCCTGTTTTAAAAACTATTCCACATTTCTTCTTGGTGCAGAGTACTGAAATATTAACCTGTCTTCTGTGAGTTACAGTTCTGGAGGGTTTCTAAGTTGCATGGTGTTCTCAGTTGTGAACAATTTTAAAATGAGTCAGTTAGGGGAAAAAAAAAGAGTCTGAAGGTGGGCAGTGGTGGGGAAGAGCCTTTTTCTTATAAGGGATTCTTGACCAGTTTTTCATCTCTCACTTAAGCATAGCAGTGGTGAGGACTAAGATGAGCTCTGGATTTAAAAGACTGTTCTGGTACAATGCAGCTTTGTTCTAAGGGAGCTGCTCCTTGGGACAGAATAGTCTGTAGCAGACCAGCTGGGGAGCTTGAGAGCCATTTCATGTCCCTTGGTATTGTTGCAGTTAAGACATGTGCAGTAGCCACAGACCTACACAGACTTCTGCTATACACCTTGCAACAGGGGAGGCTGCAGAGGATCTGACTAGCCAGGCTTGCTTCAGAAAACAGAGCAGAGAGCTGATGTGATGTCTCCATAATGAAGTGTTTTAGCCTGAATCCTTTCTTTCTGAGAGCCTGTGTCTGGAGGTCCTTAACACTTTCCAAATACTAATCCTCTGCTGCTGGGTCTAAGACAAGTTTCCAGAATGACTCCAGGCAGATTACTTTGATGTGTTTGCCTCTCATCCTGTGTGTGTGGAATAGGGATAATGCAGGCCTACAGGTGAGGCAAAAATAACAGAAGTTAGTGACACATTTTGAGAAAGTATCTCTGCAAGACAGAAAGTAGACTTGCAGATCAGCAATAACAGGAGGAGGTATAAATGAAGCAAGATAATGGTGGAATTGAAAACACTCCAAAGCAGCAAACTTCTTTAACTCTCAAGTACTCAAGTACAGGGTGACATAAAAAGGTAAATTATCAGGTGTAAAAGAGTGCTAAAGCTGTTAACTGAGCTGCATGCTATACGCCAGCTAAGTCCTTGGCCCATGGTGGTATGCATGCTGGAAACCCTCATTTCTATTTTATAACTCCAGCTTGTCAGCTTAGTTTTAATCATAAGCATTCCCTGTGTTTCAAACAATTTTTATTTCCCATAATATTTCAGGTGAGAAAGGTGTTTTCTAAGGCTACAAAGGCACTGAACCTTTTTGGTACTTAACTGTCTGTAATACTTCAAACACTAGTTCTTTGAAAACTACCTTAACTCAAACTATCTTTTGCTGTTCATTTAACATCAGACCCTGAATTAACTTTGCAGAAAAGTCTGGGTAAACCTCAACAATAATAAAACAGCCCACTGGGTGATCTTGTTTACTAAATGCACTAGAAATTACTTGCTTCTCTGTTGTCATGCACCTATTGGCTTTAAGTGAGGCTGACTGCTCTTTTCACAAGATGATGCCTCAGTTTCCAAAGCACAGCAGTGAGCTCAAGGGTGTTGTTGTCTCCTTCAGGAACTTCAAGTCACACATGGGATTAAAAATTACTTTTAAATCTAGAAAAAGCTCTTATAAGATATGTACATCTGTAAGGCTGGCTACCACTATGCTGAAAAACAGAGAGGATGAAAAAAAGGCATGCAGAGACTGCCTGAGGCACAGGCACAACTTAGTAGGAGAATAATCCATTTCCAAACACCTGCTCTGCTCCTGCCTATGTTACAATTCACAGTTTTGTTCTGATTCAGTGACATTTGGAGTGAATTATAAAAATTTGTTTGCCAAGAGAGGATGTATTGCATCCTGTGTAAGCACGCTAGCAGCTGCGAAGTTCATAACAACAGAATGAGCCCAACAGTCTTCCCACCAAAAGAGGTGGAGTGAAGAAAATCAGAGGTTGCTGGTAGCAGACATTCCTAGCAATTGCTGTGCTCTCATGGGCCACACCACGACCTTCTCTGCTGTCAGCAGACTCCTCTCAGGTTTTCATCTGAATCAGACTGAAGTTTTCACCTGGGACACTGTTGTCTCCTGCCCTGAACCAGCTATCAAGGAGCAGCCTCAGTCT
Organism: Picus viridis; assembly: GCA_033816785.1. NCBI lineage: Eukaryota > Metazoa > Chordata > Aves > Piciformes > Picidae > Picus > Picus viridis. Next base: position 22,581,089 of record CM066578.1, read on the forward strand.
CTGTCACTGACCACTCTCTGCATGGGGGATGTAACTTAACACGGCTGGCATCATCCCTGGCTCTACGCTGATGGCTGAATTGTGCCTGGCAACAAGCATTCATTGGCAAAGTCCAAAACTGCTCCTGGACCCTTTTAAGGATGGTCAAGTAGCTGGGACTCTATAGAGCACTCCTGACTGGGAGGGACACAGCTCTGGAGGAGGACATGGAATGGAGGTGGGAGACAGGATCACTGAGGCTACAGATGAATGTCTCAGATACCTGCCAAACCTCATTTGGAAGGAGTTTTGTCTCAAATTAATTTTAGAACTAATTTACTCCTTTATTGAATTTACTTTTTATCAAAGCCAGGTCACATGGGACCTTGAGCAACCTGATCTAGTAAGAGGTGTCCATGCCTGTGGCAGGGGTCTTGGAACTAGATGATCTTGTTCCTTCCAACCTATGATTCTCTTCTATGCTTTTATGATTCTGTTATGTTTCACTACATAGCTCTCAACAGTTGACAGTTTGGGTTGTTTCTATCTCCGGTCTGAGAAAATATATTTACCATAGTATCAGTCAGGGTTGGAAGGGACCACAAGGATCATCTAGTTCCAACCCCCTGCCATGGGCAGGGACAACCCACACTAGATCAGGCTGGCCAGAGCCTCGTCCAGCCTGGTCTTAAACACCTCCAGGGACGGGGCCTCAACCACCTCCCTGGATAACCCATTCCATGGCTTCACCACTCTCATGGGGAAGAACTTCCTCCTCACATCCAGCCTGAATCTCCCTACCTCCAGCTTCATTCCATTCCCCCTAGTCCTATCACTACATGAGAGCCTGAGGAGTCCCTCCCCAGCCTTCCTGTAGGCCCCCTTCAGATACTGGAAGACCACAATGAGGTCACCTCGGAGCCTTCTCTTCTCCAGACTGAACAGCCCCAACTCCTTCAGTCTGTCCTCATAGGAGAGGTGCTCCAGCCCTCTGATCATCCTCATGGCCCTTCTCTGGACACGCTCCAGCACGTCCACATCCCTCCTGTAATAGGGGCTCCAGAACTGGACGCAGTACTCCAGGTGGGGTCTCACCAGAGCTGAGTAGAAGGGGAGAAGCACCTCCCTTGACCTGCTGGTCACACTTCTCCTGATGCAGCCCAGGATCTGATTGGCTTTCCGGGCTGCAAGTGCACATTGAGAGCTCCTGTTGAGCTTCTCGTCCACCAGCACCCCCAAGTCTCTCTCCTCAGGGCTGCTCTCCAGCCAGTCCCTGCCCAGCCTGTATTTGTGCCTGGGATTGCCTCGACCCAGATGCAGGACCCTGCACTTGGTCTTGTTGAACCTCATTTATCCTCTTGCTTTTATTTTGTCACTCAATTTCATCAGAGAAAAATTTTTTCTGACAAATCAGAAAATTGATAAATTATCTAATACTTATGAGACATAAATCCTGTAATTTACTTCACTACTGGTAAATTAATTTTTTAATTTAAAAAAATCTTTATATGTTTATACTTAGGAATCGCTGGCCAGGGGTTCTTTATGAATCTCTCATTTGTGAGGATTTCAGATGTTGCTTATAAACTTAGAAAGCATCAAGTGACTAGGAAACCAATACAAAACATTGCTCTTCAAAAGCGAGGAAGAACTCAGTGACTCAGGAAGCAATGGCACTGTAAAAAGATTGCTTTTAAATGAAACTTCCTACAATGTTGGAGAAGCTAATTTCAGAAGCAGGATATGTTTCTGCAACAGAGTTACAAACTCCAATCTGTACAAGGAACTTAAAACTGAAAAACAACTAATTTATAATACAGCTGGTTTTTCTCTTCTGCTTATGATATCAGTAATGTCTAAATTTGGATTCAGTGAAAAGTCAGTCCTATTAGACTGGCTACGTTGTTTCCAGAGGCATAATTTCACTGAAACATTTCAGAAATAAGCTTTCTCTCTGAAATTGCCTTTCCTTCTTTTCAATTTATCACAGCAGGGGTGCTGTGAAAAACACACAGCATAACTTTGCAGATTGCTTCTAAACAGATTGCTTCTAATAAATGAAATAACTGCAATCTATGTTCTTTAAAATGTGATCCACTTTCTGATAAGCTTTACAACACCCAAAGTATTGCACAACTGCATCGATTTAATTGCACTAAATGAGTCAGTGTTTCCACATTCATATTGCACAGCCATGATGGTCTAAAGATGCAAGTCAGTCAAAGTCCGAAGTTTGGTGCAAATACTTGAGATGTCTTCTCGCCCTGCAGACTGACTTTGCTTAAGATTATCTTCCCTCTTCAAAACACCTGCAACCTTTTTTCGCCACTTCCCGTCAGAAGCTGTTACAGTCATGGGTTACCGTCACCATCAACGCTGTCTTTTAAAGATGCGTACTGTGGTGTTAACCCAAAACACATCGCTTGGACGGCAGAGTTTGCTAAGCGTTTGAAGCTTTGCTTTTTTTGTGGATTAAAAGCTATTCCCCAATTCCCTGGCTAATTGTCCATTACTATGCTCTTTTAAACATTAAACAAAACCCTTTATTTACCTTCCCTCCTGCCTGATAGTTCTCAAGAGGCAAAGCTGCTTCTGCTTTAGCAACTTGAACCTATGTGACCTGAATAGTCATTTGAGATGTTAATTCACTGAAGAATGAAGCTGAACAATGACGGATCGAAGAATTTTTCCCCCAGAAGAAAACACGGTTACGTAATCTTTGTGTATTGATCGGCTAGGTTCAGTTTAATTCTCTCCAGAGCCTCAGTGCTAGACAGCTTCTAACACAAAGAGAAACTGTAATCTCTGGTATTCTACGACAGAACTCTGAATCTCTATAATGGTAGTCTAGTAGTCTTTTCCCTTAAAGTGTTGGCAGAAACGCCAGAGTCATGCCTTCTGCATTTAACTCAGAGGAGTGATTTATTTTTCACTTGGGTTTCAGAATTCTATTATTCTTTCAGTGACTTTTCTGTTATCATGACAAGACCAAAATATCCAAAACTCCACACAATTTTTTTCTGCTCCATGTAGGTTTCTTTCAATACTTCAAAAATGACAGTGAAGAAACAAAATTTATCTAGGAAGAAGAAAATGGCACGTTGAAATAAATTATGTGCTATTTGGCTGCTTCAGAATCTTGAAGGTGGTATCTCATTGGCCTCAACAGCAAAATTCATATTGTCTTTATTTAATCACAACACCATCTTACATCCTCAGCTAGTATAAAAACAGGTAAGTGGGAAAACTGTCATTAACTGCTCAGAATCATGCAGAATTCTAAATTACCTCACTTCAGAATACGACCATACCTCCTTCAATGGTCATGAAAACATTAAAACCCGGCTGTACTCTGGGAGATGGATCATGGTCCTCCTCATACCCTGACTCCCAGCTGACAGCTCTGTCCATGACATCTGAACCCAGATGACTGTCTTGCATCTGATGAAATGTCATGAGGAATGAGAAGATTTAAAAACAAAGTGAATCTGCAGGCAGTCGTTACTGGATGAAGACACTATCCTATGCTGTTTGCAGCTCCAAAGAGCCTTTAAGACTTTTAAGAGTACAGCAAGAGTCCTTTAAAGGAAAGTATTCTATTTCTAAAAGCCTATTCACAAATATCTATATATCTGGCTTCAGCTGAGCAGAGTGTGATGGTTGCTCAGCAGATAAATCATATGGACATCATGAGGAGGGAACTTAGAGCTATATTCTCACCTTGCATGCTGAAGGCAGAGCTCATTTCTCCCTGGAGCATGGGGTCTGGGAGACAGCGCGGGAGCACGGCATGTGAAAGCAAACTTCAACAAGGGAGAGCCTTTTCCCTGCTGCAGCTGCATGGGACACAGCGTCTTACACAGCTTCCCCAGGCCCTGGTACTCCTCCGAGCAGATTGTGCTGGTTAAGCAGCTTCAGAGCAATCACTGTGCAAAATGAACCATTAGGTGAGGTCTCCAGTGGAAAATTCAGAGACAGGGAGACAAAAACGACATGGCTGTGGTGTGCACCCAGCACAATCTCTCAAAAGCACGTTTCCTTAGGAATCCCATTGTCTGATCTTCATTAGTTTCCAGAAAGCAGGGAAACAGTCCTAATTAAAGGAAAACAAGTGTATTGTGCTTACGGAGGTTGTCTTGAATTGTGATCACTTTCACATTTGAGGATGGCAACAGTGGCATTTATCTTGTATGAAAGATTTCAAAAAATATGATTGGCACCTGAATGCACACATAAATCAGAAGAAGAAGAATAAAGAAGGGGAAGAAAGGCAGAAAGAATAGTTTACTGGATTGTCAATGGTAATTTGTGATAATCCATTTTTACAGGGTATTTCTTAATTTCCAAATGTCTTATCTTCATTCAATTGAACTTCATATTCATATTCATTTTCTGTCCTCAGAACACATACACTCTTCTATGTGTCTTTGGAGATTCTCCATATTTCTTTTCCTTCTCATTTAGTTCTGAATTACTGATGCTAATAACACAGCAGAAATAACATTTCTATATTAAGTTCAATCCAATCTTTCCAAAATTACCTCTGTCAGGGAAACAGATGACAAGGGAAACAGATGACAGATTGGCTGCCATTCAGATGGCATATTTAATGCTGAGCTTTTGAACATTGATGAGGGTCAGTTGCTGCCTCAATTGTTTCCAAAATAATTAACTAAAAATATAGATTTCCAACTCTGGAGGGTATCACAGGCCTTTGATTCCATTAAATGAGAAAAAAAAAAGTGCAATAAAGGGGTATGACTAAATGTGTCCCCCACTGCAGCCAGAATGGTGTAGTGCACAAGGATGTGAAAAAGATTTACAGTGGAAATAATTTTCCTAACCTTATATACAGGGGTTAGCATGGTGACTAGCTCACTTCTCAGAGTCACTACCGTTGTAAACATGCAGTTCTTTCCGAATCTTCATCCATCTATTCTGAGTATTGATAGCACACTGATTTTTCAGTTTTATATATTTCTGAATTATTTGCTTTAACAATATTTTCTGCGGCAAGTTCTTGAAGTTCATTATGTTCTGTGTATGAAAATCTGGTTTTTTGTTTCAGAACTGTTATTCTTTACCAAAATCTTATTTTTCTTTTATTAAAGCTGTATTAAAAACTGATGTGTATTCCTTTATTTCTTGTGAGCTTCCAAGCTTCTGTTCCCTCTTATTAATGTCTTCATTGATCTTTCTTAGTATTTAGAAAGATCTCCTTGTTGGAGTTCATATTGGTTGCTCTTTAGGAGGTACTAATTTTCTTCTCTGACTACATTTTGATGAGGTTGGCCGACTACAACTGCAGACATTGTTGAAAGTGAGGGGGTGATGAGGACTGAGACATGACAGCCTTACAGCATTCTGCTTTGTTCTTGCTGCCCCTTCCTTAATACCATCAAAACCCCTTTGGGTTCACTAGCATTAAGCAGAGGTTTCTTCTAGACCATCTGTAATAACCTGCAAGCCTTCAGATCCTGAAATTGCTATCACTTCATTAAGAATAGAGTTTGGTGCTGCAAGGAATTTCATTGTTTCTTTTCATGCTTGTGACTTTGTTTTTGATTATAATGACAAACAAACAAACAAAAAAAACCCAGCACACCAGAATGAGAATCGACCTCGTAGTACATTGCCTGATGGCTTAATTTTGTCATGTCTGCATGTCTTAATCCCTGACTGATCTAAATCACTTAGCATCATCTGCAAATTTCCTTACTTTGCCCTGCTGTCGGATTATTAATAGCCTCAGTCCCGGCAGACACACTGCAAACACTTCACTATTAACCTCATTTTTAGATAAAAGATGGCTTTTTATCCTTTGTATTTGCTGTATCACAGCCCATTTCCAATATGCAACAGAACATTACCTTTCACCTCCTAGGTGTCTGGCTTTCTTTAATATGCTCTTTGAGGAGCTTTAAAAAAAATCTGAATATCTCCCAGCACTTCGTTATCCAATAATTTGTTGACACTTTAATGAATCCTTACAGTTGGAAGCAAGGCTTTCTTTTGGTGTAAGTCAGCACCATTTTTGTAATCATCTGATTTTCATCTAGGTGGTAATACAACAGCTGCTTAAAACAGCACACATCTCTCTGAAGGGTCATCAGTCTATTACTATTCCTACTACCCCACAAATTTCAATTTTAAATTCACTCCTCTCCAGGCCTACAGTTTAGCAATTGATTTAAATGGGTTTTTGGGGTTTTTTTTTAGAGGCTTAACAACTTACTTTACAACATCCTCTGCATTCATAGATGATTATATTTCTATTCACATTTGTTTCAGCTTCTCAGTGTGCAAGGATTTAAATCCTATCCTGCCTGATGACCTTTTGTCGTATATGCACTGATATATGGAAATTCCTAGAAAACCATATCCATTCAATGCAATGTCCATATATGGCAAATTGGAAGCTGAAAAATCATCCTTAACAACCAATTAACAACTTCTACCTTAACTACAGGCTTTGCCTGTAACTGTCTGACAGTTACATCTAGTTTCTTTTTCTCTAATTCAGTTTAACTCTCCATCACCTCGTAGCATAGCTCAGCTGATATACAGCAATGAAGCTAACAAAGCAGCATTAAAACTCCTCTGAAGTACTTGTAAATGGGATTATATTATATTTCATGACTGATTATGGTAGAAAAGGAATGGGAAGTGATGAGCTGAGATATTTCTTCCAGTCTGATATTCAAAGTTTTTGCAACCCTAATATACATGGTCATGTCCTGTTTGTTGCTTACAGTCCATAACCCACAACTTCAGTTGGCTTTGGTTATGACATTCTCCCCTAGGTCTTAGACAGATGCAGTCTTGATCTATTTGACTCTTCCCAAATAAGGACTTGCAGATTTTGTTCAAAACAGTGAGCTTCTGCCTTTTGTTTTTATCTTTTCCCAGCTTCCCGACTGTGCAATGAACAGTCAGGCAGCAATGCCAACTGGCTATCCAGATGTTCCCCAGGGTTTTCTATAATGAAATAACTCTGTAGGGATACATGTAACAGCCAGCTATTGCTTTTTAACAAGCATCCTGGTTGCACATCCCTGAGCAGACACTTTGTCTGAGGACCATCTCTTTTTGTGGTATTGTTTTCCTGTCAGATCAGATTCCTTTGTCCTCAGTCACCTTCACTGATGGCTGCGCACACACATGCACCATGGGTTTTGCAGTGGCAGCACCTGATGAAACTTTCAAGACATTTTAGTGCTTACTTCTCTCATGAGGACTTATATATCCCAACCAGATTCCCTTTACAAGTCCTATAGGCCGAGGAAGTTACAACTTCAAAGCCACTATCACATTTCCTTTTACTCTAACATACCATTATGGCCTTCATTTGGACATTTTCCAAACCCAAGGACTTTAGATGCTGAGGTGAAGTAAGACAGTATCCAAGACCAAACAGTTATCCTTTAATGAAGGCCAAGGGGCTTCATTCTTTATAAATGAGCCATTTTTTCTTTAGTTCTGCTTTCTTCAGATCTCTGCTACTGTTTCTTTGCCTGATCTTCTTTTTCAATGAGAAGTTGACATTGGTCCTCCCACAGCTGAACGCCTTTCAGATGATAATTTAACCAGTGACTGATTAAATGACCGAGGTCCCCAAAAGTTTCAAATTGCTGCTGTTCATATCAGTATCATACTACATGTAGGAAAATTGGATGTTCTTGAGGAGAAAGAATACAAAATTTTAAATATATATTCTAATTACTTTCATTTACCTAAGCACAGCTTGCAGAAAGGGGCAGTAAGTTTAATTCATAGGTATTTTATTCTATAACAGGGACATTTTTCCGATTCATCATTACACATGAACCTACGCAACGCATCAGTACACATGAACCCTAGCAACCAGCACCAGAACAAGGGGACACAGTCTCAAGCTGCACCAGGGGAAGTTTAGGCTCGAGGTGAGGAGAAAGTTCTTCACCGAGAGAGCCATTCGTCATTGGAATGGGCTGCCCGGGGAGGTGGTTGAGTCACCGTCCCTGGAGGCGTTCAAGAGGGGACTGGATGTGGCACTTGCTGCCATGGTCTAGTCGTGAGGTTTGTGGTGACAGGTTGGACTCGATGATCTTCGAGGTCTCTTCCAACCTTGGTAATACTGTGATACTGTGATACTGTGATAATCTGTTGTGTGTTTTTTTTTTTTCTCCTGATGACATTTTCTGGCTGTTTCATGTGCACAGCATTTGTGATCTCTTTCTGCCAGACCTCTGTGCTGAAATTTTGCTCACCAAAATGATATTTCTTCCAAACGCCATCAAGTATCCTTAAAGACACACTATTCCTAAGAGAAGAGACTTTGAACGTGAATGCTTTGTTACTTGGTAAACTTGTTGAATCCAGTCAGTCAGGAAGGTCACTTTGAATTGAAGTACCAATCTTCTAAAAGGAGATGTGCTATGTTTCATGCCTCGTGTCTGCAAATTCCAACCACAAAGCTGAATTTGTGTACACTAATGGGAATACGGAAAGCAAGAGTTTTACAAATGTTTTCCACCTTCCTGTCCTACAGAAAAGAGCAAATCAATGTAAGGAAAAGAATATGCTGATTTCTTAACAGTGGCAAGCAAACCTGGAAAATCAAGGGATTCACTCTCCTAAAGAGATTAAAATCCTCCCTTATAGAGGACTGTGCTACTGGATGCTATTGAATGTACCATGATTACTTGCCTTCGCTATCAATAGTAGCAATCTCTAATGTGAATTTATTCAATATTGTATTATACAAATAGCAGTAATTTCAGCTGGCATTCTCTTGGGTCTTCCCATCAGTATACTCTCAGAGAAGCTTATGTTCAGGATAAGATTTCAAATTCTGACATTTTGGGCTCTGTTTAGTTTGAGTCCTGACTAGAATATTATTTGGTTTTGTTCTTTTGATTATTAAAAAAACCCCAACACCACCACCTTAGTAATAGGCTATTGAAGGAACTTTAATTAATGTATTGTTAAAAATATTTACTTCATAACACATGTCTAGCTAGTGCTATGCTACATACACAAAGCCAGAGCAGAATATGTTATCAGTTAAACATAACTTTAAACAATACCTGCAATGATAACTGAAGACAGGGAAATAATCATTAAGGAAGACTAAGGGAAAAATCTGCCTCTGTAGTGGACCAAATACTCTGGTTCCTGAGTTTGTGGGACAAAAGCCTGGGAGGGTTCAGGGAATCAAATATGAAAAATCCCTGGGATGAAAACATCTGGGGACTGGGGAGAGTGGGGAACAAGCTGTAGATGCTTGTTATTTTCCTACCTGTGCCTGTGGCTCTTACTGGACACAGGAGATATGGACACTTGTTCTGGCCCAGTATTGTTTTTATGGTATTATTCTTGTAGAAATGCTTCAGACTATTCACTCTCTGTCAGGGTCTGCTGAACCATGTTGTTGCTCAGCCATTTACCACCACATTTTGGGGCCCAGCCATCCAGCCAGGCTTTTCCCCAGCAAAACATCCATCCATCCAAGCCATGTGCAGCCAGTTTCTCCAGGAGGGTGCTGTGGGAGATGGTATCAAAGGCTTTACTATAGTCCAGGTAAACAATATCCACAGTCTTTCCCACATCCACTAAGCAGGTCACCTTGTCATAGACGGAGATCAGGTTTGTCAAACAAATGCTGCCCTTCATAAACCCATGCTGACTGGTCTTGATCACCTGTTTGTCCTGCAAATGCTGTTTAATGGCACCCAAGATTAAACGTTTCATGACCTTCACACCAGCACTGAGGGCAGACTGAGAGATCTGTAGCTCCCCAGATCTTCTTTCTGGTCCTTCTTGTAGATGGGAGTCACATTTGCCCAATTTCCAGTCAGCTGGGACTTCCCCAGTTAGCCAGAACTGCTGGTAAATTGTGGACAGTGCCTTTATGAGCACTTCCACAGCTCTGTCAGTACCCTCAGGTGTATGCCATCTGGTCCCTTAGAATTGTGTATGTCTAAATAATGATTGGTGATAAGAAGAAAAGGCCTGAGGTATACGTATATTTTCCTAGAGAAATTTTCCCCATTTTTTCAGGATCATGTACAGCTCTATCCTATAGTCACATGAGACTTTACTGTTTCCCAGTTACAGTGCTAAAAGCTATGGCAGCATAGTCACATGTGGGAAACTGATGGATCTGTGGACCCTTTGGTGGGCCAAGAAGAGACTGACCTCGAAAATATTACTGTGTATCCGTGAGAAAATAGTGTTGTGTACCCATGAATGAATACATTGTCGCATACCCTTGAATGTCTGGAAAGTCCATGGGCTGAATGTGCAATTTGTTTGAGGCAGAGACACTGCAAGATTGAGATAGAAGAATAGCAGGAGAACAAACCTGGCCTAGCTCAGCAGACAACTGTAGCAATGTATCAGTAACCAATAAGAATCTTATAAACAACTTATTAACCAATTAGAAGTAGCCACACTGGCATAACAAACATACAAATATGTGTTGCTTGAAGAAATAAACAGTACTCAGTACTCGGTACTCAGTACTCTGTACTCTGCTTACTACGAGTGTGTCGCTTCAGCGACAGTCACATCTCCTTTACAGTTAAAACAGATGTTACAATGGCGAGATTTCTAGAGCTAGGCTCGAAATTTTTAATTAGAACAACTCTCATTGGGTAAAATGGGATTGTGAATCATCCTTTCTTGGTTCTCTCAAATATTTTCAGTGCTGCTGGAGAGTAGGGCAGAGTATAAAGCTTCTGCCAGATTTACCAAGAGATACTCAGGTCAAAAACAGAGCCACTTTCAGGGCTGCAGAGACTTAACTCATGAGCAGCCTGGCCTGGGGCCTGCCTGGTAAATGCAAGAGGTATCAGAAGAAGCAGACAGATGTCTCAGCAATAAAATTCATGAGAAGAGAGAGGTTCTGGGCCCCTCAGTTTAAGAAGGACATCGAGACACTTGAACATGTCCAGAGAAGGGCAACAAGGCTGGTGAGAGGCCTTGAGCACAAGCCCTATGGGGAGAGGCTGAGGGAGCTGGGGTTGTTTAGCCTGGAGAAGAGGAGGCTCAGGGCGACCTCATTGCTCTCTACAACTACCTGAAGGGTGGTTGTAGCCAGGAAGGGGTTGGCCTCTTCTCCCTAGCAACCAGCACCAGAACAAGGGGACACAGTCTCAAGTTGCACCAGGGGAAGTTTAGGCTCAAGGTGAGGAGAAAGTTCTTCACTGAGAGAGTGATTCGCCATTGGAATGGGCTGCCCGGGGAGGTGGTTGAGTCGCCGTCCCTGGAGGCGTTCAAGAGGGGACTGGATGTGGCACGTGGTGTCATGGTCTAGTCATGAGGTCTGTGGTTACAGGTTGGACTCGATGATCTTCGAGGTCTCTTCCAACCTTGGTAATACTGTGATACTGTGATACTGTGTGATCTCCACATCTCTGCTGGTGATTTCCATCAGATTCCACCAGCATGATGGGGGAGTGAGCCTTCAATGCCCAGGCAACGCATTTGAGCAGACCTGAGCAAAGAGCTGCGCCATCTGACTTTGCTTCTGCTGGCTCCTAGAGTGATAAATGTCATGGTAAGGCCAAATGACCCCAGCACAAACCCAGACAGTCCCTCATGTGTCTAGACATGGTCCCCGTCTCTCCCCTCCTTCCTGCAGAAAGCCAGGGTAATGCGGGAAAAGGAGCAAAGGGGACAGGACCATGCATGTCTGCTAAACAACCCTGTATCTGGGGTAAGGGCATGTGTACTGACCACAGCTCCTGTCTGATCAGGCCTAGGTTTCTACCTTTTATGGCCACAGCCTGGCAGAAACCCTTCTCATTGGGTAACTATGTGCTGCCTTCAGGTGCCCTATTGGCCCAATCGAATCTTAGGCAAGATTTATATACAGGCTGATTTCTGGTTTCCTGTGCCTTGCTCAAGCCTTGTCTTGCTTGAACCTACTTGGACCTGTCTGGCTTGAAGTTGTCTTGAGTTGCATCGCCTTGAGTGCCCAGTCCAGAGCGTGGGATAAAGCCACAAGCCTACAGGCTGCATGCTACAAGAGAAGCCATGAGCTTAGGAGTCAGAGACAAGCCTGCTTCTCCTCGCAACCAGGATTTTGCCGTGCCTCAGTTTCCCCAGGACAAAGCAAGTGCCCAGCATGAGAAGTGTCATAATCAGCCATCTGCTGAAGCCAGACCAGCCATCGAAGACCGCGTGGCATTCCTGCCGGCAACCTGCTATGCCTGGTGCATGAGAGCACCTCAAAGCCTCTAATACACAGCAGCAGCACTCCCCACTTGGGTGCAACCAGCTGTGAGTAATTAATTCATTGCCTCTTTGGCTTAGCAGTTCTTGTAGAGTCTCCCCCACAGTGGTCAAGTGTCATTTTGTCCCCAGGGGTCTCTCTTTCTGATATTCCTCTCGGTTTGCATAAAGTTGTTAGAATTGTTGCAGCTGCCTAAATACTGTACATTCCCATTGAAATGATATATTTTAACTGTACATCAAACTTCTTTAATACACTTTGTCAATTTTCACATTAATAAAAGGTTATTAATATTTTTATTAATATTTTCCGTATTGTTTATAAATTAAGGAACAGTACATTCCCTAATAGTAAACATTGGAGATGGCTCCCTAGTACCATGCCAGGAGCTGTCTGTGCACAGTGCAGAAGGTGTGCCACCAGAATTGGCACAGAAGCAATCTCCACTCTCTTCCCTGCAGGGCAGTTGCTGCCTAATATTAATCTTCAAAGCCTGTCCTTAAGTCCATTGTCAGGTCTAAGCTCTTCATTGCTCACAGTGCCTGGGAGCTCAGCTACTACAGCAACCCACAAAAGCATGATTTTTTAGTCATATTGAATGGAGACTCTCCCTCTTATTGACATGACTTTTAGGAAATGAGAGCACTCCTTGACTAGGAGCTGTTTTGTCTGTATCAGTGCCTGTTTCCTCTTCTTCCATGCTAATGGAATTATCCATGTGCATAGAGTAAATTCAGTTCTTGAGTGTATGCCCACTTTGTTAGTGAGCCATAGATTTGTAGGCAGCTCCAACTGCCTTCTGCAGTTAGCAACAGACCTTCTTAAAGGATGCTGATCTGCTGTGTCCTCTTGCCTTGTTCCAACACTCAGGACCAAATCCTGGCTTAACCCAGAAAAAGACAATGGAGACCTGCTATTATTACCATGAAACTTTATGTTTGATCTCAAATGTAGAGTGATTCTTATGACCTATAATGCTCATCACAGCTGCCTGAAGGAGGTTTTGACATATATGTATGTACGATAGAATACCCTAAATTTTCTAACTGTTGTTCAGACAAGCCTGAGAAGCAGGCAAGTCCAGCCTTTGCAATACATGACACTGACTTCAGAAAGTCATTGGAAACCTTTAGTGTAAGGGATATTTTTACTAATGTGTGAATGGATAGCAAGGTACATTCTTCTCTTATAGATGGATAAAGCATTTGTTTTAATACCAGATGCATGGTAGAATCATAACCAGCTCTGCTAAAACTGAACTAACATGGGAGGATGAAGAGTTTGGAAACATATTCAAGTACTCATATGAACAGTGTCTCTGATCAATCCTCAGCTGCAGTCTGGATAGTAAATGAAATGGTGTTGTGATTATACAATGAGGAAAGCACGCTACTGCCATGACAACACAAGCACATATTGTGTGCATCTTTCTCTGTTCAGGATCTCAAAAGAGCTTTTGGTAACAGTTTTGGGGGAGAAAATTAAAAGAGTCTGGCCACTGTGTAAGTAAAAGTTTGAAAGTATTTAGTTTTCAAGAGATATAGAGTGGGTATGATAAGAGGTAATAAAAATGAATGATTCAGAGCAATTCTACATGTTCTTGCCCTTCATATGTAAATCAAGACTGAAAGGACTTTAAAAAACCCTATATACAAATAGATTAGACTCCTCAGAAGATACTTGTTTCCAAACCAAGGCAAAGCTCTTGCTTTGTAAATGCTTTAGGAATTCTAGCCTAAATTATAACCTTACTGCTTTTCTCTTTTGAAATCAACTTTCCACAATTTTCCAATTATTAGAGGTTTTAAGAGGCATCTATGTATTTACAAGGCTAGTGTACTTGATCTAATTAGATGAAAATTTGACGGTAAATTGATACAGTTTTTTTAACATTAATATTATGTAAATGTGAGTAGTGGCCTCGTGACAGTGATGCATGCATCAAGCACAGGATCATTTTTAACTGGATTCAGATTTCACAACATAGCCACACTGTAATATTTTGAGAGGAACTTCATGATTTCAAAAGAGATTATGGCTAAATAATGGGAAAATGATAGGAAACAGAAGCAAATTTGTTCCTTGCCTGCTTTCTTAAAACTAACATAGTGTGGAAAGTAATTATTCCTTTGAATTTCTCTTTTGTGATGTTAGAACTTTAGGAAGCTGAAATCACTGTCTAGGTGTACACAAATAGGCTCTGTCTACCAGACTGATTTTATAAAGACTTAACTGACAGATTTTGAAATGTTTGAAACTTCGGTTAGAACCCTCAGCTTTGACAGGAGATAAACAAAAGCAGAAGATACCAGAACAAAACTATTCTGAAACTCATGTAGTGTTAATTTTGGAAAAAAATCAGAATATTTAGAACTTCAGGACTGTATCTACTGATAGGTAGCACTGACATCCAATAAGCCATACTCAAAAAAGTGTTTACGCCAGGTTTTCAAATTTCATAAATTCAGGTGTCCTCTTTTTCCTGATTGCTTTCAACTCATGCTCCCTAGAGTATCCTATACATCTCTTGTTCTTTCTGGTAAAGGCAAATCTGAAGCGCTGGTTCATAAATGTGATGTTCATTAAAGTCTGGAATATGTAGAAACAGTATCCTTGCAGTTATGTTAAACACAATCTTACGGCCCTTTTCAATCAGTGTAGGCAGGCAGACATGAGCTCACTCTGCCTGTGCTCCAGGCTGGTTGGCCATGAGCCAGCTTTGGTTTGAAAGCCATGCAATGCTATAGACTTCCCAGTAAGGCAAGTCAACTCCAGCACAGCATTAGCACAACTCCATGAAGCAGTCATAGTTAGAGAAAAGGAACTTGGATCTGTTTGCACCCATCCATGCAGATCACTCATAAAAATCCCAGTGAGTCACCTCTTGTAAATCATTTCAACTTCCACTCCCTCTGAAAGTACAAAAGACTGTCTCAAATTCTGTGCTTCTGTGCTGCGCCTTTTGACTTCTCTTTATGCAAATATAGATCATCATTTACAGCAAATATCAGCTCTTGCAGAGCCACCCTGGCACCAGATGGGAACTTGAATTGCAGGTTGGAAAGCAGACGGTAAGCTAAGACTGGGGTTGAATAAGCATTCAAAGCCATAAATCCAGTTCAGATCTCAATATGTAATTGTATAATTTTTGATGTCTTTCAGCCTTAACTAATACTAAAAATAACCTGATATATGTCCACATACATACAGAAACTTAGCCAGATGGGAGAGACACATCAGTCCTCCGTCTCTCACACATGCTCATGGGGTGAGTGTCTCTGATAATCATCACCTGGCCACTTTCAGTAAGGAGATATTGCATTTGTCCTCCCATGTGTTGTTTTTCCCCCCACCTAATTCACACTGCTATGTAAGAAAGAGTAAAACTACCTTTACTAGAATAGTGCTTAAAAGGCTCAGTCAGGATAAGGATCCCATCATATAAGAGCACACATTCTTGTTCTGTAGTCGAATAAATACCAGCCTATCTGAGAGCCTGACATGCAAAAAGAGGCAAAGAGACTGAAAACAACTGTAGTACCTCCTACCTCCGTGTACCCCTGAGCACAATGTGTGCACATGTGTCACATGGGTGACCATGGTCCAGCAGCACCTTCAAGCACTGCTGTGCCATAAACTTAAGGATCAATTTCAGTCTCATCACAGATTTGCAGGCAGGTTGCAGTCAGCATATTCCTTGCTCTTGACAGCCACCTTCTAGGTCTGATATGGGAGAAATCGTTATTAAGTGCCTGAAGTACTAACACAAGGACAAAGACATTATTTAAAGTTATCTTACTTTGCACCCACCCAAGTGCTTCAGGCCATCAAACACAGGAAAGCTCTTGCCTTTTCAAAAACAGCAACTTCATGCCTGGGAAAGTCACAACCTTCAAATCAAGTCTCTGTGACAAAAGTGTGGCTGATAAAACATGCATGGACTGCACACACTGGTTAAATATAGCCAAGGACAGGACAGTGTCACAGAGTGGCCTGGTTTGCAGAGTTAATTGAGTATTGGAGCATGTACTGAGTATAGCCCAATGCAGAGTAACAATCTGAGAGCAAAGCACTTAGGGTGGCTGGAGTAGTTCAACATGTTTTGGAAGATGCTTACTTGGGAAGGGAAGTAAGGGAAGAAAGGCAGCTCTCTTATGATTCCCAGAGAGCTGACCATATGCACAGTAAGCATGGTTGATGTGTATCCTTGCAGGGGAGTGCTAACAGACTGCCCACTGCCTCAGGTAAATCACAGCAAATGAGTGCTGATAGGTGGAATCCTGGTTCCAGTCTGGGACACAGGAATAACATCATCAACAGCCTCAGAAATAGAGGCTCCAGCCATGGCAGATTTCATCTCAGGACTCTGATGAACAACTGGAATAACTGACAGTTGCCACATATTATATGCAGCATTCCTCTTTCAAATATTTTTTACTGTGAGATTGGCAAGAAACTGTCTAGAATAATATTCATTTAAAAACACATTCACAAGCACCCATTTTAAGCATAAACACTGCAAGGAAGCCTGATTCTGGTGTTGACATAGCCAGTGTGCATTGTGCAGTGGGTGACAGATATGGGGAACTGGGCGTCTTAGGTTTTTTGCAAATCTGCCAGATGTAGAAGACCATGTCAGAGACAGGATAATAAGTGAGCTTTTGAAATCCTGTTGTTTTAAAGTGTTAGTGAATGGAAAAATCCTTAAAGGAGCAAACATTCTGAAGAAGCCACTGCTGAGAGTATGTCTGTACGGAGTGTAGATGCCATTTAAAAAGGGGTTGCACTTTCTGTAAATAAGAATACAATAATAGAATACAATAGAATAGACCAGGTTGGAAGAGACCTTCAAGATCATCGCGTCCAACCCATCAACCAATCCAACACACCTAAACAACTAAACCATGGCACCAAGCACCCCATCAAGTCTCCTCCTGAACACCTCCAATGAAGGTGACTCCACCACCTCCACGGGCAGCCCATTCCAATGGGCAATCACTCTCTCTGTATAGAACTTCTTCCTAACATCCAGCCTAAACCTGCCCTGGTGCAGCCTGAGACTGTGTCCTCTAGTTCTGGTACTGGCTGCCTGGGAGAAGAGACCAACCTCTGCCTGGCTACAACCTCCCTTCAGGTAGTTGTAGAGAGCAATAAGGTCACCCCTCAGTCTCCTCCTCTACAGGCTAGGCAACCCCAGCTCCCTCAGCCTTTCCTCAAAGGGTTTGTGTTCCAAACCACTCACCAACTTCGTTGCCCTTCTATTTCAATACTCTGTCACTGGCTGCTGCATTCATCTGCTGCCTCCTGAGCAAGGTTTGTATTAGCAGCACTTTAAGAAGAAACAGATTTTGCGTTGGGTTTTGTTGACTTTATTTTTTGAGGGGGTGGTGCTAAAAATAGTTAGGGCTCTGGTCTCTCACAGCTACTGTAATGCAATGAACACCAAGAAATATCAAAGAGTGTTTAGGAGCCACTTTCTGTAACTGTGAGTGACTGAGCAAACACCGATACTGGTTAACTTTTTTTCATGAGAGTTTAAGATTGTCTTATTAGATAAAAATCAAGCAGAGCAGAAACTTCCTGTTTGCTACCTTTAATTTTGACTTTGTTCTGTTGATCTTGGTGGCAAGGTGAAAGAAAGGAGAAGTATCTGAAGTAAACCTCTGTTATCATATTCTGAGTAGGAGTGTCAGTAATGAACAGACTATTCTATAGTTTTCTTCTTTTTACTACACACATCAAACACCCACTGCGAACTGTGTGAACAATTGACATCAATTCAAAGCCAAATGTTAACAACAGAAAGAAAGAAAAAAAAAAAAAAAAGAAAAAAAAAAAGAATTGTCTGAAAGGTTTCAGTAATGCAGCTGGGATCCTTCTAACTGATATATTCAGTTATAGCAAAGTAAGTCATTATGCTTTAAGCAGCATCTTTGTTAGGCAATCTCTTAAAGGAAAATAGTCTGGATAACAATACCTAGGATTCACATTGCCTGTCATTTTTTACTTTATCTGAATCCAGTTCCCACATCCTTGACAACTAGTTTTGTCCCATATTTTATGTATGTTTGTTCTCAACAGTTTTTGCGATTGATTTTCTTGTACCAACACAGGTTAAGCAAATGAACCCCAAAATAGCAATGGTAAAGCTATAAAGGTCTCACATAGCCATCTTTGCCTTTACCACTGACTGAGCTCAGTTATTCCTAGGGAGAGGGTAAGATGGCCTGGGAGGTGCTGAAATGGCCCTTTGTCAGAATGCTCATCCCTGAACATGTCACTCCTAGAGCTGTGTCCCTCCTTTCTGGACCAGTCTGCTGCTGCTTGGTCTTAAATGACTTTTTTTGGTGCAAACTCTCTCTTACACAAGGAAGTATGTCAGAGGCAACATAAGTTACTGAGTCAGTCACTACTCCCTGGTTCAGGATGATATATTGCAAATCTGGGGAATAAGCAAGAAATCTATACAGCATCTCTTCTGTGACAAGGGTCTCCTGGACTTTCCTACCCTGTGTGTCTACCCTATATTAATCTGTAGATGCACAAACCACAAGCATAATTAAGCTATCTGCTACTCTGACTTCCTGCATAGTAAAGGTGATTAATTTTTCACTCTTTTTTTCCCCTTTTTTCCCCATCAGTCACCATATATAGAGCAAAAGATGTTATTGCTAAGCCATTTTCCATTGTCTTTGAAAGGTCTTGGAGAACAGGAGAGGTACTTGAAGACTGGAAAGCCAATCTTCAATAAAGGCAAAATAGGGGACCTAGGAAACTACAGACCAGTCAGCCATACATCCATCCCTGGAAAGGTAATGGAACAGTTCATTCTGGATGTCATCTCTAAGCCTGTGAAGGAAAAGAAGTTTATTTGGAGTGGGTGGCATGGATTCACCAAAGGAAAGCATGCTTGATCAATCTGATAGCCTTCTATGATGGCATTAACTGCCTGGGTAGATGAGGGAAGCGGAGTGGACCACCTTAACTTCAGCAAGGCTTTTGACATAATCTCTCATAACATCCTCATGGGTACACTTAGGAAGTGCAGGTTAAGAGAGTGGACAGTGAGGTAGATTGAGAACTGGGTGAACAACAGAGCTCAGATGGTTGTGATCAGCAGCAAAGAGTTTAGTTGGAGGCCTGCAGCTAATGGTGTTCCCCAGGCATCGGTACCGAGTCCAGCCTTGTTCCACATATTCACCGGTTACCTGGATGAAGAGCTAGTGTACCCTCAGTAAGTTTGTTGATTATACAAAACTGAGAGGAGTGGTTGACAGGCTGTCAGCCTAGAGAACTGGGTGGAGAGAACATAGTGAAGTTCAGTGATGGCAAGTGTAGAGTCCTGCACCTAGGAAGGAATAATCCCATGCATCAGTACAAATTAGGGGCTGACCTGCTGGAAAGCAGCACTCTAGAGAAACATGTGGGAGTGCTGGTGGATAACAAGTTAATCATAAGCCAGTAGTGTGCTCTTGTGGTCAAGAAAGCCAATGGTACCCTGGGGTGCATTAAGAACAATGTGACCAGCAGGAGGAGGAAGGTTGTCCTACCCCTCTACTCTGGCCTGGTGAGACCATATCTGAGTACTGTGTCAAGTTCTGGGCTCCTCAGTTCAAAAGAGACAGGGAACTATTGCAGAGAACCTAATGGAGGGCTATGAAGATGACAAGGGGATTGAAACATTTGTCTTATGAGGAAAGGCCTGGGGTTTAGCCTGGAGAAGACTGAGAGGGGATTTTGTCATTGCTTATAAGTATCTAAAGGGTGGGTGTCAAGAGGATGAGTCCAGACTCTTTTTAACTGGTGCCCAGCAACAAGGTAAGGGCAACAGGTACAAACTGGAGCACAGGAAGTACCATATGAACATATGGAAAAACTTCATTTTGAGGGTGACAGATCACTGGAACAGTCTGTCCAGAGAGGTTGTGGAGTCTCCTTCTCTGGAGATATTCAAAGCCCACAGATCCTGCACAACCTGCTCTAGGTAAGCTTGCTTTAGCAGGGAGGTTGGACTAGATCAGCTCCAGAGGTCCCTTTCAACCCCTACCATTCTATGATTCTGTAATAATAAACATAATCTGTCTGATCTAACTGTGGACAAACAGAAGTGATGTAAATCATGAGTGTTATTTCATTTACACAACCTGTTAAGTGCTGGAGTTAATCCTAGAGCCTGTGAAAATTAATAGAAGTCTTCCCAATGCCAGACCACATGTTTAACAATGACTTTTAACAGTAGGTTCACAAGATTAAAAAACAAAACAAAACAAACCAACCAAACAAAAAACCTCACAAATTATTTATATACAGCATGGTGCCTGATTCAAAGGATCTCAACTGGTATCTTCTAATTTATATGACAGATTTTCCTTTGATGTCTAATTACAGAACAGGAGAAAAGTTTATGACTGCAGAACACTATGAAATTTCCTACCAAAACCCATTTTTTTGCCAATGAATGCATTTTCTTTTGCAAAGGCTTTCAGATAGCAATTCCTGGCCAAGTGTACTCTCTGTACCCCTTAAATTCCACATGTTAAATAGAGCATAAGTGGTTGTCAGCACAGGGGATAGCTGTGTCCTTTCTGAACTGTAAACTGTTACTGCTCAGTGCATTTTGCTTATGAAATAAAAGGCAGAGATTTAACAGACCTGTTCAATCATTAATTTTTTGTTTATAAATATTTTGTGCTCAATTTTTCTGTAAAACCAGGAAGATTCTCCTCTTTTTCTTTTTCTTTTTCTTTTTCTAGAGGACATGGTTATTTTTTGACATTTTGTATACATTTGTAATAGATATATATCACAATTTTTCTTGCTGCAGACTACTCTGAGCAGGATTCTTTCCTGCTTAATAAAAAGTGCAGATCAAACAGTGCTGTTACTAGAATCATTAAGATACTTCTAATGCCACAATTAGCATTATTCTGGGTCAACATTTCTCAGAATAAAGTAGCTATCTCCCCAAATCTGGTTGGTATTTTAGCCCCATGTTTGAAGAGGAGAGAGAGGAATTTTCAACCCAAGTCTGAGCCACAACAAATGGAGACATTTCTTAAACAATGGCATCTGTCAACATTGCTCATCCTTTACCAGCATTCTACACCAAAGTGTCTGGTGATCACTGCATCAGTTATCCCAGGCACCACAGTGAGCTGTTTCCCTGAGAGAGCTGGACTGTGCAGTCACCACTTGTATGTTGTCCTCCGATGTCTTTGGCTAGTGAAGACTTTACACTCCAAGTCTGTGTTCAGCAGCCAGCTACAGGTTAAAGCTATCTGTGCATCCTAAAACACTTTGCTAAAGATGCAGGTTTTTGAGCCTCTTGGGTGCCACTGCACTCCTGATGCCTTTTTGTCCTGGCAGTAAAGAGTTTTGGAACAAAGAGGCAGTATTTCAAGGGCTGTGTGATAAGGCTGAAGGTGGAAACCACTCAAAAGCAGTGTTGGGTAGGTCTCTTCTAAAAGCAGACTCATTAAAACTTCACAGCATGGAAAGGAAGTGAGCAGAGCAGGGATTTCAGTGAATCCTTGTGGTAAGTGATGCAGAGGTGCACAGGACTGAATGTGTCATCAAACATAACCCAGCTCCTTGGGAACTGAGGGACCAATATTACTTAAACCACCTATTTTCTGCTCTCGTGCAAGTTACTTAGATGACTAAAGTATTTGCAGTCAGATAACCTCACTATTTGAGATATTGGAGGTATTTCCTACAGTAAATATAAGGAAGTGCTGAACAAGGGCATACTGAAGGTACTGAGGAAACCCTGTCTTTTCATCTTGGGTTCAAATGCTTGAACAACACCACTCTGCTTCAGACACTTCCGCTCAACATTTCCCTCTGAATATAGTACATAACTGCTTCTCCAGCAGAATTGTTTTGCCCTTGCATCACTTTTACAATCAAACAATTTTTCCTGCTTTCACAGGTGGTTTATCCCCTCTGTCCCCTAAATCCATTTAACCTTTCCCTTATTGCTTGGAGGGCAAGTTGTCTTTATCCATGTGGTGAGGGGGGCTTAGCCTCAGCATCAGCACTGGGGACCCAAGCCCTGGCCCTGGCTCCTTTCCCATCCCTCCTCTCACCTCCCCATCCCTCCAGCAGCCAGGAATTTTCCTCCCCAGCCAAAATGTCCCTGCACTCTATCTGCCAAGTGTTTTTAGAGGATTGGAGATGTATTACAGTACCCTGCTATTTGAAGCCTTGTCAGTGAGACCGTCACTAATTTAAACAAGCTGTCCCTTCCAGAGGACATCATGCGGCAAGGACACCAAAATGCACAACATGTCTCCCTGTGTCTCTCAGCACATCATGTTTTATAGTACTGAATGATGACACTTGATGCCATTGTCTTTGTTCCAGAGACTCCCTGCAGCCTGTCTCATTTTGATGGACACCCTGCAATCCCCGCCTCTGGGGGATGTCCCGTCCCTGTCAGTAGCAGACGGCAAAAGAAATGTTTCTCCCGCTTTCTGTTTCTCTTACTGCCCAGTCTGCCCCTCTGACACTTCCACAAAGGGAAAGGTCAAAAAAGAGTTTCAGTGCAAATTACGAAGGGCAAGGCTGAATGTCCAAAGACAGGGACACTCACACCTTCCCCAGCCTCCCTAATTCTGCCTTTGTCCTGGGGAGGGTCTGTCAGAAGCTGCAACAAGAGGCTGGTGACAAGATGCCTGCTGCCTCATTTGCTTCTTGCCTTCCATGATATACAGTTGTTTGATCAGCTGGTAATTGCATTACCATGTCAGGGGATCTGGACACTGATGAGGCCCTTTATTTTCCCTGCTATTGTATTGGCCTGATGAACTGTTTCTGCCCTTTGGGATGCCCATTGGAAGGATGTTTGAGAAAAGGCAAAATCAGAGCATTGGTAGGGTGGTAATACAGCAGCCCAGAGGCAAGGAGCAGAAGGACTATGCCTGTGCAGTCTGTCCTGCTTTGGTGCACTAGTGAAACTGGTGGGTCCCAGCTACAACAGCACACAGAGCCATGAAGCTAGCTAGGACCTGCAAACTGGTACTGCTGATGGAGAGGAAATGCTTTATTGTGCTGTGAGAGACATTGATTATCTGCTGGTCAGACACTACAGCTGTAAAAACATACTGCCTCAAATGCATGGAGTCTCTGGGAAGCTCTAGAAATTGGATAGTACCTCCTGCTTAGACAGTGAAAAGTACAGTTCATGCACTTTATGTTTCCCACTTTCTGACTCTCCACTGCACCTCCAGGACCATTTCCACAGCTTAGATTTTGTGCTCATTTAAACATTGGCCTCTTATATTAAAAAGTCATGATCACTTAATAACCTGTCTCCTTTCTTCTTTTGCATTCATGATCATGTTGCACAAAACCATTGCTACATTGTCTTTAAATCAGATTCACTGCTCCTGGCAGGTGCCTTCCATCCCTCACCTGCCCATAGAGAGATGCAGGGTATGCATCTACACCCATAGCTTCCAACTCTAGCTCTGCCTCTATGCTACAGCTCAGATACTCTGTAATGTATGTTAGCAACACTTAAGGTGAGAGGAAGTTCAAAAACAGGAAATTACTTAAGGAACACAGTTCAAGTGGGAAGTCAGTGAAGTGAAATTAAACATCTGAAAGAACTGAAGGCAACTCATGAAGGAGTTAAATATGTTTGGCATGGCTAAATGAGAAAGAAGGAGGGTAATAAAACTAATTATTTTCAGAGCATAAATCAGCCAAGACACTATTCAGTGTAGGACACAGCCAGCAGCACCGGGCTGAAGTAGCAAAATGAAGATATTGGCTCAGTGTCAGCTTGAAAAAAATGGATGGGTCAGATCTATTAGGCTGTGGAATAACCTCCTGAAGGAAATGTGGGAAGTCCATTGCCTGTTCATTTTGAATGGGCTGGACAATGTGATGAAAAGTGCACACTGGGGATAAAAAGTGTTCTCTCAGCAGAAAGCACCAGTTTTAAAAAAAAAAAAAAAAACAAAACCCAACCCTCACCCCCAAAATGCTCACTAAGATCATTTAATTTGTAATAGTCTTTTCTAATTATGTTCACTTCTAAGTGTTGGTTGAAAAGTGGCTTGTTGAACCTTTATAAATTATTTTTGAATCATTGCCTGGAGCAAAGCTACTTGCTGAAGATACTGAGCAGGCATTGAGTGCATGACAGCAAACAAAATTTACTGCTCTTCATCAACATGCTTCTGCAGCATGTAAGTTCAAGAGAGGCTAATACACGTTTCACACCTCATTTAGCTTCTCATTGTGTTCCTGACACAAGTACAGCTGTGCACATTCTCAGTGTTATACAGCCATTCCCCCTAGTCCTACCCTTAGGTGACACCCTAGAAAGTCTCTCACCAGCTTTCTTGTAGGCCCCCTTAAGATACTGGAAGGCCACAATAAGGTCTCCTAGGAGCCTTCTCTTCTCCAGACTGAACAGCCCCAACTCTCTCAGCCTATCCTCATAGGAGAGGTGCTCCAGCCCTCTGATGATCCTTGTGGCCCTTCTCTGGAAACATTCCAGCATGTTCATATCCTTCTTGTAACAAGTGCTCCAGAACCGGACACAGTACTCCAGGTTGGGTCACATCAGAGCAGAGTAGAGGGGGAGAATCACCTCCCTTGACCTGCTGGCTATGCTTCTCTTGATGAAGCCCAGAATGTTATTGGCTTTCTGGGCTGCAAGTGCACACTGATGGCTCATGTTGATTCTATGATTCCATATAGTTTAAACACTGGCAAGAAATTGCTTACTGTGAGGGTGCTAAGACAGTTAAACAAGTTGCCCAGAGAGGTTTTGGATGCCCCATCCCTGGAAGTGATCAAGGCCAGGCTGGACTGGTCTTTAAGCAACCTGATCTACTGAAAGGTCTCCCAGTGGTGTTAGAACTAGATGATCTTCAAGGACCCTTCTAACCCAAACTATTCTATGACTTTATGAAATTACGTCAGATTTAAGTACTGGTTTACAAAATATCCAGTATGCATTTCACATACATAGTCACAGAATCACAGAATCACAGAATGTTGAAGGTTGGAGGGGACCTCAAAAGACCATCCAGTCCAATGCCCTGCTAGAGCAGGATCACCTAAGGCAGGTCACACAGGAACACACCCAGACAGGTTTTGAAAGTCTCCAGAGACGGAGACTCCACCACCTCCCTGGGCAGCCAGTTCTGACACCTTACCTCTGTCTAGTAAAGAAGTTTCTCCTAATGTCCAATCTAAACCCTTTTCCTCTCATCCTGTATCTGGTCACTTGGGAGATGACACCCACACTAGCCTCACTCCAACCTCCTTTCAGGTAGTTGTAGAGAGCAATAAGATCATCATATACATTTAATATAAAGATCCATGCTACATAATCAGGTCAGCCATTATTTTCAGAAATGGTTTCACAAGCAGCAGCAGACCACTCAGGCAGTATATTAGTCAGACTATACAGGCAGACAACAAGTAACCCAGAGTGGGAAAGCAGCAAAGCCAGTTTTACATAGCTGGGGAGAATGCACTTAATGGATGACCTTTTCCATGGATTATTTTACTCATCTGTTCCTTTTTTAGATTGACAGTTCAGACAGCAATTGTAAATGTCAGTGAAGCCTGAACTACAGTACTCAGATTCAGTTTCATTTTGGGGTATCTAGTTTCTACAGGACTTCCTCTATTGTCACGTTTGTTATCCACCTTGTCCCACAGCTTCTCTATCTAATTGGCTATTTTAATATTGAGCTGAGTTGCTTCCTTCTGAATGGCAAAACGAAATCAGTTGCAGTCTTCTTTCCTGTACTTTTGTTCAAATACCTTTTAAACAAACACGTAAAGAATTCTGATCAAATAGACAGGAGCATTATTCTGACCTTTACTCAGTTTTTGCCATCTTTGGTTGTCTTTCAGGTAAGGACTCATGCTCTTTTCTATCATTATGAGCATTCACTGGCTACGAAGTGCAAAATCCACTACGCAGATGTGTGCATAAGCAGATTTTAAATCTTGTATTGTATAAAATACTAAATATTTGCTTAAATATTGAATAATGGCTTCCAAATTTCAAAATATTTCTAACAATGCATTTGGAGTTTGAATTTGTTGTCTTGGTTTTGTTTGTTTTCCTAACACTTTATGTGTCTGTCTTCAAAGTTTGCTCCACAGCTGGGAGGAATGAAGGGTTTTGCTGAAAGGTAAAGATGTTGGAACCATCTGGTTTCTTGAGCTGCAGACTTACAAAAATAAACAACAATGTTCACAAAAACATCTTTGCATTGGTAGCACTGGACCATGAATATTGATTACAGATAACTGATCCATGGGAATGTATTGAGTGAAGAATACATTCAAGGGAGTCATTAACATACACTCCATGATGCGTCGTTAAAATAACGGTCAAATCTGCCCAACGTTTGAATGAAAAAATTGGTTGCCCAACTCAAAAGTTTTTGCACCACAATTAAAAATCTGTAAAAGACATGGAGTGTATTAGATGCAAGAAGATGTTGAAAACTACTTGTGTTATTTCCCTCCAGCAATGATAAAGGAAAATAATAATCACTGTGGTTTAGCAGTTTTTCTCGTACCATGACTGACTCTTTCACTGATTCCATCTACCTCCTATCCTCCATCTATGAATTTTATCCTCTTCAATTCCTGTGTGAGCTTCACTCACATCCCTCACTTCCTAATGTTTCCCTTGGATTGCCTCTGTTAGCCATCTGTGTCTCTGTGTGACTTCTGCAATGAGTGCCTCCTGTGTCTCCCTATATTTCTTCCAGCTACATCTTTCACCTCTTGTAGTCTCTTCTTGGATCTCCCTCAGTGTCTTGGTATCATGCCTTGGCCTCCCAGGTGTCTGGGTGGCTTTGGGATGCCTCCACTCCTTCCTACTCTTTTTCCTTCACACTTGGGTTCATGCCCACTTCAAGTGAGACTGAGGAAGGAGGGAGAAGAGTGGTAGGACTGAATGTCGCTTCATTCACCATTGCTATGTTAAGTATCTGATGTCGTTTACCTGGACTTGAGCAAAGCCTTTGACACTGTCCCGCACCACCTCCTGGTCTCCAAGCTGGTGACACATGGGTTTGATGGATGGACCACTAGATGGATAAAGAATTGGCTTGATGGCCGCACCCAAAGAGTGGCTGTCAACAGGTCCATGTCCCAGTGGAGGCCAGTGACAAGTGGAGTCCCTCAGGGATCAGTCCTGGGACCTGTCTTGTTCAACATCTTTGTGGGTGACATGGACAGTGGCATCCAGTGCACCCTCAGCAAGTTTGCTGATGATACCAAGCTGTGTGGTGCAGTGGACACGCTGGAGGGAAGGGATGCCATCCAGAGGGACCTGGACAGGCTGGAGAGGTGGGCACAAGCCAACCTCATGAGCTTCAACAAGACCAAGTGCAGGGTCCTGCATCTGGGTCGAGGCAATCCCAGGCACAAATACAGGCTGGGCAGTGACTGGCTGGAGAGCAGCCCTGAGGAGAGAGACTTGGGGGTGCTGGTGGACGAGAAGCTCAACAGGAGCTCTCAATGTGCGCTTGCAGCCCGGAAAGCCAATCAGATCCTGGGCTGCATCAGGAGAAGTGTGACCAGCAGGTCAAGGGAGGTGCTTCTCCCCCCTCTACTCAGCTCTGGTGAGACCCCACCTGGAGTACTGCGTCCAGCTCTGGAGCCCCTATTACAGGAGGGATGTGGACGTGCTGGAGCGTGTCCAGAGAAGGGCCACGAGGATGATCAGAGGGCTGGAGCACCTCTCCTATGAGGACAGACTGAAGGAGTTGGGGCTGTTCAGTCTGGAGAAGAGAAGGCTCCCAGGTGACCTCATTGTGGCCTTCCAGTATCTGAAGGGGGCCTACAGGAAAGCTGGGGAGGGACTTCTCAGGATCTCAGGTAGTGATAGGACTAGGGGGAATGGAATGAAGCTGGAAATGGGGAGATTCAGGCTGGATGTGAGGAAGAAGTTCTTCCCCATGAGAGTGGTGAAGGCCTGGAATGGGTTATCCAGGGAGGTGGTTGAGGCCCCATCCCTGGAGGTGTTTAAGACCAGGCTGGACGAGGCTCTGGCCAGCGTGATCTAGTGTGGGGTGTCCCTGACCATGACAGGGGGTTGGAACTAGATGATCCTTGTGGTCCCTTCCAACCCTGACTGATTCTATGATTCTATGATTCTATATCTTGAAACAACAGAACTGTTTGGCTAACACATAAACTATGCACCAGTTAAATGTAGAGCTGTATTTTACTTCAGGATTAACCGGACCCTCTTGATAATGTTTCCTTGGACAACAATCCATCGTGTCCAAAACATGTCACTCATGTTCCCACAACACCCAAACTCTGACACTCACATGCAGTCTCATGTATATGCATACTATTTTCCACTGACTCAGCAATGTTGGCTACACATTTTTCCTCCTCAACTTTCTTACCTGAAGCAAGTTGCTTGTTGGGCCCCTGACAGGAAGTAGGTCTAGGTACTATCTATGGATCCAAGATAGCCTTGCGCTGCCAGTATAAAGTTAGTACTTTTGTTAGAGTCACTTGGTTTTTGGGCAGTGTTATGACAGGTACTACTATGATGACTCATCATAGGCATAGATTTCTCAGGTTCTTTAAAAGAGGTCACTGACACCCTTGGAGCAGGAAAAGTGGACAGGCCCCTCATTTTTCAGGACACATACAGCAGCCATGTTGACTTGAGACAGAAAACTTATGTCAATCTAGATTCACCTGCTATGTGAATAGAATAAACCTTTTCTGAGACTAACGATCGTTCTACCAGCTATCTGGTGCAGTAAGAGGAATGAGTGGCTGGGGAAGAGGTCTGCAAGGCAATGATAGATCTGGAAGTTGTGCCAAATCCCAAGCATTGGTCACTACTCAGCTCAATTCAGACAGGCACCCACAGGAAGAACCAAAAGCCATGTCTATATTAATAAATTAAATCTAACCAGAAAGCATAAGCTAGACATAAATCTGCTCCACATCTTCACACACCTCCCCCAGGATCAACCTGTTCAGGGGACAACTTGCATTACTTTTTATTTCCAGTTGGTCACATGAACCCAGTCTCAGATGTTTCCCTGCATTTTCCACACTCTCAGGACCTGTAACAGCCAGTCCTTGGGTTAATATATGCATAAAGGGTTAACATGTAACTCACTGTAGCTCCTCCAGTTATGCCTGTTTCTAGAGTACTGCTTTCAACAGAAATTGTTCTTTTATTGTTTCCTTATCTTCTTAACCCCTGTTTTCAGTCCTGTAACACCAGCTCCCTGTCCAGTCCCTATGTAATGTCAGTTCTTACAAATGACTTCCAAGCAATCTGGGCAAGAACTGATTCTCCGTACTTAAAAAATCCCTTGTAAAATGGGTACTGAACCATGACTGGGCATTTCAAGTCCTACTACAGCAGGAACAATAGAAAATTAGCCAAAAGTATAATCACACAAATTATTAATTTAGCTTTTTCTAGTGTTTATGAGTACTAAGAACAATCTGCAGTGAGAAGTATTCAGTCTTACAAATTGGTCTAATGTCGTAAAAAATTTGTATGGTCCATTTGCTCACAAATAATTTTCTTTGTATGTTTCTTTCCACACTGCAGAGTCACAACCCCCTCCCTTACGTGCCCAGGGGTTCACCTATGTTACATAAAAAATCTGTTTGAAATCACAGAGTTAAAGATTTATTGAATGGATGTTTTCTGCTAATTTTCCTTTTCAGAAGAAGGAAATTCAAGGTCTGGTTGCAAACACAATTCTAATGCCTTGATTTTTTTTGTTTGTTTGTTTGCTTGGTTTTGATTTTTTTGTTCAGTTTTTTTGGGGTTGTTTTGTTTTGTTTCAGATAAGATTTGTAGGATGTGAATCTGTTTTGAGATCCTAAGATGTACTTTCAGTGAACGTTTATACAAACCATATAGCAACATAAGGCTCAGACACAGTTAAGGCACCAGTCCCTTACTACCAGACAAGGTCACCTGGAAGATCTCTAGCTTAGCTTACTCACTCATTTTCCTGCAGTGCTGTGCCTGAACACCATGCTTACCTGATAAATTGGCCAGCTGCCCTGTCTGGACAATGATCCAGGGCTATTACAGGCTCATGTCATAAATATCCAGCAGCCCTGCAAAATGGTCTGTCTGCTGTCAGCAGATGCAGCACTAAGATTCAGCCTGCAGCTCTGAATCCACTGGCTCTCTCCAGCTCAGATCTCCTGTTTTAGCCATGAACTAGACTGCTATGTACAGGCCCTCAGCTGGTGTGCTGATATGACTGCAAAGGTATGGTGACAGCATTGGTGAAATTAACGAGCATCTACAACTAAGTCATCTTGAGAAGTCTAAACAAGTAGGACAGCTCTTTTAATGCTTATTAGAGGGGCAATTGCAATGACACGGGGACTAACATTTCCTTGGGGACTTTCCAATAAGGTTAATGGCATCTGAGTAGCCCTTATTGAGTCAGGAGAAAGAGAAAGCAGTGGAGCCCAGTCAAGATGTGAAGCTCCTGTGCAAACTCAGTGATAAATACTGACTTTTATGTTGACACTTCCACATGACCTGAAAGACTAAAGGAATGCTATTGTGTTGATATTGGAGGGTAGAGACAACAGGTGCTTTCATTGCTGGGTACATTAAACAGAATTTCCAGCCCTCCTACATCTTCAGTAGAAACATGTTGATTCATTTCAGGTTCATTCTTCGTTACTTATTAGTGACAGATTTTTTCCCCTTGTAGAAAAATATACATGCAGAAGGATTTTTTTTTTTTACTACTATTATTTGTACTAGCTAACACTTTCTCATCTCAGAATGGCTTCAGGCCTTTATTAAAAGAAAGCTTTTATTACTTAAAAACCAAACAAAACAAAATGAAGTGAAACCAAAGCCAAACCAAATAATTAGAAAAAACCCAACAAAACAAACCCCACAAACCCCAGAATTCTTAAGAATAGCTTGATTCTTTAAAAAAGTACACTTATACACAATACATGGCCTCTCAAATGTTCATGAGAAAAGGACTATAGAAGATGCCTCCTATTACATTCAGCATGCCTCAAAAAATAGTGGGTTTTTTTCATTTCAAATTATTGCTCCATGAAACCTAGTATGCTGATCCCTGCAGCTATCACTGTAAGATTTGCAGCACATTAATGGAGCAGAAGTACAGAAAGCTGAGGGACAAGAACAGTCATATTGAGTATTATTAGTGACTCATCTAATGCTGTATTTTGGGTTCAGAGTGAACCATATCAGGTGCCACAGAGACATACACTCTCCTAATAGGGAATTACACCCACTAGTCTGAGTGATTCCTTCACAACACAAAGCAGCCTGGTTCTAGCTCATGTCACTGAGCTGGTGTGGCCAGGAGGGGGTTGGTCTCTTCTCCCAGGCAACCAGCACCAGAACAAGAGGACACAGTATCAAGCTGCACCAGGGGAGGTTTAGGCTCGAGGTGAGGAGAAAGTTCTTCACTGAGAGAGTTGTTAGCCATTGGAATGGGCTGCCCAGGGAGGTTGTGGAGTCACCATCCCTGGAGGTGTTCAGTAGGGGACTGGACATGGCACTTGGTGCCATGGTTTAGTCATGAGGTCTGTGGTGACAGGTTGGACTTGATGATCTTTGAGGTCTCTTCCAACCTGGGTGATTCTGTGAGGCTTACTCCCTTCATTCTCATTCTACACAGGTTGATTACATTGTGCAGCTGGATTTTTTTTTCTGTTAAAGACAGATAATTCTTTAATTTATTACTTTTTTAAATTTTAAAAAAAAAAGGTATTTGGATTGTGACATTTATTAGGACTTCTTGTGCTGAAACTAAGCTGTTGGTTAGGTTGTCAATGACACACATCCATCAGCCTTCAGCTCCTACCTGCAAGCACCTGAGTAACTGCAGCCCCTCAGTCAGGTCCTCCCAATTGCACCCCCAGTGCTCAGCGCTCTGACTAGAACAGCAGCACCATGGGGCCAGCCGCAAGCTGGAGCTGGACAAAGAGCAGCGCCCTGGCCCTGCTACAGCTGCAGCCACTGGGGTCCCATGACAAAGCCTTTTCCACAAAGATTTGGTGAGGGAATGCAAGACTGATAGTGGAGGCAAAGCTCTGTGCAAACTAAGTTTTTGCTGGATGTGGTGGGTTGAAATTCGTGCTGCCCCCCCAACATTACCTTTGCCAGACCAGCTCTGCTGGAAGCAAATGGAAGCTGTATTTGCAAGCAAAACTACAATCTACAATGGAATGTAACAAATATGTACAAAATACACAGTGTTTACAATATTTATAATTAACAAACAACACAAAACCTCCCCTGGTCAAAAAAGATCAGGGAAATTGTTGCTCTGTCTCCTCACCCCCTGTCCAAAGTGGGGAAAGGAAGAGAGAAAAGTTTGGTTAGACTTAACCAAAATAGTGCAGCCAAGGTCAGCCAAAAGCAGGTTAATCTCTCCCAAGCGAAGCAAGCAGAGATCAGAAAAGAGAAAGAACTGTTTTGGTATTGCCAATCTTATAGCAGATATTTCTCCAATTAATTTGTTTAGAATAATCTTTAGTTTTCCTTTTTACACCCAATAGTGATTTATTTATAGTTTTCTACTTTTCTGCTCAAAATCTGTAGCAAAATTTTAAAGGCATAGCCTAAAGCCACCACACCGGGGCCCTTGTGTTTAATAATATCTTTAGGAGTGAAGCATCTTGGATATTTTCTTT
Source organism: Picus viridis (assembly GCA_033816785.1). NCBI lineage: Eukaryota > Metazoa > Chordata > Aves > Piciformes > Picidae > Picus > Picus viridis. Next base: position 22,613,979 of record CM066578.1, read on the forward strand.
AGAAGTGGACAGTAAAGTGAAATCTTGCATGGCACAGAGTTTTTTGGACAGGTGGGCCAAGTTGGCAAGCAGAGAAGTCTCATCAAAATCAGGCAAGTCCAGCAGTGAAAATAATTTAGTTCCTTATTGATAGCTATTGCACTTTCAGCTACATAGCAGCACTGAGTTAAGAGCTGTGCTGCAAAAAGCGTTTGAACAATTAAACTGACACAGTTTTTGCATAGATAAGCCCTGAACCACGTGTCTCCACCATGCATCCTAACACACTGATTTTTAATTTTTTTTGTTTACATCTCACAAAGCTGTTCATTGACACAGGACTGAACAAATAGACCAATTAGGGCCAAGTGTTTTGCAGACCTGTCAAGAGTTACCTCAGTGACACTTTTATTTTTCAAATACATGAGTAAATTTGGGAGCCTGAGTTCCTGATAGATCAGACTACATTAATAGTTCCTGCCTTTGCAATTACAGTCTTCCATTCCTAAAGACAATTCTTTCTCTGGAATTGCAAAACATTTTTCTCACAACTTGCAGCTGCAAGCTTCTTCAGGACAAGAGATACAGCACTTATCTAGTATCCTGTGCTTTTATATCATTGTTCAAAGGATTCATGTGTCTAATAACCAGTGTGCCTGGCTTGTGATGTTGTCATTTATAGGCCTTTCAGAATTTATAAACTACCATCACAATCGTCCCTGCTCAGCTCACTCTTCATCATTATAAATGTGCCTTCATGAAACCTTCAGGAAGCTCAGGACACTCCTCCCCAAACACTAAATCTCTCCCGTTACCTAAAACTCAAAAATCTGACCTGGAGGTGGCCACTCATTACACCAAAGCGGGGACATAGACACAGGTCTTGCTGAATAGTCAGGTGACATCTGGGCTGCCTCTTAGTCTGGTTGTTCCAATTGGATGCTACTGTGTCTGGAGACTGTCAGGTTTTAGTCAGTATCAAGAGGTTACAAATGATGTACTGCCAAGGCTAGCATAGGCTTCCCTGTGCAGCCTTGCCATCAGTTCTCTGCTATGCTCTGGAACAATTAATTTTTAAAGTGCACAAGGAAATAGCTCAATCTCTGTCCTAGTCATCCATTTAGAGACTGCCAAAACAGTACTGGATTTGGAGATGCATGAGATAGGCTACATATTTTAAAAAACCTTTACGTGGTGCAGAAGATGGAGCACTGGCTGCTCCTCAAGTTTTGCAAATTTGGGGGAGATACTACAGGCTTGAGAAGTTCACACTAGCACAACCCTGTGTAAAGCCCAGTGACAGGACTTCCAACACATGCAGTATTTCATAATCTCATCCCTCATGCTGAGCTTCTCCCTGAGGGAAAGAGTGGAAATAGCAGGGAAGCAGCTCACCCTAAGGCACACTGCCAAGCAGCTTTCTTTTACAATTACTCCATACTAAGCCACATTGTAAGATAATTATTTCATTAACTGGAATGCATGTTGGGACAGAACAATCTTTGTCCTCTCTTTTCATCTCCAGTTAGGAACAATATGGGAGGGGAAAGCCTTTGAACACCCATGTGTTTACCTCGATTTAATAGCTCTGAATCTAGAGAAAGTTAGGGAGTTCACCAGCAAGAGTTAAATATTCAATGGACCAGGCCAAGAAATACACAAGCATTACACGGTATATATTGTTCTCTGCAACAAAAGCACAAGAAGAGTTGAATATACTGACCTGCTTGACCATCTGTGACCAGGCATACCAGTTTCATTAATTCCAAGGATTATCCATTACAACCCTACAGGTAGGTGATCACTCTGCTTTACCTTCACTCAAAATAGAGAACTAATCAAACACAGAAACATCTAACAAAAGCAAGCCCAAGGCACTAGTCAGGACAACATTCATATCTTTCAGAGAAATGGAACGGGCTGGAAGAGGTAAGATCCTTCCTAGTTAAACAAATGGGACTAAGGAATAGAGTCCTTGACTCTAAAGAATAGGAAGACAGAAATGCTGGCAATTTTATATCTAATATCTTGAAAACAAGACCCTGAAATAAATGTGTTGTTGAAAACAATATAATATTTCTCATGAAATCTTCAATCAAGTATTTGTTCAGCACATGTGATCTTGAAGAGAGCTGCATTTTAGAAAGAAAGGCCTTGCTGAGTTTTGTCCATAGAAGAGGTGTAGTGGCAGTTCCAGCAGCATCACAGGAAGAAGTGAGGGCTACAGTAAGTCTCATCTGCACAGATAATACAATACAATACAATAAACCAGGTTGGAAGAGACCTTCAAGATCATCGCGTCCAACCCATCAAACAACTAGATCATGTCACCAAGCACCCCATCAAGTCTCCTCCTGAACGCCTCCAATGACGGTGACCCCACCACCTCCCCAGGCAGCCCATTCCAATGGGGAATCACTCTCTCTGTATAAAACTTCCTCCTAAACCTGCCCTGGCGCAGCTTGAGACTGTGTCCTCTTGTTCTGGTGCTGGCTGCCTGGGAGAAGAGGCCAACCTCTGCCTGGCTACAACCTCACTTCAGGTAGTTGTAGAGAGCAATAAGGTCACCCCTCAGTCTCCTCTTCTCCAGGCTAAGCAACCCCAGCTCCCTCAGCCTCTCTTCATAGGGCTTGTGTTCCAAACCCCTCAACAACCGTGTTGCCCTTCTCTGGACACGTAGCACCGGCTCGTGTCATTGAGACCCCATATGCCCTTATGGTATGTGCAGTTTTCTGGCCAAGCACAAGAACCTGTCAGAATGGACTTATCCAAGTTTTAACAGCACACAGACTCACTTTAAAGAACGATTGGCTCAATGGGTAGTGTTGTAATGCTCATGCATATAGAGACACTCAATTGCTAATTGAAGAAGAGTAAATCCAGTGAGCTGTAGAAGATTTGCAATGTAACAGGGAAACGTACTAAAGGGAATATATCAACTTGATAAATAGTGCATCTAGAGTTCCTTTCACCTCAACCTATTAAAGCAACTGGAACTAATGTGTGATCAGCAGAGGTGGCTGTTGGAGAGATGATATTTGGATCCAAACAGGAAATGGAAAACCAGCAAATGTATCCTAGAATGGTTTAATTTTCAATATTCAGACAACTCATTTGAACAGTTGTGATCAAATCAATAAGCCCACAATTAAGTATACAGTCACACACTGTGGAGACTAAAATAGTGAGGTCTAGAGTGATCAATATATGAGCTTGCTCATTCCAGTTGTTACTGAAACACAAACATACAGCTGGTGCTTCTGCTACATACTGTGAATGAAGCTCATTCTCAGGATAATGCCACTAAGAAATGGATTGGATCCAGTGATTAATTTGACCCCATGTGTCTGGCAGGATGCAGACACTTGCATCTGCATGCAAAGACGTGAAATAAAAATGTAGCTTATTAGATGTGAAAGGAAAATTAATCTATGGTGGAACTGCTTCAGAGAATGAGCATGTTTTACAGCATCACACCCTTCTCTCAGCTGATTGTTTCTCTTATCCTGAACACTACAGCCATTAAAAAGTGCATACAACTGCCTGCAGCACTAAAGAAAGCTGACAGGTCTGTCTGGCTTCATGCTCACTTTGTCTCATTGTGGCTATCATCATGCTCAGAAATGCAAGCATATACTGGTGGCATCTTTGCTGAAACAAATTATCCAGGCTAGCTAAAGCTGCACTGTGGTTCTTTCCAAGGAGAGCTACTGGCTTGTGATTTTGATCAGAGCCCTCTGTTCCCATTAGATTTGTAATGTATGGTCATTTCTGCATGGCCACTTGCCCAATTAGTTGCCCACATGATCACACCATGGCTCATCCATTTTATTTGTCCTTTCAAAACCCAGTTTTGGTGATTTTGTCCATTTCCTCCAATTCCAAATTACAGTATAAAACCATAGGGTGAAGAGACCCTTCTGCTGCTGATACAGCACTTGGGGCAGTTTGGGACCTGGTCTGTCACTAAGACAAGCCAGCAATTTCATAACAGGAGTTAACAAGTAACAGAAAGAGTGTGCAACTGAACCCAAATAACCTTCTGATTCTGGGATTTTGGCTATTAAAGCTTTGAGATATGACTCTTTGGCTTGTGAGCTGAGGAAAAAGCACAATACACCTGAATATAATAAGGTAGGGACTTTTTAGTCCCTAGAGCCTTTAAAAACCTTTGGGTTTAGAAAGTGACACAGAAAAAGCTCTTTTTGTGTCAGATTTTCTGGCAGTTCTTTCCTAAGTAAAAGCTCCATGTTTCAAAACATTAGTAAGACATCTTGTGATGGCCCATTTGTTTTGGTTGCGAGGGATTCAGGTTCATCTTGTTCAATACACAGTCGCTGCTTTTGGAGTGATGGTATCTTTCTTAAGTTGCCTATAATTAAAGTTGCTTTATAATGAAGCATACTATCCCAGTTAGGATGGAAGTGGTGTTCACGCAAATTTCTGCTCCAGTGCATATCCTGCCTAGAACAAACAAAAGAAATCTTTGAGTAGAATGAATGGCTAAGAGTAAACGGTAATTAATGAAATAGTCCCATGGGAAGGAAGACACTGCTGCTTCTTTCTTCCACTAACTTTTACCTTCCTTTTTTTCCCCCCGATTTGTACTATATTTTTTAAAAAAAATATTTTTATAACTTTACTTAAAGCTGTTGTTCCTAGCCTAGAAACAAAGAGGGTCAGAATTGAGGATGAATGCAAAATATTTTTTTAGTGACATAAGTATCTGAGCATCTGCGTGAAGCTTTCTGCTGTGCTTCCAGAAACACAAACACAACCACCCAGAAAAAGGGGAGAAACAGTGGGTTTCATCTACCATCATGTCTCAAAGATTTGGGACATCTCCAGTATATGACATGAACAGGGAATGTATTACCCCATATAATCATTACAGTTCTTATTTGCAGATTATCTATAAACATAGCAGCGTCAGAGAGCTCCCAAAGCTGAGAACATCATCAACACAGCCCTGCCCATCTCTGGCATGTCCTTGTTGTCAGGGCTTGAAGGTGGATCAATACAAAACAGATTGTGATGGCCCAATTTTAATTAAGGGCAACAAGGCTGGTGAGAGGCCTTGAGCACAAGCCTTATGAGGAGAGGCTGAGGGAGCTGGGATTGTTTGGCCTGGAGAAGAGGAGGCTCAGGGGAGATCTCATTGCTCTCTACAACTACCTGAAAGGTGGTTGTAGCCAGGAAGGGGTTGGCCTCTTCTCTCTAGCAACCAGCACCAGAACAAGAGGACAGAGTCTCAAGCTGTACCAGAGGAAGTTTGGGCTTGAGGTGAGGAGAAAGTTCTTCACTGAGAGAGTCATTCATCATCAGAATGGGCTGCCCAGGGAGCTGGTGGAGTAACTGTCCCTGGAGGTGGAGGTGATGCCTGGAGGGGATTGGACGTGGCACTTGGTGCCATGGTCTAGTCATGAGGTCTGTGGTGACAGGTTGGACTCTATGATCTTTGAGGTCTTTTCCAATCTTAGTGATACTGTGATACTGTAATTTGTTTCTGTGCCACATCTCCATTAAGCTCTTGACAACCCCTGACTGTCAGTATCTCTGCCAGAGCCAGGATCCTTACCCTGCATGTCCATCACCTTCCAGAAGCATCATGTGACCAGCTCCAGGGCCTTAACTCCCCTAAACACAAGAGAAGGTTTTTAGATGACCCTATGGGAGAGAAAAAAAAATCTGTACTAGTAAGTCCTGCAGCTTCTCTTGTAATTTCCAGTGTGTGCACACCCATGAAGCAAACTCCATTTAAGGTCGAAATTGCAGCAGGGCAGAAACAAGCCAGCTAAGTCTAATATATACCTGCAGAGAAGATTAAGATGTCTGTGTGCAAAGCAATATCACTACAAGCAAATTGCTGCATATATTCACAGTGATATTCAAATTCTCAGCATTAGGGCCTCCAATGTCTTTATCTGGGCACTAGACTGGACAAAGACATAGATAATCATCTTTAAAATGTGGCAACAGGAGACATGACAGCATGGAAAAAGACCTGACAATATGCCATGTAATTTCTGTTTGATATCCATGATTCTCTATGGAGAGTGGTAAATACCAGCAAACACTATCTCTTTCTTAACATATGGCAATGTTATTTCAAGACTATTGTTTTTAAACTTCTGCAGACTTGATTTTGCTTCACAGAGAGTTCAGTCCTGTCCTCAAAATCTGAGAGAAGGAACCCACCAGTTACCATATGGGCTCCAAATATAGGACCTAGTAGACTCACACACTATCAAACTCTTGAGGTCATTTAGTATTGAGATATAATATATTAACTTGGCATCAAATTAGCATATCACTTAGAGACAGTGAAGGAAACTTTCAGACTGAAATATGTTTCTGTATATCAGGTTCCAGAGTTCCTTAAAATGGAGAGATCTTACTCACTTAAAGTGAATTTTCTTCAGAACTCTAGAACATTCATAAAAATGAGTGGTAGGAGCTGACACAATATTGCCTACCTCAAATAACACACAATGTCCTATAATTGACACATATTCATGTCAAAAGGAGCACCCCAATAAAGAGGATGAACCATTGTAATAAATTAGTTTTCTAGTCTCTGTGCAAATAAACAATCTCTCTTCATACAAAACTCTGCTGCTTCAGCTGTTCTTTTCAATAGTCAGCACTGTGAGATAGCCACAGACCACTGAGTTTAATATTTCTTTGAGTACTTCTGAAGTTCTGTTTCTGAGGAAGCAACTGTGAGAAAATTCAAGTTTGAACAGAATGTTAAATTCTTCCACCTTTTACTCTGTAGATTCTTCTACATCTTCAAATAAAATGAAACTCTTGCACTTGTAGAGCATCTTCTGCTTGAAATCTCACAGGAATATTAATTAATGTTACACAATTATGCTTTTGTGGTACAGTACCACAGACAAGAGAACTATGCTGTGGTAAGGCTAACTGATTCCACTGTCTCCTTGAGAGTGGGGTTCAGGGCTCACAGCACAGCCCTGAACTTCAGGAGCAAGGAAAATCAGGGCAAGAGGAAATTCAGGGCAAGATCAAAAAAGATTCAACAATGGCTACAAAACATACATATATTACATTATATTTTAAAATACACATACGTGTAAACCCACCTCTTCAGCCAAGAAACAGTTGAGAAAGTTAGCCATTTCATCTTCATATTTGCTTGCACTTGTACATAGCAAGCCAAAAGAATATGCAAGGGCTGTATTTCTGGTCTGAGTCAAACCTTAATGCAAGATCTGCACTATGTCTATAGGAAGCTGCACTATCACAGAGCCCACAATATTGTTCAACAACATAAACTTGGGAAGGAAATTAATTAAGGAGAGTTCTGAACAGCCCTATCTTCCCTGGCCAATTACCTCTGTCTCAGAGAAAGCCAGGAGGGCTACCTGGCTTACTTAACCACTTGACTCAACACTCTTCATCCTCCTGCAATGCCAGGTTCCCCTCACACAAAAGCAAAGCAAAGCAAAAGCAATGAAAAATCTCCCCCCTGACTTCCAGTGAGGGAACGTCTTCTGGATAGGAGAAAAGAATGCTCACACATTCTGAAGCATGGCAACAGCTCAGTAGAAGGTTCTGGCACAAAAGACAGGTTATAGTCTCTATCTAGCCAGACACCATCACATGCTCCCGCTTTCCTATGGTTTATAGGGGTCTTCTGTCCTCACTATGTCACATAACACAGGACTTGTGGCCTCTCAGCCATCTGAGAGAAGCACACTCATGATGTGACATAAGCCACACAACTCTTTGCATGGAGAAACAAACATGACGGTCTGAAGGAGAAACTCCAAAAGACAACCATCTGAGATTTCTGTTGTCCACTTCAAAATCAGTGGTGTTCCCCCATCCCTAAGAGTTTTCACCTTCAAAAAATGTCACAGTAAGCTAAAGTGATTCACAGAGCTTTTGTTTATGCAACAAATGAGGATATGGTTTCAAAGGGATTATGCACTGACCTAGCCCTACTCCCACTGCAAGCTGTGGCAGAGTTCCAGGTGACACCAGCAGGAGTAGTATTGGAGTGGTGGGATATTATTTTGAAAATCAGATGGAACAAATCTCTCAACCACATCTGCTTTCCCTTTCCCCCTTCTCTTCACCCATCCACACCCTTCTGTTGATGTCACTAGTTCTGGTGAAAAGATGTATTAATTGGTTCTGCATGGACAAGACTACATTGAGGGAGGTGTGTTGTCATAATCTAATCTAATTAAAATGATTCTTATGTCTGAGTGAGTGTTTAAACAAGTAAACAGGGCAGCCCTTGACAATGGATGCTTGCTGTGAAAATGATGGAAAGCGATGAGTAATTTCAATCCAAGCTGAGTTCCTAGCTTTCTTGCCTTTCCATCTACCTATCTTTTAAGTCCTAATTATATGTAATCAACAGTATAAGCAACATGATTTTACTTGTAGTTGACAAATTCATGGGTTCATTTTGCATGCTTTCAGATATGTACATACCAATGAATATACACGCTCTACCCGAGAATGTTGTGCATCAGGTAATTACATCTTAGCCCAATTAAAGAAGCTATCTAAACAAGCACAGTTTCTTTTATGTCCACAAAGCTAATTTAAGAATATAGCAGGCATGCTTAGGTCAGCCCAACAATGAAGGCTGATAGAATTGACCTAATTTATTGACTTTACCTCATTAATGTTTATAGATATGCAAAGGGTGAGTGTCAGGAGGACTGAGACAGACTCTTCACAGTGACTTCGATGATAGGACAAGGGGCAGTGAGTACACACTGGAGCACAGGAGGTTCCATGTGAACATAAGGAAAAAATTTTTCACTGTGAGAGTGACAAAACTCTGAAACAGGCTGCCCAGGTATGATGTGGAGTCTCCTTCTCTGGACACATTCAAAACCCACTGGGATATGTTCCTGTGTGACACCTAGGTGATCCTACTCTGGCAGGGGAGTTGGACTAGAAGAACTTTCGAGGTCCCTTCAGACCCCTAATGTTCAGTGACTCTGTGATTCTGTGTGGTTCTGTGAATTAAAAGGAAGGCCACTAATGCATGACTATATTTTTGGCTGGACTTTCTCAGTAGGGTGTTTCTGCATTACATCAAAACTAGTAATCCATCTGGGGGCGAATAAGGCAAATCAGCCCTATTTCAAAGTGACTGGAAAGGCTGTATTACAAGTGCATCATCCACATTTAGCCACCAAAACCAGTGCCTGAGTTTTAGGGTGTCTGAGTATACGCCCTTCTAATCCTCTACACCCTTTGGGAGGAGCAATCTGGGAGGAGTAATCTCTGAAAGGAGTTTACTTTCCTTGAAGGATTATCTACACTGACAGGGATGGAGACCAAGGCAGACTTATGATATTGGAGCATTTAATACTTGTCTTTCTCCTGTCCATCAGCTGTTCCTGCAGGACAGGTGAGCAGGGACCAGAGATGATCCTGTCATGGATCCATCACCCATGGTGCCTATTCCCTGGTTACTGAACACAGGGTCAGAGTCAGGGCTGCTAACAGGGCCCAGGGACAGGCCCAGGCCCAGTGAGAGGATGGGCCAGGTCCAGAGTCTAGCTAGAAAGCGCATCCAGGAGCAGCAATAAGGTCCTCCTTCAGCCTTCTCTTAACCAGACTAAACAATCCGAATTCCCACTCATCATAAGACATGTTCTTTGGACCCTTCACCAGATTCATCCCTCTTCTCTGGATCCATTCTAGCACCTCAGCATCTCTCAAAACTGAACACAGTACTCAAGGTGTGGCTTCACCAGTGCCAAGTACATGGGCACTTTCCTACTTCTGCTAGACACACTGTTCCCGATACAGAACAGGATGGTGTTGGGCTTCTTGGCCACCTGGGCACATTGCTGGCTTCTATTCATCTGTCTGTCCATTAGCACCCCCAGGTCCTTTTCTGTCAGGCAGCTTTCCAGCTACTCTACCCCAAGCCTGTAGTGTTGCCTGGGGTTTCTGTTATCCAAGTGCAGGACCTGGCACTTGGCCTTTTTTAAGCTCATACAACTGACATCAGTGCATCAACCTAGCATGTGCAGATCCCTCTGCAGAGCCTTCCTTGAGCGTATCAGTATTTCTGCTTCAGTTAGTGCCATCTGTAAACTTACTGAAGGTGCACTGTCCTGAAGGGACAAAGCCTCAGGTATGCCCTGAACCAGACAATAAAACAGGAACCAGGAGGTCTGTCTTTTCAGGAGATTGCCCACATTGCCCAGGCTTGTCTGAACGTGCCCTGGGCTCCAAGTGGGCCAGATGTGTGTGCTTTTGGCCATGTTTGGAGAAAACCTGGTTCTATAGGTTGACGTTTCCCATTTCTATCTCTTAATCTTTGTTGCCACTGGCGATGATTGTTATGGGAAATCTGTAAATACTAGCCCAAATGGTGAGCCTTTTGTCTTGCTTTGACTAAGATCTGGGAGAGAAGCCACAAGCCTTACCCTGCAAGCCTGAGAACCCAAGCCTCACTTGCCTTGCAATTTGGAATCTGTGCCATGCCTCAGTTTACCCAGAAAGACACAAGTCCCCTTTGCAGTAACGCATCATAAAAGCCTGAAACCCCAGGACAGTCTGTGGATCCTGGGAAGATGCTTCAGGAGCCACCCACCAGTGTGCCAAGGCCAGCATAGCCATCAAGACAGCGTGGCATCCCTGCTGGCAACCAGCACCAGTCTCTTGTCATGTGAGGTACAGGAGAGCACCTCAAAAGTGGCTAACACACAGCAGCAGCACCCCCATACTTGGGTGGAACTCCTTGTGAGTAACTGATTTTAGCTTGCCTCCTTGTTAATGGTTCTTGTCAAATCTCCCCCAGTGGTCGAGGGCCATGGTGTGCTGGAGATTCTCTTTCCCAGTTATTTTTCCAGTTTGCTTAAAACTGTTTAAATTGTGATATTGCCTAAATATTGTACATTACCACTGTAAATATATATTCCATCCATACACTGAACTCACTAATGAGTTTTTGGCAATTTTCATATCTATAGAATAGTTATTAATATTTTTATTAATATAGTATTTGCCTTACTAATTTTCATAGTCATAACTATAATGTGCACTTAATCCTCTCATCCACATAATTGATAAAGATACCAAAGAAGACTGGCCCCAAAACTGTCTTGTCTCCATCAGGATCATGACACAAATATGGCTGGGTGCTGCACTTTGGTCACAACAACCCCATGCAGTGCTACAGGCTGGGGTCAGAGTGGCTGGAGAGCAGCCAGGCAGAAAGGGATCTGGGGGTACTGGTTGACAACCGGCTGAACATGAGCCAGCAGTGTGCCCAGGTGGCCAGTGGTATCCTGGCCTGCTTCAGAAATAGTGTGGCCAGCAGGAGCAGGGAAGTCATTGTGCCCCTGTACTCAGCACTGGTTAGGCCAAGCCTTGAGTCCTGTGTCCAGTTCTGGGCTCCTCAATTTAAGAAGGATATTGAGACACTTGAATATGTCCAATTGAGACACTTGAATATGTCCAGAGAAGGGCAACAAGGCTGGTGAGAGGCCTTGAGCACAAGCCCTGTGAGGAGAGGCTGAGGGAGCTGGGGTTGTTTAGCCTGGAGAAGAGGAGGCTGAGGGGAGACCTCATTGCTCTCTACAACTACCTGAAGGGTGGTTGTAGCCAGGAAGGGGTTGGGCTCTTCTCCCTAGCAACCAGCACCAGAACAAGAGGACACAGTCTCAAGCTGCACCAGGGGAAGTTTGGGCTTGAGGTGAGGAGAAAGTTCTTCACCGAGAGAGTGATTCGCCATTGGAATGGGCTGCCTGGGGAGGTGGTGGAGTCACCGTCCCTGGAGGTGTTCAAAAAAGGATTGGACATGGCACTTGAAGCCATGGTTTAATTAGTCATGAGATCTTGGGTGATAGGTTGGACTTGATGATCTCTGAGGTCTTTTCCAACCTTATTGATTCTATGATTCTATGAAAAGCTGACCTCAGCTTTTCACATATAAAAGGGAACACAATCACAATGTTTTACTACCCTGTGAATAGCATAAAGTGGAGAGTATCAGGTTTTATGAGCTCGTTTCTGTCCTCATACTCTAGACCATTCTTATTAATTCTTCTCCACTATGCTCAGTTCTCATCTGTTTTTTTGTATGTTTAAAATAATGTTAAAGAGTTCATAAGTGACAAAGTTACAACCTGAGACAATGTACAAAATATGTCTCTGTCATAAACTAAAAGTGTAGTTAAAAAAAAAAATTCATGTATGTCTGAAATTCCTGCGAAAAGAATATATGACCATGTTGAAAACAAATAAGGCTGATATTTAGTGCATAATTCAACTCAAATGTCCCTTCAGATGAAACTTCTGCTCTTTATGAAGCTCAAAAAAATAAAACCTTAAGTAATAAGAGTTATGAAAATATGGTTCTAATATCTACGTCAGCTTTTCCACATTAATCAATTGTCCAGACTTGTTTCCACTGCATTTCTTTGGAGAATTATTCCAGTACTGGGCCTGTCTCTAGTTTTGATTAACACATATATGACTGAAATAGCTGACTTCTTTTTAAGTATCTTGGTTCAGACTGAGGAGCATAACTACAGGCATCTGAGTTTAAAAAAGATTGACCTAAAGGCTGAAGCATTCCTGGGTTTGTTTAAGGAAATCTATACACTCAGCCATGCAAAAACAGCTGCAGAAAACCCATCTGATTGCTTCAGGAGTGCTGAACCAGAGTTCCTCCCAGACTGGGCCAAAGACGTTAACAAAAAGATTCCCAGACCCTTCCCATTCTGTGTTAGGAATTACCCAGTTAATTCATTTACTCAGGAGATTGTAATCGAATGGAATCCCCACTGCGTACTGCAGTTAGTGCACATCTTGGGTACTAGAGTCCCCAGCTTGCCCAATGGACTTGGCAGGGACAGCACAGTGGTCACTGGAGCTGTGGAGGAGAATCAGATATGTCTGTCACCCTACCTCCCATTTCCATTTTCCCTGCCATAGCCTTGGCACAGTTCAAACCCCCAGTGAAACATTTGTATAGAGGCTATAGAACCATACAAAAGTGAGACACAGGATTATTGGACCCAAGAAGCAAAAGAAGTCCCTTGGTCCTGCCATGTCCTCCTTGATTTGTTATCCAATACAGGTTGCCTCTGGAAGAGAAACAAAGAAGATGAGCTCAAGTATCTAGTCTTAAATCTATTACAGTGTATTTCTACTGTTTAGTCATGCTTAGATTTGAAATACAGGAAGATGAAAGCACCAAGGCATTTTCTCCTCTTAAGTCTTACGAAGAAAAGAATAAGCTTGATTCAGAAAGAATTGTCTCAACTAAAAAAGTTTGTAGATAGTAGTTTTATTGACACTAAAATGACATCTGCCAAAATCATAAGATTTATAGTGAGCTATGAAATCAAAGGTCACAGCACCAGACCAAATCAATAGCCATGAAATTGCAGCATACAGAATGCTGCACTGTCAAGCAGGAAACATGACAGGCATAGTCATTCCTCACTCTGAAATTGCTTGAGGGAGAGTGTTGGACTTCTGGGCTCTTCCTCACAGGAGAAGAGCACCTGGTGGGTCAGGAGGAGACCAGGGTCAACTGCTTTGGTTGGGATCAGGCCTGGCCTGAGAAAAGTGCCCAGACTTGGAAACAATGAAGTAGGTTTTCCTGTTACTAATAACTCATATTCACCAGTCCATATCCTTAATTACTTCCTGTTTGGACCTGTTCTGTGTATTTATCATGGCACTGAGCCAATATGCTATTCCAATATCAGTGGAAATGTGTAAGATGTTCCCATAACTGTCATAAAGATGTTGTATGCTTGTGCTGGGGAAGAAGCATCCTCAAGCCACATCTTTATGACAAATGATGAACCCCTTTGTGGTAAATAATAGGAAATATTTTGGGAATACTCTGGAGGCTGAGAGGAAATAGCTTGCTATCCACCAAAGCAGTAAGCAAGGAGAAAAATAATTATGCACCCAGTCTTGCTCCTGATCCACAAGCAACTCAGATGTCCAATATAAAGTCAAGTATCATTTTATATAGAAGACATAGCAGAGTCTGGTTCCCTATGCCATTCCTGGAGCTGCATCCAGGCTTGTGCAACCCTTGCATCCAGTGAACTTTTATTTATCTGCTGATCCAATTTATCCTAAATATGTATAAAGATACACAAGAGTTTTTAAAGTGTCTACAATTAATTTGAAGACTAGATTTGTTTTGCAAAATTGCAATCCAGCACATCAGTAAGGCAGTGAGCCATGAAAGCCCTCAATTTTGTGCTTGATTTGCTTGTGTCACTGGAGTTTATTTTGTCCTGTGACCTAGCTCTTATCCAATCTGCTTTGATGAGTGTGATGGCAATTCCTTGCCTATTATCCACTCTGTGATAAATATTTTACCTCTTCAGTCTTTTTCTTTATCCATAGCTTGCTATCAGTGTGAAAGAAATGCACTACTTGCATGATACTAGCCTGAGTAAGTGAACAGTGAGTCCCTCACATCTGGATGAAGATGCTCCCAACACTTGTTTAGTGACATCTTGACACTACAGTTCTGTTTCTCGGTTTTGTGTTTCTTTTATGACCACTCTCACCACCACCATCACTCTGATTTCAACAGATCAAATGGGGCAACAGTTGGCTTTTCCCAAGTGGTAATTTATTCTGGTTAGAAAAATAATGGCTATAAGCAGAAAAGCCTTCCCATCCCCAGTAGCTGCTATTTCCCTTCACTTAGGCAGAGGTTAGTTCCATTTTAGCTTCTTTCAAAAGTTATCTTCACTTCAACAAGCTTGTTTTTTTTTTTTTTTTCACTCTCATCCTGGTCTAAATCCATGTTATTACCTCAGGCACTTCTCTTTCTGTTTCCATCAGGCGTTTATTTGTATGATAATACTTCCATGCCTTAAACCATTGTGAAGTCATTCCTCATAATAAATGGCATTTCTTTAATGTGATGTCCCTGTTCTCCCATCTTGTCTTCATTTTGTTTGTTCAGATTGTAAGCTCTTCAATACTGCATCCAGAATTCTTAAGAGCGGTTATTTTTGTGCATTTTAACCTGAAGAGCATACAGTTTTACAATGGGCTGTAGAACAGTCCTACCAATACACCACATCAAGCTGTGTGAAAAGCAGTTTAAACCACAGAAGTGCTGCAATAAGGCTGCAATTTCTCTCCATCTCCTCCTGTAGAAGGCAAAGCAGACAACAAAGTCTTATGAATGGTCTATATCAAATTCTCACTTCCATGGGCAGTATTCACAAAAGCATACTGGCTTAGCAAGTGTTGTTAGTAACTGCCTAGGATAGGTGCAAAGTGATGAGAGATCCTTGCTAAAACTAACCAACATTACTGAACTTGTCTTTCTTGATTCCTCAATTGAAATATTTGATGATGAACTTCATTACCTGGAATCACTAACAGGGATGATCCTCTGAGCACAAGGGAGCAGTGCAGTAGAAGATCATTAGGAAACTTAGGAAGTTTGTGATCATTTGGAAAAAAACACAGCCACAACCTACCCACAGCAAGAACTAACACAATTATCTTTTCCCTTTCTCTTTCTTCACATTTGCAGTCACAACAACAGCTCCCTTCCTGCCCATCAGTGCAAGTATTTCACAGACAAGTATGTCTCTATCTCATCTCCTTCCCCATATGCTAAATATTCTCACTGTTCATCTTCAGTAAGTGGTACTTCCACAGATCCTGAAAGGCACCTTGGCAGAGCTGCGCTCAGTATCTGGAGAGGCTTCCTGGTCCTAATCTTCAACTCCACCACTTAATTCTGTTACAGATATTTCCACTTAATGAGTGACACTAGTAGGAAGAGGCTAGCAAGAGCTGATTCAACAGTAATCTCTGCCATTCTGCATGCTCCACTTGTCCCCAGAGATACTGTCTATATCTGTACTGAAACCTGTGGCTGAGTGACATCTGTTGAGACATGTGCCTTACCCTCACTACTACCATCTGATTGTGACAGCAAAGCTGTGAGCTTTGTCCCTTTCCATATGGCCTTTCCATAGCCAAACATACAAGCCTGGCAAGCTATCACTGAAAAGGGCCAGATTGAGAAGCGAAAGGGGTTAAGTAACCAAGGAGTAGGGCCATGAGCCACAGTCTGACATGGTAGCATAGCTGTCATACCTCTCCCACAGCCATGGGCACTGGAGAAGGAAGGGAGAGAAGAGAAGATGGAGTGACACAGAAAACTTCCAGGAAGGTGCTTGTCCTCAGCGCTTCTTGCTCTTAACC
Source organism: Picus viridis (assembly GCA_033816785.1). Classification (NCBI taxonomy): domain Eukaryota; kingdom Metazoa; phylum Chordata; class Aves; order Piciformes; family Picidae; genus Picus; species Picus viridis. Next base: position 22,630,179 of record CM066578.1, read on the forward strand.
CAAGACATTTTTTTTTTTCACCACAGGGCTTTGTGGCCAGTTGATTCAGCACTGAAGGGGCAGTTACAGTTGGCACCATGTGCATTGTGACAGGAACTCAGGGGATATCCTTAAATGCATATATCTCCTTGGCCCTTACCTGTATTTTTGTTCACTCCCCAGATGGAACAGAGAGATCGCTTACATCAGGAGCTGCAAGCCACAGGGCTTACCTATTTGCATGTTTTTCTCTAGTTTAGCATGACAGTTTGTTTGCCACATAATAAAAATGGAGCTGATTAAAGCATGTCTGGACCTGGACTAGTACGTCATTACAACCCCTTGGAACTGGCAGCATTAACAATCCTCCACACCCCAGGTGGTTCTTCTCTTATTGGCCTAATTATACCTACCTTACTATCCACTGCACTGATATGAATCACAAAGTCTTTATGGGCACATATGCTCATGTACTGCATAACTGCATAGACACTGCTCCTTACAGGCCATATTTTCCCTGGTGAACAGCAATGGTAGCGCTTGCTGCTAGCAGAGAAACAGAATGTGGCAGTTCTGCTTTGCTGCAGTGAGGGATGTCAAGCAGGAAACTGCACTGCTGTTGTTTGCACATTGTGTGAGGAGAGGCCATTCAGACAGCTGCATCCTATCCTTTCCTGCAGGAAGAAATTTATCCTGAAAACCCAATAGTGCTTGAAGTTGTTAGAACTCTGTCTTCAGCCTTGTAGCACATCAGTCATGAATCATAGAATACTAATATGTAAGGGACCTCAAGGATCATCTGGTGCCAAGAGTGAGCTGATGGTAACACTTTAAGACACTTCTAAAAAGCATCTAAAGAAACTTCAGCCATGGCTTATTGGCAAATATCAAAATGGATAACCTGTGATCAGTAAATATTCACATTTCAGGGACCAGGAAGAGCCCACACATCTGTATATGAACTCTGTGTCTCTGTAGAGACCTCAAGAAGAAAGCATAGACCATGTCTTCTGGATGTAAATGTGTAGCACTACTCTTATTTAGATGCCCAGAGTGAATGAGATGTATACTAAGGCAGCTGTTCATTCATGGAGGGTATACAAAGGAGATACACTCACCACTGTAGAGCACACACCAAATTTCCTGCACACAGGACCAGTAACCATCAGCTCTGGGTTATACTTGTTCCTATATCTGCCTACACTGATGCAAGGCATGGGGAAAAATGACCTTCATACCAAAGGAGTTTGACCCTTCTAGCTCTGAGGAGGGATGGGAGGATCACCACCCTCCTTCCATCTCCTTTTGGCAGTGTCCTTGTCATGCAGAGAAATGATGATGGGAACAACAGTGCCCTGTGACTCAAAGGGCCAAAACAGCTCAACGCCTCTTCTCTGAGCTAAGGTCCTGAAGGCAGTGCTGCTTGTTATCCTTCCACAACTGCTAGACCATGTAACCATATGGTTTAGAAACTGGATCTTTTCTTTAAGCAGGTGGAGGAAGATAACTTGTCAAAGGCTTACATTTAAAGATCCAGAGACACTGCGGTTAAGGGCCTGCCTTTGGGTACATGAAAGCAAGAGATTCATTATATGAAAATTTTAATATTTCAGGAGACTTAGGGTTACAAATGCCAACACTTTTCTCTGTCACTCAACATTTGGATTCTCTGCAGTGATTCCAAGGTAAAATCACCTGTAACCCATTACTTGTTTCCTGAACACCCAATATGAGAGCTGGGTGTCAAGAAGGAAGGGACAGCCTCTTCTCACTTGTGCCCTGGGATAGGACAATGTAAACTACAGCACAGGAATTTTCACCTCAGCATGAGGAAGAACTTCTTTACTGTAAGGGTCACATAGCACTGGAGCAGGCTGCCCAGAGAGGTTGTGGAGTCTCCTCCTCTGGAGACTTTCAAGACCTGTCTGGATGTGTTCCTGTGTGACCTACATTAGATTATATAGTCCTGCTCTGACAGGGAGGTTGGATTTGATGATGTCCAGAGGTCCCTTCCAACCCCTAACATCCTGTGATCCTGTGAGTACTCCACCTGGAGTACTGCGTCCAGTTCTGGAGCTCCTATTACAGGAGGGATGTGGACATGCTGGAACGTGTCCAGAGAAGGGCCACGAGGATGATCAGAGGGCTGGAGCACCTCTCCTATGAGGACAGACTGAAGGAGTTGGGGCTGTTCAGTCTGGAGAAGAGAAGGCTCCGAAGTGACCTCATTGTGGCCTTCCAGTATCTGAAGGGGGCCTACAGGAAGGCTGGGGAGGGACTTCTCAGGATCTCAGGTAGTGATAGGACTAGGGGGAATGGAATGAAGCTGGAGGTGGGGAGATTCAGGCTAGATGTGAGAAGGAAGTTCTTCCCCATGAGAGTGGTGAAGCCCTGGAATGGGTTATCCAGGGAGGTGGTTGAGGCCCCATCCCTGGAGGTGTTTAAGACCAGGCTGGACGAGGCTCTGGCCAGCGTGATCTAGTGTGGGGTGTCCCTGCCCATGGCAGAGGGGTTGGAACTAGATGATCCTTGTGGTCCCTTCCAACCCTAACTGATTCTATGATTCTATGATTCTATGATATCTTTACAAACACTGTGATTCAATACTGTTCCCACACGTGAATACCCAGCAGTGTCTGGGAGGCAAGGAACTGTGTGGATTTGCATAAGCCTGAACATTTATGTATACAGAAGAGTCTAAACCCCCAAGTGTTTCCAGAAACAGGGAACTTAATGCAAATGATAAAATAAAAGAAGATGCAAGTGTCCTTCCCAAAATCTTTTTAAAAAGTCAAATTTGCTCTCTCCTGATTTATCCAGCTCTCTATTGATTTATCCAGCTGGTTTAGAAGGATAATTTTAATTAAACTCTTGCTTACAGGAAATATTTTACATGATTAAAAAAAAAATAATAATCTATGTTTCTTCTCTCCTCTCCCTCCTTTACATAAATATTGCATTCATAAATCCAGTGTGTGATAAAATCCTCTCCTAATTCATATGATCAAGTCCCCAGAAGATACCACTGCCTGTGAAGTTTTGCCAACTATCCAGCTAAGCCTGGTACTGTGAGCGTTTCAAACTGCTTCTTGTGCATTGCTCCATTCCTAAACAAGTTTTAAAGTGTTGTGCCTCTCATGGGTTTTCATAAACCTTCCTCAGGCACAGCTTCCACAGAGTTTCATTTGAAAAACAAGCAAACAAGCAAACAAACAAACAAACAAACAAAACCAACAAGGCATTTAGCGCTGCTTACATAGAGGCAATCTGCCAGCCTCTAAAGACAGGAATTTCCCATAACATCCTGCCCTATTTCACCAGCCTCTTTATCACCTTGATATTCAAAACAACAGAGGAATGTATGATGGAAATAATTTTTAACAAGCTGCCTTTACCAGTAAGTGACTCAAACTCACAATCCTTCAGCTCCTACACTACTGACAAGGCTGGAATCTGAACTGTGAGACCAATAAATCCCAGTTGAAAGACCTTGGGCAAGACAGACTTTGGGAATGATATCCATCACAAGTGATATACAAATTCTGCTCTCCAATTTCCTCAGAAGACAGGTTACTTCCTAGCGTCCCCTGCTCATTCCAACTTTCTGTCATTTAAACAGCCCCAAAAAAATTTATACGGTTCTTACTTTTAAATTATGGATAAATAATATGACTTCTACTCCCTTTTAAGAAGTCTTTTCCCTGTATATAACTTCTATAACTTATTTAAAAGAACATTAAATTATTATGGGGAAAAATGTACTGACAATTTGAATTTGTCTGATCATTACCCATAAATCTCTTCTGACATGATGGTTTCCTGTACCATTCTCTCCCATTAGTTCAGCCAAGGCCTGTCTGATCAGGCTGCTTCAGTTTTCAAATCTGATTTTCTCTTTTTCTTATTCTTTTTAGGACACATATCAACTTGACACTAGCAGTGTCCCTAATCATTATGCTGAATAACGTTCACTGAAGGCTCAGTGTCCCTTTACAGATCTGCAGACTCATCCCCATTCCCCTACACACCTCCCAGCTCACCTTGACTGCAGTCTTTTGATAATTAGAGGCTTCCAAACTTTCAAAGATCTTTTGTTCAGAGAACTTATCTCCATCCTCTTAAAACATCTTGAATGGTGTTGCCTGATATGTCCCATTGAAACACAGGCATAGCAATATATGTCACAGTATTCACAGAATCGGAGAATCACCAAGGTTGGAAGAGACCTCAAAGATCATCAAGTCCAACCTGTCACCAAAGACCTCATGACTAAACCATGGCACCAAGTACCCCAGCCAGTTATTGATTTAAAAGGTATGGGGGAAAAAAAATCTTGGAACACTATGCAGTTAGATTTTCCCCAAGTGTTATCTCTTCCAGTTTTACTGGAGTTACATCAGAAATTCCCTGGCAGGCTGTAAATACCCCCAGTTTGGTGTGAGGCTGACCTCCATGAGAGGAGAGACACTGCAGCCTATTCTCTGCATCACATCTAGCTGATAAAAAATAAGGAGGGGGGAAAAAAATAAGGCAACATCATGCATTAGGGACAATGTTGTAAGGAAAATGAAAATGTCAGTTATAATCCAAAGTATCAACTCATATAGACAGATTATGTTTAAAAATATCTTTGTAATGTCTTTATGGATCACAATTAATCCTGTAGGACCCTTTTCACACATTTGACCTGCTACCTATACCCATAGTATGCATGGCAAATGTGGCACTGTGACCGGTTTAGGCTGTGCCTTTAAGAAATGGCCACTTTCTGAACACTCTGGCTGAATGTATTGAAAACAAAGATATTCTAAACTAATTTCATTGGTAGATAGGTAGAATGCAACTTTAAGTTTTGGGTTCAGTCTGTTTGTGGTCAGTCTGTTCTTCTCTGTCCTGTGGGCTGGTCAGTTTCTCTCTTGCTGAAGCAACTGCTGCTGAACAGAGCGACCTTGAATTAACAGAGCTAACCAGATAAGAAAACTAACTCTTGCATACACTTTGAGCTAACAGAATTTTCTCCTTAATTGCCTTTCTCTCTCTCTCTAACCCTTTTTGGGAAAAAAGGGGAGGGAGGGAGGGAGGGAGGGAGGAGGGGAGTACAGGGGGAACGCCCCTGGCGGCAGGGGGGAAAAAGGTCTCCTGTATTATATCCATTGCTCTATATTTCTGTGTATATTGTAAATATTGTATATTTTTGTACATATCCATTGTAATCCATTTCTGCTTGTAAATAAAGCTTGTTTCATTTGCTTTCTCCAACTGAGTTTAGCTGTGGTATCTTCGTGTGTGTTGGGGGGAAACTTTCTCACCCTACCACAGGCACACAGGACTGCTAGTTCAGGGTTAGGAGATGGGGGCCCTGTCAGACTGCAATGTGAGATGACAGTGGAAGGTGGGTCCTTAGGCCTTGCACAGAAGCAGCTACTTCTAAGCAGCTGAGTGGAGTCTTGTTTTGTCAGAGCAGCATCTCCAGAGTCTGCCTGAGTTCCTACGCATACACACAACCACTAATCAGCACTATCAACTCTTGCATCTCTGTCACGAATTTCAGTTTATTTAGGAAAGAAATTGTGGCCGTTTAGGCTGGGTGCCTCCAAAAAAGAAGCCACAGAGTTGAGACTTCCAGTTCAGCCCAGTGGGTGGGCACAGGAAATAGTGTATTTCTACCCATAAATCCTGCACCCTTATAAATAGGTTGGACCTATTTTAAATAGGAGCTTTTGAAGGCACAGGAACTGGCGGTTCCCATCTGCCGAAAGATGAGCCGGCGGGGAAGTCGACCAGCCTGGATGAGCAAGCAGCTCCCGGAGGAACTAAGGGAAAAAAAGAGGCTGTATCACCTTTGGAAGGAGGGGAAGGCTTCTTGAGGTATGTTTAAGGAAGTTGTTAGATTATGTAGAAAAAAAATTAGGGAGGCAAAGGCCCAGTTGGAGCTGAGGCTGGCCACCTCAGTGAAGGACAATAAAAAGCACATTTACAAAAAGCACTTTTACAAATATGTTAATGCCAAAAAGAAGGGCAGGAAGAACCTGCACTCCCTATTGGACCTGGAGGGGAGCACGGTGACTAAAGACGAGGAAAAGGCTGAGGTCCTGAACACCTTCTTTGCCTCAATTTTTAACAGTGAGGCAGGAGGAGTTCAGGACGAGTGGCCTCCTGAGCTGGGTGATGGGGTCAGGGAGCAGTGTAACGCCCTGGATATCCATGAGGAATTAGTTTGGGACCTGATGAGCCACTTGGACACTCACAAGTCCATGGGGCCGGATGGAATCCATCCTAGGGTGCTGAGAGAGCTGGCAGGTGAGCTGGCCAAGCCACTCTCCATCATTTTCCTCCAGTCCTGGCTGACCAGTGAGGTCCCAGATGACTGGAAACTGGCCAATGTGGTCTCCATCCACAAGAAGGGACGGATGGAGGAACCCGGAAACTATAGGCCGGTCAGCCTGACCTCAGTGCTGGGGTCGGAGTGGCTGGAGAGCGGCCGGACAGAGAGGGACCTGGGGGTGCTGATAGACAGCCACCTGAACATGAGCCAGCAGTGTGCCCAGGTGGCCAAGAAGGCCAACCGCATCCTGGCCTGCGTTAGGAATAGTGTGGCCAGCAGGAGCAGGGAGGTCATTGTGCCCCTGTACTCTGCTTTGGTTAGGCCACACCTTGAGTAATGTGTCCAGTTCTGGGCCCCTCAGTTTAAGAAGGACATTGAGACACTTGAACGTGTCCAGAGAAGGGCAACAAGGCTGGTGAGAGGCCTTGAGCACAAGCCCTATGAGGAGAGGCTGAGGGAGCTGGGGCTGTTTAGCCTGGAGAAGAGGAGGCTCAGGGACGACCTCATTGCTGTCTACAACTACCTGAAGGGTGGTTGTAGCCAGGAAGGGGTTGGGCTCTTCTCCCTAGCAACCAGCACCAGAACAAGGGGACACAGTCTCAAGCTGCACCAGGGGAAGTTTAGGCTCGAGGTGAGGAGAAAGTTCTTCACCGAGAGAGTCATTCGTCATTGGAATGGGCTGCCCGGGGAGGTGGTTGAGTCACCGTCCCTGGAGGTGTTCAAGAGGGAACTGGACGTGGCACTTGGTGCCATGGTCTAGTCGTGAGGTTTGTGGTTGCAGGTTGGACTCAATGATCTTCAAGGTCTCTTCCAACCTTGGTAATACTGTGATACTGTGTGATACTGTAAATCTGGCTGCAAAGTTATTGTTTTTCTCTTTCTTCCCTCTCTGCTCCCATGGGAGAGAGATGCTCTCTTATCTGGTAACAATGGGGGAGTGTCACAGGCCCCTTTTGGACTGAGCAACCTTTTTTCCCTGCACATTCTTGTCCTGTTTAGACCTAATGCCAGGATAAAAAGAGGAGGCAGGGTTGGACAGCCTGAAACCAGCCTATCAATGAGGCAGGGGGAAGAGCTCTGGGGTTTTTGGTGAGCCCCAACTGGGGAAAAGGGCAGTGCTGGGTTTTTGATCTGGTGTGAAGGAACTTGTGCGTTAAGATTAGACTAGTGATTTCTTTGAACTTTATATGCTTTGCTATGCTCACCACTATGCTTTGTATTTTTTGTGGTATATGAATTGCTTTTCCATTTAAAATTTCCCTTACTACCCAATCCATTTGTGTGAATGTTATTCTTTTGCCCCTTTTGCACCAACAGAGCAATCTGTCCTGCTCTAAACTAGGACAGAAATCTAAAGCTCTTTGGTTAATTTGATCAGATTTAATATCAGCTTTTGTTTTAAAAAATCATTGGAAAAATATTCTTGGCTTTCCAGCCCACAGAGAAAAGATTGAAAACATGAGACTCCAAACTTGATTGCAAAAGTCTTGAATTGTCTAATGCTTCAGGTGTCTTGATTTCAGCTCTGTCTCATTAAAAGCCTACACGTAGAATTATAAAACTATGTTCCTAATGAACATGCATGTGGCAGACATCCAATGTATAAAAAGCAGCCTTTGGAAGCACGACGAGAGTCCCTTAATCACTGCTACCCAATTCAGTTTATGAGTGGTGGCCAAGCACTCCAATAGACTTCAGGAGGGTTTGGATGTTAGCAGTAATTGCACAGCGTATATGGTTACAGTAAGTCTGTGTTCATTATATATCAGTGATATTCATTCCCTAAGATCCCACAGCTTTTATAAAATATTGAGCACTTAAGGGTAGGAAAACTGTTTCTATTAACTTTTTTGCCCAGTCTGATTTTTATTGCCTTTTTATGCTAGGCCCTCTTTTGACCACTTTGGCAGTAAATATTCTCCTAAAGGCTTTTTATGCTACCATTGGAAGTGTAAAGAAGTCTGGCTGTAAATGAGAATCAAGTCTAGTGAGTCCAAACAGAAATGTATAAAGAAACCAAATACTTCTAGGGTTTAATCACCTTTAGCATAAATCTACCCCATACAGGAACAATAACAGCATGTTTCCAGCCATCCAGTACTGGATTGTTTCTTCAATTGTCCCCTTTAATTAGCCTTTCTGTCCCCTGGTGCTCTTGGTTTACTACTTCAGTTGTAAACAGGACATTATTCAAGGCTATTTCAGACTAATTGCACAACAAATATTAAGAGTCTGGTTGTTAAGTTGTCATAAAAGAGTCTTTGTAACTACTGGACAGTTAGTAAAAATAATGAAATGCAATTGTTGCATGTACATAGAAGTGAGCAGTGTAGCATTTTATAATGATGACCATTTATTTCAAATTTAGTTCCAATATTTCTGGATTTCTGACAATACAGCCAAATTCATAGCAACTGGCTCTTGAAAGCCCATTCTCTTTTTTCTTTCCTCCCCGAGGAATTCTGTGTTTGATTCGACCCCAGGTAAACAAACCGATTGCACTCAGACCAGCAGTTGAGCAGTTGCCTTGAGAAGCTCAGTCTTGGCTCCTCAGCAGAAGTGCCTTTGGTGACCTGAGCCTCAAAGATAATGAGTGTAATGAGCACCCTCAGAGGCTGCATTCTTTGCTGGTACCATTTCTGAAAAGGATTGAACCTACTCTATGCTGCAGAGACAGCTCCCAGCCTTCTTTCAGAGCCTAATTTGGTTAAGAGAAGATTTTTAGTAAGTTCTGAAGCATGGAAAGGAAGAAATCCTGAGCCTGAATGGGATTATTTTAGGCAATAATTCAGGATTATCTGTGAGCTCTGGGATAGTCCAACATGTTGGCATGATGCAGGTATGTCCTGCTTTTCTCAGCCCAGCTCCATCAACCTTCATCTCAGCATTCCTTGCAATGCTGTTATATAGCCAACATGCGCTATGCTTTTTCCTAGAAGAATTTGATGTGTTACACAGCAAAGTATTGCAGGATAAGCAGACAGCTGTGTCACAGTTGGGCAGCAACATTAACATCCAGGGCTGTGGTTTTTAAAATTCACTAGCATGTGCTCCAAGGGAAAATATGAACGCCAGTAACAGGATAACACAAGCAGTAAAATACATGTTTCAGTAACCATTACTAGTGAAAAATTTGTTCAAGTGATCCTGCCTTAGTACAAATTAGTTGACAAATAATTATGTAGCAACAGCTCTTGAGCTCATATAATCCCTCTCAAATTGCACCAAGTGAGGAGTGAGGACTTGTCCCACAATTCATTATAAAAGCAAACAATTGAACATGTCCTTCTTTTGTATCTAACTCAATGCTGTTGCAAGCAGAATATTTCATTGAGTAAACTTAATTATTTAAAACCAGAAACAAGATAGCTCAAAGGGCTAGAAAAATCCCCAACATAAACATTTCTATTTGTGTCTTCATTTGTGAAGTCACTTGTTATAATGCTGACTAATTGGTTTGTAAATTTCACTGTGGATTCTTTTTCTTATCTCACCTACTTGTTTGTTGGGTTTTTTTTTTGTGTGTTTTTTTTTTTTCCACAAAATCCAAACAAGCACTAAGCTCCTAATGTTGTAAACTAGTTACTACAAGAAGTTGCAACCCTTTAAGCTCCATAATCCTTAGGGGAGCAGCAAACTCCTCTGCTACATTAGCTCAAAGGACTCCTTTTAATTAGAATTGTATTGAATGAACTAAAAATTCCTGTCTCGTTTTTCAGTTACCATTCCCTTATCAGGAAGGACATAGAACTACAGAATAAAAGATGGACCACTTCCTCTGCCAGGAAGAGGAGAGAGTTTCCTTGACACCTGGCCAAAAGTTCAAAATCCAGCTGGGTGCAAAATAAGTCTCATTCCCAAAAGATACTACAATGTGAAACAAAGTGTGTTCATGAAGCCCAGTGTACATATGTTATGTTTCTTTCAGGATACCTTAAGTAATCCCTGAGCAATTTTTCAGATAGCAATCACAGGATCATGAAATTGTCAGGGTTGGAAGGGACCTCAAGAATCATCTAGTTCCAATGCCCCTGCCATGGGCAGGGACACTTTCCCCCAGATCAGGTTGCCCAGATCCACATCCAGCATGGCTTTCAAAACATCCAGGGATCTGGCTTCTACCACCTTCCTGGGCAACCTGTTCCAGTGTCTCACCATCCTTATGGTGAAGAACTTATTCCTAACATCTAATCTAAATCTACCCTCCTCTAGCTTGGATTCATTCCCTCTAGTCCTATCACTACCCAACATCCTAAAAAGTCCCTCACCATATTTCTTGTAAGCTCCCTTCAGGTATTGGTAGACCGCAACAATGTCTCCTCAGAGCCTTCTCTGCTCCAGACTGAACGACCCCAACTCTCTCAGTCTGTCTCCATAGGAGAGGTGCTCCAGCCCTCTGATCATCCCCATGGCACTTCTCTGGACACGTTCCAGCATGTCCATATCTTTCTTGTAATAGGGGCTCCAGAAGTGGGCACAGTACTAAAATCTTCACAAACCTATCTGAATGCAGAGGTTGTCACAGAAAGAGAGGAAGCATCAGATCACTGGAGGTTCCCCACTTGCATGATTTTCCACAGGAGTAAAATGAAACACCTCTAATCATCTTGATTCAGATGATCTGACTGCATAAGGCTTTGTCAGGAGCTAGAATTATGGATGCTTCTCTCCAATTTCAAGCTAATGGCATAACCCACAGGACAGTTTTTCTTACCTAGACTTTGTCATTGAATTCCGGTTTCAGTATTGCTGCTGCAAATACAGTTAGCAGCCTTAAAATAAATTAATAAGGAACAGGACCTCCTGTGGAGTTCTTGTCTCTAATTAGTCATGGAAGGGGAAGCATGTAGTGCAATAAGAAATAATTGAAACAAAGAACCTTTCTTTTTTATCAACCTATTTAGCATTTTGGCATTCTTCCAAATACATTTTCTATAATTGGAAACATTTAATTGCCTGATGCAAGTCTGCAGTCCCCTCTCAAGCACATGGTCACACTCACCAAAGGATATGGCATTGTTCATGAGTGAGGCTCTATCAGGAGAGCAAGTTGGGAGAATATGACACTGTTATGTTCTACTGAAAGAGCTGGATGTGGGGGTGTTTTGCAGATAATAGCTTCCTGGAAAATATTGTTTCAGCAATATCCACACATAAAATAAGCAAAACAAAACCAAATCTGTACAATTTATCTTGAGCTGTTTCACAAATGCAAAACTGTGTAATACTTCATGCAGACTTGATATTTTTCTTTTTGCCCTTTCATCTCTAAGTCTAAATACTACAACATGAATTAATTAGGAATTAAAGAAACATGGTTGGTTGGTTTGTTTTGTTTTGCTTGGTAAAGTTGGAAAAACAAAACCCCAATTACTGCACACCTCTAAAACAAATACTAACAAACCCTTATGCTAATGCTTCAGGTGCTTTAATGTACTGGAAGTTTTCTGTGTAAACATGGTGCTGTCATATACAAGGGCATGTCTCCAGTGTTTGTTCAGTCACTGACTTTTCCATCATTACAAACTCTTACTCTTTGGATTTACATCTTAAGGTTGACATCATGTACTAAAATTTCTTCATCTGTCTATTCTACAAGGGGTAACAACATCAGCAAACCCTGGTATCCCAACAAATGTCACGCCTGTACACTCTCACAGACTGATCAGTAGCACAAGTTCACAGAGTGCTGCAGGATCAGACACATCATTGTCATGAGATGTGAGGAAAAATGTCCTAGAAAGAGTGAAGAGAGAATGATTCAAAGATGAAAATGAAAGGTATTTAACAGTAATAGACATAGTCTATAAATTCAAGCTGCATGAAGAGCAAAAAAGAAGTCAGGAAAGTGTTTATAAGTAAATATGGAAAGAGGAGTGGGAAGAGTGAGGACAGAAGCAAGAAGAAAGGCACAAAGCTGTTCAGACAGATGGCACAGATTTGGCTAGAGAGACTTCAAGATGGATATTCTCTTCACTTAAAGGGAAGGAGAGTCCCACCAAGGAAATGTGCTCTCCTTGCTCCTCTAGAATACCCCAGCAGCCACGGTCTCCCCAGCACATCAGAAATGCTGCTTTTTTGGTGAAATTTTTTTGCGAGAAAATGAAGAGGCACTCCTCTGCATGCATACAGCAAGAAACTGGTTTTCTAGCTAATTCATGGACTACATTAAGGAGAACTAAGATGTTTGTCCAAGATTGGTTTTAATGCTTATGAAATGTTGCTAGGTTTTAACACTGACAAATCACCTAAAAGCATCTCTTCCTGACTAATTATCTCAAACAAATAGAATAAGTCCCTGTGGTGGTAGGGCCAAATGGGCCCAGCACAAACCCAGACAGACCCTGATGTGTCTAGACATGGTCCCATTCTACCCCCTCCCTCTTGCAGGAGTCGGTGTAACACAGGAAAAGGGACAAAAGGCAGGCCTAACATGTCTGGGTAAACAAGTCTCCTTTTGGGGTAAGGGCACATGTACTGGCCACTGCTTCTCCCAGACCAGGCCTATGTTTCTGCCTTTTATGGCCACAGCCTGGCAGAGTCCCTTTTCACTAGGTAACTATTTGCTGGCTTCAATTACTCTATTGGCCCAACCAAATCGCAGGCAAGATATATATACAGGCTGATTTGTAGTTGCCTTGCCTTGCTTGAACATGCCTTGCCTCAAGTTGCTTGTTATAGAGCCTGGGATGGAAGCTGTGAACCTACTCACTGCAAGCTAGAGGAGCTACAAGCAATACAATACAATACAATACAATACAATACAATACAATACAATACAATACAATACAATACACCAGGTTGGAAGAGACCTTCAAGATCATCGCGTCCAACCCATCAAACAATCCAACCCACCCAACAACTAGACCATACAGCCAAGCACCCCATCAAGTCTTCTCCTGAACACCTCCAGTGAAGGTGACTCCACCACCTCCACGGGCAGCCGATTCCAATGGCCAATCACTCTCTCCGTGTAGAACTTCTTCCTAACATCCAGCCTAAACCTGCCCTGGCGCAGCCTGAGACTGTGTCCTCTTGTTCTGGTGCTGGCTGCCTGGGAGAAGAGGCCAACCTCTGCCTGGCTACAACCTCCCTTCAGGTAGTTGTAGAGAGCAATAAGGTCACCCCTGAGTCTCCTCTTCTCCAGGCTAAGCAACCCCAGCTCCCTCAGCCTTTCCTCATAGGGCTTGTGTTCCAAACCCCTCACCAGCTTTGTTGCCCTTCTCTGGACACGTTCCAGCAAGTCAACATCCTTCCTAAACTGAGGGGCCCAGAACTGGACACAGTACTCAAGGTGCGGCCTAACCAGTGCAGTGTACAGGGGAGAATGACCTCCCTGCTCCTGCTGGCCACACTGTTCCTGATGCAAGCCAGGATGCCATTGGCCTTCTTGGCTGCCTGGGCACACTGCAGGCTCATGTTCAGCCTCCCATCAACCAGCACCCCCAGGTCCCTCTCTGCCTGGCCACTCTCCAGCCACTCTGACCCCAGCCTGTAGCACTGCCTGGGGTTGTTGTGGCCAATGTGCAGAATCCGGCACTTGGATGTGTTAAATCTCATGCCATTGGACTCTGCCCATTTGTCCAGCCTGTCGAGGTCCCTCTGCAAAGCCTCTCTGCCCTCCAGCAAATCAACTGCTGCCCCCAGTTTGGTGTCATCTGCAAATTTACTGATGATGGATTCAATGCCCTCATCCAGATCATCAATAAAGGTGTTGAAGAGCATGGGGCCCAGTACTGATCCCTGGGGCACACCACTAGTGACTGGCCGCCAGATGGATGTGGTGCCATTCACCATTACTCTCTGGGCTCGGCCCTCCAGCCAGTTCCTAACCCAACGCAGTGTGCTCCTGTCCAAGCCATGGGCTGCCAGCTTGGCCAGGAGTTTGCTGTGGGGGACAGTGTCAAAGGCCTTGCTGAGGTCCAGGTAGACCACATCCACAGGCCTCCCCACATCCACCAGGCGGGTCACCTGATCATAGAAGGAGATCAGGTTGGTCAGGCAGGACCTGCCCCTCCTAAATCCATGCTGGCTAGGCCTGAGCCCCTGGTCATCCTGTAAGTGCTGTGTGATCGCACTCAAGATGACCTGTTCCATAATCTTGCCTGGCACTGAGGTCAGGCTGACAGGCCTATAATTCCCTGGCTCATCCAACCGGCCCTTCTTGTGGATGGGCACCACGTTAGCCAGCTTCCAGTCTTCTGGGACCTCTCCAGTGAGCCAGGACTGCTGAAAAATGATGGAAAGTGGCTTGGACAGCTCATCTGTCAGCAATCTCAGCACCCTAGGATGGATCCCATCCGGTCCCATGGCCTTGTGGGGGTCCAAGTGGCTCAGTAGATCTCTAACTTCCTCTTGGAGCAGTGGGAAACTATGCAGCTCTCTGGCTCCTTCTGCCAGCTCTGCAGGCCAGCTGTCTGGAAGACGTTCTGCCCTGCTAGTGAAGACTGAGGCAAAGAAGGTGTTAAGTACCTCTGCCTTTTCCTCATTCTTTGTTACAACGTTCCCCTCCGTGTCAACCAAGGAGTGGAGGTTGTCCTTGCCCTTCTTCTTGCTATTGATGTATTTATAGAAGGACTTTTAGTTGTCCTTCACAGCAGAGGCCAGTCTAAGTTCTAAATGGGCTTTTGCCTCCCTAATTTTCTTCCTACACAACCTAGCAACATCCCTAAACATTCCATAGGTTGCCTCCCCTTTCTTCCAAAGATGATACACCCTCTTTTTTTTCCTAAGTTCTATTAAAAGTTCATTGCCCATCCAGGCTGGCCGTCTGCCCCGGCGGCTCATCTTCCGGCACACCGGCACAGCCTGTTCTTGCACCTTCAATAGTTCTTCCTTGAAGTAGGCCCAGCTCTCCTGGACCCCTTTGTTTTTGAGGGCTGATTC
Source organism: Picus viridis (assembly GCA_033816785.1). Lineage (NCBI taxonomy): Eukaryota > Metazoa > Chordata > Aves > Piciformes > Picidae > Picus > Picus viridis. The sequence goes on from CM066578.1 coordinate 22,645,369, forward strand.
CCAAGGAACCTTCTGAATTAGTTCCTTGAGTAGCCTGAAGTCTGCCCTCCTGAAGTCCAGAGTGGAGGTCTTCTTGCTCCCCCTCTTGGCTTGGCTGCATACTGAAAACTCTATTATGTCGTGGTCACTGGTGCCTAAACACCCTCCGACCACCACATCACCCACCAGCCCTTCCCTGTTGGTGAAGAGGAGGTCAAGCATAGCCTTACCCCTGGTAGGCTCACGCAGCACCTGGGATAAGAAGCTGTCCTCCATGCACTCTAAGAACCTCCTAGACTGCCTCCTCTCTGCTGTGTTGAGATCCCAACAGATATCAGGCAGGTTGAAGTCACCCATGAGAATGAGGTCAGGTGATCTTGAGACAGCCTTAAGCTGCCTATAGAATGCCTCATCAACATCCTCCTCCTGGTTGGGTGGTCTATAACAGACGCCAACCAGGATGTCTGCCCTGTTGGTCTTCCCTCTAATTCTCACCCACAAGCACTCAACCCTATCCCTGATCTCCATCTCAACAGCATCCAGTGCCTCCCTGACGTACAGGGCCACCCCTCCACCCCTTCTTCCTTGCCTGTCTCTCCTGAAGAGCCTGTAGCCGTCAATTGCAGCGCTCCAGTCATGCGAGTCGTCCCACCACGTCTCTGTGATGGCAACTACATCATAACTTTCTTGCTGCAACAAGGCTTCCAGCTCCTCTTGTTTGTTACCCATGCTTCGTGCATTAGTGTACATGCACTGCAGCTGGGCTGCTGGTTTCACCTCTAGGTCTAGCTTATCACCTCCAGACTCCTGCCTGAGGGCACTGGTTTCCGACCCTCCCCCTTCGAAGCTAGTTTAAAGCCCTGTCAATGAGACTTGCTAATTCCCTTCCCAGAATCTTTTTACCTTTGGGGGACAGGCCATTCTCATGTATTGTGACCTTTCCCCTCCTCTGGGACAGATGTACTCCATCTGTTACCAGCTGACCTGGTGCAGTAGAAAGTTCCCCAAGATCGAAAAACCCAAAATTCATTCGTCTGCACCAGCCCCTAAGCCACTTGTTGACTACAGCGGCTGACCTGTTCCTTATTGTGTTCCCTCCTGCAACTAACGGTATCGATGTAAAAATTATTTGTGCACCTGACCCCTCAACCAGATCTCCCAGGGCCCTGAGGTCATTTTTGATAGCCCTGGGAGGCCTGGTACCAACGTCATCATTCCCTAACTGCATGACCAATAAGGGATAATAATCAGAGGGCTGTACCAGACTGGACAGCCTTCTGGTAACATCTCCAACTTGGACTCCTGCTAGGCTAATAACTTCCCTATGAGATGGGTCCGGCCTACATATGGGACCTTCTGTTCCCCTCAGGAGGGAATCACCAATAACAATTACCCTCCTTTTCTTTTTTAGGGAGCAAGTCCTGATGCCAGGGGAAGGCTGTTTAACCTTAGGCTGCGTTGCCTTAGGCTGCTTTACCTTAGGCTGTTTAACCTTATGCTGTTTAACCTTATGCTGTTTAACCTTAGGCTGTTTAGCCTCAGGGAAGACCCCAGATGGTGTGTCCTCCGGCATCAGTATCACCTCACCCTCGATCTCCAGCGCCCCATACCTGTTTTCCAAGGGCAGTGAGGGAGGTGGGGGGAGGCAAGGAGGTTTTAATTTGTGTCCTTTGAGAGGAACTTGTATCCATTCCCCTCTGCTTTTCGAACAACCAGTCTCTGCTGGGGGATCCTTGGGAGCCTGCTTACTCAGGTTCATCTCTTTCCTCCTGTGGCTCATCACTTTTCTACAATCCCATACATCTCTAAGACTAGCAACCTCATCCTTTAGTCTGGCCACAAGGTCGAGCAGATAGCCAATCTGCTCACACCTAATGCAAGAGTTGCCCCCACTACCCTGCATCTCAAGAGCCAGGCCCCAGCACTCACTACAGCCAGATACCTGAGCAGCTACCTGCTTGTGTTCTACCTCAGTCTGGGTCGACACTGATTTTTTAAAGGAGATTTTGCTGCGCGTTATAACCATGCTGCCCCTGGCCACGGCCGTGGCTGCCCCTGGACACACCACCCACTGGACAAAAATTTAGAAAAAGTGCGGCGGCGCGCGAGAGCACCAGAGAGTACCAGAGCAGGGGCTGCTGCCCAGCGGAGCCCCGCGCGAACCGCTGCCCGTTGTTTAAATTCCGCCGCCGAAGGCGCTGGCCTCACGAGCTACAGGCACGTGAAGACAGGGCCGCCCGAGTGCCGCTGTGTGTTCAGGAAGCGTGGCGAACCCGGCCGCCACCGCAGCCCGAGGAGGAGAAGCACGAAAGCCCGCCCAAGTGGCCGCTGATCCCGGCGCTGCTCCGAAGGGGCTGCTGCCGAGCGGAGCCCCGCGCGAAGCCTTAGGAACTAGAGCCAAGCATCACTTCCCTTGCAACTAGACTTCAAGCTGTGCCTCAGTTTACCCAGGAAAGCCAAGAGCCCATCGTGAGAAGCATCGTAAACCACATACTGTCCTGCTGGAGCCAGACCAGCCCTGAGACCGCGTGGCACTCCTGCCAGCACCCAGCCATGGCTGGTTCACAAGAGCGCCCAAAAAAGCCTCAAAAGCTAATACAGCAGCGGCACCCCTTACTTGGGGTAGAACTCCTCATGAGTAATTAATTCATTGCCTCCTTGACTTAATGGTTCTTAACAAGTCTCCCCTGCTGTGGTCAAGCACCATATTGCTCCCAGGGATTCTCTCTCTCTGTTATTCCTCCTGGTTTGCTTAAAATGGTTAAAATTGTTGTATTGGCCTATATTGTACATTCCCACTGTAAATATATATTCCAACCACACATCAAACCTATTTGATAGTTTCTGGCAATTTTCATATTAATAAAAAGTTATTATTAATAATATTCATATTTGCCATATTGATTTCATAAATTCATACATTCATTACAGTCTCCAACTCCCCTGCAATTCTTAGGAGATGGGGAAGCAGGTCCATGAAGGAAGCACTGAGGGAAGATGTATGGGCTTTTGTACATAAGCAAGTTAGGCCAGATGTAGATCTGGTCATAAATTAAATTTAGAATGAATAAAAGAAAAATCACTGTTTTCCTATATTGATGTCTGAAATCTCTGCCATCAAAAATTGTTAAAAATACTGTTGGCTTAGAAAAAGAGGAAGAAATAGCTTTGTGCATGTACTCACTAGTCAATCTTAGGGATGACTCTCCAAGATCTATTCTGCTTCCCTTTACACCTATATTTGTTTTCAGAAAGGGATTTTCATCTCAAAAATTCCTCTGAGTAGCCTTACTTGCTCAAAATATTATGCCTTTTTAAACAGCCCCTTGAGTAAGAACACTGAGAATGTATTATTTTGGGTCTTAAAAGTCAAGGTCTGTATGCAGACATTGCTCTTCTAGTGCTTTTCTACAAGGACTTTTCTCTGAATGGGCCAAAAGGTTATAATAGAATCATAGAATCAATAAGGTTGGAAGAGACCTCAAAGATCGTCAAGTCCAACCTGTCACCCAAGACCTCATGACTACTAAACAATGGCACCAAGTGCCACTGTCAGGGTGACAGAGCCTGAAGCAGGCTGCCTATACAGGTTGTGAAGTCTCCTTCTCTAGAATAATTTAGAACTACAAAACTCAGGATATGCAAAGCCTGGGCATCTCAGAAGAAAGCTAATCATTCACTGAGCTTTTTGACTCTAACCATGATTATCTGACACTGGAGATCATAAAAATAACCCTGTAACACTTTCAATAATTCTATCTTTCCCCTCCATCTCATCCCAAAGGGAGAGCTGGCTAGTCCGATCCTTTCTCATTTCTCAGTGTCCCAGATCCATGGGCTCTCCGTCACTCATGTATCAGATATTCTTCCCTGGTACCTCAAAGAAGGAGAGTCTTCCACATAGCTTGGTAGGTAAGGATTGCTGGTTGTAGAACTTCTGCCTTTGAAGGCCCTTTTTCCCTCCTTGTTCCATCATGAGTGATTCCTGGAAGAAACGTTAATCAGGTTCACATCACCACAACATGCAACCACTGGGTAATTTCTAATCCATTAAGAGACTTGTTAAAAAAATAAAATGGTGTTTCCTAGAGACACAGCTGCTGACTTTGTAAGACCTTGAATCCCCACTTGACACAGAGTGCATTAACAAGTATGCTGCACAAGAACTAAACTCCATTGCCTCTGCAGCCAGTGATGGCTGTTTGTTACATGAGGAGTCTGCAAGATTTTTATCACGCCATCATGGAGTTTCTGCATTTAGAAACAAGTGTTATGAAACTGTATAGTCTATAGCTGAAGAAGATAAGGTGCTTTATCTAGCACTACCCTTACTTTCATCTTCCTATGCTGTGTTAAAATTTAAAGTGTACAACATGTATATGTCAGATTGGTTTTCATTAAAACCCTCATATTTGTCAGATCCTTTGAATTTCAAAGAGCAATCTCAAAGAGCACCATCAAGAAAAGCTGATATAGTGGAATGGTTAATACCTAAATGTTTGCAATTCCAAGTACATCTTTACGCATACTTATGAACAGATTTCAAACCATAAGATATATTTTTAGCTGGGGAGGGGGCAGGGAGGGTAGAAAGAGAGTATGGCTGAGGGAATGATTTGGAGAGGGTTTTTGAATCTATTCAAAGCTCCAGAGAATGGGAGTGACAATTGCCGAAGCAAAGAAAGCAGTTAACTTGCACAGCAGAAAAAATCAACCAAGATGATTGATCAACAATGTGTCAAAGTTAATTCATCATCATTATGTGATTCAGATGTTTATTTAACCCCAGAGACTGACGATTCCAAAGGGGAAAGGTATGCTGCCAAAGGAAAACAGACATTTTCCCCTTTTATTAAAATCTAATCAGAATTATCATTTGAGACATCTCATTTATTATTTAATTATATTTGGTTCTGTTATTCTGAAGTAGAAATAAATATCTCCAAGGTTAAGGCTACTTGATAGCTTTCTTCAGTTGTACAATTATCTTACGATGGCTGTGTAATTTGGAAGCCGAGAATAACACCACCAAGCGTATACCACCTGATGCAATTACTCAGATGAAAAAAGTAATTTCCTTATAACAGTTTGGTTCCTTCTAATTTTACTTAGATAGGATAACTGCTCTGAAAATGTCTTTGCATACAGAGGTACTTTATTCTATGTTCATAAGTGTAACAGAGCAGTGCTTTCAATGAAGATCATGTACCTTCAAACAACGGATAATGTTTAATGCATTTGTCTGTGCAACAGAACTATGTCTTCAAGGCTGTGGCTTAGAAGAAAATATTTTTGTGAAGGCTATTGTGAGGAGAAAATAAGAAAGTCCATTTCTTTCTAAAAGCAACATCTACTGCATTCACTGTGGGCTCACGAAGGGAAATGTCTTTGTGGTATATACATAGAATTATAGAATCACAACCAAGTCCATCACTAAACAACTACACTTCTTTTAAACGCTTTCAAAGAGGGTGACTCAACCAGTTCCATGGGTAGCCTGTTCCGGTACTTGATAACCCTTTCAATGAAGAAATTGTTCCTAATATCCAATCTAAATTTCCCCTGGTACAACTTGAGGCCATTTTCTCTTCTCCTATCACTTGTTACTTGAGACAAGAATATCACCATACAAGGGTGTAAAAATATATGGTGTACACATATATACACATGAATGGGGGGCAGGTGTAAGTACCTTGTGCAGCTGGCATCATGTCAATGGAATGATGGAATGAAACACTTTTTCTAGTTGCCAAAAGTTTCTTCTCTGTATTTGGAAAATGAAAACTTAAGCTTTGATTGTCTCAACTTGCTTTTGTGAAGAGCGTACTTTGGTCCCACAACCGGCTCTGGGGTAAAGTTCCCTAGATGCATATCATTACCAGGAAAGAGAAGCAAGAAAGCAGGGAAAAACAGAAGAAAAATATTCTATCCTTACTGTAAATTTCACAAAGACTTTGGTAGGTGTACAATATGTGTAGCTGCAGTATGTGCAGATGTTGATAGTCATCACACTTCTACATAGTACAGGCTAAACCAGCTTAGAAAGTGGATGTATGACACCACAGCAGAGGCAGCACAAGCTTTACCTATTTGATGTTACTGGGCTTTTGTTTTGTTTCTTAAGGTACACAATAGTCACACTCCACTTAAATTTATTTCAGAAGATCAAAGACATTGATGAGGTGATGATATAAGCAGGTATAACACCCTGTTTCACAAAAGAATCCTAGGTAGAGCCAAGAGGCTGAAACCTGAGCTGGCAATACTAAACTGCAGCACTAAGGAGTATACTGGAAAGATTAGTAAAGAAGCCAAAAATTACCAAACTAAGAGGCAGTTCACACTGAGTCAGAAAAGGGAGATAAAATCTTCAACAGAGAGCAATGAGAACAGAAGTCATTGTTATATACTTCTCTTAAAAGTGCAGACAAAAGACTAATTTACAAGAGGTCTTCTGCAGCAGTCCTTGTGCCCCATTTTCCTACTAAAATTAAGACACCTCCCTAAAGAAGCTTGCAGTTGCTTGGGGGAGTCATCAAAAAACACTGCTCACATCCAGGTGATAGGTCAATTCCCTTGCAGATGCAACCAGTGATCTACAAATCAGAAGTGTGAAAAATACCACACAAATCCCAAGGATCATCAAATACACCGGCAGCAAAAAGCTAGCAGATAAACACAAGCACAACCACAAGGATTCAAAAGTTAATTTTAGAGTTTATGCAAGATTTTTATTGCTAAATTAATTGAAGGTGTCTCTGTCAATACACTATTGTCGACTCTCTACGGATGCATCATTCGTGCTAGAAAATGATAGAATAGGTCTGGATAAGGGAGGGTAGCTGCAGCTGCCTGAAATCTTGCAATTTTTTTTTTTCATCTTCCAAGTAGTGATTGACAAAGCAGAAGGAATTCAACTCAAGGCTGCATCCCAGCTGCAGGCAAATAGAGCTTGCTTCATTTCAGTTCTGGGCAGCAGACCTTACCAACTTATTGTGTAAGTGTGCTTTCTCAAGCAGTCAAGCTTATTTATTTTCTCCTTTAATGTCCCACCATTCTTTAGAGGCATGTAAGACTGAGCCTGCAGACCTCACCAGGACAGCTTGGATGCTGAGAAGCTAAATAAGACTCTTTTGGATGCTGAGAAGCTGAGTAAGGCATTTCATTGGAGGAAAAGGACATGGCAGTGATATGTGGCAAAGTGAACTCCTTTGTTCCATTAACATACATTAAAATTCTCATTTAAGTTGATGAAAATATTCCCACATTTTCAAAGAGAAACAGGGTTGTTCTTACTGCAAGATTTGCAAGAATCAGGATGCTGATTTTAACAGTCAACAAGTAAATAAATGGAAGACACCAATCTTCTCAGTGCAATTGCTCAAAGCTTTTCTAGAGCTAGGGGGCATAGAGTGAAATACTTGGAATACAAACCCTGTAAAGACAAGAACTGTTGAGGGTTCATAAACATGCTCACAACTACCCATTACTCAGCCAAACTCTCATAAAAATCAGCAGAACTATCAGGATAATAACACAAATCTGATTGTTATGCTTTTACTTACAAACATTTTACTGGATGTTTCTCTTCATTGTAACCATGTGTAGTCCCTACATCTACTAATTTACCTTTCAAAGTATGGTGATTCTTGAAACCAAGGCCAACATCTGTTGTTAAATTCAAACTGCTGGAAGTGATACAAACTCTTCTTCCAAAGAGAGGTTTGCAGCCTTCCGTGGAAGGAATACCAAAGCCTCCAGTGTGAAACACAAGGTGTTCTTTATTCAAAACGAATACACTTAGGCTTGATACTTTCCTTAAGTTTCAGTGAAAATACAGAAAAGGGGAAAAACAGAGTGAGTTACAACCTTGAAAAGCAACTATTCTAAATTTTAGGTTTGACTTGTGAAGAATGAAACATTCAGAATTAGTTCTCTCAGTCTTTCAACAGAAAGACTCTTCCAAGTGGACCAAGAATATTAAATTTATTTTACCTAATTGGGTTATCTAGTGCTAAACCGCAAAATTAAATACATATATTACCTCCAGTCTGAAAATAGCCCCAGGGAATCCAGTAGAGAGAATAACCATTTTTAGTGCATCAAACTTAGAAGCATATGGTTTATATTCCTTTCAGTCCTAATGCATCTAATTTAGTCTAACAGAAAACATCTTTGTCAATAGAGTTTCTAAAGTACAAACAATTCATTTCTAACTTGTTTCTCCTTTCCACTCTGTCATTTTCTGATGGGTCCATTTGCTCCTCTGGGAAGAGTAACTATTCTGTTTTGTCTGTCAAGAAAGTCTCCTCGGTATCCTTGGTCTTTCATACCTTTTTTGTGTTTGATGCTTCATTTTGACATTCATGACTTAGCATTTGAAGCAGAAGTACACCCACTATGTCCTTTTGCATATGGCAAAGATTAGCCAAACTGGTCATTTCTCTGCTGTCATCATGCATATGTGATGAGACTTGAGCATAGGATTCATGTGAAACATAAGAGAAAATTACTAATTGGGGCAGAACTGCAGATCTCCACATTTCTGTCTCACAAAGATGATCTGATAAATCCCATCCCACATATTCAAATGCTTTTATGAACAGCACAGTTTCCAAAATTGAAATCCGTACAGCAGTATAGGACAACTACTCTTAAATTAAGTTGTCTAACAAATGGCAGGGATGATTTTCTTGTGAAAAAGAACACTTCTAAGTAAAAAAAAAAAAAAAAAAAAAAAAAAAATTTGGTGCAATCTTCTCTGTGCTCCTTCTGGCTTCTTTACTACATTCGGGGAGTGTTCAAATACAGCAACCATTCTTTAAATAGCATCAAAAGTTATTTCCTTTAAATAGAGACAGGCACAGTATCTTCTGTCTCTCCAGCAAGCAGTCATTCTCGCCTACCATCACTTGCCATGGAAACCTTGCAGCACTACAAGACCTGCACTCCCAGACTCAAGTCAGTAGGAAGGCAGCCCCGGGCCATGCTCCAGGACTGTAGAGGTTACATTCTACCTTTAGACTGCACCGTTACCATCTCTGTTATATGAAATTTTTCTGAAGTTGCTAGGAAGCAATGTTTCCAATATCTCTGTTAGAGGATCTTTTGCTGTTGAAGTATTTTCCCAGACATTGCTTGGAAGCATCAGCACCTAAACCGTCAAAAGTAAATGGCTGCAGTAGAGAATGGAGGAAAACAGCCAAGAAGGACATGAAGGACAGGTGTTTATAAGAGAGGAGCCTCTAGAAATGAAATATTGCCAAATTAGCACTGAAATTCCCTTGATGTAGTCAGAAAGCATCTTCCCAAATCTGCTTTACAGATGTAGTCCAAAATGACCTTTTTTCCTTTATCAGGATGTCAGCAAAGACAATGAAGCAGAGATGTTTTATGCAGATAGTTCCATGTTGGCAGAGCCTGCTAGAGGACACTGGTTCAGCCTCTAGTGAATATGCCCCATGCCAGGCTCAAAACCCTGGCCTGCCCATCGCCTGTTGGTATGTGCTGTCCCGGGTCCCCAATTACCTGGGGTCTACAGGTCTGATGCAATCACCCAGTAAGGATGTTCAAGCTGCCCAAGGTCAGGTCTTCATCTCTGCATGCATTTGACTTCAAATATCCTGGTCAGTTTCCAAAATGAAAGCAAAACCTGAATCCAACAGTGCTGAAATCCCCTGTTGAATGCTCTTTTTTCCTCCCCAGTTCTCTCCTGAACCCCAAGCTGGAGAAGTGAGGGATCAGGCTCTGGAGATAGCATGACTGGGGCAAATTATTTAAGATGAGATGCACAAAGGAAACCAGGTGGCAGGGTTTGGGTTTAGGCACATGGTCAGTGCAGGCACCTAATTCAATTCATAACAGCTGGCTTGATGAGGAGCTGCTAAGATTATTCACCAGAAATTCAAAGCAAAAGGTCTTGGCATAACCTTTATGCTTTGGAAGAGAATTAGTTTTGGACTTTTTAAAAGTATTTTGGTGTCCAACAGCCTCAATGGGGACAAAGGTGTTCAGGAGGAGACTTGTTGGGGTGCTTGGTGACATGATCTAGTTGTTTGATGGGTTGGACGCGATGATCTTGAAGGTCTCTTCCAACCTGTTGTTTTTTGGTTTTTATTATTATTATTATTATTATTATTATTATTATTATTATTATTATTATTATTGACAATTCCCACCTGAAATTTCACAAAAAACCTGTTTGTCTGGATTTAGGAAACACTTGAACATGAGTTTACAGATCACCCTGTGACAGGGTGCTTAGAATCATAGAATCAACCAGGCTGGAAAAGACCTCACAGATCATCAAGTCCAACCTATTACCTAATACCTAACACCTCATGACTAACTAAACCATGGCTTCAAGCGCCCGCTCCAGGGACAGTGACTCCACCACCTCCCTGCTTGTCCTCCTTATGCCACTAGCTGACTCACCGCTGTTACTCCTTTACTGAAAAGATGCTCACAATGCCCAGTTTTCCTCTGTACCCTGATGCTTGGCACTGCCAATCTCCCATATGACCTGATCTTCCTGAACCATATCTATACTCTACACAGAGAGAAGAGCCAGATCATGTGATACCTTCACTAGAACAGTCACTCCAGATTTCATATGGTTACATGAGACAGTGCAGTCCTAGCCTTCAAAATCTCAGGGAGGAGGGGAAAAAAACCGACAGAAAATATAAAGCTTTAAAAGAAGAAAACAAAAGGCTTAAGGAGTTGTTGGTTTGGTTTTTTGTTGGGTTTTTTTTTTTTTTTTTTTAAAGGAAAGAAAGGGGAAAAAAAGCTTTATGATGCTTAAGCAAATCTACAGGGTACTTCTGTAACACTTCTCACTCATGCACCACCACAAGTTGTGTGTGACCCAGTGCATTGCCAGATGAGCCTGCAGTGATAAACTACCTGCTGTGAACTTCCCTAGGCTGCAGTACAGGCAGCTGCTAAATGCACCCAATGGACAAAGAGTTTGATTCCCTGCTTGACTACTTTTGACTATTCAAACCTCCACATGCAAAGACTTCCTCCTCCTATTTATTTGACTGAAAGCATTTACAAAATTATCAGGCAACCAAATAAAAGCAGACTGCTTCTGCATGCTGCAAGACTTCCTGAAACTTCCCCCAGTTTATAAAAAAACAAAATGTCTTACCAATGACCAGAGCAATGCCTTCCACCAGCTGTATGCAAGGATGTGCTGAGCAATTATGGAAGAGCACTGCAAGGACCTTTTCAGAGGCACAGAGGCCAGCTGGTGCTCTGAATTAGATGGGAACAAGCTGACAAAAAGGGATCTACGATGGAACAAAAGAAATAGCAGCTGGGGGGTGGGGGGAAGGCAGAGATAATGCTAATGAACCGCTTTCCAGGCTTGGTGTGGAATATGGTCCCTTTCTTTGTGTGTGTGTGTCAGCACAAATAGCTCACCAACCTCATCCCCTTCCTGAAACGGTCTTGTTACAAAAAGCAGTGGACTATGGGCTATTCAGAACATCTCAAACAGTAACTCAGAAGAAAGATGGTCATAACTATGACCAGTTTGCCTGAGTCCATGATACCAAAGCACGTGAGATGTTTTGGAGAGTATCTTTGAGATGGGAAAACTTGCTTGAATTTTTTTTTTTTTTTTAACCATGCTGTGAATTTGCCTCCTTGAGCCAAAGAAGAGGGGTAATGTCTTTGGTGGTACCAGAATAAACCTGACTGGGCAGGTTGTTTCAAAACAGTCTTCAAGATAGAGAATTCATTTGGTTTTGACATTGACACAGACCTCTGTCCCTGGTCTCTGTCATACAGCTGAGCAATTCAGTCATGCCCTCCATTTAATCTGACACAACCACTGCTGCTGTAACGCAGCATAGCTTGGAGCAGCTCAGGGTACTGCATCTCTGACAAGAGGATAGTATAAAGCTGACAGCTGTAAATCATGCATGTTGCTGAGGACCAAAGTTCTGCTTGTGCCCAATGAACCATGCCAGAGTCAGAGCGTGTACTGTAACAACAACCCAGGGCTCTTGACAAAGAGAGACTCAACGGTGCCTACTCATTGTTCTTTTCCTGATGGGGTTATATTGCTCACACAGCTGCTTTGCAGCCAAACTATGAGACAACCAAGAAGGGGAGAGAAGGAAACCTGCTCTAGCAAGAGAGTCAGGGCAGGGGAGGGAACTGCAGAAAACTTTGAGAATGCTCCCCTTGCTATGCAGCTCTGTCATTCACCCTGTTCCACTGCTTGCAAGAAACACATTTGCTAGTTCTGAGAAGAACCAAAGTCCCTCAGACTATATCTGTCTGAAGTCATCATCTGCTCCAAGCCTTGTGGCCAGCTGCCCTACTGCTAGGGGGGCCTGGCAAGGGATCATGTCTGGCACAAGTCCAGCTGGCTCTCCTGCCCACAGGAATGACTGGTGCGGTTTGACTCTGCACCCTTCTAAGCAGGATGGGCACAATGGACGCACAGCAGCTTCTAGTCAAATCTCTCACAGTTCTCAACATGTTACCCAGCAAGTCCTCACAGTGTCCTTCCAGACCATAAGCCCCAGACACTCCCTGATACAGTGCAGACAGTCAATGACAGCATGTACAGCATTGGGAGCTAGGCTGGCAGCAGGGTGGTGAACCAGAATTTTCTTATGCTGAAACACCACATGGCCACAACTGGAGGCAGACAGGAACGAGTTATCATAGAAAGATGGATGGGCTTTGCAGGCACTTTTGCTAGCCTGGGCACTGTACACAGAGACAGCAGAAACTGTGGTGTCCCAGATTTAAAGCAACAAGTTGTCACTGTCTAAAAAGTACCCCACTTCCAGTGACTGCCATGGATCAGGCACATAATTCCTGGGGAGTCAATTAATCACTGACACTGCTGTCACTAGGATTAGCGATTTACTTCAAATTGCAAATCCATTTTTATGGCAATCCACAACAGAACAGCAAAAATCCGGCTTCCCAGGTAGCTATTTGCCCTTAGCCACTACCCAAACCAATTTTAAAAAATCCCTAGTACAAACCTTATACTTAATCTGTGATTGAAAAACCACTGCAGTACATAACTCACTTTTTGGGTAGGGATACAAAGTTTAGAAGGAGGAAGCTATTAGCATTACCAAGAGATCAACACAAATTAGCTCTTTTTTTCCCGTGAGCCAAACAAAGCAGGTTTTTCCCTTAATGGTAACAGGCAGTGACATCTGTGTAATTTTGTGAATGCTGATTGAAACTGTAAGTTTAGTAGATGGAATAAGTTAAGGATTTCCTCTCTTTGCTATTTGTGAAATCATCATCCCCCTGTATTTCAGAGCTTGAAAGACAGTGACCTGTGCTGAGAACGATCATAAAAACAACCACCAAAAAAGGCAACAAAACAAGAAAATTAACAAAAAATTCACTTGCAGAGTATATTTAATGAAATAAAACCCACAGGGAGGAAGGAGGGAGCAGAAAATGTCAGTCAGAAGAGCTGACTTGTCATCATCTATTGTAGTTTCCGAGTTGTCTGAGGAACAAGTAGGACAGAAGTAACCAGAGAAAAGACAGCGTAAACTAAGTTTCTGTCCTCTATCTTTGCGCGAGACGCAGTAGCTCCTGGAAGAGCTGTAAAATCCCCTTCCAGAAAGGCACTAGATCAGTAACGAGCTCTGGTAGAGGCTTCAGGAAATAGCACGACCCTGCCATCTGCTGGTGCAAGGCCAAATGACAGCGGTGTTGCTCTGCGCTGATACAGTGGACATCAGCAATTTGCATTCCCGTCCTCCGCCTTACAGTACCTCCCGGTGGCCACAAGTCCAGGATTCGGTGCCCGGTGCCCCAGCCTTGCAAAGTCTCACAAGTAATTGTGTGAATGTGAGGTTCCTGTACTGTGCTTTCAGGGAGGGTCCAGATCATAAAAAATACATCACATTTGGAAATGCTTCCATAAATACAGTGATGGGAGGAATTGACTTACTGTTGCCTCGAGAAAAAGTTCCTGTCAGCTGTCAATCAGCCACTGAAAAATATTCATGAATTTCACTTTCTGCCAAACCTTGTCAGCAATGTGCAGTTCAGTGAAAATGCCTGTAATGATCTGTTGTCAGAGAAGAATCTTCTAATTTACTGATTTATGGGTGAGTTCTTAAAATTCACAAATCAGCTCATGTGGTGCAGATGTTTGGGTTATCTTTCAAACATATCTGGCTTCATGTACCACTCAGTATGAGGTATTTGAACTTCATTTCTACCATGAATATGAGAGTGAGAAGGCAGCTTTGGTAGGATTGCATTGGGATTCTGTCCTGGTCTTGATTAAATTGTTGTTGAAACTCCTCTTTGGTTTCACTAGTGACAGTATTTCATACTCAGTAGGATCAGAGTCTTACATCTATTAACTAACACAGCATGAATTTAGAGGTGCAGCTGTGCTATTGTGAGCATAAAAAGATTTGCAAAGTAATTACTTGAAGAAATCCAGCAAATGATTCTGAATCATAAATACTTTGGAAGAACTCCAAATCTATTTGTTATCTCACCATGAGCAGAAATAAAAGAGTAATTTGATGGCTGTTTCATCTCTCATTCAGATTTTTAGCTCAGGCATCAGAGTTCACCTTAGCCACCTATGTGCTCATCAGTCACTGTTGAAAATATCCATAAACCTAATGCTGAAGTTTTTTTATTGTTAAATAAAATCCTATTTCATCTAGGACTTTAGAAAATCCCTTGCAGGAGCTGCACTCAAAAGGGGAAATGGACCTGTCACTCATGTTACCGTCCTTAGTTACCAGCTGTGACCAGCAAACCTATCAAGAAGGTGTCCCAACACCACCCTCAAGCTCCAGAGATCTCAATACCTTTTCATGGGAAAAGCCCAGATCCATACATGTTAAGTCAGCTCTAAATGAAAGACACTGTGTCACTCTCTTGTCCTCATTTCCTCCTTGCAGGGTAGCTCTCCCCTGCCTTTACAAAGCAGCATCAGTGCCTGCCCCACTGCAGCGCAGATGACCACCCTGTGTGCAGAGACTCAGAACAAGAGGGAGGTGCTATACTTCAAAATCAGCACCACATCTTGAGAAGACATTTTCCCCTGTAGCATCTGCAGTCCCATTGTATCTGAGGACTCAGACACCATCAGGATAAACAATTGTAAGGCTTCTCACTGGAAACCAAATGTCTTTACCTTGTCCCCATTACCTAGCCTAACTCCTCCAGGTTTTTGAAAACTGGAGAGGCTTTCACATATTCACTGTCTGTTACTCAATGGGACACTCCTGTACTTGAAAAAATAAAACTGGTATTGATAAGAAAATCATGCATATCTGGAGGGAAATAAAGAAGTTTTCTGTCATCTCTCCTTGGGGCAGCAGAGCAGTAACCCTAGCAAAGCAGTTTCTCCCATACCATACAGGCTACAATACCATGAACTGTATTTTTCTATTGAACCATTTACAGTGGTACAAGTCCTGAAGTGCTTACCACTCTCCTGAAGAAGAGGGTTGCTGATGTTTAGCTTGAGATAAGACTGAAGAGAAATGTAAGGCTGTTCTGTTGTTCTCAATCACACTGAAAAGCCAGCTCTTCCCCAGTACAAACTGCACACAGCTTACCAGTGGGAGAGCAACACCCCATGAGAAAGGCCATCACATCAGTTCCTCAGTGGGAGGCTTCCAGGACAAAACTAATAAACTGGTACTCTCATCAGTCCTGATTTCTCATACCAGATTTGTCTCACAAAGGGACTGATACAAGATAAGTTAAAGGGAGGGCCCAGTACAAAAAGCTGCACCTCGTGACAGCAGGCTGCCCACCCCATTGAGCTGAAGAAAAAGCTGGAGGCTACAGTACGCTGCTAGTCCTCCATGTACCCTCAGTCTTTTCCCGACATTAGGGAGAAGGTTATTTATCTGGCTGAAAGCTACAAGAGACACCCATCAAGACCTTAAAAATCTCCTTCAGCAGACAGCAGAAGTTAGGAACCAAACCTACTTACGAACTCATACAAATCCAACACCTTTTAACACATTTACACCTAGCCCACTGTAGCCTCACATAAGTAACCCTATACTCACAAAAAAACACAGATCAAATTTTGACTATTTCTTATAGCTATATTATTATGCTTTAATATTTTATTTGCAGATATTTTAGACATAATACAGCGTGCATTAGGTCTGTATGGGGAGGAAGGCAGTCTTCTTCACTGCTCATCGCCTAAGGAGGGCTGAGGGGGACCCTACCTTCACAGATAGTGGGGAAATTGCTTCCTGATGACAGCAGCTGCTGTGCTGTTGTACTCTGTGGTACAGGTACACCACATTGCTTAGACCACAGAAAAATGGAAGGAACTGTTTGCTTAAAAGATATAAAACCGAGGTATGAACATTTTATATCCATGTACTCACTTCCCCCACCCCGCCCTGTTTTGCTACTGAAATAGACTTCTTGGTACAAATCAAATAGATGACAGAAATGATGGTGCCTCTTCCTGAGGATGTAGGATCCTGGCCTGAGATCACAGAACATGGGAAATACTTCTGATCCACAAATCAGTTTTAATTTACCCCATTCACCAAGCTCCAAACCCCAAAGTGTTTCAGGCTGTTAAGGGCACGAGAACTCTCTAGCTGGACAGATGTCCTGCTGTAATGGGAGCCCACTCATGAAAAAAAAATACAACAAAGCTGGAGATGGAGCTGCAAAAGGTGGCAGCTTGAACTGTGATTTGCTTTCATTTAAAACTTTAAAAAGATGCAGCACTTTTTAAAAATAACTCAAGCTAAGAACAGAAAGCAACTGCCCCATTGTTTGCATATAGCTTATTGCATGCACCAAAGGTTGCAACATCTACAGGGAGTTAAAATTCAAGGTATGCCTGCAGTATACAAGCTTCACCTGGTATTTAATTATCATCACAGCAAAGTCTTTCCAGAAGTAAGGGATTTTCCTTACACAGTGCAAGCAGGTGATACAGGAGGTTCAAGTTCTGAAACAGTGTATGTGTAACAATGGCATCCTGGCCTGCATCAGGAACAGTGTGGCCAGCAGGAGCAGGGAGGTCATTCTGCCCCTGTACACTGCACTGGTTAGGCCCCACCTTGAGTCCTGTGTCCAGTTCTAGGCCCCTCAGTTTAGGAAGGATGCTGTCTTGCTGGGGCGTGTCCAGAGGAGGGCAACAAAGTTGGTGAGGGGTTTGGAACACAAGCCCTATGAGGAGAGGCTGAGGGAGCTGGGGTTGCTTAGCCTGGAGAAGAGGAGACTGAGGGGTGACCTTATTGCTCTCTACAACTACCTGAAGGGAGGTTGTAGCCAGGCAGAGGTTGGTCTCTTCTCCCAGGCAGCCAGTACCAGAACAAGAGGACACAGTCTCAGGCTGCGCCAGGGCAGGTTTAGGCTGGATGTTAGGAAAAAGTTCTATATGGAGAGAGTGATTGCCCATTGGAATGGGCTGCCCGTGGAGGTGGTGGAGTCACCTTCATTGGAGGTGTTCAGGAAGAGGCTTGATGGGGTGCTTGGTGCCATGGTTTAGTTGTTTAGGTGGGTTGGACTGGTTGATGGGTTGGACGTGATGATCTTGGAGGTCTCTTTCAACCTCGTGTATTGTATTGTATTGTATTGTAACTTGCAGTAACGCTGTTAGTAATGATAACGAGATACTATTGCTCTATTTCATATGCTTTTACCCAAATAAGTATTTTATGAATGTGGGAAATTACTGGCAAAATGGGAATTGAAGCAACAAGAAAAGATATCAAAATGCACAGCACGTGTATTTTGCTGTTCCCTACTATCTTGCTAATCTGCTGTGCCTCCATGAATGGTTTGTCATATTTCACATTATTTGAATATTCTTTATTTCAGTTGTCGATGCGTGACGATTATGTCACAAATTTATTTTTCCTTATCTAAATAGCTGTCTTGGAAAAAGAAATCAAAGCTTCCAAAAGACTTAGAGCCTTAATTGCATTCAAAATATAGCCTCCTAGATGCTATGTTTTGAATGTGTGATGTAAGACCTTACTGAAATCCCACAAGATATAGACTGCAGTACTTGCTGAACTATACGAAAACAAGCAGTGTGCCTACTTCTACAAAAAACATGCAGCCTCAGCGCACATCCAAGTGGAAAAGAATTTAAAATGGAAAATCTAAACCATTCCTCCCAAAGTACCTTAACCAAAATATTTTTAGTGTAATTAAATGAAATTCCAGTAAATACCAATCTCTCCACTGCAAGATGAGAAGTGAGACACACACACATGCTATGATTTTTGTTCTTATACAGCTACAAATGTCCAATAGTCTTAGCTCCTGTAACTGTCAACTGACTTTGCAAAAACATTGTTCTATTTTTTATTTCAAAACAGCTTTGTTACACAGCGTATATGAATTTCTTTCTTGCTCGATAAAGATGAAAATAAACTTGAAAATTACACAAAAATATTTGTTTAGTGTCCTATTTTCTGAAAGCCAGAGAAATTAATTTGTTTGTTTTCCTGGTTTGGATGGGGGGTTTAATGATTTTTTTTAGCACAGCCAGCAAACTGTAAATTACTTATTTGTACATTTTTACTGCAGACTTAGCACCTCAAGGTTTCCAATCCCAACACAGCAGTTGTATGGTGCAAAATGCCAAGATTTTTTCAACAGCACTTTGGCTGACAAGGAAGGCCACTCTGAAGCTATTATTAACACCTCACCTTTCCAATATCTTGCTAAAAGCTACTTAGCTGTTTCAAAGAATACATATTGCCCTTATGGTGATAAAGACACATGCACGCACACAAACAGAGCCTTAAGAAAACTCTACCAGCTGAGAAGCTATTGACTAATGATAAGTACATAACATTTGAAGCATGTAACCAGGTTAGTAGGGCTTTTACAAGAACTGTCTGTGCAACCTCACAGATGGACCTTTATATCAGCATAGAGTCTTGATGAGACAAAGTGACCAATCTGCCTTGGGGCAAGAGTTTAAAAAGTGCCTTGATCTGTTTAAAAAAAACTCCTTGAGCTTCAGCATCAGTAAAGGTAGTGACAAGTGATAAAAAAGGTCTCATTAAGCCTTAGTGAAACCAAATACAAATTCCCCTTGTTCCTGGTCTCCCCATCTTCAAACAGTCAGTTGCTTGAGGAGAACTCCTGGAAGAGGTGGGAGTCAGGGCCACCAAAGGTCACAGCTGAACTTCTGTTTCACTATGAGAGAAGAAAGGCCTCCTTATATGTACAGAAGGTCTGCATTTATACACTCAGCTCAGGTCTGGTAAAGGGCCTTAGTATCAATAGGTCTTTGAACCAAAGAGATGTCCTAGTGCAGCAGAGTGTAAGAGTACCTGATACTTAATCTCCCATTGGTTCCTTGGTTTACATGCTCATTAACTACAGGGTATTTCTCCAGCTATCAGATTTCTGCTTATGCTTTGGTCAAGCTCTCATGCACAAGGCTCCTGTGTCCAGGCTCTGGCAAGCTCTCTCATTTTATGACACAACGTCAGACTTGGCTGCTTTTCCTAAGTGTTTGGACAGTTAATTTAATGCCCTGAAGGGTCAATTAAATATATATCCAGTAATATCATTAGTGAAAAACCCAAAACAAAACAAAAACTAAAGAACCATTAGATTACAAAAGCCTGAAAGTGCAGATATGTAATTGCTGGTATAAGACTGCTGGAAATTGTCCAGAAAGCTTTTCGATAAAGGAAAAAAAATAGCTTGATATCCTGCTAACATGAAATAGTTTATGACATTTTTCCTTTTTATCTGAGCAAACATTACAGTGAAAACAAGGATGATGGCAAGAACTCAACTACTATAACTACCTGAAAGTGAGTTGCAACCAAGTGGATTTCAGTCTCTTGTCCCAGGCAACCACCAACAGAACAAGAGAACACAGCCTCAAATGGCACCAGGGGGTGTTCAGGCTGGATGTTAGGCAAAAATTCTTCACCGAAAGAGTGATTAGTCATTGGAATGGGCTGCCCAGGGAGGAGGTGGAGTCACTGCCCCTGGAATTGTTTAAAAAAAGACTGGATGAGGCTCTTAGTGCCATGGTTTAGTCATTAGATGGTGTTAGGTAATACATTGGACTTGATGTTCTCTCTTTCCAGCCTGGTTAATTCTGTGATACTGTGATTCTGTCAACTCCTGGGATTAACTCATAGGAGCTCAACAGGAGACAGGGCCATCGGCAGCAAGCACATCCTTTGTTCACTTGTCAGTCTGAAGAACCAGTTCTACCTAAATCCTTGTTATAGCAGAATGACCTCTCACACAATTCTCTAGCTTTCCTCCCTTTTCCCCTTTTTTTTTAAAGACTTGTAGAAGGTTTCAGACAAACAATTACATCCCTTTCCAAAGTACTTGGAAGTGATACTGGCAAATTCTGTCAGCTGCTGCGCTGACACCAATTGTCCTAACTACTATTTTTTTTACTGACTTTGCACAGAAAAAGCCTCTCTTCCACATCTGAGAAATCATCCAGAGACTGAAGTGAAACCATTGCATCACTTAATAGAGGCAAATGCAAAGTCATCAAGAGTACATGCACGTTTATACTTGGGAGACTCAGCTATGCCAACATTTGTATTTGAACCAATAATATTAGACAGAAAAGTTATTCAACCTCTTATATCTCTTCTCAGCCAGAGGTCTTAACCTGTTACGAATATCTTCTCTAGTTCTCTTCATAGTGAAGTCAGTCTTTCTGAGTTAGAAATAGTAGTTTCCTAAGTAACAAGGTTGGTAATTCACAAGGAAGATCTAGTCAAGACATGTTATTTTAAGCCAATTTCATCTTCCACTTACAAGACTCTGAAAATAATCATAGCCCTCTTCTGATGACTTTTTCAGACTTTTACTCAGTGGTGTACTCAGCTCTCCCCAGTCTGTAACACACACATGAAACAGCTGAATAAACAATGCAGTGGACCATGCAGGTGGGGACAAACTGTTGGGGTTTCCTTGACCACAAGGGAAAATAACAGCTGTCCTCTGCACTGTGATCCATAAAGGATCCCCTTGGATCAAGGAAAGTGACTGAAACATGTCTAGGGAAACTTAATCCTGCTGGCATTTTGCGCTTTCTGCAGTGACCCATGGCCTTTCTTCTGCTCTCTCCCTCCCCTCATGGCTCCCTCCTTTCTCCCCATTTCTGCAATCTACTGTTCCAGTCACCAAGAATATTTCACATTTGAATCAAGGTGTTGCTGAGAGAGAAGTTCATAGCATGAATATTGCATTCACAAACACTCAAAGCAGCTCTTGGTCCAGCTAGGCTGGACAAGGCTGTTATCTTCAGAGCAGCCTTCAGGAAGAAAAAAAAGGCCGTGACAATCTTTTATTAGATTCTCTGAACTCAGATGAAATCCTACCTGTTGAACCAGTTCAATTCCCGAGAGCGCCAACAGGCAGCATGGAAATCTCTGCAAACTGGCCAAAAGGAACACATATTTTCCATTCTGTTGGTGTTTCCTACCTACCACAGGCACATCTGTGTGGTAGACTTGCTTGCTGTCTTCATTTCATCTGTGATGCAGTACGCACACATCATAACACCCCTGTCTTAATACACAATAGAAGATCTGTGGTCTCCATTCAACTTGTGCAGATTATTTTGACTTCCAAGAGATCTGCATGAATGTATGGCCCCAGCACTGGGCATTAAAGTAATGGATTAGTAACTTCTCATCTCTATCTGCACCTGAAGTTATTTCTAAATTACAAAGTAGTATTTTAGGTGGGCTGTGTGGGAGGGAAACTCCTCCTGCCTTTGCATTTTTCCAGCATCTTCTGCTGCTCTCCTGCAAGACATCTGGAAAAGACAACTAGAGAGAAAATTTAATTTCTACCCAGTATGTGCTTTGAGTAGTGATAACCACATTCTGTGTCACCCATCTTCTGTTTGTGGAGGCACAGCTGATACTCCTGTCCATGCTTCACATGGCAACATTTCTCTAGGAAATGCTTGAGGAACTGACTCATAGCAAAAGTTAAATCTTGATAGGCAGAACTGAATATCATTCTGAGCAAAGAAGGAGGACTTGTGAAAGGAGAATGATTTAAACTTCCTTTTCCTGTAGGAGCTTTAATAAATCACTGCACACAAATGAGCAGGACATGTGATGTGTCTAAGTCTAAGGCAAATGACCTGAAGAGGCCTGGATAATATGGATGAGGGATGGCAGCTTCAAGCCATAACTCAGTTTAGTGCAGGTAACCATTCTGAGCCTTAAAGGTACGGAGCAGTCAGCTTTTCCAAGCAAAGTTTATAAGTCCTCAGTGTGATCAGTTAACTCACAGCATAAAATTTATGTTAATAGAACTTTAACACGTTTGCCCAGATCATTGATGATGGAGCAGTTTATTACCAGAAGTTCAGCCTTTAAACCCTTGAGTGTTTTCTGTTTGTTTGTTTTAGTAAAACTACCACATGAATACACAGATCAATGTGTCACACCAGATTAAATCAACAGTATCAACCATTTGCTAAGATATTTCTAGCTCTGTTTTATTTTTTATCTAAATGCAAATATTATTTCTTCCATTTCCCTGCACCTCCACCAAAGCCTGCCCACCTAACTCTTCTTTTTAATTTCTCTGGATCAATTTCTTCCCTTTTTCTTTAAGCCATTCTTTTTTCTTTCTCCAATCTGTTGATCAGAGTCATCCTAGGCTTAGCAATATCACAATTATTTTTCAAAGTATTTGTTCCAAAAGTCTACATGATGCACAAGCACAAAAATCTCAGTTGAGCAACCTGAATCATTATATATGAACACCAATAAAATGCATACCCTTCATCACCACTTGTATTATTTGACTTTCATGCACAGATGCCTGAAGTGGCAGCAAGTACACTAAGAGCACAGTGTTTTAAACAGCTTAACATCACTGATCCATTTTTTAAAATCCTCCTTATTAACAACCATCTCCAGCACCCAGCAGAACTTAGAGTGAGGTTCTCAAAGAATAACATACTCCAACAAGTAAAGCACCATGTCCAGTCATTGGACCCCTACACAAAAACTCCTCATTGACATACTAGTTTTTGGAGACTGTCTAAAAACAATACCACATTCTCTCACCCAGTACCCACAACCAACATGAGAAGGAGATGGCAACATAAGCCAAACAAAGCTCTCTACCTTACAGAACACAGCCTGGGACAGCCTAATATATTAACAACTACCAGGGCCATTTATTCAACAGAGGCAGTAAGAAGTGTGGCAAATTTTTGTGACAGTATTGATCTTTGTTTCCTATTCGCTAGTTTTATGGAATCTGAATGCACTATGCTGGCAGTTCTGATTACTAACATTTATGCAGCTACACTTACAGCTTTCCTTTGCACCACCACCAACCCACACCCCACCACACACAGAGATAGATTTTAGATGCAGTTATACACTAGTTTGCTAAACATACTTTATAATGATATTGTAATCCTCAACCAGGAAGAAATTGTTGCAGTGGTCTAGCTACAAAAGATATAGCACTACATAGGATCCCTATAGAAATTATGATTACAAACCTGGGAGAAGAAGGTGAGCTCAGAGATGAAATTGACCACAACACATTCATGCTCCTGTGCCCAAAAAAATCCCCCACATGATAATTGCTTAATCCCTGCTAATAAAATGCTTGATGTGTATCAGCTACGTCTTCGTAAAACTGTGTCAAGACTCAAGTTTTTACCTATCTAAGCATATTTATTTTAACAATTAGACCTCTAATCAAAATATTTATGATAGTCAAGCTCTGAGATGTGGAGCAAGCCTCAGGGCTGGTAAATGCAGTGAATGGAAATTCCACTGAGGCTGGCTCATATGGATTCTAAATGCCGACATGCTGAGAGTCAGTTCATCAGAAAAACTGGTCTCAAAATCATATACCACTTGTTCACTCTCCCCAACAGGTAGGTGAATGTGCATGTCTGTACATACATGCATATGCAATTCATACACATGGGTGTAGCTATTTTGCCCAAATAATTTTGATTTATGTGACTAGCTGCAGGAAAATGTAGTAGCAATTGTCAACATTTGAACTCCATGTAGCAGTCAGGCTTCTATCTTCACTCGGTTTCAGTAAAAGTGGTCTATGGTGAGGCCATTATAGAATGCATAAAAGTGGCAATAAAAATAATGTTTGCACCTAAAACTTGCAGTCAGAAAAATTTAAAGGCTGGCTGAAGTCCCCTCAAGAGGCTTGAAGAAACTCAAACATCTGCCAACTTAGTTCACAGCCTGAGCTGCTCCAAGCAGACTTATGTCCTAAACCGATTCAATAACAAATACCTGACCTTTAGTAGATTTTATTCAGAATCACATTAAAGATTTTGAGTTTGAATTCTCAGCTTTGTTCAGTACAAAGCTCAAAGCATCCTGCAGGAGGCATTGCTGCACACCTGCATACAGGTAGCAATCAGACCAGAGTCCCAAAGGTGTTTTTTAGAAAGACCCTGTAGTGAGAGAATTCAGTTCCCAGTACTAGTCCTCAGTACTCTCTCACTTAGAATACATTCTAGACGAAAGAGAGTGGAGGAGAGAGTGTGTCAAATTGCAGCAATTCCCAGCATATAAATTCATGATCTTAAGTAATGAAGTTCTCTAAATCTAAACAATGCAGAGTAAGTCCTCAGGATGGCTGAGGCTTCAAATTCTGTATTTCTCAAAGCATTTGGGAGGGTGGTGAGAGCATTTTGTTCAAAAACTACCCAGTGCTGTTGAAATTATTAAATAAAAACTATTTGATGATGTCCAGTAGAGGCAAATAAATCAAAACTCACAGCTCTGGCTAAATAACTTGCCCAGCTTACACAGCCTTGAAATATTGCTTTCTTAGGGTCATTTACCCTAACCATTGCTTTTCTAGACCTCTCTAACCACATGGGCAAGCAATTACATGGTCACACTTGCCAGCTGTTGAAGGAGATCAGACCTGTAACCTTATAAGGTCTGCCCTGGTTACAAGCATGGCTGGAATGAATGTGTCTGAGCAGAGAATGTGGTACTGACCTGGAGTGCTTTCCCAGATGAGCTGATATCAACATCTTAAATAATGGCAGAAATGGAGGAATTACTCAAAGCAGAAGATTTTTTTTTTTTTATAATATAAAAAAGTCTCCAGTTCCTGAATATTATCATAATTTATGAAGCACTCATGGATCGCTAGGATTATGAAATGCCTAATTTATAAGCAAGGAGCTTCAGTCTGCCTTACTAGGTTTTGTTGGACCTGAAAGGCAGAAAATCCAACCCAGAGTTAACAGGGTTGACAACTGAATGGAATTCAGCAGCCAAAAAAGGGTAGATTTGGAGAAGTTTGTCCCACACCCTATCCTCTTTTAATGTACGAACCAAATTCACATTGTATTTCTGTGAACTTGATCAGAGAAACTAACATGCGCTTTCTCCAAAGACGTGTCCGAGTGGCAGTAAAACAACAACGGCATTTCAAGAAACAAAGGGATCGCCGACATAGTGACAGGCAAGCAGCACGAATTTCAGGCAGTCCTGTAATCAAAGATATACTAGGATGCAATAGCTTTGGGGAGAGTTTTTGCGCCCAGAACTTCATTAAACGTGAAGGAGTAGGAGAAACACCGACGTGGCTGCGGAACCCAACCCACCGCGGAGGGGAAAGCCCAGTCCAGGAGATGGCACTGTGGCTCTGCGGACGGGCAGCCGGCTCCCGGCCACCTCTCCCTGAGACTACCCACAAGGAGGGAAGAAAGAAAGAAACAAAACAAAAAAAAAGCCTTCAGTGAAGAATTTTGATTGGTTAGGAGGCTTTCTTCTCCCCTCATTTTTAGCAAAAGCAAGTGTCCAGCAGGACACTGATGAGGACAGCACCAGCTTCTAAACCAGCCTCAGCTTCAGCAACAGTGTTGCTGTTTCACCTGCTGGATGGTGGCCATTTATATGAAAGCTTTCCAGGCAGTGAAACCCGAGTGCCACAGTGACTCTCCACAGACATTTTATCCATGTAGCCTATGACCTGATGGGCAGAAACAAGCATTGCACTGCGGTATCCAAATTGTTCCTTCTCCAGTCGCTTCAGGATTTTTCCAAGTCTTACTTTCTGTGTACTACTCAAGAATTTTGACTCACTGTGGCAGGGTTTTCCTGATATGAACTCTTCCTGAGGACATGTCTTTCAGTGAACTCCCACAGCAGAAAATGAGCTTCACAACCTTCACTGAAGCTGCTTCATGTCTTAGTGTTTTGTCTTCAAGCTGCTTTCCTTCTGCAGATGAGGGTCTTGCTGTTGTTGGTCACCCATGTACCTCGCTTGTGGCTCTTCTCCATCAGTAGATGACTCGAAGCTCTTCATTTTCTGGATATTTTCCCAGTTTCTGGCCACCAGACATCACTTCATTGCTGGTCTTATTGTTACCATTGTTCCCAGTCCCTTGCTATCTCCCATGATCTGTGTTTCACAGTAGCTCCTGCTTCAGTGTTTTTATCTCCCTGGGCTGCTAGCCAGTGGGACTCTGACCTTGTGGACCTGCAGACTGTTCTTGGCTCCTTTTTTACCATTTACTGTCTTGCCAGGGATTAGAGGTCTTCTGGCATCTGTCATTCTCTGAAGGCTGCAGCAGGCAAGCTCACAGAGAGAAAACATCTTGGCCACACAACCCATCAAAGTCTAGAATTTTACAAGTAGGTAGCATGTTACATGTAGCCAACCACAGTGGAGCATCTCTGGCAGAAAAATATCCTTGCTATGCTTTGCTGTGAAACTCTTCCTTGTCTGCACTCCTAATTCAATAGTATCATTGCTTTATGAGTCCTAATGTGAAAGTATCTTTGTTTCATGTGATTTACTGTGGAACCATATGAATTGAAAAAGTGGTTTGTGGCCTCAGCATAGCACATAAGTTCTTCCAAATACTCTGAAGCAGACCTGCTTCCTGAACGCAGTTTTTCAGTGGGTGCCCACCAGACAACCCCCTTCCTGAAGAACAATCTATGACCATGCTGTTCTTGCCATTGAGGTGTTACTGGTTTATTCTGGCCTGTATGAAGCAGTTAAAGTTTCAGTTTGCTGTTTTGACTTCATTACTGCACTGCTTTGCACAGCTTATATACTGTATATACAAGCGTTGTTTCCCACAATCAGCGTTGACTCATCTCTCTTCTGTCTTCTGCTTTCTTTAGTTCAAACTCATTTATTTATTCTGCACTACAAGGCTGTGCTCATTGCAGTCCTTCACAGAATCACAGAATCATAGAATGTCAGGGGCTGGAAGGAACCTTGAAATATAATCTAGTCCAACCCCCGCTCCAGAGCAGGATCACCTATACCAGATCACACTGGAATGCATCCAGACTAGTCTTGAATATCTCCAGAGAGGGAGACTCCACAACTACCCTGGTCTGCCTGGTCCGGTGTTCTGTCACCCTCACAGCGAAAATTCTTCCTCGAGTTCGCAGAGAACTTCCTATGCCTCAACTTCTACCCAGTGACCCTTGTCCTGTCACTGGGCATCACCAAGAAGATCCTGGCTCCATGCTCTTGGCACTCACCCTTTACGTATTTATAAACATGAATGAGGTCACCCCTCAGTATCCTCTTCTTCAACTAAATAGCCACAGTTCCCTCAGTCTCTCCTGAGTGGAAGAAGTTCTACTACTTTAATCATCTTTGTGGCTCTGCACTGGACTCTCTCTCTAGTAGCTCCATGTCCCTCTTGACCTGGAGCCCAGAACTGGACACAATATTCCAGATGCAGTCTCACCGGGGACCACACCACTTCTACTACACCCCAGGATATCATTGGCCTTCTTGACCACAAGAGAACACTGCTGGCTCATGGTCAACCTTCCACCCACTAGGACCCTCAAATCCTTTTCCCCTTCACTGCTCTCTAATAGGTCAGGCCCCAACCTATCCTGATCCATGGGCTTGTTCTTTCACAGGTGCAAGACTCTACACTTGCCCTTGTTGAATTTCATTGTATTTCTCCCTGCCCAACTCTCCAGCCTGTCTAAGTCTGGCTGAATGACAGCACAACCCTCTGGTGTGTCAGCCACTCCACCCAGTTTGGTGTCATCAGCAAACTTTGTGACAGTGCACTCTGCCCTCATCCAGGTCATTGATGAATATATTGAATAGAACTGGTCCCAGCACTGACCCCTGAGGGACTCCACTAGTTACAGGCCTCCAACTAGACTTCATCCCATTGACCACAACTCTCTGATTTCTTTCCTTCAACCAGTTCTCAATCCACCTCACTACCTGATCATCCAGACGACACTGCCTCAGTTTAGCTCCAAGGATGCTGTGCCAGACGGTTCCAAATGCCTTACTGAAATCAAGATAAACCACATCCACTCCTCTGTCATCATCTGTCCACCTGGTTATGTCTTCACAAAAGGCTATCAGGTCGATCAAACATGATTGCCTTTTGGTAAAACCATGTTGACTGCTCCTAATGACCCTCTTGTCCTTGATATGCCTCAGGACAGCACCAAGGATAAGTTGTTCCGTTACCTTTCCAGGGATGGAGGTGAGGTTGACTGGTTTATAGTTACCTGGGTCCTCCTTCTTATCCTTTTTGAAGATTGGAGTGATGTTTGCCTTCCACCAGTCCCCAGGCACCTCTCCTGTCTACCATGACTTACCAAAGATGATGGAGAGTGGTCTGGCAATGACCTCCAGCTTCCTCAGCACCCGTGGGTGCATCCCATCCCATGGATTTATGGATGTTCAGTTTACTTAATTGTTCCCTAACCCAGTCCTCATTGACCCAGTTCACACTGACCAAGGAAACCTCCCCCTTTGTTATGTCTCCCTCTGTAGCCTCAGGGCTCTGGGGCTCCTGAGTACAGATGGAGACAAAGAAGGCCTTTGGTAACTCTGCCTTCTCTGTATCCCCAGTCACCAAAGCACCCATCTCATTTAGCAGTGGGCCTACATTGCCTCTAGTGTTAGTTCTTCCTGCAATGTATTTGAAGAAGTCCTTTCTGTTGTCCTTGAGCTCCCTTGCAAGGCTGAATTCCAAGGAGGCCTTAGTCTTCCTAGTAACCTCCCTACATCCACTGACAACAGTCTTATAGTTCTCCTCTACCCTAGCTGGGTGGGAGACTCTGAGCATGACAAGCTGTCCTTCTCCAAGCTGTCTTTTTCTGCTCTGGTAGACTGCCTTGCGAAGAATCCAGAATCACAGTCAGAGCTGAAGAGCTCTGGAGCTCCCAGAGCTCCCAGATGAATGCAGGCTGCAAGTCATATGTCTGTAAAGGTGTTGCACACCATTCTGGTCAGTGCCACTGACAGGTTGGATGTAGCCTTTCACATGCACCCCTATCTCTTGCCCTGTGAATGTGAATTTAGATTACAGACTAGCTATAAGTTTACATCCCATTTTTCTTCCTGTTTGTTTGTGAATCCACAGCTTCAGACTTTCATGAGTTTGAAGCTTCATGGCATGCATGAAGTATTCTTTCATGTAGACTAACTTCTCCCCTCATTTTCCTGTTTTATTCCCAATTAAAACAAACTTTCTTCTCATCATATTCTGAAACACAGTGTAGATACTTCATTTCAGACAAAGTGAGAAAGATTTCATTCCAAAACTCCATGGAAAGTTAACACCTACTGTACACTTGCAGTGCAGGGCACTGTGTTTGTTGAATGGAAATCTGGAGTAACAAAGATGAGGTCATTGTTTAACTAGTGTAATTCAGGGAAGACTTTGGCTAGCTAATTCCAACTTTCAGTTGAACAATGTAAAATTCCCTTGGGCCATAGCCTTAGGAAACTAGCACCCGTTATTTAATTGGCTCACTAAGGTGGTGCCACTCAAGATTCAGCCTGTCAGCAGACTACATCAGTCCAAGGCTTACATGCCTCAGCACATTTCTTCGTGTCAATGATGCAATTTTGCTAGATTCATACAGCTTTTATGATGTACAGCTCTTTTAAATCTAGCTTACCCTTTTATGCTTAAAAATAATTGCAGGTGGGGTTTATAATTGCTAGGACAAGTTACAACTCTTACATAGCAAACTCCCCAACTGCCTCTGCAAGGCTAGCACCAGGAAACATGATCATATTGCTAATGTAACATGTCAACCAGTCAGAAATTAGGAAAAAATGAGAACAAAAGTATTCCATGAACAACTAGACCAGATTCTTTCTGGACAGCACATGGGCACGGAAACTACCTGATCCTGTAACAACACAGTGTAGCACCATAGTTGGCCCTACTTTGAGCAGGGCTTGTACCCGATGACATCTGACACTCTCTCCAAGTTAAATTATGCTATGATCTATAAAGATTTTTCTTAAAGTTTTTGCCCTAGGGCATATGTTTTTCTCTCAGCATGCAATAAATTGTGATCATATGCCTGATTCTCGTCTTTTGCTAGTGTGTGTCCTCTAGACTTGACAAGTGTGGCTTGGTATATGGAGCAACTGAGACTCTGGACATCCAGGTTCCACAACCAATGAGATTAGTTGTGAATGGTGAGGGGAAAAAAAGATTTCCCTTAATTTCCTTTTATTTTGCCATCTGATCACTTAATTGGTGTCTCTTAGTGCCTAATGTAATTAGTAGGCAAATAATTGTTCTCTTTTCCATGCCTTTCATGCTGTTTTATGGGTTTCTGGTATTGCCTTCTTGGTAAACCTTTCTACCAGCCTAAGAGATTCATGGAGATCTGAATTCATCACAAGTATTACTGAGTTAGTGTTGACAAAACTTGAGTGAATTCTACAGGTATGTTATGGTTTAGAGCAAGACACATTGCTCTTTTACCTCTTCCAAAAGGGGCAATAGAAAATCTCCCACACAAAGGATTGAATAGTATTGAAAAGTTTAAATGGAAATGCTATTTACAGCTACATACAACTGTACAAACCATAGCAAAGCATATAAAATACACAAAAATCCATAGTCTGGGCTTGACACAGAAGCTCATTAAGCCAAATCTTCACACAAACCTCCCTTTAAACCAGGCTAACAAACCCAGGCTTCATGCCCTATCCATACCACACCGTTGTGACACAGCTTCAGGCCCCAATTAGGATGCTCCATGCCTAATTGGCAGCATTGCCAAGGCTGACACCAGGCCTCACTCCCCCACCAAGAGAGTTAAGAGCCTGGGCATCCCACCAGGACAAGAGAGGGAGAGAAAAGGGAAGAAAATTGATTTTGCAGCCAGTTTTATAAGGATGCAGGAGTTATGGGTATGAAATACATCTTCCAGTCCATCTTCGGGACACTCTGACCCCTCTGGAGGTCTGTAACTTTGTGGTTCTTAAGGACCTCAAACTGCCTCTAACTGTAGTTAAACCAGGATTTGCATTTCCAACTCATGCTGAGTGCAGTAGAGTTTTCTCCATATTTCTCATTCCTGCCCTGGGTCTCTAAGGCTGCAGTTCCACAGCACCTACAGCTGATACAAACGTGCCCTGATATAATCCTTCTCTTTGTCACTGGCTTGCTCTTGCTGCCTCATGAAGTCACACTGGCAATTGCCATCTGCATAGGGATCTTAACCAACTTCAGGCTATTTGTCTTTATTTGTGGGGTTAATTTTTAGCCTGTTCAGGTTTCTAAGATAACCTACCAAGAAGGCAGGGAAACACCAGTGTGGAGGGCAGGGATACATGGAGGTAGATGGGCAGAAGGGAGGATAATACTACAGTGGTCCTCACAGACCTGCTGGTTGGACTCCATTGTCTTGGCTTGCTGGGAACTGTTGACACAGCTTCTGCCTTTAACACTCGTACCCAGCTTGGCTTTGAAAAGCATCAACTAAGCCATAAACACTGCTCAGACACTCACAGAACAGCTGTCAAACCACTCATTTACAGCCTAGCATCTAAAGCACAAATTCCAGGTTAACTTCAATAAGACATCCTAAGCTATAGCAATTCTGTGCATAATAAACTCTGTAAGAAATTAAATACCTTTGCTCCATGAACTGTCTCCAGTAGTGACTATGGTCACTATAGTGACTGCTTTCAGCCACCATTTAAAAAAAAAAAAAAAAAAAAAAAGAAAAAAAAAATGTAGTTTGGTCATAATTTTTTATATATAAGAAACCTGACTGCATCAAGATTGTGTGGCTGTTCCCTTAAGGAATATTAAATTATTTACACTATCCCAAGTGAATATCAGACATGACTGAATCAGAGCATGCACTAGGAAATGGAAATGATGAAGCTTCAAAAAATGCCACAGTGCATAAAGGTGGAAGAGATGTAACCAAGTGAAGTACAGAGGTAAGTACCCAGCCAGAAAACCAGGCACTCACTGTATGTTGCACTATCTTGAATTAAGTAGAACAGTATCAGCTCAAATGTCAGCTTGCCAAAGAAACAAAGCTTTCTGGAGCAAGGTCACCCTTTAGCCTGTGTTTATACAGTCCCAAAGTTAAGAGGCACTTGGTTCATAGCTCCTGGGATCAATCACAACACTGAAAAATAAACATAAATAATGTCATTAACAGACATCTTCAGAAGTCTGCGTCTCACAGTGAGAGGCCCACATGATGCACATTTCCCTCTGGGACTCATATTTCCATTAAATCCAAGTCTCAGCATTTGCCCTCCTGAACACAGTATTTATTTAAAATATCCTCTGGCTTCCGAGACAAAACGAGTGGCGGCCATAGCTGCCTGGCTGAAAGCCAGCAGACCATGCTTCACCCCTGTATCCCCACCCACAAGCAATGTGACAGCCAGGGCAGCAGTTATGATTACACATTTGCACAGCTGGATCGCTTCTGAGCACTTCTGTAAACCTCAGAAGGAAAAGAGGACAGAATTTGCCTGAAAGGGAAAGGTGGTAGCAGCTGATCCCCAGACCAACTTGAGTCTGCAACTTTACAGTTGTGCTGCCTCCCAGAGCAGGACATGAATTTATCTCATGCTGTTGATAGCATCTCCAGTTTAGTGCTGCTCTGCTTCCCTGTGTCAGCCTTCCTCTTCAAGACTTTAAATAGATTATGGAGTGAAAGCCAATCCTGAAGGAAACACCTTCAGCGATTTGCTAAGTACAGCAGGGATACATACAGACTGATTGACCAAGTCAGGCTGCAGATGTAGCACTCAGCAGTGTGTCAGAAAGGACCCAGAAGACAGCATTCCAAAGGAGCTGGTGGGACACCTCAGTAGGTAATACACACTTTGTTTTCTTCCACATCCAATCTCTGACTAAAACCCTGACATTCCTGAAGCAGATATATGTCTATTTCCATATTTCTAACAAAGCACACATTAACAGTAACTGCAATTCCCAATAGTCTTCATATCCATGATTTGCCCCTTCATTTTAGCAATGTCGGGACCTGGATCACCACTGCAAATAAACTCACATCCAGTAAAAATGTATCTGCCTAGAGTAACTGCTTGCTTAGGGGGCTGTTATTTAACATTTCAATATGTTGTTGTTATTATCATAAGGATGCCTACCTCTGAAGAGCATACATCTGCAAACAGCAAAAGCCATCCTGATTCAGTGCATTTGAAAGATGACTGCAGTTTTGGTTTGAAGGACCAGACCCAATCCAAAACCTCAGAAATATTCAGGTGTGATATATCTAATAGTTGTGACTGTTGATTGAAACAGGAATAGTCCTGACAGCTGGTTAATGATGCTTTTAACCATATTGTCCATGTACAATTAGCTTTATTGACTGACTTTGTCCCATGATGTTTGCCAGTGAGATGAATGCACACTCTGCTATTTGCTGTATTATAACTTGGTTGAGTGAGCATATAAAAGAGAAGGAAACTATAATGAATGTATGCTTTTAGCTATCTTTACAGCTAATAGTGGTCTGGCATTTGGCTACTCCTTCAGCAAATCTATAGAGATTTCCTTCTCTGAAGAGCGCTCTTCTCACCTATGCAATATGCTTCCAATGCTTATCACAAACCAAACATACTTATTATCTGATTTGCCTAATTTCTGTCATGCTCATGTATCTTCTCCAACATTAACACCCTGAGCATGTTTCCACTTAGTAAGCAAATCTTATAAAGAGTAGTAAAATTATGATAAAAAAACAAATAATTAGTAATCAATTTATTTATTTGTGATTGTTTGATTATTCTCTGCTGAAGGTGGACAATGCATATTTGGTCAATAATCTCTCAAATGTATTAAAAGAAGGATCAAAATTAACTTTTCTGCACTTAAAGCATGTTAGCACCTTCAAACAAATGCTACCAAACCAATCTATAATAAACTATGGTGCGCAACAGAACAGTTTACAAGAAAGAGAAAATTTCAGAGTTATTTATATCAACAGTGTTTAAATCCTATTGAGGATACCAACAGGGGGAAAAATCTGAGTAGATTTTGAGACTATAGCCTTTAAGCTCCACTATCTTAAGCAAAGGTGCAGTAGCCCACATTCAGGGAGGAACCCCTGGTGCCTTGGGAAAAGGTCACTTCCAGGAGCAGAATAATATATCAGTCTGTGAATCCCTAATTTCAAATAGAGTGATATCATCATGACTTATGATGAATCTTCCCCAACCATTCCTCCAAAAAGAAGAGCCCTCACTAATCTGGGAATCGTTAATAACACTGCTACAACAAGCAGTGTATTTTCCAGCGTCTTCCTCTGAAAAGCTTCTCTGGACAAGTTTCTCAATGGAGTGGAAAAGGATACCTTCATTTCTTGTGCAAGCTTCCTCTCCCTAAATTGCAAAGCCTGGCAAGTAGTGAGTCAACCTAAAATATTCTTTGGCCAGTATTAATCAACTTCAGCAAACATTCTGGTACCACAGCACATAATGCCAAGGCAGTTATTTCACTTGACAATCTCAGAAGGATTTAGACCAGGATGCATAAACAAAGGAGCAGGGCACAAGGAGGTGGAGCTGGGAGAGAGGGGTGGACCGCTGAGGATAGTAGTGTTTAAATACCATTTAGAAAGGGATTAGGAATATCAGCTCCTGGAGAGGGAAAGCCACTAAAATGCTATGCATTAAAGTTTTTGAAAAAGATTTCTTCACAGCTTCCCTTTTACCTCTGTAAACTCTGCAGCTCAGTGGCTTACCTCCAAGTCTCTTGACTGTGATCTGGCGTCTTTCTGTATGACAAAGGATGCCATTGTTCCTCACACATTGTTACCATTCTTCCCTGCCTCAACTTTTAGAAAAATAAATAAGGTAGAGATAAAGAGTGCTTGAAACAATAGTTGTTGTACAGCAGCGACAACCTTTCTTACATACCATAATAAAATGTCAGAGAGAGTAGATGGAGAATAACAAAATGACAGAATGAATACAACCCAATTAAAAAGCCTAGAAAGCTTCTGTAACAAGAGAATCCAGACACAGAGGCAGAAGCAAATGTTTATGAGACTCAGAATCACTGAATGGTGCATCCGTCCTTAGTGTAGTTGTAGGAAAAAGTGATGATTTATGCAGAAAATAATACTTTGAAATGTTGTGACATAATTTTATATGTCTTTTTTTCTTTTTTTTCTTTTTTTTAATGAGAAACAACATTTGTAGGAGAACAAGCAAAAAATGGTGTGGAATAGTGAAAAGGGTTAAGAGATAGTAAGTGACCCCTTTAATTCCCAAAGGGGCCATTTTTCATAGGAAGAAAAGTCTGAGAAATGTTCTGTGTGATGATGTTAATCAGCTGCTTTTACAGTCAAGGCCTGTTAGCCTTAGTTATTCCTACCAGTGCTGCCAATGTGTGGGCAGATCAGCATAAACCAATGGCATTGATAGAGAATTGCCAAGACTTTATTTGGCTGAATTCTAAACAAGGGCAATGAAAGGTAAAAATGGAGCATAAGATAACAGAACTAGGTGGATACTGCTGCAGTTCTCAGTTGCAGTCCCACAGCACAGAGGGTACTTGATCAGAAGTGGATGCCTACTACATATCCTCCCAGTGTACAACACACTCCTCCCATTCTTTCTACAAGACCTCATTCCTGCAGATTTATTAGAAGGAGGGAAGCAAAATGAAAGTGTCCACTAGATGTATACAATATCCTTTAATCACTTTATTAGCCACTGTGTTGTAATTTCCGTTGCAGAACGGCCACATGATATTTGAAGCTCTGCTGGTAGTCAAGGCTCTTACTGCTGACCAGCCAATATGAACAGCTTAAGCTGTGACTAAAAGCACTAACTGGGAAAGGACGTTTAGAGCAAGAAGTCCTTCACTTCCTTTCAGTTTTTGTGTGAACATGATAAAAGATGTCAGCTGAAAAGCTGTGGAGATTTGACTCCATATAATGCTTTCCCCCTATACCAGGCAGTGAGAAGGTCTGAATAGCACTGACTCATAGTCATCAACTTAGACATTTTAAGGAGTATATGCAGTCAGCAGTAAAGCACTGTGCTCACATTGTGCTTTGAGGGCCCCACAAAATGGTGCAAAAGTGCAAGACAGATCACTGATTACTGATAGCCACCAGAATATGAAGATACACAGTCAAGACCTCTATGATTTCTGACTGATACATTCCTAGGCGACAAAATGTGTGAAGACATAATTCTGTTTCTTAGACAGGAACTAGACACACTGAAGTGTATATAAGTTGGCACCTGTAACGGGCATTTTAAAATGTCAAATTTCCTTAACATGCAGTAGTGGCTGGAGAGAGCATCCCCACTCCACACAATGTTCTGCATTCTCAGTCTGGTTTGATTCTCCTGGAAAATTTCTCTTTTGAGGTTTAGCAGTGAATTAGCAATAGCTAAATACAAACTTCCCTCTACTTGCAAAGTCCACTCAGAACAATCATTTACAGTTCTGTGAGAACTTATCTCATCCACCAAAGTCAATTATTTATGAGTTATGAATAAGACCTCTGTCTGCAAAAATAACCTCCAACAACCTTAGCTTGTCTGGCAATAAGTCTGTAATTATTCAGAGCTTCACATGGGTGTGGTGTATTTATTTAACAAATAAATATACCTGTAAGAGCATTTGGCCAACAGCTTGCAATGATATCGAATTTTGTTACTGGACTTACTCATCATGCCTAAGGAAGGGCAGAAACCTGATCAAACACACTTGAACCGAGCTGCCCTTGCATATTATTGTTTTAAAGTTTTGAGTTTCATCTCTCTTCAGTGAAAAAAGCCTCACAACATTCTGTGTGAGAAGATGTACTTTGAAGAAACATGATGGTTTTAAGTCTGGGTGAGCCACACCACGCAGCTAAAATCCATGTACTCCTTGAGCAGTACCCACATGGCACTGGAAAGCATACTGTATAGATTTTGCCATTGCAACAAAATACAGAGTGCTTGCTTTTCATGTCTGGAGGCCAATAGCAACTCTCTCTGCCTCACACAAAACTGTCACAGTTTCTCTTTCAATACATCTGCTGTTAGTGTTCATTTATTAGCCTGTGTCACAGAGGTGGGAGGTAATGTTTTTAGGGTCCTGTTCAAGTTTACTCTATAATCAGAGATGTCTTTGTTAAGACATAAATAATATTAGCAAAACAGAACTCCATTAAAATACAGAAAAGCGCTATTGTGCTTGTTCTACTGAATCAGTTGTGTTGTCTGCATAATGGTTGCATACAGTAGCTGCACATCTAGACAGGTTGTACAAAAATTCAACAAAGATGTCTATTTGTCCATGGAACAAACCAGTCTTCCTACAGTGTTCATGATTATCAGGTATGTGAACTAGAGGCATGAGTGCAAGTGCCATTTCAGCAGATGTTCCATGCCTCAAAGCATGTGCTGCTGTAGTTCATTAAACTCTGAACCCTCTACATTTGATGAAAAAAGTTTCCTCACACATACTGGGGATAGAACAGTTCCCCAGATACATTATCAATACCTGCACAGATATGATTGGAGGACTGGTGGAAAAGTAACAAGTACCATGATCTTAAGATATCCCACACTGTGACAATAACACCTCCCAGGCCCCAAATAGAAGTTTTACAAACTTCTTATATACTTTTAAAAGAAAACTATATGTCTTTGAACTGTGAATCAACTAAATGCCCCATGCAGGCTGACACCTGTGATACCTATGTAGTTCTCATAAAAAGCATTATGTCATTCCTTGATAAAGCAGTTACTCAGCACATATGATTTTCCTATTTTGGGACATTTTGAGATGAAAACCATCTAGAAATATTCAAAATTTCCACTCCTTGAGTCTTACCCATATCTCAGTTAAAGTCTGTGGCAAAACATGCATTTTTTTCTAGTGGGACAGATGTGATCTACAGTCATCATCAGATAAAGCTATTATACTTCAAGATGTAAGTAGTACCTGCAGTTGTTTTCCTGCCACACTGCTGTGAACACATGTAAAAACACAGTGCTGTCCATAGTGGCTTGATTCCAGTGCTCTGATTCAGCAAGTCTGTCAAATACAACAATACAAGCTGTTGGTATCTCTTCCAATCTCTTCCAGATCAATGTTCCCACAGAAGTGCTGGCAGAACAGGTAGCCTATCCTCCTGGAGGAGGGGTGATCCCTGGCAAACATGGGTGCAGAGAGCTGGAGTTAGAAACAGCTTCAATCAGGTGCCATTGCTAGTGATGATGGGAGTGATGAATTTAGACTCCTGAAGTCAGATCCAGCTCAGAACTCACAGGCAGAACGACTGGCTCTAAGTGATTGCAGCAGAGATTGTTTCTCATGGCATAGCAGTATGCTAGCTCTCCTGTCTAATCTTCTCCATTGTTTTTCTTTAAGTTTGCTACCAGAATAGGAAAGGTCACAACTTCAGATACAGATGTGACATGAGCATCACTGGTGTGCATATACAAGATAGGGAATGTATTCTGTTTAGAATTACTCTCAGGGAAGTATGGGACTATGTCTGTTTAAAGTTTCCTTTCTTTTTTCTTCCTTTGAAAGTACATATGCTTGTGTTGCTCTCAAAGGCTGACAAGTTTTAGCCTCACACTGCTTATAAATCTGTGCCAGCATACTCACACTATCAGGGGCTCTTCCATTCCAACTTGTGCTGTTTATAGTACTGTTCAAAATACATGGCTACAAAGTCACGCTGGGGATGCTTTTGTTTCCTATCCAGGTTCAGTTTGAATTTTAATATAGACAGAGGTTTAGCTCTGAGTTTAAGAGCTGATGTCAAATGAGGACTTTAGCTTCCTGCTAGCTATTCTAGTTTAAGTCTTTCCAAGGGATTCGTCATTGTGAGAAAACTACTTAAAGTATTTAAAGATAAAATTTATTGTACCCAAGATGGCTATGCTTTCCTATTTTCTTTCAGTAATGTGCCTGTTTGGAGTTTCATTACATTTCTTTATTCTTTATCATCTTCTTCTTTCTTCCCTCCTTCCTTCCTTCACCTCTAACAGCTGAAATAGATATCAGGTACATAGCACAGACAGCAAAGGCAATATGCAGTAATTGGGATTTCTATCTCCTCTTGTCCGCCTGCCAGTTATTTATACACATAACAGTGTTCTCAGTGCCAGTGAGAGGTATGTTTATTCCAGTGCTTATCCTCACAGGCACCAGTTGTGCACTGTCCTTTGCCAAGGCTAGAGCACAGATGCAGGACTCATGCATCATGGCTCATCTGGCCATTGCTCGTTCAAAGCTAGGAAGTTTTGCAGTGAGAACACAGCCCACATGGGAACTGGGCTGTTCAGACGGGTTAAGTGACTCCAAAACTTCCTTTTCCCAAGTTCTCCTCTTTTCTTTTTCTCCTGAGATATTGCAGGTAGTACAGATACATTTGAGAGGTGATGTGATAAAAATACAAATAAGATAAGACCACTGAATAGCACCATCCTGAGTAGATAACAACTGGCCATTGTTTCAGTCTCCTCCTCTGCTTTCTTATCTTGTGTGAAAAATACCTGTGATGTAGGCTGGGTAGTCACTGGCTTGAGAGCAGCCCTGAAGAAAAGGACTTGGGGGTGCTGGTGGATGAGAAGCTCAACATGAGCCAGCAGTGTGGACTTGCAGCCCAGGAAGCCAATCACATCCTGGGCTGCATCAAGAGAAGCGTAGTCAGCAGGTCGAGGGAGGTGATTCTCCCCCTCTGCTCTGGTGAGACCCTACCTGGAGTATTGTGTCCAGTTCTGGAGCACTTGTTACAAGAAAGATATGAACATGCTGGAATGTGTCCAGAGAAGGGCCACAAGGATGATCAGAGGACTGAAGCACTTCTGCTGTGAGGACAGACTAAAAGAGTTGGGGCTATTCAGTCTGGAGAAAAGAAAGCTCCAAGAAGACCTTATTGTGGCCTTCCAGTATCTTAAGAGGGCCTACGAGAATGCTGGGGAGGGACTTTTTAGGGTGTCAGGTAGTGATAGGACTAGGGGGAATGGGACAAAAATAGATATGGGTAGATTCAGATTGGATGTTAGGAAGAAATTCTTCCCCATGAGGGTGGTGAGACACTAGAACAGGTTGCTCAGGGAGGTGGTGGAAGCCTCATCCCTGGAGGTTTTTAAGGCCAGGTTGGATGTGGCTCTGAGCAACCTGATCTAGTGTGAGGTGTCCCTGCCCATGGCAGGGGGGTTGGAACTAGATGATCCTTGAGGTCCCTTCCACTCCTAACTAGTCTATGATTCTATGATTCTTGGAGTACATTTCAAACATGAAGGACAGAATAAGACCAGTTTTACCTCTTAGCAAAGCTACATCTGTCAAGGGTGTGAAGAACATTGTTCCCTGACAGATATAACTGTGCTGGGCAAGAGCTCCTGTGCTGGCATGACTACCACCAAAACTGTACCTTTTCTCTCCAATTTTAACCACGGAGTTCCTGACAAAACTGGACATGTATTACAGCTTTAAAGTACTGTCATGAGTGGATTTACCATCACATCTGGTCTATTATTTGATCATATCCACAGAAATCTGAAAGTTGATTGCATGTCTTTCTTCTTGCTTTATCACTATTTTAAAATTTCAGCTTCACTCAGGCCACACTAACACCAGTGCAGACCTCAGTGATGCCTGCACTTTTCACCTATCAGCTGCCTGCATGGTGAGCCCTTGGCAGAGCTCAGCTGCCTGCATGGTGAGCCCTTGGCAGAGCTCACCTGCAGCCCATGAAAATTATCCCAGGCAACTTCTGAGCCCAGGTTTGAGGGCACCCTGTTCTGGATGCAAGGAGTTGAACAGTTTGGGTGTCTCCAAACACTGCCACTCAGCTCCACGAGCAGAAGACAACGCAGGGCATTTTTAATTTGCAAGAGCAGCTATGGCCCTCTGTTCTTCACTGAGTTCCTTCTGGCCCCTCTGCATTCAGCAAGATTTTCCTTAGGCTGAGCAAGGCAAAGTTTCACTCAAGGGCTATCTTAGAGCCATGTCACATGCTCTTGCACTTGGCTCACTTTTGATGATGGTGGGATGCCAGTGTCAACAGAGCTGCTCCCAACCACACAGCCCTGACCTCACCAAACAGGTATGGGGTTTGTGCACAGCAGGCAACTTGTGCTGGAGGCTTTCATCTTAGGCTTTGAAGAAGAAACAAAAAAGCAGGAGAACAGAATGCCTTGAAACATCATTAAACAGGATCCATAGCTTAATATTTATCTCTTGGTGTGAGGCAAGAAAAGATTGACTTGTGCACTGAATGCAGAGAGGGGTAGAGATGGGAGTGTTTTGTATGGACATACACCACGTTCATAGTGGTCAAATCACAGGTATTTCTTTAATTCATTAAAGCTTACCTACACTCTACTTAAGTATGTGAATACATAAATAATATACAGATCACACTCTGAGCTTTGTGCACAGATATTCTCTCCAGCAAGCCAGGAATGGCTGCAACTGTCTTCAGCTTCACTGATAAAGTATGAACCATAATGAAGCATTAAGAAAAACCTACCTGTCTTTGAGGTCTGTGACTACAAAAATAAATGTTTTCTTCCACCTCTGCAAAATCAAGACTTTGGATGAAAATCTTTTTATTAAAAGATGGCTTTTATTAAAAGACTGGCTTTTTTTTTCATAAACTGAAACAATTTTGATACTTAGTGCAAGGCATTAAATAAATGCTTTATATAAGGTGAAATACTTGGTTTAAAATGCTATCATATCCATAATCACCCTTCAGTTCCAAGCCTGTAA
Source organism: Picus viridis (assembly GCA_033816785.1). Lineage (NCBI taxonomy): Eukaryota > Metazoa > Chordata > Aves > Piciformes > Picidae > Picus > Picus viridis. Next base: position 22,687,352 of record CM066578.1, read on the forward strand.
CTACTGCTCCACACATCTTATCCTTTACATATTTCCTTCCTGCACTACAGACCAGCAGCAGCCCTGATCAAGCTGTGTGTAGAGCAGAGCCAGCTGAAAGCTGACAATCATCATTTTGTTTTCCAAATTCATTCAGCCCTCTGGTGTAGTGTTCAATGGGATACTCATACTGTTGTACAGTTCCTTTCAGTTTTATAAGAAACTCATCCATTGGCGGAGCCTGAAGACACCCAGCACTGCCCAGGTTCCCAGAATGCCCTTCACTTACTCTGGGACTTTCCTTCCATCCTTGATGAAAAGGGCAAATAAGTAGCACAGTAGCCTAACTTTCAGAGAGTAAAAGCTAGATAAATCTTATGCCCAATCACATCTTCTGTAACCTGAGGGAAGAAGCAGGGAAGAATTCTATAAAGATGGAGAGACTAAATAAATGAGCTATTAAAAAAAATAATTACAAAGATAAATTTGTTTGATGTTATCTTTCCCAAGCTGAGAATGAAGAAAGAGCAGCCTCAGCCTTCATGAGTACATTTCCTAAATCTCAGCTTGCAGTGTAATTTCCAGCCCAAGCTGAGCAACCAGCTTCCTTGGGCATTTATCATCTTTGCAGCAGAAGCACCTGAAAAGAGCAGTTTTGTGATGCTGTAATATAGGAAAGGCTTTTAGAGTGGCATAGACTATCAGAAGTGGTGAAATAGTAGGCATGAGGCAGAGGTTACCAAGAGTCTTATTGCATCAACTCTCTGACATATTGGCTGGGATTGCTGTAGCCACTTCATTGACAATACTCTGCTTTTGAATATGGAGACCTTTCATACATGGGTGAAAATGTGTAAGAACAGAACTGCTTTCTAGATCTATTTTGAGGAATCTGATCAAATGTTTCCACTCCAGGAGGGTACTGATCCTGTACCAACTTTCCCTCCCAGTCCTGCATTCCTAGAGAGCAATCCTGAACTTTAAAATCAGGATTTTGGCCACAGCAACAAAACTTACTCTTCCCTCTCCTCCCTTTCACACTTGCAGTCCTAATTCTCTCTGTGTGACAGAACTCAAAGCATTTTTATCTGCTTTTTTGTTTGGTTTTGTAGCTTCTCACATGTGTCTGACCCTTCATTTAGTTCTCAAACACAGCTGGGTCTACAGCTGATCTACAGCTTCTCAAATCTTGATGAAGCATTCTATAGGCAGCTTAAGGCTGTCTCAAGATTGCCTAACCTTGTTCTCATGGGTGACTTCAACCTGCCTGATATCTGCTGGGATCACAACATAGCAGAGAGGAGGCAGTCTAGGAGGTTCTTAGAGTGCATGGAGGACAGCTTCTTATCCCAGGTGCTGCGCGAGCCTACCAGGGGTAAGGCTATGCTTGACCTCCTCTTCACCAACAGGGAAGGGCTGGTGGGTGATGTGGTGGTCGGAGGGTGTTTAGGCACCAGTGACCACGAGATAATTGAGTTTTCAGTATTCAGCCAAGCCAAGAGGGGGAGCAAGAAGACCTCCACTCTGGACTTCCGGAGGGCGGACTTCAGGCTACTCAAGGAACTAACTCAGAAGGTTCCTTGGGAAACAGCCCTTAAAAACAAAGGGGTTCAGGAGAGCTGGACCTACTTCAAGAAAGAACTCTTGAAGGCGCAGGAACAGGCTGTGCCAGTGTGCCGGAAGATGAGCCGCCGGGGCAGACGGCCAGCCTGGTTGGGTAATGAACTTCTAAAGGAACTAAGGGAAAAAAAGAGGGTGTATTATCTTTGGAAAAAAGGGAGGCAACCCATGGAATGTTTAGGGATGTTGCTAGGTCTTGTAGGAAGAAAATTAGGGAGGCAAAAGCACATTTGGAGCTCAGACTGGCCTCTGCTGTGAAGGACAACAAAAAGTCCTTCTATAAATATATTAATAGCAAGAGGAAGGGCAAGGAGAAGCTCCACTCCTTGGTGGGCATGGAGGGGAATATTGTAACAAAGGATGAGGAAAAGGCAGAGGTGCTTAACACCTTCTTTACCTCAATTTTTACTAGCAGGACAGAACGGCTTCCAGACAGCTGGCCTGCAGAGCTGGCAGAAGGAGCCAGGGAGCAGCATAGTTTTCCTCTGTTCCAGGATGGGATAGTTAGAGATCTTCTCAGCCGCTTGGACCACCACAAGTCCATGGGACCAGATGGGATCCATCCTAGGGTGCTGAAGGAGCTGGCGGATGAGCTGTCCAGGCCGCTCTCCATCATTTTTCAGCAGTCCTGGCTCACTGGAGAGGTCCCAGAGGACTGGAAGCTGGCCAGCGTGGTGCCCATCCACAAGAAGGGCCAGTTGGAAGAGCCAGGGAACTATAGGCCTGTCAGCCTGACCTCAGTGCCAGGCAAGATTATGGAACAGGTCATCTCAAGTGCGATCACACAGCACTTACAGGATGGCCAAGGGCTCAGGCCTAGCCAGCATGGATTTAGGAGGGGCAGGTCCTGCCTGACCAACCTGATCTCCTTCTATGATCAGGTGACCCGCCTGGTGGATGTGGGGAGGCCTGTGGATGTGGTCTACCTGGACCTCAGCAAGGCCTTTGACACCGTCCCCCACAGCAAACTCCTGGCCAAGCTGGCAGCCCATGGCTTGGACAGGAGCACACTGCGTTGGGTTAGGAACTGGCTGGAGGGCCGAGCCCAGACAGTGATGGTGAATGGTGCCACATCCAGCTGGCGGCCTGTCACTAGTGGTGTGCCCCAAGGATCAGTGCTGGGCCCCATGCTCTTCAACATCTTTATTGATGATCTGGATGAGGGCATTGAGTCCATCATCAGTAAATTTGCAGATGACACCAAGCTGGGGGCAGGAGTTGATCTGCTGGAGGGCAGAGAGGCTTTGCAGAGGGACCTCGACAGGCTGGACAGATGGGCAGAGTCCAATGGCATGAGATTGAACACATCCAAGTGCCGGGTTCTGCACATTGGCCACAACAACCCCAGGCAGTGCTACAGGCTGGGGTCAGAGTGGCTGGAGAGCGGCCAGGCAGAGAGGGACCTGGGGGTGCTGGTTGATGGGAGGCTGAACATGAGCCAGCAGTGTGCCCAGGCAGCCAAGAGGGCCAACCGCATCCTGGCCTGCATTAGGAATAGTATGGCCAGCAGGAGCAGGGAGGTCATTGTGCTCCTGTACTCTGCTTTGGTTAGGCCACACCTTGAGTACTGCGTCCAGTTCTGGGCCCCTCAGTTTAAGAAGGACATTGAGACACTTGAACGTGTCCAGAGAAGGGCAACAAGGCTGGTGAGAGGCCTTGAGCACAAGCCCTATGAGGAGAGGCTGAGGGAGCTGGGGCTGTTTAGCCTGGAGAAGAGGAGGCTCAGGGGCGACCTCATTACTCTCTACAACTACCTGAAGGGTGGTTGTAGCCAGGAAGGGGTTGGCCTCTTCTCCCTAGCAACCAGCACCAGAACAAGGGGACACAGTCTCAGGCTGCACATGGGGAAGTTTAGGCTTGAGGTGAGGAGAAAGTTCTTCACCGAGAGAGTGATTCGTCATTGGAATGGGCTGCCCAGGGAGGTGGTGGAGTCTCTGTCCCTGGAGGTGTTCAGGAGGGGACTGGATGTGGCACTTGGTGCCATGGTCTAGTTGTGAGGTTGTGGTTACAGGTTGGACTCGATGATCTTCAAGGTCTCTTCCAACCTTGGTAATTCTATTCTATTCTATTCTATTCTATTCTATTCTATTCTATTCTATTCTATTCTATTCTATTCTATTCTATTCTATTCTATTCTATTCTATTCTATTCTGTTCTAAAATTATCTCTGAGATACATTTCCTTATGCAAAGGGTGTGCAGGGCTGGGTTTCAGCAGTGGAATCTGTTGTGGGTGCCAAGAGCTGCTGAGGGCTAGCCACAGCTGGGTCCAGACATCTCTGAAACCAGTGGGTGACCATTACACACCAGAGCTGCCACCAAAGGATCCCACAGCACCCTGGCTCAGGCATACTTCAGGAAGACCAGCAGCCACTGGAAGCAGAAGACACACAGGGGACACTCTTACGGAGACAGTCTGAGGAGACTGCTGGAGATGCAGTCTTGAAGGAAGGAGATCCGTGTCAGAAGGGGTCACACAGCTACCTGTGGGTGACCCAAACTGGTCAGGAACATCCCTGTGGGACTGTTGTTGTGGGTAACCAACACTGAGGCAGGGAGAACCATGAGTGACTGTGGCCATCAGGCAAACTAGAAGGAAACACAAAGGAATGAAGAAAACCAGTAAGATAGTCAGATGTCCAAAGGAATCACATGATAACTATGGAAGGCCAAAACCATTACATACAGGCCCCTAGACTCTGAGATTGCTCACAGCAAAACCACAAGGAGGTGAGACTAGAAAGGATGGAGGTGTTTAACTGAAGTTGTTCCTGAGGAAGAGTAAAGAAAGCAAATTATCTAAGTGTTTGTTTAATTTTTTCATGCATTGGGGTGCTTGTTTTGGTTTGGTTTGTTGTGTTGGTTTTTTCTCAACATCCAAATCAGTGATTAGAAGCTTGTGTTAGCTGGCAGTAAACTAAATAAAAATTTCTTCAGCTGAGACTATCTTGTCAGTAACACCACATCACTTGGCATTTTCTTTCTTTATCTCTTTCCAACTTCTGCAAATAATCTTCCAGACACTACCCCAGTGACACCAGAGGACTACCTTTTCAACAGACCTACCAGCCTTTCTACCTTCCCTTGCATTTCATCACCACCTACATTTATTCTTTGTTCTACCTGACCTGATCAGTTCATCCTTGTGAGAGCCCAGGCTTCTAGCTAACAGAAGATAAAGTCACAGCAGGGGTCTGGTGAGCAAAGAGCACCTGGACATGCTCAACAAAAGAAGATTGCTTCATCTTTCTGCCCATGTTGTGAACCCAGCCAGCTCTGACAAAGAACAGTGCAACTAAGGGCAGCTTGTGGCTTCCTGTTTGGTGACAGACAAGCTAATAGAGCCCAGGAGAAATCTCAGCATGACGCTTTCTGCTGAACTGAGAAGTATGGCTCAAGTAATGTGGACAGTATGAAACATAAATAGGAAGGAATCAATTTGCAATAGTCTGTCTACGGGATCACTTCTTGCATTACTCACAACAAACATCAGTAGAGTAGACTCTTGCAGACCTTAAGAAACTACTGAACAATATTTTGGCCCTTCTTCTCTGAAAGTATTTGATAGCTTTACCCTGAATATGTTTGAACATTCAAATATGCTTTTTGTTTCCTATTTGCATTTATCTCCCTGCCCCTTCCACTACAGCTTACCCATCATTCAGTATTCAGAAATGGAGGGGGAAAAAATCACATGGTATAAATGCAGCATGGTCACTTTGCTGTTCAGGTAGAGAAAAGCACTACACTGTACTATTGTTACTCAGTTAAGAGACAGAACAAGCAAGAAGCAATGTATTTGAATAAAGGAAAGGAATAGATTTCACTAGTAAGCAGAAGGCCAGCACAAGTCTTGTATATTGATTACACACTGGGTGAGATCAAGTCTGAAATCTGTTTGGGATCTAAATAGTGTACAAACTTTGTACTGGTTTTTACACTGAGCTGAGAGTTTCATCCTTACAGTTTCTGCCCTTGAAAAAAGTGGACCCCTCCTGTGAAAGGCCACAAGTTCTCCTTGCCTAGTGAGGGTGGTAGGTGCCCAGCCCTCCCAGGATCTGCACTGAAAGACACAGAAAGAAGAGGAGAGCTACTGAGTCTGTCCAGTAGTGAGATCTGCTGAAAGATATGAGGACCCTGAGGGTAAGGAGATGCTAAGAGAGCCAAGAAAACTCCTAGGGAGTGGTGGAGCTAAACTAACAAAATTCTTTCCCATGCCCATGCCTACTACTTAAAATAATAAATACACCTTCTGGGGACTACTGAGGCATGGAAAAGCCAAACAAAATCTATTTCGGATTTACTTTAGTCAGCAGCTCAGGAATATCAGAGATTCTGCTACGTGAACTGGAGATTTAAATCATACACATTCCCAAAGAGCATGATAAAAATGGATTTGTATTTGCTAAGAGGGGATGTGCTTGTGCAATGTTCATAGCAGTGGTGCATTTATGATGGAGTGGAGTGGTATTTCTCCTGGAACTGATGGAATTGCCTCACTTGCTCAGTCCTTCAGCCCAGTACACATTCCCTTTTTCACTTTTCCATAAAGCAAACAGGTCAGCAATGGCCAAACCAATCTCTCCATGAAGAGAATTTCTAGGACTGCAGCACTTCATTTACACTGTTAAGCAAAGCAGCTTCTAAATTTTGCACTAAAAATTTTCTGTGACATTTTTGTGGGCTTTCTCTGGGTCATCTGTCTTCCTGCAGCACTGCAGCCAAAGCTGGAACTCACAAGTGCAACAGCACCTGCAGCCAGCAGCTCTAGCCCTGGGGTAGGCTGCACAGTTTGGTCAGATCTTAAAAGCGGTATCTGTTCTTGCAGCAATGGACAGACAAAAAGGCCACGATGAACAGAAGGACTTCCAGCTGAAAACGCCAGCGTGCTTTCAGAATCACTGGGGGAGGGTGCTCATCAGAAATGCATTCTGTGGAGAAAATGTGTTCTTCAGCATGTTTCCCTCCTGTCTGGCTCAGCAGCAGATTTTGCCTGACGGTAACAGTCAGACAGAAGTCTCCAGGCATGCCTTTTGCTTAATGCAAACATATTCTGATTCCTTGAAAGGCACCATGATTTTGCTGATTGTAGCTCAGGTGGTCATGTGGAGACATCTTAAGGAGGCAGTCAGGGAGAAACAGCTGGAGACTTTGCTCTCTGCCTGTACGTTGGACAGGATAAATCTCTGAGGCTGTAGGTGCTTGTGGGCAGAGGGTCCTGGAGGGCAGACTCATCTTGCATGCTACTTGGCCTTTTTTTTTTTGTGGAGCGCTGTGAACACTGCAAGATAGACTTTGGGTCTGCCTTCACCAGTGGGAACAGACTCAAACATGGTGAGGAACATGATGCAGAGATATCTGAAACTGTTAATTCTGGTTTGGTACAGTGCAAACATCACTGAACAGCTGCCAGACTTGTAGGAGATCTCTGTCCTGCTGCAAATGGCCAGGCTTGGTCTATCATAGCTCAGAAATACTTCCATTATGGGGAAGTCATCGTATGAAGACATGTGCAACCATTCAACTGAGGAGCAGCTGGATGAAGAGACGTGTCAGAAGGAAGAATAGAAGTATTCAGGCGTGACCGACATGTTCTGAAAGCACTGAACTAGAGATGGAAGGGATTTACTCCAGATATGTCCCAGATTATTCAGGGCCTCAAGAAGAATCCAGCTTCATGATGTTGTAAGTCCATCTTTAGGGCCACATTATATCAAAAATACCTCATCCTCATGCCACAGGAGTTAAATGTGAAAGTGAGTTATAAAGAATCTCCAGAACAAGACTGCAGGGAGGGAGAAAATAGCTGAACTAACTATGTATAACATCATGTTTACAAATTAAACAAACTGGGGGCACAAAAACCTTCTCTCAAATCTTCAGTTAAAAGAGCCTTGTGTATAGCATGCAGCTATTAGTACCAACACAGCACAGATGGGTCAGAGAGATTCCAAACTGATGTTCCTTTAAAGAGTAGCATTACCTGTCTCTTAAAATCCTCATCTAGGAACAAGCACTATTTGCTGGACAATCACCATGCAAAGGCCTGTCACCAAATCTATTTCCAATAGTCACATCAAGGGGCATTGAGTAGCAGTATCTGAGAAACATTGTCACTGGCAGTCTGGACCTGCAGCCCCAACAACCAACAACTGCAAACCAGCTACACAAACCCTATCCGTCATTTCTCCTAAAGATGCTTTCTGAAACACAGTGGAGGTCTGGACTACTTCAGTGCTCTGCTCATCACCAAATGCATCTGCAAAAGACACAAGTTGCCTTGTGCAACTGAAGCTTACCATCTCTGTATGGAAGAAAAAAACTTGCTCATGGACACCTTGTATAATTAGAGGACCATGAACAGTATTAAAACCGGGCTCACTAATGCATCCTGCTAGCAGGATCTCCACACTACTGATCCTTCTCCTATAACAATATGTTATACAGACATGGAGGCTGTGCCTTGAATTACTTATTCAATTAAGGTACTGTTTCGTCTCTTCATAATCAGAGATGAACAAGTTTTGGCTCTCTTGAAGCCATCTCTGCCCATAAGAGGAGCTAAGATGAGAACTCCATGCATGCATTTACTGATGCACTCGCAACTACTAATCCCTGCAGTGAAAAGTTTGTCTTCAGCACCATTTTGCCTTCCTTTGTCTCACTTTTTTCCAACAAAAGCCTTGTGGTGGTACCCAAAAGTACCACCTTGTGTTAAATAAGCAGGCTGCTTCAGCATGAATAGGGGCACTGGGGACAACAGATTAATGTTATGGTGCTCTTATTTCACACAGTGAGCTGCCAGCACAGAAAAAGCGATAAAGAAGGCTTGAGAAAGACAAACGGTCATTTCATGATGTCAGCTGGTGTTCCACTTGTCCCAGGTGTCAACCTCCTATTGGAGGGCCTGGCCAAGATTGCCTGGATGCACTGGCCTAAAGGACTGTAAGAAATTATGCTTAAGACACTCAACACTAAGGCCATTCATCTCCCAAGACACGGAAAATGCATTCTTGGATCAGAATATATCTTTGTTTATTGGCAAAATACCCTGAAGTATGAACCTCTCAGCCCTCCCACAAAGGCCTTGAGCATTTTGGTTTCAGAGGGGTGGGCAAAGGCAGCAGGGTGAGGGGAGGAGGCGGAGATTATGGCTGGCTGTTGTGTTGAAAGGATTTGGTTTTGTCTCATAAAGTATGCAAGAATGTTCCCATGCTCTGCTTGGGCCAGCCCCCAGCAGCATGCTTTGCACATTAGCAGCTGATGCTGGAATGTGGCGTTCCCAGGGCAACTATTAACCCCACATTGAACACAGCCGGCACACCCCCCTCCTTTTCCCCCTGACATTGTGTGGGCCTTGGCTGAAGGCTGCTTTGTTGGATGATGTAATGCCATGTATGCAAACTAAGCCAGAGGCACAAACGGCACTTGGAAACTGTTCCCTGACTTCAAAGGGCTGACTCCCACTGAGGCTGCCTCGCTCAGGCTTGGAATTTCATTGCCATATTTCACCTTCTCTCCCACTCTGTCATTACTACTATAGTGATAGCCCTGGCAGAAATGTAGCAGGGAGTTCTGCAGTGGAGAAGATTCAGGTGCTGCTATCAGTATGTCAGCCTACCTTTCTCATCCATTGATTCCCATATGGGCATCTGGAATATAGTTGGGAGGCTTACTTCAGAATATTTTTCTTTCTTGATTTTTGAGTATGGGACTGAAAAGTGCTGCACAGTAAGAAAGGAGAATTGTCCTCTCAGATCTATATCCTTGCTATGGACACAGCTGAATTCTTAACCCCTGTCTTCAATAATTCAACTAATTCTACAACACTGTATCCTCAAGAGATATGGGTTTGTGTTGATTAGAGGCTTAGGCTCCAGGGAGCCATGATTTGATGTAGAACTAAAGCTGTGTAAATGGTGGGGGAATAAAACACGTTATTCTTGTCCCTGAAGCTTTGCTGGGTTTTTCAGGTTATGAATACTGAGAGGGAAATTGGAGGTTTGCCACCAGCTTAAAAAACAAAAAAACAACAACCAAACCAACAGCTTATTAGATGTCTGTCTAAATTCAGTTACATGTAGTGCAGAAATAGAACACATCAGTGCATTGCAAGGACTAATCAATGCCTTATTAACACCTTGCGTTCAATGAAAATCTCAGCATCAGGCCACTTACATGGCAGATTGATAGAGAAACAATAGAAACACACCTGTTCCATCAGCATAGTTTCTGTCCCAAACAAGAAATTGGCAGAGGTATTTCAGACATTAAAAAACAAAGGCAAGTGGAAAATATGCAGTGTTGAAAACAATCTTTACAGTACTTTTCAGTTGTGCAACAGCAAACCAATATGCAACACCAACAAGGACTGAGAAAACTCCTGCCTGGGAACAAGAGGTATCCCAGTTTCACATCTATTTGCAGAATGTAAAGTGCTTTAATACTGACATCTTGTCCTAGTACATTTTGGCCCAGTTTTTCAAAAGCATACAGGGCACTGGAAGATGCATATATATTGAGCATCTAACATTTTTCATCTGTGTCTTTCAGTACCAGCACATATAGTCAAATTATTTCAGACATCTGCTGTAGCGCTTTTGAGAGGCAGGCAAGTGCAGCAATGATGTTTTTACCTACTGTTGGTGACCAAACTGGGACAAGAAGCTAACGGATGCACATGGAAGAAATCCCCTTCATTTCAGAAGGGCCAGACCCAAGGTTGCTCCCCAGCCTCACTTGCCGTGAGGGACGCTGATTTTATGCTCACACAATGCTTCTGATGGGAATGAAAATTGAATTACAGTGTTCTTTGTAGTAAAGATAAAACTAAATTATACAAAACAATAAACAAATACATGCTTGAAAGGCAAGAAATTCAAAGATACTCTTAAAATAACTTTATAATGTGGAAATAGACATTAATATAAAGCTTAACCTTATGTCTATCATGTGTACCCACCAAAACTGAAGCAGGAGGGCTTCTGCTTCAGTTATCCAGTTCCATAAAACCAAAGCTGAGTAGAGAAACTTCCTGACCTGCTGTACTGAAACCAAATTCTGCTTCCCTTCAGCTATACAAAGCTTCTGTTACTTTCAGTGGGAACAGCTTAGCAGTTCTAGTAGTGTGAATGGATGCATTATAATGTCAGTAATAACAAACGTCATGCACATTCCATGATTAGCTAGAAAAATTATTCTAGGGTTAAATAGGCATGTCTCATTCAGATGCATGTCACTGAGCCGGGCCCATCACCTAGGTACTGGATGCCATCTCTGCCTTTTTCTCCTGCCCCTATTGCTAAACATGCTAATCCCACACAGCAACCAAACATTGTTATTGTAGGCTTGTCCAAAAATTATGCAGAGACAATCAACCTCATTGAAAAAGGTATCAAAGACCTCACAGCATCATTCATGTGTCCTTCGGTGTGCATGCACACACAGAGACATCCAAGGGATTTTAAACATAGCTAAAGACAGTGTTTTCATTAGTTCGCTCTGAATGGCAGTGACTTCATGCATTAAAAACTCCGCACCTCCCCCTGTGGTGTAATGCCTGTGCCCTGAGATGAATAGCTTTGCTGCAGCTTTTTGTCCTGAAAGGGTAGAAGGGAGATACTTGCCAGTCCCAATGGAGATTGCAGCTGAACGTGTCCCATAATGATCACGCCAGCAGCATCTATCAATTGCCAAAAGCACATGATAGCATCCCCATCATAATAAACACACAGATAAACAGAGCACCTTGAAGTGGGATGGCATGGAAACCAGGAAATGGATACTTAGTGGAATGCCACTGGTTTAGTTTGTCCTGGGGTATAAGTAGTCAGAAACAGTAGAAGCTTGTACTTCCAGACTGCTTTACTAATACGAACAGCCACAATGCTCCCGAGTAGTAATGACATGCTTTGTCTCTCTCCTTGATGTGATCAAGGTAAGAAAAAGAGGCATGAGGTGTGTTCAGTCACAGTGTTTCCAAATGTCACTCAGCATCCACACAGCATGTGAGCAGAGACAGACAAAAAGTTAGACAAGTGGATGCAATAAGGATCCAGATGTTTGCAGGAAACTCCGAGTAGTCTTCTGTGACTAAAGGTTTATGAAAGTTTCAATATGAAATGATATTATTAAAGGAGTTGGTTTTGTTTATTTTTATGTGTGTGTGTGTACTTTGGTATTGTTTTTTACAACCACAATGCATATATTCCATGACCTATAGTCATTTTCTAGCTCACAAGTGTTCAGTGAATATTTGTTACCAATAAATGCTGTGATTCAGTTGTGAAAGAATATCTGAACCACTAACTGCAGAACAATAGTGAGTGAATCAGCCCACTGAATGGGATACGAAATGGCTTCACACTTTATCATACAGAAAACTTGTCAACAGAGATATGAAAAAACCTCACAACCTTGCAACTGTAACTTTTGTTGGGAGATGTGGTAAAGCAGCTACAGCTCCACCAACATACAGAAGTTGAGCACTTGGAAGTAGCTGGTAACTCCCAGCAAATCTGTTGAAGATGCCCTGGGCCCAAAAGCTCAGTCACTTTCTACAGCTGTATGAGCTGTTACTGCTCCTGAAAGCACTTCTCTGGGCCACTGAGACCACAATTATTTCAATGCTGCAACTCTTCGGACTAGTGTCTGTCTTTCATGGGATGTATCAACAGCCTGATCAGAAAATGATGGCCATAAATAGCAGCAGAGCCTTTCTAAAAGCTTACCTCTTTAAGTTGGTTAAAAACTATAAGGTCAAACTTTCCCAAATTCCTTTACTAAAAATATTTACATGTTCCCAAATAATTTGAAGAATATTACCCTCCTTGTAAGAGCCCTATGGAAAAGCCTTTTGAGGCTGAATTAAAACAAACTGATGAAGAAGCTGTGCACAGACTTTATGAATCCACTGTTTTAATAATTAAACTACACACCATTTCCCAAGGATAGTGCTGCAGTCAAAATGTAATCCATAGGTGGGCAGCAGAAACCAGGCAAAGTAACTGTTCTTCTAATAAAGAGTGATTACTGCCTTCAAGCATAATGCTTTTGACAGGCTGGTCTAAACTCTTGTCGGGTCATAAGGTTAATCTCACAGCAGCCATAGGCCCCCTTACTGCTGAGCATGAACAATATGGTTAACATTTTTGGAACGGAGTTAAATTTCTTTGTCATTCCTCGCCTACACCTGACAGACACAGCCCTCTTCTCTGTTTCATAACCTGCCATCTGGAAGATAACAAATTCTTATCTGGCCTGTTGATCTTCTCTTCGATTGCTATAAGCATTTCCCACCACTGACAAAAAGAACAGAAAACAGTGTTAACCCACTTGAAATAAACTCTGAGCTTTCCTGAGGCTAATTCCTTCAGTTCCTAATGTGATTGGAAAAATTACAGGAATGTGTGACACAGCAAAGAGCTCTCAATACCAGCGGCATTCCTTTGGCTCATCACCACAAACACCACGGCTCTCATTTCTGGGCTACTGACTAAACACAAATCTTGACATTGTTTTTTGTTCACTATCTCATCATATTTGGCTTCATTCGTCAGTTTACCCTCAGGAAAAACCATGAGTCGGTTAATACAGAATGGATGATGAAACTTAGCAAGGTTGCACATTGCTCGAGCACTTACTGTGCAGTATTTACTTTTAATAAATTAGCATGAATAAACACATACTGACAATTCAACAAGTCTTCATGTCCTCATGAAGACTTGTGCTGTATGCAGAGGGAATTCTGTACATCAAATACTCAGACTCAATAGAGGGATCCCTTACCTTAGTCCTTGCAGTACTCTGCAAGTGTTATGTACAGTCACAAGTTTTATCCGAATGTACACAAGGCTTAGCATACCTTCTTGGAATCAGGCAAACTTCTCATCCCCTAAACTGAAGGTGTCACAGCCAGGGTTTCATATGCAAACCCCGCTCTTATCCCACCTACAACTAACAAAAAATTTCAAAATTTTCTTCCTGGCAGTGCAGATCAAATACTTAAAGGTCCAGATCTAAAACCACTGCAGTCTTATTTACGTGCCCAGATTCATTCAAATCACTGAAGTCAGGGGCCTAGACAGTAATGCAGACTTGGACTGTTGAGGGCTATTCATACTGTCAAAGATTAGGTAAAGCAACCTGTATAGTCATAGGAGGGATAGGGGCCATCCAGGGCCAGTCACAGGTAGGTTGGTATTTTGTGGTTGTTTTTCTTTGTATGTTTGGGTTGGGGTTTCTTTCTTTCTTTCTTTCTTTCTTTCTTTCTTTCTTTCTTTCTTTCTTTCTTTCTTTCTTTCTTTCTTTCTTTCTTTCTTTCTTTCTTTCTTTCTTTCTTTCTTTCTTTCTTTCTTTCTTTCTTTCTTTCTTTCTTTCTTTCTTTCTTTCTTTCTTTCTTTCTTTCTTTCTTTCTTTCTTTCTTTCTTTCTTTCTTTCTTTCTTTCTTTCTTTCTTTCTTTCTTTCTTTCTTTCTTTCTTTCTTTCTTTCTTTCTTTCTTTCTTTCTTTCTTTCTTTCTTTCTTTCTTTCTTTCTTTCCTTCTTTCTTACACTGTCTGATCCAGGAAAGGGGGAAAGAGACTGTATGCTAGGAAAGGCAGGTATAGATGGAGCCATGGAGCCTCAAAACTCTTTCAGAACCGGCACAATATGAGAAGTTTGAGAAACCCCCTGCTAAGTAACATCTCTATTACCTCTATTAAAAACACAGACAGACCAAACTCCTAGCTGCAGCTACTCTAGCTAATCCACTTCCACTCTCCTGCTTCACAATAGATCTAGCAAGCACGTAGTTGTCAAGATTTTAGGCCTTTTTTATTGTGTTGGCTGCTAATTGATATTTCAGTATGCCTGATTAAAGGGTGGGTTTCTAGTGAAAAAGTTGTTCACCACTGCAGCATCTGCAACTGCAGTATCTCTGCCATCCCTCCTCATGCCTTGTTGGAACAAGCATGCTTCCATTCTCCCAGTTTAGAGTAATAAAATTAGTTCAATTTTCCCACAAAATTAATCTTCTGAGGTTGGCCAAGTAGACCAACTCATCCTGCAGTTGTATGATCATTAGGCTGCACCTCAAAGAAGCAGCAGAAACATACAGCAAGGAGAGGAAAAGGGGCAGAGCATTCCTTTTGGCTGGACCAACTTAGCTGTAACCTGAAACCATATGATAAATAAGGTGCTTTAAACACAGATAGAAGGAATTTGCCCCCTTGCCACCCAGGAGCAATGATTAGACCACATGGTAGCAACATGGTCAGCAGTAAGCCATGTTATTTTTTTTGCCTCCTCAGCAGGCTTTTAGAAGAACAGTCTTTAACATGGGCATCCCCTGTACTTCAGTGTCAGTGATGGTCCTCTCCTCCTCTGAAATGCAGGCCATGCCTAGATGTATGCACATAAGTATTTGCGGATGAAGTAAAATACGGTGATCAAGTCCGAATTGTTCTGGAAATGCTATTTTCCATTTCAGAGAGATAAGCTTGCAGGGGGGAGAGCTAGATGATAGCAAAAATGCTGTCAAGTATTTGAAAGTGCTTTATGTCTGTTCGTACAAGGACTCTGGACTGGCTTTCTATATCTCACACATGATTGAAAGCATGTCCTCTACTTACTGAAAAGTACTTACTCTACTAATTTGTACCATTCTAGAGCTGTAATGCAGTATATAAAAAAAAAATAGGAGCATAGATGGCTGCACAACTGGCACATGTATGGCAACTGCAAACTCAAAACCTATTTCTACTTTTTTTCTAATTCTTTTCAACACAAAAACTGGTGAAAAAAATGAATTTGTTATCTAAAACCAAGCTAAACAACTGAAAGGAATATGAGATGGTCATTATAATGGGCTATGAAAAAGGAGATCCTACAGCCTAAAATGACTGGCTGAACATGGTTTGACCTTTGCTGAAACAACCTCTTCCAGCAGCTTGTTTACTTGCTCATATCTCCATGACCAAATGTCATGTTTGCGGCTGTGTCCAGAGCCCACTGCATCCCCCAAGAATGGGACTCATCCCTAAAATGGGTGTTCTGCACTATCCCAGTTTCCTTCTGCCAACAAAGATGGGAAGGGATAACTCTAAAAATGTCTTTTATTGGTATGAGGTGAGCATTTCTCTCTCATTTTGATGGAAAAAAACCCAGAACTAGCTATTTTTTAAAAGCAGGACTCAGTTCTTTATGGGATCATTTCAAGAGAGGAGGTGGATATCTTTCCCATGGGAAAACAAACAAACAAACAAACAAACAAACAAACCAAACCCAAACAAACAAAACAAAAAGAACTCCAAAGCCCCAGGAAAACCATCAAAATTCAACTTTGAACTAGAAGATTAAAAATTATCAATAGAAGCAACAACTTTTATGGAATTAGAGAATGCTGCTTACCTTTTGGAGTTTGTAAATATATTTTGGAAGCAACTTTAAGTGAACTAGGCTGATGTGTGTTTCTCATCTTTACTTGATGTTTGATGACAAAAGGAGATAACCTTGGTATAGGTAGCATGATTTATTCAGAACTGAACTCGGTAAGACACGTTTGCAGTCACTGCAGATTAGTAACCCCTGCATGTACAGTTTTTATTACTTTAGGCTTGTCTCCACTTCCCACCCTTCATCTCCAGCTTTTACTTCACCTTTGCCTGTCTTGAAGTAATACCTTTCTAAAGGACAGAAACCAATCCCACCAAAGATTATATTTCACAGCCACATTCTTTATTTATAAGGGGGTTTCAGTGCTCAAGACTTTTCGTACTTATAAAATACCTCATTTGTTTTTATAACTTGATGAAATGTTTCCAATGTGATAAAATAGCTTTTAATTAAAAACTACTATAACAAGGAGAGTTACAGCAGACATTTTAACACCAGTCAGCAGCCTCTTAGGGGCTATTACAGTTTGGTGAAATGTGATTATGTTTCTTGATACAAGCTTTCAAATCAGCTCTGAGCTTTTCCAGGAATAAGTAATTTTTTTCTTCCTGGAGTATGACAGGTTGAAACATCCAGTTCCAAGTAAATTGTTCTGTTCAAGCACTAAAAAGTTCACCATCCCTTCCAGAGCCAAGGCTAAGCCACAAATAGGCAGGAGCTATTGTTACAGGCAATGAAGCCTCTGAACGGAACACCGATACTTAAATAGGGACAGAGGTATATCTGCAAGTCAGAGGGGGCTGTGTGGAGCACCTTTAATCCTGACCCACATGTTCAAAGGCAAGAGCAAAGTCTGACTAACTCCACCACAGGACACCCTCCTGACAGCTCAGAAGGCATTTACCAGAGATGAGTGGAGCCTCTTTTATTCTTTTACTTCAAAATATGGTCTCTGGGTGGAAAAAAATCCCCAAACAAACCTATTTCAGGCACTTTTCCTAATGTCACCTCCTGTATTGACATGTATCATAGTGATCCCAGTGATCCCTCTTGGCTTTGCACAGGAGCTGGGAATTTATGAACCCTTTACTCAGTTCCCAAGTAATATGATAAGGAAGGAAGCAGATGGGACCTGCAAATTAAAAATTTCATCCATAACATGCTAGAGTGAAAAATAATATTCAGTACAGCAGAAGGAAACCTTTTGTGTGTTTCAGTAGCTCTTTAATGCAGCCACAAGCAATGCCTTCCCTTTGTGTTTAGAAGCAGTTTGCACCAAGCAATGCAAAAATTGGAAACATGCTTTAGCAAAAGTTAGTATATTTGACCTTCATTTGCATTGACATAGTTGTAAATTCAAATTATTTCACTCTAAGATCTTAATTTGCTAAAACATAGCTGACTTCTATCAGTTTCATAACCCTTTGTTTACACATTTTTCTGGTTCTTTCCTGTCATATTATATCCCACTCCTGCTGCTAATTTCAAAGCTCTTGCTGCTTTGACACAGCATACCAGTGTTAATGTATAACTTATACATTTACTAAATGGGCAGGAGAGAAAAAAAGAGATGAGTAAATAGGCTTAGATTAGCAGTGACAATAGTAGAAATAGATTTTACACATCAGGATAAATTCATCCTATAGGCAATTCAAATCATCTTAGTCCCATGACTTCATGGAAAAGTTCAGTCTAAATGTGACTTCTTTTTCTCATTTCATGATGTATTTCTCATTTAAGAAGCAGGATGACAGAGCACATAAGGTTATCTATTCTCTTCTGCATCCCCATTTTTTGCTTTCTCCCCACTTTTTCCTATGTTATCTTACTTAGGCACAAGATTTCCTAAAGTGGGGCAATCTGCAATGTTGCCTTGTAGAGAAAGTAGAGAAACAGCCAGGGCATTTGCAAGCCATGGCTTCTCTTCAGTCAATTGTTTCCTGCACGTAGGACTTTGGAGCTTGTGGAGCTGCTCCCAGACATGTTACCCTCCTCATGTACTCCAGGCCCCCTCCCTGGACCCATCTCCATTCCCCACCAGAAACACCAGTACTCCTTTGTGTGAAGGCATACTGTGCTCCCCAGGCAGAAAGCTGCAGGCAGAACACCATCAGCCAAGATTATATTTCTTCCACATACTAGTTTGCTAGAGTATGGATGAGAAGGAACACATACAGTGTTATTAAAACCAGAATAGGATAACACTTTGGGCATGAAAAAAATCAGTAGTTGTGTGCAAGAATCTTTCCTGCTTTGACTACCACTTTAATAATACTCTAACACTTTGTAGTTTTATGCACTTACATTATTTGATCTTGAGAAGAACTCAGAAATGCAGATGAAAACCATGAAAAAGGCAAAACATGGAAATTCAGATGAAAAATAAAATCTGCATTTGGTATGTTTAAAAAAAAAAAAAAAAAAAGGTGTAACTGGGGAATATTCTTCCAGAGTCAGATAAGATTTGTAACTAAAGCCTACCCTTCCCCAACATCTAGTGTTATTCTCCCTTTTGGCTTAAGAATGTTTAAGCCCTGGTTTGAGTTAGAACAGAATGAAATTTGCTCTGTGATTTTATTTTTCAGTTCAGTCTCTCCTAGGTAACTGCACTTTCTGAAGTTAACATCATGTTTTCTCAGTGCCTGCTTCTAGCAACTACAATGCTCCGTGTTTCTAGTTAGTACCAAGGATTGGTATGCAGACCAAGGTCACTGCTAAATCTTGTGTACTGTGTTGGGGGTGCAAAGTGAAAGGCCACACCTGCTGGGAGGAGTGGATAGTCCAGGTGACCCTGAACTGACCAGCAAGGTATTCCAATTCATGCACGTTAGATTCAGTAAAAAGCTGAGGGATCGTGAGTGTCAAGTTTTATTTCGCCCTCTTCTTTAATGGCCGGCATCCCAGGAAGACTGTGTGTGTTCTGCCTTTGATCCTGATCCACAAGTTCCTGAACGCAGTTCCAGAGTCCAGCTCCTGAACCTGGTTCCCATCTGCTGCCGAGTCCAGTCTGGGACTTTGTGGTAGGTTAAGGGAAATCAAAAGTTAATTGGTATAACCACAAAGAAAGACGAGCAGTCCATCCTAGGATTGCAGTATGTTATTCTATTCCCTCTTCCAGTATCTCATTATTTAAGGAGAGTGTCCAGCTGGTATCTCGCTTCTCTTCTGCTCTCCGGTCAGGACGTGTGCATTTTATCTCATGTGGAGAGATGGCTTTGCCTGGCAGGGAAATTCGAGCTATGCCACAAGGCCCGTAGGAGCCTGCAGCAGGCCTGCTCTAGGTGGGGGGTGGGGAGGCACTTTTGGCCTGCTCTTAGGCCTGATGAAGCTGAGGCAAGTGGAGATTTCTGGAAGGCCCAGGTGAAGAACTGAGCCTAGTTCATGAATGCATTCCTTCTATCTGAATACCTTTTGTATATATTCGTAAATAGACTTTTCATTTCAACATCAAACCAGTGTGGAGCATCTTTTCACTCCTTGAAAAAGGGGTAAAATAAAATTTTCTGACCCTTTGCCCCGGGCAGCTCATGGCTCAAAACTGGGACAGACTTCTACCACAATGTTGGTGGTGATGGTGACTAATTGCCATCAAGGGTGGTTGGGTTCGATACTGAGTTTGTATTCACTTGTATATATTTTGTTGTTGTTGCTATTACTTTCATTAAAGTAGTTTTAGTCTTCTTTTCCAACTCAAAAGTTTCGCTCCCTTACTCCTTTTCTCTTCCTTTAGGGAAGGAACAGGGGCTGGTAAAGAGTGTCCATCACCAGGCTGCCAGGCCAGCCCTAACCCTTGACAAGTGAAAAAGGAAAAGTTCTAATCAGAGCAAAAGTAAACCCATATCTAAAACAAAATAAAATCAGAGGATAGCCCTTGTGAAAATCATCTCCAGAGACAGCAGAGGCCATTTGCTGTTTTGGGAGGTATGGCTTTGGCAAGATGGTTGCTGAGAGAGAAAAACTTGCAGGGAACAGACAGCAAGAAAGAATTTTTTTATTAAGCACTGAATGACAGTGTGTGATATGTTTTCCATGCAGAGGACATACCATTATTTTAGTGCTGTGATCGAAGCCTAGCACAGACATGATAAGCACTGAGAAGCCGTGGGCAGGGATTTGACAGCTCTGGCATGGTTTCAGTCCTTCAAAAGTAATCAAAATGTCACAGTTGAAACTGCAGTGTATGGCTAGATAAGTAGACAACTCCTGTGTCTTTACAGTAGTAAACACCTTGTATTGTGTTTGGCTAAACTGGAGTTAATTCTTCTCAGAGCATCTTTCTAGTGCTGTATCTGGGTATTGATAACACACCAGTGTTTTGCTACTGCTAAACTGTACTTTTCCAACATTTCCCCACCCCAAGAGTACACTGAGGGGTAGCCAAGATCTTGGGAGGGGACACAGACAGGTCAGCTGACCCAAACTGGCCAAAGGGGTATTCCATACCATATGACATCAGCTTAGATATAAGAACTAAGTGAAAGAAGGAAGTGAAGGGATATTCGCCCATGGCATCTGTTCTTCAGAGCAACCGTTACACATAGAGCCCTGCTTCCAGGGAGTGACCAACCACCACGGGCTGATGTGAAATAGAGAATAACACCTCTCTTTGCTCTTGCTTTCCATGTGTGGCCTTTGCTTGTGCTTATTATTAAACTGCTTCTACCTTATTACCGGCTTTTGTTATATTTTCCGCTCTCCCTGTTCATCTAAGAAGGGGAGTGACAGAGCAGCTTTGGTGGGCATTTGGCCCCCATGCAGGGCAAAACCACTGCATTCCTCATCAGGATTAAAGGATATAACTTCAGTTTTTCTCTGCCTGGAAGATCATTGAATACCTTCTTGACTCTCTACTGCAGCTAGCTTGACTGTCTTGTTAGATAATCCCTTCCTAATTACTGTCTTCCCTCTCAGTTCACATGCACAAGCCTCCCACAAGAAGTAGGTTCACAATCCTACTTTCTCATGTCCTCCCCCTGGCCACACAGGAAAAACCAGAGTGCTCCATGTAGCATGAGCCTGGGGTTCCCCTTCCCTCTGACTGGGGCATGAGAAGACTGATTTCTTGGGATATTGCAGGTAGATGAGGCACTGGCTCCAGGGAATGAGGTGATACAGTGATTATCATCAAAATTCTGGAGCCAAGCCAACACTGTCTCCACAGGCCATGTATCCTCATCCATATAATACATCACTGCTAAATTGTTTGAGTATGATGCTGGGGCACCTTGTATCACCTTTCTCCACATGGCCTATGTGCATGGGACATCCTCTGGATCTGTGGAGACACTCTCACCATCCAGGTCACTGTAGATAATTTCCAACACTGCTAATTCTCCCAGGCACTGGATGCCTTCATCACGCCTTTCCCTGGAAAATTCACAGTGTCTTCCTTGAACAGGTACCTTGCCCTCACACTTAACAGAAGTTGTCTCCAGAGACTGCCTATGCCCAATTCTTTTCCAATTCCTTTCTCAATCCCTTGGTTTCTGGCAATGGGTCTTAGCTGCTGGGCTTCTTTCCCTTCTAACAGATGACTCTCAGGCCTGTTATCCCAGCACTGGAGCAGCCAAGCAGCAATCCACTCTGCTGGCTGATGGCTGTAATCATTACGCTCTGCTGAGGTTAGGGACCAGGCAGTCTCTGTTTCCTGGTTGATTTCACTCACTCCCTCAGATCTCCCAGCTGATGGACCAGCCCCTTGATCAGAATCTTCCTCCTTACTAATCAATGATAGGGACCTGTTGACCTTGTCCATTGCTTCTTTTTCTTTTCTTTAGGACCCCATCCCAACCATGGTATCCTCGGGTGATGTTTGGGTGTCTGCCTCAGCCACAGTCCTCTTGGAGTACTGAACTGTGGCTTGGTAAGCATAGGCCAGGCCCCAGCAGAGTGCTAGAAGTTGCTGGTTTTCATTGGGGTATGCGAGGCACCCTCCTATCAGGTGGGGAGTCAGTTTACCAGGATCACTCACCTCTTCTGGGGTAAAGTCCCAGGCTATGGGAGGTGATAACCATCCTAGGAATCTGCCCAAATCCTTCCACACTCCCTGCCACCCAGGGACTGGCCACCTCAGGGCACATTTCAGTATTTCCACACCCAAAAGCTGTCTCCTTTCATGCCATGATAGCACATGGTTCCACAAAATCCGCAACATACCAGTGATATTGATCAGCATTATTAAATGCTGGGAAAACTGGTTGAGGGATCAGGGGCACAGGTAATTTTTTCATCAATACCCTTAGCTGCAGGAAGGAATACTGAAAGGAACAGGAAAGCAGGTATAATTAACAAGTGGCTCAGAGGATGATGCCACCACAGAATTTTGGGATTTTTGATCTTGGGGAACTTTCTATGGCACCAGGTCCGCTAGCAACAGATGGAGTACATCCATCCCAGAGGGGGAGAAAGATCCTAGCACATGAGAATCGCCTATCCCACAGACAGAAAAGGGTTTTAGGAAGGGAATTGGCAGGACTTATTGACAGGGCTTTAAACTAGATTTGAAGGGGGAAGGGGTTGAAACCAGTCCCCCCAGACAGGAGTCTGCGTGTGGTAAGCTGGAGTCAGGGGTGAAACCAGCAGCCCAGCTGAAGTGTATGTACACTAATGCACTCAGTATGGGCAACAAACAAGAGGAGCTGGAAGCCTTGGTACAGCAGAAAAATTCTGATGTAGTCACCACCACAGAAACATGGTGGGATGACTCACATGACTGGAGTGCAGCAATTGATGGCTACAGGCTCTTCAGGAGAGACAGGTGAGGGAGAAGGGGTGGCCCTGTACATTAGGGAGGATCTAGACACAATGGAACTAGAGATTAAGGATGATCAGGTTGAGTGCCTGTGAGTGAGAATAAGAGGGAAGGCCAACAAGGCTGACATCCTGGCTGGAGTTTGTTATAGATCATCCAATCAGGATGAAGAGGTCGATGAATTATTCTATAGGCAAGTAGAAGCTGTCTCAAGATCACCAGACCTTGTTCTTATGGGCGATTTTAACTGGACAGATATCTGCTGGGAACTTAGCAGAGAGGAGGCAGTCTCTAAAGTTCTTAGAGTGTATGGAGAATAGCTTCTTAACACAGCTGCTGTGTGAGCCCTACCAAGGGTAAGGCTTTGCTTGACCTTTTTACAAATAGAAAAGGGCTGGTGGGAGATGTGGTGGTTGGAGACTGTCTGGGGTCCAGTGACCATGAAATAATTGAGTTTTCCATATTCAGTCGAGCTAAGAGGGGCAGCAACAAAACCCCCACTCTGGAATTTCGGAGGGCAGACTTCAGGAACTAACTCAGAAGGTAACTTGGTAAACAGCCCTTAAAAACAGAGGGGTCCAGGAGGGCTGGACCTACTTCAAGAAAGAAATCTGGAAGGCTCAGGAACAGCCTGTGCCCATGTGCTGGAAGATGAGCCACTGGGGTAGATGGATGGCCTGGATGGGCAATGAGCTTCTGAATGAATTAAGGGGGCAAAAAAGAGGGTGTATCATCTTTGGAAAAAAAGGAGAGGTAACCCAGGAAATGTTTAAGGATGTTGCCAGATCATGTAGGAAAAAAAATGGAGAAGCAAAAGCCCATTTAGAGCTTAGGCTGGCCACTGCTGTGAAGGACAACAAAAAATGCTTTTAGAAATACATTAATGGCAAAAGGAGGGGCAAGAACAACCTCCACTCCTTAGTGGACATGGAGGGGAAATACTGTAACTAAAGATGAGGAAAAGGCAGAGGTACGTAATGCCTTATTTCCCTCCGTTTTTAATAGCAGGACAGGTTGTCTTCCAGACAACTGGCCTCCTGAGCTGGCAGATGGAGTCAGGGAGCAGCATAGTTCCCCTGTAATCTAGGAGGAAGCAGTTAGAGACCTGCTCAGCCACTTGGATCCCCACAAGTCTATGGGACCAGATGGGATCCATCCTAGAGTGCTGAGAGAGCTGAGAGATGAGCTGGCTAAGACACTCACCATCATTTTTCAACAGTTCTGGCTCACTGGAGAGGTCCCAGATGACTGGAGGCTGGCCAATGTGATACCCATCCCCAAGAAGGGCCAGGAGGAGGACCCAGGGAATTACAGGCCTGTCAGCCTGACCTCAGTGCCAGGCAAGATTATGGAACAGGTCATCTTGAGTGCAACCACACAGCACCTACAGGATGGTCAAGGGATCAGGTCCAGTCAGCATGGATTTAGGAAGGGCAGGTCCTGCCTCACCAACCTGATCTCCTTCTATGATCAGGTGACCACCTGGTGGATGTGGGGCAGGCTGTGGATGTAGTCTACCTGGACTTCAGCAAGGCCTTTGACACCGTCCCCCACAGCAAACTCCTGGCCAAGCTGTGAGCCTGTGGCTTGGAGAGCAGCACTCTGTGCTGGGTTAGGAACTGGCTGGAGGGCTGAGCCCAGAGAGTGGTGGTGAATGGTGCCACATCCAGCTGGCGGCCAGTCACTAGTGGTGTCCCCCAGGGATCAGTATTGGGCCTGACCCTGTTCAGTATCTTCACTGATGATCTGGACAAGGGGATTGAGTCCACTATCAGTAAATCTACAGATGACACCAAGCCGGGGGCAGGAATTGATCTGTTATAGAGTAGGAGAGCTCTGCAGAGGGACCGTGACAGGCTGGACAGATGGGCAGAGTCCAAGGGCATGAGATTTAACACATCCAAGTGCCAGGTTCTACACATTGGCCACAGCAACCCCATGCAGTGCTACAGGCTGGGGTCAGAGTGGTTGGAGAGCAGCCAGGTAGAAAGGGACCTGGGGATATTGGTTGACAGCTGGCTCAACATGAGCCAGCAGTGTGCTCAGGTGGCCAAGAAGGTCAATGGCATCCTGGCCTGCATCAGGAATAGTGTGACCAGCAGAAGCAGGGAAGTCATTGTGCCGCTGTACTCATCACTGGTTAGGCCACACCTTGAGTCCTGTGTCCAGTTCTGAGCCCCTCAGTTTAGGAAGGATGTTGAGTTGCTGGAACATGTCCAGAGGAGGGCAACAAAGTTGGTGAGGGGTCTGAAGCACAAGCCATATGAGGAGAGGCTGAGGGAGATGGGGTTGTTTAGCCTGGAGGAGGCTCAGGGGAGACCTTGTTGCTGTCTACAACTCCCTGAAGGGAAGCTGTAGCCAGGTGGGGGTTGGTCTCTTCTCCCAGGCAATCAGCAATAGAACAAGAGGACATAGTCTCAAGCTGTGCCAGGGGAGGTTTTGGCTGGATGTTAGGAAGAAATTCTTCACAGAAAGAGTGATTTGCCATTGGAATGGGCTGCCCAGGGAGGTGGTGGAGTCACCATCACCAGAGGTATTTAAAGAGAGACTGGACAAGACAGTGCCATGGTTTAGTTGGTTAGATGGTGTTGGGTGATAGGTTGGATTTGATGATCTCGAAGGTCTTTTCCAACCTGGTTAATTCTGTATTCTGTAAAAAGCCCACATAGGGATGAACCAGAACCTTGGGGTCCTTCATCTTAAAACTCCCTATATTCAGCTCAAGCAGGAGAAAGTGATGATAACCCCCTAACACAGCTCCTACAGAAAAGCAGGGCTACCAACACTAGGAAAAAACACATAGTTGTTATCTGTCTCAGCAAGTTCCCAAAGGAAATATTCCAAAACACAGCAATGCTGCTAGCAAGCTGTGACCAGCACCAGAGCTTGTATCTTAACTAAAGCAGGTTTAAAGCAAAGCTGCAGCTATGTTATATTTCCTGGCCAATGCACCAAAAAGAGATGTGGTGGTTTGGACCTGCATGGGGGCCAAATGCCCACCAAAGCTGCTCTGTCACTCCCCTTCTTAGATGAACAGGGAAGAGGGAAAAATATAACAAAAACAAAATAAGGTAGAAGCAGTTTAACAATAAGCACAAGCAAAGGCCACACATGGAAGGCAAGAGCAAAGAGAGATGTTATTCTCTCACATCAGCCCGTGGTGGTTGGTCACTCCCTGGAAGCAGAACTCTATGTGTAATGGCTGCTTTGAAGGACAGACGCCATGGGTGAATATTCCCCCACTTCCTTCTTTCACTTAGTTCTTATATCTGAGCTGATGTCATATGGTATGGAATACCCCTTTGGCCAGTTTGGGTCAGCTGGCCTGTCTGTGTCCCCTCCCAAGATCTTGGCCACCTCTCAGCATACTCTTGGGGTGGGGAAACACTGGAAATGAAAAAACTTCCCAAGTGCAGTGAGAGATACACTGCGCGTAAGGCAACAGGCACAGTAGGGTATAACACAATGTGTCCTGTGGCCTCTCAGTCACATGGCACATTCTTGGCACAGGAGCTATACCTCAATTGCCCACATTCGCAGCATAATGTGACTGATGACCATCACAAGCATTTGGGTTTTATGTAGTGTAAACTAGTGCCTCAGACCTCATCAATTACATCTATACCTTGTACACAGCTTTTGATATAATAGTGACTATTTATTCAGTACTTAGTATATCAGCCAATATGCAACTTCATAAGTATTTTTTCATTGTTTGCCTGTTATTGTAGAAAAAATTGATATTTTACAGGAATAAAAAATAAAAAAACATCCCTCTCCCAGAGTTTGAAATTCAACTGGATTTTGCAAGGTCCTAATCATAAAAGCCTTAGTATGATGAACAGTCCCACTGAAGCCATCTATGATTTTATAGGAATAGGACAACAGTCAGGAAAATCCAGCTCTAACATGGACTGAAAACATAAGAAAACAAGATTTTGCTTTGGCATGTATGCCAACAGAAAGCAGATTATTATTATTCAATGTGTAATGCCTATTTCCACTGTATACACAATGACAGATACCACACGTGTAACCATTACGCAGGCAAGAGATGCAGTATGTTTGGAAGGTCTCCATAACACGTGCAGTTGGTTAAATCTGACAGGTTTGGGCTGAGAATGCAGAATGCTGCAAATAATTTTTCAGGCAAGAAAGTAAAGTTTTTTTTGTTGCCTTTTTTTTTTTTTTTTTTTTAGGCTCCCTGACTGTCAGTTCAGTGCAGCCACTGCTAGTTCAAACTTTCTTTAGGATTAATTTCATTCCCTTCTTCCTGTTAATATCCTTGAGATCAATCCTTTCTCTAATGAAGAGCTGACCTATTCTTCTTTGATTTGCCATTGATTTCCTCTGCTTATCTCTCAACGCTTTGCCTGTTGATTAAATGCTAGACATAAGAATGCTTCAAATTTCTGACTTCTGAGTCATCCTCTCATGATTTGAAGAGCTTGAAGCCAGCTTCTGCTTCCAAAGATCATTAATGAAAACTTTTGTTTCTAGGCTCTACAAACAATCAATTTCTCTCCAAGCTTAGGTGCTGCTTGTGAACTAGGTAATAAATACTAGCAACAAAATTACCTCCTTTAAGCATTGCTAAAATCACTGTAAGATACTTGGGATACTTTCCCAGGATTGTGAAGGCAAACCCCAGCTTTCCATTCTGCACAGAGATATTTTTTTGTCTACATGCAATGCAGACCGCACCGTGAATGAGCAAAGACACCTGCTGTGCAAATTTTTACTTTTGCACGGGGTGCCTCTGACTTTGGCACAACTCTGCATGCAATGCAGGCTTACAAAAGGAGCTCTGTTTTCTGATTTTTTTGAAACTGGATTATAAGAATCCTTCTACAAATCCCCCTCTCCCAACTTTCACATCACAGAGCAAGCTGGATGCAACTGCTTATCTGCACTGCAAGGAGAGCTGGAGTTGATGCTTTGAAAATGTGCTGTGGTATTTCCTTGGAACAGAGTTATCTTCAGACTCCAACACTTTGATGTCTCCTTTGAAAACAAACAGGCTAATGCTATCTCCATTTTCCTGCAGTTCTGATGTTTCTCAAAATGCAGCTTGTTGCCAATCCTAGGAGACCAGCTATGCAGGATAATTGCTATACTTCTAATTAAGGTAATCATACCTGACATACTATACTATATTCCATTCTGACCATGGCTAGACTGGGGCTTACACTTTCCTTACTCTCCTACTCAGGATCTTTGGGAAGGAAACACAGCCCTAAGGTGAGAACCCTAGTTTTTTTGGTGGGAAACATGAGGACAGCTGGTTAACATGTTATGCTATGAACCTCATCCTTCTTTCAGCAGCCTAGATGTGGTCCTTTATACATGTGACCCTGTCACAGAAAGTGAATGCACAAGTTTTCTAAGTAGCTGTACAATTTTCAAATTATCCAAAATCCCAGAAGTATGCATCAACTGTTCAGAGCTGTTTGCTAACATTTCAAGTTCTCCACTAGCTGTCAGAGTATGACAGAAAGTCCTACTGTTGATCAGAGCATTGTGCTGGCCCTACTGCAGGCTTCATACATGTTATTGGGCAGGTTAAATAAAAACAAGAACAACAACAGAGCATACGCTCGGGCACCAGATTCCCTGTCTTTGTGTTGAATTCCACAATCCATGCTGGGAAAATAAGTAAGATGTAGGTGATTATATTACAAGATGCTGATTCTACTACTGGCTGGATGGCTCCACAAGACAATGTAATTCACCAACACAATAGATCACTCTTCCAGAAAAGAAAAATTGAATTTTCTGTCCCTTGAGCAAGTTTGACCAACTTAGCAGTCTAAAGTGCTCTAGCACTACCACAAAGAAAAGTGCTACAGTCACGAGCAAATGTCCATCCCTCGATGGACAAACAGTGAAGCTGAAAAGAGTAAAAAGGAGAGGACAATGAGGTCTTTTAATGGCCAGAAAGGAGATGTCATGCCAGCTCAGCTATCTCTGAAACATGCCAGACACCTCAAAGCGTCATTAGGAACAGATGGCATGCTGAGAGTGTGTGAATTAGCCTAGCTTAATGAAAGGACAAGCCATGAAGGACTTAACCTTGGCCACTGGGGGCTCCTCTGTTCATCTAGGACTCCAAAGTCCGGGAGCCACTCCTGACGAGGTGCCTACACATTTGCTCAGATAGTAAGATGCCAATATTTTCTCTCAGAAGACTGTTGTGGGACGAGAAAGCGTTGGGCCCTCGTGCTTACAGAGCAGCCACACTATTACAATCCACCTTGGAAAAGGCAGAGGTATGTTAGCCATGCTGCCAAACTGAGACTTTACCCAATATCACGTCCAACCCAAAATGCAGTAAAACCTGGAAGTATGGACAGGTACCTGATGACCTACTTCCCTCACCCTCCTAGATGGCCACATCACACCAGCAAGTCAGGCTCACTCTTGTGGTGTGGGCAAATTTCAACTCTTTTCCAGCAAGGTAATACAACACTGAGCCTTCCCACCTGCTCCCCTTGCAGCTTGCTGCTCTCCCAGTCCCCACGTGGGCTGCACCCTCAAATATAACTGAGTATGTTGAGAAATTGAGGCATGGCCTACATGGGAGCAACACTACAGAACTTGAGGGTAACATTTGCTTTCTTTCTGAAAATACTGCATTACAAAGGAAATTGCAATGCAGAAGAGAGGGAAAAGCAGATTTCTACATGCACACAGCACATCACCTCTGTCCCAAGAATGCTGCCTCCTGCACGTGTGGGCTCCCAGGCCCCACAGGGTACTCAGCCTTTCCAAATGTGACCCCGACTCTCCAACTGCACCTTTTCATACTTGGTATCACTTCCCCTGCCAACATGCTCAGGGCAGAGTGATCTGCACTGAGTTTTTGTGCCTCGCTGTGATCACTCTTCATTAAAATTGCACCGACGCAGGCTTTCTTGCTGCTGGTGCGGAGGACACAGGATTCTGCCAAGAATCCTCTCCCAAGGGAGACAAACTCCACCGGCCCGCGAAGCCAATCCCTTGTCACCTGCCCAAATGCGGGCTCCGCCCGCGGAAGCCGGTGGGGGTCTCCCGCACCACATACATCGCCCGCCCCTTCTTCCCCTTCAACGGGACGCTCCATACTGAGCGATCCACGGACCTCTCTCCCCGTCCCGCCCCCTCCCCTCCGTCCTGCCCACAGCCAGAGGCGCAGATTGACGGCCGCGTTCGCCAACCCGAGGCTATGCCGCGGGCCCGCCGCGCCCACTCCCTGCCCTTCTCTGCCAGTCCACTGAGGCGGTTGCGAGGCAGGGGTGGGAGAATCCCGCGGGGGCTGTCGACTGTGTAGTCGGGCAATCCCGGGAAGGGTGGGACCGGACCGGCCCGAGGGCGTGGGGCGTGTCTCGCCCCGCCCGGCCTGCCCTCTCGCCCCCCCGTTCCTCCTCCAGGGCACTAGCGTGCGCCCGACGCCTGCCCCGCCTGGGACGCTGCTTGGCTTCGCTTGGCTCGGCGGGCACTGGATGCCACACTGGAGAGGACAGCGGAGCCTCGCGACCTGGTTTACCCCGTGGTAAGTGAAAGGGTTCCGCCGTCGAAGCGGCGGCGCGGGGAGGTTCCGCTTCTTCAGCGTCCATCTGGGGCTTCTCTGGCAGCGGCGGGGCGAGCGCGGCCCCGGTGGGCTGCCGGGTGACAAAGCACGGGGGACGAGTACCGAATACGGGGCGGGAGCGGCACCGGCACCTGCCCCGGCCGGCTGAGGGGAGCGGCCCCTTGGAAGCCTGTGGGGACGGTGCAGCTACAGCCGGCGCGTTGAACAGGGGGCTCGTGACGAGCCCGGCGGCGCCCGCCGCCCGGCCGGGCAGAGGCGAACGGGCCCTTGGCAGCGTGGGCGTGGAGGCGCTCCGAGAGGTGTTCGCTGCTCGCAGCGCCGCGGGAGGCTCCTCTTCAGTGCGTCTG
Organism: Picus viridis; assembly: GCA_033816785.1. Classification (NCBI taxonomy): domain Eukaryota; kingdom Metazoa; phylum Chordata; class Aves; order Piciformes; family Picidae; genus Picus; species Picus viridis. The sequence goes on from CM066578.1 coordinate 22,717,992, forward strand.
TCGGTACCTTAGTGTCTGCAATAGCAGATTTACAACTTTGTCGGTAAAGGGAGATCTGAATTCAGTGCTACAGCGATTTCTAGTTTTATTACGTTATCGGGGAATTTTACTGTGAAAGCAGCGGGGAGAGCAGGCTGATGCCGTGAGTATCTTCAAGCTCAGAGCTGTGGCTCTCAGAGGCAGCGAAGATGGACTGGCACCGGCTGCAAATGTGAAAGAATGGGGCTGTGGAAGAGTTTTGCCGTTGTCCTCTCTCACTGTGGTCTTGCTAGTGCTAGAAGATTAGGTGATGCCGGAGGACATTCCCTGTCTTAGCAACACCACCAGCTGCAGGACGAGAAACCTCTGGCACAACCATGAGCAGTTGTCCATGTCCCAGAGGGCTCTGTTGAGGCATAAGATGGCATGAGTCTACAGTGCTCCCCACTAGGCACTTGGTTGGCTGCCACCTGGCTTCCAGGTATTGAGGAAGAGCGATATGGCCGTGGCCGGGTGGTGTAAGATGGCTTTGGGTCCATCCAGTTCTGCCCAGCAGATGCAGGTCCCTGTGTAATGTAGCATGTCATGCAGGGTGAGTCGTGTGGGGTAGTAAGCTGAGCACCCTGGACCTCCACCAGTGCCTACCACCAACGTCGGAGGCAGCCTCAGGGGCGAAGGGCAGGAGTCATCCCACAAGCTATTTGGGGTAGCCCAACAGCGGTGACAGACTTTCATCTGCTGTCATGGTACAGGAGGAAGGAGATGAGGTATATGTGCCTGGGAGAAGGGACAGCTGTCAAAAAGGAAAAAGTCTCCATACTTCATTGTTTCTCCACCTCTTGATTTTTTTTCTTGGTAAAAACTTACAGGGAAAAGCTCTGGATTTCCTGTGCTGAGAAACTGTCCTCTGCATGGAGAGATGTTTCTCCTGCTGCTCAGCAGTGATGAGCTTTCAGGTTAACTCCGCAGTGGCATTTAAAACGCACATGTGTTTTTTCCCACCACACAAGGAAAATGTAACATGCTCTCTGAACCTTGCCCCTTCAGAGAACAGCTGTGATGTCCAAGTCTTGATAATAAATATTTCAAAAGCATAGGGCGCTTTTCCAGAGAAAATAATTGGATATATTTTTAACACTGATCTCTGGGGTAATGCTTAAAATACCTAAAACCCTACAACAAAACAACTAAAACAAGCCTTTAGATGTTGTTTTCCTATTAATTTGTTTATCTTTTATCTTTTTTGGTTTGGTTTGGGGGTTTTTGGGGGTGTGGGTGGAGGGTGGATTGTTTTGTTTTGCTCCTGGAAAACTTGTGATGACAACGGAAGGCCTTGGCTTCACTCTTTTGTTTATTCCTCCCATTTAATTGTGCCTTCTTAACCAAACTCTTTTGTTTTCAGCACTGGTGATTTTTAGTGTGTGTGGTAGCCAGTTTTGACTTCAGATGAGAAATCCAAAATCAGAGGAAAGTAGACTCCAAATGGGGAAAAAAAAATCCTTTTTCTTGCTGAGATCACTTTAAGGAAAAAATAGAAGGGAGGCAAAAGCAGAAAAGGGCAAGACAAGTCTAAACAAAAATAAATCTGTAAAATGCTGTTGAAGAACATGAGTTATAGTGATTCTTTTCAGTGTTTGACCAAAATATACAGGTTGTGCTCGGTCAAGCTTTTTTTTTTTTTTTTTCAACTAAGGATTTTTGTTGCTAACTAGATTTTAATATAAATATGTTAAACACGGATAAAGACCAGTGAGAAACAAATTTGTGTTACCTTTTCTGCTGTAATGCAAAAGTCCTTAAAAAAAACCCAAACAAACAAAAATGTATTTACATGTGTTTTTCTTATTTGAGTCTTTTTTGATAGCAGATTTTTTTTTTGGTAGTGGAATTCTTTTTGGTAGCAGGTAAGGGCCATGCCGTTTTGGATTTCAGGTAGGGGGTGATGTCTTGTTGGCGAGTTTTGGTGGTGCTGGTTTGGGTTTTATTTGTTTGCTTTTTAAAGTAAAGCTGATAGTGCTTTGAATCTACAGCACTCTTTTCTGTTACCACACTGCAGGTAAAAAATGTGTGAATCCGGTGGTTAACTCTGTATCAGTTTGCTTGTGTGGTAAAAGTTGTTGCACTACTGTTCGTTCAATGCATGACAGTGTAAATTACTTGCATGCTTATTGTGCTCTGAGGTTACACTTGTTTTTCCTTGCAGAAAACTTTCTTTTCTTGCAGAAAGCCTTGAGCTACTGCACTGCTCCTCGATTATCTTGATGGTATTTAGCATTGGTACCTTAATTTGTAGTGTGTGGTTAGAATAAGTGAAAATTGTGATCTCAGCCCAAAAGAAGCCCTCTGACTGGAAGACTTGAGAATCACCACAGGAAGGAGTTTGCTTCTCATTAAAACATTTTTTATGCTTGCTTTTTGTTTGTTTGCTTTGTTTGTTTTGGTTTTGTTCTCCTCTTTTTGCACAATTCAGCATCACCTAAAAAATGAAGCACTCTCTGTAAAGCTGTTTGGTTTTTAAAGTATTTTTTTAGCCACTTCTTTCCATTTCACCCTCACTTTGTTGAGTGAATGTCTGGCAGTCTCTGAAGTTGAATGTAATCATAAAGACCCTGCTGTTTGTGTTAATTTTTGTCAAGATGTTGGTAGATGGGCATTTTCACACTGGTAATTGAGGCAAGCTGTGCTTCAGGTAGAGTTTTATCTATTCTTTCTGGAAGTCCATCCCCTTTACATAAATCAGTATTCCTCTCTCTTCTGAACATGTTCAAGACTAGTTACTCACTTTAGGGGGTGAAAGTTAGGTGGAAACTGTTGCAGAAGCTGCCTGGTTGGTCTGGGTATTTAGACTATGATTCAAATGCCATCAGATCAGCAGTGGACTTTCTCATTCCTACGGGGAAGAAAGCCAAGTTTGGTTTGTTTTGGTTTGTGAGGGTCTTTTGTTGTTGTTTCTTTGGGGTTTGTTTGTTTGGGTGGTTGGTTTTTGGGGGGATTTTTTTTACTTGTTTCTTTTACTGGTAGCAAAGTTATTTCTCCTCAGAAGGGTTCTTTACATGATATATTGGAAAAAGTACATCTGTTCTTATTTGTCCTGCAAATCCAGGTATTGCTTGTGAAGTTATAATAATGCTTGCTTTTTTTATTTTCCAGAAGATTTCATAGTGTGCATACTCCTAGAATTGATCCTGCTGAGAATAGAAAATGAAGGAAGAGTTTATTTGAATGATACAAAAATATGCTTTTTGTTTGAGTTCTGGTAGAAGCCAGGTCTTGCTGCTCTCTGTCTACTTCCTAAGCTTCCTGACAGTCGCAGTTGCAGTGGCTTGGAAGGAAACCTCAGTCTCTGATTTTAAAGACCTTGCTGCAGTTGTGCATCTGTACTCTGCCTCTCCTGTTTCCCATTGATAAAAAAGATGAACAGTCTGTAGTAGAGATTGTATTGCTTGGCAGAATTGTGCAGGGTGAGTGCTGAAGCACAAAACTGAAGTATCTTCTGTTGCTGTCCTTCCCACTGAGGTACCAAACTGGTATTTTCCATATTGAACTCTTTGCATATGTATGGTCATGAACAAGTTTTCTGTAAGGGTCCATCTCTAAGGAGATATGTCTGTGTGTTTGAGTGGAGTTGAGTGGAGTTACTGAGTAGCTATGCAAGTAATTCACCTCCCTTAACCTTTGCAAGATCTCATGTACTGCTGTCTTGGTCATCAGGCTGAGAGAACACAGCTTTGTGCTTCTGAACAGGCTGTTTGCAGGTCCTTTATGTGAGGTGTAATGGACACTGAGGCTGGTCTGTGCCTTGTCCTGTAGTGTGCTGGTTATTTCTTATGCTTGTGCATTTACCTAGGCCAGTAAGGCCAGCTGTGCTTGATTCATGAAGTATGAGGAAGCCCTATAAGCAATCGGTTGCCAATTATCAAGTCCATTATTAGATTATGCAGAAGTAAACAAATTCATTGTAATGAGAAACTTGATGTTGGTAGTTGACATGATAGAGTATGTGCTACTACTCTTAGCAGTCAGTGAAAAGACATGATCAGTTGATCCATTGCTCTTGACATGTTGGCAAGAAAATGTTTGTCCCTCCAGGAAAAAGGCATGCTGAAAAGGAATACCATGCTCTAGCTGCAGACTTACTGTTTGGGTATTGTTTTAAAGCATGTACATTGATAAGTTTTGCACGTGCTTTGGATAAAATAATGTTCTTCAGGAGGCTGCATGCTTTTATATACACAAATTCAAAGGCACGTTCTATCACTTGGAAGTGATAGAAAAGTGTAGTCCCTTTTACTTGAAGCCTTTAGTACTCATTGTCTGTTTCTTTCAAAAGGCTCCTGAATTGGGTTTTGGTCTCAGGGAAAGACTAAGAACCAGGTGGTTCATTATGGGTTGTCCTCACAATGAGCAGACTTCTGGAGAGGTTTTCTTAGTCCCATGGGATTGTTGGATGGAAGCGTGGCAGCCACCTTACGTAGTGTTGCCACTGCTGCCCTGCCACTGAGCTTCCATGCACTGCAGGAGCATCTGCTTTGGAGCTCTTTTCTCACCTGAGCCTTTTTACTCTCCTTGGGGACTGTTAAGTAGCAGTAAGGTCTAATGAGTGCCCAAAAATGTAAGTCGCTTTTACTTGTCTACCAGAGGGTGCTGCCATCTGTGGGTGGGAGAATTGTCCCCCATCCTTGAGCTTAAGAACTAGGACAGCTGATGGCATCATATAGCAACATGGTCCCAGGTTAGGAACAGGTGTCCTTGCGAATTCTGGAAGATCCTGTCCTCTTGAGCACACTGGCTATGTTGTATGAACTCAAGAGTATTTCATGTTCTAGCAGTCACTTATGATGCTTGACATGAGACAGGAAGATTTTGTGGCACAAATGTGGAGCATGGGCAGTCATGTCTCACTAAGAGTTGTGTGTGATCCTGTGATGAATGCTAACAAGAGAGCATTTTTCTCTCTGTTGTTAAACCTGGTGTCACCAGGGAGTGCTGCTTGTACAGGAAGAAAGAAAAAAGGACGCTGGTTGTTTTCTAAGACCAGTGTTCAGCCATCTTCCCTGTCTGTCTTAAAAGGTACAGGATGACAGCAAAGTCTGCTAGGATTTCACGGCCCTGGAATTTTTGGACACATCTCCCATTGTACATTTTGAAAATCCTAAAGGAAACACAGGAGCCAGGCCCCCATCTTATCCCTGTGAGAGGACTGCATGCATCTAATAGGTGATGCTAGAAGGTCTGTGTGGTTGTATCTCCAACATCTGTGGGCTAAAAGCCAGTTGTCTTTGCTGCCAGTGTTGCATCGGTCTTTTTAGACAAGCTGCATCAGTTCTAGGATCCAGTCCTTTAGAGCACCTAAGTGACTGGCAGGTGTCTTGGTATTCCGTATTCAATGGCTTTGAATAGGGGTTTCCTACTAAATAGTGTTCAGTTTTTGAAGGCAGGTGTGTATTCTGCCCCAGAAGCAGGAGTGTGGACACCAAATTCAGCACTTTATCTCCTTGTGGTGTACTTACCCTTGGATGTGTCACGCTAGTCATGGAGTAGTGCTGAGGCAGATGCATTTGAAAAGTCAGTGTGCTTCTGGGAATTCACTGCAGGACACAATCTAGTTGCCCTGGTGGTTGCATGTGACACTTTTCACATCATCTGTAGCCATGACATAAAGCTGTATAGCTTCAGTCTTGTTTTCTGCCCCGACAAGGAACCTTTTTGCCCCTCTCTCCTGATTTATGCATTTTTGCAGAGAAATGTTCCTCATCTCAGGGAATAGTCAAAGGAGGTAGGTGGGGTCTTAAAGTTGCTGAGAAAGGCTAACATATACTAGCATTACATCTTTTACTTGACCAGGCTTTTTGTTCCTCTGTTTTGAAGACAGTACTGGTGCCCTGAAGTATGCCTCTGTGGTGACAAAATACCTGGAAGGTGAGGGAAGTTCTCAGTTGTGAGGCTGTGCTTCAACATGAGTATGAGGCAGCCCAAGTGTGAGTTGCTGCCAAAGGTACGTGAATTTCCAGGCAGTTGTCTGTCTGCCTTGCTGAAGGGGACTGCCTTGGTTAAAGCTGCCTAACCTGATTGTGAAATTTCAGCCTGAGAGTCTCATTGTCTTAGAAGCCTAAGACATGTGTGGATAATGTTTGGAAAATGTTACGAGTCTTACTGTTGCTGGACAGTTTTTGATAGGATTCCATGGGGATACTTCGGTAAAGCATCATCAGGAAGACGCTCAGTGTGCGTTTTCTCTCACCACGAGCAAAACCAGCTTTCCCAAGATGTTTTGCTGTAATAAATCTTACAGAGCACGTTTCCATGTGTTTTTGAGAGAAACACACTTACTTGTCTTTTTTTCTCAATTGAGGAGGACTTTTTTGCTGCTTTAACGTGGTAGGTGATTGTTCGTTCATCTGTTTGCTTTATCCCCTTGAGATGCAATTGTGTCAGTACCTAGACGCTGAAATCAGACTCAGTTTACTGTGGTCCCACAAAGTCATATGGAATATTCAGCAGCACTCATAAGGCTATGCAGTTCCACTTGCTCTTTGGATGAGACCTGCTTCTAGACAGCCTGTTTGTGGCATGGCCCCAAGATCAGTGGTAGCATGTCTTAGTTGTGGCAATGCCTATGGGGGCTGTGTGAAGTGATTTTGCTGGCTTTTCAGAGCAAACAGTGTCCTTCCTCTTCCTCGCTGCTCTTAGCCCTCTGTGGGGCAAACCTTAGGAATTCATGCTTTGACACAGCAAGTGCTGCTGTGCTGATCTGGTGAAGGGAAGCAGCTGAAGGGGCTGTGGAGAGAGGAAGAGTGATGTTTTTCTTAATGAATTTTTATGGCCATGGTTGAGCTGTAAAATCAGAGGAGTCTTGAAATTAATGACAAGTGTGTTTTCCAAAGCTCAGCTACATGTGTATTTAGGAAAAATAAACAGTACTAAATAAGCTGGGACAGCACTCTGGGCACTAATAAGCCTCCTTACTTATATCAAGAATATAAATAAACAGCACCTTTGACTGTTTCATTGGTAGACTGCTGGGCCTTTGACCAAGCAATTGCATCTCAAAATATACTTCTCTAGGAGCTAAAACATGAAGTGTTGTTATTTTAAAAAAGCAACCCAAACACCCCACCCCCCCCCCCCCCCCCAAATATCCCACAACACCAAACAACCTGTATGGTGTCCCAGAGGTCAGTGATTGACTTCAGCTTTTATTAATTCATCTGCAGTGCATTTGCTGGAGATTTTAGGGTTTAATTGAGGTTAAGAGGTTGGAATCTATGGTAAACAAAAGAACGGCATATGGGCGGTCTGAAACTGCATATGTTGCAAGTAAGAGCATTCCTTCTGGCCACTTGTTTTCACTAGGCTGTTATTCTTGGCTCACAACTTTTTCTTTTTTTTTTTATCTTTTTGCTTTTTTTTTTAAGAAAAAAAAGGTATAAACATGCACTGCTGGCAAGTTAATGATTCATTGTTTTATCACATCCTAACATGCCTCTAATGAAGAGAAGGCTGAGCTGGGCTTGTGTTTAACCTCCCCCTTCAGATTAAAGACCTTTTTTCTTTAACCTCTTACCTGCTGTGGTGAGGTCCACGAGTTTGTTTAAGATGTAAGAAGAACACCTTCTCCCCTTCTTTTCTGACTTGATTGCTCTCAGGATACACAGTTGTTGTCTTGAAAAATTCAAATGGACAAAGCAGGTGTGAGACCAGAGGAAAAGCTTTCCAGAAGCTTTGTTTTATAGAGGCTGTGAGGAAGCTGGATTGAGTTTCTTCAGTTATCCAGAGAAAATCATGTGCACATGTTTTTTGTAGTTGCCTTTTTGTCCTATTTTCAGGTTTTTTTATGAGCTGGATTAGTGTCTTAGCTGGAGGTGGTCTCTCCTTGCAAATGGGAATGTGTACTGACTAGTGCAGTGTTTTGACAGTTAAGACAAACCTCCTTACATTGGAAAGCTTGAACCCATATTCCAGGGTCTTTATGCTGTTGATAAAGTTGATGGTGTGTATGACATCAGCTGGCAATAATACTGGTGACCTGTTGCCCCAAGCCATTCTGTAGTCATCTGTAATTTATATACAGCTGTTACTGGTGTGTAGCCTAGAGCCTAAGAGAGCTTGTCAGTATGATTATATTGATAGGAGAGCATAAATCAGAATTTTTCTCTTTATGTCATTTAATAGAAGCTTTCACCTGTCTTAGGAAGTCAAATGAGTTTTTCTGGCTCAGCTATACACTAGAGCAATCTCTTTTTAAAAACTCCTGGTTCTTGTTTGATTCAGTTCTGATTTTTTGTGTGTGTGTGTGTGTGTGTGGGGGGAAGTAGTTATAATCACCTCCTCTTTTTGTTAGTAGAGTAAATGCAATTTTTGTGTACTTCTGTCTCTTAAGAGAGAACTTGTATTTAGAAAAGATTTTATTAAGAAACTTCATGTATGCCAGCTCAGGGAAGGAGGTGTATGGAACAGCTTTTGTACTTGCAAAAAGGACACTTGCAGATATTTTTATTTGATTAAAAAGAAAAGCTCCAAGAAAACAAACAAAACCCCCATTGAACAGCAAAACCAAGTACACTCTAAAAACCCTAAAAAAACCCAACCAAACCACATTTGAACACACAATTGAAGAGAGAAGGGTAAAGCTGAGTTTTCTTCAGCCATATTTTCAAACAGGACAGATGTGATTTTTAAATACCAAATGGTTTTAAACTTAAGTGTAGTGCACACATGCACGTATACATTCATATATAGTATGTCATGTGTTGTCATAAGTAAGGAAGCAGGCAATGTTAATGCTTCCTTATCCTTGAATACATTTTGGAGGGGAGAAGGAATAGCTCATGTATTCCTTCACAGAATGATCTGAGAAAGCAGGCAATGCCTTGGGCAGTGGAAGAGGGTAGCACAGCCAGAGCCAGGGTATTTGGCTGCCTTTGCTGGGGTATGTGCTTGCCTTTGGGGGTGTGGTGGGCTTTGTGGGCCAGCAGCACTTCTGCTGGTCTGCTTATGAATGCCCAGGAGTTGCTGGTGGAAGGGAGTCACAACAGAGTGACTTTGTTCAGGGCAGTTAACTTGTGTTAAATCATACGCAAGAATGGAGTGGATCATGTAACAGGTTGGTATCTTGCTGGTCCAGGTCTCTGCAGGCATTCATCCCTAATCTACCCTCGAGGAGCCTGTCCCCATCCTGCCAGATTCATCTGGTGCCACAGGATGCTTTCTCATCTTGGAAAGCATTGGAGTAAAAAGGGCTGTAAATAAAATGTCACAAGTTGCTGAGGAAACTGTCTAACCTAGCTATAATGTAAAGATGATGTTGGCTACTGTGCTTTGGGATGTGATCTGAATTTCTTTCTCTCCTTTCTGTTACTATTGTAACTTCAGCTCTAAGATGTTCACGCAGCTTGAGCTGAGCTCTTGGGAGGAGACTGGCAGTGCTCATCTTGCCAAAAGTGAGACTCAGCCTTACGAGTTTGTGTTTACACCTCTTCCTTTAAGTGCAGAGGATTTGGGACACCAGTTTCCCAGGGACTAGGGTTGGGGTGAAGGAGAAGACAGCTCAGAAGCAGTCCTCTGCACTGACACACGCCTGCTGATTGCTCATTGAAATCCTTGCTTTTGTTGAGAGTGAGGTACCAGGTTGAAGGACAGGAAGCAGTCTGTGGTGTCACTTGCCTTATTGCTTACACATGTCTTGAAATCTTGAGTCTGGCTTGTTAATCTAGGGAGACATGATTGCTTTATGGTGCTCTCCTGGAGACTCACAAGCTATTTAAAGATCAACTCTGACAGGTCTATGCTGTGATGTTGGTGGAAAAATTGACCATGGTGCTGTAAAATGAGTGTTTTGCTGTTGGTTGTTTTTTGTTGATGTTGTGTTTCTTGGTTTTGGTGTTTTTTGGTGTGGTTTTTGTTTTTTTACACAGCAAGGGGAAATACATCTTGTCAAATGCGTGCTGTGGGCTCCTCTCAGCGCCAGCAGGACCATGGCACTGAAGCTCTTACTTTCTTGACAGGTGTGTGGGATGAAGTGAGCCTGACCCCTGCCAAGAGAGACGACCCTGGCCCCCACAGAGCTGCCCACCATGAGCAGGGTGCTGCTAGCAGGCAGGATGCAGCTGGAGAGCCGGAGTGTCTGTGTCTTCCTGCCCACCCGTGAGCAGCTTAGCCTAGCTGTCGGGGTGAGTGGCTGGGGGGAGGCTGGGAGGTGGCTGTGTTGCAGATGGGGTTCAGTTTTGTTAGCTCTCATTGTTTTCCCAGAAGCCTGGTTCCAGTCTGCTGACCAAAAGATTATTAGCCCACTTAGGGTAATTGGTGCTCCATTTTCTAATTGAGGAGCTTCCACTCATTTTCAGAGTTCCTTAAAACTACAGGTTGTATTGTTTTGGACAGGGGGTCTCCTCTGCTCTTTCTCAGTCATTATTTCTTTTTTCATCTCTGTGAGTGGTTTTGACACTGATAATAATTTTGCAACTTTTCAAAAACTGAACTCAAAATGCTTTGATGATTTAGCAAGTGTGCCCAACACGTAACCATTTGCTCTCACGTTCTGGTTTCAGTAGTTCATGGATCCTTTCAAAGACTCTAAGGCAGAGTAAACAACCTTTGAGGGTGCTTTTTTTTTTCCCCTCTCCTTTGAGTATACCCAAAAACCTAGAAGTAAATAACTTCATTTCTTTGATCACCATTTCAAATACCTGTGTGTGTGAGTGACAGCAGAACCAGGTCAGCTGGCAGCCCAGTGTGGTGTGATGTCCACCATGGCATGGTACCACTGCCTGCTCCTTGAACTTGTGAGAAACTGAGTTGACAGAGGCATTTCACGTGCTGATAGCAAGAGATCCTCAAAGTCCTCTCTTGTGAGCACGTGTGCACTCCTGTGCGGGCTGGGGAGGTTTTGCTTTGGTTTGGGTGGGTTTTTTTCCCCCCTCTTTGGCACAGGGAGGGGAGAAGACAGTTGAAGTAAGCTGATATTTTAAGCACTTGATTGAAACAGTGGCTTTTGAAACTATGCATGCTAATCTTCAAAATACATGTAGGAATTTTCCTACTGTGCTTAAGTGCAGCATCGTGAACTGAAACAGCCACAAGGTCTGAGTGGAACAAGGCTTTAGCAGCAAAATCTGTGGCACTCTGCTTCTAGATATTGGTTCAAACTAAGCCCCTGTACTGCCCCAGAAGGCTTTTGCATTCTGATGGCTTTTGTGCAGGCCACAAAATAATTAAATTAAGTTCTTGTTGGCAGGCATACCAGCCTGGGTAATGGTCTGTTGTGGCTAACCCTAAATCTCACCTTCTTATAATACCTTTTACCAGGAGCCAAAGTTCTGAGATAGTGGAGTACACCCCTGCTGCAGGGAAGGTGCAGACTGGCATGCAAGAGGGCAGCCTGCAAGTGTGGCAGAAGCCATCATGGCTCTTTGATGCGCCCTTGCCTGAGCTGGACACCACTTCTGGGTCACACTCCACTGTAATATGCTTAGGCAGTGTTTGGCCTATACAATAAATCCTGGATACTTGTAGTTTATCATAAAAGAGCATCATTTAGGTTGGAGTGGACCCCCAACCATAAACTTGCCAAGGCCACCACTAAATCATGTCCCTAAGTACCACATTCACACGTCTTTCAACTATCTCCAGCATATTGAATAATCTAACTGGAGTGTTGTCTGGGATGCAGGGAAGGTACTGTGTCCACCTGCCTCTCCAAAAGTTGTGCCACGTTGAGCATCACTGCTTTGTCCCTTAGTTGCCCTTTTAAATACATTTTCCCTCCTTGCTTCTGCTGCCCTTTGCTTTGGTGGCTGGGAACTTGGGAAAATATGTACACAGAGATGCCTGCATGTGAAAGGGAATAGCTGCCTGGGCCAAAACATGAGACTTCAACAGACAGTTGTGCCCTAATTGCATAGAGAGTGAAACATGACCTGTTACAGCTGGGCAAGTCACCAAAATCAGCTTTTTGTTTAGCTTCTCTCTTTATCACAATACCCCTTTAAAGCAACAACAAAAATGAAGATTTCACAGGTGGATTTTTATTTTATTGTTGAGGACTATCAAGGCAGTTTTCTAGTGATGCTTGTAGAACCTAAATTTAATTAACACAACTGCAGATGATACTTTGTGCATTTATTAGAATAATAATGCCAGTACTGAAGATCTCCAAAGCCTTTTGAACTCTTCAGTGGGGAATGCAAATACCTTGCTGCTCAGACCGGTAGGTAGGAATGGTTAAAAAAGAGGGTGTATCATCTTTGGAAAAAAGGAGAGGTAACCTAGGAAATGTTTAAGGATGTTACCAGATCATGTAGGAAAAAAAATGGAGAGGCAAAAGCCCATTTAGAGCTTAGGCTGGCCACTGCTGTGAAGGACAACAAAAAATGTTTTTAGAAATACATTAATGGCAAAAGGAGGGGCAAGAACAACCTCCACTCCTTAGTGGACATGGAGGGGAAATACTGTAACTAAAGATGAGGAAAAGGCAGAGGTACTTAATGCCTTATTTCCCTCCATTTTTAATAGCAGGACAGGTTGTCTTCCAGACAACTGGCCTCCTGAGCTGGCAGATGGAGTCAGGGAGCAGCATAGTTCCCCTGTAATCTAGGAGGAAGCAGTTAGAGACCTGCTCAGCCACTGGGATCCCCACAAGTCTATGGGACCAGATGGGATCCATCCTAGAGTGCTGAGAGAGCTGAGAGATGAGCTGGCTAAGACACTCTCCATCATTTTTCAACAGTCCTGGCTCACTGAGAGGTCCCAGATGACTGGAGGCTGGCCAATGTGATGCCCATCCCCAAGAAGGGCCAGGAGGAGGACCCAGGGAATTACAGGCCTGTCAGCCTGACCTCAGTGCCAGGCAAGATTATGGAACAGGTCATCTTGAGTGCAATCACACAGCACCTACAGGGTGGCCAAGGGATCAGGTCCAGTCAGCATGGATTTAGGAAGGGCAGGTCCTGCCTGACCAACCTGATCTCCTTCTATGATCAGGTGACCGCCTGGTGGATGTGGGGCAGGCTGTGGATGTAGTCTACCTGGACTTCAGCAAGGCCTTTGACACCGTCCCCCACAGCAAACTCCTGGCCAAGCTGTGAGCCCGTGGCTTGGAGAGCAGCACTCTGTGCTGGGTTAGGAACTGGCTGGAGGGCTGAGCCCAGAGAGTGGTGGTGAATGGTGCCACATCCATCTGGCGGCCAGTCACTAGTGGTGTCCCCCAGGGATCAGTGCTGACCCTATCCTGTTCAATAACTGGATGAGGAGATTGAGTCCATCATCAGTAAATTTACAGATGACACCAAGCTGGGGGCAGGAGTTGATCTGTTAGAGGGTAGGAGAGCTCTGCAGAGGGACCTTGATAGGCTGGACAGATGGGCAGAGTCCAAGGGCATGAGATTTAACACATCCAAGTGCCAGGTTCTGCACATTGGCCACAGCAGCCCCATGCAGTGCTACAGGCTGGGGTCAGAGTGGCTGGAGAGCAGTCAGGCAGAAAGGCACCTGGAGGTAGTGGTTGATGGTAGGCTGAACATGAGCCAGCAGTGTGCCCAGGTGGCCAAGAAGGCCAATGGCATCCTGGCCTGTATCAAGAATAGTGTGGCTGGCAGGAGCAGGGAAGTCATTGTGCCCCTGTACTCAGCACTGGCTAGGCCACTCCTTGAGTCCTGTGTCCAGTTCTGGGCCCCTCAGTTTAGGAAGGATGTTGACTTGCTGGAACGTGTCCAGAGAAGGGCAACAAAGTTGGTGAGGGGTCTGGAGCACAAGCCATATGAGGAGAGGCTGAGGGAGATGGGGTTGTTTAGCCTGGAGAAGAGGAAGCTCAGGGGAGACCTTGTTGCTGTCTACAACTCCCTGAAGGGAGGTCGTAGCCAGGTGGGGGTTGGTCTCTTCTCCCAGGCAACCAGCACCAGAACAAGAGGACACAGTCTCAAGCTGTGCCAGGGGAGGTTTAGGCTGGATGTTAGGAAGAAATTCTTCACAGAAAGAGTGATTGGGCATTGGAATGTGCTGCCCAGGGAGGTGGTGAAGTCACCATCACTGGAGGAGTTTAGGAGGAGACTGGATAAGGTACTTAGTGCCATGGTTTAGTTGATTAGATGGTGTTGGGTGTGAGGCTGGACTTGATGATCTCGAAGGTCTTTTCCAACCTGGTTAATTCTAAATCCTAAATCATTCCAGCAGAATAAATTATAGATCCTTCCTGTGATAAGCACAGTGTTTGTGCAGATAATTCCTTTCTCCCCTCTCCCATATAAATTCCACCCTTCCAGATTAAAGTTTACCTGTATGTGTTTTATGATCTCTGAGGTCTTTTCCAACCTTATCGATTCTATGATTATGTGGTCACATGTAGAGTGAAGCCTGCTCTGTCCAAAGTGTTTCACTTGTGGTGTAAGCAGGAAAGCCAATGTTTTTCTTTTATCTTTTTTAAAGCATAGAGACCAAGAAAAATACAGATGGGTAACCAATACATGTGATTATTTGCACACGGACTGACTGTGAAGTAGCAGTTACCTTCTGTAAACTTGCATTTGACTTCTCTTTGGGCTGCATTTAATGTGTTTAATGTAGAAAAAAAAAAAAAAAAAAGGCCCGGAGTCTGACACTGGACAAAGCTCAGAGTTGGGTATCAGAGGAAGAAATGATTCATAGTGTGTCTGGAATGGAGCTTGACATGGGAGCCACGTGCAAAGGCAGGAAGGGCCAAAGGGAAGCATGCAGTTGTAAAATGCAAGGAGAATTGTTGTTTGCTTTGAGCAGAGGGGAAGGCTAAAGGAGGGAACAGCAACTCCCAGTGTAATTAGTGTTTCATAGCTGTGAAGCCTTGGAGTAAAACTTCTTAGTGAAGTCCCAAAAGCAGAATGGTCAAGGTGGTAGCTCACATTCCTGCCGTGTACAAAATCAAACCACTAGTTTAAGAGGTAAGTCTTACATAAGATTGAAGTGCTTAGTTCTGTGGAACACAGTATCTTACAGCAGGTTTTTCTTCCCTTAGGTGTGAAAGCATGCCACTTTGAAAATTAATCTGATTGTAGAGCTTTTAAATAGTCCTCTGCTGCTGCTGACTGGTATGCATAACAATTCTGGCCAGGGGTAGGTCACCTCTTCCTTAGTGAGTGCTCCCTGGTATGAGAAACAAAGCAGATTCATACCCAACTTTCTCTTCCAACTGCATATTCTTAGTTCTGGCCCATTTTGCAGCTGCAGCTGGTAGTACCCAGGGCTGAGCTGAGCTTCTCTGTCTTGGTGGTGTTATGCTCTCCCCACCAAGTCTTGCTCAAAACTCCTTCCCTTATGCCTCTGGGAGTTGTGGGCTTGGGCGGGGGAGAGGGCAGTTGTTTGTGCCTGTGTTTGTCTGTGCTCCTGGAGTGGTGCAGTGGGGCAAGGAAAAATTAGGCTGTATGTGGGAGAAGATTTAATAGGGGCATTTTCCAATCATAGTATGCATCTGGGTCTGCACATGCAGGTAGCTAGAATCACAAGGAGTCTGTGTTCTGAGCAGCTGTGCTGGAGCAGTGCGTTCCATAGCTGTGCTGTAGTGCCCTGTGCTGTGCTTGCAAACACAACTGAGACACTGGTCCGTGGCAGGGGTGTGTGCTGGCAATGCTGCTTTACCCCTGCTTCCTCACTGTGTACACAGCCTTACATGGAGCAAGACTACTGGAAGGTCTCAGTGTGGCATAGAAATGGGCAAGGGCTTATGGGCTGTTGGTAACAGCTCCAGAAGATAAAGATGTTAATTGCTGTGTGACCAGAAGTCAGCAGGGAATAGAACAAGATCAAGCTTTTCTGTGTGGGGTACAGAGCAGTGTCATCTCTAACCCATGAACTATTTCTGCTCAAATCATCTTGGGTTTGTGAGAGCTTGCTTGCTTGCCTTTTTTTTTTTTCTTTTTTTCCTTTTTTTTTTTTTTTTAAAATAAAAATCTGCAAGAGGGAATTATTTTCATTCTGTGATTGCAAGCACACTTTTCTAATAGCCTGGTCAGTACTGCATAAAACAAGGTCTCTAGCAGCACTTCTAATTCTTACACAAAGATGCGAATAGGTAGGAAACTAAATCCATGTCTTACTAAGATGAGCCACTTTGTACTGTGAAGGGGGAGAATGACACATTGATTATTATTTTGTAATCATAGCAACAATAATACTGAAAACAAAACTTGTTCTGTAGATTGAACTTTCTGGGGGTTTGTTTTTTTCTTGTTTTTCCCCCTGTGGTACCAAGTAATGTACTAGCCAGCCTAAAGAAGGAAAATTGCTTCATTCAGGTGCGTGAGCCAGCTGTAATGTTGGATTGGTTGTTTCTTTCAGGTCAAAGCCACTGGACAGGAGCTCTTTCAGCAAGTTTGTGACTTGGTGAAGATTAAAGAGCCTCACTTCTTTGGCCTCAGCATTGTTAAAAGTAAGCAAACTCAATGCACAGAGCAAATGACTTGGCAAACATCCACAGACTCGCTTGTGTATTTACAGTGTGTGCATATATACACAGCGGCCGTGCCTGCAGGGAATTTGATTGTAATAAGGTCACAAAGTATGTAGATTATGCACAGGCTTCTCGGAGGTCTTTTGATCTTTGGTATGTGGGCAGACAAATTGGGTGAAGGGGGGCTTTTGTTCTCCTTTGTTCTTGTTCCACCTCTTTGTGGGGCTTTCGTTCTCTTCTGTAGCTGAGTTGCCAGCCAACATACTTGTCACTGAATTCAAAACTGTCAGTAGTTGAACAAGAGGTGAATTTTAAAAGGACTTTGGGACTGAAAGTGTTACTTATCTTCTGAAGTCACATGCAAAGAATGTGGCGCCAGGAGGAGAGAACACAAATGGTTTGAGGGGACTGCATGCGTGTATAAGGGACACTGGGTTTTGAAATATTGCATGGGAAATACAAAGCTTCTTAAGCCAGGGTGGAAGTCCAGTCTGTTTGGTTCTATGGCTTAGTACTGACCGGGCAACAGTGTAAGATAATGCCTTAAAGGAGCAAACTGATATGCTTCTGGGATGGTGCGTGCATTGGCACCACCTCATAACGCTTAGTTACTGGAAACTGATCTGTTGTTCTTCCTATCCTGCCTCCCCACGTTTCCAAAAGTGTGGGAAGGACTTCATTTCCCTCCAAATTTTTTCTTGAATGTGTTACTATTTACTACTGCAACTCTAGATATTGTTTCGTTGAAACAAAAATAGTGTTTTATGATTGCTTCTAAATGTTTCTTTTGCATCCTTATGAGTGTAATAAAATAGTTTTATTTAAGTTTATTTCTCTCATTTTCTTTCTCTTTTCATTCTCTAAGAACTTCTGCCTTTTTTTTTTTTGTTGTGGTTTTTGTTGTTGTTGTTTTTGGTTTAGCACAGCACTTCAGTTTAGACTGGTGTTAGCTTTTTACCTCTCTGAGATTTGTAGAGTCTCCAAGAGATTCCATCAGTGTAACTAAACCAGTAGCTAACAAACATACCTGTGTGTTTAAGCCAGAACAGACTTTTTGTTGGTTGGTTGTCTCTTTGTTGTTTTGGTTTGTTCCATTTGTGGTTTTGTTGTGGAGTTTGTTGTGGTTTTTCTCCTTCATGAATTGATGGTGTTCCTGTGAGTTCCTCCCTTAGCTGCCTTTTTGTAACACCAGTTTTTGCCTATTCCAATTGCAAGGAGAAACTTGAACTCCTGTCCTTCCCTTTAAGAAAGGAATTTCACTTCTATTTTCTTTGAATTCAATGCCCTTCTCTTGTTTTCCTTGTTTCTTTCACTTTAAATCCTCTTCGTGTCTTTCTTTCCTCATATTTTCTGTACCCTACTTTTTCCTTTCCTCCCATATTTTATATGGAGGAGTTTTCCTTCACCCTGTCAAGAACAGGAGCTCTGGCCTCAAAATACCCTGTTGTGGCAGATGACTTTCAGCCTGTTGGAAATGGAGTTTAATTACACCGTTGGGTAGCATAATAAAGCTCTGCTGACTAGACTTTATGTTTAAAGCTATGGGCAACATACCTTAAACAGTGTTGTTCTTGCTTCACAAAATTGTTTCTCATTTTTAGGGTAGCTAATTCTTTGCAAAACTCTTACAAAAATGCCAAGAAGAGAGCTGCAGGAGCCCAGTAGCCTGAGTTTTTGTTTTCTGACTGTTCCTCACTCCTCTTTGTTGTGGCTTGGTTTGTGAAGCTGCTTAATTGAAGGCTCCTCAAGCTCACCCTGGCTACTCCTGACAGCCATGTCCGTCCATCCATCCCACAAGCAGGCATCAGGATTTTGGAGAAGGAGGAAGTTTGTCCATCTGTTTAAGAAACTGTTGTGACCAAACAACAGAAAAGTCAGCAGTGAGTTTCTCAGCCTAAATGGCTGTAGCCACCAGGAAGTCTGTAGCCTGCTCTTACAAATGGGAACAAACCAGGTCTGTTTCCGGTTATTTCCTCCAGTCCCTACCTTTACTATGTGAAAATCCAGTAAGATGCTGACTGGAGTGCTTTGGGGTGGATTTTAGAGTTTCCTTAGTTTTGTTTTTAAAGTAGCTCCACATATGTTACTGCAGAACTGTAGAGCTATAGCTGTTTTCCATTCTCCATCTTCACTCGCCTCCTACCTTGTTTTGGCCAAAAGACTGGTGATCATCCCTTGCTGCCAGTGAGGTCTTGCTTCTATGGCAAATGTGGCACTCTCCATGTCTGGGATTTGGAAGTAGCCTTTAAGGCATTACCTGCTTTTTAGGGATTTTTGGTTTTACAGCAAGCTGTCATCTCAAGAAAGGAAAGCAGTCCAGTCACATGAGGAGGCCTCAGTAAGTTCTGCATTACCCAGGGTTGTCTTGTGGGTACTTAAGTCAACTGCTTTGGCTGGGCAGCAGGTTGATGTACATCCTGTAGAGGCTGCAAAGGGAAGGTGTGGGGCTTGGTCTGCAGGGTAAGGGCAGATTAAATGTCAGAAAACTAGAGAGGAAGCCTCAGTTTCAGACCAAAGTATTCCTTTTCTGCATCTCTCTGTGCTGCACCTCTCAGATCTAATTTTTTTTCTCGAAACAACTGCCCTAATAAAAATTAGTGTGTATTTGCTGGTTTCTTAATGGATTTTTATTTTTGGCAGTCTGATGCTGCCACATGCAGAATAAGATATTCTAATGCATCTGTATGCAATACATTCCTGCTAATTTTTCAGCAGAACCTCAACTATCAGCGGTGGCAAGAGAATGAAAATTAAGGGATTTCTACTGAACTGTAACCATTCACACTGGGTGGATTATTTGGATTAGCAGCCCATTTGACCTGCAGACATTATACAGATAAGCTAATACTCAGTTGGTCTCATAGTAAGTATGTATGTGAGGGTGAGAGGTTGGGCTCCTTCATAATAATAAGTTTAACCCACAAGTGTGTCAAAACTGAGAAAAGCACACAAAGCACTGGGCAAATCATAAATCACAGACACTGTGAGATCTGAGATGTAGAACCTTATTGCCATCTACAACTACCTGAAGGGAGGTTTTAGCCAAGTGGGGGTCTGTCTCTTTTCCCAGGCAGCCAGCAACAAAAAAAGAGGACACAGTCTCAAGCTGTGCCGGGGAGGTTTAGGCTGGATGTTAGGAAGAAATTCTTCACAGAAAGAGTGATTGGCCATTGGAATGGGCTGCCCAGGGAGGTGGTAGAGTCACCATCAACCGGAGGTGTTTAGGAAGAGACTTGATGGGGCACTTGGTGCTATGGTTTAGTTGATTAGATGGTGTTGGGTGATAGGTTGGATTTGATGATCTCAAAGGTCTTTTCCAACCTCGTTAATTCTGTGATTCTGTGACTTGGAGCATATCTTCCAGCATTTGTTGCCTAAATTCATTGCCTTCACTTCTGTTAGAGATGCTGAGAACCAGCTTCAGGGTTTAAGATCACAGTAATGGTGGCAAAACAGAATTTTTCATCCCATTTCCTCTTGATCTTTTTTTTTGTTCTCAAGACAAAACCTCCTTCAGCCAAATGCACTGTGGGGAGAAAAGACTTGCATCTGTAAAAAGAATTTAACCTCTTTGAGAAACAAGTTCAGGAGTGTTTATTAATGGTAAACACTGGCATGGTGGTTGGGACATGTTGCTATGCTGGTTTTGCCACAGATTATCAAGCAGGATATACCTTGTGTTCTGCTGCTGCGGCCGCAGCATGTTTTGTCTTAGTTGTTTGCTCAGCGAAAGACTCTGCAGCCCTGCCACGTTTAAACTGGCTCCATGGGCTTCAGCGGCTGGGTCTTCATACTGAAGGCCCTCTTGCAGGGTCATCCTTATCTAGTCACTTGTGGGAGGTTTCCCTGTTGTTACCAAAGTGTATGCAGCAGCACAGTTCAGTCTTCTAAACCAAAACTGATTGTCATCAGACAACAGCCAGGCCTCTCTGCTGTTATGACCCAGATCCTTCCAATCCTGAACCTTGGGCTTTTCCTTTCTGGGAGAAAATTTTACATGATACAAGCAGATGGAAGCCTTTGATTGGCAAGGCGCTAGCCTGCAGCTCCTATACCCTGCCAGTCTCTTTGTGCCCTCATACCAGGTTTGTCATACTGGCTCTTTAACAAAGCCAAATCCCTTTACTTCAGCTTTCCTGCCTCAAGGATCATCAGTCAGTTATTACAGCTATGGCTGTTCACCTTGCCGGACCCATGCCAACTAGTCCTCCTTACTTGTATGCTTAGCTGAGGAGCTTGGTGCTTCACTCTCCAAGACCACTCTGTCTCCAGCAAACTTTTCTGTGTCTGTATCTTCCAGTACTGACGTTCATGGACAGAATATACTACCATGTTATTTTTGTGTCTTGTGGGTATCTGTTGTAGCAAAGGGTCTCTTTAAGAAAAGAGGTAACAATCGTTCTCCAAAATACCCTCAGATGATTTCTGCACCCCAGTCCTTCCCTTCACCTGCCTCTTCTCCATCAAATATATGCTTGGATAGTTGCATTTTATTTCTGAATTGCATGAATATCCTAACCTGAGAAGATTCAGCTCCATTTTAATGACTGATACCTCCAAGAAGAGTTAAATGCAACATAAGGAAAATGTGGGCAGAAATGTATCACCTAGAGGGAATTGTAGGAGTTGAAGTGTTCAGGTGTGTATAGCTCCTTGGAAGTACTTTGACTTAGTCTATTGCTAGAACGGCTTTTTTTCCCCTTCACCTTGTTTTATCTTTCACCATCATGGCACCATGTAGCCAAATGCACTCCTGCCTGAGGATTGCAAGGAGTTTGTTTGCTCCTGAATGAGCAGTGCTGGAAATGGTTCTGCAGCATTTCTTGTGCAGAAGAATTATCTGTGACACTGCCAATGGTCCAAAGGGCTTTTCCTGGGCATGCCTTCTTGCTGCCTGTAAGATGCCAGCATAAAATTTCTGCAATACCTACCCATCATTAGGAATGACTGAGCCTTTATCTCAGTCTTCAGACTTCAATAGTTCCTACAGCCGTGCTAACTTGGGCTTCTTGATGCTGCCTTCTTTCACTCTTCCCTCCATATACCTTCCGTCCGTTCCAGATATAGGCACCTCAGGCAGGACCTCCCTTGCTTTATTCCCAGCCTCTGTTATTCTTCCCTTCTTCCTTTGGAATACGTGTACTTCCCAGATAATGCTAAAAACATAAGGTTATCATGAATCAAGTTCTTCTAGATCTCTTGTTAATCTAATCAACCAGGCGCTGAAAAGTGGGCAAGGTTTCTTTCTGTTGTAATGAACGGTAACACCAGGAGCATTGAGAATTCATGCAGAGGTGGTAGGAACAGAAGCCATGTGGATATTCATGTTCTCAGGCCACCAGTATTTCCAAGCCTAGGGAGCTCCACATGCAAAAGGAGTGTGTAGCCAGCTCTTTAATAAGCAAAACCAAAAAAACCCTAAACAACCAACCAACCAACACCCACCCACCCCCCCCCCCCCAACCCAACACCAAACTATGCTGGTGTTCAGGGAAGCTAAACAGGTTATGCGAGATCTACAGTATGTGTTCTGAGATCATTTTAAGCATTGGGGGTTTGTGGGTTTTGCTTGTTTGTTTTTTAAGTGTTTTCTCTCCCCTAGCCCCAGCATCCCTCTGTTTTGCTCCTGGTCTCTTTCCTGTTGCCTGTCGAGGGAAATAGGGGTGTTGCCGTGAGCAACATCTTGCAGTATCTGGGAGAAATTAAGCACTGTAGCCAAGGACAATTTTTTTCTCCTCCCCTTAAGGCAGAAAGTGCTTGTTACATGGAAGCTGGCTTTGCAGTAATCTTCTGGACTGTCTAAATGGTTGCAATGTTAAAATACGCTAAATATCAAAATTGACTAAAGGAGGTGAGGGGCATTCCTGGCTGCAAACAAGACCTGAACCCTGCCTCTTGGTAGGACAGGACTTACTTCTGTGGAATTTCTCGGTGCTCCTAACCCAAAATGTGCACAGGAGGAGAATAGGTTATTATTATTGCTACCTTTCTGCAGGGAACTCTTGGAAAAAAGTGGGGAGGCACTGGTTAGTGCTAAATAATGGCTTTTAGAGTAACAATGACTCAGAATTGGTTTGACCCTGTATTACAGGTATAATTTTCTATTCCTGTTTTCCCTGCACTGTAAATAAAGCCTATTGTAAATCAACATCAGTCACTGGAACTGTGTCACTTTTTTCTGACTAGAGACCTGGCTGAATGTTTGCATTTCAGATGACTGTTTACTTTGAAGTGAGATTTTTACAGCATAAACCTCCCATTTCATTTGAGGGCTCTTGAAAGCTGAAATTGGGAGAAATGTATAAACTCTGCTACTGCAAGCTACCTGACTGTCTAGTTGCATTTCTTGGGAGTGCAGTGCATTGGTGTGTTGTGCTAGGTATGGTATCTGTACACATATACGTGCAGTAACCTTTTTAAGAGAAGCTGGTACAATACATTTTTAAGCTCAGTGATAGTGCTGAGATAAGATTCATGAACACAGTGTCAGTAGCTGTATGTGGAAAGGGTGCACATTTGCATGCATGTTCTTAGCACCTCTTGTGAGGCTAGAGAAGCAATAAGAGTTTGTACCTGCTGAGCATCCAGCTCTGTTTGAATCTACAGATTGGAGACATTCTTCCCTGGACAGGTGGCTGTCTGTGCATTTCTGTACTGTCCTTTACAAAACTGCTCTGTGACACTGCATTTTGGTGCCCTCATATCTGTTATAGATGCTAATTTTCAAAACAGACACATCTTTAGCACCTGCTGAAATACCTGTAGTTTTTGCCACTAATCCAGTTTAAGGGGGGAAAACCAAACAAACACACACCCAAAAACAAACAAACAAACAAACAAACAAAAAAAAAAAAAAAAAAAAAAAAGCCTCCAAAAAAAACCCCCAAACCCAAAAGAACCAACAAACCAAACCCAAAAAATGCTACCGAAGCAACCCACACAGGGCTGGGGAGTGAGATACTACTTTGTGTTTTTTGTAGATGGAAGCTTACACTGCAGGTTGACATTCCAGCAATATTAACTTCATTAAGGCAAGAATGCAACACTGCATTCTTGCACAGGAGGGAAGGGAGTATGCTGGGCTGGGGAGGAGTGAGAACCCCAGGGAGATCTGATACATCAGGGTGTCCATCCTCCTCCAGCCTGGCTTATTCTGAGGGGTTAGAGGCATGATCATGATCTGAAGTCCTCAGACTTAACATCTGGGCCCTCCTAGGGTCATCTTTCTAACCTATTTAACACAAAAGGTGCGTGGGGGCTGTGGGGTGCAGGTTGTCAATGACTTTATGACAGTAGAGTGGCTCTGTTGTGATTTTCCACTTTTGGTTTCAGTATCTGTTTGTGATGGCATGGTCAGGGTATATCGCCACACTTGCTGTTGTCATTTTTACCTCATGGCTGAGGGATAAGCCATCTGTTTCCCTTGGAGGCCTCTGAGCAGTGGATCATTCCTGAACAAGAAGGGAAAACTCTTCCCACAGGTCATTACAGCCACGTAGAGTCCCTACCCTCTTTAAAAGATGGCAGCTAAATACTGTCATGCTGGCAGAAGCGGTATAGGATTTACCCAACATTGCTGTGCCATCAGGAGCAGCCCCAGTCCAGCTGTGGGAGCCCATTGTGGAGTGACAACAGTGGGACTGCTGAAGCTTAGGGAGGGACAGGGTGCTGTGCTCATATTATCCCACTCCTGTCACTTATTGTGCAATTGCTTCCTAAATGAGCTTTTATTTACCTTTTTAAAAAAGCTTTACAGAGAGATGCTTGTCAGCTTGTCAGCTGACAAGGGCCAGAGACAAGTCCAAGAGATGGACCAAACCCATCTCTCTTGCTGACTAGGACTTCTGTCAGCCTTTTCAAGGCAATGTTAGCTGATCTCAATGGACTTAGAGAAGCAAGAGTTGAGGCCACCATTACCCCTCAGCCACCCTATATAACTGGCATAAGTGAAGAGGTGGGTACAGGACGCAGTACTGGTGGTGCTAAAACCTGTTCCTTCAGTCAAAATGGCTAAACAACTTCTATATCACCATGTGTGCTACAGCACTTGAATTCCCACCACTAAAATGTTCAGGATTCCTGCACCGCAGTTTCAGCAGTACTGTTAAACACTGCATTGTGTAAGCATGTGACGTGTCAAACAATGCGATCAACAGAAGTGTAATTATGTTAAAATTACAGCTGCAATCAGTACAATACAGGAAAGGCTATAGAGATGGAAACAGGACTTTTTCTGGGATTGTTCTCTTTGATTGTGTTCAGTGTCAATGGCATTTTACACAAGGCTTTCTGTTAGTGTGGTGCATGGGCCAGTTCTGGATAGCACCAGATGTGGTTTCTCTCACTTGACGAAGGAGCTGGTGTTAGGGGATTGTTTTGCTTGCTTGTGTTTTAAAAGATTGCAAAGGAAGTATTATCTGTGCCTGTAAGGAACTGGAATACTCTGGTAAGATGGCTCTGAGGTAGGTCTTGAAGACCTGTTGTGACTCTGGCCTCTGTCAGTCCTTCTGTGCTGTACAGATGTGAGCGCAGGCTCTCATTTGATTGTAAATCTCCATCAGAAAAAAACTGCTTCTATTCTCCTGCTCTCCTTTTTCACCCCTGTTCCTTTCATGTCTAAGAAACAAGCTCTTCAACTTGACACTTATGTCATCTGTCAAAACACTTTCCTGGGTAAGACCTGTGAGTAGAGGGACTGGTCAGGTGAATCAGCTCAGCTGGCATTGCTGCTGAAGCCTGAAACTCTCATCAGGTTTGTTTTTTTCCAAGAGATTTGAGAGGACTCATGGAAAAATCTTTCACTGGCTGAGTTATTTGGTAATTGTTAAGCAGTGTTACAAAACATTGCCTTTCAAAGCAGCACAAAGCTCTTTCAAGATGATGAGCTGTTCGGGCTGTCTCTTGTTCACCTTCACCTGGGTGGAGAGAAGTCTTGATCCTTTGAGGCAGGTCAGATTTCCTTTCATTCATCTTTTTGCTGCGTGAAAGAAAGAAGTTGGGTGTGAGCAGGGGATGTGAGACCTTCTGAGGAGGGCGTGTAGATTTGGTCCTTCTTCCCTTTCTTATATAGAGGATGAAACCTGTCAAATACCTGACTCTGGCCAGTTGCTTATGCCACATTGGACCATGGTGCCATGTGATGGCAGAGGAGAAGTTTGGGTTGAACTTATTTATTAATAAAAAACCTGAATCAGCTAAACTGGTAGTATAATTAGCTTGGTAAGATATCATTTCCCTTCTGTAAGTGGCTTCTTGCTTATAAAGCAAGAATTCTGCATTTCTGGCAAAGGTGTTGGGAAACTTTAGCTCAGCATCTCTTGGATCAAGGCATAAGTGACTTTCCCTCCATACTGTCTAGAGCGGCATGCCCAGTGAAGAGACTCAGTGCCCTGTCTATTCCAAGGTCAGCTTTGTTTTAAAGTGTATTGCTTGGAAGTCATCTGAATATTTAATGAACAAGAATTTCTAATTCTTTAAATGCTTTTTCCTCTTTTTCAGATAATGAATATGTTTTTATAGACCTGGAGCAGAAGCTCAGCAAATACTTTTCAAAGGAATGGAAGAAAGAGACCACAAAAGTAAGACAGATGTTAAATTTTGGAGGCTACTGCTTTGGTATTGGACTACACAGAGAAATTAAACCTCTTAAACTAAGGTCCATAAAACATTTCTTGAAGATGGTTGGCAGAATGCTGTCAGGTAACAAGATGCAGTGACTTGCACATGGCTGTACAATTAATTAAAAGACCTAATCAGCCCCTTGCACAGCTTTCCCTGAGCAGTAGTTACACATGGTTGCTGCTTAGCTGCTGCAGGAGTGGAAAAGGTTAGTTGGTCAATCTTGCTTTTGAGCTTAGCTGAGCCTGTGAGCAATCTGGAGATCTCACGGCTAGTCTTAAGGAGAGCAGTATAAAGTGGCCTTTGTGATTTTGAACCTAGTATGAGGGAGAGGGCTGGGGCTGTGACTCTTCTAGGACAGTGCAAAAGGACAGTGGAAAGAGAGGACCCCTAGCATTTTAAGGCTAGACAGCGCTGTCAAGGGACAGAAAAGCATGAAGTAAAGACAAGCCTACGTAATCGTTTGGTGCCGGCTAGTCAGGGTGCATAATGCTGTTTGTGTCATTATTAGAGGAGCAGCAGTTGAGAATAAAGCGTAGTATGCAATTACATTCAGATTAATTGGCACATTATGTTTGACCAACCTGGTAGCCTTGTATGAGGACATAACAGGTGGATAGATGATGGTAGAGCAGTGGATGTGGTTTATCTTGATTTCAGCACCTCCCACAGCATCCTTGGAGCTAAACTGAGGCAGTGTGGTCTGGATGATCAGGTAGTGAGACAGTTTGTGAACTGATTGAAGGAAAGAAATCAAAGAGTTGGGGTCAATGGGACAGAGTCTCGTTGGAGGCCTGTATCTAGTGGAGTCCCTCAAGGGTCAGTACTGGGACCAGTTCTATTCAATATATTCATCAATTACCTGGATGAGGGCAGAGAGTGCACTGTCACAAAGTTTGCTCATGACACCAAACTGGGTTGAGTGGCTGACACACCAGAGGGTTGTGCTGCCATTCAGCAGGACTTGGACAGGCTGGAGAGTTGGGCAGGGAGAAATGTAATGAAATTCAACAAGGGCAAGTGTAGAGTCTTGCACCTGTGAAAGAACAAGCCCATGGATCAGTATAGGTTGGGGAAAAGGACCTGGGGGCCCTAGTGGATGCAAGGTTGACCATGAGCCAGCAATGTGCTCTTGTGGCCAAGAAGGCCAATGCCATTCTGGGGTGAACTAGAAGGGGTGTGTTTAGTAGGTCAAGAGATGTTCTCTTCCCCTTCTACGCTGCCCTGGTGAGGCTGCATCTGGAATATTGTGTCCAGTTCTGGGCTCGTCAGTTCAAGAAGGACAGGGAACTGCTTGAGAGAGTCCTGTGCAGAGGAATGGAACATCTTCCTTATGAGGAGAGACTGAGGGAGCTGGGGCTCTTTAGCTTGGAGAAGAGGAGGCTGAGGGGTGACGTCATTAATGTTTATAAATATGTAAAGGGTGAGTGCCAAGAGGATGGAGCCAGGCTCTTCTTGGTGATGCCCAGTGACAGGACAAGGGTCACTGGGTAGAAGTTGAGGCATAGGAAGTTCCATGGAAGCATGTGGTAAAATGTTTTCACTGTGAGGGTGACAGAACACTGGACCAGGCTGCCCAGGGGGGTTGTGGAGTCTCCTTCTCTGGAGATATTCAAGACCTGCCTGGATGCATTTCTGTGTGATCTACTCTAGGTGATCCTGCTCTGGCAGGGGTGTTGGACTAGAACATTCTGTGATTATGAATTTTCCCACCTTTTGTAAGAGTTTCTTTTGCATAGTAGGCAATTGCTTGCTATTTTTGCTGCTTAGAGAAGTTTGCAGATGACTGGTGAGGTTTGGAAGTCCCTCTTACCTCACACTGCTTCTCCCAAACAAGTGAGGATTACTTCAAAGAGACCTGCCAGTTGTGTGTTAGTGCTGTTTGCCCATCCAGTGAGGGCTTCCTGAGGCAGGTGTTTCGGGTCACCTCAGGATGGGGTATGCTTTGTGATTGCATTGAGTCTGGATTCTTGTAACCCTTTTTAAGTTGGGGTAAGTGTCAAACATCTGTGTGAGGTCAATTGTAAAGTGCTGAATGAAGCCTGAGAGGAGTTAGACTGTCAGACTGGGATAGCAGACAGGGATTTAATTCCTGTGAAAAGGTTTCAGATTGAAAGTCTAGTCCAGCTGATAAAATAGGGTGACTGTGAACAAGTTCCAGGAAGAAAATTTAACTATTTATTTGATGATCAAGAAGTTGCTGTCTGTATCAGATATGTACAGCCATGTACCCATAACTTAGGTCTGATCAGCAAAGTCTTGGAACTTCTTGTGTGGGCAAAGTTACCTGTATGGACCTTAAAGAAGCAAGTGGCAAAGTAGGAATGATGAAAGAATGAGTTAGTAAAATAAAGCATTATTTCTTTTATTCCCCCCTTTCTCCTGTTTAAACAAGCCCATAAGCCTGAAAAGTAGGCTGTAGTTAAAACAACAACAGAACTCCTGATGGCTTCCTTTAACAGACTTCTTTGGTGTGAAGCAGACATCAATGCCTGCTTTTAGTCTGTGGTTGCAGGAAGGGGTGAATAACTAAATATTAGTCCTGCCAAACAAAATGCGAGGAGTTAATATCAGGCTGGTGTGCCTCAGCCTCGGGCAGTAAATGCTGAACACAGCAGCACAGAGTGTGTAACCCTGCAGAGGGATGTGGTGCCAGTGCAGAGAGAGCCGGTTACTCCTAGGTGTGCCCTGGAAACGCTGCTGCCCTGCCAGCAGAGCACGCCAGCCTGCTGCTTGGCCTGATGCTTGAGGCAGGCTGAATGTCGCTGTGTTAAACTTGCTGCGTTCAGCACAACGCTTCTGTGGTGTTGCCAGGTGCTGAGCTAGGTAACTCTGGGCCAGGCTGAGCATCCCCAGGCTATACTGGAACTCTTTTATATGTGCTCATCCCCCTCATTCCATATCTTCTCCCTTCCCTAGGATGTTTTGCCATTCAGCCTAAATATGTTATGATGAGTCATTGTTACAAGCCTTCAGGAAAGTGAGATCTTCCTAAAACTTGCCAAGAGCTAAGAGTAGAAGATGAAAAGCGGTATGGGAAGCAAGCTTGGGAGAAGAGAAGGTTACCAGACAGTGTAACAGGATTTTTGGATGCTGAACGTTATTTAACTCGTCTTCTTTCTCTGCTCTAGGGAACAGAGAAATTCAGCCCTCCTTTTGTTGCGTTCTTCAGAGTACAATACTATGTAGAAAATGGAAGAGTAATAAAGTAAGTTGTTCCCTTCTGTGGTAGTTACTGTCTTTTGAATTACTCACTGTGTTCTTAAAAGGCAAGAAAAACAATGTTTCTTTGTTAACCTCATCTCTGTGAGCTCGCAGAAATAACCTTGAAAAATCCTTTTTTTCTTTTTTATTTTTTTTAAGACCTTGACAGACTTCCTCACCCCACACCATGAATGTTTTCCCTGAATCATACTCCTTACCCTTAAGAAAATTGTGATTGCTTTTCCATCTGTGTTTAGAGAGCAGGTTGAGTGACAACAGTGTCAAAATACAATCAGCGCTCTTCTGCTTGCATCCTTGGGTTGTATGAAAAGCATCAGATGAATGTACTGAAATAGCACGTGCACACTCCAGGATGTTTTGGGTTGGTTTGGGTTTCTTTTGCATCTGAGCAGTGCTCTGTGCAGTCTGCTCCTGGAAATAGACTTTTGTATATGGATGAAAGAAATTACTTTCACAAGTTAGTTTTGCATTGGTAGTCCATTCACATAAAATATTGGCTGCACTCAAAACACCACAACCCTCACCCACCATGCAGAACAAAAGGTGAGGTAGTTAAATATGAACAACTGACAGAGTTAATTTGCATAGCGCTTCAGGTATGATTGTGACCCCAGGGCAAAGCAAGAACTGGGATCATTTGGGTGGATTAAAATCTTTACCAGATTTTTGGCATTAGTTCTTATTTTGAATAAAGCTTGGTGGATTTTGGTCCAGGTGTTTTGGTTGTTTGTGGGGATTGTTTGGTTTGGGGTTTTTGGAGTTCTTTAGGGGGTTTTCTTGTTGTTGTTTGTGTAGTTGTTTGTTTATGTATTTTCTCTCCCCAGTCTTTCATTCTGAGTACAGAGGAATTTTTCTTCTGGAGTCTTTTTGGGTGTTAAGTATTTTTTATTTAGTTTTGCTTTTAGGTACTAAAGGAGACAGCATATCATTCTCCTATTCCTGATGCCTTAGCATCACAAGCAACTTCCTCTTGTACTAGTAACTTAACTGGGGAGGTTTATGGAGCCATGAAGAGGTAGTTACATGGCCCCTTCAAACTGTATGCACATACTTTTACAAGCAGACTGTGGTGCCCAGCACTTCATCTGTACATACGTGTGAGCAACCTGCTTCCTGTGAGTTCTTACAGCAGGAGTGTGTGGGTTTTTAATGCTGTGCAATAGTTATGCCTTATCAGACTATCCCTGTTTAGCAGCTTGAGGAAGAAGACCAAAACAAGCCCAAGGCTCCTGTGTCTTTTGATCTACCTTGAAGGGAATTAGCTGTTGAAAAGTACCTTGAGCCTTGGGCAAGGTGAAATGAAAAAGCAGTGCCAGGTTTAAAGGGGAAAGGAGGACAGGTATGCAAGAAACAGGACTGGGATTTAAAGGAGTTGACTCCCCTGACTGCTACAGGCTTTCCAGAGAAACAGAAGTGCTTGATGTAGTCAGTCTCCAAAACAGGTGTGACATGATTTTTCTTTCATCTACCTTCTGCCCTAACTTGTTAGATCTCATGCTTCTTGAGATAGAAGTTACCATTTTCCATGTTTGTGCAACACTTAGTGGGAGAAGATCTCATCTTGGCTTGATGCTCCCTTCATGCATGTAACTGTTATCAGGGTGGCATTGGCGTACATCAGGGATGTCACAGTTTAATCCCTTCTCTCAGAAGGGATATGTGTTTGAGGGCCTGAACTGTCTTCTTCAAGTAAATTTGCCTTTTGTGTCTTGCAGTGATAAGGTGGCACGACAGCTCTATTACTGCCATCTCAAAGAGCAAGTACTTATGTCTCGGTGCAACCACAAAGAAGAGATCTATTTTTTGCTGGCTGCCTACAGCTTGCAGGCAGACTTGGGCAACTACAGAGAGAAGGTCCATGCTGGGAAATACTTTGAACCTCAGGCTTATTTCCCACAATGGGTAAGTTTTGGGGGATCTTACTGTCAGATTGCACAAACAGCAGGAGTTATGTCAAGGTACCACCTAACTGCAGCCATGCAATTTCCTCAACTCCCACTGCAGTGGTCAGGCAGAGTTTTAGAGCATCAGTCTGAATTTCCCTCAAGAGATACCCCCTTTCTTTCCAATGGATGTAGGTGCCCATTCCTCCTGGGCTCACTCATCATTAAAGTGGGTTGTATATGTGTGTACCCTTCTTTGGTGTGGGAATGTGATGTCAAAGTAACTCAACAGTGCAGCTGTGTTAGTTTAATTCTTCTGTGGCTTAAAGGATTGTTTGCAGTGATGCATGAGGAAGATCTGCACAGCCTAAGCTCTACAGAAAACTCCAGGGCTGCAAAGCCAAAGTCCACTGCCCACTCTTCTTATCTCTGCAGTGCTTACCTCTGGGATGGATAGGCCTAAACGCTAAGGGGCAGTACTATTGTGCTCTGCCTCTGGACCAATTTCAGTAAGAGAAAAGGGAAGGGCTTGGAAATGGGTTTTGATGTTTGTTGGTACATGGGTTTATGTCCTTCATGACTTACAAACATCTTAGACAAGATTTGGTTTAGCTCTCAAATGAGGGCAAATTAACTAAGACTCTCTGACCTGGTTACCTACAGAGAGATCTCTTGTGATGAATTGTCAAAAAAATCATTGATAAACAGTTTAGTGCCTGTGAAAATAGAAAGGGAAGCTAGCTAGCTTTGATACAGATGCATCACTGTAACATCTCATGATTTCTGTCTGTGTTCCGTGGGATGTGGACAGGCCCTCCTCTGAAACCCGATTTAGTTCTGGAGCCCCTTTCTCTGCTGTGACAGCAGATGTTAGCCCAGTTCATACCTTAGGATAGCTGTCAAAAAACTCATGTGCCTCTGGTAGCTGACTGCTTGTCTCTAAACAAATTGCATCTTCTGTGAAAGATGCCACTGTCCCCTACTTTGGGGAGAAGATTCAGAGCAGTGACAGAGATTGCACTGGGCATGCAAAGCTGGTAGAGTCTCCTTTATGCGTGAGTTCCAGCCTTCCTGTCTTGTGCAGAAATTCACCTTTCTTCCAGATGTGGCCTTCATCCCCTGCCATTCCTTGCTATGGGGCACCTGGCAGGAGGTCGTTAACAAAGGGCTGGAAAAGGTGTCTCAAGCACGCTGTTTCTGGATTAGTTAAAAGTCTTATCAAAGAACATTTCTCCTCAGGCAAGTGTTGCAAAGGCCAAGGCAAAGCATGGCTCACCTGTGCTGAGCCACAACCTCAAACAAATATGTAGATGATTTATTACATCATTTAAAAGAGCAAAATCTGGCAAGCATGGGGACGCTTCTCTCCCTGCCCTCAGGGTCTCATGGGGAGAAACTGAGTAATGTCCTCCTCCAGTGAGAGCTCTTGTGAGCTCTTCCTCCAGCATGTGCTTAAGATCACTTGGCTGAGGGCTGTCCCAAGCCCTGTGCTAGTGTAGAAAGGCAGTGCTGCCCCACAGTGATCAATCCAGCTTTGAACTGTGGAGCCAGCTTGTCTTCCTGCTGATGCTGCACTGCTGATGGCATAAATGTCCTCCACTGAGCCCAGCCTTCCTTGTGGGAGGGCAACTAATGTGGCAAGATGTGTACAGGGGGGCAGAGGTGTTTCCAAACAGGGTAAGCAATGGTCATAATGTAAAACAGAAGTAGGAACTGGAATGTGATAGGCGGTCTTATTGTTTTGAGCCATGGCAGGTTGTTCCTGGTAGAATCTTCTCAAGTACCTGGTGGAATCTGGTTTTAAATGCCCTCAGTGGTGGGGGATTTTGTGACATGAATTCAGCTGCTCCTCACAGCCTTGAAGAGGCCAGTCTGGCATGGGAGGTGACTGGGATGCCCTTTGGCTTTGTATGGAGTGGAAACATGGACAAGCATGGGAACTGGTTGCTGCATTTGCAGGACAAGAGCAAAAGGGTGTGGGTGTTTCTACTGCTTAGCAAAGCCACGTGCCTGCCAGCCACTCCCAGCAGATAAAATGTACCCTGAGATAGTGTTATCCACCCCTTTGAGGATGGAAATGCTAAATCAAGCTAATGGTGTAGTTTATGGTCTTAAAAGGACCACCGAGCATTTCTGCAGTGTTTGAAGATGTTGCTGTTGATTATGTTGGCATGCAGAGCAGTATTTGTTATCTGCCTGTAAGCATTTGTAGATACTGAGATTTAGACAGATTGATTCCAGTACTTAAAAATGAAAAGAGCTGACCTGTAGTCTCAGTCTGTTAAGACTGTGCCATCTAGGATCTGTTTGCAGACACCAGTATTCTCTGGGTTGCTTTAAATGCTTATCCTCTAGGGAGGTAGAGGTGAATGTAGACTAACATCTTGAGGGACCATATGAACCTCCTCCACTTCCAGTCTCTGCTTTTGATTACGGCTGCCTCCCATGGGGGTTGCTGAAGAGCTGCTGACCTGTTTGTTTTCCTTGTTTAGATAATTGCAAAGAGGGGGAGTGACTACATCTTGAAACATGCCCCAGAGATGCATCAAGAACAGCAAGGGCTAAGTGCTAAGGAAGCAGTGCTGAAGTTCATTAAAGAGTCCTGCCTGCTGGAAGATGTGCCAGTCCACTTCTACAGGCTGCAGAAGGTTTCAACAAAGAGCTTCTTATTTTAAACTTTAATTTGGTGCACCAGTGCTTTTTTAACTCTGTGAGTGATGATTGCCTCTGATTCAGAGAGGCTGAACTGGTCTAAGAGGTTCAGCCAATGAAGCCTGTCCACAGAAACACATCTGAGAAGCCTTGTTTTTTTTTTTTTTCCTCCTTGATTGCAGTACATTGAAATGGTGACAAGAGGGCAGCCAGCTTCCATACAAATGCCACGCAGTAATTGAGGGTGACACTGAGTTGTCTTTACTTTCTTACCCTTCTCCTTCTCCAGTCCTTTTGGAGTGGTTGGGTTTTTTCCAATTGTGTCTCAGTCCTTAGGTCCCTGGATTGTTGCTTATCCCTGAGCCTTAGACTGCTTATTCAAGCACTTCATTTTCATATGCTAAGAGTTTAGGTCCAGAAATAGGATTAAATGAAGTTTTCTCTTCCACTGCTTGTGCAATTAGGAATGGCTTGGACCTTTTTCCAAATGGAACACTTTGTCAGAGTCTTAATTAAACTTCCTGGTGGTTTGTGCTTGGTGGGACTTATATCTGAGAGACATCTGTGTCCTTTGACCAGATTGAGCAGTTCTAGTTGCTGGAGAAATGTACTGGAGGCAATAAGTTCCAGTTTGGCCTGTAGTCCAGGCTTAGTTTCAGTTCCTTGCAAAATGTAGGTGCTTCTCCTTCTCCTTTGTCCTTTCTGCTTTGATTCTGATACTGTTAATGATGCAGTCATAAGAGGATTGATTACACTTGAATGCTATAAGAAGTGTAGCTGGCAGGACATGATACAATTTATATCCAAAAGCACCAGAGCTGTGAAATTGATTGCTCTTAATATCCAAATTCTTGTCTAACTTGAATTTACGTTTTGTGTTGCTAACTCCATGTGGTGTTTGATCCACAATGTGCTTTTCTTCCTGTTGTGTGACATGGTTACCTCATCTCATGATGAGATAACCTCCTCTTAGGTGACATGTGGGTCACAAAGGTCTTGGTCAAGTGCACAGGGGTGCCACATGAAGGTGTCAGTACACTAGCTGCCCTGAGATTTCAGGAGTGGCCGCTTATGTTATAAAGCTGCTTCATGGCTACTACTAAGGTTGGGAACTCTGAAGGAAAGCACACCACTGAGCCTTATATCTCTTCTCCAGACCAACGCTGCTTTACAAAGCTGATTGATCTTAGGAAACAGAAAACATTTTTTAGTGACTTGGAACCCGAGAGGTGGATAGTACCAGGAGGAAGGGGTGAGGTAATGTGGTGGCATAAGGCTTGCATCTTGACAAGCCAGATGAAGAAACATAGTTTTTAATGTAAAATTTGAGCTCTATGGGCCCATAAATTTTGACCCCAAATTTTCTTCATGCTGCTTCTCCCAGCAAGAAAAGTATGTGTTCATTTCCCTAACTCTGCCATGCAAAGAGACAGTGAAAGAACAAGTTTGATAGTTTTTTGATTTTCCAGCAAAGGAATCTCATTAGAGACAGAATATGTCTTGCATGACACTGAGTATGTCATAAAAGACATACTATGTCTTTTTTATATACAGCATGAAGACAGTACTTCAACACATCTGGATGCATTTAAAACTACCTGTTGCTAGCACTGAAATAAAAAAAATTAGAAGGAAAGTCTCTAACTCTGGCCATTGATTAGCTCCCTCCTGGCCATGGGGCACCTAAGCTTCAGCAAGTCCCTGAATGGGAACAGCAATGCAGTGACAAGAAGGGGACAGATGCCCTTCTGTTTTGTGCTTTCTGTCACCTGGAGAGCAAGAGGGGTGTGTGTTTGTGGGGACAGCAGAGACAGCATGTGGCAGTACGAGTTACAAGGTACCTCTGGGAGCAGTAATTGTTCATGCCCTCAAATCACGAAAGCTACAGGATTCCCTGGCCAGGGTAGCTAGGGCAATTGCTGGTGAAATGCTTGAGTTGCTAAGCATGAAGGGATTTTAGGTGT
Organism: Picus viridis; assembly: GCA_033816785.1. NCBI lineage: Eukaryota > Metazoa > Chordata > Aves > Piciformes > Picidae > Picus > Picus viridis. Next base: position 22,753,724 of record CM066578.1, read on the forward strand.
AGGTATTTCAGGGGTCAACAAGGCAAGGTGCACTTTACAAACACAATAAAAACCCAATGAGCTAATGGCATCTGTATGATGAGTCCTGCTACCTCTCTGTCAGTAGGAGCCAGAACAAGAGTGTGGTCTTTGTAGATTAACCTTTGACTCTTCTGTTCTTTTAGGATAAGAAGGAGGATCGCCCAACAGTTATCCTGGGCCTGACCCTGAGAGGAATGCACATCTATCAGGTAACAGACTGCTATTAAAGCCTTCTGGTGTAGCATTAACTCTGCCCAGCTTCCCTGTCCTCCCCCTCATTGCAGCTCCTCTGCCTCCCCTTCAAGTGAGCACTGGGCTCCGCATATCTCACATTCTTGGTTGTTTGCAAATTCTTGTGCACATCTCAGACTCCACCCTGTACCTGCCAGTCCCCATGTCATTCCCAGTTTGATGTGTTGCAGGAGGTGAATCACGTTCGCCAGCTCCTCTATGACTTTCCCTGGTCGCACATTGGGAAGTTGGCATTTCTGGTGAGTATGATGGAACAGAGACTGTCTGACAGTGGGCTGCCAGCCTGGGAGCTCACAAAGCTGTTGGCCTGCCCACGCTGCCATGTCAAGTCCTGTTCCTTTTATGCACAAGACCACAGCTATCTCCGGTAGCTGAAACATGCTCTTGCACATTTCATTGGGATGCCTCTTCTTTATGCAGGGGAAAAATTTGAGATCCAGCCAGATGGTTTACCCTCTGCACGGAAACTAGTTTACTACACAGGTTGCCCCTTCAGGTCACGGCACTTGCTGCAGCTCCTCAGCAACAGCCACCGGCTGTTTTTGAATATCCAGCCAGTGTTGAAGCAAATCCAAAAACTGGAGGAGGCTGAAGGTATGTGATGGAAGAGCAGGTGACTTTGGTACGAGGAAGCGTATAGCATTTTAAGGTCTACCGTTGCTTCATGGTGGCTGATCTCCATCCTAAATAAAGGGTGCTTGTGCCTTATCAGGAAGCCCATGAGAGAAATTAAGGTGTTAACTACGTTTCAGATCCATTACTGGGAAGTATTGATTGCTCCCACATTGCGAGACTGTGATCAGAAAGCATGTGTGAGAGCAGTAGACAGGGACTATCTCCCTTAAGTAAGAGAAGGTCCTCTGTGCTGCTAGTTTGTGCACATTTGGCATGTGCCTCTGAGGGGAAGTAATTTTTTTTAAAAAGGAATGCTTTCAGCTTGGATAAGGTCTTGTGTTCAAGCATCCATACAAGTTGTGAGCCTATGTTTCAGTTTTTTTGGTGCCCTTTAGACTAAATAGTGCACAGTGTTTAGTATAGTGTCCAACAGTTAAGAACTAGGAGTTGCCAGAAACAGCCTAATTGAAGACCAGGACTCTTCAAAGTTGTCTTTCCTGATGGGATCTCCTCTCTGTGAGAACAGTGATTTGAACTCTGGCAGTCCCTGATATCCTTCCAGTCATTTCGTATGCTCTCATCTAGCTCCCTTCCATTTTCCAGCTGGGTCTCCTACAACTTGTTGGCTACTTTTCCCCTGTGTCTGTTTTTCGTGTGTTGCATGGGTCTTCTTTTGAAGGGCTGTCTCTCCTTTTCTCTAGCCTTCTGAGTGCTTTATTCACCGTGCTTCTTTCCTGTCTGCTGTTCCATGCATCCTCCATCTATATTTTTTCTGCCTTCTTTGAGGTTTGCAAGCCTTGGTCAGTAGAAGTCTGACAGCAGTACCTGATCATCTTGTCTGAGGACACAGGCTGACTCCTTCCAGCAAGAAGTCAGGAAGAAACTTGTTTCTGTTTTTTCACCCATCTCAAACAACTCTAAGGATCTTACATCCATCTCTGAAGTGGTGATAGCTGGTTGTATAGAATCATAGTACAGGGAAAGGTGACCCTTGGTCTCATCTAGCTCACTTATTTCCCTTCAGTAGGGTTCTAGAACTGACATTGAGCTGTGTGGATGCAACCAGGGGCACATACCAGTTACTTGTAGAAAAACTCACTAATCAAGTAGATGTGGGCAAAAGGCCCTAGGCTATCTAAAGGACCTTACATGTCTACTAGTGTCTTGTGAATTTCTTGACCGCTTTCGACACACATCCCGTTAGGTAACTGATACAAGCCACTGGAGAAATAATATATGATTGATAAATGCCAGCCTGTTCTTAGCTGTCTGCACACGTTGGGGATTGTTTGAAGAAACAATCAATGCAGTCTGTTTTTAAGGACTGAGCACATAGGTTAGCTAAGTAATTATTCCTTTTTTTCTTTTGGTGACTTTTCCTTCATTCTGGAAGTTACTGTTTTCTGTATTGTAACTGCCTCTGCTTACCTGTTCCAATTCAGGAGGTGCTGGAGTTACTGCAAATAAGACAGACTAATTCTTTCACAACCAGCTAGGCATCCCAGTGCCCACAAAATACAAAACTGTTTCTGAGTTTGTTCAGTAACTGCAGTTTGTTTCTTAATTGTTGGGCTGTCCCAGTCCCAGAACTTGCTGATTATTTTTGCTGCCCTTCCTTTGGTCTTGGTTAAAAGTTCCCACTGTTTTCTCTCATTTTTTCCTCAGAGAAAAAGCGCTACCGAGAGTCCTACATCAGTGACACTCTCGATATGGACCTGGACCCGTGTGACAAGAACTCGCGCAGCAGCGGGAGCAGCCGGAGGGATAATCGCCTCTCGCGCCAGTCCACGGGGAGTCACAGCAGCTCTCACACATCAGGCATCGAGGCTGACTCCAGGCACCGGGTGTCGGTGGAAATGTCAGTGGATGAGCCCTTCATCATTGACAGGGTGCACAGGAAAGAGAAATCCTGCAGTTCAACCATCAGCTACGGCAGCTCTGGCATTGACAGCGGCAGCAAAGGGCGGGCTGAAGATGACTCTCAGGATGATGGTAAAGACTTTGGAAATGTGGAACAATTTCTAAGCCTGTTCTTGCCTTCTCCTGTAGGAGAATGAGGAGTAATGAAACAAAGTGTCTTGGAGCAGAAGCGTAATGCTAACCCTTCTGCTGCTCTCTTCCTCCTAGAGCTTGAGCTGGCAGTAGATGAGCCAGAGGAGGTGCCTGTAGATGAGCCCTTAGAGGGAGACCAGTTAGAGGAGGCCACTGTGGGAGAATCTGTTGAATCTCTTCCTCTAGATGCTGCTAGCTGCCAAGGTGAGATGGCTTTCTGCTGCTGCTGCTGAGTACTTTTCTTTAGGCTCTAGCAACAGGCATAATCTGAGAGATGTAAGAAAGCTGTACCTTCTTCCAAACAGCTGCCAGTGTTCTGCCCTACTGCAACAGGATGTAAGGTCAGCTCATCTAGTGGTTAAAGGCCAGCACACTATATTGTACAGTGTTGCTCTCTTCTGTGCTCCTCAAGGTCTCCCTTCCCCAAATTTGCCAAGTTTATACTCAGTTAATGACAAAAAGATACCCGAGGTAAACCTTTTGTAGTGAAGGAACTTACTTTAAAATCTTGTATATCACAAAACAGCCATTGGGTTCAACCACAGATTAATGGGCTAGTCACAGGAATTAATTGTTAGTTTTGTGGCTTATGATACAGGAAATGATAGACAATAGGGTCATGCAGGAGGTGTCTGGGCCTGAGACGTACAGCGTTCATAGCAAAGCAAGATGGGTGCATATGGGACAAGGTGGTGAGAAGCTTTCTTCTTGAGAGTTTTTACATGTCAATCTTTGGTGGGCCAAAGGGGAATACTTGTGAGCAAAACTCCCAGAGCAATGGGAGTGCTTACTGATGTATATTTATAGGATGGTACTGCTTGAATGTGGCCTGTGAGAACAACTTCCCTTCTCCACAGCCCACAAAACCTTAAACCTTTGCAATACTTTTTTGCTTCCTCCTTCTCTTTTGCAGCTATAAATAAGGAATCGCTGCCTGTGGTACAAGTCACACTAATAAAAATGAGAGGGCAAAGTGTGGAATCCCTTCACCAGGTAAGAGAGGGTGCTCAGCACAAGGGTTGGTGTGTGCACACTGTACCAATGTCTAGTGTAATGGAGACAGCTGTACATCGGGTGAACTTGGTTGGTCTGGATTTGACTGATTTTTAAATAAGGTAACCACACCATCTCTTGGCCGGCTGCTGCATCTGTTGGCCGGCTGCTGCTATCAGGAATAGGATGAAAGCTGCATTTTGGTCCAGAATACTGTGGAGAGGGGCCTGGTATCATATACAGAGATGTGGAGCAACCGGTAGGGAAGTTGTGTAAGCCAGCTATCATCTGCCTTAGGCTTCCAGATGGGAAATGGAATGTAAAACACTTGCAAATTTTCACTGCATTACAGAACCAAGACCATCCATGCCGTCTGGGTGTGGGTGGTAAATGTGACCATCTTCCTGCTCCTGAAGCCAGAAGGAGCTTACATCAGAATAAACCCAAATGCTCCAGCTCTAATTGGTGTTAGTTTTTGTGATGGTACTATGTGTGCGCTAAAGTCTAAATATCATGTCATAAGTTGTGCTTGAAAAAAGTGCATTAAAAAGCCTTTTAAAGCCAAAAAATATTTCTTTTCAAAGTATAGCTGCACACACTGTAATAGAAATGTGTGGGGGTTTGCTTTCTGGGGGGTTTGGTTTTTAAGGTTATTTTTAAATACCCACAAGTCTCCATTTTTTTTTTTTTTCTCTGAATCCAAATTAGCCTTATCTGCTAAAAGAATTTTAAAACTTGTTCATTTTCCCCTCTACTCCCTGAACTTTTCTAAACAAGGTCTTCAAGCAGTTCTTAGAACTGTTGGTTGGTTTGGTTTTTTGTTTTATGCTTCTTCCTGGACCCAGTCAGTTATCATCAAAATGGTCTGTAAAGTGCTATAGGAGATTATTTAAATAAAATCTTTATTTTTCCCAAAGCTGAAGAATGTGCACTACAATAACACTGAACTTACTCCTGGGTTTGAGTGGCATGACGTAAGAGAGCACGTCAGGGAGTGGGCATCTCGCTTCATGTCTTTAACGTTAATGCTTTTACCAACGCAGGCTATTAACGGATCGTGAGGCATCTGTTTTATAAGAATGTTTCTGATCAACACAGGACTCTCTAAGTAATTGCAAAGACCTGGCTGCCACTTCTATGCATCCAATGTATTTAATGCATCTTTTAAAAAGAAAATGCAACACCCTCCTTACAAAACCATGCAACTTATCTTGGTTTCCTTAGCATTGACTGGACCATATAGCGTGTGCCTGTTTCTGGGAGTGCAGCTGAGCCAGCGCAGGGTTTCATCAGGGTAGTTTTTAGTTCTCATACTGTGGAGGTGAAAGAAGTGATACTGGAAGTTTTCTGTGTTGCAGTGTTGGTTTAAAAGCAGTATTAATATTAGTATTTAAAAGCTGATTATGAAGAGGCAGAGCAAGAAAAGAAAAAACAGGTGGGGAAGTTGGAAATGCCTTGAATTCCTCTGCAGGGGTGAGGTCACTACAGCCTGTAGACACTGCCTCTGGGAGTAACTTGCAGTTCATTGCTCCAGTTTTCTTCACTGCTAAACAATGTTATATAGTTGAAACTATGTGGCGTGTAGTGAATTTTGGACACTGTAACCCATTAGTTTGCATAGTTGCATTCTGAACCTTCCTTTCCGTCATTAGACTTTCACTAACTTAGTGTGCTCAGCAGCTGGAATAATTTTTTGTTCTATGTACTTTGTCCTTTTGAGGATGACTGCAGGGATCTGTCAGAAAGCAACATGTCATTCAGGTGTCAATGCCTATCCAGTGTTTTGTTCCTTTTACTGGACACTGATGACATGGTACAGTCAGATCAGGATCTGGCTCAATGTGGGAGAGCAGGTTAATGCATGTGAAATTTCTTCATTAAGCCAGAAGGTTTGTTGGGGCTGTTTTCAAGGAGTGGAAGAACAATTCTGTAAAACTTGTAGTGTGCATAGCCAACATCCTTGAGCTGTCTCAGTTTGTTTTTATTTGTATATGTCTTACTGAATTGGCAGGTCAGATCACCCAAAAGCAGGAGCTGCGCAGACCAGCACAGCCAGAGCTTGGATGACATCCGCCTTTACAAGCACCGACACCCACCACTAAGTGCCACGCTGTCTTCAGACACCTCCCACAGCTACACATTTGGCTGCAGCCTGGAGGATAAGCTGTCGGTCTATGGCTGCATTTATTCCACGGCGGACTGCAAAACCAAGTCTGCCCTTTATGGGAAGAGATCTATGAACTGCCTCTCCTTGGATCTTCTGGGAGAGGACCAGCTCCCAGAAGAGTTTGTGGTGTAATGAGTTTGGAGCTCTTCCATACCAGGAAATGGCTCATCATGGAAATATATACCTCATTAACACACATGATGTCACACTGGTTCTTGCAGGAGATTGTGAGCAGCTTTGTTATTCAGCTCCACAATCAGTAAGTGACATCACTTCTGCAGACCTCTCTACAGGGCAAATCAATGGCGTGTTGCACTTAAGATTGGCATTTGAAGTGTCTGTCTGAACAGAAGATGGAGGTGGCCTGCACCATTAGCAGTGGCACAACCAACATAAAAAACAAAAAAACAGAGGACCAAAACTAATGCTGAGCTAGTAAAGCAAACATTATGTCTAAATGGATTTATCAGAAATATTTAAAGCCTTATGTTGGTTTACCTTCCTACCTTTCTTTTGTGGTCCATTTATGTTAGTGCTAGTGTACATGGTATACTCTGAGCACATTTGGAGGGCTGGGTATGGAAACATCTAGCCCATTACTGTTGCTATGAACACAAGTTGCCTGTTTCCTTTAGTGGGAGCAAGACCTCCTCTACCAGGAATTTATTTCTCTTTGTTGTTGCTGTTTTGTGCGGGTTTTGTTGTTGTTTTGGGTTTTTTTCTTTAAATGGAACTGCCTCTCAGATGTCCTACTGCTGCCATGATGCAGATTTATAAATAAGTGCTTATATTCTTGGGGAGATGGAGGAGGAGATAAAATGACTTGGCTGCTTCTGAGAATACAGTAGACAAGCTACAAGTGTTAACTGAAGACAGGAGTGTGACTGGAGAATTTGTCCAGGCATGATCAACCCTTGCTTTGAATCATACTTCTGTGTTGCTCTTTTCTGGGTTTTTGTTGGTTTTTTGTTTAGTAAATATGTTCCTTTAGATTTTTTTTGTTTTTGCCTCTGCTCAGGAGACAAGTATGGACTAGAGAAAGTCACTTTGGAAGGACAGAGTGACTGTGTCCAACTGAGTCATGGATAGGTTATGCAAATGTGTGGTGCTGCAGGCTGATGATAGTGGAAGTGTATGGTGGTATCGCCCCAAACCAAGGGCACTTGTTTAACGATTTTTTGAGTGATGGAGCTGGTTGTGCTGCCTCCCACTGGGAAAATTATTATACTGTTTGATTCCACCATTTGCTGTGGAAAACATCCTGCTGCCTTGTTACATCCAAATAATGTTTGTTTGATTTCCTTCCCTATGTCCTTGCAGTACCTTCTCACCTTGTGAATACCCAGCATTCAGGTTGGTTGTACTTGCAGGCATGTGTAACCTGTACCGAGCTTTTGACAGTGTTGCAGGTGGAAGCTAATAATTTTTTAGCAAACTAAAACCAGATTGATGCACTTCTGCCAGCTGAGGAAGTGTGCATTGTGCAGCGTTGGTCATTCAAAAGCTGAAGATAGCCTAATTCAGGAAGGGAAGGAAGCCAAACCACAGCGAGGACAGTTTGAGCTGTTGCTTTGATAGTTCAGTGTTTCTATATGAGAGACAGAGCATGCATCTACATTTACTGAAGTGGCATCAGTGACTGTACACCCATCCTCTGTGATTAATCCAGCACCTAATCCTAGCTGTGTGAGGAGTGAATGATGTGCAAATGTTCACAGTAGCCATGACTCAAATGACTGTGCCCTCTTTGATCACATTGTTCTTTCTTTTTGTAATGAATAATTAGGAGCTGTGTGTTCATTATAGTCTCTTTTCATTTGTTTCAAGCAAAGCCAAAATCCCTTTACAAAGTACCTGAGATATGTTTACTGCATCCAAATGAAACTCTCGTAAATGGGTCTAAATGAGTAAAGGACATCTGGCTGCTTGTAAACCTCCCTGTTAAACCTTCCTGTTGCCTGGGTCTCTTTGGCCATAAGCTATGAGAGATGGGCACAGCCAGGATCCAGGAAGCCAGTGGTCATGCTGCAGGGAGCAGCCTTATTCTTGCAGCTGCGGTGGAGCTGGAGGCATGGGTCTTCCTGCAGCAGTGTCTGTCTGTGTCAAAGGTAGGGTGATCTGAAATGACATCCCTGATAATCTGTTGCTCTCCTACCCATGCAGATGTACAGTTACGTATGGTTCTGGCAATAGCTGTTAACAGGAGAAATGCTTAAAATGAAGTGGGTGTAATTGTTTAAGTGTTGGTGAAGTGTCATAAACCATGAACATGCTCGTATCCATGCAGACTGTCTCAAAGACAATCGCATTCATACCTGCTTCAGCCTAACTACCTTCCTGAAGTGTTTGTTGCCACCAAGCAGTATGGTATTTTCTTTTTGCAGTTACTGAGCATTCAGTGATTTGGTGAAATGCTGTAATCCTGCTGTCACTGTTTAAAATACACCGTACAAAGTAATTGGCTCCTGCATGACCATCTGCTGCCTTGTATGTACATGAGAACTTCTATTCATGGCTGGTTGGAAGGCAAACTCACTAGGTCTGACTGTCTTCTCTCTCAGTGGTCTATGCAGCTCGTCCAGTAGTGGTCTATGCAGCTCGTCCAGTAGTGTAAGTTACATATATATATGAAGGGGAAACCAAACACACTTGTGTGTAGACTGAAAACGAATTCATATCTTACAAGCACTGTGAATATCTTTTATGCAAGGTTTTATATTCCTATGGGGGGAGAAAGCTGTTCCTGGTAGTAATAGACTTTTTTTTTTTTTTTGTATGTTTTTTGGATTTAGAAGGTCTCATTATTTTTAGTTTTGAATAATTTGGTAGAGGGTAATGTGTGAGCATTTATCTGCTGATGTTAGAAACTAGCTGCCAGTATTTGTACATATTTGTAAAATACTTGTGGTATAATCACTCTATTTTAATGGTAAAAGTTTCTCCTTTCCATGAAAGGAACTTCTTGTTTAAAATATAAATAATTATATGTACACCTGCAATAAAGTATGGATAGAAAAAGGTAACTGTCTTTAACATTTTTTACTTTATTCAAAGAGGTGCACGTCAGTGACATCATCCACTTGAGACAGAAATAAATTTGTTGCCAGACTAATCTATATGAGCTTGGCTTGTGAGGGCAAATGCAGGGGTACGGTAGTCACTGGAACACCTTCCTACTGGCCATTGTCAGTAGCACAGTGCCAGAGAGGCCTTGGTCAGGCATTCAAGACCCAGTCGAGCATACTGGAGTCACTGAGGACACTAATGGGAGCTGAATCTTAACTGAAGAGACAAGTTAAGCTGCTCATGGTGGTTAGTCAAGAAAATAGTGTGTGAACTCCCAAGGGTGTAGAGAGATCCTGTCAGTATCCTCCTGGGGGCTGCATCTAAGGCCAGGCACACCAACCCACATGATGCAAGTGTTGCCGAAGAGTGCTCTGCCTTAAGTCGCCTAACCCGCTGGCCTGGAGTCTGGCATGGGTAAAGGAAAGTTTTGCTTTTCTTGCAACGTAAATCTAGGAAGGAGTATCATAGTAGAATTACTCACACATCTTCTTGAAGACACTTGCTGACTGACACGATTTTTTTTGTTGTGGTGGGTTTTGGTTTGCTGTGGGTTTTGTTTGTTTGGGTTTTGTTTGTGCAGGGTTGTTATTTTATTTTTGGTGTTCTGTTTTGGTCTTCCCCTGGATATGTTATGGACCACTGAAGCTAACAGTCAAAAAAGTAAAAATGTTGTAATGTACTTAGACAGTGTTGCCCCTATTCTTATGATCTCCTGTCGTGCTTTTCATATTTCTGTCTGGTACCTGCTGTGTCTAAATTTTCAAGGACTTCAGAGACTTGTCCAGCTTTGGTGTGAGGATGCTGGAAGGAGGTGGCTTGGTTACATATGGAGTCTTCTATGGAAGCAAAATTAAATTTGCCACTACTAAGTCACCTAACTCTGAAGGGTTTTGTCACTTCTCTTTGTTTCTTTGCTTGGCATGTAATAGCACTTTCTTGCCTACAAGGGTGGACCGCTACTGACGGCAACGTATATAGGATGAGTCTGTTCCTGAAGATATGGCTTCTCACAGTACCACCAAATCTGCAGATGATACAGCATCGAGGAGATGTTATTACTGTACCAGATCTTTGTTAAGGCATGCCAAGTGGAGTTGCATGAAGGTGTAAGGTTTGAAGGTGTGTGCAAAGCCAATGGGTAAAATACACCAGGAATTTGGGGTGAAATAAGAGCAGTGCGCAGTTCTTGACAGCGATGTCTTGAGACACTGAAAGCTCTGACATGGTGTTTTAAGTGCCTGGATGCTTTTTGAGCAAGAACTCATCATAAAGTTTCACAGCAGTGGGCAAGCTTCCACCTGTGGCTCAGCAATAGTGCTTCCCCTGTAGGTATGAGGTGTGCTCTGGCCCTCGGCGGCAGTGGGGTTTGCTGCGGCAAGAAAATGGCTGTGGTGATGATCTCACGGACACCTGGGGGCGGCTGGAATGCCCCGTGGCCTAACCACTGTCCTAGCAGGCGCGTTTCTCTGCCCTGTAGTAAAAACCGCGGCCCTGGACCTGCACTCCACGCTTGGGGCTGCGCGCCACCTTCGGAGAGAGCGCTGAGGGACCCATGAGCCCGAAACGCCCGGAGCGAAGTCCCGCTCCCGACCCGCGCCGCGGGGCCGGAGCCTCGCCTGCACTGCGGGGCTGCAGTGCCGAGCCGCGACGCGGGGCGGCGCCCGAGGAGCGCAGCGGGGGCTGCCTCACGGCCAGGGCGAGCGGTGCTGTAGCCGCTCACCCCGTGCCCTTTATTGCTGCGAGTGTCGGCTGGGCCGAGCGTCCTCACGCAACTCTGCGCTGTGGGGAGGAACCAAATGGCCACGTCCCCAGGGGAGAGGAAGCAGCTCGGTTAGCTTCACTTTGGTGGGAAGTACGCTGCCCGTTGCCCCCGGGACACGGACACAGCCGGCCAAGCTATGAAATGGGAGGAGCCCGGACGGCCTAGGTAGGCCAAGGCGCTGCGAAGCCTGTAGTTAGGTGAGCAGACCCGGCGGCGGTCTGTGGCCGTCAGACGCTCGCTGAATCCCGTACAAATGTGCGTTAAGTGGTCCTAGGCCACGGGTGCTGCACCTTTCGGTCTCAAGGGCAGCATGCCTAGTTTGCCCAAAAAGTACACTGGGGACAAAGCTGCTGCTGTAACCTCTGGGAATCTTTGGCACAGGATACGCTAGGTGTGAAATGTTGATACCTATTCCAAAGAACTCTCCAACGAGTTGGTTTACAGAAGTGTAGTGGGTTGAGATAGCCACCCTCCCCACCACGGGCAAAATGACGACTCCAACAAACGGATTGCAAAAGTGATGGAAAAGTTTAAATAGAAGAAGTGAAGGTGCACAAAAGAAACTAGAAACAGTGACAGAAGTAACCGCAACACACACCCGGATGAACCCCATCCCCACCTGAGGGTGGGCCCAAGACCCCCAGGGCTCGTTCTTCCCCCCCCCCACTGCTAGGCTAGTCTCAGCTGGCCAGGCCTGAGACCGCCCATCCCCCTGGCCTTGGGCCTAGCCAGGCCCAAGGCCGGGAGACGTCTCCCCCAGTTACCGGGCGGCGGCGAGGGAAGAAAGAGAAAGAGGCGGACCCCACGCAAGGTCTTATAGCGGTGCAGGGGATTGTGGTAGGAGATACACGGTTTTCCTGTGTCCACCCACTGGGCTGGACTCCTGGACACAGGAAGTGTGCCATGCAGCAGAGGGCACCCAGCCCAAACCACCACAAGAAGGCAAGCCCATTCAATGCAATATAGCCCTGGAATGGGGAGTACCAGAGGCACAGGCAGTTTGTAGTCTGAGGGACTGTGATTGAGGCAGCACAGCTGTGTGTCTTCCGTGCTTGCTCTGTGCCTGTGATTTCCCTCATTGGTGTGCCAGGACTGGAGACAATACAAGTGTAGATGAGCCTTGGGTACCACTCAGCAAAGAAATTTAATCACCAAGCTGTCTTCTCTTCAGGTGAGCATTCTTTCTGCAGAATCTTTGCAGGCCTTAGTGCAGCATCACCAAGTATTTCCTCTAGCTGCACCCAGGAAATCAAGCTTACTGAATTTTTAGTGATGTCAGCATGCAGTTGCAGTCACTTGCTCACTGCCATGACCCCCCCCTCAGATGGCTAAATATTAGTGGTCAGCTGTTGTCTGTTCATGGTTGGACCCTTTTTTGCCCTTGCCAGCTGAGGCAGCTGGCACAGTAACTGGCAAGGCAGTGTGGGTGTGCCTCTTGCACAGCACCTCCCCAGCGTAGCACTCACTGTAGCAGCACTGACAGCTGCACTGAGTGCTGGGCTTTGTCATGTGGGGAAGCAGAGATAAAGGTGAATCTGCTGCTGGCAAAGTGCCATTGGTCTGCAGGGCTGAAGGAAGCAATGGGATGATGGAGAAATGAATGGAGACGCCTTTGTTTTCCCATGGGTGATTTAATTTTTTTATGTCCCAACAATATTTTATAAAGTAAACCCACCTCAAAGTAGTTCCCATTCCTCCTTTCCTGGCATGCATTGCATCCCTGGACCTTGTTTTTTGGGGCTTCGTTCCAGCTGATGGCATGCTGGTCAGCCAGGTATACCAGTTGCATCTGTCCTTCTGAACCCTGACTTTGGCTCTGCAAGAAGGAGATTGTACTTCTTAGTGTAAGATCTGGATAGCAACCCTCACACTGGAAGTCTGTTGTTCTACCACAGAGAAGTAATAAGCAAAAATGATCTTTATCCGTTCTGGTGTAGACTGCAAGGGCAGCTGAATATGGACTATTGAAGAACATAGCTGTGGTATTTTACATTTCTGCTTTATTTTTATTCCTGGAAATAGCAGCCCCACATTTTCATTTCAAATCTCCTAAATATATTTGTACCAATCTTTAGTTTTCTTCCTCCAGTCACCGCTGTTCTCAATATGCAATGAAATAATTGGATCTGGCATGTGCTAGAAGCATTACGTTTCAAGCCCCCATGTGGAAAATACCACTGAATACTTTAATGATAGCAGAACATTTAGAGACAAGTAGCCTGAGCCCTTTGATGGTCATGGCAATAGTGACCGATTTCTACAGCCATGGTCCCCATGTAGAAAATGAAGTTTTGAATGTGACTGTCCAGGAGGGTTCAGAGTGGAAGGGTTGCATTGGGGCAGGCCCCCTTTGCTCTTCTGCTGGGTGCAAGCTTTGGGGTTACCCTCTCCCCTGCACCATCTCAGACCCAAGTACATTCAAAAGAGCTCCAGCTATTGAGATAGGTATCCCTGTATTGTGGGAAGCCAGGTACTTTTCTCTCCCTGATGTGTAACTCCAGGCAATGAGAGTGAGGAGGATTTTGCTCTCATCTGAGGCATCCTCACCGCTGCTGGGGTCTGTGGCACAGTTTATTGTTGTTCCTGGCGGTGGTACTGAAATCTTTCTTCTCTGGCTTGTGGGCTGCACTCCTATATTTAGGGTTAAATTGCTGTCTGTGTCTATGGAGGAAACTTTGGAAGCTGGCCTGGCTTTTGTCTGTAGTGCCTGTGGATCTGGAGCTGAGTCTGCAGGACCAGAGACACTGGCAAGGCCGCTGTCCTCTCCCCTGGCACACATAGCTAGTGCTGGGGTCAGAGCAGGTTTTCTGTCTGTATGATCTTTCTGTGGCTAATGCAGATTTTCTGCCAGTGGTCTCTTTAGTGAGACATAAACAGAGAGCTCCTATAATTTTTCTGCTGAAGTGCTAACAAGGTGCATTTTTGGAGAGCTTCCATTCTTGGGACGGTCAAAAAGGACATGCCTGTCACTGGAGTGGGTGCATTAAAGAGGTGAGCCACCTGGGGCTAGGTGGCAATATCAGCATTACCAGCTTTTAGCATATTTTTTTCAGTAAGCTACATTTTCTTTTCAAAGTCCCAGCTCCCTAAGCCACACTTGAGTAAGTCTCACAACTTGTAAAAAGAAAAATACAAGGAACCCTTCCCACACCTTCCTGGCTGAAGGGAAAATTTGGCAATAGCACTGCTCAAAGGGCCTATGCCAGAAGGGCAACAAAGAGAGCCCCAAGTATGGGTGTGATTTTGAAGGTGTAGATCCAAACTCATGTGTAGGAAATGACTTGAGGCTTGGGGTGCAAATACGGGGCCTTCGGGAATGACCGTGCCCTTGGGCCAGCCCCAGCCCAGCTGCCAGCACTGGCATTCAGATAGCCACGTTTTGCAGCAGGGGATGAGCCTCATGGAGCTGTGGGGGCAGCTGGGTACAATTTTGCTTAACTTACACTGCAAATAATAGGATACAAACCATTGCTTTACAATCTGCTTCAACACAAACCACTTTGAGATTCAAAACAGAATTACTGCTGAAAAATGAAGGGTTAGCTTGCTAAGGGAGAGCTTTACCTACAGCCATAACCATAGAAGCTGGTTTTATCCAGTTTCCAGAACAAAGAAAGAAGGGTAGGAGCTCTTGAAGGCCACCTTTCCCAAGGAAGTTGCTAGAGTATTGGCTGAGCTTTCAGACAGTCCAGCACCTGTATGGTTAACAAACTTTAAAGACTTTTCAAAGCTGCTTCCCCAGCCTGCTGCTACTACCTCGCTGGTCCTGTCTCATTGATGCTATTCTGCAGGCTCAAAGCTGCCTCTTTAGCTCCAGGCAGGCGCCCACAAAGCTTCAGGTACAGATTCTCCATACGCAGAGGATAAAACATAGAGCTCTGCGAGGCATGATGACAGCTGCTTCAGCTGTGGTGTCTTGGGTGTGGTGGAGCATGAGGTGGTTTCTGAAGTCCCTAAGATTTTTCTTTTCTACCCAAGGGGAAGAAGTGATTCCTGGTGGCTCAGGTATTTACTTTGATCATCTTGGTGGCACTGTTCTGGACCTGCTGATCTTGACCCCAGATCTTGACACAGTACTCCAGGTGAGGTCTCACCAGAGCAGAGTGGCAGAATCCCCTCTCTTGATCTGCTGGGTACACTTCTTTTGATGCAGCCCAGGATGTGATTTTGTCTTCTGGGCTGCAAGTACACATTGTTGGTCCATATTCAGCTTCTTGTCCACCAGTACTCCCAAGTCCTTTTTTGCAGGGCTGCTCTCAATTTCATCATCCCCCAGCCTGTATTCATATCAAGGATTGTCCCACCCTAGGTGGAGGACCTTGCATTTTGCTTTATTGCACCTCATGAGATTCTCCTTAGCCCACCTCTTCAGCCTGTCCAGGTCCCTCTGGATGGCATCCCATCCTTCAGTCTTGTCAACTGCACCACTCAGCTTGGTATCATCTGCAGACTTGCTGAGGGTGCACTCGATCTCACTGTCAATGTCATCAATGAAGATATTGAACAGCACTGGTCCCAATACAGACCTTTGAAGGACGCCACTTGTCACTTGTCTCCACCTGGACATTGAAGCACTGACCACTACCCTTTGTATGTGATCATGCAACCAACTCCTTATCCACTGGATAGGCCATCAATCAAATCCATATCTCTCCATCTTAGAGAGAAGGATGTTGTGGGGAACTGTGTCAAAGGCTTTACAAAATTCCAGATAGGTGACATCTGTTGGTCTTCCCTCATCCACTGATACAGTTACACCATTGTAGAAAGCCTTTAGGTTGGTCAGACAGGATTTGCCCATGGTAAAGCTATGCTGGCTATCTAAAAGCACCTCCCTGTCCTCCATGTGTTCCAGTATAGCTTCCAGGAGGATCTGTTTCATGATCTTTCCAGGCACAGAGGTGAGGCTGACACAGTAATTTCCAGGGGCCTCTTTGTCACCCTTTTTATAAATGGGTGTAATGTTTCCCTTCTTCCAGTCTCCAGGAACTTTACCTGGCTGTTCTCTGCAGACTCTCTGAGAGATTACCAATATTCTTCAGCTGTGGATGAGCTGCCCAGGAGGGGAGTAAGAGCCCTACTGGGGTGGTGGGGTTTGCTTATTTCTTAGTCTTATGCAAATGTTGTTCATCGTGGAGGTCTTAAGCAGCTGCTGGAATGTGGTCTGGAAGCCAGTTCCTTTCCCAAGGTTGGCATACCCTAGTGGTGAAGCTGCTGACTTCTCTGGGAGGTGCTGGTGTAAGGAATAACTTGCAAGGACTGCAGACAGTGGTGGCATAGATGAGGATGACAGTAACTTGGCAGGACCTTGGTAAGAGTCCCCTGTGGTCACTGGAAAGAGCTGCATCATTGGGCCATAGCTTATTTTGCCTCTAACTGTCCTTATTTTATACCTTATATGCGGCTTTCATCTTGCCTGGAGCTTGGTGCTCTCCTGGGAGAACAGCTCTGCAGTCTTGGTCTCTCAGGCTGCAAGAGAACCTTGGCCTCATACGTATTAGTTGTCCAGCAGTGTCCTCTTCCAGGGCATGTGTGCTGTCTGGCTGTGTACCTTGGATGCCTGACAGTGTGAGCAGCTGGGTGAAGATGGCAGCTCAGGGCACTGGCAGTGGGAGACCTGTAGGGACTGAGCTGGTGGTAGTGCCACTTTGTCCTGGTGGGTGAGAGACACTGGAGGACTTTCTCAGGGTATTCTTGGACCTACTGTGTTAAAAGTAGCTGCTTAAACCGAGATCCTGGCCAGGGTAAGGCAAGACATTACCCCTGAGGATGGAACCTCAGCTCCCTGGTGCAGAGTGCCCATGAAATCTGAACTGCCAGGACCAGGCAGGGTTTGTTTTCTGGATTTCAATTTTGTATGAGCCAGCACCACCACATCTCTTGTATCTTATGGCTGCCAGAACTTTGTATCAGAGTTCCCTCCTTTTTCTCTCCTCCCTTTCCACTTTTTACAAGAGGTGGGTGGAGTCCAAAGGTCACTGGCCTCCTTGGAAGCCAGATTCCTTAGCTTTCTTGTGCCTGTTGAGAGGTGTTTTTTTCCCTTTGAGCTTGCTGTTGCTGTGCCACAAGGGCTTCATGTGACCCAGAGCACAGCTGGCTGCCAGCATCCTATGTTGGCCATTCATGCCTTGCCATGTCCATGGCAGGGTCCAAACTGTGGTGTGGATCCTTTTCCCGCTCTCACAGGGCATTCAGGTGTCACCATATACTGTGATTGTATCCCGGGGGTTTGGTTTGGCTCTCCAAAAAGGTGTCCTGGATGAACCCAGTTTGGTGTTGCCTTGTGAAGCAGCAGGCTTGCCTGTAAATGGGCAGAGTGGACCCCAGTGGCACCTCCCCTTCCTTGAGCTTGGTTTGGTCTCTTCTGCAGAGATACCACCTCACCCTGTCCCGTGGCAGTGCATAGCTCACTTAAGAAGGGGTGTAGCAGAAGAAAAGTTGTGAGTGAGGAGCAGCAGAAGCCCTCACAGGACCTGTGCCGTGAAAACGCAGTGGCTTGCATCTCTTCCTCTGACCTGTGTCCCCATGCAACTGCACATTTTTACATTTTCATTATTCAGCAGTTCTTGTGCCTTTGGAGCTGAGCTTGTGACTCACATCTGAGATTGCAAAGGTAGTGATGTTTTGATGTGTCAGGATTTGTGGGCTGGAGTAGAAGAGGTTAGCACAACCCTGCTTATGCTGGAAAACCGTAGGCCTATTGCTTGCATCCGGCATCCTGCAAGTGGCTGTTCTGAATTGCCTGCAATCATGCAGTGTCTACATCAGTGTGTCCATCGTAAGTCCGCCCTCCTTGTTCATGTGGAGATGATTCTGGTGAATATGCAGTTTCAGCTTCTAGTGTTCAGGCCTCACAGTCTCATGCTGCCTCGTGTTGTTGCGAACACAATGCCAAATTTAGCAGGTACACCGGATTCTGGTAAGGAAAGAAGTCAGGCTCAGATATGGCTGTGGACCTCTTTTTCCTCCCTTTGAACTGTCTTTTGCATGTTCCTTATATCACAGCTGCTGGTCTGGTAGCTGGTCTGGGCACTTTCAGAGTCTTCATGAGCCAAAGCAGCAGAGAGGGAGAATGCAGTGAGTACATCACTGCAGTGTCTTGGCTGATCCGAGGGACTTGCTGCCAAGAGGTGTTTCTCTGCTCAGATGGCATTAGGTAGTGAGCAGCAGCAAAAGACACTGTTGCATCTTCTAACTGGCACATGGCCACAGTGACTGAAACAGCTTTCCACAAAATAAAGCCTTTCTTCTGGATGGAGACTGAAAGGGCAACAGGCAGGACACACATGCCTATAAGAGAGCCTCAGTGACACAGTCCCCTTTATGGCCCCTGGAGGTAGCCTGGACAGTGTTTTTTGCACTGGTACCGTCCCAACTCCCAGTTTGTAGTCCCTTTGAATTGAGCTGTGTGCTCTCTCTGTGAGATGCCCCTATTTGGATGCTGCAGTAGAGTAATCTCTTTCAGTCTTTGTTCTGTCTCTGTTGGTAAGTGCTTCCCACAGGTCAGGCACCATGAAATAGCGTTGTCAGCTCTGGCTGCCTAAGGTCGGTGGCCTTGTGAAGCCTTGGGAGCATCAGCACATTAAGCACCAGCTAGCCACTCTCCATGGATTCAGCCTTGGCAGCAGACCCAGCTGGAGAAGCAAGAGTTCCTTCTTCAGTTCTTTTTCAAGTAGTGCATGGATGGATGAGTGCATGTATCCACCTGTACTGAACCACCTGCCCTGGGGAGGGCTTGGGAAATGGGCTGAGAGAAAAGGAGAATGGACCTGGGGGAAAAGTGTCAGGAATGTTGGCACTGCTTGGCTGAAGCATGCAGGGCTGGAGATGTTGGAGGCCTGTGGCTCAAGTATCAAGACCTGCTTGCTAATGCATTGACTGACCTGCAGAGTGCTCATGCTTCTGAAGCTGGTTTTGTGTTTAATCTGGAGCCTCTATTGTTCCAAATGCCAACCTGGAATGTGTAGTGTGAGGGGGGACGACCATGTATGTCCCCTCAGTTTAGGAAGGATGTTAACTTGCTGGAGTGTGTCCAGAGAAGGGCAACAAGGTTGGTGAGGGGTTTGGAACACAAGCCCTATGAGGAAAGGCTGAGGGAGCTGGGGTTGCTTATCCTGGAGGAGAGGAGACTGAGGGGTGACCTTATTGCTCTCTACAACTACCTGAAGGGAGGTTGTAGACAGGCAGAGGCTGGACTCTTCTCCCAGGCAGCCAGCACCAGAACAAGAGGACACAGTCTCAAGCTGCGCCAGGGCAGGTTTAGAGTGGACGTTAGGAGGAAGTTCTATACAGAGAGAGTGATTCCCCATTGGAATGGGCTGCCTGGGGAGGTGGTGGAGTCACCTTCATTGGAGGTGTTCAGGAGGAGACTTGATGGGGTGCTTGGTGACATGATCTAGTTGTTTGATGGGTTGGACACGATGATCTTGAAGGTCTCTTCCAACCTAGTTTATTGTATTGTATGTGTACATGTGCACAGAAAGAGGCGGAGGAGGCTCATGCTGCTAAAAAACCAAACATCTGAAGTAAGGGAGGAAGCATCATCTTCTGTCTCTTGGATCTTCAAAGCTTCTGATGTGGCATGCAGAGCTTTTTATAGTGGTAGGTTCATTTTTTTGCTGTTGTTTTGGTTTGATTTTGCTTAGAAGAGGGAAGGAACTTTTCCAGAAGAAAATGGGAGGGGAAAACCACTCCTGATGCTTGCCTTTAAGTGAACAGCTGGGTAGTGACTCATCCAAGCCAGGAGAGTAATTTCATGTAACAGAAAAAGGGGACACATGTTGGAGGAGAAACTTGCAAACTTATAGCTGGAGGAGCTGGAAGAACATTGATAACTCAGCTTAACTGTGGTTCCTCAGGGTAAGAATGAGCAATAAGATGTGGATAAGATGTGCAAATCTTAGGTTCCTGGAGTTTGATATCTATGTGTATTACCCTCCATTATTTCTGTCCAAGCTGATGCTAAATCCTTTTCCCTGATAGATGGAACACTGCGATTCTCTCTTTTTTGTTACTGAATTGAAGCCCTGCTGTTTGAGCTGTAAGTACTGACATCTGAATGCCTGGTCACTTAACCATTTAAGCATTTCAGCAGGTTTTCTGAGGCTGATCTTTAAGTCACTGGGGACATGTCATGTACTGAAAAAACAAGGCAAAGTTGAAATATTGCATGTGATTCAAGTATTGAGTCTCCAAATGCTTTTTCTGACCAGTCTCAAAGTCTTGGGCACAGGGAAGAGGTTCATCTTTTTTTTAGAAAAACAAAACAAACTGAGAATCATAGATTCAATAAGGTTGGAAAAGACCTCAAAAGACCTCAAAGATCATCAAGTCCATCCTGTCACCCATGACCTCATGACTACTAAACCATGGCACCAAGTGCCACGTCCAATCCCTTCTTGAACACCTCCAGGGATGGTGACTCCACCGCCTCCCTGGGCAGCCCATTCCAAGGGCTAACAACTCTCTCTGGGAAGAACTTTCTCCTCACCTTGAGCCGAAACCTCCCCTGGTGCAGCTTGAGACTGTGTCCTCTTGTTCTGGTGCTGGTTGTATGGGAGAAGAGACCAACCCCCTCCTGGCTACAATCTCCCTTCAGGTAGTTGTAGAGAGCAATAAGGTCTCCCCTGAGCCTCCTCTTCTCCAGGCTAAACAATCCCAGCTCCCTCAGCCTCTCCTCATAGGGCTTGTGCTCAACACCTCTCACCAGCCTCGTTGCCCTTCTCTGGACACATTCAAGTATCTCAATGTCCTTCTTAAATTGAGGGGCCCAGAACTGGACACAGTACTCAAGGTGTGGCCTAACCAGTGCTGAGTACAGGGGCACAATGACTTCCCTGCTCCTGCTGGCCACACTATTCTTGATGCAGGCCAGGATGCCATTGGCCTTCTTGGTCTCCTGGGCACACTGCTGGCTCATGTTCAGCCATCTGTCAATCAGTCCCCCCAGGTCCCTTTCTGTTTGGCAGCTCTCCAGCCACTCTGACCTCAGCCTGTAGCTCTGCATGGCGTTGTTGTGGCCAAAGTGCAGCACCCGACACTTGGACTTGTTAAATACCATCATGTTGGACTCTGCCCATCTGTCCAGCCTGTCAAGGTCCCTCTGCAGAGCCCATCTACCCTCTAACCGATCAACACCTGCTCCAAACTTGGTGTCATCTGCAAACTTACTGATGACTGACTCAATCCCTTCATCCAAATCATCAATAAAGATATTGAACAGGATGGGGCCCAGAACTGATCCCTGGGGGACACCACTAGTGACTGGATCTTAGGTAAAAGCAGAGGTGGAGGGAAGTGCTGTCATGAAGCTCTCACAGCCCAGGAGTTCAGCAAGGGATGTGCTGTAGAGCAAAAAGATGCATTACCCAGTGGCTTCAGTACTCTCTCTGCAGCCCCATAAAGTCCCTGCCACATGCCAGCATTGTCAGGGAGGCCATAGGTCACGCCCAGAAGGAACAGCGCCGCCAGTGTCTGTTGCTGGCACCAGCCTTTTGCTGGATGTCAGCTGAAACCTTCTGAACACTGCAGTGCCCCATCCCTCAGCTTCACTGGCTCTCCCTGCCCCAGGGGCATGCTATGACGTGCTCATTTCTAATGTCACCAGAGAATATGTCAATGCAGCTTGGGATGCTTATTGTTTGGACACTTTGCCATCCGTAGCTAAGACAGGAGGCATCTTGCCACCTATTAAAGATGAAAACTCAAACAAATGAAGCTGTCTGCTTCCCCAGCCTCCCTGGAGATACTTGCATGAATTCAGGATGGCTTAAATTTTATTTTAGATTTCTATTTTTAGTCCCTTTATACAAACAAATTTCAAAGGGACAAAGGCATTGCAGGATAAAGTCTTTGTCCCTTTGATAAAAATGCATGTAAGAGAATATTTGATGAAAATGGATGTAAGAAGAAAATGCTGTAGACAATGTTTTCCCTTGCTCATGCCCTTCAATTAGATCACCCTTTGACCTCCTTTGTATGGTGTGTGGCTTGCCTTTTTGGCTGGCTGGGGCTATGGTTAACGTCATTGCTCAGATGCTGTTGGTTTTGTGACAGGCTGCAGTACCTTAGGTATTCTTGCACTCCGGGCCTGTCTGCTTGTCTGTGAGCAGACACTGCTGCCTCTTCCTCTGGTTGGAAAGGTTTTGCAAGTCCACCAACTTGCAGCTGCTTGTCCACAATAGGAGCTGAAAGCCTTTCCCAATAACCACTTCATTTTGCCCTGCATTCTGCAGAGGTTTGGAAAAGTGCTTCATAAAATGGAATTGCAATTTAATAACAAAGATTTTTGTGAACCTTCCAATGCTAATTATGGTTTTCCTAGCATGGCTAAACCCAAGAGCAGCCTCTCTTTGTGGTGTAGCTGCTGGCAAGGCATGAAGCCACATGAGGAAATGTATAATTTTCAAATGTCAGCATAGGTCAAAGTTTTGTTTAAGAATGGGCCACAGGCGCTTGCAGGGATGGGGAGCAGCTGCAATGCCATGCACTCTGCTCTGCCTTCCCCTGTATGGAAAACTGGGTGCTGCAAGTGAACTGGGCACAGATACACAAAAGCTCAAAGAAGGTGCATTGGACCAGTGCTACAGAGCTCAGTGTTAGAGCTAAGCAGGTATGGTAGGAATCAAGGTTGAAAAAAAGAGAGTGAAAAATCCTCCACAGCAGTTGTGTGTTCTTCAAAATCAGGTCCTTGAGCATTTGGTTTCCCTGGTAGTGGCAAGTTGAGCAGGGGCTCTAAACCCTTTGCCTGGACTCCCTTGCTAGACTGAACATGGATCCATCCTGCCTCTTGGCTGCAAGGGGCACCAAGTACTGGAGTTGATAAATTCTGTCTGTAATGATAAATCCACAGGGAAATACAGACAACAAGCCGTACTTCTAGGCCAAATTGGACTTCTGCCTTGAAGCCCATTGTCTGATTCTAGATAGGTCTACACCTCTCCTGCTAACTTTGTGTAGGCCTTCTTCTAACTCTGTGTACACATCTCTGTATTTTACCCTAGGTGAGCACTCGATGCTACTAGGACTTGGGAGCTTGTCTGGCAGAGTCGTCTTGTTTTCTGTGCTCCACCTCCAGATCTGCTGGAGATCTGTCTGGAGCCAGAGTATTTACTTGTGCAGAGACACACACAGAAGCTCACATTCTTTGTCTTTGAACTGGATCTAAATTTTCTAGGTTTTGGGAGGGTACTTGGCCCAGGGGTTAGAGGATGTGTGAGTAGGGTGCTAGGGAGTGAGGGGTGTTTGCAGCGTGGACACTGCTTCCGCCTTTGCACAAAGTATTTGCAATACATTGGCCTGTCATACAGCTGCTGTGTTGGTCAGGTTTCACTACTAACTTCTTGGCCAACTTGACACTAAACCAGGAGGCCAAGTACTGAAGTATTCACAAGACTAAATTTTTTGTTTACTGTGGTTTCAATAGTGGGTAGGCTTTTTGAGGAGGAGGTGGTGGCTTCTAGCTACAGATGCTAAAATTGTTTGCTCAGTGCACTTGCCATGTAAGGAAGAAGGCAGAATAAATTTGAGAGGAACTTCTGAGGACAGGCTGAGGGAGCTGGGGTTGTTCAGTCTGGAGAAGAGAAAGCTCCAAGGAGACCTAATAGCGGCCTTCCAGTACCTGAAGGGGGCCTACAGGAAGGCTGGAGAGGGCCTGTGGTGATAGGACAAGGGCCAATGGATTTAACTCAGGGAGGAGTAGATTTAGATTGGATGTTAGGAACAAGTTCTTTGCTGTGAGGGCAGTGGACCACTGGAACAGGCTGCCCAGGGAGGTAGCTGAGGCCCCATCCCTGGACGTATTCAAGGTCAGGCTCAACAAGGCTCCGAGCAACCTGATCTAGTGGAGGATGTCCTTGCTCACTGCAGGGGGAGGTTGGACTAGATGACCTTTGGAGGTCCTTTCCAATCCAAGCTATTCTATTATTCTATTATTCTGAATGCCAGTCAAACAGGTAGCTGGGTTTTGTGGTGCCTTGCATTGCTGTTTGGAGGAATGCCTCTCTCCTATGGCTGGGCAGGGGATAGTGGAAGGTGCAACTTTGCTGAGCACTGGCTGAGCTGTCACAGGAGAAAAGGGGGCCCAGGGATGGAGAATGAGCACACAGCAGTGAAAGGTTATAATACTGACTGCCACCAAGGAAAATTTATCATGGATAGGAGAGAGGACCTCCCTCTACTGCACAGCACTCTGTCTGAAACAGTGACCCAGTGACCTAGTTGAGCAGACGGGAGGTAAGAGTTGGGAGTGCTCTTGCTGCAGTGCACCAAGGACTGGCTGAGCTGCAGTGCACCGAGGACTGGGTTATGCACACGTGGGCTTCACTGAGAGTATTTACTCCTGATTTATGTTTGGTTTATTCCTATTTGCTTGTGCCCTTGTCAGAAAGCAAAGCTGTATTAGCAAATACACAATTGAAAACAACCACTTCTGTCCTGGTGCTTATGATCTCCTGTCAACATTTTTAGAACACTTTCAAATATCTTTCTGTATATTTGCAGTTGTGTGTCCTTCCCAACTTTCAAATACCTTATTTTTCTGTTCTTCCTGCCCCCAGTGCTGGTACTTCTGTTTCAGCTTTAGAGAGTCAAGAGGATAAGGGAGGACTGGTTGGATGGGATAGGTTTTAGTCAACAGGTCTAGCTCTGTGACTGTCACACCAGCTTTTGTAACATAGCAGTTATTTGAAAGCATAAAAGATCTGAAAACTAAAACAAATGACAGTAGATAAGTTTAGGGCCTTCCACATGCTGTTTTCCTTGCTTTTCAGGACATCAGTTACTTGTCTGAAGATCCTTGCCTCTCCTTTGGCAGGTCCAAGTGAATCTTTGGGCAGAAGACAATTCAGCTTAGATGCCAGAGTAAAGCCATTTCACCCTTGCAACTGTTACAGTTGTTTCCTTCAGTGCATCACATCTGCCATGGGATTAGGCAGCAGTGCTTTCTGTAACCCAGGAAATTCCAAAACTGAAAGTTCTCAGAGCAAAATGTTAAATTTGCTGCCCTGAATATCCTGTACACTTCATTGTGCAAATCAAACAGTGAGAGACACGCTACACTGACAAGGAAAACAGAAACAGGGAATGCCACATATGCACAATTTGGCAGAGTTAATGTGGAAACTTAAGCTTTTGCTATTTGCTGATATCTGAGGCATTTATTTCTCAGCTTAAACACTAAGTATTGCTGCTTCTGCCCTACCTAGATTGTAAATAAATGCCAGGTTTTGAAGAGCAGCTCCAGAAAAGAAAGCAGAGTTTGTGACAAGTGTTACATGGCTACGTAACTTTGGAAATAACCAATCCTTAAAATATTTGAGGAACGAACTTGAAGATGCTGGTGGAATCAGCAATCCCTACCTTGTCACTTAACACCTCTTAGAGCTGTTATCTGGGCTGCTTTAGTAGGCTAGTTATCAGGAGACTAAGGTGAACTTGAAGCTGTCCACTGCTGCTTCTCATTTTGCAGGCTAACATTCCTTGCTATGACACTTTCTCACCTGAGATTGGTTTGGTGCCCATTTATCTTCATGAAGTCCTCTGTCCAGATTCCTTTCCCACCCACCTCTCACTCCTGGAGTCAGGTTAAGTTAAAGCATTTTTCCCCCTCAGCATTGTTTAAGAAAACAAGCATTATTTCAGCTTTCTGGTGGTGATGCTCATGTTCCAAGCAGCAGAGCACTGCATCCAACACAGCAGCTGTTACATATTCAAGGGTGAAATTCCAATAATAGTATGCTATATGATCTCTGGGTAAATATTTATGCTTGTGAAGGTTAAGTGACTTGGAGTACTATAAACCCCAGCTTTTTGGGCAGGCTACTACAATTTAAGCCTTCTTGCACTGACCTACCAATGACCTCTCTCCCAGTCGAGAACCAGAATGGCTTCTGGAGGTGAAAATTCAGAGTGGATCTTGAGACCTCTGCTGACCAATACTGTAGAGCATAAAACACATCAGATGTTACTTGAACCTAACAACTCATCTCAGAACCACTTCTCATCCCTAACATTGCTTATATTTCTTTGCATCTTCTCCCAATGTAACTTCATTCAGAAATCCTGCATGATGTTGTCTTAACATTGATAGGATTGAAGAGGGTGAAAGCCTCCTGAAGATGACAAGCATCATGTTGCAAGCTGGGGTTTTGGTATTGTATTCATGTGATGGATGGGAAGCACATCATTAATCTTTTGTAATGTGCAGGCAGATCTTCAAGGTTGTGATGTAGTTAACCAACAGGATAGGCTACTACTACAACAGTTGTACAAGTTACCTCTTGTTAGGATCTGTAGTTCAGGGCCTTTCAGCACTCATGGAGCCAAAAAAAAACAACCACCCCAAAACAGGCATAGCCGTTAGCAAACCCATCAGAGTTGGGATTTGCTCCAACCATTTAACCTCAGTGTGTTTTCAAAAAGTTGTATAATCCCTCATTTACTTCCTAAGCTACATTCCAGAGGGATAACAGATACAGCCTTACTCCTTTTTCTCCATCTCACTAGTGCCATTATTTCTTACCTAAAACCAGAGAACAGAACTCCATTCAGTACAGCTGATGGCTCCCTTTACACTCCCACCTGTTGATAGTACATTAAGAATGACTCCAGACAAAAAAGCAAGCCATGATGACTTGTCATGTTTTAATCCAACCTGGGAGAAGGTATTTTACTTGCTGCTTTGAAGCCCTAGAATGATATTTAGACTTCTATTTGCTACTGAGAAAACAGAATGCGCTGTTGGCCTTTCAAAAGCGAGCCCTCCTAACTCAGAGTTCTGTCGACATAATTTGACTTGCCCAAAGGAAACACATAGCCAAAACCATGTCTTGAACTAGCTTTCCTGAGAAATCCATTCCACCATGGCTGGTAGATGCTGTCCATACTTGCTATTATCTTTGGAGCAAGAACATTGTCAGCAGGTTTATGGCTTACTAATGCCATATTGAGGATTGTTTATTTTATTTGGCAGTTGATATCTAAAAGAATGGCTTTAGGACAACAATATACATTTCAGTCTGAGGAACTCATTAATAATCCACAGGGGTCTTAGGTTTTATTTTGCTTTACTTGGCAGTAGGAAATTTTTTCTTGACTTGTCCTCTCTGAACTTGCCGAGCACGAGTTCCAAATCCCAGGGACTGCATTGATTCTGCTAAGTACTTCGGGCCAGGAGAGATACACAGCATCACCAACAGTTTAGCATCACCTCCTAGAAGCAGGAACAAAGACAAAGCATACTTATTTACCTCTTCATTTTCAGTAAGTCATACACTGGTGATGTAACAACAATGAACATAGGCTACCATTGCTTTTGTGAAGCAGAAGACTGCCTCTGAAAAGAGCTGCTGCACACACAGTAGCACACAGCCCCTTCAAAGGAAGTCCATATCTAACAATATGATATTTGCCCCAGTATAATAAATGTTGCACAATTTGTATTATAGAATGTTTTCCCCTTAGAGCTTCATCAGTTGGCATGTGTGTTATGGGCCTGTGCACTTCATTAAGCTTTGTCAAATGTCTGTAAATCTGGGGTTATGGCATAGTGGCTTATTTGTGTGACAATAAACAGAAGTTCACAAAGGATGATTAAACAACAAGGAAATTACCACTTTCAACATTCACCTAAACAGTGTCACCCAAGTCATACCCCAGGCTCAGTGCCCATACAACATATGTTCTAAACTCACTTCTTTCTTTAGCTTTCCCTTTTTTACAGTGGGGACTGCAGCACTAGATGAAATTCAAAGTTCAATCAAAAATTAATAGTCTTTCAGAAGCTCTCATGAACTGTCGCCTGAGTCACAATCAATGCCTTCAACTGGAAACTAAAAGCATAAGGTCTGATGCTTTCTGGATGAAGAAAAAGATATCTAATATGCTGTATGGATGAACACAAATCTGACATTGGTGCAGGAATTACACTTGCTTCAAAACTCTTTCTACTTAGATGAGGAGCTAGAGGAGATTCTGTCTTGCTGCTACATGGCACAATGTTAAGGTATGTGCAAATGTGTGACTGCATATTTGTAGTAATAAAGATTAATGATTAACTTGTAAGCTGTACCTGAGAGGAAACAAAAATGGAGTGGAATTATTACCCTTTCACAACATTATTAGAGGTGTTACAATTTTTACAAGTGCACTTCTAAACTGAACCTTGGAAACAGCAAGGTTTAGTTGGATTCAGGAGGAGTTCAGAACTCTCACTACATACTCACACTGCTCTAAAGCCAGAGTCTTTGAATTGAGGCCCACATACAAGGCAGGAGCAGAAGACCACTTTATATTTTTACACAGCAAAGGAGGGAAAAGACTGGGGAAAACAAAAACAATCTATATTGTTAAACAAAAGTCTGAATAATCCCTCACCTATGGAGTCCTGAAGCAGATGTGTCAGTTTGCTGTTTCGGTAGGGTACATGAGGCCTCTGCTCTGCTATTGCTCCAAGCACATCTGCTAGGGCAGACAAGCTGCGGTTAATAAATGACGTCTCTCTCAGTGCTGCTCCTGTCACTCCAGACATACCTGGTACAGTGCAGAAAGAGGCAACGGTGACACTAAGCAGAGTTTCTCCAACTGTGACGCATCAAAAATTCTGCTGCTGAATCATCTACTTTTGATGCAACATTTTTAAACAGATTCTGAACCATGATCTCCAGTCCACCCATGCCAAAAGCAAGATGCAGACTGACAATACACTGTTCAGTGCTTCTACTCTTTGCAGGTAGGTTAAAGAAGGTCCAATGCCTGCAGATGGTCTGATGTATCCATTAAAGCTGATCTCTTCAGCTGTACCATGCATCTTGGCTCCATATGTATTACAGAACTGAGAAGGTAGGAACACTGTAACACAACAGTGCTTTTGGCTGCACTAGTCCACAGTGTCCCTGGAGAGAAGCCTGTTCTGTGCCACCATTTTTTGTAAGAGTGAGGTGCCCTATCTGTGTTGCTTAGGAAAAAGGAGAGTAAGACTGAGGCATAAGAGGCAGGAACAGAACTGTACAGCAGCTATGAGCATACAGGGCTTTGTATTCACCAAAGTCTGTAAGGTGCTGTTCTGGGGTGTGATTTGCTGTAAGAAAATTGATAAAGAAAAATGATGCCCTTCTACCATCCACCCAACATGGTGGTATGCAGCTAATGCTGCCCCAGAGCAGCACTGGAAAAGTCTGTTCTATACCTCATGTTGCACCAATTTAAAGAGATGCTGCAAACTCAACTGGCTTGATCAGTTTGGATGAGCATGCAGTTAAGAGTAAGTACTTCCTCTTGTCCTTACCTCTGCCATTTTGGGAAAAGAAACTTTCTATTAGTGTTTAGCATCACATTATTCAAATTCAGTTTTCTCCAGGATAGTGGACGAGGTATGGATGCATTTGCAATCACTTCTTATTACCCAGAGCACATAATGCATCTGGGCAAAGCCAGTGATAGATGGGGCTAACAGTTTCCCCTAGAGAGGTACAGAGGGAAGCTAGGGATCTTGTTTTCCCTTCAGGCCAGCATTTTCCAAACTGGGAGAATAGGATAAATGTTCAAGAGGCAAATGTGAAAAAGCACAGTAATCGCCAAAAAACCCAGAGTCTGGACAGTGAGGGCTGGGGAAATGTGACTGTGGGAGAGCACTGGGCTGGACTGGTATCTACATTTGGTTAGATGAAATTCCACAAAGCATTTAGCTGAGTTTTCAAATTGAAGCCTAGTTTGTAAAAAGGGACCACTTAGCTTGTAAATGTTGTAGATGGGTATAGAGCTAACAAGGCGGAGAGCTGAAGTGTGCGAGAAACCTGCTGTGTTGCTTAGTCCACATTATAAAACAATCATGAGTTAACAGTGCCCTCACTTCGATAAAAGTCCACCAGCATTGCTGATGGTAGCATTTAGTCTGCTGCATGTCTTGGGCCATACTGAACACTTATGTGAGAACTGCTCTTCTGGCTTCACTGAAGGATCTGGCCCACCAAGCCCAAAACCAAGTAAATGTTTGTCCTGATAGAACTGAGGGAACACACAGACATTGTTGTTCAATTACATGTTTACCAGAGAGTTTCCAGCACTCACAGAATATAAATCAATAAATAAATAATAATAAAAAAAGAAGTAGTCTATTAGGCTTCTATCTAGAATAAAAGTTTAACAGTGAGCAACAGCAAGAATTCTTGGCAGTAAAGTGAAAGACTCTTTCATAATAGCAGTTCAGCTTTCAAAACATTATTTCTGGAATGGTACATTTGGCTGCATGGCTTTTCTTGGTATTTGGAAAGCTTGTCCTGTAGGAAATAACCAAGTTTTTGAAATTATTGTGTGCATAGAGGAGGCAGAAGAAGGAAAACGCTTTGAAGGAATAATGAAAACTGTATCGTCTTTTCCACATTAACTTCCTCCAAGATGTTTTCCACAATAAGGCAGATAAATCCACACACAACGGTATGGATTATTACAGATATTTGTAATATTTAAGTAATTTATGCACTTTAAACATTTCTGTAGAGAGACATGCTCATTTTCAGAGTAGAAAAATATGTCTAATTAAACCAGTCTGAACAAATAATATGCCTGTGATATGGGTAAGCGTCCTGGACTTATTTCAAATTCATGTGGTCAGATTTGCAGTTAAACTGTGACAGTGTAAAACTGGAACGATTAGCGCCTCCAATTTTGTTTATGGCAGGATCTGCGGGTTGAAACCACCCCCCTGCACAAAACCAGGGTAGCATACGTAAAGAGATAGAGGCAGCTATCAGAACCTAGATGTGGAGAGATCCATGCCTGTAAAGCAGCCACGTTCACTTACTGACACACTCGCTACCAGCCAGGTCCACCAGCTGCAGTCTAGTTTTGACTTGCTTCATTTTCTCAGTTGCTTCAAGTTGTGCTGGTGAGGAGGCTCTTGAAGAAGAGGTGGATGTATTGTCTCTCATTTTTTGTGGAAAGGTCCAGGAAACCTCTTTATTTAGTCTCTGATTGGTTTGTTCATCTTCCCATGAAATACCTGCTTAATGGAAAAAACAAACAAGGAGAGCTTCTCTCTGACACTGGAAATAGAGATGTGAAAAAAATAGGGCATCAGCAGGGGACATAAAATATCTACTGTTTCATGCTATTCTGACAGAACTAATACACAAGTCAGAATCAGTGTCATGGGCAGGCAGAATTGCTTTTTTTTTTTTTTTACCTGTTAGCAGTGCAGATGGAGCATCTATGTTGGTTTACACAGAATAAATGGCTTCAGACCACAGAGTGTACATGTACGTGTACTCACTTGAAGTCAAGTAACTGCTCTCCTCAAACAACAGATAATACTAAAACGAACCCCCAAAAGACCTTAATGAAGCCTGAAATAATGCTGGCTTGTCAAGCCTGGCTCTAGGTGCAGAACTCACTGTAGACTTCACAACTTGTTATTTATTGCCTAGGATTTTCTCCTTTTAAACACAAGAGAACGTGTGGTTACACTGCTATAGAGAGGTCTCATTTGCAGTGCTGCTCTATGCCCCACCCTACCACACACATCTTCATCCATGCACTGTGAGCTGAAAGCCTAAGTGTGCATTCACCATACATTTGAAATTTCTATGGAATTTTGCTGTCAGACAACATGGCATAGCAGAGTGACTGCAGTCAGAAGTGGTAAAGGGAATTCTGGAGTGGGTAAGGTGGCTGGTGTGCTAATGGTACAAATGGCACAAAGACTGTGTTTTGAAAAGTAACATTGCTGCGATTGACGAGAATCTGGAACTGGCTAGAGCTAACATGTGGAATGCTGGAGTTGCAACTTGTGAAGCAACTGTGTCTTTTGGCAAGGCCCATCAGTAAGGAAGGGCACTGTTTGTTCTGTTTCGCTAATGTTGTTGGTTTAATTTCTGATTGCAATCTAAGGGAAAAAAATGTTAAATATGTTCCACTTTCTAAACCCATACTGTTATTGCAGAATATGAAGGAGGTGGCCCGCAGCATTGGAAGCCAAGAGGCTAATTACAACGTGAGCAAAAGAAAACAAAGTTGATCCCTCAGCCCCAAAGTTACTCCTAAGGCAATAAACTGGTAACTCATGGTGTGGTAATGAAAAGAAGCAATACAAGTTTTGCAATAGTAAATAAGATAACCATGTTGTCTGTTCCTACAGTGCCTGTCAGGAATAGTTCAAGAGACTCTGAATGTAATAGACCTTTTTTGTAAAGCAGTGGTAAAAAAACAATTCTTTCTCACCCTTAAAATCATATGATGATCCTTAAAATGCATGGTGAGCTTTACCACAAACAGCATGAATGTGATATGTCATATGAAGTGATTCAACCACTTTGCGTATCTTATTCTATCTTACTGCCATCTATTTTATACCTTATCTTACAGCTTACAGATAAAATTTATTTCATTAATTGTTTCATACTATAAAATTTCAAGACCTCTGCAAGTCAAGACGTGTAAAGAAAGATGAAAAGCTGTTACGAAAATGGAAGTTTCAATAGCATTCAAACATCAAACTGGTCTTAAGTCAAAGTTAACAGTGGAAAAGAACTGAGAGAGTGTATTAAACATTGTGAGAAGATGGAAAAGATAACATGCAAATTTCAGTCACCCACAGGTTTTCAGAAAACAATTGGCTCTAGATATATTTTAGTAACATCCTACTTACCCCAGTTATCTCCAGAGACAACTGTGGTTATGGTTAATGTAACTACCAGATGAGAACGAGAAGAATGAGCATGCACGAGTGTTGGGTGACTAACTCTCAGCTGTAGGCCTTTGTTGACTAGGTGCAAAAATTCAGATGCATCTTCAACAGTCCTAGGAAGTAAAGAAACAAGCAGAAGATTAGATGACTCAGTAAAAATCACACAAGAAAGCTGACTTCTTAGATGTGGATCTGAGCATTTCCAATTCCCCACTCTTCTAACTCCTTGTACTTATCTCAGTTTTGAGCTATGCAAACAACTGCATATAGACTTTTTCAGGTGGGGATATAGTCTAAGATGGAACTTCAAGGCAAAAGCTGTGATACAGTACTGGAAGTGCTGGAGAAGTGGCCTGCCAGCCTTGCTGGTCTATAAGTACTTTAGCTCAGCTCTAGAAGTGACTGAAATCTCCAACCTCTGCACTTATGAAGAAAAGACAGAGATTTAAAGATTCCTGGAATCGCTAGTCTTGCAGAAGTGGAATTGTCCAGTTTATGTTAAAGTAGCTCCTGTTCTTTGGGAGGTACAGAATTAGGGTAAAAAGTAGAAATTTATCTGAGACTTTGGACTCATAGTTCACATTTGGAATTATATCCAGAATCCTTGGGAAAAAAGTTCAGTTCCACTCTTCGATGAGCAGAGACTCCAGCACAATCTTAGAATAGACAGATATGTTTCTATAGACCTTACCATCTGTTTTCCGGTTAAGGGAAACTCTGCAAATAGGACTGAAGGGAAAAAATCTAACACAGAAAGGGAAATACACTGATTAGCTAAAAGAACCACTATGGTTTCCCCCAGGTTTGCATTATTTAAGACAAATGAGGTAAAATTTGTTACCCTCTCCTTTCACTCCACTGCCTCCTTCAGTAATCACTGAAGTTACATCACCTAAACACTAGTTTCTAGATAGGGGTATAAATTATTATGACTGCATATCATGGCCTGGTTTCTGAATGCCTTGAAACATCAAAGCCATTAATAACTCTCCTGACAGACTACAGGCTTGGTTCCACATGACTGCAGTCAACAAAAGCAAGCCTGTGATAAAATGCCAGGCCTTTATGTTTTAGATTTGGCCAATTTTATAAGTCACACTGGACACAAACATTTTATGCTAAGAAGAGCTACACTTGAACAGCTTAGAGATGAAAGAGCTGTACCCAATTAAAACAAATTCCTCTGAAAATAAAGCAAGGGCATCTCAAGAACAGAAGAACACTTAACCACACCATGCTTATAGACACTTCAGAAAAGCCACCACCTGTGTAACCAGGGCTGGAGGAACTAAGTAATCAGTATTGACTACATCTTTCAATCCTGAGCTGCACATGCTGGCCTTCCCTGTAATATCTCTGCCTCTGACCATCCATCGTGAATATCACTCTGGTTGTTTGACCTGGCACCAGCAGAGAAACAGTGGCCTCTACTGTTAGAGAAGGCAGAGCCTCACACTGGGGTGATCTGACTTTTGCCTCAAATCAAAGGAGGCAGATCTTGCCTTCCTGAGTTTTGAACTGCATCTTGCAATAGCTGGTCAGCCACGACCAGACAGTCTGAGAGGTAAGCAGCCTTCATGAGGATGTAGCAACAGGCAATCTGCTTCTGCAAGCTGCTACTGTTGTCTAACTAGTGTTTGCAAAAGATAGGCCTCAGAGAAACTGCAGTTGACTTTAGAGGTGAACAGCATCCTCAGCCCAGTGCTGCAAGTTTGGCACAGTAGCTTCTTCAGGGGGCTGACAGTAATAATTTTTAATATAATCTCTACAACTCTATCATCCTGTATGTACTGCATGTTCCAGGACCAGATTCTACAAAGAGAAGCCCTGTTGTGGTTAGGTTAAAAATTCAGTGTTGAATGTTCTCCAAAGTCAACCGAGCCATTGAAGAATAAAGAGAGATGAAGTTTTCTGTGATTCAGTAAGATGTACATGTTAGCAGGAAAGAGACAGTCGTGGATCTATGGAGAAGCCAAAGCAACCCAGCAGGTCAAAATGTTTTAGATGAAATATTATCACAAATGAGGATGTGTTTTTATTCAAAGCACTAGTTGTTTACTTTAGATTTCAGGCAGCTGAGTGGCCTCATTCAATGGTACCCTTACTTTGCTTGGGTTTGCTTTTTCATATTAACCTTTCTGTGTAATTATTAATATAACTCGTTATGAACTGGACTTTTTTCACTGCTTGCATTGTCATTGAGATACAGGTGTGTCTTTTTATTTATATGTGCACTAGAACTGAATATCTATCAATTAGTTGAGATAAGTGGTTCTTAAAGAGGTGCTTGGTTCAAGGTGCCAGGTTCCTTTAGGATTTACAGAAATAAATAAGGCAGACATTTTATGAACTAGGATACATGAAACCTAATTGCAGCTCTCAGTTCCTGACTCTATGGCATATGGCCATCTACATTGCACCTCTCCCTTCCCCAAAGCCTAGGAAATGAGTTGGTTTGCCCACTAACTATGCAAAGCTCTCTTGGGAAGTGGAGTAGGTATTTTTCTGGAATTAAATGAGGCCAACATGTTGGTTACTGAAATACCATAATTACTTGAAGGTTCTGATGAAGCAGGAGAAATTCAGCTCCCTTCATACCCATATTATATGCACCCATTTTAATTTTCTAAGTCATATGGTTCCTTTCTTTGCTAGCCAAAGGACAAAGATTAGCTCCCTCAAGATAGATTCAGCACACATAAAGTTAGGGTCCACTCCCAGCATCTTCTGAAGGAGTTTTTCTTTCCCGTGATAGCAGAACTTTAATTGGATGTGAAAAGTCGGAGTAGAGTCACAGCTGGAGAAATGCAAGAAGTGAAACTGAGAGAAACCAACCAGTCAGCACAATACAGACAGACAGGTCAAAAGGATTCATCACTTCAAGCTCCAGACATTTTTAATACATTCCATGCTCTTATAAGCAGAATGTAATCAAGGATGAAGAATTTCTCTGGAAATCATATTTACCTTCAAGACTGAAGAGCAGGCATACTCCACATACAAAGGTTAATCCTTCCTAGAATATTTCTGTGATTATTCTTTTATAGAAAGAATGGAGAGTTATACAGCCTCCACAGTGAAGAAAACCACTTTACAAGTTCTCTGGGGTCTCACCTATCTACAAGCAGTTCAATGGCCAGAAAACACAAGTCAATAAATGTGTATAACTAGGAAGAAATAAAAGTAGGTTTGCACAACCCTCCAGTATATTCCTGTGCTTTTATCAAGGCTTTCTGGCAATAGCATAAAGCCACATAAACAAGCAGCTACTGTCTGCTACAAGTCTGCTATGTGACCGAGTCCCACAAGACAAAAATACTGCCTTCAATTATTTACACTAAGGGTGTGTTTTATTTAAAAGGGGAGAGGGGGAATGTTTCTCATATCTGACTTGTAGCTCCTCCTGGAAAAGTAGAGATTAGACCCTGACAAGTATTATTAGAGACAAATGAAGACAAATGTACCGTTTCCCCCAGAAATGTAGAATGCTGTAATACTTCATTACTTCCTATTGCAATATGCTTCTTTTCACAAACATTGTTTGCCCAAGGAACAGAACAAATCTTTTTAAACTTGATAGACTTCTCTGTAGTACAGAAATGTTCCCTTCTAGAATGTGGTCACAGGGAGATGTCCAGTAGTAGCTTAATTCCACCAGGTAGCATTACTTCTCTGGTGTCACTAGTACTGTTTTTCATTATTTGGTTTTGTTAAAGTAGATTTAATGCTAGCATGAACGCTACACTTGGAACTAGAATGAAGCATCTGAAATAGATTCACTCTTGCTAATGAATAAATTGTTATAAATGTGATTTTTACCATCTAATTAGCCAAGGCGAGTGTTTTGTATGTAACTTTTACTTTGTGTACTACGCATTTAGCACCAAGAATAATCCCCATGGTTACTAGACCAAGACTTTGCAACGCTTAGAAAGAACAAGAAGGCATTAAAATAATATAGATGTAGCCTTAACTACCTTAGCTCCCTATACTGCTGGGATGTGTAAATAAGAACCAAATTTACCACATACTGATGCTGGGAAGGTATGCATCTTAAAACTGAATGAGTAGAGGCTCAACTACTTTTTACCTTTTAGTTTGAAGAATTTGGATTTTCAAATACAGGTTCAAATATCACCATATCAATTCCCATTTTAAAGCATCCAGCATAAGATCACTTAAAATCTTATTATCCCTGAAGTATGGTTTTTAAACTCCAGTGCATGTAGGGAAAGCTAACATTCTACAGCTGTTAGAAATCTACAGGAAATGCATCATTTTATAATTTGGTAAGACTGAAGGGAAAGTGCTTTGTGGTTGGGTTACCTACCCCTTCTTTTCCTACAGCTGCCAAGATGCCCTGGATCCAGCAGCAACAGAATGCACAGCTATCCTAAGGCATTCTGGGTGGAAGGTCCTTAACGCAGGAGTACAACTAAAAGTAATTGTAGTGCTGTTTTGGAAAGTATTTTGACATTTGCAGCCAACTGCTGTCTAATAAACTGTGCTAATGGGAACAGTGAGCACCATCCAATTCTTTTGCATATGTTTAGAAGTGATAACAGGTGCCTATAGTGCAATTCTGTGACAGCTATGCATGTTACTGACACTGGATCATCATCAGGCAGTAAGGATCAAATCGTGTACTCACTCATACACAAGCGATGGAACATCTCTCTTTCCTTCTTTGGTTGTGACAACATCACGTTTGGCACCAGATACTTTTCCACCGCTGTCTTTGGCCAGAAGATCAAAAATTTCATTATTATAGACTTCTACAACAGAAACCTCAACCCAATAACTTCCTGGTGGCTTTTCTGATATAAGCCTGGAGAATAAAAACAAAGAAGAAAAGAATAAAAAAAAGAGAAAACAAATGCAGAAATCAAGCCCCAAGTGAGCAATCCGCAAATAAAGATTTATTCTTTAATTGTAATCTAATTACACTATGATAAGAGTGCTTATTAAATATGCACAGTTGTGGCTTTGCCTCATTCACGTGTATGGCAGGGTGAGAAAGTTCCCCCCACACACAAAAGAGTCCACAGCTAACTCAGGCGGAGAAGCAGATGAAAGCTATATTTTACAAGCAGAAGTGGAATGCAATGAATATGTACAAAAACATACAATAATTGTAATATATACAGAAATATACAGCGATGTATGTAATACAGGAGACCTTTCCCCCCTGCAGCCAGAGGGGTTCGGCCTGTTCCCCCTTCTCCCTCCCTACCTCCCCTTTTTTCCCAAAAAGGGTTAGACAGAGAGAAAGGAAGGTAATTAAGGAGAAAATTCTGTTAAGCTCAAAGCGAATGCAAGAGTTACTTTTCTTATCTGGTTAGCAAGGTCGTTCCTGCCCAGCAAGCTGTTGCTTCAGAGAGAGAAACAGGCCAGCCAACAGGACAGAGAAGAACAGACTGACTCCAAACAGCCTGAACCCAAAACTAAAAGTTGCATTTTTACCTATCCACCAATGAAATCAGTTTAGCATATCTTTGTTTTTCAATACATTCAGCCAGAGTGTTCAGAAAGTGTCCATTTCTTAAAGGCACAGCCTAAACCGGTCACAACGTGCTACTGTTAAGCTGAAGAATCAGAATACACAGTTAAATTATATGTGAAGCAGTAAACAAAACTTCATTTTCCAAACAGCTACACCAGCTTATGTTGGAAGAGGCTTTTGTATAGCTTTAGAAGACTATAGGAAGATGTAAAAGAGGTTGCTTTCAGATAGCTTTGTAGGACGATAGGGAAGATTTGCCTTTGCTCGAGTTAGAGAAAGCTATGTTTTGTCTTTGACTCTCAGCGTAATGTAAACACCTTGTAACTGAAGGAGAGAAGGTTGGCAGAATTTGGTTGGATGTGTTAAAATATTGTTTTGTTATTTTGACCTATTGTATGCCTTAATTACACACATGCCAGTAGAAAATGACCGATTGAGATGTGACACATGTGCCTTCTGATAGACTATGTAACTTTGCTGTATAACATAATAAAGGTCTTAGCTTGCTTACACCTTGTCCAGAAAGCATTGCTCTGGGTGTTTAAAACATCTATACTATAACAAGCTTCCATTGTTATTCTCCACTAACCTCCCTCCCTCCTCAAAACTTTTTTATACCATTCCTCTGCTGGATGTTATTGGTATCAGAGCTCAAGGTATGATAAACTCTGGCAGAGTGCAAGCAACAAACTGGCCAGGTAGACCCTGTAACTGCTTATCTGTCCACAGCCTCAGAAAATTCATAAATTAAATACTATTCAGGAGAATATGTGCCATTAGACACAGTTATTCTGGTACAAAACTGGATTTTGTTTTAATTTAGCTTATTTCATTCTCAAAAGAAACAGGTTTAGCTGGAAAAATCAAATCATGCACCCAGGTCCAAGTGAAAAAAAAATCTAAGAATTCTCAAAGTGAGAAGTGACCATGGTTAAAAATTCTACCAACATTCTTTGGGA
Source organism: Picus viridis (assembly GCA_033816785.1). Taxonomy (NCBI): domain Eukaryota; kingdom Metazoa; phylum Chordata; class Aves; order Piciformes; family Picidae; genus Picus; species Picus viridis. The sequence continues at coordinate 22,792,793 of CM066578.1, forward strand.
CTGGATTCTAATCTGGATCCTCTTCGTCTGTTCCAATTATCAGTTTTTACAGAACTTGTGTTTTGGGCTCCTACAGTTTTGGTTGAAACATCTTCAAAAGTTAATTAGGTGCCTGAAAGACAGATGGTCTGATAGCACAAATCAAGACTGCATAATCTTACTTTCTTAGAAACTCAGTCTAAGCAGGAGGGCCTAGAAATCTCTATATTGAATGGCAGTCAGAGAATCTTTAAACACCAACCACGGAGCTGAATTTGGTGATGATAACTATATTGCAAACTTTATTTCATCCTTTCTATAAAATTTCAGATGACTGCCACTAACATGAACTCCTACTTAGTTGTTACCTGAACACTTCTCGTGTAGCTCGAGGAATAATTCCAAGTTCTGATTCATTTTCTGTGGAGTATGGAAAGTTTTCCTCCAATTGTGGTCCCAGCATTGTGTATGTCTTCCCACTTCCAGTCTGCCCATAGGCCATGATACACACATTGTACCTGAAAATTAAAAGTACCTTCATTTATTTTACCCTTATCAAATGTGTTTGTTAGGTGGCAAGTCAAACCCCAGAAACTTTGGGAACAAAAAGTGAAACAACAAAATCACAGAATCACAGAAAATATCCAGTTGGAGAAGACCTCAAAAATCATCCAGTTCAACCGTCAATCCAGCACTGAAGGGTCAACACTAAACTATGTCCTTAAGTGCCAGGTCCACAGGCTGCTTAAACACCTCTGGGGACGATGACCCCACCACTGCCCTGGACAGACCATTGCAATGTTTTATAACCTTTTCAGTGAAGAAATATTTCTTAATATCCAACATGAACTTCCCCTGGTGCAGTTTGAAACCATTTCCTCTAGTCCTGTCGCTTGACGCCATGGAGAAGAGGCTGTGCCCCTTCTTGCTCCAACCTCCCTTCAGGTAGTTGTAAAGAGAGATGAGGTCTCTGCTCAGCCTCCTCTTCTCCAGACTGAACAACCCCAGCTTCCTCAGGCACTCCTCATAGGTCATGTCTTCCACATCCTTCATGAGCCTCATTGCCCTCCTCTGGACATGGTTTGGTACCTCAACATCCTTCCCCTAGTGAGGGGCCCATAACTGAACACAGTACTTGAGATGTGGCCTTATCAGTGCTGAGTATAGGGGGATCATCAGCTCCATGTTCCTGCTGGCCACAGTGTTTCTAGTACAAGCCAGGATGCCACTGGCTTTCTTGGCCACCTGGGCACACTGCTGACTCATGTTCAGTTGACTGTCAACCAATACACCCCTAGGTGCCTCTGAGTTGCAGCTTTCCAACTACACATCCCCAAGTCTGTAGCTTACCATGGGGTTGTTGTGACCCAAGCGCAGGACCTGGCACTTGGCCTTGTAAACTTCATGCAATTGGCCTTGGCCCATAGATCTAACCTGTCCAGACATGGTTGTAAAACTTTTCTACCCTCTAGCAGGTGAACACAACCACCCAGTTTGGTGTCATCTGCAAACTTACAGAGGGTGCACTCAATCCCCTCATCCAGATCATTAATAAAGATATTAAAGAGGACATTCCCTTGCATAGTTCTCACAGAAACTGAAGTACTGCTCAAAACATCACCTGAACAGATTTTAATTTTTTTTTTTTAAAGCAGAGTGAAAGGACAGGGAACTGACAGAAGAGGGATACTTAGCTTGGAATGACTGAGGAAGTTAGACCTCCAGCCTGCTCCACTTGTAGCTCATGCACTACTGAGCTTCTTGTTAATCAGCTCCTAAAGCACTGCAGTTTACAGTAAAGCATTTTAAAGTAAACCATCACTGGGGTTGATTCGTCTTACAACGCTATGCTGCAAAACAGCACTGATGTCTTTACAGCGGTGAAGAGTAAACACTCCAGCTGTCGCAGCCTTTTCAGGCAGCCTCATTACTCACAGCCCTCAGTCACTGCAAAAGAGCCCTCATGATAAGAGTATAAGCTTTTGTTCAGTATAAGCATGCACACAAAGACTACTCTGGAATAAAGGTGGTAGGAACTGCTCTGATAGGGACTTGTAGAAGGTAAGAATGTACAATGTCACTGCAGTGGAACAGGCATCTATGAAACAATTCATGATCTTCTGAAGTAGGCAGGAATAGGAGGGAAAATGCCTGTTTCTCTGCATCAAAAATAATTTTAAAAGGAGTCCACAGGTCTGTTGCGGATGTTTGTGCCACAGGGATCTGAACTCTATCCAGTCAGATCAAAGTCAAAATCTTAAGCAAAACAAGTGGCTATATATAAATGTCTTCAGCCACTGTACTACTTAGAATCATAGAATCAACAAGGTTGGAAAAGACCTCAAAGATCATCAAGTCCAACCTGTCACCCAAGACCTCATGACTACTAGACCATGGCACCAAGTGCCACATCCAATCCCTCTTGAACACCTACTTCTGTTTAGGACCAATACTGTACTGTGCAGGTAAAGGCTAGTCCCTACTGAGCTGTGTCTGTTCTGCAGCAATTGCCAGCGCACATTAGTGTGGACCACAGAACTGTGGCTGCAAAAACTGTTGGAAGACATGCAGTTATGCTGACAGGACTGCTTCTTCTATCATGTTTGTTCATAGACCTGACATTAGCTGAATCTCTATACACAAGGAGCACTGTGCAGTATGCTAACATTTCTGTTCTACTAGAGAGCTGCAAGAACAGATTTGCTCTTTGTCTGCCGAGGAGTAAAATTTCACTGCCTAAGCTACCTATTCTTTGTCCAGACCTGAACAGCTGCTTTTGGTCATCTGAAGCTTTTCCTCATATCAAAAATGTTTTAAGCACATGCCAATGGATTTCACTGAACACCCCTTACCTCATTGTTTGAAATGTCTGAAGTCATGAAATACATGAAGTACATTTGTAGCAATTTATTAAATTTTTTTCATATTAAACATACCCAGAAACAATTATTTTTGGAGGATTATTTAGAAAGCTTCCTTTGTTAGAATGAAATGTGGGCTGACAAGCAACACAGCAATTACTTGAATACACCTGGGCATGCAAAGTCAAAGGTGCAGTCAGTAAACCTATAGCAAGGTTCCTCCACATTTCAGAATGCAGAATATACAACAGTCACAGATTGATGAGGTAAAAAAGAGATGAGATAACTGAAAACTGAGCACTGCAGCAAAGTGAAACGTGCTAGAAATTAGGGCTGTAAATCGGAAACAAGGCATTTCTCTAGGTATTCACTGCTGCCATAAAGTATCCCAGGTGAAAAGCTCACTCATTTTGGTAGTTTTCAGCTAGGCTAACATGATCAGTTTTCAAAATTTCACCTTTAATGCATGCTGTCTTGCCAGCCCATGGGCTATTGACACTTCTGGCTCCACTTCAAAATCAGAGAGATCTTTGGAACCAACAAAGGAGCCAGGAGTTCTTAGGAAAAACAGAATGGAAGCATTTTTTAAAGTTCCTCAAACTTTCATATAATCTGGCTATTCAAATTTTCCTTCATTGCTACTAGTTAGAAAGTAAGCATCCTGGACAAAATAGTTCTGACGGGATACTGGTGATATGATTAGAAGCTAAGTAGATAGGTGCTCCTAACACTGAAGACAGAGATGCAAATCAGGTGTCAGTGATAACTTCTCTGCCAAAGCCAAAGCATTATTTCAGTAAGCCCAGATGAGCTAAAACTATACAAAGCAGTATTAAATCTAATTAGGTACAGGACAAAAGGAATTGCTGAGTAACTCAACAAGAAGAATAAGCATGAGCAACAGATGAGCTAAAACTACCCAGAGCAGTATTAAATCTAATTAGGTACAGGACAAAAAGAATTGTTGAGTAACTCAACAAGAAGATAAGTATGAGCAACAGATTACTTTATATTTACCTAGTTTACTTTGTTGGTGCTCTGATTCCTGTGCAAGGTTTTCAAAGAGAGCAATGTGAAAATTTTGGACTATGATTCACCCATGTACCCTGACATCTCTCCTTCTCCAGTCTGCTTCATTAATTATATTATTATTATATGCTTGTTTAGAAAACAAGCTATGATAGTGTCAAGATAGAATACCAACAGCTTTGTTGTATTTCTCTCCTGAAAAGTGTGTGGGTGTTCAGTACAGCAAAGTTATCACTAGGAAAGAACATTGTTAAAGGAAATCAAAAGAGGAGAAATGTATTTTCATTTAAAATAAATAAACAAGCTTGATTCTTCAATGGTGTAAAGAAAAGAAATGTTATCTTACTCCCTTGCTGACCTTGTATGGCTAACTGTAAACTTTGAAGCCTGGTGTGCTTTGTCTGTTTTGCATATGGAACAATCTTCTCTTTCTGTATATTTATACTGAAAAAAATAAACAATTCACTAAGAAATAAAATAAAGAAAAATTAAGGAGTGGAACACTCCTTTCTACTTAAGCTTAAAGTTATTACAGACCACTTTGGAGGCCAGACTAAAACAATAAGGATCAGTAAAAAGGTTGAAGGTTCAGACTAAATATGTCTGTTTCCCATTTACAATGGGAAGACTGCTGAGATACACAGGTCATATGCACAGCCTTGCTCCCTTGAAAATATGCTGTTCAAATAGCAGTTCTGGAAGAACGAGACAACTGTTTTGTTTTCAATAACAGAATATTTCCTAACTGAATATAAAAATCCTATCTTTTGGGACAGGATTCTCTCAAGGTGAAAATTAGAAAGCAGGAAGTGTAGTAGATGAAGCTGCAGATCAGATATGTCTAGAGATACATAGGCAATATACTGAACCAAAACAAACATGCATTGCAAAAGGAAAAGCAGAGTGTGAAAAGACTTCTTCAAACCTCTCCAACTTCGTTTCCCTAGGTTGCGCAGCTATGGAAACTGTGGTTACTCATGCTTGGTAAACTAGTATAGTGCCATATGTGCCATATAAGACTTACCACAACCCAAGCAGCCCCTGTGGACCCCTCTAAAGGGACGGCTGTGATTTCCCAATACTCAAAATAGCCTGATACAACTCTTCTAGGCTGCGTGCAGGCTGCTGGGAACACAGATCACCACTGCTCAACTATGCTACTGTGGGTGGAAATGGACTGGCTTTCCCTCTACAGTCCCTCTACAACACTATCTATGACTAAGTGGAGTAAGAGCAGGGGTGAGAAAGGGGCAGAAGAGAAGTTCTGCATATATCCAGTGCAGGCTTCAAGGATTATAATATACACTTCAAGACTCCTTCACAGGAGTAGCTTAAGTTGGCTGTAGTATGACAGATCACTCTTTATGAACTTAGTGGCTGAAAGTGATTACAAATATTGATTAGTAGCTGTTACTGTATTCAAACCAGAATTCTGTTCTAATCCCAGTGCCTGAAGGAGCATTAGAACTACGACTAAGGATGCCCAGGAATTGATTATATCACCTCCTGTGGCTTTTGCTGTACACAAAACCAGAACAGATTATTAGACGGTGGCCCTGGCAGGCCTTTCATATATGAATACACTGTTGGAAAAGTTGTGTCATACTATGTGTCTTCAACTGAAAACCAGTCATGAAACATAACCTACCAAAACACACACACCAAAAGACAGTGCCTTCCATTAAGAAGCAATGCTTAAGTTTGCCAGAAAGAGACCAGAGAAAAAACACACTGGGTTTTTCTTCCCCAAATTTGTCTGCTCTGCTAAATTTTGTACACAGTGTTTTCACTGTTTATGTGGGAAACAATACTCACTTGGTGCTGAGTAGAAAGAAAACAGGAAAATGCAACTGCAGAGTCAGAAAACTTGACAGAACCACCACTATTAGGACTTCTTTTCTTTTCTTTTTTTTTTTTTTTTTGAAACTGATCAACTTCCCTTTATCTTTCTTACTCCCATCTTTTAACTTACCCATCCAGGAGAGATGTTAGCAAAGGGGCCACATCTGCAAATACTGTGTCTTGAGACTCTGAAGCACTGTAAACTCTGAGGAGCAAAGTGAAATGAATAGCTGAACAAAAAATACAAATATGTTGTCAGAAAACAAGAATACAAACTAGGGAAAATAAACCGGTGTCATAGAACTTGTGGCCTGCTGACCTTTCTATGTCAAGGAACTGAAAATTAGTACTCCTACTCTTACTACTCTACTTTTGGGGGAGTGGCTGTTGTCTGTGCTGGAGGAAATAACCCAGAGGTGTATACCTGTGGCTCTCTGAGATGATCCTCATCTTTCTGTCTGCCTTTCTGTCAGAAAGAGTCTTTTTTCCAGGCTGCACTGGAGCCCTGTTACTTTCTCCCACTTACCAAACTGTGAAATATCCCTGCTACCTGTGTAACCTCTGTGTCATGAAGTGGTCAGGTTGTGCTTCCCTTTAGATAAAGTGGAGAGGCTGCAAACTTGCCTCATGACTTGTGTCAGAAAAGTCAGTGACAGGACAGAAATCAGAAGGCTTCTGTGGGTCACATTTAAGGATGCAGTGGCCTTTGGGGGCAGCATCAGCCTGAAGTATCTTCACACCCACCCCTGCTGAACTACCAGCTCTGAAATAAACACTTCTGACTTGAAGAAAGATTTTCTTTTAGCCTGTGATGTGGACTGTAAACTAATTCTTAAATAGAACGGAAGACAGCTAAATTGAATGAGTTCTTCCACCTTCCAGAAAAGAGCAACCACAGTTCAGTCCCTGGGTCAAAACAATGCCTAAAGTGACTGCATATGTTTTTTTCAAATTCAAGGGGGAAAAAAAAAAAAAGCCAGCACAGGGCTCTTCAAAGCAATCTCTCCTCCAACTATTTCAGCTTTAACATTTGCACAACATAAAGTCAAGACCTGAAAATAGGAGATCATCAAAGGGAGGAAATTCTGATCATAAAACATAAGCATCCTAACTCATTAGTTTCTTCTCTAGCACACCAAAAATCTCCTCCCCAAGATAACAGTCTGAAGAAAGTACTGTTTTTACAAGATAAACAGAATCCAAACCACAAAAGTCATTGCCCACACTGAAGTACTAGAGGTTTGAATGCTTGTCTTTGGAAAAATCTTCCTTTTCTGATATATTCCTGTTGGTCGGTTGCTTGGGGGTTTTTATTACTGCTGTTTAGCTTTGTTTTCCAGTGACTGATGTGTGCCTGTTACAGCTTATAGCAAAGTGACTAATTAGAAACAGGAATTTTGGTAGAAGCAAACATTACACAGCATCGTTACTTCCCTGTGTATGTAGTGTATTACCCTTCGCTCAGTAGTATTCCACCGTACGATGCTACAAGTTTAACGGAATGAAGACATACCAGGTAAATGCCCTTTAGCATGTACTCGAGCCTCTTTGTATATTTCACCAGAATGTGGCCACTATAGCCTATAGCCTGCAAAAATGCAGTTTTTGTATTCATGCTCTGCATAAATAACATTATACAGGGTGGTTATATATGAGGAGAGGCTGAGCGAGTTGGGATTGTTTAGCCTGGAGAAGAGGAGGCTCAGGGGTGACCTCATTGCTCTCTACAACTACCTGAAAGGTGGTTGTAGCCTGTGGTGGTTTGGGCTGGGTGCCCTCTGCTGCATGGTGTACTTCCTGTGTCCAGAAGCCCAGCCCAGTGGGTGGACACAGGAAACCAGGTATCTCCTACCACAATCCCCTGCACCGCTATAAAATCTAGCGTGGGGTCCGCCTCTTTCTCTTTCTTCCCTCGCCAGCACCCGGTAACTGAGGGAGACGTCTCCCGGCCTTGGGCCTGGCTAGGCCCAAGGCCAGGGGATGGGCGGTCTCAGGCCTGGCCAGCTGAGACTAGCCTAGCAGTCAGGGGGGGAAGAACGAGCCCTGGGGGTTTTGGGCCCATCCTCAGGTGGGGATGGGATTGTTTTCGGGTCTGTTTTGGGGTTCCTTCTGTCACTGTTTCTGGTTCTTTGTGCACATTCACCCTTTTCTATTTAAACTTTTCCATCACTTCTGCAATCCGTTTGTCAGAGTCGTCATTTTGCCTGTGGTGGGAGGGGGCTGCCTCAACCCACTACATAGCCAGGAAGGGGTTGGCCTCTTTTCTCTAGCAACCAGCACCAGAACAAGGGGACACAGTCTCAAGCTGCACCAGGGGAAGTTTAGGCTCGAGGTGAGGAGAAAGTTCTTTACCGAGAGAGTGATTTGCCATTGGAATGGGCTGCCCGGGGAGGTGGTGGAGTCACCATCCCTGGAGGTGCTCAAGAGGGGATTGGACATGGCACTTGGTGCCATGGTCTAGTCATGGGGTCTGTGGTGACAGGTTGGACTTGATGATCTTCGAGGTCTCTTCCAGCCTTAGTGATACTGTGATACTGTGATAAACAGGTACAGAATTAGAGTGAACCCGCTTAGTTCAGCATTTTATTCCTGTCAATAGCCACAGGAAGGAGCAAGAAACATCATGGTGGCTGGAAACACAATAATTAATCTCTGTGCCTCATCCTAATCCTTAAAAGATGTAAACTGGCCTCAAAATCAAAATATGAATGTAATCTTTGTTTAAAAAAAAAAATATTATAATCAGTATTCAGGTTTTTTTTGCATCTTGCTGAATTCTTGGCCTGGAGTAACATCCTGTGTCAATGTGTTCCATAGTCTAATTACAGATTGCTTGAACACGCATTCTCTTTAATTAGGAAAGGAGCACTTGTCTGGTTAAACAGACAAATACTGCATTCCACAGATGTGCTGTCATAATACACTGAGGAACTAAAAAATATGCAGAGATGTGGCACAGTTTGTACTGGGAGGACACAGGCACTGAACAGCAGTACTCTATCCTTGCTTTGCATGCATATGCTTGGTAAACTCTGCACATCAAATCTGCAAGGGCAATATAAGTGAGTGAAAGCACGTCCAAACACTTTTCTCCGCTTCATTTATCACCTTCAGTTGATGAAATATTCATAAACACCAAGTCCTCCACCTTAACCCACCACTAACTCTAGTCAACCATCTCAACCACATTGAGCCTCTAGCTCAGTATGTGTTGAAGTGGTGGGGGCTTTTTTCTGAATACACTGATACATCTCAGAATCATAAAATCATAGAATGGTAGGAATTGGAAGGAACCTCCAAAAATCATCAAGTCCAAACCCCCTGCCAAAGCAAGCTGTTCCAGGGCAGGTGTGGTGGGTTAGAGTAGGACAGATTGCTCTGATGCCCCTGGGACAAAAGAAAACCACTTCACAGGATTGGAGTATTGGAAAGTTTAAATGGCAAACCTATTCACAAGCTACAATACTACAATGTTATAATGCACAGTGATGAGCATAGCAAAGCATATAAAATACAAAGGAATGCATGATCTGGGCTTAATGTAGAAACTCATTAAGCCAAAAAAACTTCACACAAAACCTCCACCAAATCAGACCAAAACCCCAGTACTCCTTTTCTCCCCACCTGGGGTATATCATGTGCCCCAGGGCTTTTTCTCCCCCCTGGCCCCATTGTTAGGCTGGATTCAGGCTGGCCAGGCCTGAAACTGCCTCCCCTTGGTCCCTGGCATTAGACCTAAACGGGCCAGTAAAAAATTAGTCAGGCCTTGAAGGCCACAGGTAAGACTGGAACCATCTTCCCCACGCACCAGATAAGGGAGCTCACTGCATCCAGGCAGGAGAAAGGGAAGAAAGAGAAAGACAATAACTTTGTGGTTAGATTTATAGAGATGCAGGGTTTATGGGAGGAAATACAAAGATTACATGTTCCAGGATACCTACTGGACACTCTGTACCTTCTGGAGGTCTGCTTTGTGGTTCCTTTTTCAAAGGCACACAGCTCAAACTGGGACATTAGGTCACACGGAAACACATCCAGATGGGTCTTGAAAGTCTCTAGAGAAGGAGACTTCGCAGTCTCTCTGGGCAGACTGTTCCAGTGCTCCATCAAGCTTACAGGAAAGAAGCTTTTCCTCATGTTGGCATGGAACTTCCTGTGTTCTAGTTTGTATCAACTGTCCCTTGTCCCATCACAGGACATCACTGAAAAGAGACTAATACCTTCTTGACACCCACCCTTCAGATATTTATGAACATTAATCAGATCCCCTTTCAGGCTTTTCTCCTCCAGACTAAACAGCCCCCACATTTTAAGGAGGAAAAACAAAAGTACATTATTTTAACAAGGAGAACATTCATACTGTCTTCCCTTGCTGTTGATGGGGTCTCCTATCTAATGAAGCAAACAGATTGTTACCAACCAATCAACCAGTCTTGCTAGTGTGCTTGTACTGCTAAGTAGCACAGCCATTATCTAATTATGTCAGGTTCTGGTAGCCATTCAGAGGAGGAACACAGGGCTCCATGCTACAGTAAGTACTACAAATATTTACTCAACTACCTAAAGGGGGTTTTACTGCCACTACTTATCTCCTGTGGTTGAAATGCTACCAGCACCCAAATGAAGTAGTTTGAGGCTGGCTATAATCACAGCAGAGGCTGAAGCATGGACATCCACTTAATTAGCTATCTGAGGCCATGAGAGATGCAGCAAATCTAGAGAATCACTTTCTAAAGCCTGTGTATTTTTACCAGGATGACAGACTTGCCCCTGTACAGCAATTAATGTTCATTTCACCTTGAAAATTCTGAGCCTCCTTTTTATTTTGCTAACTGATTTGCCAATAAAATTATAAAAGAATAACATGCTGAAAGCTGGAATTTTCTTCCTGAGCTGAAATCAAATATTTTGACATTTATTAGTTCCATAAAGCATTGCTAAAAAAATAAACATTTTTGAGTTCATAAGAACCATATGCTCTTCTGTTTATAAAAAAGAGCTGTGCTGGGACACTGAAAAAATACTCCCCAAGAACTGCATTCTTTAGGGGATTTACATTTTTTAAACCCTTTTCCTGATTATCAGGATCTATACCACATGTCCAGAGTCGCAGCACCTTGGGAGTTCTTCCTGTGTCAATACCATTAACTGTGTTGCTCTAACGAGTTGAACTTGGGAGTTCTGGTGGATGAGAAGATGGATATGGGCCAACGGCGTGCGCTTGCAGCCCAGAAGGCCAATTGCACCCTACACTGCATCAAAAGAAGCATGGCCAGCAGGTCAAGAGAGGTGATTCTGCCACTCCATTCTGCTCTGGTGAGACTTCACCTGGAGTACTGTGTCCAGCTCTGGTGCCCTCAACACATGAAGGGCATGGACCTGATGAAGCAGGTCCAGAGGAGGGCCTCAAAAATGATCAAGGAGTTGGAGCACCTCTCCTGCAAGGGCAGGCTGAGGGAGCTGGGGCTATTCAGCCTGGAGAAGAGAGAAGAGAAGACTCCAGGGAGACTGATAGTGGCCTTCCAGTACCTGAAAGGGGCCTACGAGAAGGCTGGGAAGGGACTGTTTACAAAGGCCTGTAGTGATAGGATAAGGGACAATAGTTTTGAGTTAGAGAAGAGTAAATTCTGGTTGGACTTTAGGAGGAAGTTCTTTACTGTAAGGGTGGAACACTGGAACAGGCTGCCCATGGAGGTAGTTTAAGCCCCATCCTTGGAGGTATTCAAGGTCAGGCTTGATGGGGCTCTGGGCAACCTGATCTAAATAGTAGCACTACTCTATCTAGCTTTCTATATTCAGGATATTTTAACTCTTTAAAGTAGCATGGCTGAACAACCGAGTCTTGCAAGTCCTTGGTCTGGTTTCTGGCTCAGTCATGCTGTATGTCTCATGCTGAAGTCACACAAACCACCTCAAGTCCTTACCTTTAAAATATAGATAACATTTTGCTATCTCTCAAAATGTTTTAAGGATCATGATAGCTACTCAGACTGTAAAGAGGGTCACATAAGTCTCTACACAAGTTTCAACCACAGGCATAGTAGTAGTCTTAACTTGAGAAGGAAAACAAAGTGTGTCATCTATATCCTGAAGTGCATTATAGTGGCCTGGGAAAAATACAAATACCACATAAATAAATAAATACACAATTAAATAAAAGAACATTACTTTTAACCAATGCCTGCTAAAAAATTAGCCTTCACTATGCAAATCTTCCAGCAATCCAGATTGCTACACAGGGCTACTCACCTCTCAAACTGAAAAGACTTGTTTACTGAAGCATGGCCAGCACGGCTACACTTTACAACGACAGTTTCCTAAGAGAAAACCAAAATACTTATAGTTAACAACACAGGCACATACACACACACACACAAAGAAAAGAAATCTTTATCAATTCTAACACTCCAGGTGGTGGCAGTACTTAAGGATCATGAAGTCCAAGGCCCTTCTTCAGGAGGAATTCACTTTCCAGATGAATTATATAGTAGTTTTGTAAGTGGCAGATATGTAATCATCTCTTTAAACTGTTACTGGAGTGTAATCACATCAGTCTGGCATGCCTTACATAACTTCTTTGCTCTTCTGCTCCTCATGGCACATGCTGCTTACTTGCAGGGAAATGCAAAGAAAAAAATATAGGGGTTTATGACCATTTGGGTGGAAGCTCACTAGCACACAAAATAGTCCATCTGATTCAAGGAGGTTTCCTCGGTTGCTAACGTGTGGTTGCATTGTTACATTTGATGGGAGTGCTGAAATTCCTACTGTCCTTCAGGCCAGCGGCACAGGGTGCTGAAGTAACGGCCTCCAAATGACTGTTGCCACAGACTGAGCTCCTAAAGATCTAACAAAATAGTACCTGCATAACAGTGTGAACAGCGTGCAAACTAGTGCATGCAGCAGGCCCTGCCACCAAACTGTGGCAAAGCAGCACATGGATCCTAGAACACAATCACAGAATGGTTGAGAAGGGAAGGAACATACAGAGGCCAGTGAGGCAAACTCTCTGCTTAGAGCAGAGCCAGCTACAAGAGGTTGCCCACAACCATATCCAGTCAGGTTTTTAGTATCTCCAGAGAGTCCACAGCCTGTCTGAGCAACCTGTTCCAGAGTTTGACTACCCTCACGGCCTCTTCTTACATTCAAGCTGAATTTCCTATATTTCTGTTTACGCCCATTCCTCCTTATCCTGTCATCACCAAGAGGCTGAGTATTCAGTACCTCACCTACTCATTTTCTCAGGTAGTGACAACAGTAGTGCTGCTCAGTGTCCTAATCTACATGGAGTAGTTCAACCTGATGTGTAATGTGTACTCACTCCCTACAACTATTGCACAACAAGCTTCAAGACAAAGGTTCATGTACTTGGTACTATTATGCTGAGGAGCTGAGAAATCTTAAAATAGCTCCAAATGTAAAATTAAATACTCTCCTGTACACCTGGTAAAATCCTAAGCCTTTTTCAGACTTGGAATAATGATTCTCTAGACAAGATAATCAAGATTATAGAAAACATCACATCACTTGAAAAATTATATGCATCTCTAAATAAACAAAAGAAAAAAACACCCAAAGTCTAAATGGAATTCAAGTAGTCTCAGTCTCACAAAAAAAACACAAAGAAACAAACAAAACAAACAAAAAACTAAACCAAACCATTCTGTCCACGTGTCAATTGTGCCTATCTACAGACAGTGTGAAGAAGTCTTAACACAGCTCCTGGCAGAAGAGAATCATAGCTACTTTATACTGCAATTTCTTATGGTTGCAACATGACAAAGGAAAATGACAGGGGAAAATCTGGAAACTCAGTCATGGTCTAAAAAGTAAAACTAATAAACTCAGCACCTGTATCACAGTCTTCCTTCACCTTGGTCTAAAATTTCCTTTAAATCATTAATATTTGTCTGGAAAATAGTTAACTTCTTTCCAGAAACAGGAGCTTTGACTGTGTTGCAAGTAAAAGCTCAATAACATTCCAAGCCCCATAATTTTACCTGAAAATTGCATATCTATCCTAGCCAGAAGCATAACATCTTCAGTTGTTAAAAGGAAAATAAGCAGGCAATAAACACTGTTTGATTCTAACAAAAGTAACGACTACAAAAAGGTGTCTATTTAGACTAAGAAGTCAGTTGGTTTTTTATCTTCCCTAATGAACTTGGATACTTCAAACACAAATACTTCATTTCTTAAAGCAACACTCGAGGTGTTTGACAAAAACAAGAATGCATTTTAAGCAAATAAATACCAATGCAAATCAAGAAAACATTTGGAGTCAATGCTGTTTTCAAACCTGCAAGTTTCATTTTACAATCAAGTCCACACATACATCTATTTTCCTGAAATATTTCACAAGGACTTTCAAGCATGAGAACAGATTAGTGTATTGCAGGTCTTTATTTCACACAAACTAAAATTCATAAACTGGCATGAGCAACCAGACACTGCTTTTCCTATAAACAAACATATTACAGTACCTATGTCTATAAGTAGTAATAAAACATCGAAATATTATCTAATTTCATCTTTATACAATAAAATGCAATGGGTCAGAAATGGTCACAGCATTTTACAATGCAGTAAATGGCACCCAGAATACAATACAATACAATACACCAGGTTGAAAGAGACCTTCAAGATCATCTCGTCCAACCCATCAACCAATCCAACCCACCTAAACAACTAAACCATGGCACCAAGCACCCCATCAAGTCTCCTCCTGAACACCTCCAATGAAGGTGACTCCACCACCTCCCCGGGCAGCCCATTCCAATGGGGAATCACTCTCTCTGTATAGAACTTCTTCCTAACATCCAGCCTAAACCTGCCCTGGCACAGCCTGAAACAGTGTTCTCTTGTTTTGGTACTGGCTGCCTGGGAGAAGAGACCAACCTCCGCCTGTCCACAACCTCCCTTCAGGTAGTTGTAGAGAGCAATAAGGTCACTCCTGAGTCTCCTCTTCTCCAGGCTAAGCAACCCCAGCTCCCTCAGCCTCTCCTCATAGGGCTTGTGTTCCAAACCCCTCCCCAACTTTGTTGCCCTTCTTTGGACACGTTCCAGCAAGTCAACATCCTTCCTAAACTGAGGGGCCCAGAACTGGACACAGGACTCAAGGTGCGGCCTAACCAGTGCAGTGTACAGGGGCACAATGACCTCCCTGCTCCTGCTGGCCACACTGTTCCTGATGCAGGCCAGGATGCCATTGGCCTTCTTGGCTGTCTGGGCACACTACAGGCTCATGTTCAGCCTCCCATCAACCAGCACCCCCAGGTGCCTCTCTGCCTGGCCGCTCTCCAGCCACTCTGACCCCAGCCTGTAGCACTTCATGGGGTTGCTGTGGCCATTGTGCAGAACCCAGCACTTGGATGTGTTAAATCTCATGCCATTGGACTCTGCCCATCTGTCCAGCCTGTCGAGGTCCCTCTGAAAAGTCTCTCTCTCCCTCCAGCAGATCAACTCCTGCCCCCAGCCTGGTGTCGTCCGCAAATTTACTGATGATGGACTCAATGCCCTCATACAGATCATCAATAAAGATGTTGAAGAGCATGGGGCCCAGTACTGATCCTTGGGGCACACCACTAGTGACTGGCCGCCAGCTGGATGTGGCACCATTCACCACCACTCTCTGGGCTCGGCCCTCCAGCCAGTTCCTAACCCAACGCAGTGTGATCCTGTCCAAGCCATGGGTTGATAGCGTGGCCAGGAGTTTGCTGTGGGGGACGGTGTCAAAAGCCTTGCTGAGGTCCAGGTAGACCACATCCACAGGCCTCCCCACATCCACCAGGCGGGTCACCTGATCATAGAAGGAGATCAGGTTGGTCAGGCAGGACCTGCCCTTCCTAAATCCATGCTGGCTAGGCCTGATCCCTTGGCCATGCTGTAAGTGCTGTGTGATCGCACTGAAGATGACCCGTTCCATAATCTTGCCTGGCACTGAGGTCAGGCTGACAGGCCTATAATTCCCTGGCTCGTCCAACCGGCCCTTCTTGTGGATGGGCACCACGTTTGCCAGTTTCCAGTCTTCTGGGACCTCTCCAGTGAATACTGCATTTACCATTGTGAATGCCTCAGTTTTACCTCCTGATGTATTTGCTCTTTCTCAGCTGACTACTCATGAGTTTCATTAGTTTCCTAGTTGTGTATATACATACATATACATATGTATCCGCTTTATGCAAGTGAAAGCTGCCTAATGAAGCTATAATTTGGGGGATTTAAATCCATAACAATACTGCAGGTCACTTCAGCGATGCTTCAAGCATTATACTACAGAAAAGAATTTGGCTGATCACCAGTAACAGTGAGCAGCCAACAAAGAACTATGGTAGCTAAGAAAATGAAAACCCAAGTGAATAGTTTGGCCTTAGTGCATGCTACTGTGCTTTTTAAATTTTAATGTCTCAGTAATGGCCTCAACTAATGCTGGAATGCGATCTGGATGAGTAACCTCAATGTCCATCCTCTGATGAGCACTAACCTGCTTGACTGCAGTACCACATAGGCAGTTGTGGTTCACGAGCTGTTGTGGTTTTCTCCTGATGCATTAGTTATGTTGCAATAATAACATTTTAAAAGCCTGGTATAATTTTAGGAATCGTTACAGCAAATACTGACTGCAGGAAATCTGCAGTAGTTTGACCACTGCAACCTCCAATTCATGGATGATGACTAAAAAGGCAGGATGAAAAAGCATAAGTCACCTGCTACTGCATCCACGGGTGATCAAAGATGGGCACCAAGTGACAAGAAAATACCTAATTTTTTTTTTTTTTAAATGCTCTTGTCCCTCACATCCCTCCTGGTTCTCCTTCCTACGTTTGAATTTCACCAGCAAATACTCACATCATCAGCAGCATATATCACTTTTTCTGAAAAGTTTCTTTGCCTGTAAGGAGAAAAAAAAAAAAAAAACAGGGGGAAAAAAGGTGTCTTCCAAACCACATGTTCCATTTAGCTGGGGACAGTCAATGCTCAAAATGTCTGTGAACTACACATCGTCTGAATACCTTTCAGAACTGGCACTAGTATTTTACCCAACGTACATACTAATACCGCAGTTCATCCTGAATAGAAAATCAAATTAAAGTGCAACAGCAAAAGAACCTGCTTGAAAAGAAAATTTAGAACAAACCCCACAACTGAAGATGAGAAGATTGCAGGAGATGTTACCTTTCAGCATGGCATGAAGCTTGAGAGGCAGGCAAATCACATAGGTTGTTTTTTTCATCACACTGCCAGGTGGGGATTAGGCATTGTTAACTAGAAACTAATGGTTGAGATGTAAGAAGAAATTTTCTTATGAAGAAATACAGCTTTTTTTTCTTTCCCCTTTGATCAAGTGAATTGCTGTAGTTTTGTCACTGTCAGAACAAGAGGACACAGTCTCAAGCTGTGCCAGGGGAAGTTTAGGCTCGAAGTGAGGAGAAAGTCCTTCACAGAGAGTTGCTGGCTGCTGGAATGTGCTGCCCAGAGAGGTGGTGGAGTCACCATCCCTGGAAGTGTTCAAGAGGGGATTGGATGTGGCACTTGGTGCCATGGTTTAGTAGTCATGACGTCTTGGGTGACAGGTTGGACTTGATGATCATTGAGGTCTTTTCCAACCTTATTGATTCTATGATTCTATTCTAAGATTAATTCACATGCAAGCCATTCAGTTATGTTGAGATTACAATGTGAGCTTGTAACAAGAGGCTTTCACTTTAGAACACTGAAGTGAAAGCCATCCTCTTTAGGGGTATTTGTCTCTGATCTGGCATCCATTACTAGTTCCAAAAACTGACTGGGATTGCCAAGGTATTAAAATTCATTCATGTGAGTATGTGTTGTGAGAGTAAGACACAGTTTTACAACTACGTTTTATTTAAATTACTTTTTGATATATTAATAAAAGTCTCAATGATTGTTGGTCTGGCCCAGTCCATTCTGTTTCACGCTGCCATTCACTGCCTCGTTGCGTTATTCTGTACAGCATCAGAAACAGCAAGTGGGCTCCTTCCCAGGTATATCAAGCATGGATTAATGCAAGTTTCCCCTTCTGGCTCCTTGAAACTTCTTGTCTGCTCTATCTGATGTTGTTTTAATTTAAACAATTATATATATTTTAAAAGATTTGCCAAAACCTAATAAATTTAGAACACTGGATGTACTCTCTTAGAATTATCAGCCAGCAAAAGTAAACTAAGGCCCCAAACTGGTTAGTTACTGATAAAGCAAATGATAATGTTACTTATTTCTAACCACTCACCTAGTTCCCCTTCTTTCTTTGTGTATGTTTCAATCCCACCCTTCTTTCATGTTATATCACCTATGGAGAATTCAGCTTGTTACAGCACATACTTGCATCTAATCCCTCTTTTCCTTTTGGATCTTGGAATGCTTTGACACTTCACTTACAGTAAGTGTATTATACATTAGAGATGCAAAGCCAAACTATACTGACAGCATGAACAGTGTTTGTGCTGACAGTAAATCTGTTCTACAGCATTAACAATCAACTGTAATGCCATGACTTCTAACAGTTACTACATTACTGCATCCCAGAATTTGTATAGGATAGTGAATATATTCTAAACTGATGCAGCTGTGTTAATTCTACCAAACCACAGATTATCCCTGGCTTGGCAGAGCACCTATGGCTTTTTATACACGTGGACATACTTTCAGGCAAGGGGAGAAAGAAAGCAAGCAGGAGGAAAGAGCATTTAGTTTTTCTAATACCATCATCTTCTCCCCCCCCCCTCCCCAAATCAGGAAAAATCAAGAACACAGTTGTTCTCAAATACACATAACTACTGTTTTCTCTGTATATTAATTATGAGCCAGCTAAGTTCTAACACAGCCAAAACAAATTACCTGTCCTGAGATATAGAATGCCCAGCAGCAGCATCAAAAGGTAGTAATGGTCGGATCCTGCAGTGGACTCTGATATTTCCTCTCAGTTCCTAGAGTTAGAATATTAAGATCTATTGAACAAAAACTCCTGGAGAGGACAAATACGCTGGAATTTGTGAAGGAGACATGAAGATACATGAAAGCAGATGTTTACAAAATCAAGTCTTAGACTCTGTGGAGAGAAAAAGTATATACAATTTCATAAGTGATATCTAAGTATTTATAATTTCATTTGCATGGAGAAGTGAGGAGAAAGTACTTGAGGAAGCATGAGCTCTTCAGAACTCTGGAATGTTGTATCCTTCTCCAATATGTGGTCTGGAGGAAACAACACTTTCAGCCTGAGTAATTTTCCCTTCTTCAAGGTACTTCCCCTTGAGCTTCCTCAGATCCAACAGTCTCACTGTAAATCAACAGCCAAGATTACACACTCCATTTCTCTTCCACCTGATGTAAATGTAGAATGTAAAACATTTTATACTTTTTCCTCTGTACTGTGTGTTCATACATGACTAAAAAGCCAGTAACTGATTTTTATCTGCAGACTTTAGTTTATCTAACTTAGTGATTTTCCTTCGGTTTTGTTGGTGATCAGTTCTCATCTTGCATTAGGGAAAAGAGCTTGCCTGTGACGACTAGTGGTCACTGGCATTAAATCCTCACTGCCCTGGGGAATACCCTTTCAGTAAACTGCAAAACAAGGCAGAGTTTGCAAGTTAAGTACTTTTCAGCAAATAGCTTTTAATTTCCCAAGTACAAGACTCTTGTTCGAAGGAGGTTTGTGTTTTGAAAAATCAGATCCTGACTCAGGCAACCAAAAACTAGTCATTTGGGTGGGTTAGGAGGAACAGTAAAGTTAAAGTGAAAAAAAGGAAAACAATTATCCCAAATGAACCATCACTAATGGCTGAGCACGACACAGCTAGACATATCTGGAAAACTAAGAGACAACCACTTCGAATTGATAGTTTTAAGAATTCTAGAGCAATTTCAGAATCTGTGAATTTAGAGAAGAGGATGAAGAAAGTCAAGTTCTGTCCACTATTCAAAATGAATGCTGCTCCTTAGGGCAGTACGTTCGGAAGATGCTTGTGCACAAAGAATGGGGTGGGTTTTTTTGTAAGACAAATGTGCCTCAGCAAAGAAATGCATCATCTGGGGGAGGTGATGTATCCCATGAAAAGGATTAGTTTTATTGGGGAAGGAATTATGGACATAATTACAACAAAATGAGAAAACATTCTGTCATTAAATATACTTACAACTAAACTGTTATGCAGAGCTCTCCTCTTTTGCTTTTCTTTCTCATATCTCTCTGTCACCTCTTGTAGAGACTGCTCGAGATCAAAAGCTTTTATCTGAAACACTAGAAGAAAGCGGTTTCAAAGAACTAAACTTTACAAAATTAATTTTCCAGTAGGACCTCATGAACTACAAGCACAAACCTTTTAACTTCTACCAAACTTTAATTAGGAGGGTTAGAGCTGAAAAAGCACTCTGAAAAAGCCTATCAGACATCAAGCTATCAAATGGCTATGCAGTTACAGATAATTACCTATACATGTGAAATACTGAAAATCAATCAAAAATATAAGATATTTAATGGCAATTCAAATATCTCAGTTTAATTAGAGTAGTGTTATCTATCAGTGAAGCCTGAAACTTAAACTTGAAGTAATCTGTTACTGGATGGGGCTATCACTTGCAAGGATCATGACATATCTACAGCTTATTAGGTACATGCCAGCTAACCTTGCAAGAAGCTAATTTATCATTTATCCTCAGCCTCATTTTCATCTATAATGTTCCCCCTTAAGACAGGTACTTCAACTTCCTGGGTAGGATTTCATAAAAAGACTGATCTTTTGAACCCAAGGGAGTCTCCTTCACAAACCCAAGGAGAGCAATATAGGGCATTATCAAAACCTTCTAAAACAAATGGGTTTATTTCAGCCCAATTACAGAATCACAGAAACATTCAGGTTGGAAAATACCCTCAGGATCACCAAGTCCAACCAATGACCCTACTCTACAAGGTTCACCCCTAAAACATATGCCCAAGCACCACATTCAAACCATCTTTAAACACATCCAGGGTTGGTGGCTCAACCACCTCCCTGGGCAGCACATTCCAATGCCTGACCACTTATTCTGTGAATTTTTTTTTCCTAATGTCCAGACTAAACCTACCCAGTCACAGCTTGAGGTCCTTCCCTCTTGTTCTATAGACCAGCACCAGCCTCTCTACAATGTCCTTTCAGGTAGCTGTAGAAAGCCATGAGGTCTCCCCTCAGCCTCCTCTTTTTCAAACTAAACAGCCCCAGCCCCTTCAGTCTCTCTTCATAAGATTTTTTCTCCAGGCTTTTCACCAGCTTCATTGCCCTCCTCTGCACTGGCTCCAGCAGCCCCAAATCTGTCTTGTATTGAGGTGCCCAAAAGTGGAGACAACACTCAAGGTGTGGCCTGACCAGAACTGAGTACAAGGGGACAATCACCGCTCTACTCCCGCTGGACACAGCATTTCTAATACAGGTAGGACACCATTAGCTTTCTTGGCCACCTGGGCACACTGCTTGCTCATATTCAGTTGCTTTTCAGTTTAGAACCCCCAGGTCCCTTTCTGCCACACAGCTTTCCAGCCACACTTCCCCAGGCCTGTAGCATTGCTTGGGGTTGTTGTGACCCAAGTGTAGGACCTGGCATTTGACCTTCTTGAAGCTCATCCCATTAACGTTGGTCCATGGATCCAATATATCCAAGTCCCTCTGTAGAGCCTCCCTACCCTCACACAGATCAACACTCCCACCTAACTTGGTGTCATCTGCAAACTTAATGATGACATACTCTATGTCTTCATCAAGGTCATCAATAAAGATGTTAAAAACCAGAAGTGTTCCCAACACCAAGCCCTGAGGAACACCACTTGTGACTAGCAGCCAGCTGGATTGAACTCCATTGACCACCACTCTCTGGGCCTGTTTGCCCAGCCACTGCTTCATCCATCAGAGTGTGTGCTCATTCAAGCCACGAGCAGACAATTTGTCCACAAGAATTCTGCGGGAAACAGTGTCAAAGGCTTTTTGAAAGTCTAGGTAGACAATATCCACAGCCTCATCCAACAGTCAGGTTATCTTGTCATAGAAGGAGATCAGGTTGGTCAGGCAGGACCTGCCCTTCATAAACCCATAAACTGGGCCTGATCTCCTGGTTGTTCTCTATATGGTGTGTAATGGTGCTGAGATGACCTCCTCCATGACCTTCCCTGGTACTGAGGTCAGACTGACAGGTCTATAGTTTCCCAGATCCTCCTTTCTTGTAGATAGGTGTTACATTTGCTACCCTCCAGTCCACTGGGACCTTTGCAGGTAGCCAGGACTTCAGGTAAATGATGGAAAGTATTTGGAGAACACATCTGCCAACTCCTTCAGCACCCTTGGTTACAGCCCATCTGGCCCCACAGACTTGTCTGTGTAAGTGGCATAGCAGGTCACTGCACATTAACACTGATGTAGCTTTTAAAAAAGCATACAGCCTAGAAGGCACATAATGTGACTATAAAAATGTGTAAAAAGCAAATATTTAGGAACCCCAGTGGGAAATCGATCTCTCCAGCAATTAGTGAGCAGTTTGAAGATGTAGAGTATCAGGCAGTCAAAAGCATGGTTTGAGAGCTGAGTTAGCAGGATGGCCACCAGCATGTGCTACTCACAAAGAAAGGAAAACACTTAAAATATCAGCATGTCACACTTATGAATCATGCTCTCGCATATATATTTAAAACTAGACAATTTCAAGGGATGTTTGTCCACAGTAGAGATTTCTCAGATCTTATTTGTGAAATACCCACACTGTTTGCCTCCAGCTCATAATGTTCCTCAACAAGCACATGCATGCATGGGAACCATGATGTCAGTAGTTGGGGAATAAAAGTCTCGGAATCAAAGTCTAGGAGTTTCATTACAGGATGCAAGAAAAGGATTTTTCGTATGTGGAGTAACACTAGTGTGTCTTGGGCAGAAGAGTCAAATGCAAATATGTTACAACAAATTGTCAAAAGCAACTCTTAGATGTACTGACACCTAATCATACAGTATGTTTCCAACTATGAGCTTGGAATTAATTGGTTTTTTTAATTAAACGCCATAATTAATATCTTCATTTAAAAACTTGTGTGCACACACTGTCAGTTTTTGAAGTTTCTTGAATAAGCAGTAAAGCAATAGGGTACTATGGGTGGTAATCTTCTCCTCTTCCAGTCTTTGGAGAAAAAATTAAAATTACTACTTTGTTTCAGTATTTAAGTGACTTCTTCATGAGGAGTCTCAGAAGCCTACTGGACATTATTGATCCAGGTTCAGTTAACTTAGGCCCCACTCTTTTCATTTTTTTTTTCCTAAGCAGTCTTCCATGGTGAAGATGACTATGAAAACAGAAACTGGCCTTGAGGATTTCTAATTTGTTCCCTTGGCTTTAAACTACACAGGGGAAGGGCTGCAGTCTCTAGAAAATGAGTCAAGGTGTTGCAGTTAGCAGACAGTACTTCAATGTTTGTAAGAGTGAACCATCATTTTTAGTATCTATATTCTGTAAAGCTTTAAGTGCAGCACAGAAAAACTTCCTGAGCAGAAGCTACAAAGAGCAAGTTTCCTAATGCAGAAATTATTTCTAAAGTTAATGTTTCTGAAAGTGGAGCTAAATAGTTATAAACACTTATTTAACATATTGCTAGTTTTCTGCTTGGCATCAGCCTCAAGCTCTTAAATTACATTTTCATCCATAATCTTTGAGCAGTCACTGAGTGCTTCCATTTAAAAATACTAATAACCCACTTTCCATTATTCAAGAGAAGTAGTCACTGACATTCCTTTCCCCCATGCCTTGCTCATCTCATTAATCTATATGGAAACTTTCTGGGAGCTGGGAATGATGTTTTTTCTGTTTATATGTCAATAATCATCAGATTAACAGTGCGGAGGAGCAATGGTTTAAAAAGATGTTCAGGATTGTAACAGTTCTCTAATTGACAGTCCTGGTTAAGAAGCTTTCCATTCCTTCCCATTCAGTGCTCCACCAGACCTTCTCCTGAGCTTGCACAACTGCTTCCATGGTCATGTGGTGGTCTAAACACAACTCTGTTAAGTTTGCCTTATGTCAAGTACAGCCTTTAGATTACTTGAATGTTTCTTCTATAATTCTATTCTTCATTTTCAATCTCTATTTTACTATTGAAGTGATAACATATATTGTCTCCAAATTACATACTTTGGGTTTTCTGTTTACAAAATATTAGATGTAATTTAGAGGTTGCAGTTCTGTCAAATTTAACCTAATCAATAGAATCTCCCTCCAAAACACATGACAGAGAACTGAAAAATGGGCAAAGTTAAAACATAGGTCATCCAGCTAAGTACCAACACACTGTTTTGTTACAGACAAGGAAGCTTCTCCCAGTTATGATTTCACAGAACAATGCAGCATGAAGTGCAGCCTAAGAACAACCAACAGGAATTTGCAAGGCCTCATAAGGAATACTTACTATTTATTGACACCACAATAGCTCAAGTGCCAAATCCAACGTCCTATCTGTCTATTTAGCCCCCTGCTTCAATAGGGAAATATATACCTTTACCTAGGGTTGATTTTCTGTTTTAAGGACAGCTTGATTAAGCACTTTCTCTACACATACCATCATCAAATCAATTTTGATCACTGTTAGTACATAACATACAAGGACATGTTCCTCAAACATCCATCACTACAAATGCTCTTTGTTGATATTGACATGAGTAGTCCCATCAGAATCAGATCAATCTCAAAATTAAATGCTTCAACCAAAATGCAAAGCAGGAGAAAATGTACCTTTTAAATGGCAACACATGGATATCAAAGATGTATTATGACCATAAATTTGTGTATTTGTTGTTAGTTCATCAGGCTGCTGAGCTTTGAACAATGTAAGCTTTGTATGTGTCATGTGCTTCTCAGGCCTGGTATGAGTTCCACCAGAATCAAGAACACTTGAAAGCAGGTGCACAGATCCATGCCAAGAAATGCAAGTGTAGGACAAATGCACTTAGTCCCTGGTGATGAGAGGCCAGAGGGGGCCAGTGCACTGCAGGGTCTGCTTTACATGTACACCTGAATTCCAAGAAGTAGTTCATGTGGTGTTAGTACCTGCAGTCTAGCAAGTGGAACTGGTTTTGGTTTGGAAGTAAAATTTTCTCTGTAAAATACAGAGAAATATTTAAAATCCAGTCTGCTCTAATTTTCAGATACATTTCAGCCAACCAACACATTCTTTTTTCAGCTATTCTAAAACAGACAAGAGAACAAGCCTGAGAACTTCAGATAAAAACATGTTACAGCTGAGGAGCCACTGCACAGCAGCAGTCTAGTAGCAGGGGCATTCAACACAACAGCAAACCCCAGTTATCAGTCATAACCTCTGCAGAGTTATTTTCACTCTCTAAAACATCAGACGTCCTTGATGATCTAATGTCAAATAAAAAACAAGTGCTACAATTTCAGTGACACATTTCTCAAAAATCAAATTCAGCCTTTTAATGTTGGTAACATTGTGGATGTTACACGCTTGACATGAAAGTGCAATAAGCCTTACTTCGCATTGCTTCATTTTGCAGCTGTATCCCTTGGACTGCTGTCAAAACCTGGTAAAGGTAAGTCTTGCTTTGACGCTGAAAGTCTTTTGAAAGCTCAAGAGCAAATGAATGGAGGCTCCTCAGGTCTTGTTTAAGCCTCTTCTCAGCAAGAAGGGAAAAAAAAGTTATAAAGATACAAACCCAGTACTTAAGCAAGAATCAGCATAACACAATTATGGTGAGGTATCAGAGTCAGGAACAATCCTCTACTTGATGAAAGGAAGTCTTCAGGAGTGCCTGTTTTCAGCATGTTTAAAGAAGGATCCTGCAAGATGCTTAGCAATGTAATTTCCTGAAGATTTCAAGAAGATGTTATGGATCCCTACCAATCTTATGGTACATACTTTGACCATAATACTGATTCAGGAATAACAAATCTCTTTCTTATTTCATCAAATAAAAGTATGTATGAACATGTGCGTTTTCTGTCCACTTAAAAGACATATACAGTATTAGCAAGGAAAATTTGTGATCTATGTATTCCTTACTGCGTTCATTTTCCACAATTTGATCAGGATGTACTTGGTAACAAATTACTTCCAGTGAAGCTTAAGTAAACCAGTTCTATGCCTTCCTATGAGAACAGATGTATTTTGAAACATCACAAGCCTTACTGTTTAGAATAAAGTATTTCTATTATGGGTATAACTCAGCATAACATAGCTGGGGAGATTTTTAAACGTATTTTAAAACAGCTTATGTTAACTTGAAAGTACAAATAAAGTAAAACCAAATTGATCTGATTTTAGGACCAGGAGACTTTTTGACATTGAAATTATGGAACAAATCTGTAAACCCATCTGTAAGATTTGCTTAATAGTACCTTATCTCACAGAAGCACTGTGAAGTCAGCCTGCTACAGTGTCACATATTAGGTGGCCTTTTATTTTTCCAACTGTGGTATTAATTTTAGTGATAAGACAATAATCTAAACTGAAGGGAGAAAATCACTGCATTTATCACTTTAAAAAGCCATGGAATGTAACTGGGATAAATTTGGAGTTTTTTTTATTAAGGGTATAGAATTATCAATTATATAGACTTATTTGGAGAGCTTTGCTCTCTCCTAACACTCATTGATCTCTAATACTAAACCATCCCTATCCACTGGCTTTGCATCCCAAGGAGTTCTGCCATTCTAGCTATCCTAAAATGCTGCTGCAAAATTTACTCAGCAAAATCACCATAATTAGAACAGAATAGTTCAGTTGGAAGGTATCTATAATAGTCAACTAGTCCAACCACGCTACAATTAAGCTACATCAACTGTTAAGAATCACCTTTCCTACGATACTTTTCAGTTGTTTTACATGGGCATTCGGTGATGCCCTGGGAAAAGCTGACATTGCTGGATTCCTTTTAGTGACACCACTTTTCTACTGAGTAACTTAAGGAATAAGTACTTCAACAAAGGAAATTATTTTGGTACTGGTAGAACAGTTTGAGTCTCTCGTGCAAAATTAAGAGAAACTAAGTGAGCATACAGCAAACTACTCCCTCTTGTGAGGTCACCAGAGCAGAACTCTCAGTAAAATCAATGGAGCTCTCCAATGCTTTTTTTAAAGGATCTGCCTATCTGGCTAAAGTATTATTTGGGTTTAGGGGATGTCTGTGTCATAATCAAATGAGAGATTGCAAGGTTTTGATTACAAAAATATCTAGCCTGCTTGATGATGGCAGCCTGGAGCTCAGGAACAGCCAATTTTATCTGCTTTGCAGGTGACTTTGCAGCCTATTGCAGCAAAATCACTCTAAGTTTTAAGCTAACTCAAGAGTTGCTATACTTCACTGCAAGCAATGCAATGAGCACAATAAAGCCAGATCAGATTCATATCTGACCATTTTCTGGGTACTACTCTGAGTTGTACTATACTTGACAAGCACATTAGATTATGCCTACGTTATTACTGAATGTTTTTACCTTTATTGCTCCATGCAGCTGGGTTACAACAGAACTCCTTTGCAATTTCTGCTGCTGGCCATGAGCAGAGTAGAGCTGCAATACTTCATTAGTGCTTCTTCCAGCCAATCCTTGATACTGTTTAAAAGAGGAAAAAAAGATCACCTAAAAATTAGTTTAAAGCACTCATGCTTTCTCTTTCATTTTGTTCCCTTTGTCCCTGTTAACATTTGTAACTATTTGATTACATGTGATGTTGTAAATACATAATTCCTTTGCTTTTAACTGTTCCCTTTTACTTAAATTAAGAAAGCATGAAAGAGCACAATGACATGAAAGAACTAAATCTACTAACATAGTAGGTTTGATTTAATTCCAGTCATCTGATAATGATAGGTAATAAGCAAACACTTTACAACAGTTTAACTACAGGTGACATCTGCAAAAACAACAATTCAATACCCTGGAGTCACTAGAATAAAGAAAGTCTATATTTTCCAGGAACAGTACTTCACTTGTCTAAATCAATCTTTTCATGCGGCCTTTTCATGTTCACAAAGCACACATCTTCTATTTACGAATGCAACAGACGCACAGCTATACAACACCTTAGCAGCAACATAAAAAGTTATTATGGGGAAAAGATAGCAGCAAGAGATTAAGAACTCTTTCTCTCCCCCTCCCCTCCCCCTTTTGTTACAGGTTTTAAGGTTGTAGAAATTGAGACTGATTCTATAAATTGTTCATGTGCTCTTTTATTCAGAAGATTTTCAAGACTTGTGCTACCCAGGTGCATGACAAAATTTTTGATCAAAATGCATGTAAGAAGCACAATGGAATTAGTACCTCTAATCACATGTGAAAAATTAAACATATATGTAAGCAACAGCAGTAACCAAGCTTTATTGTTAAATAAGCTTACACTAGTTAAAACCTGCTTTTAACATCTAATATACTTCCCACCATCTTCCCAGATTCCCCTGGACCTCCTGTTTTTTTCAACGTAAAATCAGAATAGTTGATTCTACTGTCACTGTAGCCAACCTCTCATCACTGTCACTATTATCTTTACTGCAAGTGCTGCCTTGGTTTTGAGGTTACCTGCTCTAAAACAGTTTCAGCATTCATCAGAGTTTTTCATAGGCCAGAACTTGAATTTGCAACTGTTTATAGGCCAGAACTGTGAACTTGGAAATCTGTGCTCATGTATGAAAATCAAAAAGCTGACTATAAAATTTTAATAGTCAGCTTTATTATAAACAGAAGTGAAACGGGCAGATTTGGCTTTGTGTACGGAGGGCTACAGGACCCCACCCTCAGGGACTGCTAACAAAAGCAATGGGCATGCAGGCAGGCAAACACATTTCCAAACAGGCAAGTCTACAGAGAGAATCTGACTTCTTGTGTTCCATAACAACTTGCAATATGCTACCACAATAATAATATACTGGGCTGCAGAAAACAGTAGCAATGCTGATATTCATGATTGTCTTAAGCATATAAAAGCAAGGGAGGGTCTACAGAAAGAGATAACATTTTAATTAGACTGATGCAACCTACAGGCAAACATTTCCACTGCAAATCTTAATTTATGCCTATCATCATAAATTTGCTTCCAAAGCTCCCTAACTCACTTCAACCAAAATACATCCAATTATCTTTGATAATGAGATGTCTGTTAACCCTGATCACTGTGACTGAACTTGTTACATGTCAGTCACACAGGCAGCTCTGAAGCAGATCTGAAGGTCTGTGAATACCCTGTGAAAAGCCTGTGAAACATTGGAAGATGTGGTGCAACACTGCACAACCCTAAGTTTATCTGATTAAAATTAGCATTCCATTTAATAAAGACTCTTCTATTAAGGCAAAATTATTTCATAGATGGTAGGTTAGCTCATGTTTTCAGACAGCTGGGTAAATTAATGAAGTCTTTTAAGCACAATTAAACAACCACCTGGATTGAAGTATCAGTGCAAAATTGATTGCAAAGTATTTATGCAAATCATTTGATGATATTTCTGAGTGATGGTTGCAACACTGCAATGCTCCTCAGGTGGCTGTAGGTGCTTGTATCTTCCAGTACCTTTTGCAATATACTCAGTGTTGTACTTTGATGATAATGCTTCATTAACTCAGGTAACATCTTCTTACATCTGATGCACCTTACTGACTAAAATAATTTATTTCTTGTGCTCGTGAGAGTGAAAAAAAAAGCCAGATTAAATACTCAAGATTTTTGGTAAATATTACAAAGCAGGGCAAAACCAGTAGAACTATTTCCACAGAGTAAATTACATCATTCTTCTGTATACCTAGCAAAACTCATTTCAGATGTACCATCTGCTTCCAGTCAGGTTCTGAAAAATATTAAACCCACTTCTAGTCATGTGTGCTAACACATGGCGGGTGGGGGGCAAATGACCTTCCCAAAGTCACCCAAGCACTTGATGTTTCAGCCCAGATTAGAAAGTCTTGGCCAACAGTCTGCATCACAACTAATACTCACAGCTGGCTCTGCTTTAGCAATGTAGATCAATATTGAAAATTTGCTAAATCTCTGAAATCTTGCCTTTGAAGACCTCAAACTTTTTACAGGCTGCTCCTTGTTTCAATAATTGTCTAGGAAAAACATATGCTTCTGTAGCTGATGTAAAGAAGTGACAGGGTCCAGCCATTGCTGTATGCGCTGCAGCTGACTTCTGCAACGGTTCCTTGACTTTTCGAGACAAGTGTAACTCGTGCCATAAATACATGCATCTCTGGTAAGCCTACTCATAATGGAAAGTTTTTCCTGTGCTTCATGAACTTTTTAGAGCATCACCCTAATTGTACTTAAAAAGTATTCCTTCAGAGTCTGCCCTTGGTCTTTGGACAAAAAAACATTCCTGCAAGCAGAAAGCAATATTCCATATGTAATGCTTGCAGAGTCATTTCCTTAGTTAACTTTTTAAGATTTTAAACAATGACAATTATTTAAGTGTATGCCTACTTCTAGTCACTTCATCAATCTATTGTTACTGCTACTATTTATGATTAACAACTTCAAAGGAACAAATAAAATTGACCAACAAAACAGACAACGCACTGAGCCTTAATCCCTTTATATAGATTTCCCCAGCAGGTAAAAATTGCAAACTCTGAAAACAGGAAGACAGATTTCAATGTTAGTGTTGTGTTTTTTTATTGTTGGTTTTGTTTGGTTGTTTTGTGGGTTTGGTTTGTTTTCCATCAAAATTACATTTTTTGGAAAAATAAACAGTAGTTACCTCTGCAAGTTTTAGATGAAGAGCAGCATTTTCAGTTTCCAGGACGACTATTCTTTCTTCTTTAGTCTAAGGAAGAAAACCACTCTCAAATCACAGAAGTTAAAATGAAATAAATTAGTCTGATGAAAGTAATTTGATTATCAGTTTTATTACATTCATCTGTTTCTGTGCCTTCCAAAATCAAAGAACTACCTGCCCCAGATCTCCTTAGCACAATATTTGTCCACAGCATGTAAAAGTTAGGATAAACCCCCTATGATTACATGTTTTCTGTCACTTTCCTTGTGTGAACGTCATATAAAGTAATCTCCCGACGTTTTCCAGGTCGTTGAAGAAACTCTGGTATGTATATTTATAAATACATTATTTGTTAATTCCAACCTCTTCGTTGATGCCTCAGCAAAACGACTCCTTCCGCACAGGTGCTGCCTTCCCAAAGCGCTGCACACCCGTCCTGCCGTGAGGCGGGGCTGGAAGGGCTGATCGCACCTGTGAAACCCAGCCTCAGGTGGAGCGGTGTCACCCCCACATCATGCTGCCTAGCTGGTACCCACGGGGTCTGCATTTGGGATTCTCACCTAAAGTTTAAACCCAGAAGCATACTTTTGACAGGAAGAGGCAGGAAAGTGGCAGGAGAGGGACGGGGGGGGGGGGCTGAGACACTGCTCAGCGTCCCGCGCCCCCTCCTCCCGCCCCACCATCGCCGCGGAGGCCGACGCGAAGCAGCTCTCCCCGCACCGCGCCAGGGCCCGCCCCTCGCCCGCCCCTCCGCCGCCACTCCGTGTGTCTCACTCTTAACCGCTGTTCCAGCTGTCGGAGGCGCTGGGCCCACACGGAACCCAGGTCAAGCCTGCTCCGCGGCCGCATTGTCCTCCCCACTCCCGCGCCGAGGCAAGCCTGGGCTTCGCTCAGCCCCCGCAGCGCCCCGGGATTTAGAGAGCCCTGTTTGGCATGGTGCAGCTGGGGAGCTTGCCCGGCTGCCGTGGCGACAGGCCCCGCCTGCTGTCCCTCCTCCAGCAAGCGCTTCCATTGGCTGGACGAGCGCCTTATGCGCTGCTCGCGCACCGCCTCCGATCGTTAGCGGAACCCCGGGAACGCCCCTGGGAGGTGTTGGGGGGTGGGGAAGGGTACGGGGAGTTGTCCCTCGGACCAGCCAGGGACAGAGAATGGGTGGAAGCAGCTCTCCCCCCTCGCCCCGCATGGCATTTAACACAGAGGCTAACGAGCGTGCTATAATCAGGGGCGGGAGGTGTCTCTGCATCTGGCAGTATCACTTGGGTAAGTGACTTCAGAGGCCGAGGCTAAGAGGGAGGAGCGCAGAGAGAGAAGGGAAACCTGGAGTTCCCAGGGCTGGTGTAAGGCTCCTGAAAGATTTCTCCTCAGGGCACCAGTTCCTGAGGTCAGGGCTACAAGCCTCTTGTTTAGGTTCAGCAGCCACGGCAAAGGGCGGGAAGGGCATAGAGCTTAGAGCTCTTTTATGGGCTATTGGATTCCTGGAACTGTGGACTAAGGCTGCGAAGGCCACAAAGAAGATTAAGGGATAAGGAAAAGCTGTTACACAGAGGGAGCTGGAGGTGGATCTGCCTGGTGTCAAAGTGGTATCTGCTCAATATGTACTTGATGAGAGAGTATAAAACTGGAGCTAGAGTCTACTTTATGGTGCCCAGTGACAGAACAGGAGGCAGTTGGCACAAACTGACATTCATTACTTTATAAAAAAGTATTTTAACTTTTAAATTATTTTTTTAGTGTGAGGCTAGTCAAACACTGTCCAGAGAGGTTGTGGAGTCTCCATCTTTGGACATACTCAAAACTCAACTAGACAACAGCCCTGGGTAACCAGCAGTAGCTGACCTTGCTTTGACTCTTGGATAGACGATACCTAGAGGTCCCTTTCCAACTTCAACTATTTAGTGTTTTAGTGAACAAGACCAGTGTCCAGGGTAAGTCTCAGGAGAAGCAGGTCCAGCTGGTGTGGGTATTCTTAGAGGCTGCCCAAGACAGGAGCTATTGATATAGGCTATTGCTCTGGGTCTCACACTAAGGTTTCCAAGGCCAGAGTGACATGTTAGTAATACTACTTAGTGCTCCGCTGTATTGCAATGATTATCTAGAAAGCACTCACAATACTATTTAACTGTTAAATGTGAATATCCCAAATACAAACATACCAGCTTCTTGGAAGTGGGAAACAATTACTACATTACAGGCTTTTTGTTTGGTTGGTTGGTTTGGGTTTTGTTTTAACTGAGGCACCACCACTGTAATTACAGAGGAATCTAGTTCTGCAAAACAGTCTCAAGACAGTCTCAAGTTACTGTCTACTGAGTGTGGCAAGGATGCTCTCAGGCAGGAAGTAGAAAATTCAAAGGCATACAACATGGAATCTTGTTGTGTTTGGTACAAGGGATAGCAATCCTTTACAGAGAAAACCAGGTACAGCCCATCTCTCACAGCCCCAAACAAACATCTCTGTACCACTCCATCAACTGTTTCCTGTGATACTGCAACTTCTTCCTGCCTCACCTATAACCTGTAGTCTCCGTTTAAAAAACAAGCCAACAAACTCACTGGAAGTTTGTCAGCAGTTCCTCCTTGCAACTATTTCTTCACTGGTGGAATAATGAAGACTGACAAATAGATCTAGGGAAAAAAAAACCCACCTTCCAAAGTACTCTTAATACTGTGGATGTTAAGAGCTGTTGGCGCTAAGTGAGGCAGGTGGGATTTCAGGAACATCAGCCATCTGAGGGGGAGTATTTTGGTAGCTTGGGGGTGTGTGACTCATTGTTCTTGACACTGAGCTGAGCTGTGATTTTATGCTCATCCTGCAACGGCAATCACATCAATGTTGTTTTCCAACATAATTCAGCCTTACCTCAGAAATATAAATTCTGAAGTTGATCTCTCCCCTACACTGCATTTTACCCACTATGAGAGTAAGAAACTGGTTGCCGTAGGCTGTCACATAGGAGCTCATGCTATCTGTGAACTAGTAACCTAGAACTAAGCATCCTTGGACAATTATTATTTAGTAATTTCCTTATGCATACCTGAAAGTTAGATTGTATTTGTATTAAGAATATTTGTATGCACAATATCATGTGCAACTGACCCCCTCAACAGCAGCAATTTTTGTTTGGAAACTTCTACTTCCAAAAATCAAGAGAACCTGCTTAATGGAGGAAACAAAGTCAGTGAGATCGAGGCAACAAACAAATGTAAAATCCAGCTATCTTCTGGAACTGCTGCAAAGCTGTATTCCAGCATGCCTTTCTACAGCAGTTCTCAGCTCTGAAGAATCCTGTTGGGTTTTCTTTCCCTGAACTTCCACCAACTTGATCCTCTCTTTCCCTGCAAATGTGGGCCCTGCTTTATTAGATCCTTACTGGAGGGTTGGAAACTTAAATGAAATTGCCTAAATCCACATTTGACTCTATTTTTCATCACTGAAATACTATGTTGGATTACAAACCTCAAGATACTACAAAGGCAGCACTGTCTTGAATAGAATCATAAAATGGTTTGGGTTGGAAAGGACCTTAAAGATCACCTAGTTCCAAGACCTTGCCATGAACAGGGACACCTCTCCTACTAGACTAGGTTGCTTAAGGCTCCATTCAGCCTGGCTTTGAACACTTCCAACATTGAAGTGTCCACAATTTATTTGAACCTGTTCCAGTGCTTCACCACCCTCATGGTGAAGAATTTCTTCCTAATGTCTGATCATAAATCTGTCTTCTTCCACTTTGCATGACTCCTTGTCCTATCACTACATGCCTTTGTAAAAAGTCCAACTGTCCCATAAGCCTTCTTCAGATACTCTAAGACAGCTATAAGGTCTCCCCAGAGCTTTCTCTTCTTCAGGCTGCACAACCCCAATTCTCCCAACCTGTCTTGATAGGAGAGGTGCTTCAACCCTCTTATCTTTGTGGCTCTCCTCTGGACTCCAACAGTTCCATGCCCTTGTGCTGAGGGCTCCAGAGCTGGACACAGTTCTCACAAGAGCAGAGCAGAGCAGATGGGGAGATTCACCTCCCTCAACATGCTGGCCACACAAGGGCCACGAGGATGATCAGAGGGCTGGAGCACCTCTCCTATGAGGACAGACTGAAGGAGTTGGGGCTGTTCAGTCTGGAGAAGAGAAGGCTCCGAGGTGACCTACTTGTGGCCTTCCAGTATCTGAAGGGGGCCTACAGGAAGGCTGGGGAGGGACTTCTCAGGATCTCAGGTAGTGATAGGACTAGGGGGAACAGAATGAAGCTGGAAATGGGGAGATTCAGGCTGGATGTGAGGAAGAGGTTCTTTACCATGAGAGTGGTGAAGCCATGGAATGGGTTATCCAGGGAGGTGGTTGAGGCCCTGTCCCTGGAGCTGTTTAAGACCAGGCTGGACGAGGCTCTGGCCAGCCTGATCTAGTGTAGGGTGTCCCTGCCCATGGCAGGGGGGTTGGAACTAGATGATCCTTGTGGTCCCTTCCAACCCTGACTGATTCTATGATTCTATGAATTCTTTTGATGTAGCCCAGAAAGCCAACCAAATCCTGGGCTACAAAGCACACACTGCCAACACATATTTGGCTTCTCATCAACCAGCACCCTCAAGCCCTTCTCAGGACTCCCTCAATACATTCTCCACCCAGCCTGCGTTTATGTTTTGGATTAGGTTGGCATTGGCTCACCTCTCAAGCCTGTGAAGGTCCCTCTGGATGGCATCCCTTCCCTCTACTGTGTCGACTACACCACACGATTTGGTGTCATTGGCAAACTTGCTGAGGGAGTGTGCTCAATACTACTGTCCAGGTCACCGACAGCACTGGTCCCAGTACAAATCCTGAGGAACTCCACTTGTCATTCCCTCCACTCAGACATCAAGCCATTGATCATCACTCTTTGAGTGCAACTAAACCAATTGCTCATCCACCAAGTGGTCCACCCATCAAATCCATGTCTTCCCAATTTAGAGACCAGGATATTGTGGGGGGCAGTGTTAAATGCTTTGCACAAGTCCAGGTAGAATACATTCCCTTGAGACGGACTGAATGTTACTATGCTCTTCATATTCACTTACGAGACACGCTGAGTTTGTATTTTCAAAGGACAGGTAAAGCAAAACACGTTAGCAAGAGCTGTTCCGATTTATGATAATACTGTTATGAACGCAGAATCAAACAAACATTACAAAAAAGCCATTTAATGCAAAGTTAAATACAATACAAACTTTATTAAAAATAGGTTGCAAGTGAAATACAGTAGAAATGGGAAACTACAGCAGTTTTGATGTTTTTCATAATAATGCACAGACAAATATGAAAAGCACTTTTACACATATTCACACTTGACCCGAATGCCCAATAGCGGCCAAATCCACTCAACTGAAGGTTATAGGTATTTTTTTTGCTAAGCCTTTTTCAGATTCTAGCAGCAACAGTAATTCAGCCACAGCGTAAGTTTTTTCCTTAAGAAAAATTTGTCACTGTAAGGCTGCTAGTGTTCTCAAGATAAAGTGGGAGAGGCTTGCTTTTCCTGATTAACAGACACAGCAAGCATGCAGATCCTTCATTAACACTTTGAACCAGTTTAATCTTCTACTTCATATTTAACAGGTGAAACGGTAAAAGCACACTTTCAAATAAGAAACCTGAAATACGTAAAAAATATTTACACTCCAATTTTCATTAACTTGCATTTATTTATCATACAACTCTTATTAAAAGTGATTTCTTTCCTAAGGCAGTGAAAGTCTACCCCTTCGTATTTGGAAGTGTGCACAATTTCCTAAATATATATTTATAAGAGAACAATATGATACAGGGGGGGGGAAATCATCTAAAGCCAGTAAAGAGCTTTGTCAAATAGAAAATTTGTTTGGAATCACAATATATATTGTCTTAACATCACACAATGAGAAAAACTCAGATGAGGTCCTTATTCCCAACATCATCAGCCACATATGCATAGCTGAAGAAATAGTGGGAGGAAAAAGATTAACAATTCAAAATTAAATAAGGCTATTATAGTGTGAAAAAATAGCTTGAACTGCCAAAAAGATTTTCAGTACAACAGTAACAGGATATCAGTAAAGCCAGCTAGACTAAAGATGAGCTCTCTAGCACTGCTTGCTCAGTGTGAGCAAAGGTGGTTTGTTGCCAGCACACCAGCTCTGTTAACAACCGTACTAACATTCCCACTCCCAGACAGCAGTATTGTATTTGATGCTTCACACTTTAGTCTTTGTATCTGCCAGTTCACTTTGCCATAGGAAAAAAACAAATAAGATATTGCTGAACTGATAATAGCAGACTTCTTACTGTTCCATGCCTAATTGCCTAGTAACTTTTAATCAATTCTTAGAAAACATTCGTATCTGCTCTTCTCACCTTGGAACTGGAATCATTACTCCTCACCTTTAATACATTACTAACATTTTGGTCCTAGCTGATGAAGGGCCACTAGTGCAGCTTGCTATCTATTGCTTATGTAATTTTGAATAAAACAATTATCCAAAGGTTTTATCTTCACATTCTTAAGAGTCTGAAACATATATACTGGGGATGCATCAACATACAGACTTTTCTGTAACTACAGATAACTTCTTAGGCAACCATTTTAGACCCAACAAATACACAGGACTAGAAATGTTTTTATTCCAAGGTTCTACCTACAGAATGTGTTATTCCAGTACCAAGTAAATGGTAAGATCTGTATTGATATGCATACCATACAGTATGCTGAACTTGCATATAAAGTCTTATTTAAGGTGGCCCAGATATTGGCTTCCTATCAACCTAAAATATTAATTTCTAGTGCAGCTTAGTTTAGGCAGTTCAAGCTATTCTCACTTTCTCTGCTCAGCAGCTAAAACAAAAGTGTGTCTGTGAAACACCAGGAAACAGAACTTATCTTTGACAAGTGCTACTTGGTCTGGTGCACAAGAACTTAACTCCCAAAACAGAAAGGAAAAAGTTACCTTCACGTGATTTGTAACTTTAAAATTTTACAGTGCTTTCATTGTATAAACCACAAGCTACTGCAAAGTAATCAGTTTTCTTGCTATTGCAACATCTCTAAATCTTAATTAACAGTCTTAGATATAGAGGAATCAGTCACTCTTTCAGAAAACACTCATTTTCTGTTCATTAGTAGTGCCCCCCCATCTCAATCCCTCAATTTAGAGATCTTCAGTTACATCTGATAAGGTGCTTCAATCTTATTTTGTGTTCAACTCATTTTCCAGTTCCATTAATTTCCTAGAAGCTTTTACTTTATTAGATACATCCTGACCCTGTGAAAAAAGTCGCTGGCGTTCCCTGAACGTCAAGTTTTCTGGTGCTCCAGGTAAATCTGTATCTTGACTGCAAAGTTAAAAAAAAAAAAAAAACACAACAACAAAAAGAGAGAGAAAAAAAGTCTGTCATTATAAATTCTTAACAATATCCTTAAATAAAATAATCCTCAGTGACATGCATTGACTTGTGCACATCACCTTTTAGATCTTTTGTCTCTTGGATCCCGATAAACGTCATGGGCCCCAACAGCTGCTCCTGTAGATCCAGTGTACGAGTTTATTCCTTACGTAAAAGTAAATCAAAAGACTGCAGTTACAACACAGAAATTTTATACTGTATTTCTTCAAAAAGGTGCAGTGCTTCTTCCAATAATCTCAAACTAGAATCAGAAATAAATTTAGAGGGTCATCTGACCTTTAGAGTATTTAAAGTCAGTACTACTAAATTCCACCCTCCACCAAAACAGCTCTAATTTTTTATTCTTTTTGAGTCATACCATATTTTGCTTAGATAATCCAGTACATATTAAATCATGGTCTTTATTTTATTATGGTTTACTCTAAGACAGACATCAGAAGTTGTTGAAGGAGACTGATGGAAAGAGCAACACATTTCACTATCCTGTAACAAGCTCCAGAGCAAATGTTAGCCGCAGCTGTTCTCTTTATGGCACAAAAAGTAAGCTAAGATTAGTATATTCCATCTTTGCAATTTGGCAGAGTAAGAATTTTTTTCTCTGTTTAGTATGATTAAGTAAACTGCATCACTCAGAAAACATCTCCTTCCTTCCCCATCATTAAATTTTAATCAATTATCTTGCAGCACTGCACCTTTAGTATGAGTTGATATAACACACAAGCTTACACATTGTATTAATTCTTTCTAAAGGCCACAAGACAAAACCTTTTCTTTCCAATCAAAAAAGTGTATTAATTTGTATTTAAGACCATATTATCTTCATAACTGTCAGGGAAAGAGTAAAAAAAGAGCACAATACTCAGATTTGTCTTCAGACAGTTCTGGTCTCAATATTGTATGTGTTATGTCTTGTGATCCTTCTTTGGTATAAAAGGAAATGTTTGCTTCTTCCACTGGTACATGTAATGTCTCATAATTGTTCAATACGAGAGATGCATAGGGCTGGAACACACAGGCAAACTTAGCTAGTGTGCTGTAGGCTATTTTTTTTTCACCACAATTTTGTAGCAGATCATATCATACTAGATATGCCAGGCATATTAAGACCTTTTATCCTTCCAAACATGAGTCTCACACGCGTTATAAGTAATACTATCCCTATTTTGCAAAGTTTGGCTCCACGTGCCATGGTTCACACATCCACCTGCTTTAGCATAGTAATTTGGATTTGAGTGTGGCATTTTTCTTGTACAGACAGACCCAATGCTCTTAAGAGACTCAGTGGAAGAAGGTATGAGAGCAAAATTTGCAGAAGCATGGTTTACTGGAGTTAACATTCAGAACAGAAAAAAGGCTGTAAAAGACAGTAATGTAACAGAGTCAGCAAGATGGGAGATGGTAAACTGCACAGTGAATTCTGCATTTTGTGCAAACGGCTTTGTACGTTACGCAGGCAGTCTTCATAGAAGCTTGAGCAATCAGGTGAAGTTAACCTGTTCTCATGGCTATTTTAAAAATTATGGAATAAGAGTTTCCAGAATTAGTTGTATGGTTTATGAAGTAGGTTATTAAAAGCGAAGCATCATACTACAATACTCTTCAACTGTCACCCAAACCCTAACCAAATCTTTGCAGATTGTCCTTCCGATTGTTTTCCAGGAAAAACAAACACTCACTAACAAAACCCATCCCTGAACATTTCACTTTCATGGGATTAATTTTTCCATTACAATTAACAGAAAGCAGGACTGGGAAATGCAATTATGTATGAAATAGCATTCTCGGTTGCAGGTGATGGGAAGGAGGAAGAGCGGTGGTGACAGCTAGTGACCGATGGTTCTGTAGTTACTTAATTCATGACTTACACAGCCTTCAAAGTGTCAAATAAGGAAGGCAAGGGCCTTTGGAAGGCTGTGTTGTGACGGAGGGCACATTTTATACTCTATTCTAGTCAGTTTCAAGTAAGAATTTCTAGAAGAAGAATGTGCTTAGGAAGAACAATAATTCAATACAGACATACAGTGCAAAAGTTTCATGTCAGAATCCTGCCCTTTCAGAATATTACTAAGAGCAAGCTAGCAATGTAGTCATGGTTTTTAAGACCATCTTTTCCACATATTTCTTGTCTTTCTGTCTTTACCTCATTCATTCTGTGTGGTACAAGATGCTCAAAAGCTAGATATAAACCCATGAATTGGGTTCACTGGTTGTGGGTTTATCAGTGGGCTCACAGGAATGCTAGGTAGGCATAATGGAGTGATTTGCACTATAATGGTACTGCACAGCAGCTAGTGTGTAGTGTGTATACTCCACTACAACAACACCACACTGAAAAGCTAAACCTTTCCTTTTTCTTCAAGATTTGGAATACAGTGCCAGACAGGAGCGACAGATGGACTTGCAAGACCCACAGGGACTACCACATCACAAAATCTCAGAGACAACAGCAGGGTCAATAAAGAGGTTTCTTTTTGCCCTTAAATGTCGTCAGTGTGGATACTTTTTATAAAGCTTGGGTGCTGTACTGACCCAAAACAATGACATTGCTAATCATTAACTCTATCACTTGGACAACAACTATAACTGAGCTGTACTATTGTCCTTTCATCAGTATTAAAATTACACAATGCAGTGTAGAGCTTCTCTTTGGCACTGGAAGCATCCAACAAGAGCAGAAGCTAATTTGCCCTGCAAAGGAAAGGCTGCCTTGCTGGAAAATGATGATGTGAGAAGGTTGCCGACAGGAAGCTCAGAGTATTATGTGTCTGTATCACCTTCATACACTACTGCAGCTAGATTAGAAATACTTCTCATAGGTGAAACCTGTTCTAAGGCTTGTATACTCTGTATGATCAGAGCACATCATATGCCCGATTAAAGAGATTGCAGAATTTCCATAGTTTCTTAGGTAGCCAAAAAGGTGATCAGGGATGTACCATAATTGTAGGCTTCCATGTCTGTCATTGATACATGAATCCAGTAACCAAGTTATCCATTTGACTAGAAGGCAGCATAAACACTTTCCATTGCTACCTGTTGCATTTCAGAGGGATGATTTAATCAGCTTGAGTTGGCTGTCATTTGCTCACTTCCAGCACAAGTAAACAGAATGAACTAGGGGAATGTTGTGGCCATCTTTCCCTTCAGAAGAATATAGA
The DNA here is from genome assembly GCA_033816785.1 of Picus viridis. NCBI lineage: Eukaryota > Metazoa > Chordata > Aves > Piciformes > Picidae > Picus > Picus viridis. Next base: position 22,833,813 of record CM066578.1, read on the forward strand.
AGAATAAAACAAATGTAGGGAGGGCCCTGGCAGACACTAATGACAAAAATGTTGTATTAATAAACTGCAAATTTATTAGCATAAGGTCTACACAGATAGCAGTTTTGAAAAAAATTCAGTATGGAACTTTGGACAGAGCTTTCAACAGATGAGTGTAGACACACTAGTCCTCTGCAGATAAAACACAATGCTGAAGTTACTAGCAGCTAGAGCTCTACTTTAACTCCATTATGGTTGCCCACTTGGAGTTGTAAAAGAAACAAGATGAGAAGACAAAGAAATACAAGGGCTTAAAAGGGGAAGGAAAGGAGTAAGGCAAAAAGCACCAAGATGAAATTTAGATTTTGGTCTCTTTTTGGATGAAAGCTGCACTGTACAAACCAGAAGTATAGGAAAGATGCCTGATCTATGAAACCGACTGCATGTCCTGTATGTCCCTTGGGGCCTGTATATTCAAGAAATACATCTACAAAGGTAATTTTTAAAGCCATTTGCACACTATTGAAAGAGAGAACCCTGGTACCAATAACAAAAGCAGAAGATAAGTGCTGTCCTTGAACCCATCAGAAAAGGCTTCCTGTGTTCAAGAGAGGTGCACTTCCAGATGCCCTGACTAACCAGTGGTCAGTCATAGAAATCAAATCACTGAAAGATAGAGTGAAAGCCAAAACCAACAGTACTTTGAATAGGTTAAGTAACAGTTAAAATAATTTCAGATTGTTTGAAAGAAGGAATTTTTCTTTTGAAGAGTCTGGGTAAGGAACAAGGAAATTTGAGAGATCAAAATAATCAAAAATGGGAGGATTCATATTAATATCAGGATTTAAGATAGATCATTATAGCAAAAATAATGATTAAGTGGGAATAAAGTAAATCACAAAGTAAGTGATTCAATTTAAAGCACCAGAGTTGAAAACGTGAAGATAGTTTGGTAGAGATGATTGATTTCATGGTGACTACCTTTAGAGCCGCTGGCATGGATGAAACTGGGTTTGTTTGGTGGGGGAGGGGGTTGGCTTTTTTTGGCAGCAGTACTGTTGGCATTGACTTGAGATGACTGGAATGAGTTGGAAAGAAAGAGGCCATCTGAAACTGGGCGAGGCTGGCGGGAGGGCTGCTGTGGCTTAAGGGTGGCAGGAGGAAAGTCACCATAAGATTTCCTCGTGCTGGAGTACTTATCCTGACCTGCTAGATTGGAATCCTCCTCCTCCTCATCATCATCATCATTGTATGCAACAAACTTGGCAGTATAAATCGTGTCAGGGGAGAGGACCTGCGTTTTGAGGTAAGAGGTGTTTCGCTGAGGTGGGGGAGGAGGAGCGTTAGATGAAGGGGTTGGGGATGGGAGCTCATATTCCCGTGGAAGTGGAGGTCTGTACAGACCAGGCTCATCAGGTTCCAGTAATCTTCGTTCTGCTTCATCATGCTGCCTGCGCCTTTCAGCCTCTAAGCGAGTGTAATACTCCTCTTCCTGTCGCCTCTGTAAGTCCAGAGGAAACAGAAACATAGTGGTCAGAAAGACAGGCATTTCAGTCCCAGAGAGATTTAAGTCTTCCATCACTGAGCTACAAACTTTTTTTTTTTTGTCTCCTTTTTTTTTTGGCAAGAAGCAGGACATCTATCCAAAGAACATTCACTACAATGAAAAAAACACAACTGGTGTTGCTTTCCAGATTTATCACTGCCTGTCGTAACTAAGGCAACTGTCTGTGTGAATAAGGGCAATTCCAGCATTCATTACTCAAAATATAACTACAGTTATTAAACGGTTAGTAAAGAACCTATGGGAAAGGAAAATACCTAAAATTAACTACCATCTTAAAAACCAGGAACTTAGCAATTTTGCTGCATGCTTATGCAATGTAAATTCATCAAGAGGCTAGAACCAATCAATAAATGACTCCTAACAGAACTTTTAGTATAAACACCAGGAACACTACTCTCATGTAAAAAACAAATTACAATGACATTTTCTAAAACAGAATGAAATAACTGTTTATACAAAACAAAAACCCCTGTGCTAATGGTATTTATATAAGGCTATTGACCATTTAAAAGGCCCATGAAATATCTTCTATACATTTTTCCAGTTTAAAAGATTTTTACTGGTTTTAAACTAAGCAGCATTTAATTTTGCTCATCTCATCTAAGCTATATTTTCAATTAGTACTAGAGTCCATTCAGTCATTTGTTTGATAACAAATGAAAACATGTATTTGGAAACCGTATGCTACAACCCCCTTTTTGTCTAAGCATAATGTAACTTCTGCTGGGAAAGATATGTTATTTTGAACAACTATCCTTTCTCTTTTTAATATATGTGTTTGGAAAAAAAATTATCCATTTTATCTGCTCAAAACTGAGAGTCAGTTACCCTTAAAAGAAATAAACTGGATTTTGCTCATCTACAGCTAAAACGTGAAACTCAACTCCTTGTACTACTCTCTAAAACTACTGCAGTGGTCAGATGGTCCTGAATTCTGAGTTGGTAGATGTAGAATCATCTCAGTCAAGATTTGCCAGTGAAAACCCTTTCAAACGTGTTGTTATCTCATTTGGCCACATCATTACTAGAAACTTGGCTGGGTTTTTTGGTTGTCTTTTAAAGAACAAGCAAACAAACAAACCAGGGTTCCTACAGTATCTTTTAAAATATCTTCCTCAGTCCAGATATACCTTCCTCACTCATCATCATCCCCATCTTAGATTTCTTCTACTCATCAAACCATACTGCTTACAAAAACACAATCTAACAAAGCTTAAAAGCAATCTACCAAATAAATCAACAAAAGGTGGGGGTAAAAAAAAGTATTTCCTCAATCTTTCAAGATGAAATATGTCTCAACATTAAAAGCTATCCCTCTTTCTTCATTCTGCAATCAGTGTTATTAACAGATAACTCTTCAATATGAACAAAAGTAACTATTCTTTCCCTAGGAAGAAAAGGGTCTTAAACAATGCCAAGAGTCAAATGAGATGCACTGTCTTCTAGTCTTGAACAACAGAGCTTCTCAAATTCATGTACAACATTCTGAGCTAACCCAGAAGTCCAAACTTTCAGAATCTGATTGCACAGTGACTGTAATCTGCTTGAATTATTTACTTCCTTTCTAGAAACCAATTCTCTTCCTCCCACAGTCCAAACATAAAAGACAACATGGAGCACTCAGTTTCACCTCTCTCTCTCTGTATCTGCATATGACAATTATTGCAAAAAAAATATTTTAAGTGCCTGAGACTCAGCAAAACCCAACACCACTAACTCAGACATTATAATTAAAAAGGGAGGCAAGTCATGTTTGCAGTTGAAGAAAACCAGGATGTAATTGATTTCTGCCTGTCAGAAAAGGCTCTGAAGGCAAGCCCTTGCCAAAGCTGGTAAGCCTACAGTACTACTACTGCAATATACCAGCCAACTCTGGCTACCATAACTGGGCTGTTTAGATACTTTTGAGTTTATATTGAATAAATTTAAGTTTGGGGCTATGACCCTTATCACTAGGATTAGTATGTTTAACCCCTGCAGACCCAACACTGATCTTTACTGGCCAGGCTAAAGAGATGCCTTTAAGGATTCCAAGGGGCACACAGACAACCACAACCTTTTCTTCAGCCTCTCTTCTAGTCCGCTCCTCCTCTTGCTGTCGGCGCTCTTCTTCCTGCCTGGCCCTGTCTTCTGCTTCTCGTTTGCGCATTTCTTCCAGTTGTTGCTGCCTTCTGCGTTCTTCATCCTGTAACTAACAGAGAAACACCTTTAATTTTTTCTTTACTTGTGAGTAAGATGAGTCAAAAAACCCTGTAACCTGAGTATTTGCATCTAAAAATAACCTATTCAGGGGAAAATGTTACACTACAGATAAATCAATATAATTTACAGCTATTAAAGCGTATGCTTTTTTACACTGTTTTCCATATAAAGATTTAAAAAAAGGAGGAGGGGGAAATAAAGGGATTTTTTTTTTTACATGCACAGAACTACATACACAAAAGCATAAAACACATTAGGAAGGCTTTTTTGAACCCCAGCAGAAGACTGAGGTGACTCATGTTCCAGACAGCTTCAACAACCATAGTCTCACAGGTACAGTAAAGTGAAATTAAATACTTGAAACCAACAGTTCACAGCTCCAGCAGCCAATTGGTTTTTCATTTTGGATTAGTATTTAAGCACTGGGAAACCATGACTCATTAGTCAAAGGGTCAATCCATTTGAAGTAACATACTCATTCTGCACGTCTGCAAATAGTCTCGGGAGATAAATAAAATCTCCCGCTGTATCTGCAAAAGGTGTGTTTTGGAAAAAGCAGAGAATGAGGCATAGAAAATGTTAACTACTGAGATTAGACATCTTATATGAACAACTCATGTTCAGTTATTACTGACAATACTGTTTTATGTATGCTTATGACACACACTGCTCAGGTAAGAAAACTGAGCAACAATCCCAATTTTGCATGATTATCTAATGCTAACAGTATCCCATGATGAACAGGAATATTCACTTGCATGATAATATTCAGTTAGAGAAGAGCTGGACTATATGCTGTGTTATTTCTTAATGCAGCATAGGTTTTAATGTGATCCTCCCCAAGATCTTTTACACTGGTCCAAATCAGTAAATCACTGGATCTGGCTATAAACTGCATATAATCTGCATCTTTCTCTACTCCTAGATTTATTTTTACAATGATGCTTCATTTACAGAGGAAAAAAAGCAATAATGATACAGTAAGAAATAATTAGTGCACTTTGTGAGGACAACCTTCAGCCTCCCAATTAATCAACAGGAAATACGCTTTAAAGTTTTCTAATAAATTTTCCAATCAATTCTACAAACAAACTTTTTCTTTTTTTTTTATTTTTGACTAAATTTTTGGCAATTATTTCCCCACACTGTTCATGGAGAATTTATGTTAGGATATCTACAGGTCATTTTGAAAAAAATTGTCTTCTCTATCTTCAAGCAGCTTTACAGAGTAATAGCAGTGAAAATACCCCTCGTGTAAAATGTTAAAACTCACTATTTTTTTACCAGGAAAGCTAAAGAACAAAATTAAATTCATCTAGGCAGTAATTGGCAAATGTATACTAGAGGATGCTACCCCTGAGTAAATTCCCCTTGTTTAGGACTAAAGTTTTTGCAATTTGTAACTGAAAGAAACACAGAGGTCAAGATCAGTATATACAGTAAAGCAGGGAATCAAGTATTTATCCCAGTCCCTGCTCGGATTAAGAAAGAGCTCTTCTTGTCTTGGTTATTAAGAAGATACTAGTTCAGCAAAGGAAATAATACTGCTGTCAAAAGGAAAAATGGACAGTAATTCAGAAGTGTTTATACAAGATAAATAATTACCTCTTAAAAAGAAACAGTCAAAACTACACAGTGACAAAATATAGGAAAAAAACCCTCTCCTGATTACATTTAGAGAAAAACTGTGACCGTGGCAGTTACTGATCCCAGGTCATGGCATGGATGCCTTTTTGTTTGTTAGCAAATATTCCTAATTCAAATGCACTTAAACAAGAAAATACTTCAAACTAAAGGGAAAGTAGGACCAAGAAAATATTTCAAACTGAAGGGGAAGTTCTTGTGACATTAGCCTAAAGAAAGAAGGGAAAACTGGGCAGGTTGCCCACCTGAGAACAGTTGTCAACACTGGAATACTTGTGAAGACAACTGTATCCAGGTCAGAAATTATTCTAAACACAGTACCTAATAAAAAGGCCAATGTGAGATGTAAGGCACAAGTGGGAATAGAGCAACTATTAGGAAAATGACATTTCATTTTTTCATGCTTATTAATTATTTCTACTTTGGAATGTTCCCAGACCATGACAGAGATTGGTAGGGTGATGAGCATGCTGGAGTGCTTGCAATTGCCTACAATGGGACCCAATTCAAACTTCACCCCAACTTTTCAAGACACTAAAAAAAAAAAAAAAAAAAAAATTAACTTCATGTCCCATTTCTATTAAAAGGTCTATTAGATTCCCAGGCTGAGTATTTCAGTTTGGTACTTCTTCATTCCAGTCAGTTTTTCTCCAGTTTAAGAGTCATGATTTCATGTGATTTACTGTACTTCCAGGGTGTCTTTAAAGCAGAACGTTTATAATTTAACAGGTAGAACAATAGCTAGAGTGATATAGAAGAGCATTCTCCCAGCTGTAAGAGTGAAGCAGCTAAGTGCTAAGCACTGTGCTAAGCACTCTGCCTTGGCCCAGCTCTCTGCAAACTACCAACAGTCCTCCTAGTGTCAACATGCACTAGCAGCACTATTCTTACCTAGGAAGGCAAAAAAGGCCACCTCTCTCTAAACTAATGGCTAATCTGTAGCAGAAATGTTAACATATTCACAGAACTGGCAGGCATCCAGAAGTCTCAGTTTCCAGACAAAAGTAAGTTCCCCAAGCACTGCTTAGAATGCCTTAAAAGATGTTCCAGAACTTCTAATTTATACCTATTTGTGATCCAGCTAATACTGGGTCAGTCAGATCTGTTAGCATTCCAGGGAACTTAGAAAACCCAAATACTAGCCAAGTGGACAATTCATGCATTATGATCTTTCATCAGCCTTATAATTAGCAAAACAGCTATTACCAATGCTCACATTAGCTGTACATAAAAAGCACTGAGCAATCGAATGTCAGGGGTTTGGTGGTGTTTCTTTGTCTAGAAACAGAGTAGGAATTACTTGAGGTGGCACAGGATAGATGCGACTATGCTCAGAAAGTCATGTGAATATGAAAATGGTGCAATTGCAAAAAAGATGTTAGCTAGGTATACCATTCAGCATCATCCATTTCAGAATTCACTCCCCATCCTGTTTTAAAAAAAGCTACATTTATGAACATCATAAACCTTCAACAGATTCAGGCCATGGATCCATCTAACATGATGTCCAGTCTTCGATCTTAGCAAGAAGAGCTGCATGTGAGCCTAGCCATTTCTTCTACTATTAACCAGCATTTGGCATGGTACAAGAAATGTCAGCTGGTACAGCCTTGTGTAATCCTTTGAGCAGCTGTTTACAGGTATCACGCCTATGAATTTGTCTACTCCATTTTTAAAGCTGATGAAACTGCCTACCTTGACAATGTCCTGTCACACAGAAAGATCCAGAAAGTTTACATCCCACTTGGCAAAATATTTTATCTACTCAGTTGCAGCTACAGGGACCAAAGCTCAAGCACACATGTATAGGAATAAGAAAAAAATATTGATAGATATTAATTGGAAGAGAAAATTGCAACACCTGTAAACAACAGGATTTGATCATGTGCTGAAACACTATATTGTATTACTATGCTCCAAGGACAATTTCACTCAAATTGGAAAGGAACGGTGTTGCTATACCTCTTCTAAAACCTGCAGGGGTGGGGAAGGGAAGATATCTTACCTCACTGCCTGTTTGTTCAAAGTTATTAGTAAGCTTTTGTAAACTTGACTGCACCAAAACATCAAATACACAGTTTATACTAGACCACTGCTACAGCAAATAAATCAAGCCTGCAATCAGAACACATCTAAAAGGAAGCAAACACAGGGAAAGGTGTCACCACAGCTGGAAGCGTTCAGATAGATGCTCAGAGTTGATGTACAGCTTACTGTATTACAATCATTTTTGAACACCTGAAGATGCCAAATCATTATCCAATGCAAACAGAGTGGTTATTAATACAAGAAATTGAAATCAGAAAAGTTATATTGAAGAGAAAGAAACAAACATACCAAATCTAGAACAGAGATTGCTGGCACAGCAGTCTGCTGCAGGTAGTAAGAAAGGGGAAAAAAAGAAAGATGCAGTGAAAATAAGGATAGGTTAGACTTGTGCTATATCAAAAGCATTTTATTTGTTAAGTTAGCTGCTCTAGAACGAGGAACTGAATTGACATAATTCTGAACTACAGAAAACAATCAAATAATCTGAAACTTTTATTTGCATTAGTTTGACTCATTCAAAAGCTCAGTAATTCTCCAGAGATGTTACTGCATCTCTAGCAGAAGAGCTATTAATAGTGAAACGTAACCAAAAAAGCAAACATTACTTCAGTCCAAGACAACTGTTGTTTTTGAATTTCAAAATGTTCCAAAATGCTGGAAGAACTTTGTGCACAAATAATATTTAAATCCAGCACTTGCAGAGAAGACAGATATAATGTTGTGCAGTACAACTGGCTTTCTATGAGCAACACATGGCTTTTTTCAGCCTTGCTACAAGCAAAATTTGAAAGGCGTTGTTTATTAAAATGGCAGTTTTACATGAACTTTTTTTAATGCCCATAGGTAGCTACCTACGTGCTACAAATTACATGTTAGCGATGTTGGGCTTTAACGGAATCTGTTTGCTGAAGATATATTTAGTTTTTCCCTTCTTCATTTTCTGAGTCTGAGGTATCTGTTGTTGTACAGTATTACAGCATTAGCCACAAGAGAAAAGGAAAGCAATGCAGACTGCAGCAAATATGAGAAGAGTGATTTTAAGAAACCGAGCTGCCAAAACCATCCTGAAACTCAAATATTACTCAAGCCAACAGCTATTTCTGAATCTCAAAATAAGCATATCCAAACATTTCTCAAGAATGAAAAATTGCTTATCACAGAATTAAGTCAACTTTTCAAGATAAACAAACAGAAGACACTCAGCATATTAGGGAAGTAGTTTCTAAGCCTGTCGAAGCATGCCTATTGTTATGTAACTTCGGTATCCATACTATTACTCAGAAAAAAATGCCAATTTTGCTATAAAAATTATTTCTCAGTAACAATAGATTTAATAAATTCTGAGAGACAACAGCCACCAGCAGAGTGATAAAAACTTCATCATGCTATTCAGGTGTCTTATTACACATATTATGAGCTTTTTCAGTGTTGAAGCTAAGGTAAGCAAACTTGTCAGATACTGATTAAGCTGTACACCATGAAAAAATCAAGGTATGTATGAGCTGCATACAAGGTGTAGTAACAACAACATCAAAACCCACACAGCTCAACCTAATGCTTCTCCCTCTGTGCTGCTCGGGTCACCACTGAGCTGGTGGTAAAGATAGATAGCAGCTTTACTCAGAAGCAGCTTAGCAAGGTGGAATCTCAGCTCAGTGCACTGTTCTCTGTAAACAGAGTACTTTCAGTGGCTGTATTCATATACAAGACCATAAATAAGAACTTTTAAAGAGATAAGTGTACGGGGGGGAAGGGAAGGAACATTATTTTGTTCCTGACTCTTCCAGAGACTTTTGTGACTTCGAATGTTCGTGCTTACCTTCCTGCAAGCAAACTCCTAGCATATTTAACCTTCTAATTCTACTCCAGGCTCATGGCAAAATTTCTTTACCCAAAGGTAGTATCTTTCCTCACAACCAGAAGAGTAAATTCAACAAATTCTCTTTGGATTCTATACAGGTACCTATGATACTTTCATTAAAAAATCTCTTAAATGATGAAGCCACTGTAAGTTAGTAGTTTTAAAATTCAAGGTATTAAAGGAAGCTTCATCCTCCTTTCTCTATCAGAACATCAAAATACTTTGACAAAGCCAGAGAACCCACCAGGATATGTATTTACAATACTTCTTTCTAGGAAAGATTATCTATTTTTACCCTTGCTCTTCTTTCGGCTTCCAGTCGCTGCATGATAAGCATAGTATCTACATCATCATCCTCCTCTTCATCATCATCTTCATCCTTTTGCTTTGATTCTTGAAGTCGCTTTTGGAACTGCCACTCAAGCATGAGTTTACGGAGGCGGTCGTTTTCTTCTGCTGTACGATCAAGCTTGTTCTGGAGTTCCTGAATCTCTTTACTCAGCATGTCCACAATGTGCATCTGCTGCTGCTTCTCCAGTTTCTCCTTAGCATCCCGTTTCCAGGGGTCTGGAGACAAGCTATCACTAGAGGACAGTTCTTCCTTGCTGATAGTAATGTACTGTAGATCTCTCCGCTCAATAGTCCGAGGCTGCTGCTGGGGCTGCAACTCTCGAATGACTGTTTCTTGAGACCTCTGCAAAGTTGAAGGCTTTTCTGATTTCACCGGCTGAAGAGAAGCAGGGGGAAGCACAGGCTGAGCAGGAATCAATGGCTGAGAACGCATTTGGCCCAGTTTTCTCTCCTGCTCACGACGTTTCCTTTCTCTTTCTTCTTCCAAACGTGCCTTCTCCTTTTCATACCATCGCTGATGCTCTTCTCTTTTTTTACGCTCAGCAGCAGCTACCTGGGAAGATGTTTGTGCTCCTACCTGACTTGGAGGAGGAGGGGAGGCAGAGGCAAATCCATTTGTGGTTCATCAAATTCAGTTGCATAATGCACCGGAGGAGGTGGTGGTGGAGGGGGAAGATCTGTTCTGATGGGTTGAGAAATGGCTACTGGAGTTGGCTGGCTAGTAGCTGGAGTTTTCCAACGGCCTGGTCCACTTTTACTTAAACAAGAACCAGGTGAGACTGGTTTGGATGAATGGTTGAGGTGTTCTTGGCTAGATGTGCTCGAATCCACAGATGAATTCATCCACTGGTCGCTGTCTGACTTCCGATCAATGTACTCTACATCCTTCCGTATAACAACTTCCAAACGACTCCTCTCTGGCTGGAAAACTTTATCTCGGAGCTCTTCCTGGGAACGAGCCACACGCTGGAAAAAATTAAACACAGCATGTATTTCATAGCCCATCTATAGTAAAGCATATTTGAAAATGGCTGACAAACCACATTCTTATTTCTGAAGGTAATTACTTATAGTGAATGTCTGCATTTACATGCCCATTAGTTTCCCCAAACCAGCAACAGAATATTCTTCTCGATCCTTTCAACTCATTCAAGTCACAGAAGACTTTGCAACCTCTGGAATGTCTGGAAATCTGGACTGAAAGGAAAGATGAATGCAAAAAGGAGCTTAAACTGAAAACATCCCCACCGTGCATAATTTCTCAGGACTATCCCTGACACCTCCTCCCCAACATGTGAGCACAAGAATTCTGGCAGCTTGGGACAGCAGCTCATGCATACTAGCTCTGCTATTCAGCCTTCATCTAGCTTGACTGAACATTTTTCCTATTGGAAAGGCAAACAGAAAGGCTACTGAAAGACAAGGGAGTCTCTGCCTACTCTCCTCCATTAACAAGTGAGGGGAAGCTCTCATTACAACACCATTCATGGGTAGGGAATCTGGGCAGTCAGACCTAGTTCCACCTGCTCTCGGGCATGGGTGTAGTGCTGTGCTTTTGTTGCCTTTTTAGAGCCTTGAACACCATTTTATTTTTTAATACTAGCTCAGGGTCTCATTGCATTGCATAGCCTGCTGAAAAGAAATACTGGACTATATATCAGGCTTATCAAATCTGTTAATGATTTTCTTGAAGTAAATATTCATACTTTGAATGTACGGAACTTCTAAACACTGAACTCATCATGTACCAATTATCAACAACTGAGAGAAAACTCACAAAGCAAAGACCTTTTCTTTTTGCTCCATCAATGACCTTAAACCATGACCTCTGAAGAATGCCTTCTTTGAGATGAACAAGTGTATTTTTTATGCTCTATTAGTCCAGCAGAGCTGAACACACAGCTATTTCTGTTAGATTTGCTGTAAAGATGCACCTAGCCAAAACATTTGCTAATGCCTTCAGAACAGAAAACAGGCATTTTGCAGCAGTCTGTAGCTCATGACAGCTGTTTTGTAAGCCCAGCTCTCACTGTAAAGATTAAAAGGATTCTATATTCTAAAATAGTGGGGTTTTTCATAAGTTTTCTTTCCTCCACTTTTCAACCTAAAAGAACTATTTTGAGGAGGGGATAAATTGTGTACGTGTTCAGTGCTTGTAAGGGACTAAGGCTTCTAGATGTTTGCTTGATGAAAATGCTTTTCTGCATTGCATTCAGCCTTAAGACAGTAGTTCAAGTCAGCATTTGTCAACAGCTTTAACAGATGGGGTTCACCTCATCAGTTTTAACTACCTCATCAAAGCCACTCACTTAAGCTTGTCTTAAGCAGGGAAGAGATGCATTCATTCCATTAAGACAAGTGGGTAGGAACCATTCTCTGCAGATGCTAGCCTTGCCCTGTCCCACCATCGACAGAGTGCCTAAACCTTAACTATGCAGCTAAGATTGTGCGAGATGAAGTCATTAAATGTGTAGTATGGGAAAACCAGCAAAATATTTACATAGCTATTTGCTACATCCTATTTGAGTACAACACCTGGTTTATTAAGAGCTGAAATTAGGATTTGATAACCGTAATACTGTAAAAAAATTTTTTAAATCCTAACAAAAAAAAAAAACCCAACAAAAACCAGAAAAAAATATCCACAACAAAAGTGCACAAAAACCCCCCAACCATAAACATCCCACCCCCACGACCAAAAACAACCCCAAGGCATTAAGCTTTCATTCAACTGGCTTTTACTGAATTTGCTTGCTGCTAGATGTGAGAGTAATCAATAATCAATCATTAATTCTATGACACAAGCTCAAGACAATTTACCTCACACTCCTTTTCCTGGTCTAAGGCTCTGCTTTTATCAGAAATTAACAAATAGGCAGGGGGAAGTTTCTCTCTGTTTTTTAAGTCACTGGTTGATTAGAGGAAAAGATGATCCCATGACTGGATTTAGTCACTGGATTTTAGAGAAAACCACAAAACATTTTACAAGACAAAGGCTGCCACCATCTACATCGCATTTTCTCTAACGGGATTAACGCATCCTAGGTAACAGTTCTGCACAACATGCTAACACAAATTCTATGGAGGGGAAAACATCCAAAACCAAACAAACAAAACCCCAAACACAAACCACAAAATGCTCCCCTCCATAACAAACCAAACAAAGATCAAACAAAAAAAGGCATGGTTTTTCAATTCATGCCAACCTTGGCAGAAGTATGGTGGTTCTCCCCTCCATGGTACAGTCTATTTTAAGCACCTCTGAGATTATAGAGAGCTGACTGTTCTGCAAAAATACCTCCAGTCATCTGAGAGTGGAAAGCTAGCAGTTATTTTGCCTTTTTTTCTTATATTGAAATAAACAAATTACTTCTCACCTGCATTGTACTATTGATTGAATGATTACTTTCTGCCTGGACCTGTGTTTTTTCTTCGTAATTTGGCCACTGACTCTGAGTTGGACCCATTCTATCCTGGGACTTTGAAGCTGGGAATGTGAAATATTCTCTAGTATAGGTCTGTGTTGGGATGGGATAAGCTTCAGGTCGTGGAGGCAGAGTTTGCTCCTGAATAAGTTAGAAAGAACAAAGGCAGAATTTTCTAAGCACACAAATCTGTACAGAATATTTTTCTAAACATGCATTTTCAAAATGTTTTCTTTTGGCTCATAAGAGCATTATTTTTCTGGAGCAGAAGACTGTCTAGTATCAAACATAATTGTGGTTATGACTCATGTTTTTATGGTTTGAAAACAAGTATGCAGTATTGCACAAACCTAAGATGACACAAGGACAACTTCATCAACCAAATCTAGTAAAATCATTCAACGCTGTCTCAATCTTTCATTAGCTGTAAAAAGCAAGACCCCCACCCAGTCAGTAGCACCAGAATTATGTTCTAATAGTTAAGACAATGGTTTAACTCAAGCACACTGACGCTAGGCAAAGTTTAATAGCCAGCAATTTGCTTGCCATTTCTGACCTCTGTACAAAGATTTCCAGTAGAGACTGAGGTTATTTTGGTGGTAGTTCCAGATGCATAAGCATTCTTTCCCCCAGGGCTTGGAGGCTGATCTGTTGGAAAGTTAAAGGAAGTATTTATATGAATGTTAATAATAACTGACACAAGTTAATAATAGCATTCACAAAATAAATATGATTTTTCCTCTGAATAGTTCTAACGAGAGACTTGCTCCACATGTTACTACTATGTTGTTATTTTAAACTTAATCTGTTTTGTAAAGCAATCACCCCCTTTTTGTATTCAACAGCATCTAAAACTACTAGAGGGGGCATTTACCTCCAAAAGAAGGATAATCTTTCTTACTTGCTACATTGGGACTGGAGCGATGATCGGCTCTGTTCTTCATTAATCTGTCATCCCCTGGCAGCTTCTTTGGTTCACTGTACTCTGTCCAAGGCAGCTGAGGGCTCTCAGGTGACCCATTTTGAGTGGAGTTGTTATACAGCTCAAAGCCTTCACTCTTTGGTCGGGGTTTACCTGAGCCACGGCGGTCAGAAACTGTAATAGTTGGATATGTATTTTCCCCCTTTCACTTATGTTAACTACTGTCTCGCATATTCTTTGTTGAACCAGAGCTACCTTGCGTTTATAATTCAAAATGAGCTCCCAGTAAAGCAAATGCTGGATTTTAAAAGTCTCTACTTCTTCAGATACACAATCTCCCTCTTGAACTAATTATACAGGATGCCTTCGATTTGTATGCTTTAAAAGAGCTTTTGAAAAGGTACTGCAATATCTGGAAAAGCCAAATGTGCTTTACTGAAAAGTCTCTTGTTGACTATCAGACATATGGCATCTGGGATGGTGCTGTAAACTGTGATTATAACGATTTACTCTTTTAACCCTTTGTTTCCTACACTGTGCTACTACCCTATATGTAGAAAAGGTCTTTCCTTACAAAATTATTTCCTTAACATTATTTTACATAAGATTTAAACATGTCTTTTGTTAGTTTGCTGAAGTAAGATGATAAAATCTACACTGGAAAAATATCCAATATTTTCTTATGAGAAGACATGGAAACTTGAAATACATTTCCAGTTATTAAACTAGCATGTTTTCAAACAGTATTTAAACACAGATGAACTTTTTATAAGAAAGGCAATGTTTCTTTTCAGTGCAAATGTGTTTCTTTTTTGATTTAGAATTTTGGTAATATTTGGCAAGCTACTGCAAATTATTATAATTTCTGTGTTCTAAGATATCTAGAGCTGTTATTGACATAATTAATAATAGCATTTTTACCTCTTTGCATCATCGGGGATGGCTGGTTAAGTAGAGTTGCCAGACCATGGTAAATTGCTCCTTGTTTTGCTACTTCCAGTGTTACTACAGAACCTGTCCTAGTCATAAGTTCTGCTGCCCTGCAACACAAGCCAAAGCAAATGAAACAAAACAAAATTATGCCGTGATTTGTTTAGTTTTCCTTATTTGTAGGTAATGATTTCTTACAATTATTCTAATAATATTTTGTTTGACAAAAAAACTTTTTCTGGTTAATAATTGAAATATCTAAAAAAAAGAAAGATGACTAGAACATATACTTATCAAATTAACAACATCTACAAGACATATGCTCTTAAAGGTCAGAGCCCCAAATATTTAAAATTCAAGATAAATAATGCTTGCTCTAAACTAAAGCCCAAATGTGTAATACAGTCTCATCTATAAAGATAACCCCTATCACATACAGAAAACATTACACCAAGCTGAACTAGGGCTACTCATGGGCAGTTATAAAAAGCAAAGACAAAGCCCGACACAAACCCTGCCAAGATTCAGGCCTTTTCCATAAATTAATAACCTAGCATTTTCTTCATGTAAAGACACCCAAGGAAAATATTCCATACCTCTCCTGGGATAGGCCCACCAAACTTCGGCCATCCACACTGAGCAACTGATCTCCTGCAGCCAGACGACCATCCTGAACACATATTCAAGAAAAGAAAACTCATACATCAAAGCTAATGTGGTCTAAATTAAAACAATTATTAACACATACTACTAAACAATGGATTTAAAAGCATTTCCAAAGCATCTTTCTATCTTTGAATTTCTGATTTTTGAGAGTATTACTAACCACATCTGCAGCACCTCCTTTCACAACAGACTTGACATATATTCCAAGTTTGTCTTGCCCAGCACCCTACAGAGAAAGAGACATTAATTTATTACATTTGATCTCTTGAGCATTCCACAAGTGTAAATCAGAATTTTATATGCTAGTTCTCATTACTTGTATATGTTCCCAAACTGGGGGGAAAAAAAAAAAAAAAAACAAAACACCAACAACAAAACATTTACAGAAGAGAGTGACATTCACTTAAAGTCTACAGAAAATTTTAATATTAGACCTATTGAACCTCCAAGCATTGTTAGAAGCACAGAGTATCTGGTCTTAATGCAAGCTTGAATAAGGAAGAAAATACCATAATTAAGACTGTTTAGAAGTTTGTTCTAATCCCCTTCTAATAAAAACCCACTTATTTGCATGTTTACATGCAAGTCATTATTTTTTACACCACTATGTATGTTGTTCCAAAAGACTGCAGTGTTTACCTTGCTAATACACAAATGAAACAAGGTAAATTGCATACTACAAGTAAGAATAGAAATGCTTTTTACATTGGTTAGGACTGTAAGGAAGCTAATGTGAAGGAACAAACAAGTGCTTCTAGTTTTACAATGAACAAGTAAACTTGGTATTATAATCAATGTGCTTTTTAAGACTCAGAGACAGTATTTACATCTACTGCAAAACCATGCAATTTTGCTCATAAAACACCTGCCTCAAAGTATTCCACTACATTTGAAAGGACTTAACAGTGAACTCATTGTGAGACAACCAGCAGATTCAAGACCAGAGAACATAAGCATCTATTCAAGCCATGCTGTTGTATCATCCACATGCTCCAGTTTACAAGACACCACACAAATCAGTCTAAATGTTAGTATCAGGAACCTCTAAATTGTTGCCTATAATGCAAGACAATCACTTGTGATTTCATTATCTGCTACAGCAAACAGTGCCATTTTACTCTATGAGTCACTTGGAAGGGTGCTAAGTAGTAAGTTGCCAATAGAACACACTGCTTAATGTAATTTTCTAAAGTAACCCTCAGGCTGCTTTCATATTGAATAGAAAACTTCCTCTTGCTTTTTCCCCCCAGGTTTTCCAACTCTTTTCTTTTAGCAGCAAAACCATTCATTGATCCCACTGTTATAATAAAGTAAAATAATTTTTTTAAAAATCTACAAATCAAACTGAAGAGTATTCAGAAGCTAGTACTATACCCAGTTTTCTAAGTGTGAAAGACTTATTTTTATTAATTAAATCGTGAGTTAATCCCAAATGTTTACTCAAAAGGTACAGAAAAGGAATTTGAGTCCTATAATTCCAGATTAACATTCCAGATGTCCACAATTTTTATAATTACTTTAGACATATTTAGAGAAAAGGAAAAAAACAGCCACAAACCAATCTGAAATAAAGGCACTTTCTTTGCCTGGAAAGAATGAAGGCAATTAAAGAAAATGTATTTCCTTTCTTGTATTTTTAAGGGCTCTGAATAAACATCAAGTTAATTGCAAAAGTTGTGAGAAAAAGAAGTCAGGAGATATCTAGATAAGTATAATGAAAAATGAAATCATGCTTCTTTTTTTCCCCCCCCCCAAGCAACAAAGAAGCACATAGGGAAGGATGATCTAGTTGACAGAACACCTGTACTTCCAAGACAGATCTGACAAGACCAAGAGCTCTTCAAGACTTTAAGGTGATACGCTAAGAAGGAACTTGTCCTTGTATATTATTAACTGGCTCAACAATAAATAGGAAGTTGTTAGTTTTTACAAGGAATGGAAGCTTTCAGAGAAGCCTTAAATGAATGTTCTGCTTACTACATGCTCCAGAAAAAGGGTAAGCACTAATGTCACTGAATTTACCATAGAGAAAATTTATCATGTCAAACCCAACAGTTAGAGAAGAGCTACATAATGCTGAATATTGGAGAAATAATGGAAGGAAGATGTCTTTCTCTGATCCAGATGTGAAAAAAGGGACCAGTCCCCAACAGGGCACTGCCAGGAAAACCATTTACTATCTCCCCTTGTGCAGATATGAAAATTGAGATGATTTGGTTTATATGCTTTCAACCACTAAGTGTACCTAGAGGCAAGTTCCTTTAGTGCAAAATAGAATACAATAGAATACACCAGGTTGGAAGAGACCTTCAAGATCGTCGTGTCCAACCCATCAACCAATCCAACCCACCTAAACAACTAAACCATGGCACCTAGCACCCCGTCAAGTCTCCTCCTGAACACCTCCAATGATGGTGACTCCACCACCTCCCCGGGCAGCCCATTCCAATGGGGAATCACTCTCTCTGTATAGAACTTCTTCCTAACATCCAGCCTAAACCTGCCCTGGCGCAGCCTGAGACTGTGTCCTCTTGTTCTGGTACTGGCTGCCTGGGAGAAGAGACCAACCTCCGCCTGTCCACAACCTCCCCTCAGGTAGTTGTAGAGAGCAATAAGGTCACCCCTCAGTCTCCTCTTCTCCAGGCTAAGCTACCACAGCTCCCTCAGCCTCTCCTCATAGGGCTTGTGCTCCAAACCCCTCACCAACTTCGTTGCCCTTCTCTGGACATGTTCCAGCAAGTCAACATCCTTCCTAAACTGAGGGGCCCAGAACTGGACACAGTACTCAAGGTGCGGCCTAACCAGTGCAGTGTACAGGGGCAGAATGACCTCCCTGCTCCTGCTGGCCACACTGTTCCTGATGCAGGCCAGGATGCCATTGGCCTTCTTGGCTGTCTGGGCACACTACAGGCTCATGTTCAGCCTACCATCAACCACTGTAACCTCACACATCATGCAGCTGTATGTAATTGCAGGGACCAAGCATCAGCTTCTCTTAGAAGCCAGAGTGGTAAAGACTATGCAGAAATCTCTCAAGCCACCTGAGATTGGCACTGCTTTTATTCAGTCCTGACATCAAAAGATGCCAGCAAGAATCTCATCCCCTTGGGTGCAGGGATTCAGACAAAGGTCTGCCTTATACAGTCAAAGATTAGGCAAAAACACTAAGCCTTTGGAAGCGCACTGGCGCTTAAAACAGCACACATGTTAATCAAGGAATTTGGGGATTATGACTTTGGTATTCGGATTACATTAGACACTATATCCATAGACCTCACCTTTTTGACTATGATTGTTAGTACACATCAAATGAAATTGAAACCTTCTGCTTAAGCCCATGTACACTGGTGTATAGATAGTGGTAAGAAACATTTACTGTTGCACAAATACTCATATAATAGTTTCTAAAACTGGATTTAACTCCTCAAGAAAGATCATTTTAGTCACTGCTTTCAGAGGCATTTTCACATATCTGTTCAAGTATCTGGAAGTCAACAGAACTAATGGAAAAGAATAAATAAAACTGAAACCACCACAGTTGCTAAGAATCAAACAGGTTCACATTTAGAAAATGGTTTATAATTCTGACTACTCCCTTACACCAGCAGAACCGTGAGGATAACAAGGATGATCAGAAACCTAGAATAGCTTCCTGGAGGGAACCAACTCAACAGACATGGGCTCCTCATCTTAGCAACAATGAAGGTTTATGGGATTATAAATGTAACAGAGCAGATTATTTATCATCTATCTAATCAGCCAACAAAGTAATTTTTCTTACTCATACTATCACAGCTGGCGTATTTATAAAAAGTAAAACATAAACCCAAACCAGAACACAACAACATCAAAAAATCACCAAAAGATTTTCCATGGATTTCATAATTAAGTTGGGGAACTCCCAGGAACAAAACTACTGTAGATGCTAAAGCATAAATACACACCCAAAAGATCATAGATTTATGGTATGGCACTTCAAAATACTTTCACAGAAGAACAATTAAAAAACAAACAAATAACAACAAAAAAGCCAACCAACATACTCACCCACCCCCAGATTATAACACTGAAAGAAATTCTGGAATTACAGGAAGCTATAAACCAGGAGGAATCCTCTTATGCTTGTTATGTTCCTTAACTAAATATCCCACAACTGGAGGAAATCAGATCAGATGGATTTTTTCTCCATTTCTATACTCTTACAGTAATTCTTCATTACAGTTTGAAGGAGCTGACATATTACTCTTTGATCCTTCTTTTTTAATGATTTAATGATGTCTGTACAATTAGTCAGTCCCATCCCTGTTCTTTTAAGAGACGTTATAAGCAGATGTGTTAGCTCCAAGTCATCTCACTTAATATAAAACTGAGGAATTTTGAAAAAACAGACTAAATCTCCACTCAGGTTACATATGAGAAAATCTTTATCAGATACTACAACTACTCTCATATTATTAAGACAGATGAGTTTCTTCTCTGCCTAATTCACATGCCATTTATTATGTTTCTAATAACATGCCTGTGCTCTTATGTTTGAGAGGACTTCTCACTAAGCATCCTCAAAGTTATCATCTTCCTTCAATGTTTACCCAAAGCTTTATAGTTACTTGAATCCCAATTCTTAATTTCTATTGAAAAAGACTTAATTTTTCTTTGGGTTCACCTTCCAATGAACTTCTTTAGAAGAATACACACAGTTATTAAAGGGGATAATATGTAGCTAGCCACACATACTAAAATCCACAGTGAGCAAAATTCTCAACCAAACCACATGGATTTTTTTTTTTCCAATCATTTACTGACATTACAGTAAAACAGGTTTCCTTGTGAACTGCTTATTAAGTTGCCTTCCTTTGGAAGAAAAGCAAAAATCAACACAACTAAAATTATTCCCCCCAAACAAAACAGCACAACGCCATATGGCTATCAGCAATGATAACACAGTAAACACACTTTTAAGTTCACTTTATTTTCTCTAGTCTTGAATACCAAAAGTATCTGTATCTGTAAAGATGTTAGTCTAAAAAGAACACAAATGTAGAGAAGTTACATGACTGTGAATAAAAGATGGTTTATTCCTTCCCTCCAACAGGCTGGAACCTACAGCACATTTTCTCTACTCCATATAGTCAAATGAACTCTCTATTGCTATAAATCTATCTGTTTTCTTCCACACTTAAGCAACTTTTTCTTGAATAATGTAATCTAACTTAAGATTTTGAGACAGCCTAACAAGAAGAAAATCATTCTCCATCACAAACTGGGCCATCTATCAAACAACTCATCAGTGTACAGTAGCCCATACATGTTTTCACAATTACAATTATTTTGCAACCCCTCCTTGCTCTTAATAGGACTGCACTCAGAATCACAGAATTGCTGAGGCTGGAAAAGACCTCTGAGATCATCAAGTCCAGCCTATGACATAATACCACAACATCAGCTAAACTATGCCACCAAGTGGCACATCAATCTTTTCTTAAAGACCTCCAGTGATGGTGACTCCGCCACCAACCTGGACAGTCCATTCCAGTGCCCAATCACCCTTTCTCAAAATACTGTATTTGCTTAAAAAACTACCATGAGGACTATAGAAAAAGAAGAGCTAGAATTAAAAAAACTGCAGCTTCTTCTATGGAATAATATGGAAAATAAATGACTACTCTTCCATCCAAAGAACATAAAACTGAGTATGTACAAGACTACAGTAGTAATGAATTGATAAAAATGACAGAATTAAAGAAAGTGTTTAAAGGGAACAGATCATATTGCTAGTGTTGCGAAGTCACAAGGTGAGTTTTGTAACACTTCGTTGTCAGGAACAAACATAGGAAACTTTGGCTCACAGACACCAGCTATAAAATAAGAACAGGCTGTACAGTGCAACAGTATAGAAAGTAGCAGTTAGAACAACAGGAACATCAATCAGATTTAGTCCTCCTGATGACAGCACCACAACTAGCCTACAAGCAGGTGACTCAAATCACCATGAAAAGCACTGAAAGCAAACAGAAAGAAATCCTGCCTGCTCCTAGTTCCCATTTGGTATTTGTTAGCCATAACAGCACAGTGGAAAGAGCTGTCAGTTCCTTCTCTTGAGTGTCAACATGCAGCTGGGTTTCCAGGCAAGCCACCCATGCTGTGCTATGCCATGGAGGGGCCTGCCATCAGGCATGATGGGCTAGAGGTACTGAGACACTGCGTAGCCTCACCAGTACCCAAATCTAAAGGTAGCAGAGTAGGAATGAAGGTCTGTCGACAAGGTGGTAACAGTTAAGCTACTCCTACTCTAAAAAACATCATGCCCTACAACTAGGTTCAGTCAATCACAAACTGTACTTTCTGCCAGGTTAGTAATATTCTTGAGCATTTAACAGATCTGTAGGATGACCTAGTTATTTCAATAACTATAATTAGAATTAAAACTATGAAGACTATTACAACACAACTTTTCCAGTAGTTAGGAATGACAACAAAATTGCAGTAATTAAGAATAAAAAGCTATGCATCTGCACAACATATCTGCAGGCACAGCACCTAACCAAACCGGTAATGCTCCAGACAAGACTTTAACAGTAAGGTCTTGTTATTACTTGTTCTAATATCATTATTTGCTCATACCTGTTTGGCTTTACATACTTTGTTTACCACTCCAATAAAACTGGAGTGATGAACAGCTTCCAATACAGACAGGCAGAGTCAAGTTTGACTTAAAGGAAACAAACATACACTTCAGTACAAGTTGGTTTTGTTGTTGGTTTGGTGTTTTGTTTTTTTAACGTTGCATGTATTAAAACCTGCTTTTATTTACATCTCAATGCGAGGGAGTTTTCCTAATGACCTTGACTTGAAGACTCCTCTCTTAAAACACAAGACTACTGAAAATGCTTTCCTTTTCAGAGCAATAGTCCAATTAAGAGGCTTCAGATATCAAAATACTCCAATGTTTTCATGTAAACCACTAGAGTTTAAAAGAAGTATTTTAAGACTTTCATGAATTTTGCATAATTATGCAAAAATTGTAACAATTGTTTAATATTAATTATATAGATACCACATATATAATATTCCAATAAGATGTATACATACAAATAACATTTCAAGGATGACACTGTTTCCCCAAGTCAGTGTATTTTGTCAAGCTTCTTTTGTACTTTACAGAAACCAAACAGTTTGAAAAGCAAATGAATCCTTGCAACTAAAATGTCTTTAAACAAGAGGACAGAAATGTAGCTGTCAAACCTGATACGAGTTATCAGGCCTGAAATCTTTTATCTATGTCCAGAGCAGATTTTACTGATTTCTATCAAGGCTAATACCCCAATTCCACGCTTTTAGCTTTATACAGAAGATCTCCACGTTTTTATAAACATCCTTAAAGGCATGTTTATGCAACAGAATAAAGTCTCAGTCTGAACTCGCTGGCAAGTAATTAGTCTAGAAGCGTTTAAATAAACCAAGTTTGTAAGCATTTTAAAGAATACTAGTTTAGTAAACTATGCAGCCAGTTTACATGTGTTCTGTCTAGGAGTCAAAAGCAAACGGTTTTGATCACCCAAATATTCACATTCCCTAAAGCAGTAAGCATTTTTTAGGTTATATCTGGATGAGTACGTATTTATCTACTTTATGCACCTACCTAACATGCTGCATCTATGGATCATTAAATTACTTGCTGTCAGCCCACAGTAATGAGAAAGACCAACTTTGTAGTTACTGTTCCTGCCTTCAGTGATGGCAAACTTCTCTGGACTTGAAGATCAAAGAAAAGCACTTTTCAGAGGAAGTGAAGGCCTCAGCTTCCTCAAGACGAATGTAGAGAAACTGGAAATTTGTCATTGTTAAGACAAAATAATTCATAGCATGCACTACAAAATTCCCAAATAAGTGAGGCAAATCAGCCTACCATATGTAGAACTGGTCTGTTAGTTGTGGCTAGAGCTGCTATGAGTCATATCATAGCCTGGCTTAAAAAGAACCTTAAAAATCAACCCAGGCTCCACAAACAAACTTCTGCTTTCCCCTCTCAAACTCTTCTTCATGGTGAGGGGCTGAGAGTGGACATCAAACATTTTTGGAGCTGGACAAACTACAGTCACAAAGCAGCAAAATATTTTCAATTAAAGCAAACAGGCAGTGGAGACTTAAACTTTGGTGACAACCAACATTTTTCAGAGGCAAAGAAACATCAAACATTTAACATTTATGAGTAATTCCATTGCAGCTATAAGTTGTACTGGGTCAGAAGATAGGTGAAAAATTAAGTGTATTATTGTTCAGGGGAAAAAAAAAAAAAAAAAGCTAGATTGCAAGCAGCACAGCATCACAGAACTCAAAGCAAGTACAAATGCCTTTATCTTCCTAAAGCGTGCTTCACCCAGAAGATAAAAGACCAAAGAATCCAGAATGTTCTGAAACGGACTTCCTGAAATGGCATTAACAAAGAGTACTGTAGTCTCATGCATATGTACCTTTATTTTATTTTATTTTTTAATTAAAAAAAAAATAAATTTCCAAACAAACAGAAACCCTACCCAAAATTCCGGTATTCAGAAACCTTAGTAAGGCAATTAGATAAACGTGAAAAGCAGGCACACTAATACAAACAGCTGTAGTGTCTTCTGTGCTTGACAGAAGTATATAAATTCGTAACAATGCGATTTCTTTCACACACTGGCAACTGAGTGCTTCTGAAAGATGAAAAATGAAAGCAACTAAATGAACCAGCTAAACCAATTGGCCTAAAGCCTCAGCGTGACACTGGAATCAAGTACACAACTTCTTCTCATGAAACAGGGAAAGTGGCAAGTAAAGGGAAAAATACTTCATATAGGACATTTCTGAAAGACTAAGTTTATTCATTAGTCTTTCTTCGCCTTTATGAAAAGGAAGCCTCTTTTGTTATTATAAATGCTGCAACCAACAAGATTTGTATGGTATTCTACAAATGCACATAGACATGACACTATGGGATATGGTTTAATGGTCATGGTTGTGTTGGGTTGACAGCTGGACTTCATGATCTTAGAGGTCTTGTCCAGCCAAAACGATTCTGTGATTCTATAATACAAAAAGGCACTTACTTTTTAATCTTTTTTCTTTAATATAAATACATGAACCTGTTTGAGTCTGTTTTTCCTCTTGTTTCAAAGGAAAAAAAGCATCTTCTCTTGAGCTCAAGGAAAATGTATCACCTATTTCACCAAACATGGGTTAACTTTTTAGCATATATTTGCTATAAATCCTCTATGGGCAGTGATGCATTAAGGGCCATCCAGTCATGTACCAACCTACAAGCTATACTGCAGATTTTGTGATGCTTTTCCCTGTTAATGCAATTCTGAACCAACGCCTCAGCTTAATTAGGTCAGTGGATAGGACTTTACAGGCAAAACATACTGGGCAATCTGTTTTGGAAAACAGATCTGCATCTCAGCACTTTTTTGGAGAAATGGCTCTTGGCTCTGTAGCTAAGGGGAAATTACAACCGAAAAACTGCCACAGCAGAGTCTTCCACATAAGACTGCTCTGCAGTTTCAGATACAATTGCATGCAGTATCAGTGCATACTTTTTCACATACTATTAAGCACCTATGTTTCCACCCCAGTTCAGAATATTCTTTATACAGGTAAAAAATCAACACAGAATTTGTTAACTTTTGAAGTCTTCCATTAATCAGAGCAAAAAAATTAAAGTGCTGTAACAACATGTATCTATATGGAATTTTGGAAAGAATTTGAATGCTAGAATTGAATGAAGCCTGGTAGAGGGATTCTAGCTAAGGCTTTTGCAGACTTGTTTGTAAGTGCAAGGAAGAACTGGAACCTGCATTTTAAAACCCACTTTGTTCCAGAAAGCATTAAATACAAATGTCTGAGTGATCTGTTTGCAATATTAATATAAATAAACACATATGAAAAAAGATAAAACCATTCAAGCAGAGTTCTGGTCTTACAGGTAGTGAGAAGAAAAACCATGTGGGGCTGGCATAAGCTTTAGTTTTTACACAACATATGGAAGCATTAACAGAATTTTATAGAACCTGTACAATGTATCAAAATTTAATCAAAAAACCCCACTGGAAGTAATGAATCAATGAGAAACAAGTAAATTGCTAAAATATAACTACTTATTTGTTCATGATGAACACTGAACTGGCAACTTACATGCTCTCTTTATTCCTGTGAGACTCAGAAATCTGTGCTGGAAATGACAATTAAAAACTACATTTTTAGTTTAAGTTCCTCCTAAGAATTCTGTTCGGGTAACACCAGTAGTTCAGTCTGCTGATGTGAATTAGTATCAAACAGTAAATACCTAACCAAACCAACTTCTAAATCTTCTTACTCAAACACTTCAGTTAACTGATGTTGAGAGGAAAGGTTAAAAAAATAAATAAATCCTTAAATAGATGGAAAGCACAAACAAGCAGACTTTAAATACCAAGGTATCTGAAATCCTCAGATGTGGAAAACAAGAGCTAACAGTTGGGGGGAAAAAAAAAAAAAATCCATCCCATCAACTGTCTATATTTGCAAATGAAGAGTAAAGATAATCAAATTTGTGCATTATGTTAGCACTATTATCAACTTTAAATCTACTCTTCAGGGGTTTTTTTTTGAAACAAAAGATTTTAAAACAAATTTATTTTATGCCTGTTCCTTCCAGATAGGTCATCTACAAGGTATTTGTACAACATACTTTCAGAAAAACTTCACATCAAAACTGATAGCCCTGGTAGTCTTAAATCCTCAAATTTAACACCTTAAATTGACTGTTAGTGATGAGTAATGGTTTCATAAAGTAACTTAGAATAATTTAATGAAATCTCGAGAACAAACAAGGTTGCCAAATCATACAAATTATTTACAGCTAAGATGCAACACACTTGTTTTTAGAAAAGTAAGCCTCTTCCCCAAAATTTTAGCAAGCACTAAAAAAATATTTAATCTGATAATCTGTTTAAAGACCCTAGAAAATACACTCTGACTTATATCCTAGCAAAGGCATATACACGTATTTTACCATGCTTGTACATATCTTAAGGTAACATTTTCTGTTTTACTAATAAAAGATGACTGAGGAAGAAGTGTGCCACACTTTAAAGAGCTAAATTGTAGCACCGCTAATGAATATAACTAACATGTGAAGATTAAGTAACAAATTTTGTTCTACCATTCTTGCAGAACACAGGAATCCTTTCTTGTGTGCAGCAGCAATCTAAACAGAATACAAATGTCTTTACTCTGTGACTGTTGAACACAAGATATCCTAGCTGCAACAACATATTTGCACATTCTAATCTTTTCAGAAGACTACCAAGTATTAAAATCTTCTCTAGACTGGGATTTTAATTATTCTACTATGGTTTTATAAGGGGAAAAATAGACTTTTAAAGCCATCTGGATTAAAGCCAACTATTACGACAAGTAAACAGATCACAGGTCATGCTACTCATGCTCTGCCACAGTAAAACAGTGGTTATCACACCTGAAACTTTCAATATTAATAGTCACTTCCACAAATTTGAGAAGTGTGAATGAAGTACAAGCTAAAAAAGTAGTTAATATTTTTCCTTCTAGATTTTAGAAAGTTAGCTACTAACATCTGTCTATATTTAACTGCATGCTGCAATACATTGTTGCTACACGAACAAGTTAACTACTGGCAGGTTTAAACAAGCAAGAGAGCAGGAGAAAGTACAAGGATAGTATTTAAAACTTCAGAGAAAAACAATCCCAACAGAAACCTGAACAGACTTACCACGGATTCTGTTCTTCCAACAACAGAAAACCACATTTTGATCTCCGGGACTACAGATCCTTGAAAGAAAAAAAACAATTCTCCACTTCTCTTTCAGCCCTCAACAGCAACCACCACTCTAGTCTGCTGGATTTTCCAAGAAGATAACTCAGAGCTGGATGCTACGACACAGTGCAGCGTTTATCAACATCAGCTATAACCAATACAATATTCAGACTCTTATGTAATCAGCTATGCTGTTCTGATTTCCATTGACTTTAGAGGTTTTATTAAACTTCAGAAACTGCTAGGGAAAAAATAAAAGGGAGCCTGTTTGTACAAAAGACAAAACCCCTCCAAATTAAACAGGAAGTAATGTGCTGGCCCACAGATGGCTGAGAAGTCACATGTGAAAGCCCCAAAAAAGCGATATATTTTTAAAGTAAACTGCATGCGCAGTCTGCTTCCAAATCATCTGGATTTCATAAAAACTTAACCACAATGTGGTTAGGAGTCAGGCAGCTTTTAACATCGAAACATCTTTCAGGGTTAGAGCAACCAAAGTCTGCACACAACCTCAAAAAGCAATACTGTTCCTCATGCCTGACCACTCCTACCAACCACATTTCCATATACCTATTACCAAAGCTACTGCTAATAAATTTACAGGAATATTATTGCAAGAAAATATGCAACACCTACAAAAAAGCTAGAACAAATTACCTTTCTGGATAGCATCTGAAGCGATACAATTTAGCTCTAAATCAAAATCCGTGCGAGGTACTGAGTTTAAGAAACGCTGTTCAGTATATTCCTGATTTTAAAACAAAACCCAACAGAACCCAAACAAATGCAACACTGTTTACAGTGCTCTGGCAGCTAACAGTTGTTTCATAACTAAACTTGTTTTCTCTGGTATGTATGCATATAGTGTACATGTTTACTACACGGCTGCTGGAAGGGGCTGTCCTGCCTCTGAACACACCCTTACAGCACAGTGAGGTGCACCATTTCATATGTAGCATTTAAAGGCAGACCTTTAAAACCCCTGTTTCACAGCTACTCATATTTTACTTAATTTAAATTACCACTCTTCAGTATTTCACCTGTTATTAGGCAACAAGAGGATCAAATACAAGGTTTCTCAATGACCTTATATTTACATACACTCCTTGACTCACCTTCAGTTTTGGTTTTTTTATATGAATGTCAATGTGTTTGCAGCCACCTACTACCAGAATCTATTGTAAGAACAAGCAGGTGCAGAGCATTTCAGTGAAAGCTGCATTGCTTCTCTGTTTCTACAACATAAGTTTCAACTCAAGATGTGTTTTTTTACTGCAACAGAGGTGTGACAATCACTTGGTAATCAACATTTGTTGGGGAAGGGATATGTAAGGTATGGTATCTGACTTGCCCTTTAAAAATCTTAACTGGCACAGCCTATGTATAAAACCCTGAACATTAATAAAAGCTCAAATTATAAATGCTGAGATGTTTCCTCACAAATAAGCATGGATTACTGGGGAAGTGTGTATTTTTTGCAGTGGGTAGAAGAAAGAAAAGCAGTCAGAAGGAATAACTTTTCTTTATGATCTGAGTTGGTCCATTTCATCCCTCTCTAGAATATCACCAACCCACATTTTAACAAATTTCACTCAAAGCCAGTGACAGGTATGAAGGGTGCATTGAGACTTAACGAGCAGGGCAAGTCAGCACTGATATGCAAAGGCATTCTCATAGCATAATACTGAGAGCAACTATTTTGTCACATCATAGGAAAAAAAAAACCCAAACTGTTTTCCTAACCAAAGCCAAATAGATTTAGTGTTGTCTTCCACTGGGTGGAGTAGGGCCACCTGTTGACCAGCTGCTGCACTTTCTTTTATTACAGCACTTTTGAAGGACCCTAGAAACCAGCAGTTCAATAACTGTTACTGAGTCACGAATGAAATGGGGATCCTGTGCATGGCAGCAATAAATGATTATTTCTGAAAATGACTAGAATTTTAATTTATTCAGCTATAAGGCACATTCTTATGGACATTCGATAACCAGCCTTTTGCTACTAAAAAAAGTTAGAAAAACACTAATCTATTCTCACACTTGCCTCTCCCTCGTATTTCAGGCATTCCATCCAGTTAATGGTTAGAAACTTTCAACAAATAGTCTACTGGACTTCTTCCATTTTCCTCAGCCAAAGGGAAAAACAAGGCCTTCAATTTCCATACTGGTAAAACTTACGTGAATTAAGACATGTCATTAATAAAAGTCAAGAAGATAGGAACAGAAGAAAAAATCCACCCAGGATTGCAAGCTCACAGTCAGTCAATTCTCAAATGTGTTCTGCTCTGTTGAGATTGAGAAAATGAATGCCTGCATACTATTCCTACTCTGTTGTTTTGGGTTTTTTTAATGAAGCCTATTATGGGAAAAACATGCTATTAATTACAATAAGCAACTTCAAACCCCTTGAAGTAACACCTTCAAAATAATCTTATTTAGCTACTACAGCAACTTCTTTCAACACTTTCAAAGCAAGATGATTATTTCTATGCACTGAATACTCTGCTGACTTGAAAGTAAGCAAAAGTTTCTATTCTGCATACGCTGAACGTAAAATCTCTCTCTTATTTCAGATTAAGATTCAAGACGACCATTTTTCAAAAAACCCCAGAATTCCAGTATTGCACCAAGGACACAGCAGCAAGATTAAATGTAGTCACTGCATGAAACAGTGTTTCTGCAACTGTGCTGAGAGGAAGCTGCTGCTTCCATCACTGATCACATTAAAGAAATCATGAGATAGACTAAACTTGTAAAGTTCAAGCTTACACACTGTCCAGTAGGCACTGCTGCATAGCGCTAATGGAAATTCAGAGTATCAGTTGTTAAAACAACATGTAGAAGTCAGCCAGCTCCACTGAAAAGAGAAACTTTACCTCCTGTTATATCCTGCTTCTCTCTCTGAGAAATCAGATTTCACAGTTTAAAGTGAAAAAAGGCAAATTATTTCCACTGCACATTTGGACACATTCAACAGAAATGCAGATGGCAATCAGTAGTCTAATGCATATACAATCTGATGGATGTCAAAACTTTCTTCCCAAATTTTTAACCAACTACACAAAATTAAGATTAGAATATTGAGTTACCTTTTTCAAATCCTGAATAGTTTCCTCAATAACTACTGACTGTTAGCAATATAAACCTGACACCTGAGGTTCCTTTACAGATATCAGAAATAATTTTTAAAAAGCTGATAACCATCCAAGATGATAACTTCAAGAACGGACTGTAAAATGACCAAAGTTGTAGAAAGGAAAATAGTGCCATTTAGAAGCAATCAGCTATGTGAGATAGAAGCAGTAAAATAATCATGTTTTCAGCCCGTGTACTAAGTGCCAAGGACAACAAGAGCATTCTGAAGTTCCGTGTACTACACTGTGAAAGAAAAACTTGTTCTACCTGTTGTACAGCACATAGTTACAAGAACTTTTGGATATCACTGGTGTATAATTTATAAGAAGCTTAAAACTTAAAGGTTATGCCTGCTATGTGACCTAGTTAATAAAGCAAACCCAACCAACTAGTAGAGTCCTCCACCTGGTGGCTGGAGTTGCATGTGCATTCTATACATTATTATCTACTGCTGCTGAGAGTAGCATACACGACAATTTTGTCAAGTTAGGGCAGGAGGCCTGGCCTACCCTCCTTCATCAAGATACTTAAGCTGTAGCTTTGTACTTAAAAGAAGCAAAACTACGTCATACATGCATCTGTTCAGTATGATGCACACAACAAACTTAAGGGAAATTGATTTTTTTTTCCATTAACATTTACCACAGTAGGCTGATTAAAAAATAAAAGAAAGAAAGAAAAGAAAATAACAAGAGCTTTTTTTCAGTAACACTTCAACTGACTTCCATACCTTGGCAGCAACAATGCTCAGGCCCATTCCATTTTGTTTTTTTAGTGTTACAGTGATAATTTCAGGTTCTTTCCTCAGAGGCTGAGCCTATCAAACAGGGAAGGGTAAAGGAGAAAAAACAAGGGAAGAAAAAAAGCCATGAATTCATATTCACTGTCAAGCTAAGAATATTACTGGGTAAAACAGTTCATCTGCACTCAAAACTAAACTATTAGTGCAACAGCAGATCTCACATCCTAAACAGTATGTCTGGTACTCCACGTTAATTCTCCAGTATTTGATTAATATGTATTCACATTATCACATACTACATCTGTGTTATGAACACTGCTGAAGTTTCGAATTCTACCCGTTGTTTCTCCTCTGATTCACAATTCAAAATGTAACAGCTGTATAAAACTGCAGTAACATTTAATGAAAACTGAATTTCAGACTCAGTAGGCCCCTGTTAGAAAGGGGAGGGTGATCTAAATGGAGCTCAGTTTTTAGTGTTGCATCTAAAAGATGGTAATTCTGCAATGATATTAAGAGACCAATTAATTTCAAAACAGACTTATAGCCATGAAAGGAAAAAAGAAAGGGAAAAAAAAAAGGGAGAAGGACAAAAAAGGGAGAAGGACAAAAAAGGGAGAAGGACAAAAAAGGGAGAAGGACAAAAAAGGGAGAAGGACAAAAAAGGGAGAAGGACAAAAGGGAGAAGGACAAAAGGGAGAAGGACAAAAAGGAAGGAAAAAAGGGAGAAGGACAAAAAAGGGAGAAGGACAAAAAAGGGAGAAGGACAAAAAAAGGACAAAAAGGGGAGAAGGACAAAAAAGGACAAAAGGGAGAAGGACAAAAAGGGAGAAGGAGAAGGAAAAGGGAGAAGGACAAAAAGGGAGAAGGACAAAAAGAAGGACAAAAAAGGGAGAAGGACAAAAAGGGAGAAGGACAAAAGGGAGAAGGACAAAAGGGAGAAGGACAAAAGGGAGAAGGACAAAAAGGGAGGGAGAAGGACAAAAAGGAGGGAGAAGGACAAAAAAAAAGGGAGAAGGACAAAAAAGGGAGAAGGACAAAAAGGGAGAAGGACAAAAAAGGGAGAAGGACAAAAAAGGAGAAGGACAAAAAAGGGAGAAGGACAAAAAAGGGGAGAAGGACAAAAAGGACAAAAGGGAGAAGGACAAAAAGAAGGAGAAGGACAAAAAAGGGAGAAGGACAAAAAAGGGACAAAAAGGGAGAGAAGGACAAAAAAGGGAGAAGGACAAAAAAGGGAGAAGGACAAAAAAGGGAGAAGGACAAAAAAGGGAGAAGGACAAAAAGGGAGAAGGACAAAAAAGGAGAAGGACAAAAAGGGAGAAGGACAAAAAAGGGAGAAGGACAAAAAAGGGAGAAGGACAAAAAAGGGAGAAGGAGAAAAAAAAAAGGGAGAAGGAGAAAAAAAAAGGGAGAAGGAAAAAAAGGGAGAAGGAAAAAAAGGGAGAAGGAAAAAAAGGGAGAAGGAAAAAAAGGGAGAAGGAAAAAAAGGAGAAGGAAAAAAAGGGAGAAGGAAAAAAAGGAGGGAGAAGGAAAAAAAAAAGGAGAAGGAAAAAAAAAAAGGGAGAAGGACAAAAAAGGGGAGAAGGACAAAAGGGAGAAGGACAAAAGGGAGAAGGACAAAAGGGAGAAGGACAAAAGGGAGAAGGACAAAAGGGAGAAGGACAAAAGGGAGAAGGACAAAAGGGAGAAGGACAAAAGGGAGAAGGACAAAAGGGAGAAGGACAAAAGGGAGAAGGACAAAAGGGAGAAGGACAAAAGGGAGAAACAAAAAAAAGAAACAAAAAAAAAAAAAAAAAAAAAAAAAAGCCAATCACTTCTAAAAACTCTGGAATTCAAATACAGCCCAAGCCTCTACATCCGCTTGGTTACTTTTTGTATCTTTGCAACACTGCCAGTTCTCTCTAGTCAAAATGTTTTCATCAGTCTTCATTAACTGAAACACATAAGTTAAAGCTCCCTATTTTATGTTCATATTAAATCCTAACTACAAGTTCCACATGACCCATGACAAAGTTAAAGCGTAAGCAAAGGAAATTAATTTTTAAAACACTGAACTTTTTTTTTATTAATTCCAAGTATTAGGAAAAGAAGTAATTTTTTCAGCTAGGAGTATTCTAGCACTCCTGTGCCAAGGATGGCAGAAGAGCAGAATCTGTTCCTATGCTATTTAGGATTTTTTCCATTAATTTAAATAGAAATATAATTAAACTAAGTCAATTAAAAAAAAAAAAAAAAAAAAGGCCAAAACCAACACAAAATGACACAATGGAAGCACCAAGCCACTGGGAAAATAACTTTGTCATTAGCCTAAGAATTTCTGTCTTGGTCTAAGAATAAAGAAATTCAGTGAAAATTTGAGGACTGCCTAGCCTGGGCAATTCCTCAGGCTATCAAAAGAAAAAGAACAGTGACAATAGTTTTGGTTTGGGTTAAAAAAAAAAAAAAAAGATAAAAGATAAAAATCAATCAAACAAAAAAGCAACCCCAAAATCTCATCGGTATGGAACATTTACATAGTATTTAGATTATGTAGACATGTTACACCAAGAGGCAATTTGTGAACCAGCGTTTAGAGTATTGCTTAGACACCAAGGCTGAAGACTTTTAGAACTCTCAAGCTTAGTACATTAAATTAACATGCATGCATTAGATGAGGTTATTTCAACAGCCTCACAAGGTTTTCATTCCCATGGATGACCAAAGTAGTAACATCCACTCGTCTTGCATTTCTTTATCAAGCCTTTTTAAGTAAGACTGGCCAAAACTGTTTTAGCTTTTTCTTAGTATGAGGAACTGCAGTTACCTAGTGTAACTTCAAATTATGTTTGTTTCCACTAGCTCTAAAAAATTATTTCTTTAGAGCAACAAAGGGAAAAGGACAAGCATCATGCCTTAAAAAATGCCTCTGCTATATTTTCCTCAGTCAAATGGACATTTACCAAGATACCAAGTCTACAGATCCCAGCTTACTGGTTCAAGACTGGGCTCTGCTATATCATACAGATGTAGGAGATGTGCTCCTCTGTAAACATCTTCATTAGGTCTCCACATAATGTCATTCAACTAATGTCAAGTTCTGAACAGAGTACATGAAGCTTTCAAGTCCTGAAAAGTGAAGGACCAGTATTTTTCATAGCAAGCCTTCACAAAATTATCTAATTCCATGTTGGCCTTCTTGATTTCATTGAAACACTAATCAGAAATATGAAGCGATTTCTCTTTATTTGTGCTGCAAATTTGATATTCTTGGTTATAAGATTAAAAAAAAACACCCCAAAACCAAACACACAAAAAAGCACCCCCAAAAAAACCCAGGCAAAAAAAAAACCCAACCACCCCACACCAGAAAAACCCAACAAACAACCACCAAACCAAGCCCAAACAAAACACAAACACAAAAACCCACCACAACTGACCCAAAATAAAACCACATCACAAAACAAACACTGAACTAAAAATCAAAAACACCCCAAAAATCAAAACAAAAAAACCAAACACCAAACTAAACTAGGGGGAAAAAAGAAAAAAAAAAAAATCAAGGAAAAAAAAGTGCCACTTTATACTGAGGTGAAACACTTAAAGAAGTATGATGAAAACTAAAGAATATTTCCTAAAAAATTAGCAGAAAAAAACCCCAAAGCAAATAACCCCAGATTACAACATAACTAAACGGTTAGTCAGTAGCTGCCAGTTTATAAATAAAAGCAGCCTGCAGTTCCATTCATATTACAAGTAACTCACAGATACATGTCTATATATGTTTTTGCCTGTGTTTAAAAGGAATTTCTTCACCAGTTTAAAACAACCCTGACTTACAAAAAAAATCTGCAAATAGTTCCTCAAATTCACTAAATCACTGATGAGCTACATGCTTAATGATGAAGTCTTTTCTTCAGGATTAAAACTCATCATACAAAACACCCTGACTCTCCAAGACGAATGTTGAGAATTATTCACCGAATCAATACTTACTAGCTCAGCATTCTCATGTGACAAGTGACTTTCATAGTCTGCACCTTCAAAGTATATTGTCCACGTGCCTGGTGACCGTGGATGAGGTGTTAGTCTACAAAAACCTAAACGAGAAAATAACATCAACATAGTTATGGTGTGAAATTTTACTTTTATTACTCCTTTATTTAAGGAAATACCTTCTAGCAGTACTTATCTTTTTATTGTATGCTGAATCTTGCATATTAAATGCCATTATGTGCTCCACTGCAATTTTATGGTACCTACAGAATCCTACAGTTCTGTAGCTGCTATTCTGAGAAACACATGTACAAGGTCGTAGAAAACTCTTTGGTGGCAAAATACTGCTTGTACAAACCAGACTCGAGAGATATGAAACACCAAGTCAATATTCAGAATCCAAGCCACCAGAGCTGAGTAAGACAGACCATTCTGCTTTGCAGAGTTTACCTGACCAGTCTCAGCATAGATTTCGCAGAGATGAAAGTTTTGCCTGGACTCGTTACTTTTTTAATGTGACTATTCAATTAAAAGTAGTTTATTTGATTGGGAGTTTATAATTGTTATGTTAATTAAGCAATCCCTAGAATGTTGGGAAAAAGAAAGCCAGAGCAGCATCAAACATTATATCTTAAATCAGGGACAGTGAGAATCCACATTTCATCCAAATAGATGAGATTCTTCTCCTTGCAAAGACCATCTTTCAGCAATTCAGTTTACACTGATCTACTGCAAACTTGGTGCTAGGCATAATTTAAGGAAGATCTACAAAGCAAAATGTTGATTGTACGCATTAAAAAGGCCTTACTTGTAATAACAATACAGACATTTGTATGGCAAATGAAATAACATTTACTAAGATTTAGTCTAC
Source organism: Picus viridis (assembly GCA_033816785.1). Classification (NCBI taxonomy): domain Eukaryota; kingdom Metazoa; phylum Chordata; class Aves; order Piciformes; family Picidae; genus Picus; species Picus viridis. The sequence continues at coordinate 22,869,938 of CM066578.1, forward strand.
TAGTCTCCTTTAGTCTCAAGATGACATCTTCTAAATCTCTGTACTTTCAAAAGTCAGATTCCATTTTAAATGCTAGAACATGGCTTTTTCATAAGCTAAGTTGGAACCCAGAACTGCAAAACTTCATTGTAGGGTAGTCTAAGTCTGTTTTGCTGATAGCTGCCATTGCTGCCCTACCTATTATGACATTCCTGTGAAAATTTTTAAATAACTGCTTTTTAAGCATAAAGGTATTAAAAAATTTATGTACTAAAAAACCTTCTAATAAATTTCAGTAGAAAAAGCTTCTAATAAATGTCAGTAGCACAACATAAGGATCACAACTTACTCATTTACAGTAAATGCTATGACAGGCCCTCTGTTTTACTGTCTCAAGTTTAGGTCACTTTTGTCCCAACCACAGGAGCTCTCTCACCATGTGAAGTTGTGTTGGACTAAAAATGCCCAAATCACAAATTATTATATTGATGAATGTTAAAAGAATTATTTCAAGATTATGGATTTTTAAAGTTATAGGGAAGCAGCTGAAAAGTGAAAAAAAAAAAAAAAATCTCAACTATTTAATTCATATTTGCTTTAAAATTAGGTTGACTGTGAAACTGTTGATATAGTACAAAAATTTGTATTTATGTAAATTTTTGCTGCTCTAGCAACAAACTAAAAAAAAAAAAAAAAGCTCTGGAACAAAAGCAAAACAAAGTTTAAGTGGGCACTAGTAACTGAGCACTACTTAACTAGAACCTTGAAAGTGAATGAAAGGGACAGAGAGAAAGCAGTAACTAAGAAGTCCTGCATACTTTTATGGGTTGCAAAATAAACACTTGAAAAACATAATATAAAAAGATTGAAACATAAATGAAGAAAAAGAAAGTGGTTTACATTTAACTGAAATATATTTGGAATTCTGTGTTCACTAGACAAAAAAAGCATCAACATGGTAAAACAGCAGAAGAACTAACAGAAGAACTAACCTCTCTGACAGAGTGGATCTAAAAATTCTTGTAAACCACTTGGAACATTTCTGACAACATCGCAGGAATAGCCATCTTCTGGTAAAAGAAAAGGTAGCTGTAAGTCAGGATCCTCTTCCAGTTGGACTTCTCGGCCATCGCTGCGTGCAAGTTCATCAGCCGTGTTTTCTGCAACAGTTACTACATTCTCTATCAATTCCTGGACAGAAGGCAGAAAGATATTGTTACTATCAAGGGATAAGTTTTATAAAGGAAAATACATTAAAAAAACAGTGAGACTGCAAGAAAAAGGAATCCAGAAATTAAGTTATCAGATATAAAACTTCCTTGGCTCCACTATGTATAGTCAGCACACTGCTTTTTTGATCTCTCAAGGTAGATACCCAGTTTTTAAACAACACAGTAGAAGTACAAAACATGAGCAGGATTGCTCAAGGTGTACCAGGGAGCTGGAGCACAACTGTTCTGCTTAGTAACAGAAAAAGCTCTATAAAACCACAGTACTTTTCACTATGTAGTTGCATGGAGGACACATTAGTCTTTCTTCTGAATTTTAGAAAGATCTCCAAGATTTCAGTAGGGTTTCTGTTACAAGATTGCATGTACTGAGAAAATTAATTCAGAAGTTTAAAAAAAAAAAAAAAAAAAGTAATTCCTAACAACTTCATAAGAAGTTGTGTCTCTGCATTCTTCTATTCATCCCAAATTACTCAAAAAAAGTGCACAATGAGAAGGTTCCTTTCTCCCTCTCCCCAAGCATTCCTCCATTTATCTATTAACTTCATATGCCTTAGGCTGGCCTCAGTTTTAGCATAAAAGTATTCATGTGTTAAGTGAAATAAGTCACATGCAACTTTTAAAAAATATGCAAACAGTAGTTCTATGAGTTCTCAGTCTCTTCCAAGTCATATGCTCTGCCTTGGGAGCCAAATTAACCCAGGTTTGAATTATCACTACATTTGAACAAACAGATAGCACCAATACTTAAAAATAACTTCACCTCCAGTTAACTTGAATTCTTTCTTGACAGAGAGAACTGTGATTTTGCTGGCCTCAAGAAAGAGCTTCTCTGAAGCTGCTACAAATACTACATATAGATTCCTTCAATACAAGTATCTGCTTTACCAAAGATTAAGATGTCATTTCCAGTCTCTTCCTACAGCTTCTACTTGGCTCCCAAATCCATTTCAACACCTTTGTCTTAATCTCACCCCATGCATCTAACATGCAACTCAGATTCTGTAATTTTACTACTGACGTACAAAGCAGAACACAGTTGAAACAAAGCCATGTAAATATTCTCATCTGAATGTTCAGTTTCTGCACACTTTCAGAGGGAAGTTGGATAGATTCAAGATTTCGAAGTCCCCTTCAAGAAGGGCTTTATTACTATAAACAGTACTGATTTTGAAGAGAATTACATAAAACTGAAGTATACAGAAGTAAATTAGTTTATATTCCTCTGAACAAATTGCAAGCCTTGAAAATCTGCCGATTTGGCAGCAGTAAGTCAGGGGTTGAGCATGCAAGTCTTTTTCAAATACCACAGCAAAAGGTCAAACTAGCCATACTGTAATCCTCCCTTTGACACAAAGAACACCTGACAAACACAGCACTATTTCTTTGAAGGTCCCACAACAATAATAGCAAATGGTAATAATAACAAACAAAACCCCCAACTTTGGAACTCTGTCACAGTCAACAGAAAAATATAAGCTTTGTTCTTCAGCATGACTTTTTGGTCTGGTAGTCAATAATAAAAATATATCCAAGCTACAAGACTCCCTAAGCACCTTTAGAACTGTTGTGTGGGTACCTTTGATCTAACAAATAGATGTATCTGCACTTATTTAAAAAGTGGATTTTGTAGACAATGCATTCAGTTACATAGATGTTAGATTATTCTCACCTAGTCTTTTACGATTTTTTTGTGATTAGATGACTATCAGGGTTTACCTTAAGAGTTTTTTTTACAGTTCTGCAAAACATCTTCTGACTTTCATCAGGATTACTTTTTCCCATGGATAAAACTTAGCATAGCCAGTTGTGTCTTAAACATCAAGACAAAAACAGTTCTGAAAACAACTTCATACGTGTACCTACAGACACGTTCCACGTATCAATCTGTCCATCAAAGGAAAAATCAATCCACTGCTTGTACAAAGGATTCAAGATGCACAGATTTTTACATCCCACATGTAAAAAAGATAGTGTTCCTCTGTCTTTCATTTGATCTCTTCACGTTATCAATCTTTGTTTCTTCTGGTTACACGTAGAGCCAGCTTTTGGGAGTGCTACGTGCATCACCCTTCTACCACCTACTGGATTTCATCCACAAATGGTGTAAGGTGCAGTGACACCTCTGCAAGGTGCCAAATACACACCATTACCTTTTCACAACTCAGTTTAACAAGAGCTTTTTTGCAATATCCTGATCAAGTTTCAGTGAAGTACACCCACCAAATGCTGGTGGTCAGGCTGGTGATAGGTACGCAAAGCAGATTACCTATTCTGACTCGTTTCATACCAGTTCCAAACCAATGAACAATGAGCTAGCTTTTCTCAGTCAGTGTTCTCTCGTTAAGCCTGTATTCCTCACGTATGTTAAAACAGCACAATACGTGATAAAAGAGACTTACTGTTGGGATGAGTGGTTCATCTGGAGCACAGTGATAATTCTGCAACAAAGCTTGTAGCTGCAGAGAATTCAGCTTAAAGCAAGTACTGTTAATATTTGGAACGTCTGCATGTGAATATTTATCCATGGTAAGCAATGTGGTTGCCTAAATGGGATGGGGGGGGGAAAAAGAAACACCATAGCAAGTAATCCAAACCAGAATGAAGCCTTAAGCCTTATTTCTGAGTGATACTTGAGCTGGAAAAGGTAAAGCAAGAAGCCACATTTGTATAAGAAGCAACATAAACATCCCCCAAACAAACAATAAATCTCTCTCTCATACCTCAAGACAAATACTAAACCTATCAAAAATGAGGCATATCCATTCTTCAGCTGCATTTCTTGTCTCTGTTTGGCATAGTTATAGCTAGGTCTTGTAAGAAGAAATTGATTAACATGTTGTCTAAACTCACTAATTAATAAGTTCACTTGTGACTTCAATGTTAATATTGTTGAAAATAGACTTTGTGTCTTTCCAAGCTAATTTGGTGTTCCAGGACTGATTCGTGCAAACTACATTTGTCCACATGATGTCCTCTAGGAACACAGAATATAAAAATATTCTCTTAGAATATACAATGATGTGAGAAACGGTAATCAAAAACACACACACTCACCTGAACTATTCTGCTGAGGTGACAATCAGCAGCCAATTCTAAACCCTGTTTTTCTGCCCAGGCTTCAATATGGCCCAGCTGTTGACGAACAATAGCGCCCCAATAATGCGAACATAACCCTGAATCAGGGGCTGTAACTAATCTGTTAAAAAGCCACATGTTGATGAAATGAAACAGCTGGGAGAAGAGCTGTATAGTCAGAGCAGCATTCACTCTACATCGTCGCAACAAGGACATAGCTCCAGTCAATGTATGCAGCACATCATCTATGGAGATAAAACAAGAAGTAAATCTCAGTTACCATGCAATGTACAACTGGTTCAGGCCATTAAAAAAACAAAACAAAACAAAATAAACAAAGAAAAAAGAGAGAGGCAAGTCAGTTGACAAATGCTAGGTGACACCTACATGCATTGAAGTTACACAGACTTTCAGAAATAAATTTACGGCTCCATGGTTTTCAAGACTGAGCAACAATCAACCCTTTTAATCCTGAAATGAAAATAAATTCTTTTGGGGGAAATATATAGTATGTGAGTACATCTGACATTTAAAAAATGCCCTCACTTGAGTAAACTAATTTTTCTGTTATTTTTACTAGCAAGTTAAAAACTTCATATTCTATTGTTTCAAATGTATATTGCAATTGTTCGTTACATGTATCATGCAATGCAGTTACTTTCTGCTGAAACTGCAATCACAAAAAGCTTAATACCCAAAAGACTAGGAAGCATATAAGAATTTTGCATATTGCACTCTCTGCAGTTCAAAAGAACGGCAGTACTTAATAGCTCTTCAGATCATCTTTACTTCAGTTATTCACAATGTCAACAGTTTCTAAACTTCTCCTAACATTTTATCCCTGGCTAGTTCTTCAAACCTGAGTATTTTTTGTTTTCCATTACATTCTTTAGTCATCAGGCTACATAACATAGGAGGTTCTCACACTATCCCCATTAAAACAGGGCTTCCATCTCAGGGGCCTGTGTGTGGATGACACCAAGAGGCACAGTTAGTAAGCCAGGATTACAGACACAGTGGGATAGCACACATGACCAGAGTGCACTCACAGGCAGGAACAGCCCCGGAAGACTGGCATTGCTGTGAAGCAGTATCATATTTCAAGTACTGTGGCAGGGATCATTAGCAAGAATCTACAAGGACAGTCAGCTTAACTTTAGTACCTGGGAGGTACTTTGCCAGATTCTCCCATAGCAACCTTATAGTGAAATTGCTGAGATAAGGACCGGATGAGCAGATCATAATGTAGGAAAAGAACTGGCTGGGCCTCTGGATTTGGTGGATTTGTGGAGACCAGTTGGCAGTCAGCTATTAGGGGCTTCCCTTATGGACTAAGGCTGGGACTGATACTCTTTAATGATTTTGTTAATGACCTGAGTGATTGGATGGAGTGCATTCTCAGGAAATTCACAGATGACACTAAGCTGTGAGGAAACACTGATACACTGAAGGGCAGTGGAATTTTTTCAGAAGGGCCTCAGTAGGATGGAGAAGTGGGCTAACAGAAACTTCATCAAGTTCAGAGGCAACCTGCCATGTTCTTCACCTGCAAAGGAAAACGTCTATGCAACAGTATAGGCTAGGTGCTATCTAGATAGGAGTAGTCCTGCTGAAAAAGATGTAGAGATCCTGGTAAACATCAAGTTAAATGTCATTAAGCAGCACGTCCTTGCTTGAAAGGTAGCCAGCTGCATACTAAGCCATTAAGTTAGCAGCAGCACAGCTAGCAGAAAGGGGGAAACAATCCTTCCTATTCACTTCCTATACATTAGTATAGGAACAGTATTTGTGAAGCTCCACCTGGAGCACAGCACCCAGTTTTAGACTCGCCAGCACAAGGAGGATACTAATCTAATGGAGCAAATTCAGCCCATAGCCACCAAGATCATGAGGGGGCTGAAGAAAAGTACATAAAAGGACAGAGAATCGGATTTGGTTCATCCTGGGGAAATAGAAGGCCAAAGACAGAACTCACTATTATCTTTATCTATTTAATGTGAGCACTCAGAATAAGATCCCTCTCAAAGGTGCCCAGTGATAGTACTGAACAACAGACAAACCAATAAAAAAATTGCAACACAGGAAATTCCAATTAGACGTAGAAAAAGTATTTTCATTGCGGTGGTGAACCACAGAAGCAAGTTGCTGAGAGATGTCGTGGTATCACCATTCTTGAGTATATTCAAAACTCAGCTCTGAAAAATCTGATCTAGTTGCACCTGTCTTGAACAAGACATTGGATTAGATGACATCCTGATGTTCCACTCCAAACTAAATTATTCCACAATTTTTAAACTGTATGTCAACGCAGTCCTTTGTTGTCATCCATACAGAACAGACCCAAACAATTCTTGAGGGGCAGGGTAACTTGTAAATGTCACATCGCTGTTAAGAAAGACTCTGTTTATTACTAATTAATTGTATGGTTTAGAAGACAAAAGATCAAATAATCTAACCTATTTTAGGCCTCTGAGGATTGTTTTCCTCTGGATCATCAAGGAATGCTGGCATGTAGTTATTAAGCTCTGATTGCAGACAATGAACCAGGTACCTGGAAAGGAGTGGTGGGGGAGGGGGAAAAAAAATTTTTAAATCCTGCATGTCTCCATCATGAATGTTTCTAAAGAAAAGGGATCTATTTTCCAAACAGAAATATACTCTTCTCTGTTTTAAACTCTACCACGAGAAGACTTAGGGGAGCATTTAAAAAACAAACAATAACAAAACACAAACCACATAACAAAATTTCCTGTTCTGAGCCAATGCACAAGATCCTGAAATGGCCCTAGTGGGTTGTGCAAACAATTTTTAAATTCTCGTGTTTATCTTACCTATGCAAATTGCTAGCATGTTATAATCCCTTAAAGAGCACAAGGCTCAGTACTTCAGAGACTTATAAATATTCAAGCCTGTGTATATAAACAACAAAAATAACCTTTCCTCACGTCTCCATTAAAAAAATCAGATTAAGAGAAAGTGATCAACACAAACTAAATTTAAGAAACATTTCCCTAGAATTTTCATTGTCAGTCTCAACTGACAAATGGAACTCCTTCATAGCCCAGCGATCCATATCCACAAAACAAAGTATCTATCTAAAGGAGTGTGTAGCCTCTCCTATAAGTCATCTTCTCAGATATTCAACAATACTCAAAGCACATTATTGTTGTATTTGAAATTTGGCAACAATGTTTTGGTATTCTTTTCTTTTTTTTTTTCCTCCTGACAAACACAGAAGCACCAACTATGTTAAACAAAACAGAAGCTTGACAGCCTTACTTGAATGCCATTTGAACCAAGTGTGCCAAAACATCTTGTGCATCCACAGTAATTCGGCTAAGATCTCTGTCTTGCTTTATAAAATTCAGTAATTCAGATGCATTTGCCATCCAAAAGGCAAGTGCCCCAGCAATATTCTTCTGTTTCTGTAAGTAGAAAGAAGCAAATAATAATACAGGGAAAGAGTTTTCCGATAAAGCGCAGCAGCTTAAAAAGGCTCCAAAAGATAGACCAGTACCTTCTCCCATTTCACCAGACATGCCAGATACCAGATATTTGCAAAATCTTGTATGTAATATTGTAATTGCTGTAACTAGTAAGGTCAATTTTAACATGTTCACCAAACATATGAAATACTGTTAAATTGCCAGTAGCCATACCAATAAAGCCACGACAGAAGCATCTAAGTTATACAGCACTAAGAGCTTAGCAGAATGCAGTATCTGGTAATCTGTGCACTTGTAAGCGCGGATTCACTACTGCCCACTGCCACTTCTGATACTGCGCTCACTGGCTCCAATACCAGGTGACTCAGTATCAAGTACTGATCTATCTCACCATCTCCCGACCACAAATGCCAGGCCAGGCAACCTCAGATGAAATCCAAAGAATAGGAACCACAAACAACAACAAAAAAAGAAAATAAAGGGAAGAAAAAGAACTTTGGTCATTTCATATCCACATTGAAGTGCGTTAAGCAGAAATTATGGAATGCCGTAAAGTTGCAAAGTCAAAAAAAGGATTTTAGTACTGCATGTTCCAGTTGCTGAATGAGTGTTATGAACTGTTCAAGTCCAGCTGTTTGAGTATTGTATTTTGATATGGAAGCAGCATGAGAAACTGAGCTAAGCCAACATAGCTAGGATCAGTTCCCAGCAATATATCCTACCTGATCAACCTGGTCTACCTCCTGGAGAAAAACGGACGAAGGAAATCAAACAGAATAGAAGAAAGAAACTTGTGAACAATCATGATAGGTTTAGAAATCAAACACTAAATATGAAGGTATAACACTTATGTTCACAGTTATACACAGATGCATTAATCAGTAGCTATGATGCAACTGAGCCCCTTTTTAAAAATTATTTTAATGGGACTAGTAGCACAACAGCCAAGAACTGAAGTGCCCACACGACAATTTATTCAAGGAATGTCCTGTGTTAGTTGACATCCCAGACTAGTTGGTTATTGCATGCTCAGTGCAGCACAGAAACCTCTATGGCAGGCAATGGGGTAAACTAGCCATCCAAGTAACAGAACCAAGGAACTATTTGCCCACACTGCTGCAATGAAGACAATGTACAAACACACACAAAAGGGGACAGAAAATCCCCACAAGAAAAAAAAAAACAAACCACAAAACAACAAAAAAAAAAAAAAAAAAAAAATCATAAACCCAACCAAAAATGTAGAACACTTAGGACAGGTTTAATAATATAATGGCTTTTCAATTAAAGAAAAGAAAGACTGTTTGTTTTAAACAACAAAAGAGTCAAATGAAATACCACACTAAGCTTCTTAAACGCTTGCACATATAAACTACACTGAGTTAAACAAAACAAACAAACAAAAAACCCCACACCAGAAGTGTTTATCTGATTATTTAAAACTAAGCTGCTCTTACTTAATTCCTTTTGGCTTTCTAATCAGACCACTCTTTCCCACCTGGAACACAGGGAGCTCACATGCAAAACTTTGAGGTGTCATTTGCTGTTACTATTATCATTTTAGTTAGAGCTTAAAAAATAAAACTGCCATGCTTTTTTGTTTCTTCCTCCTTTCCAACCAAGGAACTCTGAATTGACTGAAGATGTGCTGGCACAGAACAAAAGGACATGCTCTTTCTATAAATAAATGTTACAATTTGCAGGGGATCAGAAATGTCCCAATTATTTGAGGGGGGAAAAAATCAGGATACCAAAAATTGGCTTTTTAGTATGAATTAAATTTTTGTTCCTCGATTTTTATTGAAAGTACTCTGCCTTCTCACATATCCCTATCTTAAACTAAGATTCTGTATTTGCATATGCTAATGCAAAGCCTACAAAAAAATCAGAGACTTAACTTGCTAGCAAGTACATCTAGAGTAACTTCAGAAAGCTATCAAGCCTCCTTATGATCCAGGCAGGCAAAACTATTTTACTCCTACAGTACAGCACAAGAATTTGTGTACCTTCCCTCCACTTCTGCTTCGGGTGCCTCTCTTCCCTCACCTCCCCTCTGTATTCTCCCTCTTTCACACCCTCTGATGCCTTTCACTGCAGGCACGCTTTACAGTAAACATACCAAAAATGCTGTTATGAAACAGCAAATTATCATACGGAAATTTAACTGTGACAGTCATCAATACAATCACTCATGCAACAGCTCAGATGAAGTAATTTGACTTAGTTTATCTTCTACTGTTTAAATGCCCACTAAGACAGGTTCAAGCTAATGACATTTTCCTGGTCAAGCTTTAACATCGACATGTTTGTCTCCAGCCCATTAACCTCCAAATGCACTGAAGTTCTAATCTTTCATCACATTTGTGATTTCTTCCCTATCCTCTGGCTTCTTCAGTATGACATTTGAAAGAAACAATTCCCGACTTTCTTCAACCTCCAATTCTTTTCTTTTAGTTTATTTCTTGCAACTAGGTACTGTTTCACAAATACAGCTATCACTTCCTTTCTGACAGCTTCTTTATATTTTCATTTGGAAAATATCTGCAAATACAGAGCTGCAAGACTGTAAAAATGTTGTGGGTTTTTTTTTCCACAAAGTCCCAACAAACACTTTAACAGTTTTGTAACATTATTAACAGGATCATGTAAATACACTTGTTTGCAACAGCTGCAAAGCTGGACTTTCCACAGGATGATCTATCTTCTAGCTTTGATCTACTTTCAAATCAAACTGAAGTTTGAGCCCACCTCTCTAGTATCCTTTAGCAGCAACATGGTTATCCACTTTAACCCAAAGAATACAGAACTTTGGCTTGACTTTCCCACTACACTCATCCCTGTCACCTCAAGCAGTTTTCAGCACATTCTTACTAGTTTATATTAGTTACATAAAGCAAGGGAATTTCCTTGATTCAGCCCTGTAGCTTGCAGAGCATATCTGAAGCCTACCCTTTCATTATTTACTTTCCATTCTCCCAACTGAACTGCGTTCAAGGTCTCTGCATTTTGTGTTCTCTACTACTGCCACCATTTCCCCTCTAACTAACAAATTCACTTTTCTACAGCCAGCTATTTCTTTTTAACAGCAAAACCTGAATATTTGACTTCCAATATCAATTCAATTTGACCAAATACACATTTACCATAACATAAAGACTCAAAGCAACGTACTACTACTTCAGTTCAGATTCAAAGTACCTTACAACCTCTCATCAGTTTCCAAATGCACGTGAAAGGGTATAGTCTTTCGTTTCTTACTGTAAAGTGTTTTCAACACTGGCATCTTCTCCAATTCTTTCTTATGAAAGGTGGGAGCCTTTTATAACTGTTTACAGAACTGTCTAATTATTAACATTCTTCCTGCCGAAAACTCCACTAAGTCTTGCCAAAACCTTAACAAAAGCTGAACAGCTTTGGTTTGCTGTGACTTTAATGCCACTCCCTTGCTGTTTACTTTCCTCTTCTCCCTTAATCAACATGGTGTGTAATACTTGCATCACAAATTCTCTAAAGCAGGACTGATATGTTTGTTATGCTTTCACAGTGCCAAGCACAGCAGGGTCTTTGCTCTATATATGGGCTACCATGGCAGTACTTTTCGCAACAAATGTATGCCTTTTAATAAATATAGAAATATATTTCATTTTCTTCTCTGGGAAGAACCTGCAGACAAAGTAGTTACAATAATTAATTAGTGAGGATACCTGGACTAGCATTCCTTTTTCAAGAAATGACCATTACACTTTTACCAACAGTTACATAATGCAAGGTGTTGTCTAATTTCACAGAAAACTCAGCGGAGCTCATCCTTCATTCCTACACAAAAGAGAACTCCCCTATGCTTCTGCAGAAGTCTTGCACATATAATAACAATGGCATCAGACTACACAGACGATACTGAAACATTTGAGAACTTACATTTCTCTTTATGAAACAACTGTGTCAGCTTGGTCCAAAAAGCCCAGTGCTATTACCATTTTTGTGTAAGCAACATATTCAAAATTAAAAACTCGTGTGTCTTTTACTATGTTCACATCACACATCAATTAGTGCAAACAATTGCTATCTATATACTTCTCAATAAACACATCCAACTTGTTTTACAAGAGCTTACAGCCAGAAATGCTTGCAAAAATCTTAGCCTCTAGAGTACAGCAGAGCAACTTCTTGTCAGAGAAATCATCTTCAGAGCAACAACCCTTCCCTAACCTCCCACATTGCTCAGAATTTTCTTACTACTCACATTAGTCACTGACACAAAAGTAAACCTTCACATAAGCCCTTAATGCAGATCTTAGTCTGACCCTTAATAATAGTTGGTTAAACATTAAGACTAAAAAGGTTACCAGATTAATGTACAAAATGTATTTAACTCCCTCAACATGTTTTTGCAGAGAAACTCACCTGTATCACTCCTTCCATCATATTCACCATCTTGTTGACTATAGCAATAACTTTGTGAGTACGCTCAGTAGGAGTGATGTCAGGTCTGTACTGGCTTGACAATACATACCGACATGTCATATACAAAACATAAGTAGGTGACAGCTTGAAATGAACTGTTGAGCTATTTGTGTAATTTATAATGGCAGATAAGAAGGCATCTTCAGCTACAAAGAAGAGAGGAAAAAAATCATATCATAATCCAAAGACAGAAAGAAAGTGAAATAAAACAGAGAGAGAGGGGATTTCTTTTCGGAGGGGCATAGGTGAGTAATTTACAGGAATCTGAACTCCAAGTTGCTTATTATGTACTGTGATTACTTAAGCACAATAACAACAGAGGCCTATATAAAGCTGGAAAATCTGATCATCAGCAAACATTTCCTTACTATTTCCTGTCTCTTTGTTGAAAATTTTTATCTTCAAGAGAACAGAAAAATGCATGTTTTTCTTCCCACAAAGCTCCCTTATTAAAGGGAATTTTATACTAATTTAAAAAAAAAAAAATCTTTCTTTATTTGCTCACAAATCCATTTAGCTTCATGTATCTGAAGTCTGAACAACCTCTGATACAGTATTTTTCTTGAGAACTTAAAAAAAATCACAGGAACCAAGGCAACAAAAAAATTAAATTATAAATGAAAATTTGAAGAAAGATTTTATATAAAATGGACTTTGATCAGGGTGCAATCTATTATCCAAGGCATGGTGAACTGCACAGAAAAGAATGAATTTTATGTACGGTTGAGAAGATTGGATTAACTGTTTTTCACAGTTAAAATTGGAATATCTGAAGATAAAAGGTTAAAATGCAATTGGAATTAGGTATGCATGAACCTGCACCAATATCCAAATTAATTACATTACTGGATCAGTTACCTGTTTAGTCATTATTCTTTTCAATGTTAAGCTATCCTTAAACTCTCAATCTGACTAAAATATTACACTATATATTAAAAAAAATAAAATTAATAGGTTGGTATTGTAACTTTGCAGTTTACTCACAGCTTTCCCTGAATTCAATACTGGCAGGTAGCATCAGTTCTGGTCCATGGGTATCCTGAGATCTAAAGAAAGAAAAGAAAAATAGATTGAAACAACTCACATGGGAGATATTAATTTCACTATAAAACAAGGGGTTTCCCCAAATACACTGGTTCCAAATGATGACAATATCCTCCTCCAACGATTCTTTTCCTTACCTTTTCTCTAGAATCATTCAGAGTGTATTTGCCAGAAACACAGCAGATCAAAATACAGACTTCAGCTGTGGAGTCTGTGATATTAATGAACATCATCTTCTCACCTGTGTATCAGACTGATAGGATCAGTTTGCCATCTGCCATTGACAGGATTCAAGTAACAAATTATTCATGAGCACATGAAATAAAGTGAATGATGCTTCACCTGAAACACCAGCTCAATTACAATACATGTAACTTCCTATCTTTAATGCCCTCAAAACTCATGAGAACTTGGTCAACTTATTTGTCCTTTATTCTGGAAAGGAGGAAAAGGAGATGAACTATAGCCCCTACCCTCACTGGGCTGTTGCTATGCTATGCTAAGAAACACAGTCATTCCATTAACCTCGGAACTATATCCTCACTTAAACGAACAGCAATGCTTTTTCAAATCAGTATCTACCAGAGAATTCACAGCGGAGAAAAAAGAACCGAAAATTGATTTTTCTGGTGTCTACAAAAGGCTAAGAATGTATTTCATTCCTCCCTTAAGCAAAAGTATTAATTGAGCTGTCCCTCTAGTTAGGCACCTATTTTTAGGTAATATGTAAAGCTTAAGGTCTTCTGCATGTGATAGCCATTTTTACCATATGTAACACAATATTTAGCTTTTCACATTCCCCAGCAACTTTGATAAAGGAATGCAATATAACTATGCAAGCCTCATTCTCCTGTGAAATTTTAGTCATGACAAAAAGCAAGAGACAAGCGAATAAAGGACCTCAGTGTCCTATTTCATGTAGTAAAAATGTGAGAGAAAGTGGCACAGTAGATGAGAACTGGCAAGCATTAGTGCAAGACTGCTTAAAGAATTTTGGAAATTGCTTTAAGAGAAATTAATGAAGCAGGAAGAGGAAAGACTTCTTTTAAAGAATGTTAATTTGGTTTCACCTGTAAATTAGCTCTCTACGAACAGATGCAGTAAGTCAATTATTTTATCTACCTTAATATGAGTTTCCTTCAACTAACATACCATTTTCTGCTTCTTCTAAGCACACACAGAGAAGTAGTACTCTCCAATTAAGCTTTGAAATAGGAAATTTATGTTAGCATAACTCTGTGTTTCTGACATGACAGCAGCATGCCTGCTTTGTTATTGGATATATTTTAAGTATATATATCGTCTTTGTGTTAGTGCTGCTACAGAAAAAACCTCTCTGTGGTGATCAAGTTCTTTGAGCTAAACCAGCCTCAAAGTCTAGTTAGGCTACATCCAGCAAGGCCATAAAATATTGATTAGGAGTTGCCTTCTCTCTAAGTATAGTGTCAGGCAATATTGAATTTTAAAACCAACACATTCTCTAGGTATGTCTCCTACACCATTTTGTGTATGATAAACTGCATTTAAAAAAAAAAAAAAAAAAAGCCCTCTGTCTTTTTGTGGTTGTTTTAGCCAACAAACAAATTTTGAAAGACATACTAGAACTAGGAATCAGGTGAGTGTTTAGAGTCCATTAACACCACTTTTACATCTCAATTCTCATTTCCCACCAAACACATTTTTAAGAACTCCTGAATGGTAGCCAAAGCAAAAAAATGCACCACAATCCTTAATTAAACAGTTATCGTCTCTTCATTTCACAAAATCACATTTCAATTAGAACAACCAAATCCAATAATTAGAGTGAAGTTATACACTCAGATTTGAATTGTTGTGGGTTTTTTTTTCATAGAGACTAGAAATGAAAAAATAAGGCAGCCATGTTCTAATGGTCTTCAGCCTGTTCAGTGAGTGACTGGAAGAAAGTCTTACTTGTCTTACTATTCACTTTTGAAAAGGGGTGATAAATACACAGAGACAGGACAAACACCAACACTTAGTACACTAACACTTACACAGACCAGTTGTACTACAGTAAGAACCTGGAACTGCTCAGTAGGACTGTTTTTGTTTTCTAACTACCATAGCAATTATTTCCCTCCATAATTACCGTCCTTACAAAATGAGATGAGAATCCCAGAAGCAGCCTAAGCACCAAAATTACATCCACAAAAGGGACAAATTCAGTTTGAACAACTCAATTTGAACAACACATTTCCTGGCACTTCCTAATTTGACAGTCTGACTTTGATAACTTGTTAACTTCAACAGAACAAATATATCTCAATAAAAGCTTGTGATAGAAACACTGTATTAAGATAAATAACCATCTGTGCAATTGCACATCACGTACTATACTCACATAAGTTATACAAAGAAATAAAATATCAGTATTAAATCTGGTGATATAAATATTCCTGTAGTTGTAGATATCACAAACCAGTTTGTAATTTGGATGTCTCCCTTAAAAACATTTTCTGCACACAGGTACCAAGCTAGGAAAAGAAAAACAACACCCACAAAAACCCCAAAGCACCAAAAATTAGCACAGCCAAAAAAAACCCCAACCTGTGTAGTAAGACTACTGTGTGCATTCTCTTTAGAAGGACTTTTAAAAGCTTGGGGTTTTGTTTGGTTGTTCGGGTTTTTCTTGTGGTGTGTTGGTTGTCTTTTTGTTTTGTTTTGGGTTGTTTGGTTTTGTTTTCAGAAATCAAAACCAAACCAAGATACAGTTCAGAGGGCCCTGCATTTTTTAAATATACAGCTATAGCACAAAATATCCTCTGCACAAGTGCTCTTGCTGAAATGGAAGAAATACAGAAATTCAATAATCTTCACATGCATAGAAATGCACAACGAGAACTCAAGAACAATTAACAGTAGAAGCCTCAAGGACTTTTGAGGCTACAAAAAGTTCACAAAAATGTTTTCATCTTTGATTTGAGTAAAAGCACACAGTTAAAACACTAATAATTCAACAAGAAGGAATTAAATCTTCACCAACTTTATAATAAGTTCTGAAAAAGACATTCAAGATGCCCAGGCACTCTACCAAGAGACTGCAGATTAGAACTACTACAGTATTCTACTGTATTTTCACTGAAAGGATTTAAAAAGATGTCCCTGCTACAAAACCCTAGAATATCAGAAATTCAGTTCAGGTGAAAGCATGATTTTCTGCCCCTTTTTCCTTTTTTTTTTGATTGATTGTCTTTTTTTTTCCCCTGCCACTTAACTCTGTTTTCTGTTTAGTGAATAATGAATACACCTTAAGGTACTAGAAGTTGCATACTAAAAGATTTATAACTTGAATTACTGCACTTTAACCCACAGTACACTCACCTTACCTTTCATTCATTTACTGCAGCAGTTCATCTATATTTTAAAGCTCATTTATGTAGACAGCAATCCAATATTTTATTTTTCTTAAGATTTGGAAAAAATTTGTTTTGACATTTCAAAGACGAGAGAGGCGCTTTGCAATTTTGTCAGCCAGCTCCCAGAATCTTTGGATGCATCCCATCAGGGCTTCTCTATTTATGATGGAAAATGGTGACAAATTGTAAAGCAGTGCTAACATTAGAATAAATTGTCTAACAAAGAGTTTAACTCTTTTGGATGGCCACAGCTGAATTTGAACAATGCATTATGATAACATAGAGACTGAATAGCAAGAAAATGGCCACATGACTTGAAGCCAGTGTCTTCCACTGTGGCTTTGGAAACAAAGTATGGAGAGCATGAAAAGTCTCATTTTGTAGCTGAAAGAAAAGGGCCCATGAGCAAAATGGGGTAGCATTTATCTACTTACTAACAGTAAAGAAGGTGTTATATGTATTTATAAATTGCATAACTTTACGAGGCAAGCATTCAGAGGTAGCTAAAATTCATTCTCACAAGACTTGTGAACAATACTACTGTCATTTCTTTTTCCAGAGTAAATGACATCATCTTGCCACTGACAACTTAAAATTTCAAGTAATTGTACTTCTGTTAAAGGCACTTCATGCAACATGTCTAACTTCAAATCAACAATGGTGTGCTACCACTACCAGTTTTGCTTTACAAAAGAAAGCCGTAAGTAACAGAATACTGAAGCAAAGAATTATTTATTTGCTTTTAATATCCTGACGTTTTTTGCTTTAGTTGGGTTTTATTTGGTGATCTCATTTTCTGCTGGGAAAATCAGGTAGTTTACAACATTTTAAGCACATTGCTCATCTATCAAAAAAAAGTATCCAGTCTTTTCCATAATGAGAAGTAATGGATTGCACATTTCCTACCTGCTTTCCTGCCTGCGGTAATCTTGCTGCTGCTCTATTCTGATCATTGGCTTCACCATTCCTCGTTCTGCTGTGCTGGATGCCGATGATGTCCTGTCACCATCAAGCCTGCTGGTGCTCTAATTCAAAACAGTGGGACAGATGCTTAGTATGCAAACATTGCATTAGCCAGTATTCGTGCTTGGCACTATTAAAATTGTGCTTGGCACTCTGGAAAGTGTCAGTTTGAGGCTTGAATGAGATGGGAAAACAGAAGCATACAGCAGAGAATCCAGAAACTCAGCAGGTCATTTCACCACAATGAAGCACTGAAGAGCACTCTTGCAGTTCAGAAAATATCCATGGCCAGCTAGAAGCACCTACTACTTAATGCACTGCAAGAGCATATAACGAAAATTTGTTTTTATTTAAAAGTGACATAGTTATAAATATAAAGAATTGTTAATGAAAACTTTAAGACACAAAAAAGCCATCAAAACTTGAAAATTTCCCAAGCTTCCCTAGGTCCACTATAATTGTATTTCTATTGAGTCAGACAAGAATATTAGGTATGCTAGACAATAACGTAAGAAACTTCAGCTCTAGGCAATTTTGAGGTAAAAAGTGCATCCAGCAGAAAACATGCAACTAACAAAGCCACAAAGAAAGAAGAGAAACTGAATCAGAAGCCTGTGGCAAGAAAATTAAAAAAAGACTAACAAATATATTCACAACCTATCAGAGTATTATTATTACCTACGCTGCCACCAATATCACTAACTTTCTTTACAAGTATTTTAGTTTGATAATAGTAGTAATAAAATATAAAAGGAATCACATTTGTGAGAGGACTACTACATTTCGTACTGCTGAAATAATTCATTCCCTCATTTCACCTGAGGAATGTGACCATAGCACCATGACAGACATTAACCACTGTGTCATTTTACTTGATTTGTTTGCTCTTGGTAACCGCAATTCTGGCACAGAATTCATTAACGGAAAGATAGTGCAGAAAGAAAGCAAGAAGATATTATCACCTCATTAAATGTTTATAACTATGACTGCAGAGACAGTTTGTCTAGTGAATGTGTGTGTAGCAGCTTTATTAAGTCGAAAGTCACATCCATTAAATTTTAGAAGCTGACTTCAACTAAAATTGAACAACCTTTCACATTTTGTATAAAACATTTACTTACCCCATTGCAGATGACAATATTCATGTGCTACATACATGAGGTAATGATATATCATTTCTAATACAAATCTTCGCTTGCATTTAATCTGCCTTCAAATAGGGAGAAACTATTCCAGGCTTGGGGAATTTCCCTTTCTGAAATAAGTTACTGCTCTTGCCACAGAAAGCATGCCAAATGCTAACAGAAACTTAAACAGAACACTTTTGTGGGAGGAAAAAATAGGAATAAATAATAACGTACCCAGAAGAGGCAATGGCTGTGGAGAATGATGAACTGGTCACACTTCATCAAATATAACTGATTTTAAAATTTTGATCTAACTTACACATGATCTTTTATTATTTATTGTTAATTTAGTCATAACATAATACCTTGCTTGCTGGTAACGCAGCTCCACTGTGAACGTCTCCCTCCAAATCAAATGTGGTTTCCTGAACAGCTCTAAAAGCAAAATAATGTTTCAAGCACTTTTTAGAAATTGTATTGCTAAACATTTAACAAACAAGGAATAGAGTAGCTCAACTTAGGAAATTAAAATTCAAGAGGTATACCATGACTTTTTAAAACACTAACAATTACAGGATCACAGTATGTTAGGGCCTGGAAGGGACCTCTGAAGATATTTGAGTCCAACCCCCTGCCAGAGCAGGGCCATATAATCTAGTGCAGGTCACACAGGAACGCATCCAGATGGGCCTTGAAAGTCTCCAGAAATGGAGATTCCACAACCTCTATGGGGAGCCTGTTCCAGTGAATCATGACCCTTACAGTAAAGACCTTTTTCCTCATGTTGAGGTAGAACTTCCTGTGCTGCAGTTCCCATCCATTGCCTCTTGTCCTGTCACAGGGCACAAGTGAGAAGAGGCTGTCCCTTCCTTCCTGACAACCAGTCCTTACATATTTATGAACATTTATTAGATCCCCTATCAGTCTTCTCCTCTCCAGGCTAAAAAGCCCCAGGTCTCTCAGCCTTTCCTCATCAGGCATGTGCTCCAGCCCCTTAAACATCCTTGTAGCCCTCTGTTGGTAGATCCCTGTCCCTCTTGAACTGGGGAGCCCAGAACTGGATGCAATATTCCAGGTGAGGTGTCACTAGGGCAGGGCAAAGGGGCAGGAGAACCTCCTTTTCATAAAACCACTACAATTATTTAGACAATACATTCACTGCAGTAGATTCACTACAATTTTTTGCTCAGCTCTAAATGTACAATAATCTCAATAATGTAGATCCTTTATTTATCATAGTAATGCATTTATTATTTGCTTGCTCTAAGAATTTTTAAAATATTTCATTGTTCAAGCTGCAATGTCTTTTGTCAGTGATTTTGCAGTCCTGGTAAAGCTCTGCAATAGTACGGTGCTTTACAGCTGACTATGTAAACCTGCAAGAGCACTTGTTTATTGATCTGCATTCTAGATGTAGAATGAACTCAAGATTTAAGCAAAAATATTATATAACAGCTAAAAGGCTGGATGTGTTTCTGCAGACAGGTTCCACAACAATCACACAGTGTACTCCCACATTAAAACTGAGAAAAAACAATACTGGCTGAAATATACATCTGTATTAACTCAGCAGATTAGCCATAAAAGCCTCTTTTCCTAGGTGTATCATACATCTCCAAGACATTTTGCTTATTGTCTAAACCACAGCATGCTACACTACAATAGTGTAGCCTCATGTGGACCCAGAGGGGATGGAAGATAAAATGTTGGGGTTTTTCCCATCCTATACAGTTGGATTTTAAGATTCTTTCTCCTGAATACCTCTATAGCCAGTAAACAAAATACCTGAGCTCCTACAAGTTAATAAATCTATAATCAGTAATTTTACTATGCACCTATCAAAAACAAATATACAGAGAAACAGGATGGACTTCTGGACTGCTGGTAGTTGCAAAACAGAAACTAGAAGATAAGTAATCACACTGTAAGTAGTGATTGCTATGTAAAGACATTTAGTTCCCTACCCTCAAAGTCCCATTTTTGGCTACCCTATTGAATTTCCAAATCCCTCTGGTAGAGTTTTAGAAGTTACTGTATGACAACAAAAAAAAAAAAAAAAAAAAAAAAAAAAACACAAAAAAACCCAAAAACCCAAACACCCCACACCAAACAACCCCAAAACCCCAGGAAACCTAACCAAAGAAACAAAAAAAACTTCACTGAACCACAAAACCAATAACCACACACAAAATACAAGCAAAAAACCACACACACCAATAAACAAACAAACAAGCTCAAAACACAACACAAAATAATCAAACACAGGAAAAAGAAAGAAAAGAAATATAAAATCAGGCTCTCTGAAAACACTGGGAATTCTTTGCTTTTCCTACAAGTTGGATCAGGAAAAAGTCGTAATGAAAAACAGACTTGCTAATCCAAAAAAAATCACAAGGTGGAGCTCCAGTATTAAAATAGTTATCAGACAGTTAACACTTAAAAGCAGCTACACAGAACTCGGAAGTCATACTCCAGTCACAAGCCATTTATAATGCTCTCATTCTCTGCTTCTTAAGGCTCTCCCTTTTACATCAATGGGGAGAAAAATTTTACTTACCCAGTTTTGTGTCTTGGACCTTTTCCCATAAGACTTGCATCAATAGGTCTTTTAGGAATAATATGGTCCTGAGTGGGATCCACAAACTTAAACACATGAGATGATCCAAACTGAACCTTCATTCCGCTTTGCAGCATAGTGGTTTCTGAAATACGCTGACCTTCCACGTAAGTTTCAGCATCAATGCTTCTTGGGGTTACAGTAACAACTCCATCCATATTAGTGAGGTCACAATGATGAGGCTGAATTCCTGGACCAAATAACTGGAAACAGAATTCATTAACATGGAATACAATAAATTATATAGCAGCAGAAATTAAAACAAGAAGATTGAGATGCAGCTTATCCTATTTACAGACTAAGTAACTTTGCTTGCTTCTAAATGTAACAGATAAATGATATGAAAAATCAGTTGAGCCTCACTTTTAATTTTCCTCGCAACAGAGAAAATAAAACACACTTAACTAAGGTGCAGCAGAAATCTCTTAGTAATAAGCCTTCCACTTTTTGGTCATCAGCTATTCAGAACTGTGCTCTACCACTTGCTGTTTTGATGCGTAAAATCTCACAATGCAAATATTTACAAGTTAAATAACTGTGCTGATGTGAGCCCATGGTGCTATAAGAGAGACTGACATGAACTTCATAGAGTTATACTTCTTTTATTAATTTAAGAAATCCTAATCTCACTCAAAATGGGTTGAGAATAGGACTTGAAAGCCATGAAGCAGTTACAATAACACTGATACTTACCAGTTGATCCAGTGATGAAGAAAGAACACTGTATTTTAAATAGTTACCCCCTTACTTTACTCTTAAAGCAAGAGAAAGGAAGTAAGTTGTAGTTATAACCATTAATATGAAATTGCAGAAATATTTTAGCTTTATGGCTTTGAAGGGTATGCACGGAGTACTTTACTAGTTTCCACAATTACACATTACAGACCTGATATCAGATCAGTTCTGTCACCTGAGCCTACTTTTTTCCCCATACCTGAATGGAATTGTCATCAAATTTTTCAGTTCCAACTTCAGTGACGCTTAATTGTAGACGATAGAGCTTTGGCTTATCTCTGGAGTCGGAACCATCTGCACAGAAAGTGACAAATATTAACTTGCAAGTTTTTAAAGTTTGAATACATACTGTTTCTACATTATTGCAAAGTAGCAACGTTCACAGAAAAAAGATAGCCAAGTGACATTCTTTCAAGATTTATTGGGAACTCAGCTGTTCATTGTAGTGTAAAGAACATTGTAGTGTAAAGCTTACTCAGAGTGGCTGTTTTCTACAAGTGCAAAAGAATAAAGCAATCAAGAACTACTATTCTGAACATACTTTGAATTTTTTTTTCTGTATCATTAGTGGTATACACAATAAATTTTTTATTAATAGCTAAGACTTTCTGTGGGTATATCAATATGGGTTTAAAACATGTAGAAAATAAGATAGCTGCACAAATCTTACAAAAATATAGATTATCAGCACTATCTATTGTCAGGTGGCTAATATGCTAAACTGCTTCCTATTTATCGGATACTGAAATAGGACAATATGAAAAAAAAATCTACAAAATGTTTACCTATGACAGCTTTAGTCTTGATAGACAGGACTGTAACACTTCTGGCATTATCTTTATAGTCCCATTGACCTATATTCTCATCTTGCAGAAAATGAGGTCAAAAGAGAATGTTTGCCTTCCTCCACACAGAAGAACATATTGTCCAAATACAGAATAACATTTTGCATAAAACACTACATGAAGTACAGGATTTAGCTGCTGTCTTCCCAGGCTAACACAGATGAGTTTTGGAACACATATTAAATACCCCTGCTTCTCAGAAAATACAACCACCTTAAATACTATCAGATACTAAACTAATACTGCCATTTCTGCCTTCTCTCCAACTCCTCCTCCAAAAGATGAAAAAAAGGGACGCTGCAGGACAAAGAGCATCTTACCTGTAGACATGAACAATGATTTCAAGTCATCCCCAAAAAAGCATTTAGAGAATATTACTAATGCCATGGCATGTATAGTGATAGTCATTAGTATGAAACTAGTCATCTTCAAATTTTAAATCAAAGTCAATATAAACAGAACCTCCATCAGTCTAATTGTAAACTCCCAGCATTGCTGCCAGATTAAAATCAGACTGAAAACCTTTTAACTATAAAATTTCATTTCTATGAAGTTCTTTAAATACTGTTTACTGAAGGACTTCAAAAGCACAGATAAAACTTTACAGTTAAGAACAAAACAAGCGCTGACTAAAAGCAGAAAATAAAGGAAGGCAATAGTATAAAATAACAGAAACCACAAAATCACTGAATCACAGAATTACTGAGGCTGGAACAGACCTCTGAGATCATCAAATCCAGCCTATGATCTAACACCACCACACTAACTAGACCATGTCACTAAGTGCCACATCCAGTCTTTCCTTAAACACCTCCAGGGATGGCAACTCCACCACCTCCTTGGGCAGTCTGTTCCAATGCCTAATTACCCTTTCTATGAAAAAGTGCTTCCTAACATCCAACCTAAACCTCCCCGGGACAGCTCCAAGCCATGCCCTCTTGTTTTGTGACAAGTTGCCTGGGAGAAGAGCCTGACCCCCACTTTACAACTGTACTAGAGTGTGATAAGGCCCAGAGTCTCCTCTTCTCCAGACTAAACCACTCCAGCCCCCTCAGCCTCTCCTCATAGGACTTTCCCCAGTCCCTTCCTCAGACTCATCATTCTCCTCTGGACCCACTCCAGCACCTCAATATCTTTCTTGAAGTGAAGGGACTGGAACTGCACACAGTACTTGAGGTGAGGTTGCACCGGTGCTGAGTACAGGGGCAGAATTACATCCCTAGCCCTGCTGGCCTCACTATTCCTGATACAAGATAAGATGCCATAGTCCTTCTGTGCTACCTGGGCACACTGCTAGCTCATGTTCAGATGGTTGTCTCACCACTGTGTACCCTCAGTATAAATGCTCAGGTAAAATGTGCTTTCATATAATAAAAGTATTTCAGTATCACAATGTTTCTGCTGAGGTGAATTAAGACTGTTTTGTTTCTGTGGAGCATCCAATGTAACAAGAGAAAATAAAATCTAATTTAGTTTAAAACCCCAGTGTTAGACACAAACTTCTTTTACTCCCAGGCAAACAAGTAAGATTCAAGGAGTTACTGAAAGTTATTTGGAACACATGTAATCAACCATCAGTAAAAGCCAACTTCTACCGTGAAAGGAAATTTAATCTTGAAGATAATTACTACAAATTCTAATAAGGATGAAAGACCTCTCTGTTCTAGGAGAAGGATGCAAGAGGGAAGGAAGGCTGCATTATACTACATTGTAAAGTCTCATATTTCCTGTTTTTCAACAGATGGAAGTTCAACCAAATGTTTGGAATGCATGCTTGAGCTCATTGCAACAGGATACAGATTCTGCCGTACCTAAGGCAAAATCCCTGCTCCCCAGATCACAACAGTCCAAGAAGGCTGTTCATACCCTCTAGGGGCCAAGCTTCTTTAAGGACTTCTGGTTGTTCATAAAGGTGAAACACACAATCTTGGGCATATGGCTTAAGGTCTGGAATTTGTGCCAGGAAAAAAGGGAATACAATCTCTGTGGGTTTTTATCTGACACAGAAGTAATTTTGTTTTAATACAGAAATTTGAAAGGTCAAGTTCTCAGAAAGGTGGGCACTGAAACAATACAGAAGCTGCAACAAGAGGGCTAAGAAAAACATTAATTCTATACAACTTTGTTAATTTTATAGTGGGCCTGAGAAAACACATGTCATGGAAGAAAGATGGCTTGAGTCTATTTATGGCAACCATGAATGAATGACACTAAGAGTTAAGAGGTGCAGGAAACATCTAGTTTCTTGGGGTGTTTTGTGCTGAAAATTGAATAGGTCTCCCAGATGTGCTCCAAGACACAAACTGAAGATGGAAGAGGCCAAGTTAGCTATTGTTGCATGCATTAAACTTGAATGATCTACCTGACAAAAAGCTTCACCCAGGTCAAACAAATTGGGTACGGTTTACATTTGGAGTACTTTGCACAAGTTATTTTCTCCCATGACAGAATTACACAGAGATACATACACATCTGTGTATACTACCTATTGCAGATTGAAAACTTGTCTTCCAAGAGGTAACCCTCTATCTGCATTACTATGTTACTATTCACTTATAGTCACCAGTGAGAATAGCTTATGTAAAATCTGTGAAAACTGTGGCTTTCCATGCTACGGATGCAATACAAGTAGGTTTTGTGACTGGGTTTATACAATTATGAGTCAACATTCACACTTCAAATAGCAGTGCTATTTTAAAAAAACAACTGTGTAGTGAACCAAAGTGAACAGTCAGTGTAAATACATCAACTCAGTGAATCATAGTACGAATGTACATTTTTGATCAACAGAAATGCAAGACAGGACTCCCTTCATGGATAAAGATTTTAAATGCATTACTTCACCACTAAAAGGTGAGTGCTATGCCCAACTTGAAACAATGCTGGGAAATACATTGACTTATAACCAGACTAAACCAAATCATAAAATGAGATTATAGAAAACAAGTAAGACAAAACTTGAACAAAAATGTTCATGCCAGAGACTGCACCTAATGACCTAAAAATTAGCTAAATATGTAAATATGTTAATAACATGCCTGAACTAATCAGGAGACATACTAACTGATAACACAGACATTACCAGCTATTCAAAGTGCTGCTATATCTCACTTCAGTCTATCCAGTCTATTTCTTTTGCTATCAGATTCATCCTAGTTTATTAGTTCATTGGAAGACAGAGACAATTGCCAACTGCCACATTTACAGACACAAGCTACTGATGTGCATTCCTCTACTGTACCATACAGAATCTGATCTTGACCCTATAAAATAGCCATACAATCAGCAACATCAGCAGCTGTGAAGAAGCAGAAAAAGGGGACGTACTTCCAGTAACAAACTTACTCAATTTGTGCAACGGCACAGAGCATGAAACTGAAGTCTGCCAGGTTCTGCAAGACTATAAACAGCCAGAGGTTTGACAGAAGGACAATTCTACAGGAGCTATATCTATAATAAACACAAGTATCGTATTCTGAAATGCATTGTTCCAAAGAGACAGACTGAACTCTGTAGTACTAAGCCCTCTTCTTCACACCCTGAGATGAAGACTTAAGAAGCTGTGTTTTTTTCCAGTGAGATTTAACCAAGTGGTCAGGTATTGCAGAGTTTGTGTATGCTTAGTGATTCAGCATACTCTGCAGAACCTTTCTGCTCTGTGGAATAATGATGTTAATGAAATGTTAGTCTGAACTCAAAGAGTTGACCACTGGAGGCATAAGTTTGAACCCCAGTATTGTACTCCACACCTGTGAAAGGGTGAGCAACACCAACAAGCATGTAGAAATGTTACAGTAGTCCCAAAAATAAAATAAATAGATGCTAAAAAATCTAAGAAAAGGAAAGGATATTTTGGGGGCATTTCACAGTGAAGAATAAAGTGGCTTTGCATTCTTGTCTACTTAGCCCAGCCAGGACATATGTGCACACTACTCTAAACTCAAAGATCCATAAAGATTTGTAGGTTAGGTTATCAATTTCAAATGCTACCAATAAAACTGAACAAGCCATATTTAATATGGCTAAATCTCTTTGGCATACACTGTTGATGTTAGGCAACACCAAAAACCAAACAGTAGAAATATCAAAGAATGCTATGAAACACCTCAGATCAAACAGTGAGGTCAGCAGTGGTCCAAACACTATTTCACACAAAAACAGTGACAATTTCATCCAGTGCATCAACATGGTCAAATATTGAAAAGCAAAATTAAGCTCCATGCCATTTACCCAACTCACTTTCAACTATGAATTATGCAACAGTTTCCTTTTACCACAACACTACTTGTAAACTACCCTATGAAATTTAGTTAACTGGAAGGTTGAACTTTTTGGGTGGTAGCACATTCATAATTTATTTGATGTTTGTTCACATACAGAATAATTAAATGGTAGCTGACAAGAAAGATAACTATTTCACAGAAGCAGCCTCTTGGGGAAAAAAAAAGTAAGATAAGTAAGATAGCCTTTCATTTGTCAAAAAGAAACAAAAGATTTAGAGCCAGCAATGTTTTTAGTGACTAATGGGAGACAGTATTAAATACAGAATTACCTTCATATGCATGATAGTTGTAGTAGGCAAAGTGATTCCTTCTCCCTGGGGTTAGAAACACATGCAGAGGACCCAGGTGAAGGCAGTACCAGCAGGACAGAGATCATGCAGAACATGCGGAAGAGGGCAGGAAAAGAAAAGACAGGAAAGGGTGAAACTGTAGCCAGATAACATTTGCTCAGGTTACTAGGATAAAGGTGCATTAAACTCTTTCAACTTTAGAAACTGCATAGACTGTAAAGATATCGGTACTGCAAAGCTACTGACTAAAACAATTCTTGTTTTTAGAAAAGTGACAAACAAGTTGTTAAAAGAAAAACATGAACAATAGGTCAGTCCCCCAGGCAATTTGCAAGTGTTGCCACCTGTAGCACTTAAGACTGTTTTTCCTCTCCCAGTTAACAGCTGTCTTGCTACGCTGCCCAAGCACAATGTTTTAATACTAAACCAATTAGGCTCCACAAAGAGTAAATTTAAAGCACAAGAAAAAAAAAATTAAAACTACTATTAAAATAATTCAAAATATTAATGGGCAAATCAAATCACTACATATAGAACACAACACTAAATACACTTAATAATATATTTTGTATACTGCTAATTTCTCCTGAATTTAAATAAAATAAATAACTAAAAACCCAAACCAAAACAAAACACAAAAAACCCCACAAAGCACCACCAACCAACAGACACACACAACACACTATCTGACTAAAAATTTAACATATTTTCTGCAGTTCTGGTCAGAGCCTTCAGCACCAATTTCCAGCTTTGCTTCCTAAAAGGCAACCAACCAGACTTGGAACTGTAAACCACTTGTTTGGATACCCGAGTGTATCCAAACTATACTTTATAGGAAAAAGAGCTGCAAAACAGAAGTTCTCATCCAATTCTTTGAACATGAAGACAACAGAAATTAACAATAGAAGTTGGACATGTTTTATCAGTAGTTTTGCTTCAACAAATCAAACTCCCCTGTCTGTTTCTAGATCATATAACAGTAAATTACAGTGAAGCCAGAGACTTGTAATAATGCTGAATATAAACCCCAGCCTTCATAGTTAATTATAGGTTCCGTACAGGCTGAAAAATGCATAGCAATAAGTTGATTTAAAATTTCATGTACCTGTCCTTCTAAAAACGTATTTGTCATGTATAGCACTCTCAAACATTTCTTACGAGGTATGCTAAAGTATACTTCTAAATGCAAAACAAAACAGATTTAAGCAACGTTTTCCTGATCTCTGTCCCCCAAATCACAAGATGACATGTTAAGCTATTTTACTTACTATCAAGTTTTAACCACCAACATCCAAAGGGGGTTGAAAATTGAATGATACATTTTTGAAACACTTTAAACTTATCCTTCAAGCCATGCTTGAAGTCAAGTCAAAGTCACAGTTAATCATTTCTCCCCTTCTTTTACTTCAAATAATTGCTACTAAAATGTTGATATTATAGTAGTATGTAGCTCTATCTCTAGATAGTGCCAGTTCAGAATTTGGCACCAGAACAACAGATGTGGGATTCACTTACACTGCCAACAGACTTTCTCGTGCTTCCAATGAAAGTCTTAATTCGGGAAAAATATGAATTATTGTGCAATAATGTACTTTAGGTTATTAGACAACCAGAAATCTTACCTGGGCTTAATTCTACCAGGTATGGTAGTTTCTCAGGAGGAAGGCAAGAGCCATATCCAGACCCGTCAACTCTTTCCTTCCCCTTTAATGGCTTTCCATCAGTTATTTTCTTGAATTTCTTTGGGATGTAATCAGGAGGCCGCCTTTTCAATTGAAATACTAGTATTCCTACAACACAGTATTTGTACATCCTTTGAGTTTCACTATCAATGGATAAGCATAAACATCTATTTGCACGTGTTCCACAGGATTACTTCCAGCTTACTATGTTCCTGACAATTATGTAGTTATTTTTAAAACTATTTAAAATATTTACAGCATACTTTTACACATGGGATAATTTTAAAAAATTTAAGATATAATGTAAAACCTTTCCACTCTCAAAAATGCATCACTATAAACAGCATTGAATGAAATAGTAAATAACTCACTAAAAGCAACTAGTATTAAAAATGTCTGAAATCAAAACACTAAAATACACTCCAATTTCCTACTTTACAGGAGCCCACATCATGGCTTACAACACCTAGGGAACAAAAATCTCTTATAATTTTTTTGACATACCTTTATCACTAGGCCACTCCCTGAATATCTGTAGTGGACACTCATCATCATCAAGAATAGTTTCTTTAGCACCTTTATCATCAGAGTGCTGAGCACCAGGAGGCAGCATGACCTAGAAATGAACCATTACCAGTTTTCAGAGCTGTTAGTGGACAATTAAAACAAAGAGGGGTATCTTCTGACTTAGTTTGTTTAAAAAGGAGATCTAGCTTCATGAAGAATTCAGTAACTTTAAGTGCATTTTGCATTCCAAGACTTTTTCTAACTCTATTTTGACCCTTGTTATGGTCAAATCCTTTCTCCTAGTACACCAGATATAATTAAAGAACAAAGGAAATTTATGTAGACAAGTGACAGTTGAAAAATAAAATGTAACTTTATTACCTCACACACTGGAATTAGCCTTTCATTTTGTTAATGCCATTCTGCTAGCACATCATGCAAGTACCTTTAGAAATGGCAAGACAAGCTGACAAACGTTATGTCGCGATACCTCTTGCATCCTTGTCTTACCCAGCCTGGTCTACACAGAGACTAAGGGCACAAGTGGACCAATTCACAAAATTGCTTCATGCTGTCTAGCTTTAAGGAAGAACCAAAACCAAGCAGACTTTGGAAACCACATATTGTTCATACCTTTTATAGCTACATCTTTGCAAAGCAGAGAAAGGGAGAAGCCTTGATTCATTCATTCTGACTCTAAGAGACACAGCCTGTGAGTCATGCATACTTGTGTTACTGTTCCCCAGAGCCATCAAGCATTAAAAACAGTGCCAGGCAGTACTACAGTGTGTAAGCACCTTCAATGTTAAAGACAGACCTTTCAAAGCTGAACAAAAAAATAAAATACATTTTACTCCCTCATTTGTGATCCTAACAATGTTATTTAAACAGTTTTAGTTTAAACAAAGTACTCAAAATTATTCCCATCCCTGAACTATGACCCAGCTAACACCTTCTGAGGTAATTCAACTGCTATACCCTACTACACTGCAGCCTTCAAGAAGTTTTCTATTCTTACTTGTCACCTCATCACCACACCCATTTCAGTGTTAACTAAGTTCTCACAGATCCAACTCAAACATCCTTTCATCTTCTTCCAAGCAGGAAACAAGTACATATAAGATCAAAAGTGTGTAATCAAGTTATTGGTCTTTCCACAAAACATTTTCTATGCAAAACCTGGCTAAACATAGGACATGCTAAAACAGAAGTCTATTCAAGATTCTACTTTTAAGAGTTAACTGGTTTGCTGCATTCCTCAAATCTTATGCCCTAAGTGAACACGCACAGGTAGCTGAGAAGATTGCCTAATTAATTTGACATCTTGAGAGATGTGCAGTGAACCCCATATGATTCGGGAAAACTCAAACCAAACAAACAGAACGTCTATTGGAACAAACTTCTATTTACTTGATTACATAGAAAAGCACTTTAGAAGAGGCCATCAAAGCTACAGTCCAATACAGGGCAAACCAGGGTATAAAACTACTATGGCACTGCCATTTACAATAAAGGATGTTGACAGTATGTATTAAGATAAATTCTTGAAATGTTCTTCTTTCAGCCAGAACTTAAGCAGCATGTGATCTTGATCACAAGTACTTATGCAGCCTTATAAAGGCCTTGTCATATAACTTTAAATCCTCCTTAATAGTTAAGTAAATGTCAACTACTTAAGCTGCCTTCTTTAAAGATGCTTCACCTACCGCCCAAAAAGAACAAAGCATTTTAAAATCCCAACCAATAAGAAACTGATATTATACATTCCACTGCACACTGCTTTAAACTCAAAAGTAAAGAGGGACATAAGTTGGATAAATTTGTCTTCCACAGAATACTGTGGTGTCAGAAGAACAAGACTAAAAACCCTACCAGAGGTAAAGATCAGCTACCAGACTTCAGTGTAAAGTACCACCAAGAGCTATGACACCTACTTAGCATAGCATTTGTGAGTTTCCAGAAGAGAAAACAGTGATCAAAGACACATGAAGCTAAACATAGGATATTTTAATGTTTCAAGCAAGGAAAGCAACTTCATAAATAATCAGTCAAAAAGCAGACTTTAAATTACATTTAAAATAATCAACTTTACTAATAAAGGAAAGATTATCATACTTAAAAACCAAGCCCTGCATCAGCAGAGGTTGAGAAAATCCAGGTAGATTTCAGCCAACTACAATGATTTCTGGTAAGCAAAATAGCAAGATCTTCCACACTTAAATGTATAAAAGGATTCAATGAAGTCTACTCATGTATTTCAAATGTAAACATACGCATGTAACTTATATCCAGTAGAGAAACTTTCCATGTGAAGATGTGCTGCTCAGAAAATATTTTCCAGAAATGCTTTCCAGAAAACTAATTTGAATCAATTTGCTTCACAGCAAAGACTTTGCTAATCTTTCCCAAGATCAAAGCAACATTCCTCAGACTATTTTCTACATTAAACATCCCCACAGAAGATCAGAGAACAAGAGGAGGTGAGAGAGAACACCAACACAATAGTGACTGGCAACTGTTTCCCTAGCATGTGTGCAATCAGCTCAATACATTCCCTAAATGTAAATATTTCATAATATATCATAATAAATTCTTACTCTGAACTAAACACTGATTCAAAATTATCTTTCAATTTCAGTCACAACTTCTCTGCTGTAGCCCACAACTCTCTCAAATCAGCAGGGGAAAAAAGTGTGTTGTCAGCAGCCTATTTAATAAAACCAGTGACTGAGAAGCATGAATTTCATTTAAAGAACATGCAAAATATGAAGGGAATTGTCCTAATCAAAACTACACATAAAACATATTTGCAACCAAAACTAAGAATCACCTTCTAATACTACTGTGTCATAAAACCCTCCACTATTACTTACAAAATTATTCCCTTCTATAATAGAAGGCTATGTAAAATTTCACTGAAGTTAAGTAAAATAAACATTTACGGATGGGACTGCAATTATAGGTTAATGAAGACAAGGATAAAATGACTAAGATGAAACTGTTGAAACAATAAAAACTAAGATTATTTCACCTCACCACTTTTTCCTCTGCGCACACGCAGTTCGGGAGAATAGTTTCACACACAAAGCAACAAATACAGGTATCTGCAGAATTACCTATTAGCTTATACATCTGCAAAACATAGGCACACTTATTGATATGAAACCACAGTTCCAAATACAGAAATACGTTACTTTCATTATTCACATTTATCTACGGAGGAAGTAGCAATTCCACAAGATTGGAAATTCTAAGTGTAATAAACAGAAAAACCTGACACTTCAGGATTCCTGAGGCTGTTAGATTTAACAAAACAAAGACACAGAACTACTGGAGTCTTTCCATGCAGTTTTAAAGCTACTGCAAGGAATAAAATCAAATATGACACATGAGAAGATTGTGATTTAGTAACTTCACTTACGCGAGCAATACAGTAATCCTTGGGATTTTCCTTCTCCAGGCCGTATTTTTCCAGTGCTTCAATAACTGCAAAGTCTGCCGTATCCGTAGTGGACAGCAGGATTGTCTTATATGGTATATTTGGTTTTAAACTGTCTGCGTAAATTCTCAGTGTTCCACCTTGGAAACAAAATTTAATAAGCAATGCTATCAGAGAACAGACAGTCATGCAGCCATCTATTCTATTTCCAACAGAATATAAGAACAAAGCCCTGCAGAAATCATTTAGTCAATCCACTAATACAAGAACAGTTACTTAACATCCCTGAAATATTCCACTATTAGTAAAAATCTCCAGTGATGAAATGGTGACAATGTCTAGATGAAGAACTGACCTCTTCCATCTTAACAGCAAGTGTGTCCTTAGCTTCAAGAATCTTCCATCTCTTTAAAAAGCCCATTTGAGACTTCCCCCAGCTGACATTTTCTACACCTCTAACTCCTCCTTCACTGCTTTTCCACGGAGAGAATACATTATTTGAAGCTTTATCGTTTAATGTTTACAGAACCACTGTTGCTGTATCCCTACCCCTAAGAATATGAAACACTTCACTGATCTATCAGAGGCTTTTCCACAACCTGAACAATCACTCCTTGCCATCCTCTATTTGTGCTACTGATTGCATTTTTATATTCAGGTCATTCAGCTTGTTCTTAGTAAAATGAATGACATTTATTTGAGAAGACTTCCTCAGTTTGTCAGTTTAGTAACTCTAATTCTGTCCTTCTTTCCTAGTTTAGCACTGTTGGCAACATCAATGGGCATATTCTCTCCCATCAATTTGCCCATTGCTAAAAGCTTCGACTTGGTACTTGTCACAGAACACACTCCTGGGGAATCTTACCTCTACAAACCCTTCATTCAGTTACACCATCAGTAAATTAGCCATAAAGAAGAAAAAATGTTGGAGAAAGCAGAAGATAAGTCAAATTTACAGGAGCTGCTGGCTTTAAAATGCTCGCTCAGTGAACAGTTTACTGCTTGTAAGAAATCCTACAGACCTGAGTCTGGTCTGCCATCAGAACTGCGGAATTCCTGCATTCTCTTCTCTAGTTTCTGCTGTCGCCGCCGTTTCATAACCACCTCAGGATTGGATATTGTGCGAGTGAAGCTGGTCTCAGGCATATCTTTGTAAACCTCAGCTGCAAGGCGAGAATTCTCACTGCCATGGTGAGTTTAAATAAAAAGACAAGACTGCCATTAATAGCTTAAAATACAAATATCCTCATCACTTCATAAAAGATAGAAGGCAAGAAGACTCTATATGCATAGAAAATCAATTAAGTTATCCTAAGACGGCTTCTACATCAACTTTACCTTTGCTAGGATTAACACTGTTCATGTACCACACTCACCTGAAATAAACAACTAGCTACTGCTAGTTTTCAAAGTCAAAAAGAGGCCTTCTACCTCTTACGTGGAAAAAAAGAAAGGCAGACATTAAAGAAACTTCATTCTGATTTGCAAATCATGCAGAAGCACAGTTAGCATGTGCTTGCACTCATGCTTGTTCTTTTGTTAATGCACTTGAATACAATTCTATATTAATTTTTAAAAATTATGAACAAGCTAAGTATTGGCACAGAGTTCTGGAAAAATCATGCTGACATCTGAAAAACATTTTGCAAAGATATCCACACAGAGCAGCACCACACATAGGAAAAACAATCATTAACTCAGAAAAAGCCCTAAACAATCAAGCTGAGATGCTAAAGTCTCTACTGTACATCAGCTAGATGTCTTTCCTTTGAGACTTACTAATTTTTAAGTTTTCATCATTTTCTGAGTATGTTAAAAACCTTCCAATAATGAGGTTCTTTTTCTTACATAATATATATGAGATCTACAGAAACCGTTTAAGGACAGATATTAACTTAATGTAGACCTTTCTTGGCTTTGTAGTTCTGTGTACAGTAATTCATGCCTGACTCTCATGCTCATATTTTCTGTACAAGGATTAATGAATGTTCTGCCCTGTCTCAGTGAATAAAGTGAAGCAGATTTGGGAGCAAGAGTTGGAGAATCTAGAAGACTGGGCTCCGAAACATATCTAAGGGGAAAACAAATTGATACTCAGGTGATAAGTCAAATGCAAACACCTATACATACTAATTTTTCTGGCCAAAGACAGAATAAACATTGGGAGAGGAATAAATCCATCCTAAAGTAAATGCTCCAAAAAACAAGGGGGAAAACCCACCTCACCAAGCATGTGTCAATTTCTGTGCAAGAACAGAGGTGGGAAATACAAAGATTGTTTCATGGTTTAAAAACAAACTTTGAGGCAAAATGCACAAACTACATAAACTGCCACTGTGATGTCAACTATTTACTTCTGAAAGAAATATTTGATAAAGAGGGAAGACTCCTTTAAAGCAAGATACAGGTTATATGAGCTGATCAAGTTTCAAAGTACTTACACATCATCCCCTTGAAGAAGTTTGTCATCTTTATCTGATGCTTGCCGCAATGCCTCTTTTTCACGTCTCTTTTTTTCTTTTTTTTCTTTTTTTTGAAAGAGTTCGTTTGAAATTCTGAATTACTCCCTCTTTTTCTTGTTTTTCAGGGCCATTACTCTGAGCCTTCTGAAAGAAATGAGTTTAAAACAACTTGCATCATTTTCAGTCCAACGAAGTTAGTATTGCTTTTAACTTTCCAGATAAACCCAATTAGCAGACATATTGCTAAGACAAAACCAATACTCCAGGCAACAACATTCCATTACACAGGGATAGGACTCATACTCTCTGCAATAACATAGAAGGTAAAAAAAAAAAACCTTTGTATTCCAGAGCAGGTATGAACTGATTAAGTGCCACATACTCAAGAAAGCAAAGCAGCACAAGAATTTTACTT
Organism: Picus viridis; assembly: GCA_033816785.1. Taxonomy (NCBI): domain Eukaryota; kingdom Metazoa; phylum Chordata; class Aves; order Piciformes; family Picidae; genus Picus; species Picus viridis. Next base: position 22,905,920 of record CM066578.1, read on the forward strand.
GACCAATGCCTACCATCTACTTGGCCTCAAAGATTAACTGAAGACTGCAAAACATATTTCTGCCTCCCAGTAAAAATACTTCAAAACACTACATTTGTTTTCAGCATCACATGAGAATAAACTGCAGAGGGAAAACCATGGGAGACATTGCCCCTATGGCATATATTTCCTGAGTTGTCCTTCCAGTGTTGTCTTCTCCAATTGCTGTTCCTTGCATACACAAGATACCTATAATCCTAGGCTCATTTGCCTTCAGTGGAGAAAGCAATAGAAAATGAGAGAAAGATGCAGGGATTTTTTGCTTCTATCAAGAAGCGAAGAGCACAGAGAAAGGAAAGAAGACTGAAGGCTGTTTCAATGAATAAGAACAGAAAATCTGGTGTATGTAGTGCCAGACATCATCGATTTTTCTCTCGTCATCTCTAACATGGATTTATCCTGTAGTCAAAAGTATAATGTACCTATGCACATGTATCTATATCCAAAGCACCTTTAAAATTAAAAAGTTCCAATTCCAAGAAATCTGGAAAGAAATTTAGTGCCTAGCCCAACATGAAAAACTCATCTGAAGACAGCCAACACTGAAAAGCATGTTTTGCACAGCTATAAACATCCAAGTTAGATATAATATATGTAACTATGTGACTTCAGGAGGCAAAGTCTGATATCATTTAAATTACTAATATTTATAAAAATCCACAATGATGATCACGTGTCTCTCATTTTGCATTTGGAAGGAAAAACCCAAAATAAAAGTCTCCCATCAGTTTAGTTAAGCAACAGAATGCTACCTAGGGAGGTAAAGAGTTTCAGTTATTTAATTCCCTCTAGTATCCCCTTGTAGAGTCCAGAAGGTCACAAAAATGTTGTGAAGACATATTTTATGTATTTAAGAAGACTTGCTCCAGATACCAAAAGTCGTCGTCATCAGATGCTTTCAGAAATTAGAAAAGTATAAACTATTTTTTGTTATATATCAGCATGTCCCACACATTTCAGAACTCTGTTACCACTAACATATTGCTTAAAGACTCACCTTTGGAGGAATTGTATCATTTTCATTCTTTAGAACAAATCTTCCCTCTCGATCATCTTTGTTCCAATTTAATTGTACGACAAGAGGCTTCTCATCTATATCTAATCTTCTTTCTTCTTCAAAAAAAGAAAAAAAGGAAAAAGAAACACAGTAACAGTTACTTGGCATTTCAAGAGCAAAGATCTTTACAAAAAAGTTAAACACTTTAAAAAAAAAAAAAATTGACGAACAGTACACATCAGTTGATACTTCCTTCTTAAAATATAGGGACAGAAAGCCTGGGGAGGTAGAAATACGTTCCCTTTCCAGCAACCAGCGTAAATGTATTCCCTCTATATAAAGATACACATAAAGTAATCTTGCACAGTTCCTTTGTCAGAATGCAATCCCTACGTCAAGGAACACAAGATTACTACTCCAAAGGAGAAATTACATCTACCGTTATGTTTCTAACTTTATAACCTCACGAGACTTCCAAACACTCATTTTCTGTATTTTAAATTTAACTAGTATGATTGTGACAGAACTACTATCTGGAAAGACTGCACAAAATTAAATCAAATTATGAAATAAGCAATCCTTTATGCATATAATAGATAAATACTAGACAAAAAGTAGTGTATTTTAAGTAAGTGGGGGAAAAAATCTATTTTAACCAATTCATCAAACTTTACTACTTTTCCCATTTGATCTCCATTCTAGAAGTAGGAGACAGTGCATATGCACAGCATGATAATGATGTCTTTGCAATCGTATTTTAATGAGAAACACTCCTGCTGAATGAGCTGTCTCTCTTATGAGTCACATCTTAAACAACAGGAACGTACTCTGCAAAAGAAACCGTTTCATTTTGACTACAGGTACAGCGCTAACATCTTCGTTTTTGTAAATCTAAAGCAGAAAAAACATGTAGTATTCATTGCTTAAATTAGTGATGATACATGCACTCTTCCCGAATCCCATATAGTTTACATCAAACTACCATTCATAGACCATGAAAAGTGACACATCTCAGTAAATTTCCATTATCTCAAACTAAATTATTTTCAGTCTTCAAAAGCAGAAATTAAACCACTTCATGTAAGCTTCCATGGTACAAAAAAGAAAAACCTATTTTCACCTATTTTTGTCTCCACCACACACAATTTCCAACCTGAAACTCTCTACTGCAATGGGAAAACAAATACCAGCAGCATCAAAGGCTATCTAGATATCTAAATTTCTCACAAGTAACATGAAAGGATCTGTTTAAGAAACACAGTAGCTTCAAACAATACTGTGTTGAACTTCCCCCACTTCAACACAAAAGGAGCATGTATTGTGAGGCTACCTATGAAAAGCCCACATGAAAAAACTGAGGGTGTACTCTTAAGTACTTCAGATTAACACTCCTACTTTCCCAGTATAAATTAAGTCTTTACCTACTAGTCCTAAAAGTAGTAACTGTCTCACAAGTGTCAATAAATTATCAGGATGTCAAGTACAATTTATATAAATGGCAGGTCTGATATGCAGACTTACGTTCACTCCCCCACATAACAATTAGTAGCAACGTACTTAGGAATAAAACCCCAAGTCTTATGTGGTTCAGAAGCTGGGGGCAAACCTACAGATAATTTTGCTGGAGGTGGATAGGAAGGTGGTATCAATGCAGGAAAAACTGTGTGAATAAAAACTAACCTCCGCTGACATGCACCTCATAAAGTGAGTATTTGGGGGATGACAACATTCGCATGTCTGGTCGAAACTTCTCTGCAAGAGTTTCTATCACATCTTGAGTTGTGGCAGTACTAGAGACACGGATGCATTTTGTGGCAAAATTTCCAGCTGCTTTGTCTTGAAAGTAGAATCTCATTACTCCATGAAACTCCAGATCCTGTTAATAAAAAATACAAATCTGAGTGCTGGTTAGCAGTTATAAGGTTCATCATTCCTCTATTATTTATTAGTTACAAATATATTGTGAAAATAAAGACATTCAAACACTGCACTGGTTTTGAATATTTTGAGGACAGTCGAACTTAATAAACAGGACATCAGAAACCTGGAAAAACAATGATACTTTGTACAAAATATTCTTTATATAATTGTATATTACTGGAAATACTTAAAACATTAATCTTTTAAGTATTCAAATTTACAGCTATTATCAGGTTTATCTGAAGAAAAACTTTAAAAAAAAACCAACCACCACCCAACAACAAAAAACAACCCAACCCAAACAAAAAAGCCCAACAAAAAGAAACACACAAACCCACACAAGCCAATATAATGCTGAAATGTATCTTGAGACTCGTCTCAACATATTTTGTTACCCAAAACAAAGCCCCTGCCACTTTCTTCCATGTCTATAAAGGCTAAATATACTTCAAAAACCAGCATGGCTCAGAGAACATATTTCTGTCACAGCAGACACAGTCCTAAGCATCATCTTTTCTATCCTCTTTCCCCTCACTTGATGCACTCTTCTCTTGGTATCTGTTTGACCCACAAAATGATGTGACATTTCTCTAAACACTTAGGAAGGGAAGAAAAGCGCCAGTACCAACAAAAGGTGAAAGGGCGGGGAAAAAAGGGACTACAGTTAATCAGGTGGCTACACCACAGTGTGACATTGACCTGTTCAAACTACTGTGAATTCACGCCCTCAAATATTTTCTGTAGCCATCAGTCTCCACTCCAGTCTGTAGGAACTGTAAAAAGTTATTGGCTGCTAATGCAACTTCATTACCAGTCTGAACACCAACTCCAAATTCAAATTTTATCTGTCCAGAAGTCTCCTAATGGCTGACTCCTGAGCCTTGCCCAAATCCCAACACTCACTGGGCCCTTCATTCAGAAGAAAAATCAAAAAGATTCAAGTACCCTACTTCTGCTTCCAGACACTAACAAAGCAGAGAGGTGACAGAACTGCATTCAGAATACTCAAGATACAATCTTAGTATAAAGCCAGTCTAAAATTCAAGTGTCACTTGAGTTTTGCTTCATTGCTTTGGCAGTTTGCATATGAATACAACTGAAAGCATCTTTCCACTAACTGTCCATGTTTCCTCATCCTGTTCTACTGCAGCTTCTCAAGTTGTGTCCCCACAGCCCATATACTGCCCCATCCTCTCAGTTTTTCATCATTTTCTATTAAAATAAAAATGATGGACTGCACAAGTGAAGAGTAGTACATGGCTGCATATAGAGTCTGGTGGCTTCGGCAAAACAATTCTGAAAACATTAAAGATTACAGCAGTGTTTTTTTCATCCTGTATTAATTGACAGGCTGGACAGATGGGCAGAATCCAACGGCATGACATTTAACACATCCAAGTGCCAGGTTCTGCACATTGGCCACAGCAACCCCAGGCAGTGCTACAGGCTGGGTCAGAGTGGCTGGAGAGCGGCCAGGCAGAGAGGGACCTGGTCAATGGTAGGCTGAACATGAGCCTGCAGTGTGCCCAGGCAGCCAAGAGGGCCAGTGGCATCCTGGCCTGCATCAGGAACAGTGTGGTGAGCAGGGAGATCATTCTCCCCCTGTACACTGCACTGGTTAGGCCACACCTTCAGTCCTGTGTCCAGTTCTGGGCCCCTCAGTTTAGGAAGGATGTTGACTTGCTGGAACATGTCCAGAGAAGGGCAACAAAGTTGGTGAGGGGTTTGGAACACAAGCCCTGTGAGGAGAGGCTGAGGGAGCTGGGGTTGCTTAACCTGGAGAAGAGGAGACTCAAGGATACCTTATTGCTCTCTACAACTACCTGAAAGGATGTTGTAGCCAGGCAGATGTTGCTCTCTTCTCCCAGGCAGCCAGCACCAGAAGAAGAGGACACAGTCTCAGGCTGTGCCAGGGGAGGTTTAGGCTGGAGGTTAGGAAGAAGTTCTATACAAAGAGAGTCATTGCCCATTGGAATGGGCTGCCTGGGGAGGTGGTGGAGTCACCATCACTGGAGGTGTTCAGGAGAAGACTTGATGGGGTGCTTGGTTGCTACAGTTTAGTTGATTAGGTGTGTTGGATTGGTTGATAGGTTGGACACGATGATCTTGATGGTCTCTTCCAACCTGGTTTATTCTATTCTATTATTCTTGCTATATGAGCAGGTTGGTAATGGGAAGTAGAATGATTAAGTGTATGGGAGAGTATTTGCATCGGTGATAATTCATGGGCAATCAAGCCCCATCTATCAAAGTAAACTGTTTTATTAGGGTATACGTTAGTTACACTTATAGACGTGAATTTTGGCCTTAATTTAAGACTTTATTTGGGTAGCATTTCTCATATATTGATGGAGGTTTTGCATTGACTTCCTAGACTTACTAAGATGATTTTTGTAATATTAATGTAACTCTTGATACTTTCGGTCTTTAGGCTGTGTTGCCTCTTGTTGTGGGGCTGGTTCCTAAGATGCAGTTTTCTTCAGAAGAAAACTTGAAGATTTCATTAGTTTATGCTGCTTGTGTTGCGAGTTATTGATGACTCTGATACAACAGCCAGCTGTTGGTCCTACTCTCTTGAACTTTATAATGTGCATAAATTGTTCTGTAGTGCAAAGTCTTTGCTGATCCAGATGTCAAGTGTTCAGAAAAGGAAATAAAAGTGATGAAATTTATTTTTATAGAAGCTGTTTTATTCATTTGTGTTTTTCTGCTCTTCTCTTTAGGGTATTCAGTCATTAATCTTGAAACCCTAGTTTTTGAAGATGCATAAAAAACTGTACCCTAGCAAGAACATTACTTTTCTCCATGGCATGGAAAAGTTTTTAATAGTTAACAGGTTTTGTTTGTTTGAGAGTTTTGTTTGGTTATTTTATTTTATTGACTATTTGGAATTAGTTTTCAATAGTTGGTGATAGAGTATGTACATGAAAATGTCATCTATGCTTTTGTTTCAAGTTTAGAATTCACTGACGGATATGTATGCTAGAAATCTGACCTTCATATACTAGCTCCTTTAGTGATTTCATAGAATCATAGAATCAGTCAGGGTTGGAAGGGACCACAAGGATCATCTAGTTCCAACCCCCTGCCATGGGCAGGGACACCCCACACTAGATCAGGCTGGCCAGAGCCTCATCCAGCCTGGTCTTAAACACCTCCAGGGACGGGGCCTCAACCACCTCCCTGGATAACCCATTCCAGGGCTTCACCACTCTCATGGGGAAGAACTTCCTCCTCACATCTAGCCTGAATCTCCCCACCTCCAGCTTCATTCCATTCCCCCTAGTCCTATCACTACCTGAGATCCTGAGAAGTCCCTCCCCAGCCTTCCTGTAGGCCCCCTTCAGATACTGGAAGGCCACAATTAGGTCACCTCGGAGCCTTCTCTTCTCCGGACTGAATAGCCCCAACTCCTTCAGTCTGTCCTCATAGGAGAGGTGCTCCAGCCCTCTGATCATCCTCGTGGCCCTTCTCTGGACACGCTCCAGCATGTCCACATCCCTCCTGTAATAGGGGCTCCAGAACTGGACACAGTACTCCAGGTGGGGTCTCACCAGAGCTGAGTAGAGGGGAAGAAGCACCTCCCTTGACCTGCTGGTCACACTTCTCCTGATGCAGCCCAGGATTTGATTGGCTTTCCGGGCTGCAAGTGCACATTGAGAGCTCATGTTGAGCTTCTCGTCCACCAGCACCCCCAAGTCTCTCTCCTCAGGGCTGCTCTCCAGCCAGTCACTGCCCAGCCTGTATTTGTGCCTGGGATTGCCTCGACCCAGATGCAGGACCCTGCACTTGGTCTTGTTGAAGCTCATGAGGTTGGCTTGTGCCCACCTCTCCAGCCTGTCCAGGTCCCTCTGGATGGCATCCCTTCCCTCCAGCGTGTCCACTGCACCACACAGCTTGGTGTCATCAGCAAACCTGCTGAGGGTGCACTCGATGCCACTGTCCATGTCACCCACAAAGATGTTGAACAAGACAGGTCCCAGGACTGATCCCTGAGGGACTCCCCTTGTCACTGGCCTCCATTGGGACATGGACCCGTTGACAGCCACTCTTTGGGTGCGGCCATCAAGCCAGTTCTTTATCCATCTAGTGGTCCATCCATCAAACCCACGTGTCACCAGCTTGGAGACCAGGAGGTGGTGCGGGACAGTGTCGAAGGCTTTGCTCAAGTCCAGGTAAACGACATCAGTTGCTCGCCCCTCATCTATTAATGCTGTCACCTGCTCATAGAAGGCCACCAGGTTTGTCAGGCAGGATTTGCCCTTGGCAAAGCCATGCTGACTATTCCCAATCACCTCTTCACTATTCTTCTGAGTCATTAGTGCCTCCAGGAGGATCTGCTCCATGATCTTTCCGGGCACAGAGGTGAGACTGACTGGCCTGTAGTTCCCCGGTTCCTCCTTCTTGCCCTTTTTGAAAATGGGAGTAATGTTTCCCCTTCTCCAGTCTGTGGGGACTTCCCCAGTCTGCCATGACTTTTGGAATATAATAGAGAGGGGTTTGGCAACCTCATCTGCCAGTTCTCTCAGCACCCGTGGGTGTATCCCGTCGGGTTAATATGCTTCAGTTTTAAAATCTAGTAAGAATTATTTTAATTAAATATGCATGTGTTAATTAGAATTCTACAAGTTTGTTATATGCTTACGGCCTCTGGAGAGGCAAAAGAAGTGATTCTGTTTTCACTCTGTAGACTGAGGAGTGGGGTACAAAGATATTACATCAATGTTTCAGAACATCCTGCACTGATTACACTGTTGTGCTGACCTGTTCTATTAATATTGCAACCTGAATTCACTTGAAAGCAACCTGTATTTGCTTTAATTCTAATTGTTGCGTTATGTATTGGCTTTATTTTATTTATATTTTATTAGCAAAACTAAGCAACAAGTACCTCTATCTGAATAATTGCAACTTAGGGCTTAGTCTTTTGTAGACTTTTGCCCATAGAATTTGAATGGGGTAGAAAAAAAAGAGGTGACATTCTTAATGCTGGGTGTTGGTATTTTCCAGATGCAGTCATGTGGAATGCTGCTTGCAAGGCAAACAGTGTTATCAGTGCAGCTATAAAAGATCAAAGATAGGTGCTTGGAGGGGTTACAAATGAGGATTTTTGAAGGGAAACTTGTATATTCTGTACTACTCCAGAGACTGGTTTACAAAATGGATAGTGTGTAATATGATTAAGTATTGAAGTGTGTAGTGCTTTGTGGTTGATATGGATGGAATTAATAGTTAAAAATCTAAGAGTACTCTGTTTGGCTTGTGGGAATAGCAATCTTGATCTAATTCATTGCTGTGCCCCACATATTGAAACAACAATCTCTTATTACCTCCTCTGACACTTTAAAGGAGGCGTTTCCTTTCTCGTATGTCAGCATGGCAACAGATTACTACTTCTGGATATTAGTGGTTTTTTTTTTTTTTTTTGGGATGTGTCTCTGTTTCTTCAGGAAGTCCAGGTTTCCCTGCTACAAATCCCATTGTGTCACGTTGCAGGCTTTTTCCAAACCTCACTCAGAACACAGTCGTCTTTCTGCTTGTTTTTAGTATGCCTTCTTGACACTCTTTTGTAAAAAAAGATACAGAAGGATTGGAAGGAGACAACCTGGTTTCCCATGGGGATTGTCAAATAATTGAAGTATTAAATACCTCTGACTTCTAGTAACACTTTTTTTGGTATATATGCAACTAGCCTCCGTAAGTGGAAGCTTGAGACACTGTTCTCTGACTCTTTATTTACTTTCACTTCCGTATAATGTAACTTTGAATGAGTGATTATCTTACTAATGATTGTTTTAAAGCAGAAATACCTGCTTGATAGTAAGTAACTAGGAGCTCAATTTAAAGATCCAACAAAGCATTCTGAGAAACAGGAATCACTTTGCTGAAGTTTGTGGAAAACTTTGACAACTGATTTAAAAACTTGTGTGTCATGTTTTCAGTTTTAACATAGCTTCAGTCATCTGGGTGACTTTTATGTATTAAAGTTTGTTTTGCTTCTGGCTTTTGTAGTGCTTTTTCAGTTGATGATGGTCTGAGGTCATCAAGAAGGATGTCAGAGAAGGGTGAAAGCGCTGAGAATCCAGATTTTTTTCCAAGAATGTTTCACCAAAGCTTTTCACAAGATATTGTAGAATTTGGGAGTTTCATCCTATTGTGCAAGCATTGTTTCATGTACTTCCCACCCCCCTTTCTGAAGGCACACTTGGAACATTTAATCTGATTTCCAAGCAGTTGACTTCATGCTTAATGCCATAACTAAATAGTTGAAGCACTCTTACAACCTCTTTTGTGCCTAATGAGATGATTCAATGTTTTATTTTTTTTGCTAAAACCCAGAAACAATGGTTAACTAGAAATTTTTATTGTGTAAGTTGGAACCTTCTTTTGAGTAGGATATACTTTTATAAACTATTCTTATGTTCTTCTGATAGTATTGAGAAGGAGTCATTAGGGTTTGTATTCAAGGAAAATGGCCTTTATGATTTGAAAAGCTTAAAAAGAGCTGACTTCTAGGCGCTGTTTAAAATATATTTTGCAATCAGAATTAAAATTTTGTGCAAATTGAATGTATGTATTTAGCTGAAGAGCATATCCTCACATTCCCACATGAGGAGCCATGGACTTGCATAGTGGATATATAAAATACCTGGAATGTAATTACATGAGAAAGCTAAAATTGCTTGTGAAGCATAGAAACTCCCGAGAGGAGGTTAGAAGAGTGTTTGTACGTTTACCTAATTAGTCACTTTTGAAATCCAGACAACATTTTAACTTCTTTTTGGTAACTTATAAATGGCAGTTCTTATCCTTAGAGAAAGAGGTTTTAAGAGATTTGTAAATGTTCTGAGGATATTTCTCAGTTTACAAGTATAATTTAGGCAGAAACACATACTGTATATCTGGTTGATCTCGGACGAGTGATTTTTATTCTTTAGCTGCTTCTTTTGACATAAATCAGTGGTAAAAATTTCAGTGAACCTACCGGTCAGTCTTGACAAAGGAATTTAGAAGTGAGTTTGAGAATGAAGCATACCTCTGAAAAATAAATGCTTTGCTGCAGAATTGGAAAGTGGAAATGTAATTGTGGTGCCTACCTTGTCTTCGTGCGAGTGATGGCATTGGGGTCTCTGTGTGGTTATTAAACTCCCAAGTATGTGGTGGGAAGGTTAAATGTGTTTTCAAATGGAGATATAGAAATGTACACACAATACAATTTTTGTTTGTTTGCTTGGGGTTTTTTCCTATTTGCAGTCTCCTAATCCCCTAATTTTTTGAAATGTGAGACCTGTTCCATACTGCTGTAATACCATGTCAACAATCAAAACAACAGTGTGGAACTTGGTGGAAATGACGCACTAAGCTAACAAGACCTTTACATAGGTAAGTGGTAGAGCTGAAAACACTTGTCATAACCTTCTACAAAAGACACTGCTGTGCAAGCAACATGAAGGGTTTTCGAGTAAGATTTATGACTCCAAAAGCCTCTACCATTAAAAACAAAACAAAATCTGCCAAATGTGCTCTTGAAAAGCTTTAGAGTCTTAACCTTCTAACTATAGTTTTCAAACCCAAAGTAAAATGATGGGAAAAAGCTTAACAGCATTTTCAACACACAGAAACTGCCTGCCACCTGCAGGCTATTTCTTGTTAAGCTGCAGTGCGCAGCATCATTTAATCTTTCACAAGAACTGGAGAAAACTTAAATTTTTCTTACAACAGTTAACTGAACACCAAAAATATTTTCAGTAATGAGCATTACTAACAGTTCTCTAACTATTTAATCCTAGACTGCTTAAATTCAAAATGCAACAAATAAACTTACAGGAAATTAAGTCATACCCTCTGATTAAACCAAACTTCCTTTTATAAGCCCCACTGATGTTGATGCAACAGCCATTCAGTGACTTTCCCAGTACAACACTGAGGACGTGATAGTCACTGTCCACAGATACTTTGAAAACATGTCCAAAAGGAATTTAAACCCCAAAGAAATTATTTGGAAATTTATTTAAAACAGGTTGACATGACAGAAAACAAAATGAAGGTAACTGTCACACATTTGTCTATCAAAATATACTCAGTCTCTAACAATAAAACAGTGATACAGGGAGAGTACAACCATATTTGAAACCAGGTGAAGTTGGTCAAAACCAAAACAAAGCCGATTTTGAATTAATCATGACATATTTAAGAGCAAGGACAAAAGTAGCAAACAGTGATGACAATCCAGAATGTCAATCACTTACCTGTCTACTATTTACCTGCAATCTGTCTTTGTTGCAGAACTAAGAACTTAAGGCTTCTAAACAAGTCTACAAAACTTAGAGATAAAAAAACTGAAAGTACAGACAATGCACTACAGCCTCTTTCAGATATGTCTGTTAAAAAGACTTAATCAGAATTATCCCTATTATTTATGCAAAAGATTGTTTCTCTTACATACTCTGATTTGGAAAACACGACAGGGAAAACTGTAAGGGGAAAAACAAAAGCTCAGGTGCTGGAAGTATGACTTCCCGCTGGCATTGCTACTTGCCAACAAACTGCAGAGCTGCAATCCCTGTGTTTAAGCAACTGCAGACACCCATCAGGCCACCGAAAAGAAAAAAGACAAGACTGTCCTTACTTGAATATTCAAAGTGTAGGCACGCAATCATTTGAAAGCAATAGAAACTCTAGCTCCTGCATAAAGCCCTTCCTCATACTAAGACACTTATTACCACTTCTTCCATTATGTCAGGCGCCAGCATCTTAACTACCTAACTCAGAAGGTATTTTTTTTATTCTGTTCCACTCAAATGTTTAAGAAGCTGTCAGAGCTAACAGGATGAAGCTGTCCTTCTGCTAGCATCCTGTATTAACTTGAAGCAATTATAATATAGCAGCCTCTGCAGGTAGGCATTTTGTTCCTGCTTCTGCATTAGCATCAGCATATACAAGGCCATGCACAGAGGCTTTACAGCATTATAAGCAAGAACTTTTTGTGTTTCAGGCTGTGCTGGCCTGGCATGCCATGAAGTCTTTGCATAGGTCACAAAAGTACCAGCCCAAAGAATGGAGCAGATATGCAGCAGCCAACAGCTCATCCATTCAACCTGATTTAACTGCTCTCACTTCCACACCCGCTCAACAGCATGGTATCATCGTAAGTGCGTCTGGCTGACTTGACAGCATCCAGGAAACACTTAACTCTATTTCTGTTTTCTCATGCAGTGTTTATACAATTCTGAAGGAACACTTTGAAAAGTATAACAGCACAACGCACAGCAGTAAACTGTTTCTACATACAGTGACAATTCCATTTTCCAAGTGAAATCTTGAAGTTTGAGGCAGGCAGCTTTTCAAAGGTGCATTTTGAACACTGCATGTAAGAAGTGAAGATACGTTTTTTCAAGGGAAATGTAGTTCTAGATTATCTATGCAGTGGCATTATTACCAAAAAAAAACCTCTAGAGAATGCCAGCACTGATAGGGTAGAATTTTGTCCTAACAGGGGCTGACACTCTTAATGAGCTAGGCCTGCCACAGGAACAGCAAATCTCTGAAAGGTTTTGAAGATTCATTCCACAAACACATGACATTAAGAAAAATAAACAACTTTTTAAAAATCACAAACTAAAGTTTAGAATACTGTAGTCTTAAGGGGACTTCCATAATAGGCACACTGGAAGAGTTGCTGGATACTGGAGTTATAAAGTAATTTCTGTACAATTTTAAATTATCCAATCGTTTCCTCTATAATAAAACCTTTGGTAGAAAAACTTAAGAATAATCTCAAATCCATTAAGAAAATTACAGTACAACTAGTTTTCAAATTAGTAAGTGAAACTACTAAAAACTGAAAATACAATTTTCACTCAAGAAGCAATAGATATCTCTAACAGAAATGCCAGTCTGCTTACAACAGAAAGCTGCATTACTGCAATAAGCATGTCCACCAGCAGACTTATGAAGCCTAGTTTCTTGTGGCTGTCCTTCACAAAGCTGATCACAGTTTCACTACATGTGGCATAAATAAAATGATTCTCAACATTTCCCTCCTGTGTGGATTCTCTAGTGTCCACACACACACTACAGCCTCTCTCTTCACAGTGGAAACTAAAATCTGATGTCTTATATCTGACCATTTACTGTGGCAACTTCACATTCCTGACATGGACTAAAGGCTCAGTCTAAGAATTACAAGATCAGTCAAAAGGCAAGTTTTGACAAGCGGGTATCCACTGATATCGTAACACCAAAGAATACACACAGTGGCTCAGAAACCACCCTCACTTCAACTACCTGATGTTCAGCCAACAAAGTACTAATTGTTATTTGCTCTCGGTACAACCTGCATATGGGAAATACAGGAAATAAGCCCTCGTTGCATGCCCGAAGAAAAGTGTCATAGCAATAACCCTTTAAATAAAGGCCTGCATGGATTAATTTCTTGTAGCCAGCACTGCATTCTTACTATTTAATGGTTTAGTATAATGCAAAAAAATACCAAAAGAAACCATAAAAACAGGGCCATTTTTACATAATTCAGCCAGAGGTCTGATCATATTTGTTTTGCTGCTGACAGCCAGGAAAGACTGTCCCAACTTTTACTCTACAATGAAAAACTTGATGGCATTACATTATTTTCACTCCTGCGGAATGACCTGAATTCTGCACCATAAAGGGTTAAGACGCCCAGCTATACTCACTGAACTAGAAAAACACGGGTGCTATCTGATACCCTGCATGCAAGTGCTCTGGCAACCAGGCTAATTAGTCAGGAGTTTAAAGTAGGAATGCTAACAAGCCTAATAGGAAGCAAGCACCTGATTCTCCCACAGTAGACAAACTGCAGCAGGAAACCTATCCCACACCTCTGAAACCAAGCAACAAAAATTAATAAAAAACCTAAAATGCACTTGGACCCTTTACCTTAACACAAAATCTATTCTTGGCTCGACCCAAAGGTACCACCCTATCCTCTGAGAGCAGACTGTTGAAAAAGGAGTAAAGTATTTACTACTTTCTGGGATATCTTAGCGTAGCTACAGATATAAAGAATTATACAGCCAAGCAAAATATAAGAGGAAGTTATCTGGCAACACGCAAAATAGGCAGGCCTACAAAGGATTACTGTGCGCATAAATTTGGAAAGAAAGGGATCCCCCAAACACACACACACACTACAAACAACCAAAAAAACCCTAAACACAACCCACAGCTCTAAATCTGTGTTCTCTTGTTTACTGCACTGTTAAGTGCTCACCCCCAAATTGACATCGCTGAAGGTTTTATAGCAAGTTAGTATCTTGCCAAAAAGCAATGTGATAGCACAGAAGTTGCACCAGACTGCTGCCAGCTTCATTAACCTTATTACCTGTTTTACTACCTCAAGAGACACTAATGTACAACATTTAAATTTGTTCCAGTTGTATAGTTATTGGCGAATTGTCTTAGAATTCTGTCTATAATAATTGAATGAATGCATTCCAGATCATACTGACAGGATTTCAGAAAGTTATTTTCCAAGTAAATCAGGCTACTCAAGCAGATTTGAAGGTAAAATAATACCATCTCCAAAATTCAGGCTAAAAGGCAGTATTTTTTTGTAACAAATACTATGGAAATAGAGGGAAGGACTATTTTTGAGCTGCTATTATTATTCCTCTCTTTTTAAGAACACAAACCAACTGCACTTCAACCTATATAATTATGAACATATACAACCAGTTCGGGGGAGGGGGGGGCGGTCAAAACCAGCTCATAATCTGCACCATTGAATTTTCAAGAGATCAGCTGTGTCACAGCCAAAGATGCACAATCACAGTGCTTATACAGAGTTTCATCATGAACATATACACACAAAAAGCTGATGTATCCTTCTAGTTACTTCTACCATACATCCAGAAAAAACAATATTTATTCATTGCATATACAACCAAACTGGGTAGCCAAATTTACAGATGAAAACATCAGAGAGTTGTAGACATGATTAGAAGCATTAACTGTAAACTTTTAAAACATTTCAAAGAAATACTATGTCCATGTTGTAACTTTCAATCAGGGGAGAGTCATCCCCACCCTAAAAAAAAATAAATAAAAAAGTGGTGGGTTTTGGTTTGTTGTTGAGTTGGGTTTTTTTGGAGGGGTTGGTTTTTTGGTTGGGTTTTGGTTTGTTTTTTAATTTTGTCACTCAAAAAGCCCTCCAGGAATTATTTTGAATTGTTTTTAGTTTGTTGTTTTTGGTTTTTTTTTTAATTTAAAGGAATTGGTTCATTTCTTAAAACCTATGAAACTGCTTATCAATGCCATTAGTTACTTCAATGTTAGTTAACAGGACAACCAAGGACACAGCTTGGAAAAAAAATCTTTACAGTAGTCACAATTCTTGGGTAAAATTCATCTGTTGATAGCCTTCTCTCGGCAAATCCCACTTAATCCTGTTGTATAATCTTTGGCAACAATTTCATCAGTGCTGCGCTTGGTGAATGACATTCAGCTTCAGTTAGATGCATTTAAAAACAACAGCTGACAAATTAAAAAAGGTCTTTCTCTGCAGTAACACCATCTACAGTATCTTCAGACTGATAGTGGTTTTGCACTCACTGTGAAGCTTTCTTGTGACTATTCTCACACGACAAATAAATTCCTCACTTCTAACACAAAAGCTATTTCAAAGTAATCATAAACATATAAACACATTTATTAAGTCCTTGCACAACCAAAATTCTGTTTTGGTTCTGATTCTAGCCCCTCCCTACTGTTTCTTCAGATTTAAAACAGAAGGTACCATGTACTGTCAACATAACAACACTTTAAAGCTGGCATCTTCCTTCTCATGAAGAAGCATTTTACCTTCCAATTACCTACTAGATTTCTTTTTTCCTAGGCAGTTCCACATTTTCTGCCATCTACAAAAGTGTCAGTTTTGCTAGACTGGACACAAGTTCATTGACTTAAACATCTTTGTAAACAGGTTCATTAAAATCTCTATACCTGATTGCATTCCTCCATTATGTATCTTCCACACTATTATTAGTACAGAACATGGAATGTTGTATACACAGAGACCTAGAAATTAATTCACCAGAAGTCCCTGACTGGAGAAAAAATTACTCCATGTGTCCAGTTTGTCTGTGGCGGTCAGGAATAATACAACATTAAGCTGATCCAATGGCAACTAGCATTTGAAAGGGCTTCCCCTATCAACCATTGCTCCAGCTACTCCGCATTTCAACTGCTTCAATGCAAGCCTCTAGGGGACCTCTAATGCGCTAGTTGAGAGAAAAGCCCAAGGAGAATCAATCCTAGTACCCCCGATTTCCTCAGAACTTCACCAGAGTCAGATAAAACCTAGTGTTAGCATAATGGATGGATTATAAAATCCCGCTCAGTTGGCAGGGAGTACTCTGCTGCTGCTGGAAAGCCATTTTACTATCTTAGGCTAAAATATGTAACTCCATCCTTATACTTTTCCCGTATGTAGCTATTCACACTCAGAATAAACCCAGGAACAACAGTTTACAGAAGCAAGGAATGCCTCTGCAGACCCAGAACCCCAGCTAACAGTATGTTAGAGGCTATCTTTAAAGGCACCTAGCAGTAATAAATTGGTTATCTACGGAAATTTCATCATCCCTGTTTAAAATTCTATTTTACTTGTCTAAAGAACAACAAACAAAACATTATGGGAGAAATGCAGTATTCAAAACTCAGCCTAAAAAAGGCTATTAAAATTAAAGCCAGGCATTATTTCAATTAGTAAAGTATGTAATTGAGGAGAACAGAAGTCCTATTTATAACACTGGAGGACATAGCATCTATGGTCCAAGAGTAACATTGCATAAAAATAAACACAGCTTTCTATTATTTCAATTAAAAGTAACTAAATAATAACTGAAGTTATCAAATATCAAGGCAATTATATATTTTTTACTGGAAATAATGTTTGCCCAAACATCAGGAGCCAATGAATCCAAAGTATACCAGAGCTGAAATCACCAGCTGTTAACACTAGCCTCTGAACTATTTCTCACAATGCTGGGCATAAAGAAACAATACTGACTACGACTCAGTTAAGCAGGAATGACAGACCTTGAAAACACTAAATCAGATGTTGTTGACACACAAGCACTGACAGAGTTTTACAGTCCTGAGAGTTTCCAGTGTCCTGCAGCATTATTCCTACAAACCAGGGCAGAAGAGGAAAGTAACCAAAATTTTTAATAGAGATTTGATGAAGTGGTCATAATTGTGACCATCAGTTCAGAGATAGGGTGGGTTAAATGTGTTTTTAAAGCTCAATTAAACCACCTGAAAGTAACTTTTAGTTGTGCTATCAAACAGTCATTAAAACAAAGAAGCATTTGAAAACACATAACTGTGGGAATAAAAAGCTACTCTCTTTCTGTAATTGCACTACTTCAGCCACGGCTAATGTATTTTCTCTTTCCCTCCTACTGCTTCAGAGTCTCTTATTCCATACTCAGGACAACAAAGAAACTGCAGTAACTGTTAGCAATCATCAGTGTTACTCCCAATAGAGGAAACTGCAGTTGACCACTTGATTACATAGGAAGCTTCTCATTTCCTTCACAGTTCCCTTCATAATAGCACAGAATCTAGGAAACTGTATCACATGATTCAAGCACAAAAATGAATTTTAGTGACTTTTTGTCAACTGAATTCAGTAAGAAATCACCATTAATTTCTCAAACAATGGAGCCAGTTAAAAGTTGACGCTCAAGCTAAAACAAAAGTTTGAGTTACTATTTTGTAATTGCTGATCTTGCCCTCTGAAAAAATTAGAGATGCATCCCCAAAATAGTGTTCTGTACAATATTTCTCATGTTTTATGAAAAATTTGTATTTCCAAACAGTAGCAAAGCAGCTATTTTTCCATTCAAACACTGTTACTTCCTTAAAGTGCTCTCAAGTATCTTGAATTATGTTGAAATACTACATAAGAATCTGGCGTCACTTTCAGTCATGACAAGGCACTGAAAGTATAGAACTGAATCTGCTGATTAAGTGTTCAAAATGTAGGTTGCCAGAGTCACTGCTCATTTAAGCATCAGAAAACAAACCCTACACCAACAGATCAGCAACTAAATCAATACCACTCCATCATTTTGTAGGAGCTTGCTCCTTGCTTCACAAAAGGTTGCCCTCACCTGGTTACACAGAGCAAAGAAGTTTCAGAGAGCAGGTTGGTCAGATAAACAGTTATGAGACTGGATATGTAAAATTGGGATGAGAGAGGAACAACACAAGGACAACTGAAAAGCTGAAAGCTTAATCATCATGTAAGCATTCTTCACCTTAATGCTTTCTTCCTCACCTTTCTGCACTTGCACATTGCTCAGGCAGCAGCTTCATTCCCAGAATTAAGAGCAGACGATTACCTGCCTAAGAGAATACAACTCACGAGCTCCTTCAAGAGTTTGTTCATTCAACATTATGGCTTCATATTGTCATAATACAGACAGTCTCTCTCCGCTGCATGCTGCTGTGGCCATCTTCAGGTAAACAGCTTCCATTTAGGAAAAGAAGGATAAATTTTCTTGAGGAACTCCAGGTGATGATCTCTCAACTTTTGGGACAAACCAGTCCTGTGCTCAACTTCTCAAGTGTCAAAGCATTTTAAAATTCAAGGTACTCAAGCACATGCCTAAAGGTTTTGACAAAAGGAGTTCTACAGGGTGGGGTTTGAGTGAGGGTTTGCTTTGTTTTGGTTTGGGGGTTTTGGGAGTGTTTGAGTATTTATGGGCTTATTTAGTTGGTTTTGGGTTTTACGTGTTTGGTTTTGTTTTTTTCATTCCTCAAAATTCAACAAAGACAAATGCAAAATCCTACCCTGAATGGAATAATGTCTTGCAACTACACAGGCTCAGGAATAACCACATGGGGAGCCGCTCCACTAAAAAGGTCTTGAGGATCTTGGTGGATAGGAAGCTGAAGGTGATTCAGAAGCATGCCCTGGCAGCAAAGGTCAACATCACTCTGAGCTGCACTTGTTGGAGGAATATAGGCCATAGATTAAGTAAAATGATTATCCTTCTCTACTCATCCAGTTCTGGGCTGTCAACATAGGAAAGACAGAGATAAACTGAAGTGATGCAGAGGACCACAAGAAAAGAGGCTGAAGAACTGTCTTAATAGGAGAGACAGAAGGAACTGGGTTTGTTCCGTTCAGAGAAGAGATGGCTTTGGGGAGACCTATAAAACAGCCCACAATACCTAGGAGGAGGCCATTGAGGAGATGCAACAAGCATCTTCACAACAGTGCATGCTGGGAGAACAAACAAAAATGGGTGTAATTTTAAAGGCCTCTGTTTCAATTGGATACAAGGAAAAGCTTTTTCACCATTAAGACAACCAAGCAGCAGTGGATGGTGCCCAGAGAGGTTGTGTAGTACCTGGGGCTTAGGTCTTTTCAAGACATTATGGGGTAAAGCCCTGAGGGATCTTCAGGACTGACCTTGCTTTGAAAAGAAAGTTGGAAAAGAAATGTGCCAGTGTCTCTTCCAAAACAAAGTATCTTGTGATCTTATTTAAGTATCTATGGAACAGAGGCTCACTGATTTTCCAAGGCTACAGAAGCCTTACACCAGCAAGGCAGGCAGATATCCTTATTTACCTTTACACAAGATGATTTTCAAGCATAGGAGCTTGGAGCCTTGGAACTTGAGGAAGGCAGATTTAGACTATATATTAGGAAGAAATTCTTTATTGTAAGGGTGGTGAGGCATGGGAACAGGTCACCCAGGGAGGTTGTGGATGCCCCCTCCTTGGAGTTATTCAAAGCCAGGTTGGATGAGGCCTTGAACAAACTGCTCTAGGGGAAGGTGACCCTGCCCATGAACTAGATGGTCTTTGAAGTCCCTTCCAACCCAAACCATTCTATGAATCTATAAATACAGGGCAAGAACAACAGGAGAGTACCAATGATGAGATGTCCTTATATGTATGTCCCAAGAAGTGCCATGACAAAAGAAAATATTAAAAATGCTCAAATAGTTTTAAGTACCAGCATAACATCTGCCAATTTCTCCTCAGGTACAAGTCCAACTGGTAAAGATTAGAGACAGTAAAACCCTACATAAGGGGTTTTCCTATATATATTAAGAGTAATTTCTCCAGCTAATGCAATGCAATCCATCTCAGACGGAAATAAAATAGAACAGGCAGACCACTGATCCACCTAGGATCACAGGATAACTTGGGAAGAATGAACCTCAGGAGTTCCCAATCCAACCTCCTGCTGAAAGAAAGGTCATCTCTGAGGTCAGATCAGGCTGTTTGCAGCTTCATCAAGTCTCACCTTAAAAAGCTCCATGGATAGAAACTGCACAACCTTCCTGTGCAACTTGTTCCACTACTTCACTAGTCATTGACATCTGAAAAGTTTTATTTTGCAAAACATATTTGAGTTGGTGGACTGCATAATTACTTCACTATCAATAGGGATAAAACTATCTAAACCCAAAACTATTTTTTTCAAATGTTATCAAGTGAACCACTGTATAGCATCTCTAAAATAAGTTTGCTTACTGTATTCACCAACGCAAAAGACTAAGACTAGCCTCTAACTCATTTTTCCTTTAAGGATACAAAGGCACCAGTACATCATCAGGAATTTTCAGATGATTCTTTTAACATGTAAATCCTGTTCATTCTTTAAAATTATGAAACCAACAAGCAATGGAAGTTCAGAAAAAGTTAAGCCACAGATTCTGAATAAAAGGATTTTTTTTTTTTTTTTTAATTTATATGTTCCTCCCAATACATTGTTCAGTTCTAAAGTCCAGATAAGAAACAAGTGCAACAGGCAAAGTAATTCACCACCACCAATACCAAATTGTTGCTATCCTCTAGTTGCTACAGGGTATATAGATTACAGGAGGGTAGGAATGGGTGGAAATATTCATAATAATAAAATCACATACTAACCACAGCAGCACACCTTGATTTTGAGGAGAACACCACAAAGCAATAGAACATCAGAAGAAAATAGAACTCAAAGTTAGAATGGAAGGAGAGTGGAACAAGACAAAAGAGATCAAGCAACCTTGGCCTAATTACAGTAACAGTCTAGTTTCAAGCTTCTCAGTTGTTCACTTAATACAAGTTATATACAGAGGGCAGGAGGAAGGAAAGGCCCTCTAACACAATCTGAACTTCAAACACTAAGAGAGATCCCTATGTTTTAGTGTTCTTATGAACAAAACCAATGTGAAACAGAAAGCCTGAAATCAACAAAATAGTTACAGAATCAACCTTCTTCCTGCACACTTACAAAAAAAGAATAAAATAGTAAGGAAAGTATAACAGTCATACTTTGATGAAAAATGCACTGTGCTCTAAATTCAACTTTAAATCTTTTATTAATTCAGTTTGCAGATGACCAGTATTTAGCTAAGAACTTGTATTCAGCACCAGAAAAACATCCCAGTCTTTTATACATGCCTTGTGTAATTATAGTATAGTATAAAACCAAGATTTTTTTTTAAATGATAAAGGTCTAGGAATTGCATTGTGTGAATTTGTCACAGTGCTAGCTCTGGAAACCAATTACACTAAAAATTATTTCAACCATTTCATGATCAAAAATTCTCAAGTAAATACTCACTCCTGCTGAGAGTACTAAACTAACGATAACTCACTGTAAAACCTACATGTCCTGTATCTTCCAGTAATGTGTTGTTTTCCAAACTCTAATCTGGATACCCAGAGCAGTCGAAAGGAATGCTCCTCCACAGAAAGCATGGCAAATCATATCACTGACACTATTTTTAACATGTGGATTGCCTTGTGATCTTTTAAGAACAACTTGATATTTAGCAGTTGTCTATCACTAAATATCTGAACAATACATCTCCACAAAATCATATGGACAAGTCTCTCTATTTTAAGACTGTAAAAACATGGTCCTGTCAGTTGTTTGTAAATTCTCGACCCAGAAGGCATATGGACAAAGCAATCTCTATCAGTTTCTTTCAAATAATTTAACCCAATAATTACCCTTATTCTTAAGGATAAGTGAGCTACCTGAGCACTGAAGAACTAGGAAAACTAGCTCAGGGAGAATTTTATATCAGACAACAGTTATTTTCATCTTTTTCGTTCATATCTTTCAAATGCACATCTAAGAGCACACATTTTAGCCCCTAAAAGTTACAGTCCAGCAAGTTAATTTTTTCATTATTAAAATTTAACTACACCAAAGTCTTGGCCAACTATATCATTCTTCCTTCTCAAGTGATGTAGATTTCTGATGACATTAACTCCACAAGGTCTTTGGCCTAAAATTTTAAGCTGTATCATGTCTCAAATTGCTAAAACTAAACAAAAATATACAGAACATCTTTTCTCCAAGGCCAAACTTTTTAGAGGTTCTGATGAACAACAGAAAAGCAAACCAGGATCATTTTCTAAGGATATAGGTCTCCTTTTTGAAAGCTCTTCTGTTCAGACAGATCTATAACTAATCAAGTGAGATGAATTAATTTGCAACATCCGAGTCAGAAATGGTAACACCAGCATCCATTCATTTTTAAGATATGATTAAGAGCTACTAAACATAGACATGCAGTTCCGCCCTGTGCCATAGGCTACCCCCTCTTCACCAACAGTAAGGTCTACACCACTACGCGATGACAATTTTTGTGCTTGTGTCAAGAAAGAAGTGATCTCAACGAGCACATTCTAAGGATAATCAGGTTTAACTTTTATTTAAACAAGGCAAAATAGTTACTAATTTTTTTTTTACTACAATTTGTTCACTACTTATAAAATTCCAGTCTTATGGAATATACATCCGCTTTAGGAGAAAAATAAAATGCTTGAAATGCTTTTCAGTCTGAAAATACAATGTAATCATTTCAATATATTTTAGTAAATTTTAATGTGCAATTCACAGCATTTAAGTTTTCTATAATTTGTCTCAGATACACAAAAACCACACACAAAAAACCCAAAACCAAACCAAAACCAAATCAAAACAAAACAAACACCACACACAAAAAACCCACACCACCAAAGAGAAAAGCACTTCACCTGTCAGGAACATTGCACTGGGGAATCCACCCATGACCATGCTCATTTCACCTTTCAAGTCAGACATCTGATTACCAAAGGAACCATGCTTTACAAAGCACTACCAGCTCTATTTTGACTCTATTTTTTCTAGAAGACAACAAAGTACTGGTTTTATCATGTAGCACTAGATAAAAAAATGGTCCTTTGAAGATGTAGTAATCAGGAGTCACCAGAAGAAACTGTTTACCAATGTCCTGTGCATGAATTAGGGTTTCTTACTCTCATTAAGTCCTGCACTTCTGCACAATAGGTAGTTTTGCAGCCAGTGCCATGACTTTCATGTTTAGTTAGCTCCACTTAAAAAATTCCCACCTTTAATTTGTCATTACATTTGCTAAACTACAAAAGGCTACCGGAAAAAGAACTGGTTGCTTACTTCCAAGCATTTTCTTGATCTGAAATACAGTTCTATGAAATTACCTTAATTTTGTTCTTATCAAGGGGCTGTCATTTCAGTGGCACACAGACCAAGGACAAGTTACAATACAAACATTAATGCAGATGATTAACCATGAACATGAATACTTAGAGTTTAAACAGGCTCAGATTACAAAAGCATTTAGTAACTCAGCTTGGCATACTGGGATATTAAAACAGTTAATAAAGGCATGAGGTGTACTACCATACAAGATTTCAAGTATATTCTGACTCACCATGAAACAATTTAGGCTTTTGGTGATATTACCCAAAGAATCTTTGCAGCAAGTCAGGATTGATGTAATTGAAAAGTGACACCATGACAGGTGTATCCTCTCATCAGTGAGAGAGCATGTCACAAGAAGATGAAAAGATGACACACACACCTCCCCACACACACCCACAACAAAAAAACAAAACAAAAAAAAGTAAAAAGGGATTTAAAAACATGAGGAGTCTCTAGTATCTTTGGCTACTGGTTTGTTTCTCTCCTACTGAGGACAGTAAGCTTTTCCAGGCTCATTTGTACTAAAATAAAAACAAACAACCCTGCCCCCCTCATTTTATATATTCTGTGCTGTGTACTTTGTACTTTTTATTATTATTCACAATTAGATGCAAGCTTTCATTAGGATTACTTTAAGTAACTTGTTCAAGATTTTTTTTCTTTAATTATTATTATGAAACATATATAGCTGTCTTAATTAAGAGTTTATAAGCTTCCTAGCAGTTTGAATATCAGAAAGTTACATGTGTGGGAAAGAAAGTAATCAAAATTTAAAGTTACCTATTATTTGAAATGAGTCAGTGTCACATAGATTTGATATGTACATATTTTTAAAAACAAACAAAATATTAAAGTGATTCCAGTTTTCTATGAAGATGCATGACCTACTTCCCACTGTATGAATGTACCAAATAGAGAAAAGGGCCATTCTTTTCTATGCAAGTCATCTTAAGATTTAAATTGTGTATGACATCCTAAGCATTACTCTACCCTCCCCATATTTTATAAGGTGAAATCTCCAATCAGCATGACCCAGCAAACAGTAAACTGCATGCATGCATAACATTCTGGCCTCATAACCAAATTTACAACACAGTTTTCAGTGCATTACTTCATGTATGTGCATCATTGTTTTCCCATTCCACTGTTCTGAAGACATAACAAACAAGAATATCACAGGTCTTTTATAGAAACATGAGACAGTTTAGCAGGCCACAACAACACACAAGTACGATCTAAATAATGTCAACTTATTTAATAACATATTGCAGAAGCACTCTAAGCAACAACAACAACAAAAAAAAGAAGTAAGGTAAGTCACTGGTTTCCAAACATTCTTCACTGAGCATTGCTTCCTTTCAAGAATTGGACTCAAAATTTCTCATTACATTAAAAAACTATCATATATCTTCTCCCTACAAAACTGGTTTACATAAACAGTCAATGTAAGGAATAAGGTCATACTAGACTCTTATTCTGTGCTAGCATATATAAACAAGACAGGTCAGTAATACCAAAAAGTCCACTTGCATATATCCAGTATGCAGCTTTTCCCAGCAAACTCAGTAAGCTTTAGCAAAACCTGAACTTTGACAATTTTTCTTTTTCATATGACATAGATTTTGCATATGTAAATATGGAAAGAAATTTTTGCAATAAACTAAAGTACCAGTTAAAATGTTGCTACATTCAACAACATTTAAGTTAGATGACATTGTAGGTGGAGGATGAGGGACAGAAAGGGCTGACCAAATTTTTTGAAAGCCACAGTAAAAAACCATACAAATTTAACTGCTACTATTCAGTACTTCTGGATGCTGCAAAAGTGGCAGGGATCAGCTCAAAGCAACTGCTAAACATTAGCAGCAGAAGAAAATACCACTGCCTTCGCTATCAGCAACAACACAGAGCTAGAAGAAAATTCAAGATGGACAGTTCCATATTGTAGAAGACAACCCCCCACAACAGCAACCACACTGCGCCAACAGGAAGAAGAGGGTCAACACTATCAGCTTGCTTTCTGTGAACAAAAGTGCCAAGAAGTGGTTTAAGAAATACCTGCAGAACAGAGTATATATACATGTGAAACTACTCTTTTATAGCTGTTGAAGTGGAGAAGGCTTCAGATTACTTAAGTGTCTGTCAGTCATGACAAAGACCAGTGCCCTCCAATATTTTAGTTGAGAAATTAAAGGTATCAGAAATATGCTGGTATCTCATCCCACTTGCAGACTTCTGCTATCACTGATAATGTCATGGTATTACCTTGAAAGCAAGGTACTTGTAACTAGGAAAAGGGTATGTGTATCAAGAATCAGAGCACTTGTCTTGGCCATTTTGCACCATGAAGACACAATGTTTATCCTCAGGATTTAGCTAAATTTAGCACTACCTGCTGAGAGTACCATCCTAATTACTTATGAGGTGGTTAGGAAAGAATTTTCCCTCTTGGTGCAAGATTCCTCTCCCAGCAACTGAGGCATTCAATGCAAGGTTAATCTAGAAAACTCCTTCTGTTTCTACCTAGCAGATAACCAGAACAGATGATACTCAATATGAAAGTGTACTTAGAAGAAATCCTCTCCAATAAAGAGAATGTATCTATGGTTATATCAGTAGAGCAAGCAAGAAATAAACACCTCATCTCCCCACTCCCTTAGAGAGAAAAAACCAAATACACACAAAAAACAACAGAACACCACAACAAACAAACAAGGCAAAAAACGAAATGTCACAGCCACCATCAGCACAGGGACTAGCTGGTTATAGAAACGACTAACTGCAACGGTCTGGCCATTTCAAACTTCAAAGTTCACATGGCATGTGCAAGAGGACTGGCTGATCAGTAACCTCACAGGAAGCTACTGACGAAAGCTGAATGACAAATGCCGAATAAAGGAATCCTCTCAGAGTCTCAGAAGGCTATGTAGCAGCAGAAACACATGAGAAGACTGCTGTAATTTACATTTTTTACCAGAAGTGAAAGTTTGGAGTGTCCTGTTTAGAGTGTTAGGGCAGAGTGTGTCTGTGGGAAGTGCTGAAAAGAAGGGTTCTGTGTAGGCAGGTTTATTGAGAGAGCTAGATCACTGCATTTATAATGATAGGTACAGGTATTAATGAGCATCCATGAACACAAGGATGGTCAAAGGCCTGGAGATAAATGCAGAACACTGAAGATAAAGCAGACACATAAGGTAAGTGCTGAGATTCAGCAGGTTTTTTCCACAAACTCCAGGCTACCACTATCAGAACACTGTACAATGCTTTGCCTCAGCATATGACTAACTTGTATTGGTACTATCTCACAGAGTTTTGTGCTGCCATTTGATGGTTATCATTCAAGATTAATGAGAAGGCAGTTTTCAAATTTGTTTAATGTCTCAAAACTGATGCACTGATATTCTGACTTCACGCTTAATCTTAATGTGGGTGAGAAAGCAAAGAGCAAACCAGAAGTATTCCATAGCTTGTAGTAGACTGCAAACAACTTATTTTCAACGACAAGAATTAGTAACTCCTTCAGAACCACTAATATGCAAGATACTAAGTCAGTACCACATTAAGGTATTTTCTTGATTACTACTTCAGAAAAATCTGCTAGTGTTTTGAACACTGCAAAATTCTAACACTTAAAGTCATTACATTAAGAACACTGAATAATTGTTTTTACTAAAATTGAGAAAAACAACAAAATGTTTAAAGGGTTCTTTTTAATTTCAAACTGATGTACTGCTCAAGGTAGACCACCTTCTGAGAAGGCAGAGGGAAAGAGCTTTTGTTGTTGCAGTCACTGGGGGAGGGTTTCTTTGTTGTTTGAGCTATTTTGCATAGGCTATACAACGGCCACTAATCTCTGTAAGGAAGGGGATTCCGATCTTCCACCGAGTTGTGTGTGCAATACAATGTATGTGTAAAAGCATGATATGGCAATTAAGTTGTGTATCTGCCTGTAAAATACTTGAGTGTAGACTGTCAAGACTCACCTGACAAAGCAAAAGTCCTACTACACAGCTCATGGGATGCTTGAAAAACGTAGGCACTGAAACTTAGTTCATACATACTGCTACGGGCAACACATTTTGTTGGGCAAATAAATATTATTGCCAGAAAACTCATCATTTCACTTTTTCCCCACTGAAAAGGTGCTTTCATTACAGAGTAGAAGCAGAAATCCAGACACATCCCTGGAAAATTTATCAAGGTCAAGCCTTAAAACAGTTCACTGAGAAACTGTTACCTACCACTAGGTAGTAAGTTTTTGTTAGAGCTTCAATATTCCTCAGTTCTAATTACAACAGAGTACAACATAGCAAAGTTGCAACAAAAACAATGAACTTATGAATAACCCACACACACACCCTGGAGACAGTAACATATAGTAGCACTTTTGTTTCAGTCTGTCACCACTCTATAGCAACTAGTACTGTAACACACAAAAGATATTCTAGAATATTTACCCAAGAGCTGATCTGGCATTAGGAGTCATAGTCAAAGAGACTCAATTTCCAGTTACATTGCAAATCTGTACTTTTTCTATTGTCCTTGAAAACAGTTACTATAGTAACCCTTAACTTTTTTTTTTTTTTAATCTTATACTCTAAGAATACACAAGTAAAATTAGAGATCTGTTGATAATTCTTCTTAAGATACACCAAGCATCATTAAAAAAAAAAAGCTTAAAACTTGCAAAGTTGATGATGTGTAGTTTCTGCTCTTGACTGGAACAGATGACATGGACAAATTTAGAGAAGTATACACAATTTCATAAGTATAATCATAAATTCTATTTGGAGACTCTCCTATTTATAGGACAAAATTCAAAGACAGATCAGAAATATGTGCACCAGAGTATTATTTACATTTCCTAGTGTCCCATTTGTACTTTCAACTAACACTGTATACTGATCTGCTAAATAACAACCCTAGCCCTAGAACTTTTTTCCCAGTTCTTTTACTATTTAAACTCTAAAATTATTTCCAGAACTAGTAATTTATACCAAAACTGCCCAAGAGAAATCAGGGCAATAAAGAGCCCTGCCCTGCTCAGTGTGGAAAGAAATTAAAGCAGTATCTAGAAAGAAAGTGTCTTCTTAAGAAAATGAGAATGGAGAAGGTATCAGAGGAATGGTTCCCTAATTAAGAATACCTGTGCTAAAAGATGATCTGAAGAGGAGTTGAGCAAAGGGTCTATACTCAGTGTGAGGAAAGCAAGAAAACAAAGAGTTCTAGAAAATGTAATGAAATGTAACATATGACAAGCTAGTTCATAAGCTTGAGGTTTACACCTGTAAAAGTTGATGTCCATCATCCTAAAATATTACACAAAATGGTTTTACCAATTTATACACACATAACAGGGAAAAAGTAAAGGTCATCTAGTATAGGAAGGTTATCAGCAAAACAGACAAGTACTGGCAAAAAAAAAAAACAAAGCAATGAACACTGGACTCATGTATGTCAAAGCAGATTTTTCAGAGAACCAAACTAGATGGCAATGAAAGGCACAATTGAAATTTGATGATTGAGGGCAACCAATCAGATGGAAAATTAACCCTCTTACTACAGAAAGTTCTGTTATGACCGTATAAATTTATTCATTGAGCAGAAGCTCACAAGGCACAATATGCACAGTCCAGAAAGACCTGAACTACTAGTCATCAATAGAGTTTTCTCTTTGTGGTCTCCTGTTTTTGTCTTGTTTTATCAACCATGTAGACATGGACCACTACAGAAAAGCGGTCAGTAATTTTTACCTATGGTTAAAAGCTATGGGTAGGAAATGGAATGCTGCAGAGTGTTGAACTACAATTATAAGGTAAGTTATGCGTGTATCCAGAAGAACTATCTAACATCCAGTTTGGTCTATCCTGGTAACATTCATTGAAAGGAAAAACAAAGTTAGCAAAAAAGTATTTCTAAGCCCCTTGGTTATAAAGATAAACCAAAGAAAAAGTTGTTTCTAATACACACCTTGACTAAAGAAAACACTGTGCAACAATTTGGTAAAGAAACTAACATTTATGTCACAGAGGCCACTGAATTGAATGAAAATACTAAAAATTAGTTTTGACGCTGTAAATCTTAGCTTTGATTTTCACATTCTTGATTGCTTAGTAAATAATAAAAAATTAATTATCTTAATAAAATTCAGCAAAGCTTACATTTCCTTCCTTGAAAACAAGGAGAGGAGCATGAAAGGAAGTGAAGAAATGAACATGTGGAAAAAAAGAGAGCAAAGGAAACGCAACAAATTAGAAAAAGCAACAGCCTTGAGCATTTTCACTTCTAATGATCTTGAATTCATCTAGAAAGATAAATGTGTTATACTTGATTTTTACACAAACCTGATGAAAAAACCTTTCAGGAAGACAAGTGTTCAACATTAATTATCATTTCTGATCTTGAGGTACAAACTAGAGAGCAGAAACCCTTTCACCAGTTGTTTATACTGTAATTCTCAACTCCGTTACAAGCCAGACCTAATGCAAGATGCTACCCACTTATTTCAATTACTTAAACATAATTAATGTGAATACACTACTTAACAGTTACTGAATTCACTCCTATGCTGGGATTTTACATCCAGTTTTAAAAAGGCAAGTGATTTTTAAGGTAAAAATCAACATTGCAAGGAGAAAAGATCTTAACAGCAGAAATTAACAGGCTCTAGTCTTTTTCACAAGCTTAAGCAAAATCTTATACATCACTGTTCATTGGAATGAGCATCGCTCATATTTTATACACAAATATTTTTCCTAGTATAAATACTTAATTAAAAAAATAATAATAAAGTATTACCTAAGTAGTGCTTTACTCAAATATATTTCAGAAAAGGCTTCCATTAGCATGAAGTTAATTTTGGAAATACTCCATTACTTACTGGAATATCTGTTAAATTTCCTTTCACTTAGGTTCATCATAACATTCATTCAGTTTATTACTTCACTCTGTGATTTTCAATTCCACCCTCATCAGAGCCACTGATCAGAAATTATTTATGTAACACTTAATTTTGCATAGCAACAATCTACTTCCCTTAATTTTTAACAAAGCAACTTTTCAAACAAATACTGACACAAAGATAAATCTACACCCACACTTGTGAAAACCAAGTAAATCCCTAACATGTCTAGAGGACTAGAGTTTTTTTTCGACCGAAAAATAATGCTTGTCAATGGCATTTTAGGCAGAGAAAAGATTCACATCAGGAGAGAATTAAACTCCACTATGTATGAATTGTATGGAGCTAATTATTCACTAGTTCAAAAAATAATTTACATAAGCCATATTAAAAGCACAGCATAAAGTTGCTTCTTAGAAATATTTTCACAGCATTACACTGTCTGTAAATTGTTGTCAAAATCTTAATTCAAACTTCTCATTAGTCTCTAGATATTTCATTTGTAAGGACAGACTATTCACTTTTACTCAGTTAGAGGAAAAGTGGTCTCCAAATAGTCCTTTTGATGCAAATGAGCATGTTTTCTTTTTTTCTCCCAGCCATTCTAATGCAGAACTAGGACTCAGACTCAGTGTTTTTACCCTCTCTTGAACTGTCTGTTTTGTGATAGTAATTACTGGAAAATATTCTACTCAGCAAGAAGTGCAGGACCCAATCCATGAAGATTACAAGACATTTTTCCACAGTGTCTAAATATTATCTCAAATATTTGTTGCAAAGATAATTTATTTTCTCTATCACTGGTTTGGTACACTTGCTATTTTCAGACAGATTCATCAGCTCCTTGGTATCTATACAGTTTGCCAAGTTGCACTAATTCGAGCAACTGAAAGCTGTGGAGAAAGAACAAGTTCACCATTTTTATGATGCTTCCCTACCTCTAGTCTAGCACTTCCACTACTAGCTTCACTTGTAATCCAACAGAGTCACTGCTAATCTCAACCTTAAAACATGAGCCCTTTTAAAGTCTAAGAGCCAGATTTTTTAAAACCTACAGGTAGGCAACCATGAAAAAATGTTTTATACCCACTGTATATTCCCAAGATTCCTAATTCTTATTATCAGATGATAGAGTAACAGAGGTTGAAAGGGATATCTGGACATTATCAAGTACATCTCCCCTGCCAAAGCAGGATCACTTAGGGCAGGTCACACAGGACCACATCCAGATAGGTGTTGAAAGTCTTTAGAGACGGATACTCCACAACATCTTTGAGCAGCCTGCTCCAGGCCTCCACCCTCACACCAAAGAAGTTTCTCCTCATCTTCAGATAAAAACCCCTGGGCTCCAGTTTGTGCCCACAGCCCCTTGTCCTGTCACTAGGCATCACTTGCAGGAGTCTGGCCTCATCCTCTTACCCCCACCCTCCAGCTATTGATGAACATTCAGAGAGTTTAATTGCTTTGATTACATTTAAGAAATAAGCTTGCATATTTACTTTGAAAAGATAAGTTTGTCATGTATCAGTCTTTCCTATATCTCTTAATGAGCTAGAATCAGATCTGAAGCAAAAGAATAAAGATCAAGATTGCATCAACTGTAGAATTATCTTTTCATCCATGTGCTGTGCACCATTTGCCTCAACAGATTCCCTATTTGTATTTAAAGCCAGTGAAAAGTATTTAAAACATTCTGACTGCTCTGGTGTTATTAAAAAAAAAAAAAAAAAAAAACCACCAACAACCAACCCAACAAACAAAACCACCACCACCACCCAACCAACCCAACAACAAAAACCCCACACTATACAAAACAGCCTCTCTCATTCTTAAGAATTATTCCTAATACCTTCCTTCAGAGCTTAACGAAAGTGATTTTTTTGGACAGGAATTAAAAAACAAACAACAAAAAAACTACAAAACTACAAAAGAAATCAAACAGTCATAAAGACTCTCCAAATTCCTCGATTTTTTTAAACTGTAGACATTTAAAAGTTACAAGTAACTACTAAAACAGAGTTTCTAACACAAAGCATGCTATTTCTTCAAGCTTTTTATTAATTTTTCTACTTTTGCTAACATGTAGGTAGAATACTAGATAAGACTAGAATAGCTTTCTCCATCAAAAACCAAAAAATACAACAGATCAGTATTTCTGACAATCCCCAAGTCTTTGTGGCACTATCAAAGCAATCCCACTAGTTCCTAAACCTGTCTTTTTCAAAAAATTAAATGCAATTTGCATTCCTAAGCCCCAAAACATGTTCAGAAAAACAGAGCACTTCTCTTCCTCTCATACGGTTATCAGAGTGCACATTGCAGATGAAAGCTTATTTTGTCATCAAGATCAGCAATAATTATAGCACCTAGTACCTGTACAGCACTTTAAACCAACAGATCTGATTTTTTTTCAGGAGAATTTATATTTATTCTGACAGTGACAAACAATACAGTCTACAGAGCATTTGCATTCCTTGCTCTCACCCAAAACATGCACATGCAGTTGTTTTGCACAATCAATCAAGGTGAAAGCATATAAGTGTAAATAATTTATCTACCAGCTTCTGAACAATAATACTTGAAGCAAAGGCAAGGAGAAAGTGGAACAGAAAGGAGAAATCAATTTAAAGAAAAGGGTTAACTTACTGTTTCATTTTGAATTTCACTGTTGATTGATCTACAAAAACATGGTTCATCCCATATTTCCCCAAAATCTTCTAGATCTTTAGACTTTGTAAAGTCAGTAGCTGCCTCCTCATTTGAGACACATACAGTAAAGTGTAGCCAAGTTTAAATTAGCATAATCATTACAGAGCTATTTAGGAAAGGTCTGTACCTAGCATTACTCCTGACACCACTAGAGCTTAATCAGTAGTAACTACAAATTTTAAAACCAAAGGTTTTAGGCTGCCTATTTATAAGCTTCTCAGAGCTTCTCTCAGCTACATTCTGAATATTTAAAAAACAAATCTTAAAAATTAAACTAATGCAAACTATTGACAGATTTCTCAAAACAGCAACAAGTGTTAAAATAGGTAAATACCTAACAAAGTTAAAATTACCACCTTGCTTTCAATCATGAGTCCACAAGTGACTTCAGTGAAAGTGTTAAGTGAAGACATGAAAGCTTTACTCCCAAGAAGTCTTCAACCTTCCTCAGATTACAGACAGAGGAATATCCAACTCTGAGCATGAAACAGACAGTGCCCTTCATCCCTGGTTTTGCTGGGGAAAACCAGCACTGAATAACTTAGTTAACACCTCATATGACACAAGTCAGGAAAAAGCAACAAACTCTATGCCCTACCCAAGGCTCTTGTTTTTCAATATTTTACAGGCAATATACTTCAAGAAATTATTTGTGCCTAACCCTTCAATCCCTTAGGACTAGTCTAAATCATTAAATATCAACAGGTATTCAAACTGATTCGTTTCATGAAATGCTTTGCTAGAAAAACCCACACATTTAAATTGCTTTAAAAATCCCCATCTAAACATTCAAAACCTAGTCACATTTTACACTATTAAAGTTTGAGGATCCAATGGACTTAGTGCAATTGTCTCACCAAAGTATTAAACCTTTAAAACTAACACTGAGGTACATGTGAACACCTTTCACTGTCACTGCCTAAACTATACCATCAGAACTCTAGTCAATTTACACTAGATTTCACTCTTCCTTTTCTGTACATATAAATCTCCCTGAAAGCCTACTACTAGTGAAGTGATTAGCTCCTCTTGGAAATCCCACTCACTCTATATAGGAAATGTAAAAGACATCACCTGAACCAGATTTTTCAGACTGAAGAAATTCCTGGAAAATCACTATAACAATCCGGTCTCAATATTCTAAATGTGCTACATACAACCAGAAGCTGTCACTATGTGTGACAGTTTGCAGTATGGACATGTGATAGCTGCAAAGTTAATCCCAGCAGGCCAACAACCACGTCTGAACAGTTTAAAATGATCCAGTCTGACCCAGCTCAGGCATTACCAACCAAAATCATATCCAGGTTACTGCATCTTTACAGACGCCACACTCACTGAAGCCCTTACAATCAGCAAGACATGCCTCATAGTCAGGCTGAGCCCAGAGAAGTGGGAAAAACAAGTGATTGTCAGCTCTTCAGCAGTCTAATAAAGAGCTTTCATTTAAGCTGATAAATGCATTTAAAATATTGCCAAATTGGGTCATCTCAGAGCAATGGTCAAAAAATGGAGATACTTGTTTGTCATAGAATCATTAAGGCTGGAAAAGACCTTTAAGATCATCAAGTCCAACTGTAACCTACCTACCATAATCACTAAACTATATCCTGACATGCCAGATCTACATTGTTCTTAAAGATCTCCAGGTATGGCAACTCCATCACCTCCCTGGGCAACCTATTCCAATGCCTCACTACTCTCTCTGTAAAGAAGTTTTTCCTAATGTCCCATCTAAACCTTCCTTGGCACAATTTAAACCCATTTCCTCTCATCCGATTGCTAGCTGACCAACACCAGCTACACTACAGTTTCCTGTCAGGTAGTTGTAGAGAGCAGCAAGATCTCTGCTTAGCTTTTTCTTCACCAGACTAAACAACCTCATCTCCTTCAGACACTCCTACAACATGCCCTCCAAACCCCCCACCAACCTCATTGCTCTTCTCTGGACACAGTACTCAAGTTCTAAAAATTAACAAAACAGAACACTATTTTGTAACATCTAGATAAAATTGTTACCTACTGCCAGTTTGTTGTAAATGCACCTGCAGTCTTATCAAACATACTTAGAGCTAGTAGTCAAAAAAGCTTAGACATTCAATGATTTTTTTTTTCAGTATCAGTAGTTCAACTGAAATAAAGGGCATTGTTGATAGTGCTAAGTATGCTCCTATACAGGTTCAGTGGCTTAACTGCAGAAGTCTGGTGCTAATGCAAGCAGAATTATGATTTCTTTTCATAACAAAGAAGTTGGCAGCTTATGTCCAGTCTAGTTAATTATGATAAACATGTAAGACTAACATAAAAATTGGTAAGATTTATTAAACTACTACATAAGCACAATCTGCCACAAACCAAAAAAACACGTTGGTGTTCACATGTATTGGGAATGGACAAATGTATTAAAGGAACAAAAAAAATAAATAAAAAGAGCCACAGGCAGTTAGCCATCAACTTGCAATTCCAGACAGATTGTGCTACATTCTCAGAAACAATCATGAAAGCTCCATCATGCCAGCATCTGCCCACCTTTCTGAACAAGCAATGGTCAGCCAACATGTATATTGATAAACCCTAAGCAATGCAAGGAAGGAGCTGCAGTCACGGTAACTATTATGAAATGCAGAAAACAATCACATAAAACCCTTATCTTGGCATTCAAAAAACAGTTTGCAATGAGCAGAACTGAAAATACTCAAAACAATTATTTTCACGTTATCAGAGACCTCTTCGAATTGCTTTCAAGACTTGTTTTTTTGTTGTTGTTTTTGTTTTGTTTGTTGGGGGTTTTGGGGTTTTTTTTGTAGCTACCTAGCAGCCAGCACTTGGGTGCAGAAACATGAGCAAGCTCCAAGACCAAGCCAAACTGATTTCTCAAGAGGCTTCTGTTAATAAACAGCCAGGACCAGGGCCAGGCCAAGAGCAAGTGTGAATTTCCTTTTCCCCGGGAACGAACACGCATATGATCAGCCTCCACCCTCCGTGAAGGGAGCGTGCTGTCACACACAAACAGGGCTGCAACCTGCCTCTCCAACCCTCCCCCGCCGCCGCTTTCAAACCAGACGCACAGCACTAACCAGCCAAAGGGAACAAGACAAGGGGTAGTGGTAGGGTGTGGTTTGACTATTACTTTTTTTTTTTTTTTTTTTTAGAGTAAAATCCAGCCTCTCTCAGCCATCAGAAACACCCATTTCATTAGGAAGAAACTACCCGCTGTGTTTTTCCGGTACAACATGTGAACTCAGGACCACGAACCTGCTCCTGATATTTACTTTACAGTGAGCGCTGGCAGCTTTCAAACATAGCGAACCAAAGCACTCCGTCCGTCACGGCCTGGGAAAGCTAACCCGGAGATTGCACCAGCGGCCCCGAGAGCCGCTCAAGTAGAGCAGGTTGCTTTGTAAGAGACGCCTTCTGTACAAAGCTGGATGTTTAAAGAAACAGAAAAAGCAGCAACAAAAAAAGCCTACCAGCAAGCTTCTCAGTCCTTCTCTTCCACCACTCGCTTTCCTGCCCTGCTTAAGTCACAGACAGTAAAAAATAAAAGCCCACAGAGGTAACGCCTTTCGGAGTCTGGGGGGGGGTCTAGCTTTTGTATTACAGCACTTACCCGCCCCCCTTTCGCCACGTCCAGCTCCTAGAGGATTCCCTGCCTTGGGGCCGTCTGTCCCGCATGGTCGGCATGTGCCTGCGAGAGGGGAGGGAGGAGGGGACGGCTCTGGCCCTGCGTTCCCTTTCTCTTACCAGCCGCTTCAACCTGCTTTCCCCGGAGCCGCTCCGGGCACGGCGAGGGGCCCGACACTGGCTTCCCGGCAAGGAGCAAAGCCTCCTCCCCGCTCAGAAGGGACCGCGTGTTAAACGCGGTACAGAGGAAGGCCTATGCCCAAGCCCCTCGGTCGAGGGGGTGGCGGCGCGGGGGGCCAGGCTGACCGTGGGGCGGAGGCGGGCGCGGCCTGGCCGGGCGCAGCGTCTCACCTCCCGGGCGGCCCGGAGAGGGGGATGAGGGCCGGGCCGCGGCTGGCCAGCTGGGCCAGAGAAGGGGGTCTATGGCGGGGTCTCTTACCTCGGTGGGGTCGCTGATTTCGAACAGGTCCAGCCGGTTCGCGTTCCAGTGGTTGATGATGTCGGCGAGTTTGCGCCGCTCCTCCTCCGGCTGCCGCCGCCGCCCGACATCCTCGCCGAGCCCGCCGCCGAGGAGCCGAGCCGGGGCTTGGGCTGGGCCCTCTCCGCCGAGCCCTGGCGAGGGGCGGAGACGGGGACGAAGCGGGGGTCCTTCAGTCCAGGCTGCGGAGGGGAGGAGCCGGCTTTCCCCTCGGCCGCTGCCGGCACGGGTGCTGCGGAAACGCCCCGGGATCGCGCCGCCGATAGCAATCGGCCCCAGAGGACAGAGGAGAAGGAGAAAAAGAAAAGGGGAAGGGCGAGGAGTGGGCGCGAGGAGGAGAAGGAAGAATGCCCCAAATCGTCGTGGTCGTCGGCCGCTGTGTCTCCCAGCTCGGCAGCGTCTGTCCCCGCTCGCCTGCCCTGAACCGAGCGAAGGCACCGCTGCCGCCTTTCTCCGCCCCGGTATCGCCCTCCCCTCGCTCGCTCGCTCCCTCACCCACCGTCCCGTGCGCGCCCCCGCTCGGCCAGCCGCCCGCCCTTCTCCCGGGGCGCGCGTGCGCTCGCTCCCGGCGTCAGCCGGCTCCTGGCGGCGGTCGCGCGCCTCAGGAGGGCGCTCACTCCCCCTCCCGCCCGCCCCTGCCGGCGAAGGGAGAGGTCGGGGTGGCTGGATCCGGGACGGGCGCGGCGGCCAGGTGTAGTGGAAGCCTGCTCCTGGCGGACTGGCGCGAAGAGGGGGTGGCAGCGGCGGCGACCGCTGTCTGGAGGCGGCCGTTGGCCCGACGGGGACCGGTGGGACCCGGAGGGGCAGGCGGGTGGCCAGCAGCGGGAGCGACACCGCCGGCGGCGGCGGCGGCGGCAGCAGCAGCCGTAGCAGCAGCCTTGGCTGCAGCGCGGGGCCTGTCGTCGTAGCAGCAAACGGCCTGGGCCACCGCGGCCGCGGGAACAAAGAGCCTGCGGGTGGAGGCCGGCGCGGCCCCGCCGTGGCCTCTCCGCGCCACGAAGGGCGGGGAGCGGGAGCGTCCCCACGTTCCAGCCCTCCCTTCCGAAACTCTCCCAGCCCTCGGGCAGAGGTCAGGACGCGCGGCCGCTGTGGGTGACCAGGTCAAGGCCGTTGTGGAGGGTGCCGCCTGTTCACCCTGCTGTCTCTCGCCTGCCACCTGGACTTTCTGTGCCTCAGCTTCTTGCAAAGCGAAGAGAGAACGCTCCGCTGCTCCCACGGGTGCCGGTGTTTTTAATACTCTTTATGGAATGGGTTTGGAGCACTTTTTTAAAGGAATTGTCTGTAAAGATTATATTGACAGGAATTTCCGCAGCTGGAGATGAATGTGAGATGAAGTTAAAGCATCAGATATGTTTTAATACTTTTTAGATATATAATTTATGTGTGGTTTTTCACAAAGTGTGTCAGTTGTAAGAGGCATCTCTCGTTTTATAGACTCTGGAGTCCACTACAGGACCCGAGGGGTTTGGCTTCGTTTTTAACCTGGTGAATTACGTTATGGTTTGTGTTGGGCATCCTCTGTAACTTAGTCCTGAAACAATCAGTTGAACTTGGTTGTCCAAGTGTGGATCATTTTTGTTTTCTTCACGTGGTTAAAAAGGGGGAAATGTTTCTTTGTAGTGTACCTGGCAAAGTATTTCGAGTTCCCCTTTGCTGAAGGTGAGTGCATTTTGATGATGAAGTTTTGATTGGCTGGGTTATTTGAAGACAGATTCCTCAGAGGCCTTCTCTACATTAAGCAATTAAATTATTGTTTTTATCCAGCAGTGTAGCTGTGTAAGTACCAGCAGTTCTGGTTTTACAGGTGAAGGTCAGTTATACTTCTGCCCTACATCTGTAACTGTGCTATATTAGAGCTTTACAGTTTCAAGGATGAAAGAGATCTGGTTTGCTGGGTCCCAAGCTCAGGGAAGTGTTGAAAGACCTTCTGAGAGCCTGTGGAGAAATAGAAGAAAAAAGCAGACAAACAAATAAAACACTTCTTACATAAAAGCGGGGGAAAAGGTTATGCTGGATTTGTTTTCCATATCCAGAAAGACTATGCCGTGAGGTAACCTTGGATGTTCTGGCAGTGCTTACAAAGATCAAGAAACCATGTAAAATACATGATGTGATAGTCCAAAACCCAGACAGGTAGCTGCATGCTCTGTTATGGATGACATTTGTGGAATGGTGTGTTGATTTGTCTGAGTTTAGGTGAAATGGGATTATTCTAGGCACAGGATAAGAAACTGACTGCATTACTTCAGGATTGGGAAGGAGGCTTTTAAGTGCAGGGTGTGCATAGGTCACCATTTTGCTATTACAAGCTGCATGAATGAAATTGATTTTCACAGAATGGTAGGTGTTGGAAGTGACCTCAAAAGATCATTTAGTCCAACCCCCTGGCACAGCAGGATCACCTAGAGTAGGTCACACAGGAACATATCCAAGCAGGTTTTGAATGTCTCCAGAGAAGGAGACTCCACAACCTCTCTGGGCAGCCTGTTCAACTTTTCTGTAGGAAAAAGTTTTTTCTTGTGTTTAAGTGGAACATCAGTGCTCCAGCATGCACCTGTTGCCCCATGTCTTATAATTGGACATCATTGAGAAGAGCCTGGGTTCCATCCACCTGACACCCAGACTTCACATATTTAGAAACATTAATGAGGTCACCCCTCAGCCTCCTCCAAGCTAAAGAAACCCACATCTCTCAGCTTTTCCTCATAAGAGAGATGTTCCACTCCATCATTTTTGTGGCTCTGCACTGGACTCTGAAGTGGTTCTCCATCCTTGAATTGAGTGGCCCAGAACTGAACACAGTTTCCTGAGGAAAAGAAGCAGTTGCTCCAGGAAAACCGGCTACTGAAAGTAGTTGATTTAGCGTTGCTGCTGTTCCTGGTTTTCAAATGCCAGAGAGCACCAGGAATAAAATTGTCAGTGCGCTAGACTTACACTGTGTGAATAATAAATGAAATAAACTGAATAAATAAATTCAGCTGTGAATTTACTTATTTCTATTTTAACTGCAGCTAGTTGGTATTTCTAAACTGGAGCTACACTGCAGCCTGGATACAAACAAATCCCTCAAACTGAGCAGAATTGGAGCAGGTTAATAAAGTTCAGGTGTCATTTCTCAGAAGTCCCGTATCACTGTGATATGTTTGTGTAGTGACAGAAGCAACAGAAATGCTACTGGTAGTTAGATAGTGACTATACTGCTGATGAGCTCTGGACAGCGCTGAAACAGTTTTGAAAGAAGCTAGGCCAAATCTTACCTGTACTACAAGTTGCTGTAAACAGAAAGCATCGTTTTTAGTACAGCATCAAGGTTTAAGAAAAATTATGTAGAGAAGAATTTAGCTGAGTGAACCAGCTAGATTGTATGTGTATGGAGATTGTACTGTGGGAGATAAAGCATAACCCCTGATCTTGGAAAGGCTAGTTACGGAGAGCTAAAGCATGAAATTAGTGTGTACCAGCTAGTTTACAGTAGGAAATATGTGCAGCTTCACTTTCAACCCCCTCCCGCCCCCCTTTATTTTTTTTCTGTAGGGTTGTTGCAATGAGAAATAAAACTGCTTTTGTAAAGCCTAGCAAGTGTGTATTCCTGTGAGTACTTGTGGGGGAAAAAAAAATCAGACAAGACGTCTTCCACTTAAGATACTGCATAAATTTACTTGAAACCATTAAATTAAATTTTCCTCTGTATTCTGAGATTTTTATCATTCACATAGTGAAAAGACAGAATCCTATTTGAGGAGTTTCCAATTCAGCCCAGAATTCCTGTAGGTAGTGCCACCAAAGTTCCTGGGAGAGTTAGATTTAACTCTATAAATGATCACGTACTTGATAAGAAATAATAGAATGAGAGAAGCAAAAGAATGGGGAACAAAAACTGCTTTACATGCAAGTGCTTGTGAAAAAAAGTTACGGTGTTTTTTTTTTTACTGAACATGCGCTTTTAAGGTGTTTAAGAAAACTAAGCTAACTCAATGTATAATGTGCATTTTGCAGAACAAATAGGATAACTGCCCTTCCCTGTAGAGCTTGTAAGCTGAATTTTGTCACAGGTGGGAGCAACAACTAGAAGTTTGAACCATGAAGCAGAAACATGGACAACAAGGAGACCTTTGCTATCCTCTCCATTCCCTGAGACACCAAAAGTGCCATGGCCCTGTGGTTACCTGCCACAAGAGGGTTGCATCTGTGCAGCTTCTCTTATTAATCATATTGATGTACACCTGTCCCTGAGGCATCTGATGGTTATAAACAACAACAATGTACAGGATCCTTTTATTTCTGCTTCTTAGCTAATGCAGTTCATGCAAACAGTTCTCTTGTATAGGGAAAGTCTGCATAAAGGTAGGGTCATGCTCTGCTGGTTTCCTGGCTGCTCGCCAGCTGCCCATATGGTTGCCAGAATGCAGCATTAGTTTTCTGAGGCAACATGCATGTGATGTATAGTGTCATGCTGTGTAAATTGGCACACTATTGAAAATTATAAAGTCATAAATAAAACTGAAATTATTAAAGTAACTCTTCTCATGGCTTCCCAAGTGCACATGTGCTTCTAGAGTAGCAGTATTGGAGCTGTAATTTTGCATAACACAGTGCAAAAGCTTACATTAGTGCTACATTAACATTGCAAACCTGGGTCATCAAGCTGCAGTCCTTACGTGGATGACACACCCATTGAGTTAAATGAACTAGCTGAAATAAGGATTAGAGCTTTGGACACTATAACCACACACGAGTCAGAAGGAAAAGAAGTTTTTCAGTGTACCATTATCTCACCTGCATGAATTGCAAACACTGTATACCAAAGTATTAATTTCATAGCCTAATTGCTAAACAAACAGTACGTATAGGCAAATTCCTGCTGCGTGAAAATCTTTGTACATTTAGATCCCACTTTTCTTACTGTATGAATGCAGGAACTTGCACTGAATAACCTTGACCTCTTTAAATTACAAGTAAAGGGGGAGAGAGTAAAGGGGAAAACAGGACAAGTGTGGCAAGTTATGTAATTAATTTCTGGAAATCTTCAGATTTTCAGTTCAATTTTCCTCACTATTTTTAGGGAGAGGGAAACACAAAGCTGTATAACTGGCAGCTATCTTAATAAATATATCTTGCTTTTGATTCATGTATGGATGAATTACAAAACCAAGAAAATTCCCTTAAGGAAAATGCTTATTTTTTCACTATGAAGATCCTTCAAAGTAGTTTATTGGTAAGCGCTTCTTGGGTCAAGACGCCTCGAGTTATATTTGTACTAATAAAATAGGCATTGTAAGGGCCTTTCTCTACAGCCATCTAGCCTGGCTACCTCCATGATTTTAAATAGTTTTAGCTATAAAAGAGGGTGGGTGAATTCAAATTGCCTGCTGAAGTAGTTGCTGGTGCATGCTGATGGCCAGGAGTTGTCTGTGAGCTATGCAGTTCATAGTTATTTATGCCAGCAATTTAAGTTACCTATGGTTGGGTACAAAGAAGTGGATCTGGATGCTGAAATGCTGCAGTGGACCATTTAGCAGTGGAAAAATTGCTTAGAAGCTCTTCTTGTGCCTCTGGCTTCTAGGCAGTGTCCTCTGCCTAGGCAGTGTCCTCTGCCTGGTCAGAGTGCTCAGGCACACCTGTGTTTGTTAGGTTCAGAGCTCACACAGACTCCATTCTGTCTTTACTGAAGTACACTCTTTGATCCTTGTTCAACAGGGTGGATAAGATTTTGGCTGTCTTGCGGCATGTGAGCATTCATGTTGACTTTGTCAAAGATGTATGATACATCTGTGTGATACTATGTATGTTTCTCTTCAGGTGAACAGCTCCTGAAAGTCAGAGCACAGGAGAAGAGGATCAGAGCCCAGCTAGGGATTTGCAGTCAGTTTCAGCCTAATACGGGAATCCTACTGGATTCATCCTCAGATGAATACTGTATTCTTTTCTGGAAAACACTTTTTATCTAGGGAGTGCTGTTCTCAATGTAGAGATATTGAGGGCAAATTTAATGGTCACTATAGATATTAGATTATCAGATGATCTCTCCTGGCCTTATCTCATATAATTGAAAATACAATCAGAAACAAGTTCAGAACTGCTGCAGGTATCACAAAAGCTTTCTGATAGTTTTTATTTCTAATCACAGATCTCTAAAGTATTTTCTCCCAAACTTCTGTGTTATAAACAGAGGTGAGAAATTGCCAACTATAAGAGGGGAAAAGAAGAAATAAAGTCTATGTAAAACTGTCAAGGGGACAGTGTAAATAAAGTGCTATCCCTTGTCTCCAGAAATGTAGCTAATCTCTCCGTACTATACAGTATTATTGGTAAAAATTATAAACGTGCTTATGTAGAAGTTCTGTACTTCTTTCAAGTTGAGGGTAGCTCTCCAATCATTGGTCCAAACCAGGCTATTAGTAACAACAATGCGTAATAGTTTCAAGGTTCTTTGAGCAAGATGTAGTGGGTGTTTGGTCTCATAATTAACCTGCTGCCATTGGTCATGCATTCTCCCCACCCTGTAATTACTTCACTAAAAAAAGTAATGTCATTCAAAGCATACATTGTACGGAGAATTAAGAGCATCCATATTAATCTGCTTCCGCACTCACACGATGACTATAATCCATATGTACATTTCATGTATGAGAATAAGTAATTTGACCACATCTGAGCAGCTTTGTTCGAAATGTTTGATTTGCCAGCAAACTGGGTCAGCATGCCATTGGGTTTTTTGTTTCACATCACATTTTAGAACCAATCCAGAAGTACCAAAAGAATTTTCACTTAAAAGTATCACTGAGCTAAGAACATAATGAATATTCAATTAGTTGCTAAAATAATTGCTGTTCTTTTAAAAAGTATAGCATGAGCAAGTCCTGTGTGTGGACAGCTTTATCCTCAAAACCAAATACTCATCAAGTTTATAAGTGAAAACATTGGTGTAAATCTGTGAAAGGAGAGTGTGTACTCAGCCAAAAAAAGCTCATCTTTTCTTCTGCAAGTTTTCTTTAGTAATGCTTCTGCATTCTTGAGAACTTTGTCCAGAACAAATATGGAATACAAGTAGAGTTTGTATGTAGGAATGAAAAGCAACAGAAATCGGCACTCCTCTGTAGAAACCTACAGTGGGATTTATTTCATCCAAATTGTCTAGAAGTTAGCGTG
Organism: Picus viridis; assembly: GCA_033816785.1. Lineage (NCBI taxonomy): Eukaryota > Metazoa > Chordata > Aves > Piciformes > Picidae > Picus > Picus viridis. The sequence continues at coordinate 22,950,246 of CM066578.1, forward strand.
AGAGGGTGAGTTTAAAATTCCTCTGTAGGTACTGGAAACAACCAACCAGTTTCAGAAAGAAATTGCCACCTCTTTGTGGCAGGACTAACCTCTAATTTTTAGATGGCTACAGAGGAGTGACATGAATCCCTCCTTGAGAGTAATGGGGTCATCACTCAGCTTCTTCAAAGTTTCAGTTTTGTTTTTTTTCCTCTCTTGTGGCATAGGCTTCCCTTCACAGCCTACCATTGCACTAAACAATGATGCCATTTTTGTGTCAGATATGACACAGCTGTATTAGACATCTTACTTTTAAAATGGTGAGAAGTCCCTCTACCTGTATTAAACTGAATGCATCAAACTCAGAGAAGGACCTGTTTTTCAGTTTATGGCTGTCACAGTTTAGTCCTGCCCAACTGAGTAAAGAAAGGAGTATCTGCAGGGGGACATTCTAAGGAGTATATTTACATTGCAGAATGTGAAGTACTTGGGCTATATTCAAAACTGTGTCCTTTTCATCTGGCTAAACTTGTACATGTGAAATTCTCCCAGGCCTCATGTCCTAGACAAGACAGATAGATGGCGTGTCTGTATTCAACACTGCATCTGCCAGTGTAGGAGTACTCAATATTTACACTTTGAAATAACTAAGTCCTGACTTCTCTGTGAGACTAACATTTAATACAAGGTTGTGCACTTTTTCCTCAGACATTCTCACCTTTCATCCCATGCCACTCCTTGATTGTGGGAAGAGACCCAGCCAAAATCATGATGGTACCTCTGTCAGATCCTTCTAAATTCACTACAGTCAGTAAATTTGTGAACAAACAAGACACTTGATGTGCTGTGACCTCTGCTTCAAATGCTAACCACAAGGCTCACATTTTTACTGTGTTTTCTGCATCTTTCCCCTTTGTGCCTGGTTATTATAATCCTTTCCTCCTTGCTGTCTTTCAATATGTGCTGGGATTTGCATGATACTTTGGGGCAGGGACCATCTTCTTGTGTGTGTGTACTCAGCAGTTGTCACAGGTCAAAATGTTAAGGGCAAGAAGCATCGCATGATACAGCTTGCTGGAAAGGAAGTATGACTGCCAGACCCTGGTACAATAATCAGGATTTTGTATCCTTGGCTACTTCTCCCATGAGGGCAGTTTTGTATAACTACAGGGAATGGAAAATACAGACCATCTTCTAGCAGTGTGTGCAGGCTGACACAACGGCAGCTAGATCTTATTAATGACCTTGTCATGTACAGCATGCAGCCTCATAGGTAATTTAAGACATTTTTAAGAGTGTCCTTATGTAATGTTATCCAGCAAGGCACTCTGGGATCAGTTTAAGCAAGTCCTAAACATGGCATGCTCTTCCTTGTAAACACATTTAAGGTCAACACTTTCAGACAAACTTTCTCGTATGCAGTTTTTCTAAGTGCAGAATTTGCCCTTATATTGTTTCCACATTGTAAAAGTGTTAACAAACAAACAAACAAAACCCCAAAACATAAACAGTTTGGGAGTAGGTCTGACAAAAACAAAGTAGAATTTCCAAGGCGTATATCCCAAGAAAAGTTATCCAGTTCCAGCACTGCAGGCCAATCACATGAGAAACCAAGAATTAAAAGATCTTTGTAGACCATCTTTGCTGTCTGGATGCGTGATCTGCTGAATCACATCACTTCTACTTTTCAAAACAGGCAGGTCACCACTTTCACTCTTTCTAACTAAAGTTAGAAGCACATGCACAGAAATAGGCACCTAGATTAGTGACCTGTTTTCCTAAATGCTGTAAATTCCTAGCCATCAAAGGCACCTTTGAATCTTCGCTTAACAAAGGCAGACCACGAGGCATGAAAAATGTCTCCTTTGCCTCTCAATAGCCCCTATCTGAATGTGGGAATTTAACAGAACGGATACACAAAAATACTTCACCCAACATAGTTATGGCAGAAGGATGTAAACGGATTAATGTAACAAATCACTGGAGTCTGGAGGCACTGCTCCAAAGCTGAGGCATGCTGCCAGGCTGCAGGTTTTCCCTGCCAGCTCTGCCTGCTCATCCCTGGCCCTGCAGCACAATGGAGGTCAGCCATTCTGGGTCCACCTACATTGCACTTGCTGCAGTGCATTTACATGGTGCTGCACTGGCCTCTTCAAGTATCACTAGCAAGGTCACTGTGACAGCAGGGAGCACAGCAAACCTCACCAAGCTGCTGAGTCAAGGGGTCAGTCTGGCAGGCCTTCCTTCTGTAGCAGATATACTGGTAGCAGTATTTTAAAGTTAGGACACAGTAGTCATTCCAAGACACAAGTACTTCAGATTGAGTAGGTTGTTTTGAAATCCCCAGCCTATAAGGAATTTCCTTGCAGTTATTTACCTTAGTCTGGCTATCAGAATTGCTATCATACGAGAAGACAGCATGGTGAGATTACAGCTCCTTCTCACTGTAACTTTGATTGACAGTGGGCTAAGAAAACATTTGATAAGAAGACATAATATATATGCCATGCTGCAGGCATGAGCTGTGACACAAGTACCCTAGTACAGAGAGAGCAATGGAAAGACTTATCTATTCCATTAGATATGAGACATAATGAGCAACAGATCTGTGCTGGTTAATACAAATTGTAGAATGTAATTCATCTGGTCTTTGGATTAATTAATTACTTATATTTGGTGAAGTCCTGTCTTTCATAAAGACTAAAACTGAAGATGGCAAGAGAGAGGATAAAAAATTTTGTGGGGTTTGTTCCAGCTGCTGACCAGCCTTGCTACTGCCAGGTGTGTCCTATTCAATCAATGTGTCAAAATTCAACTTCCAGCACTAGCTCTTGACATATTTCTCTGTTTTGTGCAATAGCCCTTTGGTGCTTCCTATTTTCTCCCTTTTATGACACTCATATCTTACCTGATGGTTTATAAAGATATTGTTTGACCTTCTTTTTAACTAGCTAAACAGATAACCTCTCTCACTTTCTAGCTTGGAAGTAAACTCTAAGGCTTTTAAACTTGCAAGCATATCTTGACTTTTCTGAAAGGGGACACTAGCATCTGACAAAAGAGCAATTTATCTTTCTGACTTGTCAGAGTTGGAGCGCTTACTGGGCCTCCTGGCACAATGGTTACCTCTGCATAAATCAGGCCATACTCATTACTGTAAGTCAGAGACAGCTGTCATTTGTCAAATTTCCTGTGATCCATAGCTTTGCTCAATCACCAGTGTTGAGGTCTTCGTCTCAGAACAAGCTACACCACATAGACTTCAAGAAGGAAAAGTATGCAGGGATATGAAATGTGCTTTCAGAAATATTTACAAGATCTTCCAGAGTCCTAGTTACGTGCATTTGTCCCTGGAAAGCAGCTATACCCTCAGCCTTCCAGCAAGGGTCAGAAATTGAAACAGATTTAAAGATATTAATTCTGTCATGTACAAATAAAGTATTGATTTCAATGGGCTTCATTAGACTATACAGATTTTTTTAAAAAAAGAATCTTCAAAAATGATTATTCCTTTTAAAGATAATTATTTTCCTTAAAGAGACTAGAGACTGCAACTACCCAGCCTTGCTATGGTATCTGTACAGCAGCCTGCTAGATCAAATGTACAGGAGATTTAAAAGGCTTATTCCAGGTTTCACACCAGTGCTGGAAAAACAAAGTTCCACCAGATCCAAACTGAATTATGTAGTTAAGAACCCAGCCTAACACACCAAAAATACCTTCTCACTACTGATTTAATGTTTTTTTCAAGCAAAGAGATGATCCTTAGCCACTGGTGTAAATAGATTTGCTGTAGCAAACACAAAACCGAGGCTCATTTTTGGTACAAGACTTTTTGCAAAGGTGTTTGCCACGATTAATGCACAGTGATAAAACAAAAGCAACATTGAATGTGCAATATAGATACACAGAAAAGGGGCAAGAGAAGAATAAAAAAAAGTTTGTCCATTTTATAAGAAAGTCTTCATCTCACTCTACCTTTTCCTTTTTTTCCTGGTCTGCTTTCCTCCTTCCTTCCTTTTTACTTTCCTTTTCTTGCCTTGCTTTTCCATGTCTGTCTTTCCCTTGTCTTGCCCATTCTAGAAGGCAGGTTTATATTTGCTGAGAATATAATTCAGCTCATGTTAAGTTATGCATATGCTTAGCTGTCTTTCCTGACTACAGATATTTAGGTGAACTCAGACGTTAATTAGGATCTTCAATAATTTCTCAAGCTAATAATAAGATGCTCACAGAAATTGCCTTTACCATGGGAAATCCACACTCACTGCAGCTTCTCTGCTGTTAACAAGAGAGGCTTTCACAGGGGCACTTCAGGGCTGGAGTTTCACCTCAGTGCTCTAATTGGACTTCTGGAAAACCTTCTTTTCCTTAATTTTGGAGCAATGATAGGAAATCCTTTCCATACCACATACTTTATGTCTCAGCATCTCCCAGACTTTGTGCACTTTGCACGGAGACTCCCACGCCAGCCACAGAGCAAGGGACTTCAGTCATCTTTTCTGCTGTTCACAGAGTGCCTGTCTTTGGCCTGCACAGGGCTGGAAGGTGGGAGCGGTCAGGAGCCCAGTAGAGAGCAGTGGAGCAGTGGCCCTTCCTGAAGAGAGATTGCTGAGTAAAAGCTGAGGGTGACAAGTCATCATATTTATTGTACTGTGTTTTCTTTGAGTATAAGCACAGCACGCAAATAAGAGAGCAATGAAAAAGGGGAGAAGATAGACCTGTGTACCAGAGGGTCACATTGTGCTGTGTGGATCCTCTATTGCTTGATATTTTCAGGACTATGCCCCAATCTACCATGATTTGACATCTACTTAGTTCCTGTGCTTAAGTACCTAATGACACCATGCTCCTGAACAAATGCCTGCCCTGCTTCTTAAAGAAGGCAGAAGGAAATTCACCTACCACAGAAGGAGATCTTGTCTGGCAAAATTTTAGTATCCAAGTCAGGCAGACATGTTCCCTTGTGAGAATACTCCTCTGGCATGCCCAACTGGTGATTTTGCCTACATTTTTGAAACTACTGTACCTCCAAGAGTAGAGTATAAACCTGCCCCGTGAGAAGGTTCAATATCCACTGACTAATGAGTCTCAGAGCCAGGGAAGGAGTCGTATCGTGATCTCATCTGACTTTGACAGAGCTTTTCAAAATCATGAGCAAGCCTAATAGTTGTTTATAAAATTTACGGTATGGAAATTAATTATTATGTGCATTTGTTCCTTTCATCCATCTATCCCATTTTACAGAGCAGAAAACATGCCAAGTGAATCAATGAAGCAAAAAGAGGAGGCAGGCTCCTGACTCCTCCTCCCTACCCGCTCACCCACCATGCCTCCCATAGGAGGCATACCTGTCATGCTGCTCTTGGCTGTCGTTTTTGAGAGGTGTTGGTAAATGCAGCTATTCTTAGCTGTCTCTGGCCAGAGCCCACGGACATCAGCCTGGGGTGAATATCTGTCAAGTGCCTTAGATATGTCCAGGAACCCAGGCAAGTGCTAGTCCAAATAGCTTCCATGCCTTAGAGACTGGGGAGAGAGTGAAGAGGAAGTGCATTTTTCATACTCAGCAGCAGTAGCCTCAGCATGCCATCTGCCTGTCTATTCTATTGTCAGATTCTCTGAGAAAGGACTGTGCATTGAGGACTTCCCCACTTACAATCTACTCCTGAGGCATACTGCTCACAGGTGAAGAGTTTTGTCATAGAGGGAGTTCAGTGAGAAAGTGTTAGAATCCAAGCAGTGAAGGCTCCCCTTGCACCCCTCTCAGATCAGCCATATGAAGGCAGGACTCTACCAAGCCTCTTGTGACTTACTAAAAGTAAAAAATCAATCAAAGGAAAAAAAGCTCTGATTTAGGCATGAAGCAGAGATAAGATTCAAGAAGTTCAGGCTATGCCTGATGGATGAGTGCTGAAAGATGTCTGGAAGAGGAGCTAGTAGCAAAGTTCACAATGCCCAAGTGCCAGTAAGAATAGGTTGCAGGACTCAGTTTTAAAGGTTACTCAGATTATATACTCATGTATGTCAGCAGTTCCGTCAATTTACCAGTTTAAGCAGTTACCAGCTTAAGCTTTCTCCCTGGAAAATGAGAGCATTTTATAAAAGAGTTATAAAGCAAAAAAAATCAATACAAATTGACCTGTCCTTCAGACAGGAAGAAATCAGCCAATTATTTTGTTATTAGATTAATAAAAATAATTACCAACACATAATAGATAATCAAAACCTTAGTCATATGGTTGAGAAATGGGGGAAGTCATTAGCAGCAGAGAAGCAGTTGTAACGGTTTTATATTTGATCCCCATGGATTACTTCATATGTCAGTCACATATTCTAAGCAAAAAATTCTGGCAGTCCCATGGAAAGTAGTACATCTACAAACATTGGCTTGCTTTCAACCAAGCTTGTTTTGGTACAAGCAGATAAATACATTAGCTGCTTTATGAAGTTTTTAATTCAGATTTCTAGCTGGCACAAGTCAGTGCACTTCCGGTGATTCAGGTCTGAATTACATTTACACCAAAGTCAAGGCAGCACATTGCAGTGGAATTAAAGTGATTTACATTTGCTGGTGAAATTTTTAAGCCTCTTTTGTAGTGACATAAATACAGTGCAAAGTCAGTGTGAAATCAAGGATACGTAAGAATTTTAATATTTGCTGCAACGTATATATGTGGCTGTGTGGCTCAAACTGTGTGAATATACACTTTAATCCCTAGTGTTTGTCACAGGATTCGTGTAAGGAAATACAACTGAGTGACCAGAAGTCCACTCATTCTTTGCGAGTGCCACTCCTGGTGTCACTGCATCTGTAGATAAAGGTGTGTTCTTACAAAATACTCATGTTCCTTCTGTATTGATATGGGAATTGTATCTCAGCCAAGTGTGACCTCTCACACAGATGTCATCACTGGATCTAGCAGCTGTCCATCAGCCCAAGCTTTCCTCCATTATGACCATGGTAGCAGCCCTTGTCACAGCCTTCCAGGGTACTAGACCCTTGGAGTGTCAAATACTCCATCCTCCATCCTTTAGGTGTGCAGGAGAATGGACAATGTGACTGGAGTCACAAAAGATGAAAGGAAGTAACATACATGTAAAGAATAACGAATTAAAAGTGAGGGATGGTAGGACAAAAATTAATGCAGGCAAGAGAAGAAAGGTAAAGCACGTAGACCAGAGAAACATAGGCAGAGACGGAGATGTCAGGGCAGAAAATGAAGAACTAAGAATAGTTTCTAAATGATTGTAGAGGAGGGTTTCCATCCCAATCAGGTATCTGATTGGGCTGAAACTCTCTGAGTTGTACCTCTCAGTGATGCCTCTCTGATAATCTACCTGCAGCCTGCAGAGTTGGTCCTTCTCAGTACTGGCAGTTTGTGAGCGAATTCTTCTGTTTGCTCTTCAGCTTATTGTGGATTACATCTGCCCTGCCAAGAGTCACTTGCAGGAACAGTTTCCCTATAAGAGTAGCTGTAGCACAGTAGTTCTGCGAGCAGCATGAATTAGCTATCTTTTTCAGGACAAAAAAAGAATTAGTTAGCATTTATGCTTCTACTCCCTTCTAGGAGTCATCACAGACATAATGATTTGTGTCATCATCACGTTCACCTGCACAATGTTTATTCTCTTCTATTTACTCTAACTGCAGAAAAAAGATGGCTTGCTATGTCATGCAGAGGCAGTATCCTAGAGAGAATAATGTAAACATCTACATGGAATCATAGAATTGTTAGGGTTGGAAGAGACCTCAAGGATCATCTAGTTCCAACGCCCCTGCCATGGTCAGGCAACCCTCACACTAGATCAGGTTGCTCAGAGCCCCATCGATCCTGGCCTTAAAAATCTCCAGGGATGAGGCTTTTACCACGTCCCTGGGCAACCTGTTCCAGTGTCTCACCACCCTCACGGTGAAAATCTTCTTCCTAACATCCAGTCTGAAACTAGCCATTTCTATTTTTTTCCATTCCTCCTAGTCCTATCATTACCTGACACCCTAAAAAGTCCCTCACCAGCTTTCTTGTAGGCCCCCTTAAGATACTGGAAGGCCATAATTAGGTCTCCTTGGAGCCTTCATGGATTCATGTAAATAATACTTTTTACTGCTGGTGATATTAGGAGATGGTAGCATTCCCATGAATGGAACTCTCAGTGGAAATAACACAGTGGAATAAACTTCTACAGCAATAACTATATATTTCAACCATTCTTGGCTATCAACAACAGGGAGCTGTGATGGCCAGATTTCCTGCATGGGAAGAGTTTAAGGAATGCAAATATGAGAAACACAATTTAGCAATTTACATGAATTTCACCCCACATTAATTTAGAATAGGTTTTCCCTTGCAAGATGAAATTTCCAGTTGTGAAACAGCTTGACTTGGAGCCTATTTGTTGCTAGGAAAATCTTGTCTGTCAGCTCATTCTGAGAAAAAAAACCTCACCTTAGTGAAACTTATCTTTTAGAATAACCATGCAAAATATTGCTGATGGGCAAATGCTTGGTCATTTCTGATGATCATGGCTCCATTTTAAGCAGTGACTTCTATTTTTATGCTGAACTTTCTTTAAACAGGTGACACAATGTTATCTCAAGACTTTTCAGCCAGATAAGACCTCGCCAGTTTCCTCTAAAATGGTCTTTTGTCTGTGGATTTTTGTATATATTTGGGGGTAGGGAGGCACTGTGGGAAGTAAAACACTGACTGTATATAAATTACTTTCTAAAGTAGAATTTATAAAAGTTGATGTTAGTTAGGGAGTGGACCTGAAAGTTTTTGATAACTTGCGTAACTTCGAGACAGGCCTCCTACCAGATTTGTCCAAAGACTTCAAAGAGATGCTTTGAAAAGCAAAAATAAATAAAGCAAATAGAGGATAAGGAAAGTTAATGTTCTAAAATCTCTATGACCATCCACCTTAGACAGAGAAAAGTCACATCACTAAAAAGTACCCCCTACCAACATGTGACTAGTCATCTTGAACAGAGCAAAAGTCTGTTCAAGATACATGATGTCCAGCAGATCACCATCTGGCTTCTGGGCTGCAGTCCAAGGTTTTATTTCGTATGAATCCAGACGCCTAAAAGACCCTATATGGTTTCACACTTTAGAAGTCTGAAAAGCATCAATGATCTGCAGTTCTTGGTAAATCGAGTTTTCAGATTTCTTATCGAATTGATGAACATCTCTGAAAGTGGAGACAAGAAAAGGTGATTGCATTTTCAAGACTGACAATATGATTTTCAAAAGCACCAGAGCTGGCTAAGTACTCAACCATTAAGCAACATAATACTAATAATCCTCCCTGAGACAAATGGTAGCTTTATTTCCACACAAAAAAGGTTAACATTTTCAGTCACAACTTCACAGGTTTTGGTAAGATTCTTTGGCTATACTTTCAAACCAGAGGACATCTCTCCTTTTAAATTCCTTTTTAAATGCATAAGGACTGACTTTTTCTTTAGAGTAATTTGACTATATTCCTGTACAACATTGAAACTTATCAGGTGTAATTAATTTTAAATTAATTATGTTAGCCAGATTATTACAATATTTAATTTTATAATTTGTTTAAATGTTTGAATTAATGAATAGAGAAGATACTGAGTTTCATTTCTTGCAACTCAGGACCTGTAAAGCTTTCAGCCAGTCAACTTAAGTGACCAGGCTTCCTGATCCCCATCCAATTTCCTAGGACATTCCCACCTACTGCGTTGTGCTGGTGGGACTTGGGTTTTAAGGCCAAAGAAAAACAACAGCAAGCTCTGATACATAATATTTAAATTTAAAGTCTTCTGCATTGAGCTCAAGTTTGCCCAAAGCATTTAGGAACAGTCTCCCTGAAATCCATGAGGAAGTAGTTAGGGACTTGCTGAGCCACTTGGATCCCCACAAGTCCATGGGACCAGATGGGATCCATCTTAGGCTGCTAAGAGAGCTGGCAGATGAGCTGGCCAAGCTGCTCTCCATCATTTGCTACTAGTCCTGGCTCACCGGAGATATCCCAGATGACTGGAAGCTGGCCAGTGTGGTGCCCATCCATAAGAAGGGTTGAATGGATGAACCTGCAAACTACAGGCCTGTCAGCCTGACCTCAGTGCCAGGAAAGATTATGGAGCAGGTCATCTTGAGTGCAATCACACAGCACTTACAGGATGGCCAAGGGATCAGGCCCAGCCAGCATGGATTTTAGGAAGGGCAGGTCCTGCCTGACCAGCCTGATCTCCTATGATCAGGTGACTGCCTGGTGGATGTGGGGCAGGCTGTGGATGTAGTCTACCTGGACTTCAGCAAGGCCTTTGACACCGTTCCCCACAGCAAACTCCTGGCCAAGCTGTCAGCCCGTGGCTTGGACAGCAGCACTCTGCACTGGGTTAGGAACTGGCTGGAGGGCCGGGCCCAGAGAGTGGTGGTGAATGGTGCCACATCCAGCTGACAGCCAGTCACTAGTGGTATCCCCCAGGGATCAGTTCTGGGACCCCATCCTGTTCAATATCTTTATTGATGATCTGGATGAGGGCATTGAGTCCATCATCAGTAAATTTGCAGACAACACCAAGTTGGGAGCAGGTGTTGATTGGTTAGAGGGTAGAAGGACTCTGCAGTGAGACCTTGACAGGCTGGACAGATGGGCAGAGTCCAACATAATGGCATTTAACAAATCCAAGTGCCAGGTTCTGCACACTGGCCACAACAACCCCATGCAGTGCTACAGGCTGGGGTCAGAGTGGCTGGAGAGCAGCCAGGTAGAAAGGGAGCTGGGGGTACTGGTTGACAGCAGGCTGAACATGAGCCAGCAGTGTGCCCAGGTGGCCAAGAAGGCCAATGGCATCCTGGCCTGCATCAGGAACTGTGTGGCCAGCAGCAGCAGGGAGGTCATTGTGCCCCTGTACTCAGCCTTGGTTAGGCCACACCTTGGGTATTGTGTCCAGTTCTGGGCCCCTCAGTTTAAGAAGGACATTGAGATGTTGGAACATGTCCAGAGAAGAGCAATGAGGCTGGTGAGGGGTTTGGAGCACAAGCCCTATGAGGAGTGGCTGAGGGAGCTGGGGTTGTTTAGCCTGGAGAAGAAGAGGCTCAGGGGAGACCTTATTGCTCTCTCCAACTCCCTGAAGGGAGGTTGTACCCAGGTGGGGGTTGGTCTGTTCTCCTAGGCAACCAGCACCAGAACAAGAGGACACAGTCTCATGCTGCACCAGGGGAAGTTTAGGCTTGAGGTGAGGAGAAAGTTCTTCACAGAAAGAGTTGTTGGCCATTGGAATGTGCTGCCCAGGGAGGTGGTGGAGTCACCGTCCCTGGCGGTATTCAAAAAGGACGTGGTATTTGGTGCCATGGTTTAGTTAGTTGTGAGGTGTTAGGTATTAGGTAATAGGTTGGACTTGATGATCTCTGAGGTCTTTTCCAACCTTATTGGTTCTATGAAACTGTACCTAATCTTTGGACACCTTGAATATCTGCAGGGATGGGGCCCCAGTCACCACCCTGGACAACTTGTTTCAGTGTTCCACTACCCTCATGGTACAGAATTTGTTCCTAATATCCGATCTAAATCTACTCTTCCCTAGTTTGAAGCCATTGCCCCTCATCCTATCATTACAGGCCTTTGTCCAGGCCTCAGTCTCTTTCCATCCTTCTTGTAGGCTCCCTTCAGGTACTGGAAGGACACTATTGGGTCTCCCCAGAGCCTTCTCCTCTCCAGGCTGAACAAACCCATCTTTCTCAGCCTGTCTTTGTGGTAGAGATGTTCCAACCCCTGATCACTTTCATGGCACTCAGTCTCTGGGGACCATCATGAATGGATGGGATTGACTTAGCCACTTATCTTGATATGACTTGTGATGTTTCTTCCTTATTGCTTCTGCTGTCCTGTGTGCCATGCAAATGCCTGAGCTGCTTGTGCTACAGTCCCTCCACTGCTGCACTTCACAATGGGATGTCTTGAGCAAACTGAAATCAGTGAGGATTCACTTTGCATGTTTGTCTGATAATTAAAGAAGCTCAGACCTGATTCATGAGTAGCACAGGGACAGTTACAGCAGACCTGGTTAGACATCTAGACCATCGTGGCTTCATGTGTCATTCCTCAGGATAGGTGGACACCTATCAACCAGAGGCTGACACATACTGTCCTGACTCTGTTGTGGGAGTGGTAACAGCTGGCTGAGAGGTGGCAAGAAACAGGGAGTTAGAAGCTTTAACATTCAGTTGTGAAGTGACTAAAGACCTCAGTGAATCTTAACCTGAAGAAAGAGTCTGCAGGTAACTCTGCAGCTATTGGATTAAACAAGAAAGACCCTGTAGGTAGGGGAAGCTTTGCTGCAGACCACCTATCCCCTAAAACAAATAAACTTGGACAGCTTCCCTTGCTCACTCAGGCAGGGCCATATGTGAGCACAAATGCATGTGTGTTTGGTGGCCTCAGCTCCTACAGTGTGATGTAATACAGGACTAGCCATGGAGAGTTAGATACAACAGACCTCAGGTGGCTAAAACCAGAGTGTTGCTTGTTGCTTTGCATATAACACAAAGTTTAGAGACTCGGATGCCTAGAGAGGGTGTAGAAAAGGGATACAGACCACATGCTGAACAAGGTGGTCCCATGTCAGCTTGCTGCTGCCAAGTGTCCCTGTAGAAAAATACTGGATACAGCTACCTTTGCACATTCTTTCAAAAACATCTCTGTGCTTGCTTCTTGTATATAAGTGCTGATGGAGAACATTGGCTGAACAATAGAGTATGCATTTCATATATGTGTAATAAATTAGTGTAAAAGATGGAAGTCTTCACATAGACAGGGGCTTGCAAGAATAAAAGCAGTGCACTGGTCAGTAGTGTTGCACTGGTATGCTATTATGTCAAAAGCTTGTAATATGGGGTGTGTGTATACAAGTATTAGTTTGATTTTGTATCTTTGTTTCTAATTTCTGGGATGAAGACCAAGGGAATACTTCTGGCTCTCTTTATAAATTCTGAATACTATCTGTATTCCAAGATATCTAAACAAGGACTTTTAATTAGATGCACTTAGAAAGTGTTAGTATTTTACAGAAATTGTTGCATTTTCATTGAAGTAGTAATCAGAGTGCACTCCTATTTTTTGGTCCTTATTTGTCAGCTGCTTTGAGCAGCAGGGGAGGACTAAGAGGTTCCCAGAAGTTCTGCGATTCTGTGACTGGGTGATTTTATGCTTGAAATGCTCTCTTTTAGCTGTGTTTCATTTTAGCCTTAATCTGCTTGAACAACTGGATTTTCTCTGAAATTGACAGCAAAATGAAGATGCTGATATAAAAAGAAAATCTAACAGCATACTTCCACAAATTATGAAGACAGTGGGAATGAGAGAAATCACAGTTGCCTCACTTTCACTAAAAGGAGAAGTAAAAACCACAAAGGAAGCCATCAAAACCAACTACGTCACATCTTCCTGTATTTAGCTGTTAGCTCTCTTATAGCAAGTAGCTTGTACAATGTTTATGGCATCTTATTACCTGTTGGAAGACAGATGTCAAACCCAAACATCCAAAATCCATCTTTTGTTGATGCTGGAGATGTCTTCTCTCCTACGTAAAGCCTAAGTCCAAACAGTTTGTTTTTAAAAATAATTTTTAAAAAATATATTTTTCATTTAAAGGAATTAAAAATGAAGACAAATGAAGAGTGATTTAAAGCATCTTTGAATCACAACTGAACTTGATCATATATCTTTTCTCCCTGGAGAACTTTTCACCTCACCCCTAATGTAAAATAATAAGAATGATGAGTCATGTTTTGACAACTTTATTTTGTCAGAACCAAGAGTCTGAAACCAAAGTTTGTCTCACCATGTTTTGTGAAATCAATTCAAAAGATTAATTTTCAGTTCCCTTATTATCCTTTGCCTGCTGCTCATAGAAGGATGACTGCCAAATACATCACTGACACACTGGTGCCCACTGGGTCCACTCAGCTGTGCCAGCGAGTCACAGTGGTCTCCAGACATCAGCACCTGCATCAGCCCCTCTAGTTGAACCAGCGTGTCCTCTCTGGCCTGAGCAGTCTTTTGGGCACCATGCTGTCCCTTCCTGTGCGAGGTGTCCCCATGCACTGGAGAGACATGTGTCTTACTTCAGGGAAGCATTGCTCTTCCCATGCTGTTCACAGATCACCTCAGCATTCACCCTGCAGTTTTCTCCTCTGCACATCCTTCATTTCAATAGACACCTCCCACCCCATGCCATTTGTAAATTGGGCATAACTTGTCCAGCAAACAAACTGAAAGCACTATTCATTTGTGCTTTTTCTGGCATGTGGCAGACAGAATGAATAGCTTCAATTTTTTCATCTAAAACTACAACCTAAGCATTGTCTTGCAGCTGTGTGTTGGTATGTGTAGCACTGAAAGCCAGATGAAAGCTCTTGGCTGTCTTGTTGATCATCTACAGGTATTTACTTGAGGCCTGTGATTTTGTTGCCTCAACTGAAATTGACATCTTTAAGCTCCTGCAAGCACAGTGGAGCTCTATCTGATCTACTTTCATCATGGGTCAAAAGGAGGAGTAAGATATGTGTGGGCATGAGCTATGGGCACTCCATCTGCATCACTGCCACACTTCACAGGTTAGAAACCAAAGACCTGACCTTAGTGGCTTCAGATAAGGGCATATGAACAGGAAAGGTAGCTAGATTTGCATACCTCTGATCAGAATGCAGTCTTCTGGAAAGATGCCACCACAGTCATAGGAATGGTATGGATGAGGAAGCACTGCACTGAAAGATGAAGGCATCCAGGAAGAGGAACAGCTTAGGCAGAAATCTGCCAGTCCTTTTAACTGGCATCCATATAGCACTTCTTATCAACACATCTCAAAGTGTTTCCCTGCCTTTGATTCCAGATCCCTGTCTGCTCATTTTTTTTCACACCTTGCTATCAACCCTCCTGTAAAGGATCATCTGCACTGTGATGATTTCAAAATGCAGACTATTTTTAAAGGTTTGGATTGGAGAGCATTAGAGATTCTTCTAAGGCATACAGGCACACAAGGTATAGAATTATTAAATCAGCCTTTTTTTCTGATTATGGTTGGCATGCTGACTGTCCTTGGTAGCCTTCCTCTGAGGTCTGTGTGGGAGCAGAGGGGAGCATTGAGGATATCTCAGCCAGTTTGCCTGAGACCTTTCCTCCTGCCTGTGAAAAAATATCTGCACAGCATGCTGCTGTGATGCCAGCTTTCTGGAAAGGGGATTCACTGTGGCTACCAAGCATGCGTGGGAGGGGGAAGGCAGGCAAGGAGATACACAAACCTCCTTGGTGATAGTTTGTGAGATGCTTAAAATCCCAGGTCATGTTTGAACATGCTGTTCCTAGCCTCTCAGGCTTCAGCTCTCAATAGCCATACCCTGCTGCACACAGGTGCATCTTTGTGCATGCTGATGAACAGTGCTGAATACAGATGCACCTTGTTTTGTGCTGCACTCTGCCTGGGCTTGTGTCAAGTGCAGCAGGACATACTGAAGGTTTACAGCTCCCAACAGGCACAACTGGTATCCATCATCATGCTGCCCACATTTCCACTGGCTGTCACCTACTGAAATTACACGTGTGCACCATCCCCATGTAGAAGAGCTCACACACACCAGCAAGAGGGCCACTATCTAACAGGCAAGATGCCTACTCATTTGTAGCTTTCCCTACAAGAAACATTCATTGCAGCTTGTGCACCTACACTGTCACAAAGCAGATCAGCAAAGGGTTTGTTGAAAACTCTCCCACTCCAAAGCAGACACTATGCGTCATATTCATTGTATTGTAGGAAAGACCGGTTTTAACTCTTGTCTTTTCTCACTCTCATCTCCTTCATCTGGAGCATTGTGACTTCCACATTTACAGAGCAGCCCTTGAGGACAGCCTCAGGTCTTTGTGATGCTCTGGGCTGTGGTTAGTGACAGCCCATCTCTTACTCCCCCTGTGAACTGCTGAGGGCAGGAGGGGCAGAAGGAGAGGAGACAACCCCCAGAACTGAGGACAGAAAGGGCAAAGTCAGGTAACAACAAGAAGGGAAGTTGTGGCTGGCACAAGTTTCACCAAGACAGTGGTGGAAAACTGGTTGATTTAGGGAGGTAGCAGGAGGAAAAGGAGAGACACTGGCAGAGAGATGGGGGAGCTGGGGACAAAAGGGAAGCAAAAAGGACAGGAGAGGGAAAGAAAAAAGCTGATGAAAAGAAATATAGCAATGAACAGTATTGTGACAGAATTAAATTACAATTAATAACAATCTGTTTGGGATACTGGGCAAAATATGATGAACTTGCAATCAGTTAAAGGCAGTGAACAAACTAACAGCCAGCCAGCACACAATCAATCAATAGCAATGCAGAAATGGAAGATGGGGGAATACTACTAATAGCAGATGGATAGCACATATATTGCTATCCATACAGTTTTTTCTCTCCAGAAGATACTGCCAGGTGAGGGGCTGGAGTGCTTTTTGGCAAAGAGGTATCTGCGATAAATGGCTGGATTGTGGCTGAAACGTGGAGGCTGTCCTCCACCGGACCAATACATCCGCAGATAACTGCAACTATTTATTGTTCTTGCCCCAGAAACAGTGTTCACACTGACACTGGCCAAGAAAGCACAGTCTAAATCCCTTGTAACTATATTATCCCCCATCTCTTCCCTGGAAGTGCTGGTATGCATTCTCCAGAACACTTTCTGAATTTGTATGTAGCAGTCCCTCCTAGCACGTGAGGACATAATCAACCTAAAATAAAATATCTGCTGAACAAAATAAAGCACAGGTTATCCTTAGAATATGAAAAATTGCAAAATCATCTACAGAACTTTTTTTAGTCACAAATTTTACCCAGAGCACCTCACTTAGGTGCCTGATGGACATCTTTGAAATGAGTGATGACATCCTATCCCATTTTAGCTTTATTCCATAACTTCCTGGATTCCTGCCATGCTTCCAGAAGTGTGTTACATGACATATGCCTTTTTGTTCCAGTATCTTCCAAAATATGTCAAAAAGACACATGGGTTCAGCTGAATATGCTGATGAGTATCCAACACAGTGCTGATGTCATGGCAGCTTTAACACCAAAGTGCTGGCTGGAGCACAGTATCATGGGGCTTGTAGTTCGGATTGTAATGTGAGTGGCTTCCTGTTTCCAGTGGCTGCTTCTGGTGTCTGGTTTTGGGGTGTTGGTCTTTACTGATCACCTGGCTGTGGGCTTGGAGGGGGAGTGGGGGGTGTCAGTTTATCACTGGCTTCTGCTGCTACTCTTGCTTTTATGCAGAATAGGCTAAGGTGATTGTATATGGTGTTATCTCCATTAAACTATCTCAACCCAGGGCTTCTTTTTTTTTTTATTAGTTACCTTCCCTCCCAATCTGGGGTGAGGGGTTTGCTTGTGTGAGTGAGCTGTCTTAAGCCAGTAACAACCCTGCATCCTATGCCATCCTGTTCTCCTCCTAACCAGCGCTTTCATGCTGTGGGATTTGCCTGCTGCCTTCATGAGTGTGCTGGATCAGAGGCAGGCAGCTCAGCAGAGCACATCCACCTCCTCCCACTCCTCTGTGCACTGAGCCTTGCCAGATGTATCATGACCCATAACAAATGAAGAACGGATGGGATATATTATTCAAGAAGGAAAAGAGAACTCAATCCAGTAAGCAATTTGCCATATGAGCTGTAACACATGGCCATGTCCTGGGGAAAAGCAAACCTCTGCAGAAGGAAGCAGAAGTGATCTTCTCACAGTGTAGTTTCCTTGAAATGACCTATTCCAGACCATCCAGATAATGGCATGAGTGAAGGCTAGCTTGAGCTTTTCTTGTGTGCCATTCACATTGCATGGCTCCCTTCCATTTTGTGCATATTTACAGGAGTGCTTATGTGTAGTTTGTTGACTGCTAAAGTGCTGAGAAATATATGCTGAGCTGTCTGAGGCAAAGAAGCTGCACTGTCAGGCTCTGAGGTTCTGTAATGCTTTTTATTGTGACGTGCCCTTGAAACTACACAAACCAGCTGCTGCTGAAAGGTTTCTCAAGACCCTGACTCACAGCAGTCACAGCGTTTCTGCCTTGCCACCTGCTCTGGCTGACTCTAGGTCAGCAGCATGCTTTTACTTTGAGCAACTTGATCAAAACAGAAAGTCTGCAATGATGCTGTGTGAGTTGGCAGTTTAGGCGCTGCTAACCACAAATTCCAGCTGGGATGATAGAAGGTGGACCTGTCAGGAATAATGCAGACACCTTTAATTTGCCAGCAAACCACAGGATTAAGTGCACCTGAAGGAACACCGGTCCCATGTTACATAGTAGACATGGAAGCTCACAGCACTGGTACCATTTGGCACTCTGAGAGGATAAACCTGCCACAGCAAGAGAGAAAATGCAGACTACCTCTAGCTGCTACTGAGAGCCTGGTCCTTCCAAGAACTAAATGCTATAAGGTGCTCTCTAGTCATTTGGGTTTCACAGTTTATGAGTATTCAAAAGTAAAATTTAAAAGCAAACAAAAAGAGCAAATCTTTTTCTTTTTCTTTTTCTTTTTCTTTTTCTTTTTCTTTTTCTTTTTCTTTTTCTTTTTCTTTTTCTTTTTCTTTTTCTTTTTCTTTTTCTTTTTCTTTTTCTTTTTTTCTTTTTCTTTTTCTTTTTCTCTTTCTCTTTCTCTTTTTCTCTTTTTCTTTTTCTTTTTCTTTTTCTTTTTCTTTTTCTTTTTCTTTTTTTTTTCTTTTTCTTTTTCTTTTTCTTTTTCTTTTTCTTTTTCTTTTTCTTTTTCTTTTTTTTTTTTTTCTTTTTCTTTTTCTTTCTTTATCTTTCTTTCTTTCTTTCTTCTTTTTCTTCTTTCTTTCTTTCTTTCTTTCTTTCTTTATTTATTTATTTCCTTCTTTATTTCCTTCTTTCCTTCTTTCTTCCTTTATCTTTTTTCTTCTTTCTCCCAGACAGTTGATAATGAACATTTTTATTGCTTCTGGAAACATATAAAACTTTATTTCTCCCTGAATCCACAGCTTTTTCTATTGGTGGCTAGCCCTTTGAATGTGTGCCCAATGAAAAAGAAGTGGGGTTCCATTTTGGACTTGTATGATGGTATGACATTCATGAATTATGTCTAAGGTACAAGAAAGTGCTTGAGTATTAGTAAAGCAAACTGTGATGACAGTTATAGAACAGGAAAAAGAAGAATACTGTGATGCAGGAATTTGGGACTCATTTACAGTGGCAAAAAGAGAAAATAAAACCAGGGTAGTTAGTGGCCCAGCACAGTTAAAAAGCCTGGATTCTAAAATATGGCCCTGAAGAGAGTTACGGGTTTTGGATTATATTATCTTCCAGAGTCCCTAAGAAAAGGGGAGAAATCAAAATAAAATATTCTGTTTTCCCTATTAGAGCTTTGATACATCATCCTCCTTCTTGGCAGTCAAATCTTTTTTCTCTCCCAATAAAAGAGCCTCCAGAGAGCAACTAAGATGAACAACTTCACTAGAGCAGCTTAGGACAGCACGTGCCGCCCTACATGGCCAGATTGAAATCTGAACTTCTGTCCCCTTCCATGGACATGAGTTCATATTTTGGCAAGTCTGTAGAGTTTCCAAACAATTGTATGTTTAGTTTGCTGGTACGAAAGGGGAAGCCACTCCAGACAAGTAAATATGATACAGAGATAAGTTTCTTGAGAAATTATGGTCTCAATGAATACACAAATATACAAAGGATGTATAAATAAATTACATTTATAAATAGTATACTTTGTGTACCGTTATTCACACTAGCTTTCTTCTCCAGTTAATGTTTAAAGAAAGTCATTCCATAAGGATATTTTTCTTAAGTGTACTCAAGATGGCAAGCACAACAGCAAACACAAAATCACGCTGCTTCATTACAGTAAAAATAAGCATTCTTGTATAATGTCTCTCATTTTGATGTAATGCATTCATGTGAGTTATTAATTTCATTCATGATAAACAAATAATCTATTGTTTTACTAACAGCAAGGAGCAACCTCGGTTCCCAATGTAGTTTTGCTTGTCTTGCTGTCCTCAACACCAGAACCCATGGTTACTGTGGGGGCAAAGAGGAAAGGAGTAACCGCAAGAAGCTACAGCCCCTCTATGCTTTTCTGCCACTCCATTAGGAAGCACTATTCAGAGATATTCCTGTTGTTTTGTCTGGTTGTCAAAACAGAGTCTGGAAAATAAATATGTATTTTAATGACCTGTACTTCTGCTGTATAGGTCTCATTGGTCTATTTTACATGTAGATGGTGCACGTCTCAGAGTCCTTGTGATCAGAGTGCAATAGGAGCTTCAGTTGTCCAGACAGAAACTCTGAGGCACAGAAAGCTTCACAGATCATTTCAAGGGCCAAGGGCTAAGGGCAGCAATTGACATCTCTGACAAACCCCACAGAATATTTGTTTAAGAGCACACAAGAAATCAGTAGCAGAACTGAGACTGAAAGTTAAAGCATCAAACTTTAATCCATCTTCCTAACTGGCCTTACAACAAATAACAGAGCTAGGGATTTTCAGAGTATTCAGAGTTTCAGATACTCATTCCTACAGTATTTCAAGTTTTGAGTTCCATTTTGAGAGAGAAGGTTCAATTTTCAGAAAGAAATAGGCACTTACCTCCTGACAAACAAGCTCTTTGCATTTTGTTAAAGTGGATGCTATAAATACAAGGCAGCCAGAATCCCTAGCCAGTTTTGCAAATCTTTCTGCCTTGCAAGATTTCAGCTACCATTTGCCTAAAAAAAAAACCCAAGGAAACAATTTCATTCATTTTAAGAAGCTTATGAGATCACATGTGAAATGTCAACAGATAGCAACTTAGACTAATCCCTAAAAGATGACCTACTTGAAAGTGTTTGACAGACTAGGCAGTCTCTCTATACTGCGTCAACGAATGACATTTTTATGAAGCTGGATTTTAAATGCATCAGATTTTGTGCTAACCAAATTATTTACTGTCAGATCAAACTTTGATTTCCTTGTCTAACATTTAAGATGGAGAGTGTTAAAGACAACATATTAATTCTCCATAAACTGGTTACAGACCTGAAGATTTTTATCTGATCTGTTTTATTATCAGTGATATGAAGTTAGAATTTTCTTATAATTGTTTTTCTTCCCATGGAGGTGTAGCTCCTTCTGGATTGAGGGCTTACTTTCCCTGCAGTCAAGGGACTCTTAGCCACAGACTCCAGTGGGAGCAGAAATGTAATCTTTGCAGATATAAATCAAAATTAGAATGCAACATATATAATCTGGATAATTTTAGGGAAAATGAAAATTCCATCCAGTCCAGACCTTTCACCTAAACGTGGAGGGGTTTTAATCCCAGCAGAGGTATTTTTCCACATAGCACTGAACCGAAGAATTTGGAGATTACTTCAAGATAATAAAGGTGTTCACTGAGCAAAATTTGCCCCTGCCCAGAAGGCCGACTCAAGGTCTTAAATGATCTATAGACTTTGTGTCAACCCCTGGCACACAAGCACTTTTCAACATCTATGCACATAAAATGGGCAGGTTTTCCTATGCCAAGGACAGGAAAGGGCAGGGGCCAAGAGTGGTTGTACTGACAGGCTGTTCATTTCATGCTTGTCTCCCTAATTTCCTTGTTTCACGAGTACTTTTTGGCTTAAATACATTTTCTGGATGCCCCTTTTAGAAGCCTGCCAAAGAAAAGATATTTGGTTGGGAACTGTTACAGAAAACTGCTGGAGGTACAGGGAGAGGGGCCCTTGGTGCAGTGAGTGCAACCTGAGGCAACCGGGCTGAATGCACTGAAAATCAGCCATCACCACATCACCCTGGCTTACTGCCATGCTGCAGGGGCAGACAGAGATGAGTCCTCATTAGCATATGAAAGATTCATATTTAGCTGCCGATTGCTGGGTATGGAAACCTGTGCCTCTAGAGATGTGCCACCTGGAATGCAGAGGTCTCAGAGAGGCTGGTTCCAGGACCAGATGGTTTAGTTAAAATGGAAACGGTTGGTGAAAAATAAGTGCTAAGGTAATGGGGCTGCAGAATTAGGAGCTTCCAAAAAGGAAGCTAATTTTATGTGACAATGCTATATGCATATTTCGTAGTATTACAAAAATAAATAATAAAACAATGACAATAAGGAGGATTCAGTAAGTAAAACATAATTAATATGTGCAAAACAGCTACAGTGACAATGACTACTTAGGAGACGAGCTTTGTATTCAGGGACAGATCATGTACTTTAGAGAGAAGCCAAGGACTTAGCAAACTTTGTAATGCAAAGTCAGAATTATGCAGGTTTAATTTCTTGCCTGTGTCTGCTGGCTTCAATCAAGACTGAAAAGAAAGTGAGAATGGATGTGATCTCTTCTTAAAATGCAGGAGGAGTACAAAAAAAAAGCAGCCTCCTTCTGGAACATTACTAGATATTCTCCACCTCCACAGTGAGAGAATGCTTTCTATTACACATCACTACTACATTTTTCAATATAAATAAAGTCTGGCACTCCTGTGAATGGTATATATTTTTAATTGATCTATCCACTCATTGTGGATCTGACAGAAGTAACTTTTTAAGCTAAAAGAATATTAAAAGAAGAAAAGAAAAATTGAAAGATCAGATAAGACACTGTGAGGAAAAGTGGGACTTAGGTGCTTACATTAAATTTTACTGGGTCTTTAATGCATTATACAATTTTCAAAGCAGTCTCATCTGCACCTATCTGTATTTCACGTATTTTCTACAGTCGATGTATTAGTATTTTACAGGCAGTTTGGCATAAACTGAATGGAATAAAGGAAATGAGGGCCAGTGGAATAGTAAATCTTGTAAAATTGTAACAGCAGAAAGCTCAGTAAAGCTTGCAAAGACTGGATGAGAAAACAAAATAGCCTGTTTATTAGACCACTATAATTATCCAGGCTGCAGGGTCACTTTTAGTTCGGATAGCTGGTTATTTTCCTTAGAACTTCACATAATTCTCAGCTTGACTTTCTGTGGTATGAAGTCTTGAAAGTCTGAATGAAACGTGCTTGCTGCCTGGGATGATCTTTGCTCTGGGAGACTACTGCCTGAGGCCCCTTCTTACTACTACAGGCACAGTTAAGGGGAGAGTGTGGATTGCTTTTCATCCTTTAAAAATCACAGTGTAAATTGTGGAATGAGAAATCATTTTGACCTTGTGTGAACTGCAATATTACTGACACCTCGCTTGTTTGGGGAATGACAGGGAAGCCTGCTCTAGCAATTTTGCTTGACTGCAGAATTGTGTTCTCCGTTGAGACTTCTTCAGAAGATATGCCTTTTGGTTTGTTTTGTTTTGACAATATTACCTTATGGCTAAGAAATATATAAGGATTTGGTGTAGGTTGTGAAATACTATTTTTTAATTGTTTCAGTTACAAAAGGTAGGAAACAAATATGATTTTTTGCACTCTGATTTAAATGACTATGTGAACTTGGCTTTGTTATATGTTTCTGATGTAAGAACTAAGGTTTTATATAGTAGTAGTAGTAGTATTACCAAGGTTGGAAGAGACCTTGAAGATCATCGAGTCCAACCTGTAACCACAAAGCTCACAACTAGACCATGGCACCAAGTGCCACATCCAGTCCCCTCTTGAACGCCTCCAGGGATGGCGACTCAACCACCTCCCCAGGCAGCCCATTCCAATGATGAATCACTCTCTCGGTGAAGAACTTTCTCCTCACCTCGAGCCTAAACTTCCCCTGTTGCAGCTTGAGACTGTGTCCCCTTGTTCTGGTGCTGGTTGCTAGGGAGAAGAGGCCAACCCCTTCCTGGCTACAACCACCCTTCAGGTAGTTGTAGAGAGCAATGAGGTCGCCCCTGAGCCTCCTCTTCTCCAGGCTAAACAGGCCCAGCTCCCTCAGCCTCTCCTCATAGGGCTTGTGCTCAAGGCCTCTCACCAGCCTTGTTGCCCTTCTCTGGACACGTTCAAGTGTTTCGATGTCCTTCTTAAACTGAGGGGCCCAGAACTGGACACAGTACTCAAGGTGCAGCCTAACCAAAGCAGAGTACAGGGGCACAATGACCTCCCTGCTCCTGAAACTTTATGCATTCTGAAGCTGCAATTTGCTTGCCTGGAAAGGGGGCAATAAAGCCAAGTTTGTCTCACACTACAGTTGATTAAGCATTTGCTATGTTTGAGAATCAGAAGCGTTCGGCACACCAAATGCTCACAGGTGAGGCACAGCTAAGCATCTCTGACAAAGACTATCCCAAATCCTTGCACACTCTAAGTAAACTGATAAAAATCACTACTAAACCAAACATTTTTTAAAATTAAGTAGATACAGTGAGTTATATTATGTCATCACTTTTGAGGAAGTATCTCCCATTAATCTCCCTCATCCATGGAGCAGACCCGGAGAGAGCTGAGATACCTTTTTTTCCATGACCTTTTACTCTTTTTCAGTACCATGAAGCAGATAAAGAATTCCCATGACACAAAAGCACACTGAAGGCATTTCTCTCTCCAGTGTTGTGAATACACTTGTCCAACGGTTCATAGTTTGATACTCTAATGTGTACTGCCACACTTACTACTTATCTTAGTGGGCTTTGTGTATATATGCACACACATATATAACACAGTACACATATATATGCATGTGTATAGACACACATATAAATGCTTAGGACAGTGGCAGTGTGATCTACTATTCCACAGAATATCTATTAACTTTGCAAGTTGTTAAATAAAACCAGAAAATACATACTCTAAGCAAGTATATGAAATGACTCAGATTTAATGTTGTACCCAAGTCTGGGCTAGCCAGCATAGGAAAAAACAATGATTTTTTTTGTAAAGAGACTTTTTTTTTCCAAAATCATTACATGAGCTGGGAACTAGTTAAATGAAAGCTTCCTCTTGGCTTTCACAGTGTCCCAAACCTAGGTCAGGATAGAATGAAAACTGAAAGTCATTACTGTTTGGGGTGGAGCCAGGATGAGAAATGTTACTCACATCTCTACTTGCAACATGGATTATGATGGGGAGTGAGCGCCTGAAGACCCTCTGCATTTTTTTAATTGTCTCAGCCCCTGTTCTCTCCAAATAGACAGAAGCTTTGCAGAACCAGAAGGCAGAACCATAATGCAAAATTTGTCAGTGATGAAGATTTGTAGGCAGAACTAAGACTGCTAAAATATAAACTCTTTTTTCAATATTTACTAATACATAAACACATACATATGGGGGGTGTGTATTTGTGTATGTGTATATATATATTTAAATGATCTCAAATAAAGCTTTGCATGGAAACATGGCAGATGTTCTAGGGGACATTCTAGTGCAGTTGAGCTGGCCACTAAGGCATTTCTGAAATACATATTTCCTAGCTAGCTGTGGGAATCTTTTCTAAAAAAGCATCCAGCAATATCAGAATGAATTCTTCTACAGATGGATATGTAAGAAAAGAGGAGGAAAAAATTGCAAACGAAAATCACTACAACTTGTTTCATTGACCTACTTTGCTGTTTGCTTACTTGTTCTAAACGGCCTAAATGTTACAAGGAGCCACTCTGTTGTTAAAGTTATTGTTTAGACTTCTCCAAAACCTGAAATGTTCCCAATACAAATCCCAGCTGTAACATCCCATCCCAAGGAGTGACCTCGAAAGACGCCAGGCAGTAATCCACCTGTGGCATTTTCGAAAAATGTCAGTTTTGAAATGTCCCTTTTCCAGATTTTGAGCACTAGTGTTCTTGGCATATTAAGTCTTGCTCGTGGTTTGATCTACAGGATGCCATTTTGTGTTCCCTTGGCTGAGATATAGCTTCTACAATCATCAGAAAAAAAGGAAGGGATTACAAAGACCTGGTGTGTTAACACCTGTCTAGTTTAAATGTACTAAGGTGGGCAGGGCAAGAATTATCTGAGTGCTGATCAGAGCATTGATAGTGAAGGTACAAAGTAGTTGGAGAAGAGCTACCTTTTTAAAAGCTCTGAGAAAGGATTATACATGTATCCCCAGTAAAAGTCCATTTCAAGTATGGAGACTAAGACTGCAAACTCCCACCCCTCAAAATGGCAAATACCACTCTTGTTCCTCTGGGTGCCCTAATGAAAATTTTCAGATAGCTGGTAAGACAAACTGGCTTAACTGGCAAGCTGTCCCTGTTCTTCCTTTCCTTCTGGTTTTCCTTTTTCAGTTGTTTCGTGTCTCTGTTATATTAGCTTGAAGGCTAACTGATTTCATCAGTTCAATACCCTTATTTTCTGGCTGGGATAATCACTTAGATTTCTGAACAGTTTTATGGAAGATGGCTTGCTTTTATTCTTAAATACCAGATTGCCAGGTTTGCTTAGTGGTTTGGGGTTGATTTTTTTGTTTGGTTGTGGGGGTGGTGGTGGTTGCTTTTTTTTTCTTTTTTTTTTTTTTTTTTTTTTTCCTTTAAGGATACACTTCTACAATCCATCTGTTTTATTTTGTACTGCAGAAGTTCCTGTTAAGTCCATGCCAGGTATGCCAGTTGATCTTCTGATCCTTAAAACTTTCTTCA
The DNA here is from genome assembly GCA_033816785.1 of Picus viridis. NCBI lineage: Eukaryota > Metazoa > Chordata > Aves > Piciformes > Picidae > Picus > Picus viridis. The sequence continues at coordinate 22,976,733 of CM066578.1, forward strand.
GCTGTGAAAGATGGCAACTGAAGTCTGACTCCATATTTTATGTAAGTGTGCAATGAGTGGGGTCTAGTGAAAGGGTGAGGATCAGTGAAAGGTTCCTGACAAAGTAAAGATAACCTAAATCTTTGAGGTTAAGCAAGCCAGCAAAGAATGCACAGAAATGTATGTGTGAATGTCAACATGAAATCCTACAAATACGGATTTATTCTGGACCAAGCTGTAAAATCCCACATATTGCTGACTATCCCAGACAGTCTCAATTTCTGCCAGGTTTTTGGCTACATGCAAGGCTGAAGTACAAAGTGTCTTGATTGTTTCAGAGACAAAAATGAGACCCAGACTCTCTAACAGGATAAAGGTATATGAAAAATGCCTCAAAATGAAATTAACTGGATATCTTTGCTTCAAGGAGGAGTGGCCCCACTGGATCAGACTAGGGATAACCCTAGTCTGATGCATTGCCTCGGACAAGAGTCAGTAGCAGGTGTCTAGGGAGAGTGCAAGAATGCATCTTGTGTAGAGTGAAATTTCCTTGGAATACTTTCTCAGCTTGCAATACATTCCCAGTGATTTCTGTCTCTGGGTTCCCATGAGAAAGAGGAGGTGCACTTGTATTTAGTAATCCTCTGTGAGAAGACCATAGAAGAAAAATAAGCTCCCTTTCCCTCACTGAAGGCATGCTAGTACCCAAAGAGTTGCATGTGAGCTTTTGTTGCTTGCTTTTGTTCTTGCAGTGGCTGGAACATTTGTGGTTCTTGGCAAGGGCCATTTACTTATCAGGGGTTCATCCTTCAGTAATCAGCACAATGGCAAAACTATGATGTGTTAGCCCAGGGACAAACTTGCAAATCCTACCAGCAACTCCCTTCCTTGTCCATTTTCTTCCTTTTCATGAGATGGGAGGAATGATATGAAGCCTTCTTCTGACATTTAAATGCATAACCTGATGAGTTATTTCTGAAAGACACCCAAAATAAAAAGTATGGTGAGAAAATGTTTGGTTCTTCCTACTAATCAGCTGTAGCAACTTTAATCTCCTAGCCTTTTCTAAGTCAGCCCTACTCTTAGCATTTAGACTAATTATCTATTTCACAGTTAACATTTATGTTACTGCATTTTGCTTATGTTCTGAATTTTTTGGAGTTGTAGGGTGTCTAATCTGTGGTGTAAAATAGAATTTTACTTATATGCTAAGGGTCCAAAGCAGTTATTTTGGACTGCCCCAGGGCCATGATTCTATGAGTCCAGAAATGAAATTTTGGGCACCTGGCACTGTACTGAAAACATGACAGCCACAGGACATTAGTCCATGTATCAATCTAAAGAGACTCTACTGACTCAGATGTTCTAATGTGTTTGGTAACATTTTCCCAGTAGATCTGTAAGGCTTACTGTTTGTAGGCCTTTGGACCTCCCATAGTCTTTTCTTGCCAAGGTCATGGACTCTGGCTGTTGCTGCACTGCTCTGTAAGCAGATTTGGACCCAGGGACTTGCTCTTCTATTTGCACACTCATGTACTATGCTCTTACATCTCCTTGCCTGCTGTCAACATATCTCAGTTCCCAGTTGTGTCAGTGCCTGGATTCATTCTCGCACATCGTGAGCAGCACTGCTCTGTCTATGCCTGAAGAGACAGAATTCACCTTCCATACATTTTGACTAGATCCTAGCTGGACCCAAATACAGGTACTTGACTGTAGTACAATCTGCTCTATCTTCCCACACAATTATTTCATATCCTTGTATAGCCTTTTGTTAACTCTCTCAGATGGTCCTACAAAAAGCCAACAATAGGGTCTGGTACTAAGTGTTTTACTTCTCTTGGGGCAAAGGAATTGGACTGCACTACAAATTGGAATGTAAGCACATCCCTTGAATACAACAATAATATAACAGAAGCACACTTGCTGGTTTGGCATGCTTTAGACAGGCAAGATTTGTGGAAACTAAAGCAGTGTGCAGCTTGCCAGGCCAACAGTTACAGTCTGTGGTGATCTACAATGTTGTGACACAAAACAAAGAGGCACAGGCTAGGTGTTGGTCTTCACAGAATCACCAAGGCTGGAAGAGACCTCAAAGATCAACAAGTCAAACCTGTCACCACAGACCTCATGACTAAACCATGATTTAGAAGTATTTTCCTGGCCATGGTTATGAGCTTCCCTGAACACATTCTGCAGGAGACCTTTGGAAATGCGTGTAAGCAGTCCTTATCATTAGGTGACTAGTCCCTCAGAGTGCCACCTACTAACATCGTCTCAATGCAAAGGGGACAAAGGTCCTCAGTCATGCAAAAGCAACTGGAAAAAGAGGACTAATGCAACACCAGGACTGACAGGTCATGATCATGGTGCAAACTAGCAGAGACTCCCTAAAGTACACAGTTACTAACCTGACATAAATGCAGTTGAGGGCTTGTTTCTGATCTGGATTAAATTTGTACTGCCAGATGATCTAGTAGATATGTAGCTGGTATTAATGAACATTGAGCCACAGACTCAGTGAAGGATACCTGGGTCATACTTTACACTCCAAGCCCATATATTACTGGTGCTGCTAACTCAGTGAACTGGTATGATGGGATTTAAAACATTTTTATTTATACTGTCTCAGGCAAGAAACAAGATGCAGGTAAGGAACATAAGAGTGGCAATTAAAGCTAATATCAGTCTGTCTGACCTACCTTGACATTAAATATCTTCCAGAATTCACTCTGCTATTGAAAAGTGTGCTTTTCTTCTTAAGACTGATTAAAAGAAGGTGAGTTTCACATGTATGCCATTAAAAATGTGTAAGGATATCTCAGCAGTTCCAGGCTGAACCTTGCAGCAGCAGAACCACTGCACAGATAGAATGTGACCACTGCCTTCAGAGAGCAGCAAAGAGAGAGGAAAACATATTCTGTGATAGAAGCAGGTGGGCTGCTTTTCAAATTAAAAGGAAAAGGTAACTACTGTTAGCTTAGTTTGACTTCTGTCTTTGGCAATAGAACAAATAATTCATGGCAGCTAAGTTTGAGACAGGACATACTCTGGTTATCCAAACCAGTGAATGAATGGGAAGAAGTGGTGGAGTACCACCACCACCTTTCAACATTTCATAAGACATGTATTCCTCTCTGCTGGAAAATAAAAATCAGAGTTCACCCCCAAATTCAACAAACCTGATTTCTGTAGCAAAGCCATAACACTGGCCCTGTCACATGCTTATGTATATCTGCATATCAGCAAGTGGGCCTGACAGCTTTTGTGCCTTTGGGAAGGCAGTTGCCCAAAGTTGTCCAAAGACCACTGTGATGCTTGGTTTTCTTCAGGATGTCCTCTGGGTTAAGTGTGTGCTGTACATCAGTTATGTGAGTGAGGAGCAGCACAGGAAATTTAAACATTCTCTGACTTTGCTCTTCTCTTTTGCAGCACAGCAAGCTTTCCCGCAAGCTAGTGGGGTATGTGGCAAGCGGCGGTGTTCATATGTCAACTTGTTTATCATGATATTTGAATTTGATTGGTTCAGTGCGGTATATACTTTTGCTGTTAAGCTCAATTGGTACAAAATGCTCAGCATAATTAATGTGCTGTATGTTGGGACACAGGAAGCAGCAAACTGGTCCAGACCATATTTAGATGTGTATAAAGAGAAGCTGGGCAAACTATTAAAAATGAAACTTATTTGCAGGTTTGAATTCAAAGCACTTTTTCTCTGGTACCTAACTTTTTCACCAACTTGCAGTGGAAAATATATTAGGGTTCAAAATATATATTCTCATACAACAAAAATAAAGAGATAAAACTTCTGCTGAGACAGAACACCATACTTCTGCCATAGGCATACCCCTGGAGAGGATATAGTAGGGATAGAATGGGTCTGACTTAAACACAGCAAAGCTTACAGGTAGGAAATATCCCTTGTTTTCACTAACATACTTGATACAGATGTCTTGGCAAGCCCTCCTGCTTCTTGCAAATCTCCAGTATTCTTACAGGTGAAAAAGAGGTTGTCAGCAGGGAATGTTGTAGCATGTAGAAAACTAATTATAAGTGATAATGATCCAGCAGCCCTATCAAAATGTCTCATGGAATCATTTTTGTCCTTTAAATGTGGGTGTTGGCATGTGGCAAAAAAAACCTCTCTTGTAAGTCCCAAAATGAAATGAGCCACATTAACAAAAGCGTTTTTCCCTTAGCAAAGTGCCACAGGGTATCAACTAACAGAGCACAGCAGTTTGCTCTGTAGACTTTCCACTGCTGGCAAAATTCAAAAGATGAGCCAGGTCCCAGGCGGTCCCAAAGGCTTCCACAAGTGAAACTATGGCTTTCCAGTCTTTGAGATAGGTGTGCTATGAGGGTATTTTTGGCAGTGCATGTCTAATCAAAAACAATGATCTTGGAGGCCTATGTGTTTTATCGCAGACCATAATAATCCATTTGTCACCTTGCCACCAATTTGGGAAACAACAGGTAGTCTCAGAGTCTGCTGCAAAAATGCTTCTTGTGACCAGGTATTCACACAGGTTCAATCACTTGTGTGGCAGGTGTGTACTGCACAGAAGCACAGCCTTTCCTGCATTGCCTAGCAAAACCCCCACCCTGTACATGACCTATTTGTAGCATGGAAGGACGGCACTCTCATGATTGCTCCTGGTAAGTCCTGCCCAGGATGCTGTATGGTGACAGAGCCAGGGAAACATGAAGCTGCTGGCTCTGAGCATCTGGACCTCGGCCAGGCTGAGCTGCCAGGAGATCCCAGTGCTTATCCTCTGGCTGCTGCTTATATGATCTCTTTGTGTTTCCCTCTTGTTTCCTCTAAGGCAGGATGTGGTCTGACCTTCCAAAAGGTACCGAGGGATGATGGTATTGTAGCTGGAACCTGGCTTTTAAATGGTGATTTCCAGCTTCTGTTGTCCTCAGTACCATGGGGATGATGGTAGCGATGCACCACAGCTACAGAGGTGAGCAGACTGTCCAGACCACAGGACATACCCTGAAGCTTCCCACCAGCATTCACAGGTGGGATTTCACTGGCAGTTTGAATAAGCACTCTGTGAGGAGGAACCTGCCACCACTTCCCCTTGCCAAGACAAGTCTACTGAGCGTAATTGCTCCTAGATCTCTCAGGCCTTCTTTCAGCAAGGTATCAATCTTATGGTTAATACAAGCAGCTGCTGATTGTTACACTGGGATTATGTACATGTTCATGTTTCTTGCTGAATGAAAGTCTTAATACATTAGGGGGAAAACATTAAGGCAATTGGCTTAAAGGCTTGGAAAAATCATTACTGTATCTGTCCAGACTGAAAATATGAAGAAAGAGCTTGCCTCTTGCCTTTTATTTTTAGGTAATTAACAGATTCTACTACATGACAACATATACTTGAGATATAACACTGACCATTTTTCCCATTAATTAAATACTGTAACAGAAAGTGGCATTTAAAATAGAAATGTTTATTGGATTTGGAATGAAACTTTTTTTTTAGAGGAAGTATCTGGTATACTGGTTTGGAGATGGTGATGAAACAGTACTTAATAGTTCTGTTATCTAACCTACTCATCACACAACAATCTAGCAGCAATTATCTAGTATCTTAAGGGAAGCCATATGAGCTGCTGAACTTGATGAACGAGATTCTCAGCACCTAGATGGTTGACAACAGGCAGAGAGTCAGAAAGCCTGCTGGGACATTGTCTCTCCTGTTGTGGCCAGGACAGCAATAGCCTCCCCAGGGCAACCAAGACTGGATCTTTTTATGGGAGATCCAGCCCATGCTGTTGAAAACCATTTATCCATCAGAGGCTGTAGACAGACTGAAAAAATCCCCACCTCTAACAGCCCCCAAAGTGAGTGTGGTTCTTTTCTCTGCTCTCCTTTATCTTCTGCATTAGCTCCTTCTCCTTGTTTCTGTTTTATTCACTCCCCACACATTCTTTTTGCATTTACAATTTTCTCTCTTCAGACCCACTGGAGGCATTGTGGGGGGAATGAACAGTGAGGAGTTAATTTCCTATGACTGAACCTCATGCTCAGACTAGGATGCTACGGGCATCAACAACTAGAAAAAAATTCCTAAAATCTAGATAGCTACTCAGCTTTAAGATATGACACTCCTATTTATAAGAAAGAAGGCACATCTAGGAGAGCTAATTTGGAAACAACAATTATAGACAAATGTGTGCCCTATATACCCTATGTGAAGGGTGAAAGCAGACCAAATGCTCAGAGGAAAAGTGGTTCTGAAACACAGCTATTATTTTTATTTTTATTTTCCAAAAAGAGTCAACAATGCCAGGGCAATTCTCAGGTTGCTCAAGGAGCTTGAGAATGGTGACATATTAAGACTTCAGACCAGCATAAATCTTGACTTCAACTCTAATGCTTGGACTTCCCAGCGTTGTGTTGTTCAGATCCACATTCATAAGTCAGTGATGCAAACACCGACTGTCTTCAAAGATAAAAGGATGTCTCAGATCTTGAATATGGCTTCACTACAGATAGCACTACCAGAATTTGGCATCTTCTGCCTGCACAAATTTTGTTTCTGTTGTATATCTAATTGGCAGGTTTCCCCACATAATCCTTTATTTTTAAAATGGCAGTTTGCCTTCTTCATAGGAATCTTGGTTTTGCTAACCAATTACTCTCTGGGATGAAATATGTCCTCTTCTTAAAAGATGAGCATGAAAATTTGCAGCCAGTGGGGCAGGTCTGAGGGACAATGTCTTTACAAGCTACTTTCTGAGTTGCTAGAAAATAGAAGATACAAAGCACATTTTTCTCTTATCAGTGGACTTGGGGTTTTTTTGTATGGTTAGTTGGTGAGTTGTTTGATTTGGAAGCTTCACTCATGCCAATGATTCTGTGGGGCAAGACATGTGCTGCACTCCTGTAGAGCCTTAGGGGTCCCAGCACTTACCAACCCAGGGCCTAATTTAGTCCAGTCATTACTAAACAGCAGGCACAGTGCAACCTAGGTTTTGTTTTGGTTGTGACTGTAGCAACTGTGTAAGGATTTCTGGGGGCAAAACCTTCTTGAAAAGCACACTGGCGATGTCAGAAGCAGGCTTGGAAAGAAGAATGGATTTGGATGACATTAATTAAAATCCTGGAGTTATGAGGGATTACTAAACAAGTTTCTCACTGACAGAATGAGACCTGTGTGGCTTTCTACTACCTCATACCATTGTGTAAATACACAATACATGCAACCATCAAGGCTGGGCAATTGCATACCTCTGAAATTGCTGAAGAGCTCAATTAGCTAACCCTGTCATAATACACTTAACACTGTTTTGGTTTTGCCTGTTCTTCTTAACTAAAAGGGTGGAGGAAAATAAGTAAGCACTCTGTACATTGGCAATTGCCATCTCTGCTTCACCAGTTTCAGGAACTGTGGGTGCTCAGTGGTAGCTGGGAACATGAGCTGCAGATTTGCCGACAGTCCCCTGTCGTGCCCCTGTGCATGGTGTGGGCTGGGGGGCTGCTTAAGCAAGCGGAAGCTGGGCAATGGCACAGCTGTGTGTGTTTGCCCCCAGCTAAATGGGGCTACAATGGACAGGACATGTAGCATGTAAGTCATGCTTGTAATTTAGTCAAACTATTCACTAATGGCCTTTGTATCACCAGATAGGGAATCTTGGCTGGAAAAGAGGGCACAAAATACGTATGCAAAGTCTGTTACATATCTCTAGCATTTATCCTGCACCAATATATAATATCTCTGCAGAGTCTGGGACAAACTAAACCTTTAGCATGTGTGCTGTACAACTGATTGAAGTAAATTAGACATGTCCACAAGACCTGGGACTTGATGAGGAAGTGGAAGTCTCTTAGGCAGCACAGCCACAGAAGGTCTGCCTCTGCATAATTGGTGCAAGAGTGTATGTGTGTGTGTATGCAATGACTGGACTCAGTGTGAGGCTGTCTGATGAGACAAAATTGATTTGACATCTCTGAAATCTGGAAAAAGTCCAAATTATTTTTTTTTCTTTTTTTCCTTTTTTTTACCTCATTTTAAAAAAAAAAAAAAAAAAAAAAAGTATGCTCAAAAAATACACACAAGCTACAGGTGCTTCTCTCACACACTTCTCCTTCCCCCTTCAAATTAAATTGCTGGTGATGGATGTGTAATTGGGTTTGCAGATATCCATCTGACAGGATCTTGGAACAAAAGGAGCAGCACCCAATCCACTCCCCTTTGGCTGGTGTGGCTGCATATGAACTTGAGAAAAGCAACCCTTCAGACTTGTCTTGGCCCTGACAGCGATGGAGATAGCTGTATTACCTGCTTTGCATTCAGCAACCTTGCAGGGTTTGCAGGGCTATGACACTTTGGAGAAATTTTTAAGAGCTGGCTTTTGACTTGTTAAGTAAACAGAGCTGATGTGGGAATGTGGAGCAGGCAGTGAGCTTGCAGCCCTGCTGTATCCCAGGGGCAGAGATGGCCACAGGTACACTTCCCTCCTGCCCAAGGCCCAGCTACAGAATCTTGCTGCAGCCTTCCTACACCCAACACACCTGCTCACCCTGCTCCTTCTCCTTTTCCTCCTCTTCTTCTTCCTCCTCTTCTTCTTCCTCCTTTTCTTCCCAGCCCAGCTGGCTGTTCCATGCCCTTCACTCCCAGCATTTCTTTTGGCAAGTTCTTACATGCAAGTTGGTGACTGCAGGCAGCTCAGGGAGGACCTCTTGAAAGGAGAGAGAGGAATAGCCCAGGGCTACAAAAAAGTAATCTGCTATATCTAAAAAATTAATCTGTTGTGTCAAGGCAAATATTATATCATGACCCTGTTCGGGGTTTATTGAGCAGGGCTATGTAACCACATAACACGTGGAGGGCATCCACTGCACCAGGTCCTACCTGTAGGCTCCCTTTTGCTCCTTCCTTTTAGATCAGAAATATTCTTAATTCATGAGGTGTGACTAGTCAGTAATCCCATCAATATATATTTTTGAAGGACACAAATAGGGAACAAATTCTAAGCATGTCTACAAAATCCAATTGTTTTCAGTTGAGAAGCCATCATTTTTGAATGCAGCTCTCCCTCAGAATTAGATAGCCATTCTCATCTTACTGTATTTCATTCTGCTGCTCTGTAATGATTGACAGCAAGGGAAAACCTACACAATGAATTACCCACTGTCACTGGTGAATTTTGCAGATGGCACACGATTAAATGTCTTTTATTTTTAAATGATGTTCATAAGTGTATATGAGTGTTCTCCAGCAAACATACAGTTCCTTGCAGCAATGCTGAGCAGTGACTTGATATGGTAAGCAAATCAGATAGGCCAAATGATCAAATGTGACTGTTCCAGCATTAACATTTATTAGTCCTGAAGAACAGAAACAAGCTTACCATGCCTGCAAAAAGAAATCTTTCCTTATTTGATTTTGTACTATAAGCATCACCTGGTAACTTGATTGTAGCCTTGCCCCTGATCTGAATACATCTGTACTGATCCCTTCTTTTGCAAAAGCATTATACCTTTTATCTTGATATTGATCTGCTTGCTAAGGATTAGCATGAAGTTATACAACTGTCTTAAAGTTTTATCATATCCTCATTACAAAACCCATATAAACCCTTTCCTATTTTGACAGAAGAGTCTATGTAGTATCTCTTCATCTATAAGCAGAGTTTTAAAGTCTTGTTCTAGGCCTGTCCAACTGCCTGGAAAAGGAATCTAAATAAGATAGATCTATACATCCCACTTGCTTCAATCCTTCTTTCAGAGCTTCATAATGCTAGATGCCTGCACATGCAGTGTGAAACACCCACTCTGCAACTGTATCATGAAGTTTATTCTGTATAATTCAGAATAGATTGATAAAGATCTCTTCTTAAGATTGATTTTACACCCTTTTACCAAGTATTTACTGTCAAACCCAAATCTTCTCAAAGAGACAAATTCATAATCTGTGCTGATAAACATTGGTACTGCATTGGCATAACATAAAGATCAGAGAAACAACTTTTATGAGCTTCTGGAAAACTTTAGGGAGATATGGCACTTTGCCTTCTCTGCTAAGCTAGTATTTGTCAAGGATGCCAGAAAAAGCATTTATTTTCCTTTTTGCTGCACTCTTCTGACCTGTCTTATGCACTGGTACTATATATTGTTACAGCCAACTGAATCAAACTACTCTAAATACAATAAATTAAATGCATGTGCTACAGTAATGACCATAGTACAGGCTGCAGAATTCTTGCCTTGCCATCACACACAGCCAGAGGCTCTGCTGCTTCTTTTCCCTGCTGTGTTCACCTCTTCTGTGTATCCTTCAGTTTGCTCTATCCAACAGTTATTCCTCTGATCTGGAGAAGTCAGAGGCAGCAGGATGGGATGCTAGTGGTATCATTTAATTCTCACCATGTAACAGCTGTGTTCAGGATGGACTTCTGACAAGCCCCACTGCCCTCCTCCCAGTCTTGACTGGATTTTTGCCATCTTGAAGTTTGCAAGGCTGGGACTTTATTATAGCTGAAACTTTCTGAAGTAAAGGTTTAGTTACGTGAATATGTAGCAAACTACAGACTGGGATACTGGCCCTCATAGCCACACGGATGTGCATATACATCATAACATATAAAACCGCTAATTTATGTGGATGGACTTGGATGGATTGTCTTTCAGTTAACTGCAATCTGAGTCTGATGGAGGATGGGAACTACTTGAGTTAATATCACCTAAATAATTACAAACCAGAGTGCATTATACAGGTGGCATCACCTTCCTTTATCCTGTGAACAATTCGCTTTTACTGTTCACCAACATCTTTCCTTTTATATTAAGAAAAGAAGTTAAAAACAAGACTAAGAGTAATTTTGTCTTCAGTGTTTTGCACTACAGGATCACAAACCAGGTACATCTTCATTGTAATCACCCTTTTTTCTTACCAGGACATCCTAAAGAGTTTGGAACTGACATGGCAGACCTATCACAGTGATACTGGTGCTCATCCAATGACACTTTTATAAGAGAAGAGAAAGCAAAATGAGAAAGTCTGAATATAAGTAACAAAGTTCCTGCCACCCATTACTTCCCATTGGCAATAATAATAACTGACACATCAGCTTTGCTCTGAGTGGGCTCTACAGAATCTGCCAGAAAGGCAGGCAAAAGAGAACCCTCATAAAGACCCAGAAAGCAGTGGAGTGTGTGTGGGGAGCTGTGTGAAGAGAAAGGGGAAAGCCAAAGCTCAGGGAGAGGTCAACCATATAGCAATTCTTTCATCAAGACCAGGCCTTTTCAGACATTACCTTTGTATGCATCACTTTTTAGCAGATAAATCTTTCCATGGAGAACTTTCTCCATAGACCTCACTCCCTCTTCCTGACCTATACTGGCAAGCAGTATATGGAGTTCAGAGTCCACAAGGAAGGAGGGTAGTGGTCTTTCCTTGCAGCTGGCTCTAGGTACTTTTGTGCATGTGCTGTTACTGCTCTTCTGCATCTCCAGCCTCTCTCTCTGCCTCTGAAGCTCTTTCCCACTGATCTGCATCAGGCATGCTGGCTCTACAGTGGCTCCTCACTCCTGATTAATTTGTAGGGTGTACCTTGAATGGGAGGTCCTCTACCTGCTTATTCCCTTCACTGAACTAAAGTCTCCTATTGAAGTCTCTACACCGTAAACTTAAAGAAGATTTTTGTGATGGTTTGTCAATGCTCCTTTTTCACTGATGCTTTTGCACTGGCCAGGCCTAACAGCTGTAGAAATATCATTAAGCAAAATATCAGGACGGTGCAGCCAAAGCACTGTAGAGAAACAGGAACAGCTTCCCTTACATGTACTGTGATCCCTTTAGCAGTACTCCCTGTCCCTTGCTTTAGAAAAAGATCAGATTTAGCCAGCTGGGTTACTTGCCAAATCTTTGTAGATCCTAAGCCAAAGTCTCTGACAAAAATGGTACCAGTACATGACAATATAATATTCATCATTTGATTACTTCCTGTTTCAACTCAAGCTAGCTGAGGAATAATAAATGATACAAAATGCTGTCTTGCCAAAGCATTCAGCTACTCTATCTCTTTATTTCTGGATATCATCAGTATTCTAAACTAATATGTGTGCAGTCTCTCATTTATACATTTTTGTTGCTGATCCAAATCTCTTGCTCTGCATATCTGAAAGTCACTTTGCTCCTCATCTCTTGGCAGGGATAGTGACAGTCATCCTGGGGCTGAATGCTGTGCCCTGTCAGTGGGAGCTCTGGGCACAGGGAGCAGAATACAAAGCATCATGTGGGTGTGAGAGCTGAATTTTGCCTCAGGGGGAAAAACTGGGGGAAAATAAAGGTGAAATCAGAACACAGGTCTACAACAAAGGGAGACTGGCACATCAGCTTACAGCAGCTGGGGGAAGGGATAGTGCTGCAGACTGCTGAGCAGCTACTCAGTGCTGCCAGGTTCAATTGCCAGCACTCCAACTTTGGATTTTTATTTTCATTTGGATTCTCATGCAGGGTGAGATGCTAAAGCACTGTGAAAAACTGGACTGCAAATCACCAGCCTGTCTGGCTCTAATGATTTGAGGGCATGATGCTGCAAGTGCTTTTCCATCTGCATCCCATTCTGGCAGGCACCTCAGCTGTGCTGTGTGGTGCTGAGCTGAGCTGCAACCTAACCAGCATAGAGAGGCCACAGCCTGACTTGCAGCCAGCCCTGCCAGAAAAGGGAAGGGGAACTCAGTGAAAAAAATCCCTCATTTTTCTTTTTCTTTTTCACACTGAAATCCTGAAAGAAAAAGAAGGAGATGGGAGATTGACATGTTTGGTAAATCCTTGCATGCTCTCTAAGATCCTCAGGCAAAGTGAGGGTAAGCTGAAGCCAAAGCTGAAGCCAGATGGCTTCTTCTGCCTATTGGAGGGGTGGGAGGAACAGTCTGATCATATCCCCAGGGACTGAACAAGACCTACCCTCTCCTGTGTTCAGGAGTTGTGTTCAGCCCAGAGGGAAAGCAGGATAAACATGTGAACCTTTCTTCCAGCTTCTGTTGTAGAACCTTGCCAGTTAGCTAAACATAGATTGCAGGTATGCACAAGATAATGTGTCTGTCACCTCATCAAGGTGAGCAGGCTGCTGTCATGGTGGGATGCAGGAGACTCCTTGACATGGCTGCTGTCCTTTGGCCTTCAACTTTTTCACTTTCTCGTGTTGTTTTGTCAGCAGACAGCAAGCCACATCAAGAGAGGACCCCAGTGATGGGCACTGCTCCAGAGGGGTTACTCTTTCCTTCTGTAGGCTTGGGATCATTCTGGGACTTAACCCTTTGCTCCCTTCAGCCATTGTGCCAGTTTGTCATGGCCAACGTGGCCTCAGGGAGATGGCAGAAGAGGCTTGGGGTTCCCCATGGCTATAAAACATGGATATCTCCCTTGGATTGGGGAGATACTTGGAAAACTGCTATCAGCATGATAGGGTACCTGGCAGGCAGCAGCAGGTACAGGCACATCATTAAGGGCTCAGTCTTGAAAAATGGACTAGAATATCTGAAACAGGAACAGGGTAAGGGTCTCTGTTTTATTTAAGGTTTCGCTTAGTTTCCTGGCAAGAAAACAGAGATTTTTTTTTTTTTCACTTCCCTGAAAGATTTGAAGTGACATGGCTACCCCTTCTTTCTGTTTTGAACACAGGAGAGAGAAGGGATGGTATTCATGAGGCAGATAAGTGTTGTGACTCACGCCCATCACCATCTCACTAATGCATCTGATTTGGACAGTTAAGTTAAACTTGGTGTTAACCTTCCACATGCTTCTTTGAAAGCAAAATAAAGTCTATCCTGGTCAGGGGTGCATAATCCTCTGTCTTCAATGTTATACATCAGAGGGCTATCATGCAGCTTAGTTTGTTATTAGTTACAAGGTACATTTAGATCTTGGAGTGGTTGCAATGATGCAAAATATGTAATTGGTAACGATTAATAGCTCCGTAATCTGTGGCTGTCCCCTCCTTCTTGATGTGTTCTCAGTAACAATTACAGAAACCCCCAAGAATTTCTGTATGTCATGTTAAAATCATCAGTCTAACACTTTATTCTTTTTCTCCAGGTTATAGATACATGCTCAGTCTACAAACATTATCCCTACTATATGTGAAAAATGTTTACAATGGAACAAACGCTGTTATAATTGAGTATTCATTGAATTTTAGGACCCAGGAGTAAGAGTAGATGCCTCAGCTGGATCCCAAACACAAAGATGAAGACCAGTCTGCTGCAGCACACACCATGCCTTGCTGGAAGATTAGAAACAGAGGGTGTAGAAATGATTGCCAAGGAGATACCATGGGGAGGGCAAGCTGGGAAAGACCAGCACAAACTCTGCTCTTTTGTGTGGGCAGGGCTATTCCAGAACTATTAGAGGACTTCACCTTTGGGTTTTCATTGATATTGTCACTCCTTCCACTACAGTTATTATTGTTATTTGGAATTACTGTCCATCCACTGCAGACATGGAACAGAATACCCTAATTCAGGCAGCTGACTCCTTCTGCAGCCTCCTGGTTCAGGCCTGCCATCCACAGTGCAACTGCATCTGAATCTCGACCTATACTGAAAACTTGGGAGCAGACAGAGGTGAGAGGCAGCTGCACAGCTACTTGACTGATGTTCCTGCATCAGCCATAGGTTGCAACATCTCAAAACTCTTGCAACTAGATCTTCCTGTGGTCATATCTAATTGCATGCTGCATCCAGCAACATTTAAAGACTTGGTCCCTCTAGTTGCAAGGACTTTCCTGTCACTCTTTTTTCAATGTCAAGTCTAGGATTATAAAACTGTCTCTTCTCAGGGTGTTTCCCCTCTGAACCAACATGGTAGGAGCAAGATGCATCAGCTAGAGGAAGAATGTTTTTTTATGGGCCAACAAGGGCCTTGAAAGCTTGTCACAACACCCTTTTATCGTTTTTATTCAGCACTCAGCAAATGCAAAGCCATTTATTGTCCACTCAATAGTCTGTAGAGCTCTGCTTTTGCTGAGTTGTACATGGAATTGAGCCAAAAGGAGAAGAAATAATCAACAGTCTGCCCTGCCCATATGTTTAAAATATACTACAAAAGGAAAATAGACCTGTGGAGAGTTCTCTGCATTGAAGCTTTTCCATCATGTGGAGTTGGAATATTTTCTCTGTTCCTTATGAGAGGACTTAGGAGTATTTTAGAAACGGGGTTAATATTCTATTTAAGACTATTTCTTTCCAATTATTTCAATTCATTATTCATACATTTTATGCCTGTCTGAAAAAATAATTAAGTTGTAGTATGTACTGAAACTTTTTTTCAGATGCTCAACATTTATAAGAACACCATGGAGCAACTGAGCTTATATCCTGATAGTACCATCTCAAAACCAAAATGATTCATGTTTAAAGACAGATTTTTATGAAACTTCATTGTCTGGACTTGTTGATTTTAAATGGATCTGACACCACCTGACCCAAGCCCATTTAAATCAACTTACTGTGTTTTAATTTCATAGTAACAAAATCACATACAAAAACTTGTTAATAATACAGAGTCCCAGTATATCAAGGGAGGAATTCATGTCAATCCCTATTGACTTGAAATGAAGCATACCCATGTGAATGCTGCCCATTCCTGTTTAAATGACTAATTGCAGAAAATCTTCGAATCATGATAATAGCTCCTCTGCTCCTATCAGTGCCCACTGGTGTCATTATCAGACTCATTGCAATCGCTTTCTGGTGAATCACAAGTGCAAAGCAAACAAGATCCCAGCAAAACCAGCCAGCAAATCATCCTCACCTCACTGAGTAGTCATGGCTGACTATACATTTAGTTCCCCACTGTTGTTGCCAAAGTTTGTGACAATGGTCAAGCTGTATCTGCTAGCTTACCCTTACAGGGAAAATTACCCTTGGCCTTTCAAGTAATAAAACCAAGATTAATGATGCTGTTTGGCTTGTTTTGTTTTCACATGAAGGACTTGCACATAAAATGAATTCTCTTTTTGCTGCTGCTGGTGTCCTTCCTGGTGTTGGTTGTTTTTTTTTTCCTATCACCCTACATCAAGAATCTGTGAAAGTTAAATTAACATCTGTGATAAACAGTCCAGTTTAGGACAAATCCTGAGGTCAGCCATTCAACCTGCACTGTGTCATATTGTTGATAATCTCATCAGAAAAGCCATGTGCTGAGCAACCTAAAGGCCAAACAGCAGTTTGACACTTAGGTATGGCCCTCTGGATTCACTTGACCCTCAGACATAGCCTTTCCGACACATATTCAGATCTGCAGACAGAGTCAGATTCACTGGCACAATCCAGGCTGCACCTGTAGATTTTAATCTCTCTAATCATTAATCTGGAACCTTGCAGTGCAAACACTCCAAGCAGACAGGGTGGCTGGACAAGAATCAAATATTCCTTTGGAATCCCAAACACCCAAAGACATCACTGAAGCAGCACATCAACTGTCATCCAGCGGAAACCAACTATTAAGTCCCCAAACAGCTGAGGATGGTTATTGTATAACATCAGCAACCTCTCCTTATTCGCCATGTCTCAGGGCCCTATATTTTCTGTAGTCCCATTCCCCACAGCTCTGACTGGTATGGCAGGTTTGCATGGGTCCACGCTTATGGGGCACACGTCTTCAGAGTACAGCTAGAGATGCATATGGTAGCAATGGAATGGGAGAGACAGAAATACCTTCAGTGTAAATTCTGTGCTTTTTGGGGGAAAAAAAATGCTAAAGGTCTCTGGGGGTGAGGTGTATTTCACTGCTTGGGCAGCAGGGGTGTCAAAGCTTTCTCCACTGAGAAGATAAGAGACTCCGTCTTCTTCATGGGGACTAATGCTCCTGTCCTGTCACACTTTGCCAGTTCAGCCCATGTGCCCTGAGTCATTGCTGTCAAGGCCTCTTGCCCAGCTGTAAAGGTCAGAATACAGTGGCATAACACAGATTTCACCTTTCTTTTCTTTGTCTGCTAATTGAAAGGTCAAATCAAACTGAATTAAAGGATTATGTGGGGAATTCAGTAATGAAAAGCTTGTGAGTGCAAAAGCTAATCACAAAAATAAATAGTTACCCAGTAACTTCATTACCTTAAGGTAGGAGCCATATATCTTGCATAATGTAATAGGAGCTTAGGGAGCTGAAACCACTGAGAAGCCATAAGTCACAGGAGAAAATATGCTGCTGTCACAGTCCAGGCTCAGGAGCAGACAGAGAAGCTGAGCTCTGGGCACAGATGACATCCTGATATCTTCCTTTAATTTCATGATGTGCATGCTCTTAGGTACCATCTACCATCTAAGTACATGCAGCTTCTGTCTCCTGAGTTAGCCATCTGAAGTGCAAGGGGCATGTGAGCAGTTGGGATGGGTAGGCTGGATGTCTATCCTGCTGTAGTCAGCCTGTACTCTAATAGGGAAATGAGCCCCACTGCATGGTGTTTTCCCTGGGTATGAGACCACTAGGTAGTGTCAGCTGGGCTGAACACCACCGTTCACATAAAAGGAGGAAAGTGGTGGTGGTGAAGTAAGAAAACTCCTTGCCCAAACAGGAATATCATCTGAATCATCCGATCCTGATCTTGCCCAGAAGGGAAAAGCCAACAGGCATCTCCTGACAACAGAGTAGGAATGTCCTGGAGAACAGGTTGCGCCTCTTCTTTCTCCCTCCCTCCCTCCCTATCCATGCAGAACAGAGCTGAATAGGGTAGAAGGCTTTAGGAATCTTGAGTATTTTCCCAGCACCCCTGCTGCTGTTGAGGGTGACTTGCAACCATTAGTTCATTTCAGGCCAGCAGAAAAATAGAGCTGGATTGTGAGTGCCATAGGTCACAGCAAGGCAGAGGCAACTGTGCCAGCAACAGCACTTGGCAGACACAAAGCTGTTTTGCAAGGCAAACATAGCTTGAACAAGAAGAGTTAGTGATCTACTAAGGTAAGGTAAGATTTTACAAGTCTGGAAGTGTTTCACAGCCTAAATAACCAGTCCATAGATAATAAAATAAATCACAAAGTCCCTGGTAAGCAGATAACTGTCTGTATTTTGCAGGTGGCTGCTGATCATTAGCCATAGCAAGATTTTCAGTGATGGTGAAACCAACTAAAGGTAATACAGTGATACAATCCTGTTATTTCCAAGCCTACAGCATCTCAGATGCCTTAGTATAGCTTTGGAATGAAATAGCCCATTTTCAGTGTCTACTTTTTGCAGTAAACTGGTTTAAATGGGAGAAATACATCTTCAATAATATGAAGGGGGGAATGTTCATGAAACTAGTAGGAGATACCTAAGTTTTCTGAAGAATTTTATGTTTGCAACAGTAAATTCCACCATCAGAATAATACAATTCACCCCATAACCCTCACATTATCAGTCTGTAGACTGACCTGACGTGAAAACTGTGATAGTACCTACAGGCCTCATTAAAGTTGCTGTCTTTAGGTCGGGAAGAGTCAGTAAGATTACCATGCTGGTTCAGTATTTTTTCCCACCAGCCTGAAAATCTTTTATAGATCACCAAATTTAGGTATCTAACAAGACTCTTATTACAACAGTTGTATCTCAGCATGACACCCCAATTCAATAAGATGCTTAAGCACTGAATCTGAGCTTTAATGCCAAATAAACAAGCGTATCATACGGTTATTCCATTTAGGCTGCTCTACAAATTGAAATAAAAGGCATCTGGCTTGATATGTGCATTAAACATCCTGGGTAATCACACAAAATTACAATCTTAGCACTCTATAATGAAATCATAAGTGATGCCTGCAATAAGCTCAGCATAAATCTTCTTGCTTTCCCAATCAGGCAGTGTCAGACTCCTGAAATCTGCTCTGTAGAAGCAATAAAATCATGCTATGGGAGAAAAAGTGAACAAGAAAGGTCAGTCAGGACTGAGTCCTCAGCAGGCAGACATTTTCGTGCTCCTAGAAACCATATTTTTGCCCTTATTTATCTCAGTATTTATTTCCATGCCATTTCTTCCATCATTCTCTTGTAGCTGTTGATTGGAAGATCTTGAAATATTCAGCATCATTGCAAGTTAGGACTTCATTCCCATCTATTGATGTTTGTAGGTTTAAGGCTTTTTTGCCAGTCTCTTGAGGTTGTGATCCAAGCTTTCAATTTCTCATGCACAAAAGCCAGAAAAGTCTAGATAGCAATCAGAATGCCAAAAGCATCTGATCGTGGCTTTCTTCTTAAATGAGGTGATGCATTGTCAGCAGTGTTTACAAATTCTGGACAACAAGAAACCCATCCTTCTATAACATGTACAGAAATGTCTTGGTGACTTATGTTTCTTATAAAAAAAATAAGCAAACACCACAGTTTTCATCAATAATTATTAAACCCGATTAACCAATATTTCTGACCATCCTTGCCACATGGGTAATGCCTGCATAGTGCCCATGATCTGTGTTCACCCTCTGGGCATTGTTACCTCTTGGCAGAAGTCAGCACCACTCTCACAACAAGCTGCATACTGCCATTGTTATTCAGAGCAGAGGTACAAAATTTGCTTTAGGATGGATGAATGCTTGGGATCTAGGTGCCTCAGGTTGTCCTTGCTGGTTCCATCTGCAGGGAGGAGTATCCAGTCTGGTGCTGGCACCAGTGCCAGCTTAGTGAAACCCAAGTAGGTGGTGTGAAGAGCCTCAGCTGGGACTGAACTCAAAGCTGTGCTTGCCTGAGAATTTAGACATGCTCAGTGAAGCATGGGAAATGCTCTCAGTTTGCTTTGTCGTCCTCTTCAGCTTCATCAGCCATCTTAGTTTAACATGAAAGAGCTCACAGGGAGCATAGTGTTTCACGATACCTGCTTCAGTGGCCCTAACTAATCTTCTCTCTCAAATCCTATCTGCCATCATAGACAGCTGAACCTTCACAGCCAACAAAGCCTTCAAGGAATGTTCCCAGATGACTCCAAGGCACAGAGAGGCTTCTCCTTGTGTCGGTGGACTCTTGGTCTTTGAAGCCTTCTGGTGAGGCTGTCTGGTGAGCCACTGAACTTTCTCTGTATCCCTGCTGCTCATGCAGCCTCTCCCTAGGATTAAGGAGCCCTTATATTCCATCTCAGTTACTGCTGGTTTAAAAGCAAAACCTGGGAAGCAGTGCTTTGTTTGGGAGAGTTGATATGCAAAACAAACATGCCTTAAGGAATAGGCCTTTATTGCTTTTGCATAAAGATTGAGGAGCCTCGAGGAAGAGGCAAGGAGGAAGGCTGGGAAAGCAAACCTAGAGCCATTTTAAGTGGACAGACCCCATTCATTGAGCTAGACACTGACAGCAGAGATGCTGCTGTTTTATTTGCAGGTTCCGTGTTTGCCTGATTAACAGAGTCACTTGTAAACACGGAGTACAGAAGCTTAAGATTAAGCTAAGAAAAGCAAGAGTTGAAGTCATTGGCTCATTGCAGGAAATCTCAGAGTCCTGTTATTTTAACTTTGTCTGGAGTTCAGCTTTTGGGCCCAAGCTTAGCGCTTTTGGAAAGACTATTCCTCATTCTGAGTTGAAAACAGGCTGCCCTTATGATATTACAGAGCATATTTGGGTAATATTATTCAGCCCATGGCTTCTCCTGCAATTTCTCATATTTATGTAGTCCTGTATGCAATTCTTTGCCATCCAAGGAATAACAATGCTGCAATAGCCCTAAGGAGAAAACCTTAATTTAATAACAAAACCACAGAGATGGTTGCACAGAGATCCTTAACTGTGTCTTTATGACTAGCTGATACAAGTGAAAGATATTGTTTTATTGCTTAGCTGGATTCAGATAACAGTATGAGTGAGAAGTATTTCAGTCAGTCTAAAAGAGAAAAAGAGAGAAAGTATGGGGCACTTGAAAACATTTGTCAGTACAGCCAGAACACGACCCAACTAATCTAGTTGGAAACAAAAGGAAGGAAATTGAACTATCATTTCTGCATTTAAATGTTTCCAATTTGTTTTAAACTTAATTGTAGCTAAGCCAAAATTTTGAAAGTAGAGAAAGGAAACCATTAAGAAAAAAAAAAAAAAAAAAAGAAAAAGAAAAAGAAATAAAACAGCCTGGATGAGCTTCATCATTTTCCTCTTCTTTTTTTTTTTTTTTTATTCATTCATTCATTCATAGATCTGAGGATGCTTGGGTTCAGCTACCTGAAGGGCATTGGTTGTGAATTAAATCCTCCAAGAATCAGCCAAAAGACATCCATGATTTGCTGCAGGTTTTAGGAGAGCCTGCTTTAGTTGGGAGAGTTTGGGAGAGGCACTTGTGTGTATTTCACTCCAGATCCAAAATGATACTCAGGAAACTGAAAGCTGTTAAAGTCTAATTTAAGAGCTTCTGAGGGGCTGAAAAAGTGCCCAGGTCTGCAGTGGTGCTCCATGGCTGTAGGACACCAGAACCAGTGGCAGCTCAAGCTACAACCCCATCAGGCTGTGTAAATCCAGCGTGGAGGCAATGACTGCAAGGACCAAGTACAAACTGCTTTCTGTATGCATTCAGGATCCTTTCCCTCCCCTCCTTCTTTGAAGCTTGTGCTCACGAGGTGGGTCAGCACCACCATGCTCTTTTCATCTTCTGTGAGTCAGCAGGAGACTGTGGGACTTGTGCCAAGAGCAGCAACAAGCTCTTCCCATCAGTGCCAGGAAAACACAGTGCTATTTCAGATCATACTGGTTTATCCATCCTAGATCTCTCCAACACCCGCAACCAGAACAGACCATGTTACAACCTCCCCTCATCCTCACTACAACCCCATTAATTGAAAAAAGAGGGGGAAGAGGAGCAGAATCCAGGTTTGATAATGCAAGGTGACTGAATTTGCTGAGTCTAGTTAGAGGGATGCCAGCTTGCTTTCATGAGAAAAGGATGTCATTAATTTCACTGCCTCTCCTCCTGTCTGTCATCCATCCTGCCCTCCAGCAACATTTTAGTTTTGCTGGATAAGCACCAGCCACGAAGGCTGTAATGGTCTCAAAGGTGTTCTGGAAAGATTCATCAGAATCATCAACCGAGTGCAGACAGAATAAAACCAGGCTTCATTAGCTCTGCTGCTCCTAGAGCAGGTTGTAATAGTGTAAATATGTTTAATACCTTACTGCCTTTGCCCCAGCATTTAAAAGAAGAAGGGGAGCTTGTGGATTCAAATGTGTAGTTAGGGCCCCTTAATTCCACTATTCCAAAAATTTTAAACTAAATAAGAACACGATGCTATAGGCACAGAAACAAGAAAACTTTTCTGAGAACCAGAGAATGTAATTGTTTCTTTGTATGTATTAGTGAAAAACTCAGGTTTTATTCCAAAGCAGAAACAGGGAACCTTGAAGCTGCTCACTGACACATGGGATTAACGTAACGAATTATCACACAGTGTGCTACAGTTAGAAGCACAGAGATTAATTGCTGAAGGCCAAATGGGAGCAGTAGAGGTAAATACAGCCTTTGTTGAAGGAGGAGGGTGAAGGCTAATTGTACAAAGCTGCAGTGACCAGGAGGAGAGTGTAAATGCTCTTGGGGATTTTGCCTTGGCACGACAGATGCAGGCAGAGCAGCCCCAGGGAGACCCGCTTTGAGCTGCACCACTCACACCTTCTGCAGAAAGGCAGCATGTGAGTGCCCCATCATCTGACATGGGGGGAGGGCAGCACTCTTCCTAGCTGCCCTCATGCTGCTCTCCAAGATGGTGCCTCATGGCCTAGCACCACCCCTCTCCTTGCATCATTACTCCGGGGCTTGCCCGTACAGACTCTGAGAGTCTGAACATCACATGTTGTACTCAAGCCGTTGCCTCTTGGGTGGCAGAGATGAGACACCTGTTTTTTATTCTCTTCTGCATTCAGGACCTGGCCTAGGTTTTTCTGAATGTCATGGGACTTTAAACAAACTTTAAAGTGGCTTATAGGGATCTAACAAATATAAACATATATGGACAGAAGTTAAATGTAGATCATTATTAAAAGCTGGCTGAGACAACTAATGTAACTCGCTGCATTTCATGTCACCATTTGGACAGGAATGCTTTTTAAAAGAAAACACCCCTCTATTTTAATATGCATCTAGAAATCCTTGCCCACCTGTTTATCAGGTATGTATAAAAAACCTGATTTTGGGGATCCTGTCTTCCAGATATCACCATCTAGTGCAACATTTCAATTCTGACCTTTAAAACAGAATTGTCAAAATCACAGCCAGTAGGGTTAATTTATGAGAATATGCTTCAGTATCATACAAAGAATTCAGAGATGCTTCCCACTGTAATTTTAGCATTGATGCATTTCGATTGATTTACCATCACACAAAACATCTGGGCCCTAATCCAAGAAGCATTGTATCATTTTCCAATTATGGTGATACCTTGCTGGTTGATTGGGGGTGGGGGAAGGTAATTCGCATAAATACCATTCTTTGGTTTATTGGCATTTCAAGAAAGACACGTTAAGGCACAGTGCTCTGAAGCACAAAAATATTAGGGGGTGGTTGGTGTAGACCTTAAGACTCAGAATGCTTGGTATAGATCTTGAGAGATAGTGAGCCTGAGAATGAATGGATAAGGAACCGTTGATTTCTTGGTAGAAGCAGGAATTACCAGTTCTACTAACACTGAATTTCACCCGATCAAAGGAACTAATGGGTTTTAAGCCCTCCCAAGCATCCACTGAAATAACCACAATAACATACGCATCCTGAGCCTCAGTTTCTCGGATAATGCCAAATAGGAGATTCTATATATCAGCAAGGAACATCTCTGCATTTCAAGCCTCATGTTTTGATAGTAAATATGTTTATCTCTATTTTTTACCACTCAAAGCCAGCATTCATTTGGCCAGGGAACAGGTACAGAGTTTGTCCTCCTCTATCAAGCAAACCTCCAAATCTCTATTACTACAGGCTATGCCTAGACTAAGAGGTGCCCACGTTTAATGAAACAGAGATCTTTAATCCAAAGCAAGCATACTGTGTTGTAAGCTATACTATGGCTGATAAAGCGCACAAATTTCTATAGAGGATTGAAGTGTCTGACACCGTGTCTGTCTGCCTCAAATTCACTAGCTATTACTAACAGGGAGTGGTCTTCAGAAATATTATTGATCAACATATAAGTGTTTGTAACTGGATCCATGATGTACTTAACAGCTGTGCCACAGATTACAGACCAATCTTTCCAATGTGACCCAGCAGTAAAAATGCAGCTTAAACTGCTTGACACTACATAGAGTGGGCTGCAAATACTCAGAGGGATTAGATTCAACTCCTATTCTATTCTATTCTATTCTATTCTATTCTATTCTATTCTATTCTATTCTATTCTATTCTATTCTATTCTATTCTATTCTGTTCTGTTCTGTTCTGTTCTGTTCTGTTCTGTTCTGTTCTGTTCTGTTCTACTATTGTTACCTAGATATTGGCAGTCAAACCTGCCAAAAAGAAGTGGCCCATGTTAAATATCCCTATTTCCAGCGTGGAGGTGGAATGTGTAGGACATAATGCATGAAAGAGGCATGATGCACTTAAGAAGGACACCAAGAAGCCAAAGGACATCTAAATCCTGACCATGTGAATTGAACTCCATACACTGAGCAAGAGTCACAGAAAGATCCAAAATATATCTGAGAAGGAATTTTCCAATCTGACTAATAAAAATTAAACAGATTTTGTAGTAGTTGCTCAGGTTTGAGGAACTTCTGTTGACAAAATTCTGCTTAGTTAGGTCTGCTGCTTGTCCAAGGGGCATCCTAGTGGAGAAATTATGCTTCCAGAGAACCTGGTTTCAAGGTGACCCCACCACAGAAAGGTCTCACTCAGGAGTTTTGGACTCACAGCTGCATTTTAGGGAATCTGGAAACTTGCTCGGGCCAGGGATTTCAGTTAGAGGTTCCCAGGTGATTCTTTTTGATGGGAGAAAAACCCAAACAGCATGCAGCATTCAGCTAGGGAGAAACATTTCACTTGGACAAATTTATATTCCAGAACTTATTTTCTCAGTGAAATTCTAGAGTTTACTATCTTGGTTCCAGATTTAACAATATCAAAGTTTTCCATGAATGGAATTTTGATAAGGCCTTCTTTACCATACTCCCTCTGCGAGGAACCAAGTTCCCAACACACATCAGACAGTATTGTTGCAATTATCTGCATGACCTTCTGCCACTGATATCTCTACTTTGCTGTGTGGTGTGTGACAGGGGGAAGAATTATTATTTTGTGGGTGAACTCTGATTTTCATCCTTCCTTCTTTTCCAACTTCCTGCATAACATTAGCAAGATAAATTTCACAGAAATAGAAGCCCACAATTCTTTGGAAACTTAATGAGGAGCACATCAGGAATAAAACTACTGATTTTAAGCAGCTGGTAGGTCACAGTATCACAGTATTACCAAGGTTGGAAGAGACCTCGAAGATCATCGAGTCCAACCTGTAACCACAAACCTCACAAACTAGACCATGGCACTAAGTGCCACATCCAGTCTCCTCTTGAACGCCTCCAGGGACGGCGACTCAACCACCTCCCCGGGCAGCGCATTCCAATGACGAATCACTCTCTCGGTGAAGAACTTTCTCCTCACCTCAAGCCTAAACCTCCCCTGTTGCAGCTTGAGACTGTGTCCCCTCGTTCTGCTGCTGGTTGCTAGGTCTATTGCCTTTCATTCTGGTTTTATCTGTTAAATTTTTGTAGAGGTAAGTATCATAGAATCATAGAACTGTTGAGATTGGTAGAGACCTTTGGGATCAAGTCCAACCATTTGCCTGTAAATATGAAAGAAATAAATCTTACTGCATATATTAATATATGCCTCTTTTTACTGCAGCTGGCTCTCTGTTGCTCAAAAGGAATTTGTATGGAGGACATGTATTAGAAAGATGGTTAAATATTTTTTTCCCTTGACGAATAATTTATAACCTTCTCAAGTTGAATAGCTGTCATTACCTAAGCTAAAACTAGTAATCACAACAAAGTGTCTTGTTATATTTTACAGCATAAAAAAGGCCTCAGAGACAAATAGACCAGGGAAGCAAAATAGCCAAAGCCAATTCAAGACAGATTAAAGCTGACTAGGATTGCAGTTGAATGAGTTTTTGAGACATAGTATAAGTGCTCATATACAATTTACTTTTCAGAGACAAGATCTAGGCTATCAAGCAATTTTTAGCTGTACTTTAAAGTATTGTGACCGGTTTAGGCTGTGCCTTTAAGAAAGGGACACTTTCTGAACACTCTGGGCGAATGTTTTGATATTAGAATGAAAACAATGATATGCTAATTCAATTTCATTGGTGAGACCCAGTTGCAATTTTTTTGTTTAGTCTTTCAGTCGGGGGGAGTCAGTCAGGCAGTCGTCTTCTTCTTCCCTCGGTGCTGTGAGCTGGCTCGTTTCTCTCTACGATTCCTCTCTAACCAGATAAGAAAACTAACTTTTTGCATTCGCTTTGAGCTTTAACAAAGTTTTCCCCTTTTAATTACCTTCCTTTCTCTCTCTCTCTAACCCTTTTGGGAAAAAGGGGAGGTAGGGAGGGAGAAGGGAGGGGCAGGCCGAACCCCTGGCCGCAGGGGGTTGGGGAAAGGTTTCCTGTATTACATACATTGCTGTATATTTCTGTATATATTGTAAATATTGTATATTTTTGTACATATTCATTGCATTCCATATCTGCTTGTAAAATACAGCTTTCATCTGCTTCTCCGGCTGAGTTAGCTGTGGAATTCTTTCGTGTGTGTGGGGGGAACCTTCCTACTCCACCACAAGTATAAATTTAGATGATGAGCACAGTTAAAACTAGTAAAGGCCATAACTGATATAGGCAATTGTTTCTAGAATAGACTTGTAGAGGTTTTTCAGATGGAAAAGACCTCTGAGATTATCGACTTCAACTATCAACCTATAACCACTATGGCCATTAAACCATGTCCTGAAGTGCCACATCTACACATTTTTTAACATCTCCGTGGATGGTGACTCCACCGTATCCCTGGACAACTTGTTCCAATATGTGACAACCCTTTCAGTAAAGAAATTTTTCCTAATATGCAATCTAAACTTCCCCTGGCACAATTCGAGGCCATTTCCTCTCATTCTTGATACTGGGGACAAGAGACAGACACTCACCTCACTACAGCCTCCTTTCAGGTTCTGGTAGAGAGCAATGAGGTCTCCCCTCAGCCTTCTCTTCTCAAGACTAAACAACCCCAGCTCCCTCAGATACTCTTCATAAGACTTGTTCTCCAGATTCTTCACCAGCTTTGTTGCCCTTCTCTGGACATGCTTCAGCAACTCATTGTCCTTCTTGTCTTGAGGGGCCCAAAACTGCACACAGTATTTGAGGTGCAGCATCACCAGTGGCAAGTAAAGGGGCACAGGGCACAATCACATCCATTGTCTTGTTGGCCACACTATTCCTGATACAGGCCAGGATGCCGTTGGCCTTCTTGGCCACCTGAGAACACTGCTGGCTCATGTTCAGCCATCTGTCAACCAGCACCCCCAGGTCCTTTTTTGCCAGGCAGCTTTCTGTGCACTCTTCCTCAAGCCTGTAGTGTTGCATGGGATTGTTGTGACTGAAGTACAGGACTTGGCTTTTGGCCTTGTTAAACCTCATAAAACTGACCTCAGCCCATCAATCCAGCCTGTCCAGATCCCTTTGAAGAGCCTTTCTAACCTCAAGCAGATCAATACTCCCACCCAATTTAGTGTCATCTGCAAACTTACTGAGATTGTTGATAAAGATATTAAAGAGAACTGGCCCTAGTACTGATCCCTGGGGAACAGCACTTGTGGCCAGCTGCCAACTGGATTTAATTCTGTTCACCACCAATATTTGGGTCCAGCCAAAGAAGCAACTGACCTACTGCATACAGTTGAAATTCAGTCACAGTTAGAGCAGGGATTTGTTAAAGTTCTATATATTACCAAAAAACCCCAACCAAACAACCAACCAAACAAAAAACACAAAGAAAACTGCACTTTAACTAGTTAGACATTTCTTTTTGCTTTGCATATTACAACTTTTAAGAAGGAAGTAACTTCTTCCTGCCCTTTACTCAAGAGAGCTGAAGAGCAAAGACAACAAAAGATATGGTGAGATGACAGACCATGGGCTGTCACAGGGTCATTAATTCCCATTGCTCATGGGCCATGAGAGATCTAACTCCTGTGTGCTAAGCTGCAGTCAGGAGCTGAATGATGTTCAAGGTCTAGCACAAAAGCCTACTGCAAAGATTAGTGATGCAAACCTCAAATGCCCCAAATTTACCTGAATGTCTTATGCTCTGAGTCATGCAATATTTGTTGAAAGCAAAGACAGCTGCACAGGGCAGGCTGCCTGGCCATGACTATTTGTTATATGCTCAAGCATGTACCTTTTCGTACAAGCTCTTCCATAATTTTATCAAATAATTGAAGTCCTCACAGCAGAGGCTACCAAAAAATACCATCAGGCTCGGAAGCTCCACAATGCAAGAGGTCATAAATGCAGTTAAATGCAGTTATACAGCCTGCAAGCCACTGTGGGAGTGCATGGTGCCAGAAAGGGGAGCTCTATTCCTTTGTTTCATGGGACCATCACTCACATAGAACGTGGAGTGATATGGCACCTTGGGATGTTACTATTGCTATACCCACCAGAAAAAGGTGACCGTGAACCTGTGAGTTTGGAGGCACCTTGGAAATAGATCCCCAGAACCTGTGACAGGGCCAGCTGACTCCTGCCTTCTTTGCACATAACCGTGAAACAGCAGAAAGCCTGTGCTGTGGCTCCATGCCAGAGGAATGAGGAAAGACTCATTCTCTTGCCCATGCTGTCCTTTGTTTCTTTTCATTTTGCAAGTCAGGAACAAGGCAATGTTTGGCCCTGAGTGTGGACAGTAGCAGAAAAGCAATAATGACTTCACAAGAAATACTGGGCAAACAACTGAACAACTCCCATTGCCTCACATGCTTGCTGTACGTAAAGATGAGTGGCTTTCAGACAACTGCATATTTACTGAAACAGTCACATGAGGATGATGTGACCTAAAAAAATAAATAAAATGGCACAAATTTATAACCCTGCAGGACTTGAGTTAACTAGGACAAAAGTGCATGACCCTTCTACATTAAATGGCAATGGTGGAACAGGAAAGCTGATGCTCTGTCAGGAATAGCACAGATAAACATTTATTTCAAAATAAACAGGTAACCCTCTAGCCTGTGAAGCCAGTATATTGCTTGCCTTCCTGCCAAGGATGATGGAGTAAGAGATTATTCTTAGGCTAACAGTTAAGAGGAAAAATAATCATGACCCCTCTGCAAACCTTAAGGAAAACAATATCTGATGTTTTATTTAAACAGATCTTTGCAAAATTAATCAAAATTATTCTAAGAATGCAAATTACTTCACCACCCTTAACACCAGGGAGGGGTGACACCTGTCACATCATTTGCAAACAGTTCTCAAAGTAGGTGGCTCTAACCCTGCCTTGTGAGTCTTATTGCCATCAAAAGGAGTTTCACCTATAACCTACAGGACCACATTGCAAGAGCTCAGTTTATTATTTGTATAGCAAAGGAATAATGTTTCCCTGGTAGACAGCCAGGACTGGAAGTCTGGTCTGACACATGCTTGGCCACATCTCCTGCATAAAACTGGGCAAGTCCCAGAAACATCTCCTAGCTTTACCTGCTGCTCCATGAGGAGCACTGCAACTAGTAGGGAAGGAGTTTGGGGTACAAGGACTATCTCTTGACCTTGGCCACCCCCAGCACTTCTAGCGCGATTTGTCCTCTTACAGGGCGGTGTCTCTAAATCACTGGGGAACTGTCAGATCCACTGAAAGGTACCTCAGTGAGACTGAGCAAGGCACAGATGGTCTAAGCATAAATTCCTGCTCAATTGCTGTCTAACTCAAGATAAGCCAAAGCACACAAGCAGGACAACATTGACCAGGAGGAAGGAGGCATTGCAGCATCCCCTTTTGCTCTGGGAGATGCTTGTGACCAGGCATTTCCAGCTGCCCTTCTTATCACACAGGGGGACTGAACAAGGAACTTCCCTAATAAAGAGACACAGTTTTGGTGGCTGCTTGCTCCTTCACACATGCCCACACAAATTGCCCACAGGGAAAACTTATTCTTCATACCCATCTCTGTAAGAGGTTAGCTTACATTTTTGTTAGCTGGCTCTGGCTCTGCATGAGAAAAATTTTTTTCTCCTGGAGGTGGCTGGGTAGATTATTTGAACAAGTAGGTTCAAGTAAAGTTCAGATTAGCATCTATACTAAATTAACCAGCCTCTTTTGTTGGCCTATTATTAATTCTTAAGTTGGAAGACCACATGAATTTCTGCACCTGTGACTGAGTAAATACTCTGTAAACTTGAACATGCAGGGGTTTGTCAGTAACAGTCTATTGGCACTCTGTCTTGGCTTTGATTTACTGGGGAAACCACTTACTCTTTGATTGTTTCTGGGTGTTTTGTTTGTTTGTTTGTTTTTTTGTTTGTTGGTTGGTTGGTTTTTTGTGGTTGGTGTTTGTGTTTGGTTTTTTTTCCCCAGGCCACATTCCATGTACATAATTCCAGAGAATGTCATTTACAGAGAGTTTTTATCATGTTTACTTTGATCCTAGAGATACCCAGTTGGAAAGAAGTACAAGGTATTTACGGGGCATAATTACTAGAATTTCTTATAGCTGCCAATCTGGCTGCATTGTGAAAACCCCATTAAGTTTATTGGAGAAAACCTCAGGAAAAGCACAGAGAATTTAAGTATTATCTACCTTATTAATCTGTCTAAAAGCATTTATCCAAAAAGGAGGTCAAATATAATTTCAATTGTTTTACAGCCTTTGCAGTTAAATATCTTCAGTTAAATCTCTATAACTACATGGAGTCATAATAGTACCTTGTACCTCCAGGGCATTTAGTCAAAAGACTTTAACATTTTTATAAAGCTTCTTCTGAAGATTAAGAAGCTGGTCTTTGAGAAGTTCCATGAAATGGGGCTAGACTTCAGAATACCTAGTCTGGAGAGCACAAGTATAGCATTCAACTCTTCTTCCTCCAGTTGCAATATCCAAGGACAAGCCCCAAAGGAATCTCACAGCTCCATTTTAGCAGCCTCCACAACCTTTATATCCTGTCTCTTCTATGGGCTGCAAAGAAATTGATCACTGAGAATGTTGATGCATACAAAGTGGATTTAGATACTAAGTATCAGAAACACTACCATAGTGCAAAAGAAAAGCTACACAAAATATATTCTCCCTTCTGGTAAATATATTACGACCGTATCACATAAAATGTCTTATGAAACACAGATTATGCCAACTATGCCAACTAATGAAACACATTATTGTTAAAATTAGTCTTTAAATGCAGTATGAGATGTGCCCCACAGCTGATTACCACAAAACCTGGTATGTTGTACAAGACTTGCATGAAATACCTCATTTACAGACAGTGCAACTAACAGATGAAGGAATTGCTTCTCAGATGACTCAGGCTCCAGCTGTGAGCTGCTGTGACTTCTTCTCCAGGCTCCTGAGGATGTTCTCCCACTTACCCTGGATAACTGGTCTTCTCTTTGACACAAGAGACAGGTTTCAGAGCTGGCTTTGGTATTTATTTTTTTCTTCTCACCATGTTACCCCCTTTCTTCCATCTCCACACTTCACCTGAGGATGCATTCTGGCTACTTATTCAGAACCTGGAAAAAAAACAGAGGGAGCACCAAAGAGACTGTGATCTCAGAGAAACCATAAACCAATTCTGCTCTGACAGCTGATGCTGCAGCTACCACATCTCTGTGCTGGTAATACAGCACAGGGGCCTGCTGCTTTTCTCCAAGTAGTGATGGGATTACATAGATATTACAAACAGCATAGCAGCAATAAGGCAGCTTCTTGCTTTGTGTCTTCATTTTAAACTCTTCTTTCTTTCTTTCATTCAATTGTCAATTTCCCTATCTACACTTCAAAGGCAACAGAGAGCACAGCAGATGGAGAGCCTAACACTACATACCCAGTCTAACACCAGCCTTCAGTTCAGAAAGCTGGATATCTTCAGGCATGGCTCCACTCTGAAATTACAACTTTGAAAAAGATGGTGCAGTTACATTTCTAAACATGCTTTAGTCCTTCTTGTCATGTCTCAAACCTCTGTTAAACCAAGGCCAATTTCAACCTTAATACCCAATCCTTCTGCATATGCTGCTTTGGTATTTCTGAGAGGAGGGTCTGGAGTGCTTCAGCCATGTGATGGTGGCTTTCCCAGGGCCCTGGGTGCAATCCTGACAGCCCTGCCACATTTATCAGGGTCACAAAAGTCTACCGACACTCCCAGGTAACCACCAACAGAACAAGAGGACACAGTCTCAAGCTGCATCAGGGGAGGTTTAGGCTGGAGGTTAGGAAGTTCTTCACAGAAAGAGTGATTGGCTGTTGGAATGGGCTGCCCAGGGAGGTGGTGGAGTCACCATCACTGGAGGTGTTTAGGAAGAGACTGGGTTGGGCACTTAGTGCCATGGTTTAGTTGATTATATGGTGTTGGGTGATAGGTTGGACTTGATGATCTCAAAGGTCTCTTCCACCTGGTTAATTCTATTCTATTCTAGGACACAAGCTGCCAGACCACTTGCAGTTGGACCATGGTTCACCCCTTGCCTGGCTACTTGTGGAAAGAGGAGTGACTTCAGCATCAGCCCCACATGAATACCAGGTAAACTATTTCACTCCAATGACTTCAGTGTCTACCACTCCCTGTTTCCAGTGCTCTCTGAACAAGCAAGATGGTTTGAGTAGACCTGTTTGTTAAGCATACAGGAACTTTCAAGATCTGTTCTCAGACAGGCCAGGAGGTTTTCTTCAGGAGAGCCTGAGATGTGTTGTTCTGTTAAGACTGCACAAAGTTTTCAACATTTTGTGATTCACTGTAAGTTCCATTTAAGTTTGCTGATCCTTTTAAACTCCTGCACTGGTTCTTCACACAAGGTTACTACACCCAGCAATTATATATGCAGGCAAAGTAAAGCTCGGCTTTTCTCCCTTCTCTGGCTGAAACACCTCAACACCTTAGGAAACTAGAAACAACCCAGTTTATTTAGGCTGCCACCTTCTTCTTCTTCTTTTTTTTTCTTATTTTACCATATATTTGCATAATAATATAACAAAAGAAAAGCCAAATGCCCGTTCAGTGAACATCTTACACCTCAGTTGTAGATACCTAGGTAAGAGCAAGAGAAGCAGAGATCCTTTCTTGTGTATAGTCTCAAACTCAGCTTGGGGCTCTGGAATTTTCAGAACCCAGAGAAATTTATCCATATTTGGGTTTACCTCATCATCCTTTCTACTTATGTTTCTCCACCTATTTTTTGGACTCGTGTACTACGTGAGTCAAAAAAACATGTGGCAGTGTTATGCAATTTATCAAAGCACTGTATGAAGCAGACCATCCTCTTGCTTGTTCTGAACCTTCATCTTGATAGAGACTGCCTAGGGAATTTTTTCCAGCCATGCTTCCACTTCTTTCCAAACCTACACTGGGTGCCAATGCAAGCTTTCACTGGTTGGCAAGGTGCCAGAGAGTCACTGTCACAGGGTATTCAGCTAAAGTAATCTCAGACATGGGCATATTTAAAGGCTAGACAGGAGTGAAGGAGAGGATGGATTTAGCCAGCAGCCTGGAGCTACATGCATATTGAAAATGCTGTTAACACTTGAGATAAGAGGATGAAGAGGTGAACATTCCATCATCTTTTGTTTTTATTGTGATGAGTTGAGGTTTCTGAGGACACCAGAGCCACCTGAGTCTTCTTGATGTTATCTTTTCCAGAGCATGCCTGTAGTAAGTGCGAAGTGCTCAAATGCTGGATACAGACAGCAGCCTGGGTGCTCAGCCTGCAGCCGCACAAGGATTTATTGCTCCCCAAACCTCAGCAGCATGGTTGAAGCATCCCCATGGATGGCTCTGCTGCTTGCATCTGTGCAGCAGCAGTGTGTACTGTGGACATACTTCCCCTGCCCTGCCCAGCCCAGATTGCCGTATACTCCTCCCTGCAGCATAGCGTTTTCCATTCCACTGCATTCCCAGGAGCTGCCACACCACCTTTACCCTCCATTTCCTACAGAATTTCCTCAAAACATCTTCCAACTTTCTTAGTCCTACCACACAGCATTGCCCTTGTGTTCACACGTCTGACATATTTTGAGGTAAGGTACCTATCAAACACCAGCAGGTGAATGTGACAGAGATTTTATTCTCCCATGGCTACAATGAAAATGACTGTATAACATGTAGAGACAGGCTTTCTTCATATGAGTTGCAAGAGCAAGCATGGTTATCAGAACTACCAGCCCTTGCTTGAGCCGGACTCTGCTTGAGGCCTATTTACCTAGCATTTTTCCTGAACTGTCAGAGTGAAGAGAACAATCCAAAAGAAATACTGCCAAGATAGACAGGAATCATGCACACTTCCTTGTATGTGCTGTGCTCAGCAGGGCTTTCTGGTTGAATATCTCGTGGGCCAAGTCACTCTGTCAGCAATTTGGTACCTCTGGGTGCCTGAGGCCAGGAATGTATTTCCCTGTCTGAAGGAAGAATATATATCCACGGATGTCTGTAGGAGTTAAGGACAGAGGTCTGCCTGCATCAGGAAGGCGCATGTTCTTCCAGCAGCGTAGCCCCCTAGGCATGATGTCTACAGAAGGCAGAGGCAAGCATAATATAGAGGCTGGTCCTGTGAACCACATGCAGAGCATAAAGGGGTTTTGGATTCACCTTCAGTTTCCCTTGAATTGCTAGAAAAACGTCACTCATCCAAATTCAACTTCTTAACTGTTATGTGAGAAAAGACCTCGGTAAAGACCTAGTTACCACCTAACTTCCTTTGTGTGAGTTTCTCCCTTTCCAGGTTTTGAAGAGGCATTGTGCACCAGAAATGCCTATGTTAGTGTTTGAAGGATCTCTTAGCAGGAGGACCCAAGCCCAGAGTAACTGACAGCAAAGAAGATGAACAAAATCCACTCAGGATGGTGGAGCAGGGAAACATCTTATTGTAGGGAAAGTATCTTCCCTTTTCCCTTCATAGTCACCCATAGGGGAAATTAAAACAACAACACATAAACCCAGTATTGCATAAGCTAACTCCTTCATGATGTACAGTATCCTTCCCATAGAGGCCAGAACAGCTTTTCTTCATCTTGGCAGGGCTTGAATATGGCTTGAAAATTATCTAGGTGGGTTAGAGAGAAAAAAGATGCAAAGAAGGAGGCGTCAGAGGAAGTAATACTGAGTTGGAAGACTCCATCTGCTGAAAGAAGCAGCTAAGAACAATGCTATAGTTCTTGTACTAATAAGAAAGGAAGGCACATTCATGTGTGAAGCTGCTACTATGACAAAAGTCCTCCTTCAGTCCAAGTCAACACCAAAACCCGATGAAGAAACCTCACTAGTGAGACACTCCAGTTGCCTGGGTTCCCAGAGCGCTGCACAAACAAAAAAGCCTATCCAACTGCAGCATAGTGTTAGTACTTTGCTTGCTACACGTTACTAATGCTGCCCTCAGATGAGTCAATGAACACTAAATACCTCTTTGGTTGATGAACAATCAAAGCTGCATGAGCCCTACTAAATCAGCTGTCTTAAGATCTCATGCACGTCCCCTCATTACGCCACCTCTCAATCTTTCTACAGCTGCAGGGGGGCTGAGCACTGGAGACAAATCAACATATTTGAAGAATACCTACTTACATTAATATATTTTCTTTAAATGTTGGGAATCTTCAGAACAGGAGCCAACCCAATCATTTTCTTAACGTCGTTACAAGCCTGTTAGACTGGACAACAGAGCAGAACTACCATTTACTTGCCCTATTTGAGATCATCACCTCCACCCTTTCCACCACCCACACAAACGCTTTTCCTCAGGAAACAATTACAATGCCATTCCCTTTAACAAAAGTTATTCATCTTCTGAATTGGTCTTCAACAAGGACATCATCAGACAAGCACATTCATTACAGGCTCATCCATGAATACCAAACCCTCCCTCTTACAGAGGGCTTAACCCACATTAAAGCCCAGTCAGGAGCTGTTTGCAGCATTCCTTCCACAAGAGTTCACCAAACAATGTGCTCATAGTACAACTCACATTGATCAAACAGGTTAGCCACTAAGCAGCCTCCTTACTCTTAACGTGTAGTAAAATCTCTCCCTCTTTTAAGATGTAAATCACCTTCCTTTAAGGTATGAAGCCTAAACTCAACTGCACATTATTAGCCACATGATAGAAACTGCTGCCTGAGTGAAGGCTGCACAGAGTGAGGGAATGAAGCAAGCAAAAAGCTGGCATGGCTTTGGGCTTGGTCAAGATGCCTCAAATCTGTATTACAACAGGGAAACCAAAGACCTTGGTGCTTCATGACTTAGACTTTTCATTTTCACATCCTGAAGGTTTTTTAAATCTCATGTTCTTTAGAAATAAGGTTTAGTCTGTGCATTGTTTTATGTGTATGTGTGTGTCACTACAGATTTTTGAACCACTTGGCCAGTTTCAACTGCAATTAACATGAAGATACTAAGTTTTCACAGGTTTTAATGGAAACTGACTTCTGCAAATAAGTTTTGAGTCAAAGCTACAGTGTGAGCTTACTCTCTATTAAACTATCAGTGACTATGCTTTAGAAAGGGCCCTTATAAGTGCTGAAAATTTCTTTCAGATGTTATGAAAACACAGCTATTCAGTGGCTTGCATGTTAGCTACCCAAGGGTATCATCAGCCTTGAGCCGCACATCTGTAAAAGATCAGTCCTTCCTCATTCTGGCACTCAAAACCTTCTTCTTTGAGTTCTTACAGACCTTGATTCCCATCCTATTCCCTAACTGCAGATTTAGCTCTTCCAGTTCTTCTCCCCAGCTTTGTTGCAGATTCCTTTATTCCTCATTCCAGTGCCCTTTGTTTTGTCAGCTTGGTGATAACCAGGTGATAACCAGGTGCCCGGATCTGAAAGTGACATGAAAACAGACTCCCTTTTGAATAATGCATCTCTCTAACCCTTACTTGCCCTCCCTTGGCAGGGCAAAGTTGTCACATTTGCTTTCACCTCTCCATTCAACCAGCTGAAGGAAGTTGCTGGCACCTACACCTTGTGCAGACTCTTGGAGAGGCCAGAACTGCAAATTCATGTTCCTTGTGCCCGCGTCATCTCTATGAATTGGTAACCCTGCATCTTTACACTTCTCTGAGCAGCAGAAACAATCTCTCTTCTCCTTCTGCACAATGTCAGTAAGCAAAGAAATGGCCATTTAGGTTTTTTTGCCCTGATTTTCAAGTGGAAGAATGTACAGGGATTAGTCCAAAGAAGAGGAATATTTTTGCACATCAGCAGAATGAATGAGAGAAAGTGTCTCAGGTACCTTATCAGTAAAATGTGAAGACACACTTTGCTATCAAGAGTCCAAATGCTAGAAAATTTTGTGAGACCGTAGCTCTCCACAGAAACACAGTTCCCAGTGAGGTCACCACAAATTTCTTCTTGAGCATAGACTGAATTAAATTAATAAGATTCAGCTCCAGCATGAGGAAATTGAAAGTCTTATTTAAGAATTTGGCTTGTTCAATACATGCAATCAATTCAATACAAATTACCTGTGTCTCTTTTGATCACTTTTTCCTATATTTTTCCTTTCCTACAAATAGAGAGCCTATGGAATCAGATGAAAAGTGACCTCCTCTTAACCCAGAGACAGCAATAGTCCGACAGGTTGCCATACAAGTTTTTCCAATCTCCACCCTGCCAGGATAATGCACTGTGCACTGTGGAGCCACCTCTGGGCTAAAAGAACCGTGCAGCACTCATGCTGATTTGGGAGTTTGGCCTTTCTGCTGTGGCTGCCAAAAGTGACATGAGTTAGTGCTATGTTTGCTTTCTATTAACAGCTGTGCTGAGATCATGTGGTTTCTTAAGCTCTCGGTGTCCGACTGAAAACTTTCAGTCAGCAGTGCTGTTTTCTGATGGAATAGCACTGGTGACCTAGAGGTGAAAGATGATTTCATCTGTGTTTCCACCAAAACTTCATGGCTTGGAGTTCATTTTGTCTGTGAGTACTGTGAGAGCAGCACTAGCAATGAGTATGAATAGGCGCATTTGAATGTATACACAGCAGTACATACAAATCTGCACTTGAATGCAAAGATCTGAGCAACTCAGAGTGAGCGATTTAGTCATTTGCAATTATGGCACAGCCATACAGGTTGCTCTGAATGAACCTCTTTGCCCTCTACACACAGGTTTGTGCTAACTGCATGAAGTGGTTGAACTGAACTCAGAGCCCAGCTATTCACAGGGAAGGAAACAGGTACCAAGTCTATCCAGTAGGCCCACAAATAAGAAGAGATGGTATTTGTTGCTAAAATGATTAAAAAGGCTCTGACAATTATTTTTCCAGTACATTTCAGTAAATTTCACATGTAGTCTAAAAACACCAGTGAGACAGTTTCTGAAGCTGCCTTCTAGTTCCAGGCCTCTCAACTCTTAAAGTGGAGACGGACCTAAGTTCAGGTCTAGATCCAGACCTGGTTTCCAGGTTGGCTTTAGCCTAAATCTACACATATGTCCTCCTAAATATTTTAACCCGCATCAGGCATGCACATTCAAAATATGTCTCCTGACATCAGTTTCAGATGAAACTAAGCAGTAAGATGCTCTCCCACTGCCTAGGAAACTATGCAGCTCTCTGGCTCCTTCTGCCAGCTCTGCAGGCCAGCTGTCTGGAAGACGTTCTGCCCTGCTAGTGAAGACTGAGGCAAAAACAGAGTTAGGAAGAAGTTCTACACGGAGAGAGTGATTGGCCATTGGAATCAGCTGCCCATGGAGGTGGTGGAGTCACCTTCACTGGAGGTGTTCAGGAGAAGACTTGATGGGGTGCTTGGCTGTATGGTCTAGTTGTTGGGTGGGTTGGATTGTTTGATGGGTTGGACGCGATGATCTTGAAGGTCTCTTCCAACCTGGTGTATTGTATTGTATTGTATTGCCTATGTCTACAAGCCTCTGCCTAATGTAATGTAAAGGCATCATGATGTAGTGTGATCAATGGATCCTCAGAGTCAGTAGTTCAGGCCAGAAGATCCACTTCTTGCCATGTATTACTAACTAACAGAGATAACATAGGCACTGCAGTGGAGGAATATATGAAAAGACGGCACATACAAAGCATGTTGTATGGAGTGTACCTTGCCTCTTACAACGTGCATGCTCATATTGAAAGAGAAAGCAACAAGGATCACTGTCACGACTAGAGACCCCAGATATTGCTCAGCATAATCTTGGTTCAGACTATAAGGACAAATCTCATAAATCAAGAAACGTCAGGGAAAACTTCTTTACTGCCCAGAGAGGTTGTGAGTCTCCTCCTCCAGAGACTTTCAAAACATGTTGGAATGCATTCCTGTGTGGCCTGCTTTGGCAAGGGGGTTGGACTAGCTGATCATCAGTGGTCCCTCCAACCCCTACCATTCTGTGATTCTATGAAATACCATTTTCATGCACTGGTGAAACAGAGAGCAAGATGTCAGCATGTGCTGCATTTCCTGGGCTTGATTATTACAGTTTGTGTGAAAAATGCGCATTCACAGATAGGTTTGGAAAGAGCAAAGCACTCAATGTGGTAGCAATTCTCAAAACTGCAAGTACGGTGGTAAAGATGTTAGCCTGAGCATTTTAGCAGGCTCTTGGGAGCCCAAGGGACCCTATACATAAGAACCTGCCTACCAAAACAAGGCACCTTCAGGAATGACCCCCGGGCAATCAGCCAGCAGTCTGCAAAGCCTCCTGTTGTCTAAGAGGCAGCTGGCAGTAGGGCAGGGCTGCTTGAAATTGCTTTATCAGAGTACAAAGCACAGCCGGTACCTCTGAGTAAGTCCTTAAAATGCTGCCAGGAGTCCAGCTCTGACATCTCTCCTACTAGTGGTTTCGACTGTTTTGATCTTAACTGTTGTTGCAGGCTGCAGTATATTAAACATGTACGACAGATTAAGCGTGTTAAGATACTTGTTTACTCAATTAAGGATGACTTTAGGAGATTTATGTAAACCGTGGTTTAGCAAAATTGAAATAAATATATAAACAATATTCTCTCACCCTAGCTTTTAACTATGATATAGAAATAAGGTGATAAAAAACTACTGGAGGTGAGAAGATTTAGAAATAAGCCTTGAGCTTTCTGTAGGCAGTGGTTATCATACAGGATAATGTAACTTGGTATAGTTCAAAGTTATTCACAATCAACAGTAATATTGATTACTTTTACAACTGTAGATTGAGATAAAAAGCAGCAGAGCTTCCCAGAAAATTACACCTGCAGATGCACTGAGTTGTCCCTAAAACGTAGTCTCTGAGTCAGGTAGAATTTAATTCCTAATATGCTGTCTACCTATGCACATCTCTTAGCACAAATTGTCAGTTTTGAAAATGAGTGTCTTGTCTCTCTCTTCAGAGGAGAGCTTATTGCTGTCTACAACTACCTGAAGGGAGGTTGTAGCCAGGAGGGAGTTGATCTCTTCTCCCAGGCAACCAGCACTAGAACAAGAGGACACAGTCTCAAACTGCACCAGGGGAAGTTTAGGCTCGAGGTGAGGAGAAAATTCTTCACAGAGGGAGTTGTTAGCCATTGGAATGGGCTGCCCAGGGAGGTGGTGGAGTCACCATCCCTGAAGGTGTTCAGAAGGGGATTGGACGTGACACTTGGTGCCACGGTCTAGTAGTCATGAGATCTTGGGTGACAGGTTGGACTTGATGATCTTTGAGTTCTTTTCCAACCTTATTGATTCTATGACTCTATGATTCTATTCTATGTTATCCACCTCTATAATTAATAATAATAATAATAATAATAATAATAATAATAATAATAATACAACAATACACCAGGTTGGAAGAGACCTTCAAGATCATCACGTCCAACCCATCAACCAATCCAACCCACCCAACAACTGAACCATGGCACCAAGCACCCCATCAAGTCTCCTCCTGAACACCTCCAATGAAGGTGACTCCACCACCTCCCCGGGCAGCCCATTCCAATGGGCAGTCACTCTCTCTGTATAGAACTTCCTCCTAACATCCACCCTAAACCTGGCCTGGCGCAGCCTGAGACTGTGTCCTCTTGTTCTGGTGCTGGCTGCCTGGGAGAAGAGGCCAACCTCTGCCTGTCTACAACCTCCCTGCAGGTAGTTGTAGAGAGCAATAAGGTCACCCCTCAGTCTCCTCTTCTCCAGGCTAAGCAACCCCAGCTCCCTCAGCCTTTCCTCATAGGGCTTGTGTTCCAAACCCCTCACCAACTTCGTTGCCCTCCTCTGGACACGTTCCAGCAAGTCAACATCCTGTGTCATTGTTTCCCATGATTTCTGCATGCCAGTAGCTCTGTTTCATTGCTCTGTGCTCATCATATTACGTGTTTACCCGTACAAGTAATTTTTTTCTGTCAGTGCAAGCTCTCATTTTCTTTGCATCAGGTTCCTCCAAGTGCCGCAATTGCCAGCCCATGGCTAGGGGTGAGGAGGTATTGGAGCTTTACTTTCTTCATATGATAATCAAAGTATTTTCTTTGGTTGAGTGCCTACTTGCTGCAGCTGGACCTTTGCTGAAATGGATGCAGTATATTCCTGATTTAAATTAAGGTCCAAATGCTCCTGCAGCTCACACCAATAAGGCTCTGCCTGTGCCCAGGAAGGCAAGGCAGCCCTGTCCTCTTCTTTGAGCACTTTACACCCTAGTGGTCAGTGTAAGGAGGAAGTTCACTCTTTTCACTCACTGTGTGCTACAGATGACGAAGTGGGCTCATTAGTCCTTTCATATTAAAAATGGTAACAAATATTTGACATGAACTCTCTTTTCTCATAATGCATATGAATATGAATATGAATGCATATAAATAAACAAAAAAAAAAACACAGGATCTTTCTTGCCCCAGAAGATACAAATTAGGCCTGTCTATATTGCTTAGCTATCCTAACACAGACCTGCTGTCTGAGGTATCACACTCCTCCAGTATTGATGCAGTGTATGCCAAGCCCATTTATTTGTGGCAAAGTTGTGGTACCTTCCCAGGAAGTGGAAATGAGTACAGCAACAACAGTTTTTTGACTGAGAAGTGAAAGTCAAAAGAGACACAAAAGTGACAGCAATTACAGCCGTTTGTCATAAGGGCTTGAAAATTGTTGCAAACAAGTGTGCAACAAGAAAAAAGACAGGGTGCTGGATGGTTTGCCTTTTAATGTGGAGGACTTAATGTTGCAGGAAAGGCACCTTCAGTCTTATATTTGGGCAATGTACTCCAGTAAGCTTCAGAGGCGTGGTGGGCTTGGCAG
Organism: Picus viridis; assembly: GCA_033816785.1. Lineage (NCBI taxonomy): Eukaryota > Metazoa > Chordata > Aves > Piciformes > Picidae > Picus > Picus viridis. Next base: position 23,019,020 of record CM066578.1, read on the forward strand.
ATCACTGCATGACGTTGCATTCCCTGACACTCCTCTCTCTGCATTCATGCATATTTAGTGCATGCTGGAGTGGCAGCCAAGGAGTAAAATGAGGGAAGCAGAGTTTGGCCATTACTTTGAGAGACAACACTTCGAGAGATGCAGGCTAACTGCCCCCTCCCCCACCCCCCACCCCTCCCGGATATGCAGTTACACCATCTCAGTCTCTACAGGGCAGATGGGGCTGTGCTGGTTTATTTAAGGCTAGTCCTGTACCACTCCATAGGGCTGATTTTCCCTGCAATTATATGTCTCTGCAAACATCTCATGGAAACCAATATAATTTAAATGCTGGCTTGCCCCAAATGGTATTTTTAAGACCTGTGTAATGAAATATTTATAACTTCATCTGAAATACAGAGATTAAAGATCAAGAAGTAATTACAATGCGTTATTATGGTGATTATGTGGTTAACACCGATCCAAGAGGGATCTCCTCTCTGATATCCCAAACTGCAGGGGGGAAAAAAAAAAAAAACAAAACCAAAAAAGCCTTGAGAGTAAGAACAGAACTTTCTTCAAGGTGTGTTAGAAGCATATGCGGGAGTAAACAGATTAGGAAGTTTTCCCTTTGTCTGTCAGAGGGAATGTAGTTCAGAGCAGTGTGCCCAAGTCACCTCTTGAATATTCGGGTGAGCAGCTGTGAAAAGCCATGTCTGTAACTCTCCATACCTTCACTCTGAAAAGTTTTTAGTACAGTTACAAAGGAACCATGATGTGAAGCTGAATACCAGATTCTCATGCATCAGTTTGGCACTGCCTCTGACCCTACCTCCCTTGAACACTTATTCCTGGGGAAGCATCACCACAGCTGTGTGAGTACATGTGGTGCCACTGAATGCAACTGCAGCAGGAGAAAAAAAACAGGGTCAGGGCATGACCGCTGACTCTGTCTGTCCGTCCATACTGTTGCATTTTGAGCATGCTGACTGGCATGACTTTGGTTCACCAGTCCTCCACCAGGTAACAGCTGAGGAGAGCACAAGCCAGAGATGATCCACCTTAGTCTGGGGACTGACAAAATTTAGCAGTGTAAGCAACAAACTGCGACGTCTCATTTGGCCTCAGATTCAAAAAATAACCTCTGGGGAGTGTTACTTTTTTGTATAGAGAGCTACTGAGGGCTTGAGCACAGAGACTCTGGCCAGAGTAGCCCTAGTATACAGACTGATCTCTTATCTCTAAAAGATAACCTGCTAGAGCTGGCCAAGAAGCTTTTACCTCATTTTGTTTTCTCTTCTGTGGGTAAACCCAAGATATGATACTCAAGTGCTGTCACTGTAGCAACTGACATCAAGATCATGTTGGCCCTGTGGCACTGCTCCTCTCAGGTCTGCATGAAACACAGGGCTCCTGCAAGTGACTGACCCTCTTTTCTTCACAATAACTCTAATCAGCAGGAAAGCAGAGAGGCATGGCTGAGAGGGCAGCAGACAGGTGGCATAGCCCACTCAGCCCATACCATTCCAGTACCCTGCCAGGCAGCATCATTGTTATGACATATGGCTTTTCTGCTGAGATAAGATGAAGGGTTAATCTAGCCCAAGTTGCATGATGCCACTGAGTTCAGATTGAGCAAATGTAATTAAATGATGGGAACGTCATGGCAGGGTGTGCCCTAGTTTCAGTCAAAGGTGGAACATTATTAAGTACCACTTACACCCAGAGAAACACCCACTTTTGAAATCGCTGATGCCAGTAACACATGCTTTGTATTTAACTTGCTCAGTGAAATGGGAAGTCAGCAGTAGAACACAGAGTTTCTAATTTGCTTGCTGCCAGCACAGTGATTAATAGAGTTTCAAAACACCCCATCAGCCAGTTATGATGGATACTAACCCTTTAATAGGAATCTCTGGTTGGATCCTTGTTACTTGGATTTAGTGCTCAGACCAATGAGACAATAAATTATTTTCTTTCTGGGAAAAAGACCAAAATTCTCTGAGATAAGTAACTTGAGCTTTTTGCTTCATAGTGACCAGCTGCAGGAGCAGGGAGGCAGTGCATTTTATGCTCCTTGCCTATCCTATCAACATCCAGTTAGGAACAATCATTCGGCACTGTAGGCCTCCCTTTTTCAGGAATGTGCTCCCTCTGGGTGGGTGGAGGGAAGGTTGGGGGCAAAACCTAAATCTTAATGTAAGAAGTGTTCTGCAGCAGCCAGCCCAGAATCTACACCTTCACACAAAGGATTCATTGTAGCACATTATTAATTTTAAAAAAATTTCAGATCCATCTGCAGTATTGCAGCTGTTGATGGTGAATTTAAGTAAGGCATAGCTGTGTCTTTCCCGCACGAAGCTGCTGGAGGAAAATACGGTGAAGCGTAATTTATCCAAGAGATTAAATATAAAATGAGCGGAGAGCATTCTGCACCCCAGAGTGAATAAGAACAAGGGGAAGAACCGTTTCAAGGTTTCATTTATTAGCATATATTCCAGTTGAAATCTTAGACATAAATTATCTCATGCACACTTCGAAAAAGAAGAGCAAGTTTTTCTCCTCTATTACCTCTTTCATAAACAAGCAGTTGGTGGTGCAGGAACATCTCCAGTACTCAAAAGAGTGTGAGAAGACAGTTGCTGCAGAGCTATAGGTGTAAGGACTTCTGTGGCTGACACACCACATAATTATTTTAACAGAAGAATAATGCAGAAATATTGGATAAAATTACTTTTTATTACAGTGAGGAAAATCACTGTGGATGGGGCACAATGAGTTTTCCACAGAAGATCAGATCATCTGTCCATTGATCCCAGATGCCTGACTCTGGCCTTAACAAAGATAGTTTCAAGCCAAATGTGCTGCTGTTCACTGTATCGAGTTATATTCATTTATGGCTCCCCAGGGGACCTTGGTGTCTGCCTTTGGCAAAGAGAGAGGAAGGAAGGAATGAACTGCTTCTACACTTTCACCCTTGGACAGAAGCAAGCCCACTTCTCACAGCAAAGCCCCATTCTCTGTCCCTCTGAATAGTTTCAGCTCCAGGTCTTGCCCACTGACCCACTACCCCTCAGCAGCACCACCACAGAAGCAATAGCACCATCCTTGAAATGTCTGAACTAAGTTCTCCCTCCCCAGTTTCAGATGGCCCTTTGTGCCAGGAATTGTTTTTATTCACACATTCATGAGGGCAAATAGATCAAGGCAAGGCCAGGCTATGGTCAGGCTCCTAATACCTTTAACAATAAAAAGGCCATCATCAACCATATCAGTCTGTATTGTGAGAAGAGCATGTGAGTGTGGATCACTTCCAACGCTTCTAACAACCCATCTCATTTATTTAATATAGAATCACTAGCTGCAGCACTGTCCAATGTGATTATCTGCTCACCTATCATCACAGAGCACCCCAAAAGCATGCTGACCTCCTGGAGAGGGAGAACAGAGGTGACTGAATCCCTGTTGGATGTGACTGGGGAAATTATTTGCTCCAAGTAACTGTACCACTGTGTCTCCTCCAGATCTCATTTGTACTGAGGAGAGAAGCACAATTAGTGGTGTTCTTCTCTGCATAATTTCCTACTCTTCAAGCTTGAGCTCAGAGTACTGCCTCTCATTAAAGAAGCACTGAGAGGCTCAAACATTGCTGTGGGATATGGGGTAAGAGTAAGGGAGCAAAGGTGAAGCATCACCACGTAGGTGAAATCCCATCTCCTCCCTTTATCTTGCATGGATGTAACGCTTTTGGGGCTGCATGAGCTGGAAATGGAGCAGAGAATAAGAAAAAGTGATGGCAAAATTGCCAAGACCTGCCTAAACTGAAGGCTGTGAAACTTCTGTATTAGGGAATACCTATGGTCGCTCTTCTAGAACTTCTAACAAATGACATCACATCTCATCTCCATACTTACTGAATTACTGCATCAGTAATTCATACTGACTCCAGCCAGCATGGAGCTGTCTCGCAATTCTGCACTTTCATACAGCAGCTGGCACCTGGGACTGATGCTGCACATGGGTCAGTGTCAGCAAATGCCTATGGAGGAGCTGTTAATCTGCAGGATTTTTCTAAGAGTTTCTTCAGAGCCACTGAAACATGAAGTAATGTTGCAGCAGCTGACACATGGCCTGCACTAAGCCTTGCTGCAAGCACAGGAGATAGAGCCTTTCCCCTCTTGGCCTGTCAGCAAAATGGTGCTGCAGTGACCAACAGTGACAACACACTGTCATGCTCCGATGGAGGTTTTGTCTCTGGTATAAAATGAATATGTTTGCAGTGAAAAAGCACATGTAGATTTTGCTGCTTCAGTGACGGGTGGAGGTAGGGACAATGACTGGTAGTACAGCTCAGCCAATACCTCCTCTCTGGCATTTGTACTATTTGTCCCAAGAGTGTTCTTGCAAGTTCTGAAGTATGGGTATTCACGAAAATCAGAAAGTAGAAACTTTCTAAACAGGAGACCAAACTGCTGCTTATGGACAAGAGATAGAAGAAGACTCAGTAATCGTGTTGTCCAAGCCAATGTACTTCTCAAAATAAGGTGAGTCTTGTCCCAGCTTGGGTGTCAACCTCAAGAGGGTGTGCAGATGCTGAGGAAGTAGGACAAAAGCTTCAATCCACTTATTCCCTGCAGCTGTGAAGATCCAGATATATCAGTGACCTGGAGTCATTTGGTGTGATGCTGACTTGCCAGCTCCATCTCAGCAACTGATGTCCAGGGCTACCTGTTTAAACAGCACCCTTTAGAGACAAGCTCTGTCTGCAGGCACCTCTCCACAGCACAGCAACTGATCTCTCTTTTTTTCTAAATTTCATTCCATCATGATCCCAGCTCTTGGAAACTTTCCTTTTGTAAAGGGAGGGGCATTCCTAATACCATCTCAATGCTCTCCTCCTTAACAGGACAGCCAACACTTACTCCTTTTCATCTCACTCCTCTTCACAGGCCTTCTGCTGCTTCACAGCTGTTTAGGCTGATGCAATAAATTTATCTCATACCACACAAGAACAGGCCTTGTCATTCCTGGCTTCACCCTGTAGCTCTCCTGCAGTGCTTCATCGATCCAAGTCACTAGGGCAGTTTGCTCCAAGCCTGGTACCTGCAGAGCCTTCAGACATGCACTGCTGTATGCATGGAAAAACCCCACAACCTATACACTCAAAGCTCACAATCAACACAGTTGTCACAAAACACAGACAAAAAGCAATGCATTTTTTTCTTGTCTGGGTCTTCTGCTCACCACCTGTTCATAACCAGGTTTGTTTATGCACCTCTCTTCCTCTCAGGCCCATAGCACTATGATTAAATGATGAATGGCCTGCATGCATTCCATTAAAATAAATAGAATTGGGTTAGAGAGCTGATTTTTTCCTGGCACTATTCAGTTCTCAGCTCCAACAGAGAGAGCAACGACCAGTAATCACTTCAGAGACTGCAACTTAAGCAGGCAGTGTGAGAATAAATGGTACAGCAGGAATCCAGCAGCATCTATTTTAAGAGGTAAACAGGAGGAGGACACATTGCCTGCTACCTGCATAAAAAGTTGTGAAGTAAAGATGACAAAACTCACCTCTCCTCAAGATCTGCTGGAAAGGGTGTCAGCACTGATGTAATCACTGTGTTACCTTTTAGTTTTTTCTTGTAATCAATGCTTTTCCCTGAGCTGGGAGTTCTGGGTTACTAATGGATCAGTTCAGCTTGGTCATCTGCCGTGTCAGCTTTGTTTAGGACTGTTGTCAGGAGTCATAAATCACAGCCCGAATTCAGTTAACTCTCCCACTTAACAGTAGTTTTCCATCCTCTAATGGATGCAGCAGCAGCTGAGCTATCTGCTCAAAATGGGTCAGAATAGTTCTCCTCATTCAAGAAGATCAGTGTTCACTTTTAACCAAGGATCTGTGAAGATTAAATACTCAAATAAATTGCTAGTCAAAGTGAACTTCAAGAATGTCTCTGTAAGTAGTCCCAAAACCAATTACAGATATTGCTCTTCTGAGTATATTCCTTTACAGACGTGTAAAAAAAAAAAAATTGATGTTTATCCAAGAGCAGTAAGGCACATTTCTATTCCAATATGGGTAGCAAATTCCTCTTTTGTCTTAGTGATTTGATCTGAGCTGGCATTTTGCACTTCCTTATATCAGTCTGTGTAGGTTTCTCTATTTGTTATGGTGTAAAGGGATTATGTAGGTAATCACAACAATGGACTTGAAAATTAGCTGTTTGTAACTACAATTGTTTTCTTGATGGCTACTTGTGTCCTCCTTTAAAGCCTAGCCCGGTTAAGCAGAGTCAGCTGAAAACTGTACTTTCCCTCTTACACCTAGTTGTTCTCTTTGTCTTACTGGGGATATATACTCCCTGATCTAGTTACATCTAACTCCTTGACAAAGACAAAATTGCTGCAGGATACTCTGAAAGTACTGAGGCTGTCAACAAGAGTCTGGATGTTCCTGATACATGGAAACCTAATAAGACAGGATATGTTTCACCAAAAATAGCAACTTTAGCAAGATAGTATTTTCCCCAAAGTTTCACCATCTGTGTCAGCTGAAACACAGAGCTCTCTGCAGACCATAGGCATCAGCTGGTGTTACACCGCTTTTTTGCACAATCCTCAAAGTCCTGGCCCACAATTGCAATATCAAAAATTAAATAATAAGCCTAGGTTTAAATAACAGATGTGTTTTCTGCAGGCTCATGATCACACATGGACAAATCTGAGCTGGAAGAAGTGGATATACAGTGCAGTGGTGCCTGGTGGGGCAGTGAGTCGAGATAGGCTGGTGGTGGTCTACAGTTCCTGGTGATGGTATCGCAAAAGGACAGGCTGCAAATAAGACCTGAAATTCCTCACCAACAGAAAGCAGATGGAAAGAGAAACCTTAACCTAATTATTTCCTCCCAGAATATTATTCAAAAATAATTTCCAACATGATTTTGCCTTAAAGTTGCTCTCACATGTGTTACAACTCAGGTTTATCTTTAATATTGCAGCAGTAAAACACTTTGCTAGATCTGTTGCGCAACTGATAAGGAGCAACTGTCTGACCACCAGGAGCTTGACCACAGTCCCACCCCCACACTGAAAAATTGTAGGTATAAATGAGGTATAAATGTTGCCCAAATTTCATACCTCATTTGGAGGGGATCTAGAGTTGGATGTCAAAGGGCAAGGACAGATCAATGGGTTTGCTCACCTTGCAGAAGGGACGCCTTTTGGGTAAGGTTTGTGTCTTCAGCCACGCTGAGTGCTTCCCCAAGAGACTGCGTGATTGCGATTGTAGTTTGGATCTATATGGTGATTCTGTAGTGTAGTGTGTTGATCACTGACAGCCTTTAAAGAATCTCAGTTTCGTGTAAATAAATGATTTTTTTTTCCTCCACCAAACTGCCTCTTGTGAATGCAGCCAGACCTACAGCAGACAGGCTGTTTGGGTACCTGGCATCAGGCCTATAGTACCAACAATTGGCATATCTATTAAGAGATAAGTCCAGCCACTCACAGCCCCTCTAATCTCTGAGAACCAGCTAGAATGCAATCTCTTACCAAATGTATCCTTCTCTCAATGCAACAATTCCTAAATATCATGCTTGCCATTCACCTTAAATACCACTGATTACTGCTTTCAGTCATACTGTTGTTTTGCATCTGGTATATATCAAAGCAAGTGACACCCACATGAACTCAAAAAACTATTAAAATCCCACATGCTTTCCCTTCAAACAGCATTTATGGAAATAGCAAGATCTATAAGCCATTAGAGAATGACAAGAACAGATTCTAGTGGAATTGGTTTTCAGCCCTTTCTCTTGTCAACCTCAAAGACATCTAGGAAGTTAAAGAAGCTACAGAAACCATGCTTAGTGAATCATTTTCTGGGGAAAAAAGTCAGAAATATTTACAGTGAACCTTTGAGAGGGTTTTATCTGATTGTTCTGAGCATCAGTATTATTTTTATATGTAAATAAATTTGTTAAGATGCAGGTTGGCAAAACTAGAAAATAAAGCTGAACATGTTGCTTTGCACCAGTCTTATAATTTAGCTCATCTCAGTGCAACAGGGTAAAAGTGGAGATCCTCAATGATATGTCTAAGAGTGAGGACATTTTTATATTGTGTGGTTTTGGTGGGAGCTTGCTCACCAGAAACTACATCAGCTGCATCCAGCCTTTCTACCCCAATGAGAGCTTTGGTCTACGACACCCTGTCCTCATTCACCACCAAAGTGCAGCTGCTAGAGCTAAATTTGTTTCAAAAGCCCCCTCAACTTGTAAGGAGGGCAGATTTGTGTTTTATTGTGCAGTTCTGCCATGTTGGAAGTGCCTTGCTAAATGAATCTGCTAACAAGGTAGCTAGCTGTTTAAATAACATCCAAGAAATGCTTGGAAATTATTACAAACTTGACAGAGAAATTTCATGTGGTTAGTTACTTCTGACCTCGACACAGTGAGCTCCAACCTAGTCTAGTCTGGTCCAGTCCATTGCAAGCAAAACAAAATAGAAAAGCCTGAAGTTGTCCTTCATTCCTTACTCATTCCCCATCAGACTCTGTGGGAGTGAATCCAGGAGTCCATGAGATGGGTATGAGGAAGCCCTGGGAGAGCTTGCTCTTCTTTCCTTACACAAAACCTTTCAGACGTGCTTTGTTCAAGCAATTAGCAATTCTCCAGCAGCTCTGCCACATACACATCATTGATCACCCAGGTTAACCCCACAGGGCCACCAGTCACAGACCCATCATTGACAGAGCCTCATTGCAACTAGAAGAATGATGAAGCTTACACCTCATATTGACTCCAAATAGAGCTGACTGAAACAGTTTCACCTAAAAATTGAACAGTTTCAGTTGAAAGGAAGCTATTTACAAAGGAAGTAAATTTTGTTGAAGTTTCACATAGACCTACCCACCCTTCCCCTGATAAGGTTTGAGAAAGTAAGGGAAGCTATTCTTTCATCTTTTGAAACAAGATTTGCTAAGTAGGACTGAGCCACATTCATTTTGCAAGAATAAAAACTCCCCGCATGAAACAAAACATTTTGTTTTGGCCTGAACAAAGTGTTTCATTGAGTCTTAACCATATTTAACACAAGGCTCCTTTCTGAGAGAAATCTAAACTATTTTCACGCTGACTTGACACAAATTACTAATTTTTTTGCACAATTCCAAGAGTCTGGGTTCTATCTAGCACTGAGGAAACATTGAAATAATTACTGTTATTGAGATGGCTTGGAGCTACTTCTCATACTTTAAGAATTCCCCTTGTAATAAAACCTGCTGCCAGGCAAAATTCATCAAGCAGAGTTAGGAGAACTTGGGATGAATTTTGAGTATGCTTGGGTCAGATTTCAAGTTCAATCTGACAAGCCTGTGGCTGTAAACTAGCAGGAGCTGTCAGCTTTGAATATATTTCCATTTGGGTTGTGCAGTGTGTTGGGGCCTGTTATTCAGACATAGATCTGCAGAGATGAGGTCACAAGGACTGAAGCTTGATTTAGAAAACAAAGCTGGTTGGCATGTTTCCCCAAACTGAACTCCCTGTTGTAAGGTCTTAAAGAAATAAATACCATAATTGTTTCTCCCCAAAGAGAGAATAATCCATTTGAACACAACTTCTCAACATGTCAATTCTATCATTTAGTTCTTCCCTTTATATGTAGGTCATATTACAATACGTGTCTATGCCATTTGAAAAACATCTCAGCTTCTCCCTGGATAGCATCACCGATTCGAGTAGAATCTCTAGGTACAAACCACAAAAACCTCTTGTTAACACAGTGGCTCCACAGACACTTTGTGAAAGAAAGTCTGAAAATGGTCCAGAACACTGTCAATATTTTCAGTTTCAAAAGCTTCCTTCAACCATTGGTCTTGCTATACAGACTCCTACTTTCCTAATCTGGACTAGCATCCTACAGAAACAACAGAGATTGTGCATGAGTGAAGTTTATGTAAAACAATACAATACAATACAATACAATACAATACAATACAATACAATACAATACAGGTTGAAAGAGACCTTCAAGATCATCACGTCCAACCCATCAATCAATCCAACCCACCTAAACAACTAAACCATGGCACCAAGCACCCCATCAAGTCTCCTCCTGAACACCTCCAATGAAGGTGACTCCAGCACCTCCACGGGCAGCCCATTCTAATGGGCAATCACTCTCTCTGTATAGAACTTCTTCCTAACATCCAGCCCTTTGAATATAGGATCATTTTAAAGATTAAAACTGTATTTCAGAATTAGCATGTAAAACTTTAATTTAAAAATACCAGAAGGACATTTATAAATTCTTTTTTTTTTACCCTAATTCTCTATTTTAAAAGAAATAACATTTTTGCCCCAAATTCACAATGCTTAAAAATATTTTTCAGTGAATATATGTTTAAAAAAAAATAAAATCCCATAGGCTAGATTTTCTTTTATTATTTAAATATATTTATTCAAATCATTGTGGCTAACTTTATGTGTCTTCTCTGGGCAGTCTCATAATGTTTCCTTTATTTTCTTTACCATGAAGGTTTCAGATGTCCTAAGTGTCCAGCTGAATTGTCTATGGTGTACCAAAAATTATGTGCCAGATGGCAAATGGAAAGATAACAAATGCCTCTTATTGCACCAAGAAGAGAAGTGTGGAAGATATCCTATACAGAAGATATCCTATGCACAGGCAAAGCTCAGATCCTAGCCTAGGAGTCCAGTTGCTGAGTAGGATTCCAGCACACGAGAGGACAGCAGTATGAACCTGAGGGATCTAGGGTAACAGAAATTAGCAAGGCTACCCAAAAGTGCTCAGTGGAGAAATGCGACACCTGTACCTGCACAATGTTTTCTCCAGGAATACCAGCCCTCCTGCAAGGCACGCAGGCAGGGGAGTGGCGGGGACAGCAGAGGATCTTGGCACCACCTGGTGCTGCACCTGTGGTAGGACAAATGCCCCCTCAAGCTCAAGGTTTCTGTCGTAGCCTGGCAATGAGGCTTTCTCTGGTCTATCCTGGAGAATTTAGTTTGTGTTTAGCCAAACTGGACTAGAGGAAGGGATTAACCTCTCATGGTTGGATGCTGGGACTACTGCCAGAGATGGGGTACCACCAGACAGTTAAGCTTGAAGCTTGAGGAGAGTCTGTATAGGGGGACAGACTCCAGAAAGGGCAACCATTTCAGCTAATGTTGAGCTAGCTCTGCAGCGTAGGTGAGCTGGTTTCTTCCCTCAAACCTCAGACTGCTTCTCTGCTCTGCACCTGAGACTTACTGGTGCTGGAGGCCACAATCACACCATACCTGCCACATGTAGCGTTGCTGTATTTTGTCCAGCCTCTTTGAACCGTTATCACTGTGTGTCAGGGGTAAACATTATAGTAGCCATGCTGACAAAGCAAAACCAAAGCCTGGTTACTGCAGACAGTACAGCCTTGCACAGGAAAATTATTCATCAGCACACTCTGATGAGCCCTTTTAAATGAGGCTCAGCATGATGAGTTGGATGTTGTATTGATGACAGATACAGTGATGAGAAGGAGCAGTTGTGTCTGAAAGTTTGAGGAAAACTATGGGGGGCAGCACAAATTACTCTTAATCTAGGAAACAATATTGGTATAAACTGGGTTTTTTCCTCCCACACTCATACAATGTTCCTAGTCTTTACTTTTTTTTTCCTTCCCACCTGGAATCCAGTATGGGTTAGCATTGCTTGCACAGGCTTTGGGTATTTTATAGAACAGATCTACCAGCTCTTCAAAACCATTTACATTAGATGCTGGCCAGTAGCCCACTCTCACAGAACATGTTTGGCCACAGCACAGTTCTATTTTGTCAGGAGCCCTATTATCAGCCAACAACTGCACCTCATTCTCCTTCCTTGTGCATCTTATCACATGCCAAGTGCTGACATCCTTGCATGGACAAAACTCCTACAGCAATGAGTGTTGAGAATAAATGCTTAAGCTCTGCAGATGAAGGTATTCATGGGCTCAAAATCAGGCTGGGCCAAGAGTGATCTCAGAGGATGCAAATTAAATTCAGTGACATTTTGGAGAGAAATCTCTTTAGAGAAGGTGCAAGTATTTTCCAGGATATTGTAAATCTTCCTCATTGCAGGACCACTGACTGCATCAAGACACCATGCCATGCTCATCAGTAGGAATCACCATAAAAAAAAACCCAAAACAGAACAAAAGACTGCAAGTCACTATCAGATTGTTAGTTTTTGTATATGTGGTCTTACTTTTCCTAGGAGTTAATCCGTAGAGCAGGGGCTTTAATAATTTGCTAATAATAATTGGGCCATATAATTTGCAAAGCATTCTTCGACTGAAGCCTGTATAGGAAAAATATTGCAAACTATGTTACCATTTTGTATGTCAAAGCTATGCAGTGATCCACTGCTGCTCTGTAACCTGTGAAATACGTTCAATGTCAGGACACTAAACTCTGTTTTAGAAATCAGAACTAGAGGCTGCAATATCGTGAATAGAAGTCTGTCTTTGTAAGTATACAAAACTGATGACAAGTTACCTACTTCCTCCCTATGCATTGCAGAGAATAGGAGAGGAAAGATTATGATTCCATTGTACCCATTTTCTGGTGGCGTTGTTTTCACACATCTGTGTCCAAGACCCCCAGTTAGACTGGATCCTAAGAACCAGCAGCTGTTTGGTCCAGTTCCTGAATCATTTATGAGACAGCCTTAATAGGCTAGGTTCCTGTTTTAGAAGTGGCAGGCACTTTATTTTTGATAAATATGTACATTGCTATATAACACTTCTTTCATGTGAAAATACACTTCCATAAAAAAAAGACAAAATACCATTAAAAACAATATAAAAATTTCATGCTCCCATTGGCTAACCAGCAGCCTATTTTGTTTTTTAACTGCAGAGCACTTAATATGCATCACCCTTTCCCTTTCCTTATTAGGTTTCCCCTTCCATTCAGCTGAAGAGTTCTTATTTTGCATTCTCTATTTGTTCTTGTGCCTTATCTGCTTCCAACCTAATTGACCAGAAAACCTCCCAGTAACACCAATGTAATTTAGATCATACTTTTTTCTTCTCTTCTGCCTCTAAAATGCAAATAGGTGGCGTGTTTGTTTTCTGATTTTGATGTGGCTGTTGTAAGATCATGGCTGATGGATTGTGCAAGTGCTGCAGGTTGCTTGCTGCAGGTTGTTGACAGTACTTCCCAGAGTGAAGCTGCTGCTGTTCCCACCCAACTCATGAGGACTATAATCGGCTGTCATGGACTGCTCATATATCTGGGATGTAAACCCTCCCCATTTCTTAATGGATCATGGTAATCATATATTGCACCTATTCAATATATATATTTGTTGAAGATGACAAGAAATATTTAAAAACTGGAGTTCACTTGTGACCTGTTTCCTCATCAAGAAGGAGGAAATCTTTTTAATGCCTAGGTGGTTTAGCAGAGGGAGTAGGCATGTTTTTTGTACTGAAACAGAGTGGGTATCAACCAAGCCCAAATCTTTAAGAGCTGGCTACAACCAGCTAGGAACACCCAGAAAAGTATCATTGAGCCTTTGACAAGGAAGGCTGAGGCTAACATTTTAACATCCATGAAAGCAGAAAAGATTTTGTAATCAAATAGCCCTGGTAGTTATGCCTCCAAGTAGTTTGTGTCTCCTTTTTTCACACTCTTCACAGTTTTAATAATATAGCTGCCAAAAAATGTTGGCATAACACCTGACAACTCTGTTATATGACTCAGTTTCATGTAATATGTACCCATCCTCTCCTATTTTTCCTGCAGATTATTTATTGCCCTTTTTGCCTTTTCTACATTATTACTACCAACTTCACCCTATCCAGCAAGTGGTCTAAATCTGGCCTACACTTTCGTTTGTTTCTAATGTATTTCTAGCTCTTCCCCTGCCTTGTGCTTTAAATAGATACTCGTGTGTACTCCTTGCTATCTATTTTCCATGTGTGGTGTATTGCTTGGTTATCTTCAATTGCTTTGTCTTTGCAGATGAGCCAAGAAAGCCTATTAGCCAGAACTGTCCTGTCTCTGGAGTGTGAAACTGCTTTTCTGGCCAGCTAATCAGTGCCCTTAAAGGGCTTCTGCTTCTCTCTTTGTATGTTACCTCCCAATTAATTTCACTATTTTTTTTTTTTTTTTTTACTTTGGGAAATTAGCCATTAGTCTGTCCACAGTGAATGCAATCAGGTCATGATCGCTGATGCTTAGGCAACCAGCGCATCCAGACTACTGATTAATTCATCTTCACCCACCCTAATGAGATCTAGAAGGGAGTTACCTCATGGTGAGTGCAACACATTTCCTGAAAGCTGTGGACATTGTCACTTGTAACATTGAGAAATCCAAATAAGGTCTTGCTCCTGGCTGCGCAGGTGTCCGCGGCCATGTCACGGCAGAGCGTGTGCCCTTTGTTAGGTAATACCTCCCTGATGGAGAGCATGTTGTTACTCATGACAAACGCGATACTCCATGTCTTCAGCCGAAAGCAACACCCAGCCTGCCAGCTGGTGACCAAACTTGTGTTTGCAGCTCAGTGGATAAACAAGCTCCTCCTGCCTTTCACAGAAGCATGTGATAGATGGGTAGATGCATGCAGCAGTTGTGAGCTGGTGCAAGGCATGGTTCACTGGCTGCATAAGTCACTTTGAAGCTTGGGCACTTCTCCAGATGTCACACACTTCACTTCCAGTAATTAGATCACTGTGACAGTTTGGTACAAGAGGTTGAGCCTGTGCAGTCTGTCTCTGCTCTGGGAATTCAGCTTCCTGACTCCCTCTGTTACACCATTCCCACCCCACAGTGCAGCCACTGCTGCCCTCAGCTTGTCCCCAAACAGTCATGGTGCAAGCAGGGCTCTATAATATGCTGGGAAAATCAGTTTTCCTAGAATAATGGAGTCCTTGGAAATTTTTTGCCCTCTATTGAGGCAAGGTGATGCATTATCATCCAACTTTGATTAAATAATTATGGCATGTAAAACTGGGGATTTCTATCCACACTCCCCCCATCATTATCTGACTGCTATTTTTCTTTAAGAAGTGCACCACTAGCAACTAACTTTTCTCCCCCACCTTTTTCCAATACCCTTCTAACGCGCAATCCGGTGTTGAATTACTTGTGCTCAGAAGAAAGGTGGCTCAATCCTTCTGAAAAGCAGCGTTCTTTTCAACCTGTTCAGCAGGAAGCCTATCTCCATTCCTTAGCCTGTTCCAGAGGGGAGAGGGTAGTGAATAATTCATTAAAAATTTCCTTTTCCTTCCACCAACACACTGATTCACAAGAGATAAAAATCGTCTTTTACTTCACTGTGTGAGTTTTCATTCTGCTTGATTGAGCCTCTGGAGAGTCAAATCAGCACTGGTCACAATAAGGCTCATACCTCTTCCCACTGCAAGGCTAGTCTGAGTGTCCTGCTGAGAGTGGGGAGGTGGGGCTTTAGTGCCAGCTGTCAGTGCTCACGTATGAGCTTTCTTCCATGTGCTGGGAAGGATGCCTAAGGCACATTGCAAAGGGGAGTGGTCCTCACACCAGGGTACAGGTTCAGGCCCACCAACATATGGAGGGAGTCATCATGCAAGTATCACCTCTATCTGGAGAGGCAGAAGACAATCAGATTGCATGTGGTGTCTGGGGAAAGGCAATGGTGGCATTCAGCACCGAGTCCTGGCTGCTAGAATTATGGGAGGACCCTATTCAGCTACCACTTCTGTGTGCAAGCCTGGGCAATTACTCAGTTCTCTCTCACACAGTTTACCTTCCCAACCTAAACCCCTGCCTCTCAAGACAAGTGGGAGGGGCAGTTCTGGCTTTGGTAAGCTTGTGTGGGATCTTTTGCAAGATGCATGTATTTCACTGTTGCAAGGAATACAACAGTAGAAGAAAGAAAATCACACAAAATGCTTATATGTAAAACTGTTTTATAAAGCATCTGCCTTAGAAAGCAAGGAAGAAGGTCAACACAATTGATCCAAGGTGAAAATGTCTGAAGAATAATCTCTCTTATTATGCAGGAAGAGATGCAAACAGCTGTCTGGGCTGATTTTTCCCTTTGAAGCTTTTTCAGGGAAAGAAAAAAAATTGGAGACTTGTTATAAATTTGGCTCAGCTCTGTGTCCACTGCTGTTAGTGTCACAATTCCTTGCAAGGGATTCTCAGAAAAAGAACACAAGAACAGGGCAGGCATGCAGAACTAAAGCCTTGATTTGCCATCACCAGTGACCTGCACCTTCAAGACTTCAGGATTGACATGTGGTATCCTCATGTTTGATAATCCATAATAGACTCACCTTCCATGAAGTTCTCTAAGTGTATTTTTTACCTGACATGAAAGTTTTGTCAAGGACTCCATGAAGTGACAAATTCCACAGATGACCCATTTGAGTGACCTGAGCTACCACCTGACAACCCTCCCAGCTCTTCTCTTGCAGGCTGTAGTGAACACAGTCCTCTTGTATTTAACATGACTTTAGTCATCCCTTCTACATACCAGATCATCTTAGCTTCCCTCACGGCACACCTCCCTGATCTCCTGTGATTTAGAGGCTAACAGGTCCTGAAAATCTGCACACAGTTTAAAAAAATGCAAGTACGCCTTGGATTTATTAAGAATAATAGTAATGGATTATGATTTCTTCTATCTTTTCTTTTGTCCTAGTTGCTTATGCTCTCTTTTCTTCCTTAACCTCTCCAAATACTGAGCTGCCATTTCAGGACCACATTCTGTTATGTCATCAAGATCTTACTCCTGAAAGACAAAAGTAGTCTGGTGTTCAGTTGTAAGGCACACGGAATTGAGCCCGTATACTCTCTTTTATGCACTAATTTACATTAGCAACACTGAATATATTGTCTGTATACATTTCAGCAGAACAAAGACAAAATAAAACACCAGTGGAGTGCCTGTGTGCACAAGCACCAGCTAGATGACAGCATTATCAGTCAAACTAAGCAGAAGTCAGTATATCTTACACGTCATATCTACAAGTCATAGGTTATACCCTTGTGCAACGTGCCAGATTTTGTAACTCCACAAAGACAGCCTGCCAAGTTCAGAATGCTTCCCTGCATGGAGTCTTTAGCCATTAGGAACTGGGTCCCTGTGCAGAGGTAGCAGGAGAAGCAGCATCCCCCAGCAGCCTGCTCATTGACCAGGTAGTGTCTGGGCTAGCCAATAAGACACATTGAGGAAAAAGTTGCTTCTTCATTTGTAGTTCTCTTAGAAGCTCAGACATCCATTTCCAGGCTGCAGGAAAGTCAGTCTGTCAGACCAAGATTCACAGCTCATAATTCTTGTTTTGGTTAGACAGTTAAACATGCCTTCCAATATGACAGCTGGAGGAGGGAGGAGAAGTGCCAGTCTTTTCTGCAAAAATATGGCTGCTGTAGAGCATCCACACCTCACTTCATGCAAGGTAGAGCAGTACACTGCCCTTGTAGACAGCATGAACTGTGGGTTCAATCCTTCTCCAGCTTGAGATGATGAACTCCACACCATGATCATCAAGCTTGGGGGAAGTTCAAGAAAGGATAATCCCTTCCAGTTGGATGCTGAAACTGTCATCTACCTTCCATGTTGACTGACATCTTCTCCTTAGGCTTCTCCTGAAGGAGTTTTATGGGTCTAAGGGTCTAATTTCTCTTTCCTTGTCTTATAATGAATCTGTACATTTTCAGCTCAGAAACTTTCTCTCTTGCATGACGCTTAGCGCAAATGATGAGCAGTCTGTTCAGAGCTACTGTTAAAATTGTGTCACCAGAACCTGTATTACATCTTGGCAAACTCCCTTCCCTCTTCATGTACAAAGAGATGTGATTAACTGCTGTTTCCACACTTGGATTGAAAGGCTTTGTGAGCTTTGTCAGTAGTTAGCATAATTCATGGAAAACCAGAATACGACCTTGAGGCTAAATGTGGCCCATTGAGTTCCACAATAGGGCAATGGTTTGATCAGGGTACAGCAAAGCATGCCAGAAGCAAAAGTCTCCGTGGGCCACAGCTCTGTGGGAAAGATTAAATCGGCCACAATCTGCTCAATTTTATGTAAAATAGGTGCAGCCCTAAAGCTCCTGACAATTGGCCACTAAGCCTTTGGCTGGACAAAGTTTGGGCATCTTTGTCTAAGTGTTAATTGTCAGCTGTTGGCAAGTGGATGGTTGCCAGGGATGGAGTGACTGCAGCAGTGTTTCTGTCTGAAATACAGCTTTTCTAAAATAATAATCTTGACTATATTTAGTGCCTTGCAACAGACACACCTGTACTTATCAGTTCCTCTTTCTAAAGCATCTGCACATGAAGATGACCTTAAACCAGCATTATAAATACAGTATATGTCACATTCAGGGTGCTTATTCCAACCTCACAGTGGGAAGCAACGATAAATAGCAGCTATCTCCACAGCAGCACTGCATGATGACTTAACCCACTCATGTTCATAGTCCTTCTCATTTAATTTGCAGCAAGTTTTGGAAAACAGAGCACCAAGGATTTTGAATCAGGCTGTAGGAGGCTGTGCAGCCATAGGTACTTCAGCATTTATAATAATACTACAACCATCTCAGCTGTTCAACATCTGGGATAGTTGAAGGTGATGCAAGGTTTGCAATACTGCAGCCTTCACATTTCCAAATACTGAGAATATTTGCAGATATTAATTTCCACAATTATATGACAAATTAAATAGTATTTCACTCTTAAGAGAGAATGTGAGGCCCAGAGGCCAACATTTTCCAACTTAGTATCTACAGATCAGCACAACATTGGTGAGGAAGTGCTTAAGCTTTATTGTCTACATGAGAAAATGTTGCCTTAAGAAACACTTGGTTGGAAAGTCCAGACAGCAGGACTTAGATGTTTGGAAAGTAGCATTCATTCCATAAACAAGAGCAGTTGAAAGGGTGATCCTGATGTGACAGGGAAGGCCTTTGTCCTGGTTTAGGATAGCCTGCTGTCACAAATAAGCCCCTGAGACAAAGTTCTGGAGGGAAAGTAGCACAAAAATCCTTGTGGTTGAGATAAGGAGTTTCATGGAATGATAACACAATGTACAATTACAATAGCTATTTCACAGAAAAACAAAAGCAGAAGCAGCAGCAGAAGCCGGCCACACACAACCCACCACCAAGCCCACAGCCAGTCCAGTGGAATAGTCCCACACCCTCAAACCCAAAACCAGAAGCAGCAACCTGAAACACAAAGCCTCTCATCATGCTACAATCCAAAATACAAGCCCCGTGATACTTTGTTCCAGCCAGTAGTTTCATTTTATAACTGTCATCACAGTAACACAGTATTGAATACTCACTTGCAGATTCAATTGGTTAAACCCATGGCACCACTAACTCTCCCATATGAAAAGTTACCTTTTGGCTTTGAGGCTGATGATTTGTGAAACTTATTTCACTGAAATCATCATGGCCCTAAGATGATACTCATTTTGATATTTCCTTTCTCACCATATATCTTTATGGTTCTCATCTTGCGTTTCTGTGTCATTGGTACCTCAGTGACCATATACCCCTAGCTCTCACCCCCAGGAGTGCTTGGGAACCTGGACTTGGGAGGAAATCACTGCTACAACACAGATGAGCTCTGCCTTGTCAAGTGCCCTGCTCTAAGTCTAGTCCGCAAGATTGATGCCTCCATATTCTCCATTGCCATGTGTGTCTGGGTTTTCTCTTACCAAATACAGTTCCACAAAAAAAGATTCAATGGTACTCCTAGACTAAGATTTTGCTCACTGAAAGACACCTTTCTGTTGAATTTGAATTTCTTTTTTTATCTCAGGTCAGTGGCTGTCAGTGTGGGATGAGCAACTTCTTTCAGTCTAGACCTCTTGTAAAGCTACTGAGGCACACCATTTCATATCATCACCAGTGGTGGTAAACATTTACAGTGTCACACAGCACAAAAAACCCAGAAGGCAGACTCTCTGTGCTGGACAGTGCTCAAATAAAAAGGAAAAAAAAAAAATGTTCTATTCAGTCAGATTTTCTTTATATCTTGAGAATTCTTTTCCCAAGAAACTGGCAGACTGATAATAATCATTTGATTCATCACCACTGAGCATTCAGTATTTTCTGTATAACCAACTCCGATTCAGGTTGGAAAGGTGAATCAAAGTGGTCAGCTTCTCTCCTCTCCTTTGTAATGAGGCATCTCCCCTCCTCTACAGTTTGTTTAGCATGATGGCAGAGTTTCTTTCCAATTGTGGCTGTGTGCACACAGTTGCTGGCTAAAACTGGGATTTCTCCAGCATGGAAATAGAACAAAAATAAAATGCTAATAGAATATAGGTGGGCAGACACACACTTCTGTCACACGTAAAAGCATCAAGCTGTCCTTCGAGCTAGAGGCTGCACAGTTTTCTGTTATAATCTGCTCTTTGGCCACTGTTTATCAGCTTGTGGAATTTCCAGTTGCATTACATTTCTTACCATGAATATTATTTTTGAAAAGCTGAGGAAAAAAATCTTTACTCATATGTCTCGATCCGGAGAGGGAAAGAGATTCAGGTTTTTAATTAATATTCCCATGTTGTGAAATTAGAGACACAAACGAGGGCAAAATATCAACAGCTAGACTATTTATTACATACATACAGTGGATAGATCAGAAGGGGAGAGAGAGAGAATAGGGAGAGAGAGAAGAGAGGGAGAAGAGGGAAGAATTATATTACCACGCCCCTCACCCCTCGAGACAGTTTGAGTCTGTGGAGGAAAGGCGCTGCAGAAGATGTTGGGTCTGTAGAGAAACGGTGCTGCAGGAGATGTTGGGTCTGTAGAGGAAGGGTGCTGAGGCTTTGGCTGTAGAAGGGATGAGGTCCTCTGGGCAGCTTCTTCAGCTCCATGAGTTGCAGCAGGCGGAACTTAGGGCACGGAGAGTCCAAGATCCATTGTGTTGGCCCCGTGATGTTTCCAGCGTGTGCTGCCGTCATCTTTCTTCTGCATCTTGCTTCTCCAATTTTCTCCTCTCTAAGCCAGTAGTTGCTCCAGTCTTTTATACAGTTTTTTAGCCCTTAGGCAAGTGTCCAGGTGTTGTTCCCCAGGATATCGTTCTGGGAAATCATCTTTAGGTCCAGGTATCGTTCCCCAGGAAATCTTTCTGTGTACTCAGGTGAGTTTGGGCAGCTGTCTGGATGGAGGGGGAAGGCCTCCGCCTCCTCCTTCTCCATCTACCTACCCACACACTCTTTACACATCAGGAACCACTGTCCTTTCCTGGGGTATATGATGGCTGGAAATGATCTTGTCCTGAAGGTGTGAATGCTGGGCCCTTGGGCCATTGTTGTAGGCCAGCTGCAGTCCCGTGAGCAATGTTATCTTTGCACCTTCCAAGAGTCCTTCCAGCGGCTCTGCCCAACGCACATCAGCTATTGTCTGGGCAAGCAGCAAGTGATTTTGGCAACTCCCTTTGCACCTTTGTTGGCTCTGCTAATCAGCTAAATGCAATTTAATCCAAATGGCCCAGCAATTCAGATGTGAACCTAGGCAAAGGGTATTCTCTGACTTACTGCTGCTCCTAATGGGAACGTATGCTGAAACACCTCAGAATAATTTAGAAAGCACTTGAAAAAAAAAAAAGAGTTGCATTTTTTTGCCTTTAGTATCTGAGAATGACAGTGGTCCTGCACACTATATTAGTCTTAACTTATCATTTTGAACCAGTGCATGCTTTAAGCAAAGCAAAGATTTAGGACTAGTCTTGTCAGACACCTTTCCTTTGGAGAAAGGATGTATATTTAATACTTGCCACCACTGTGCTGTATGCATGTGCAGAACATACAATATAGGTGAATGAAGCTTCAGTGGCAGGCTAACCACATAGTTTTTAACAAATAGGACCACTTAATAATAGTCCCTTTGGTAAAAGAAATTAAACTTTTCCTCTTTTTATTGTTATTATTGCAATTATTAGTAGTATTACTAGTATTATTTTATTTTATTTTAAATTTCTCACTAGAAATTACTTTCAAAAAAATTAATCAATGCATTGAAAGCTGTGGAAGTTTCTTGATCAAAACTGGAATTATGTCAAGTTTAGAGCAAAACTGACCAATGAGTTCATTAGAGTGAGATATATAAGCTTATGAGCAAGCAAGTAAGAAGGACATTGAGACACTTGAACGTGTCCAGAGAAGGGCAACAAGGCTGGTGAGAGGCCTTGAGCACAAGCCCTATGAGGAGAGGCTGAGGGAGCTGGGGCTGTTTAGCCTGGAGAAGAGGAGGCTCAGGGGCCTCATTGCTTTCTACAACTACCTGAAGGGTGGTTGTAGCCAGAAAGGGGTTGGCCTCTTCTCTCTAGCAACCAGCACCAGAACAAGGGGACACAGTCTCAAGCTGTGCCAGGGGAAGTTTAGGCTTGAGGTGAGGAGAAAGTTCTTCACCAAGAGAGTCACTCACCATTGGAATGGGCTGCCCGGGAGGTGGTGGAGTCACTGTCCCTGGAGGTGTTCAAGAGGGGATTGGACGTGGCATTTGGTGCCATGGTCTAGTCGTGGGGTCTGTGGTGACAGGTTGGACTCGATGATCTTCGAGGTCTCTTCCAACTTTAGTGATACTGTGATATTGTGAAGTACCTGCCAGATTTCTAGCCAAATAAATTTCACCATTTCTGCAGGTTGACCTCTTCAGAAAGAGGGTAACAATGACAACAAGGTTGAGATGTTAAGGAATCTTAACCACTGCTCCTACCCTGCCCTAAAATAAATTTTAAAAAATAATAATAAAGCCAACCAACCAAACAAAAAGGAAATATATTCAATAGATGCATCTGCTGTGTATTTAAGAAGAAGCCATCATACCGATTTTCTAAGCTACACAGAATGTCTTTTACTCCAAAAGTAGACAAGGTCAATGCTAAAAAGCAGATACTCTCCCTAGGATTCTGAAAATCCAGCAAACTTGTAATCAACAGCTTCAGAAAAGCTGATGAGTAGGTCTCTGCCTCAGTAATGTTAATTTTCAATGCACCTTGAAGCGCTGGAGAAGTTCTGGGGCACTGGCTGGAAGTCAACAATACGACAATATTAAAAAGGATAAATGAGATGATCCCATGGCACCCGCCCTGTGAAACTGAACTAATCCTTTGCAGAATAATCAAATAGGTGACACAGAATTTCATTTCCTGAAGAAAGAAAGAAAATGCAATTAGTACAAACTTACATAGGTTTTGACAAAATAAAATTTTATACAAAGAACTTGATTTTATTCTTTAAAAATCAGTTAAGTTGCAAGCCTGGCAGAAACATACGGTTGAAACAGCAATCTTCTAGAAGATGTTTGCATCTGTACCTTGTGACATTCTGAGTAAGAAACTAGAAAGACACAAAATCCTTGTAGTAGATGACAGAGATCAGAAACTACTTAAGTTGGAGATCTGAAAATGCAATCGGAATTAGGAAGCAGTTTACAAAAAGGCCTGATACTGCAGATGCTCCATGAAGTTTAGATTTTGTACATACACTATTCCAAATAATTGCCACTGCTCTGGAGGGAAATGTGGTGTAATCCCCCGTGAAATTTGTGAGAAAGTAAAAGACTGAACACAAGATAACTAGAGACAAATTTGGATAACTTTGAAGTTGGATGCAAGCGAAAAATACCTGCTGAAATGTCACCAGCTGTAAAGTCTACACCTAGGGAAAAAGAGCACCAGTCATATTTACAGAATGATATCTTATTTAAAATTAGTTTGGAATGGTGATGTATTGAATGATCATAGAAAACAGCATTGAAATCCTTTACAACTGAAGATTAGGTAACAGTGAAGGAACAGAAAGGAAAGCAGCAAGCATGACTAATGTGTCTTAAGACTTCAAGGTGATTTATATCATGCAATGACAAAGATAAAAAGCTTTCTTTCCCTTTGGTTGCTTTTAAATATTGTACTTTTAAATATTGTAGCATATATTCCCTGAGGAGGGGGAACATCTTTCCCAAACTACTCCTGCAGTTATATTACTTTACCCTTCTGTGGTGCAAGAGTAATATGAATCTGTTAAAAGTACTTCAGAGCAAGCCAGAGACTGGAAAACACAACAGAAAAACACAGGAGCTCAAACAGTTAATTTTAACAAAGCATGGTTTAAGAAATTTATTAATCATAATGTCTACTTGAGGAACAGAAATGGATAAAGGACTCTTCAGATAAAGCTGTAACTGGATATAACAGCTGGAAGTCGAAGCTGACAAACTTGGTCTAGAAATAAAGCATGTATTTTTAATAGTAAGCAGCAAACAGAGCAACAAACAGCTAACACTTGTGGTGGCTGCTCCATCATCAGAAAGAACGAGCTAAGAGTTGGCAGTTTTGAATGTCTATTTATAGAAAAGATAACAGGAAATAATTCAGAAAAGACCTGTGGCTTAAACTGTAGTGGAAATCAGACCAGATGGCCACAGCAAACACATACAACTGTATAATCTATGAGCAATCAAGAAATTTAGCTGCTGTGGTCAAAGGCTAGTGATGTGATTGTGCAGCAATTAGTGACTGGAAAGGTCCACATTGACATGTTTCCTTTAGCAGAAGACATATGAGGGGGAAACAGATGAGCAGTTCTGATGGAGATTATAAATTGTTAGGAAAGTGGGGAGGGAGCAATTGCCTAGGCAAATAATTTGGTTAGTCGTCTGTGGGGGCCAGGATGATTACAAAGATTGTGCAGTAGTGTGCAGGAGCACTGTGAGCAGAGTGAAAGGCATGGAAGAGAGCATTGATGGAGGCATGCAATAGCAAGGCAGACTATGGATTTGTGTGTTGTGTGTGTGCTTGTACTGTAGTATGTAGTTGTGAATAGTACTTCTGTTTAAATTTGCAATTCTTTCCAATCCTGTGTGTAGCATTTGCTTTTACTCCACTGGGAAGGGGTAAAGAGAATTTGTCTTGCTCCATAAACCCAAGACAGAGGGTGGCAGCCTCTTCTCCATGGTGGCAAGCAACAGGACTAAAGGAAATGGAAGCCAGCTGCAAAAGGGGCAGTTTAGTCTGGATATTAGGAAATATTTCTTCACTGAAAGGGTTATCAAACATTGGAATGGTCTGTCCAATGTAGTGGTGGAGTCACCATCCCTGGAAGTGAAGCCACATGTGGATTTGGTGCTTAGTGACATGGTTTAGTGTGGACTTTGCAGTGCTGGGTCAAAGGTTGGACTGGATAATCTCGAAGGTCTATCTTCTAACCAAATATATTCTGTGATTCTGTGAGAGTGGAGACCAAGCAAAATACCTGGAAGAAAGACAGGGGCATGCATGGAGGATTAGACTTAACAGCCCATGGATGGGCAGTGATGAGGCAAAAGACACAAATATTTCCAGTCAGCTGCCTGTGAAACAGCCTTAATGAATCCAATATATGAATAGTCAAATCTGAAAGGATGACAGTGTAAAACTGCTTGGGCTCTTATGATTTTCAAGTGCTTTTATTTATTCAAAATTACCATGACATCACCCTCTTCCTTAAAGAGAGCCCAGATAATTGCTGTTTACTGATTCAGTGCCTTTTGGGGTAATTTCTGAAGCCATCTACTTCTGAGATGAAAGGCAATTACCAGTTCTGTTGCCTTATAATGCAGGCATAATAAAACCTAGATAAAAGCTCCATGTAATCATGTGTGGTGGCCTCTTCCCTTCTCTGCAGCAGCAGTGCACAGGGCAAGGCATATGGAAGTTGCCCAGCTGCAAAGTCTCCCCTCTGGGGCACAGGAGACAACCAGTGTTTTGGACTGGGAAGGGTATGCCAGCAGAGTACAAAAGATAGAGTGTGAGAGGAGATGTGAGGAACAGAGGCAAAACAATGGAAAGTCTCATTTTTGCCTAGAATGAGTTTAAATAAGCTCCAAAACACAAAGGAATATAAAAATGTGGACTGAAGAGCATACTCTCCCCAATATATGCAAAACTTCCACACCAAAAGGCCAGTCATTAAAACATCTCTCATTCGAGTGTGGAGTTCAGCTTTTTATCTATTCTGTGATTAAATACGGTGCTGCACCATATCATGCCTAGTTTTTTTCAAGCCCAGTAATAGTATGTGTAATGTCTTGAAGGACCAACACATCATGACTTATGAGGTGAATGCCTCACTGTAATTAGTTTTTATTAGGATCATAAAATATATATTCTGACTAAGTATTAGGCTAATGATATTAAACCCCTAACTGTTCCAAAAGGAAAAGATAGAAGGCTAGTACAAATCCACATACTACTAAGAATGACTGCTGGGTTAATCATGATCTTAGAATTTTAAAGTTTTACTGAAAGCTGTCATAACTTCAGTGTTATAAAAACTGTTGTTGAAAAACGTGCAAAGATACCCCACTCCTCCTGTTAACGTAAACTGCCTGTGGGTTTTGGGTGTGATACAGCTCATCTCGACTGTCTCATCAAATCATGCAAGCAAATAATAACAGTAGACATTAAAAACCAGCTATGTACAACAGACTACTGTTGAGTACTGTGTCCAGTTCTGGGCCCCTCAGTTTAGGAAGGATGTTGACTTGCTGGAACGTGTCCAGAGAAGGGCAACGAGGTTGGTGAGGGGTTTGGAACACAAGCCCTATGAGGAGAGGCTGAGGGAGCTGGGGGTGCTTAGCCTGGAGAAGAGGAGACTCAGGGATGACCTTATCGCTCTCTACAACTACCTGAAGGGAGGTTGTAGCCAGGCAGAGGTTGGTCTCTTCTCCCAGGCAGCCAGTACCAGAACAAGAGGACACAGTCTCAGGCTGTGCCAGGGCAGGTTTAGGCTGGATTTTAGGAAGAAGTTCTGTACAGAGAGAGTGATTGCCCATTGGAATGGACTGCTCATGGAGGTGGTGGAGTCACCTTCATTGGAGGTGTTCAGGAGGAGACTTGGTGGGGTGCTTGGTGCCATGGTTTAGTTGTTTAGGTGGGTTGGATTGGTTGATGGGTTGGACGCGATGATCTTGAAGGTCTCTTCCAACCTAGTTTATTGTATTGTATTAAGTACCATCCAGAACTCCTTTGTGACTAATTCTCAGCCTCTTTGCAGCAGCCATCACTGAGGGTGGTGTTTTGGTGAAGGATGTCCGGGGTCACACAGCTACCAGAGGGTTTCTTTCTACTCTTTCCCCAAGTAAAGCAAGACAGAGAGGGTCCTGCTGGCCAAGCCTCTGTGCTGCTGTGGACTACCTGACCATCCGCTTCAGCATTCACCAGCTGCAGCTGGGGCCAAGGGCACTTCTCTGAACATGCATCCTGTTGGATGGCTGTGGTGGCTTGAAATTTCCTCCCCGACATTAAATTTGCCAGACCAACTCAGTGGGAAGCAAATGAAAGCTGTATTTACAAGCAAAACTACAATCTACAATGAAATGCAATGAATATGTACAAAAGTATTTACAAAATTTCAGGTATTTACAGTTAATAAACAGCACAAGAACCCCCTGGCCAAGGACCAAGGGAAGCTACTAGCTTCTCCCTCCCTGCCTCCCCCTTACCCCTCTGTACAAAAGGGGCAAGAAACAGAAGCAGAGAAGTTAATACCAGTCACAACAACAGCAGTGCATCCAAGGTCAAGCAGAAGCAAGTAAGCATCTCCCAGCCCGAGGAAGTGAGAAGAAAGAGAAACTGTTTACATTGCTAGCTTAAGTCCATTATCTTTCCAATGATATTTTTTAGAATCATCATTGTTTTCCTTTTTTTGCCCACTAGTGATTTATTTACATTTTACCACTTTTCTGTTCATGATCTGAGAAAAAACTTTTAAGGCATAGCCTAAAACTACCACAGTGGCATCAAGCCTGTACAGCTAACAGGGTACAGCTGTGTCTTTAACTAGGAGGCATCCCAAAAGAGAGGAGCTGGCAGGGTGTCAAAGATGCCAGGGACAGAGGTGGTGACTCCATTCAGTTTCATTTGTGCAGCATTTAGTTGAAGGCCCAGATGTGTTCCCCAAATTTTTTTATTTCTCAGTGAGATTTTAAGGAGGTCAGATAGGGAGAGACAACACAGAGCAGTCATTTGATTTTTGTAATGTCACTGCTTATTCTGTTCACAGCTTGGGTAATCATTTATAATGTGCTCACCAAGAAACTCTAGCTGACATAGAAATCTCCCCTAAATATAGAAAGAGGATTTCACAATGCTTTTCTTATAGTGAAGAAGAAATTTACCCCAATGGCTGCAATGCCATTATTATGCATTATTCAGTGTCCTGCCCAGCAAGAGAAAATTCCCCCCTCCAAATAAACCAGCGCTGTCAGCTGGAGCTTCCCCTTTCCCTGAGGGCTCTGGTTTCAGATGTGGCTGTATGAAACCTCGGTCTGCTGGTCCTGCCCACTGGTATCACGGAGTGGGAACACCTCTGGTCTCTGCCAGCTCTCCTTGGCTTGCAGAGTGCACAGACCTGTCAAATGGATAAAGCAAAGGAAAGTCTGGGCTGAGCAGTTTGTTTAGTACAAGAGCTGCAAAGCCAGCTGTGGAGGTGCCTGTGTTCTGTCCTCTCTGCAGGGAGCCTGTTTGCAGGTGTTTTCTGAAAGACTTTATATTTTTTGTTAGAACACCTACTTTTGAAGCCAGTCCTCACTGTAGACCTGCTCAGAAAAATGAAGGATGGACTTGCTGAAAAGTAACAGACCCAGACCTCAGACCTGCAATGGGGGGCAAGATGTTCAAAGCTGGCTGTGACTCCTCCACCCCAGCACCAAGCCCAGCTCATCTGGGACTCACAGGATGCTTCTATGCTGCAAGCAGGACCCTTCAAACACTACAACTTGCTGTCTATGGAGTTACTGGCCCAGCCCTATGCATCAGGGACTGGGCCGGCTCCTTCCAAGGCATGAGACTTTGCTGAGCACAGAACCGTCCCTGTCTCTGCTTCTCCATTTCTCTCCACCAAAACCTTTATTACCTGCTAACCTTGAGGCATGCTGATTCACAATGAAGAGCCATGAGTATTTCCTTGGGCAAAGAGCCTCGAGTGATAAAAAACTTGTTCTCAAATGTTTCATATAGCTGCAAATTCACTTAGATTTGCATCTGAACAATGTTGCCTGGGCCCGTCTTTAGTCAGTCCCTTCCATACCCTCCCCTGGCAATGTGACTCAGAGTGAAGCAAGGCAGAGTACTGATGCAGACATATTCATCCACAAAATTATATCATAAAAGCACAGTTCACATCTTGTCCCTTAGGCTGTGAGCCTTAGTCTTGAAGCAAAAATAAACATGTTTTTCATCCTCTTGTTCAATGCTGGCTCTTTCTCTTTCTGTGCAAAAGAGCCACGTATGACCACTCATGGCTGGCAGCAGTGCAATAAGAGTCATTCCAGTTCCCCTTACTTCAAGATGGGATGCTGTTAGGATACAAGCTTTCACACATGGATGATCTCCTTCATGTGCCTCCAAGTCCAGTCCTCCCAGACAGCCAGTGTCTCAGCACACACTGCTGCTTAGCATGCTCATTCATTTGCAGAGCGGAGGTATTAACAATTCCAGTGAAGTTATGGGGCCTTTGCATCACTCCCTGCTGGGACGAGCAGGACTCTGAGACCACGTGCTTTCATTTCCTCAAGTCATTGACATTTCCAAAATGTCATAGGCATTTTCAACTCGATGCACAACACTGAATTGACTGAAGGCCTCTTCTTGCCCACTCCTAAACACTTTTTTTTTTTGGAGGGGTGGTGGCATGTTAGTTCAGAGGAGTCTGGTATCTCTTGTCAGTATTTTTCCACTGTCTTGCATCATTACATTGCAGGTGGTCTGTTTGGAAGCTGTGCAGGCATTACTAGCTGTTGTCTATCACTACCACTAAACAGCTCTGCCTCTCCTCTGGGCAGAGACCACTTTTGAGACAGGGTCTATACCAGCAAACCTCTAGCGTAAAACACCTTTTCCTCCACTCTATGAAAAGTGTTGGAAAAGGCATCTTTCCCTACCATTTATCAGAAGTAAACTACCAGCAGAGGTGAGGCTTTAAGATGTCCCTTGGAGGAGCTGGGGGAAGTGTGGCTTCCCAAACTCCCATTGCCAGGTGCTTTTGAAGCTTTGTAGGTCCTTACCACTTCACAGCTCCTGGCTCCACTTTTTTCCAGTTATGTGACAGTACAAAACTAGTAATGTTATGAACTGCTCCAGCAGAAGTATGATTATTTGTTAAAGAGGTATGCTGGGGAGCAATTGCTGCTTGCTAGCCCCAGTCTAGCACTGCTTCCCACAGCACTGTCATGGACTCCTGTTAGGGGCAGGGTAAGCAGATAAACTTCTGCTCTAACACACTCTTCCTTACCTTCTGATGTTAATGGGATATCTTTCCACCACCTGGGATGACCAAAACCAGCAGGCATTGCCATCCACCAGGCAGCCACCACTGGTTTGTAAACATTTCCTCCTTTGCACCATCTCTTACCAGGTAAAAGATAATTCATTGTAACCCTGGTTTTGTCGTAGCAAGTGATTTCCTTTAAAGCTCTGTATGAATGGTGTTTAAAAAAACAACACGAAATTTACGGAATTTTTAAAGTAATGCCACCATTTCAGGCAGCAAAAAACCTTGGCTTAGAAGGCAGTGTCATTTCTGTCTCTTTGCTGTGTAACTGTAACCTCTGTTCAGTTACACCTTGCATCAGGGAGTGAGAGTTTTGTCCCTGGCACCAGCTGAAACACCTGAGAAATGGTGCTATATGTGACCAGAATACTTTTCTCTCTTTGGAACACCTGATCTTTTTCTCTTCAGCTTCTTTTTTCTCTTGCCCTTTGCTGCAGGATGCTTCAAAACAGTTGATATTCCACCTCTTTTTCTGTTGCTTAATCTTCTGCACACTCCTCAATTCCCTTTGCTTTCTGCTCCTCCACTTCTGACAGCTGGACTTCTGCCCTAAATCGTGGGTTCCTGGGTCAGACTCCACATCTCACTGGGGAAAGGGACGTTGGTGGCCATTGTAGCCAGGCACAGGCATCTCTTCTATAGCCAAAGCATGCAGAACTGCTGTAGGGAGTCCAAGTGTGATGTAGAGTGGTATTAGTCTCAATGGCCTCTCTGGAGACACCCCACCACATCTGCTGGAGGTTTTGTCTGGTTCTGCTGTCACCACTTTTTTTTTTTCTTTTTTTCCCCAATCTCCCAGGCCCTTCAGCTGGTAGAAGTTCACATCAGGTGAGACAAGAAAGTTAATTTTGTGGAGAGATTTGGTGTGGCAGCTTGCCCTGGAGTCACTAGTGGACTCACATGGGAGAGAGACACTAAGAGCACTTGAACCCCAAGGAAAGCATCATGTAGAGCTTGTGTCTCCTTAGATATCAGTTAATCCAGCCATAATGCTGAAAAGGACAGGGAAACAGGCTTTACTTTTTTTTTTTCCCCCCCTTTTTTCTTTTTTAAGGCTTTTGGAACAGTCTGCTGAACCTTTGTAAACAAAAGATGTGCTGAAAGCAGCTGCAGAAAGAGCTGGAAGGTTTGACATCCCATCCTATTTCTAGGGTAAGTACTTAGGGGACACTCAGTGCAGTTTAGGCATGCTCGTCCAACACCAGTCAGGTAGAGAACTACCAGTCCTGATTTCATGGAGATTTATACTGACCTATAAGCAAAATTAATTTCAGTGGCCTGTACTTAAACCTCTTCTCAGACCATGTACCTGGCTAGCTGATGATAACAACAGCATCTGAAATAGTATATTGTTTAGCTACTCGAGTGAATAGCCAAAACATGACTAATTAAACCCACAGGATCTCTGTGAGAGCATATCGCTGAGGACACAATCAACCTATACAGAGTGGTACTCCTCTCCTTGCATTAGCAGCTGGGCCTGCTGCCTGAGAAGGTGTCAGAAGAGGTTTGATGGGACAACAAGGTGAGGAGTCAGGACATTTTCTGCTGATTGCTGATTGCACTCTGCCTCTTGGGTCCTCCATGTCAGGATTGCTCAAGGCAGGCAATGCATCTTCCATGGAAAAGAGCTGTGTCACAGTATAAAGTGGGCCAGGCTAGCACACTGCATATATTTAAGCGATCATAGGAAGACATTGTCAGCTGTTACCCAGGAGGGATGAATGTTTTAATGAGCTGGAGAGAGAAGGCCCAAGGCGAAGGACAAGACCATACTGCTGGGGCTGCTGGCATGCATGGCTCCAGGATCTCTGCAACCCACGAAAGCCCCCACACACACACTCTTTTTGGGACGGGATCACAAAGATAGCGGTGCTGAGAGCTCTCATGCAGCTGGATGCCCTGTCCACTGCCAGGCTGCCCTGGCAAGGGTCCCTCTGCCCTGTGCTGGACCCGGACACATCCTGCCTGCCTGGGCAGCCAGCAGTGGGAGTGACTGGGCTATTTTAAGTCACTTATGTCAGTCCTGTCATCCCCTTCTCTCCCCCTTTCTCCAAAGCACTGATCACTGTGGCAGCATGGATTTGCCGGACTAAAGGAGCCAATGGTTAAACTGATATGATACGGCAGCTCATATGTAATTCCATTACTCTGTCAATCAGGACACATTATTCTCTATTTATCACACTTCTGTCATCACAAGTGTGTTTTCCTGTGCTTTGAGGACATCAGAGCATGCCTTTCTGCCAGGGAATCCTGCACAGAGGGCAGGATTTAAGTTTGGAGCTTCTGCAGGGGCAGACGAAGCTCCTGGCTGCTGGTTGTAGGCACATCTGCATCTTCATACACAGCAGCAACGAATGAAAAAGGGCTAGTAAAGGAAGATCTGAGGTGTTTTCTATGAGCAGTAAATCTGCTGGGAAATAAAGAATTTGCTAGTGGTATGTATGGGAGTTGTTGCCTAAGTGGGGAATCCAGTTTGCATCTTACAAATGCAAATTTGCCCTCAATGGATCCCGTGGGCAGGGCAGCCTGCACCAGCCAGCCAAATGTGTGCTGGGGTTCTCTCTGCTAAACTGTTTGGATTTTTTTCTTTTTTCTTTTTTTCTGCTTTGAAAATAACAACCTATAGTAGTGTTGCTGCTGGCTGCTACTGTATCTGACAGCTGAGCCCAGCAAGCAAATACACGGCTTGTTAGAGGGATCTGCCTCCAAGGACTTCAGAAAGGAGCACAGTACGTGGATGTGTGCGTGTCAGTCAGCGGGGCTAGGGCATGTAGGAGAGAAAAGCCAAGCAGCTAACAAAGCATTGTAGACATGGCAGCCACTCATACAGCATTTGTCCTGCTCTGATCTGAAAATGCCTTGCAGAGGATGGGAAGCATAATTAGCACAGTGTGCCATAGAATAGATGTTAAAGCAATCTGCCTAGCAGACAGATACTACAGTACTGAATACTATAGACATTAAACCAGTGACCCAGAATCTAGCCAGATAAAATCTTAATCTCCTTTAAATAGATTTGCAGACATCCTTTCATTGCAAACATTTGATCCAAGCAGACATTTTATGATGTTGTATTGTATTTATAGACCATGAAAGTTTGAGATGTTTGTGCTAAAATAATGCTATTTTCTCCTGTTAATTTGTCAGCACAGTGCTGTCTGTGCATAGCATGCTTTTAAGATGGAAAGAAAATGTACACCAGCTCTGGATCCACAGACAGGTAAGTAACGAATGAATCTGTGAAAGCAAAGGCAGCCCACCAGATACAGCAGTGAACAGGCAACCTGGGCTTGGAACAAGAATGAGCCCGAAGGTGAAGAGTGTTTTTATCCAGATAACCCTGAGGTTGGAACCTGGCAACCATTTGTGGTAAATGCATTATTTGACCAAAACAAAATCCTCAAATCAGCAAACTTGAAAATATCAGTTTGCATTAAATAGTTTGGATCAAAATAAAGAAGAGGCTGAGATGCAAACTGTCTTATTTTATCACTTATGGAAGGAGCTGCTTCAATTCTGAAGCTAGTTTCAAGGGTGAATTTGCAACACTGACAAAGCAAAGGTGTTCTCAGACCCAGCACGGGTAGAGAGGATTCTGGTTCAAACCTGTTTTCTGTCAGAAGGTAGACAGAATCTGAATTCGAGCTTCCTAACATGCATTTTTCAGGAAAGTGCTGTAGCAACTGAACTATACAGAGGTCTAAGAAAAAGGCCTTTTCATCATCTCCTGGTAAAAATATTTTATTCGTGCATGTGGGTAAGCACTAATTGGAGCAAAGAATAGTGCCCAGCTGTTCCCACTGCTTGAGCCATCAGGCTACTTAATTGCTCAAGCTTTTCTTTTTTTCTGATCTGTATCTAACAGTTCTGCAGAGTGTAACAGTTCATGAATGAGAAACACTCCCCTGTGCCCGTTCTCAGAGCTCAGAGAGCTTGGATGAGATACCAGAGACTTGTGTCCAATACTACAGGCTGGGAATTCAGTTCAAATACTCTTTCTACCTAATTCATTGTAGAAAATACCCAAGGATTCCAATGGGCAATCACTCTCTCTGTATAGAACTTCTTCCTAAAATCCAGCCTAAACCTGCCCTGGCACAGCCTGAGACTGTGTCCTCTTGTTCTGGTACTGGCTGCCTGGGAGAAGAGACCAACCTCTGCCTGGCTACAACCTCCTTCAGGTAGTTGTAGAGAGCGATAAGGTCACCCCTGAGTCTCCCCTTCTCCAGGCTAAGCAACCCATGCCTGCCATGTTCCTATGTTCCATGCCTGCAGAGCAAGAGAACTGGTTTATACTGCCTGTCTGGTACTAAAGTGGTACTCTGGTGGAGCATGGCTCTCTGTCTGCCTGCTATCCTCTTACATCTGTTGCTCACAGCAAACAAAATGGAACAAGAAATGCATCCAAGTGAGTCAGAAATTTTCTTCACAAGGGAATAATACCCAACAGAGGTAAACAATCTTGAGTTTAATTTTTGTCTTAGAATTCCTTCATATTTGGTTCCTTATCTATAAGAATATTTTGAAAATAGTCTAAGAGAACCTCTACTCTTTGCTATGTGAGCAGAAGTTAGAACATCAAACTAGAGAGGGTCTAGTTTCAGCTGCTGACTTTGTTCTGCTGATAGGACAACCAGCACTATAACCCCATTCACAGTCTTTGAAAGATTCTTTGTTCTAATTAATTTGTACCAGAAGACAGATGCAAACCCTCACTCTTCTAATGAATAGAATTCTTCTGATTTTCCTCCTCAATTTATTCATGGATAATTTATATACACTTGTTCTTGTGCCAGTATTGTTCTGCTCCCAGCTCTTCTCCCTTCTGTTTACTTTCTTATGGAAAGCAATCATATCACTGTCAGGCCTAATTTAGCAAAGCAAACAAGCAAAGTCCTTCTAGTTCTTTCTGTAGTATGGACTTTCACTTCCCTGCTCATGATAGTAACCCATTTCTACACATACTTCTGCTTGAATTTGTGGGTCCTCAGCACTGGCTTCCACAATATTGCAGATATTCCAGATAAGCCACTATCAGCAGCAGCTTACAGTCTGGTGTTGATATTTTCCTAACTGTATTGGCAATACCTTACTTGGAGACTTGTAGGATGAAATTTGCTCTTTTAACCTCTTCATTATGCATGCTTCCCCTGCTGTTGCTCCCAAGTGATTAAACTCTGTGTCAGGACAAAAAAAAAAAATCTTGTTACTAATCTCCAGTGCTTTGTGCAAGTGAATTTTGGCCCCTTTTCTTATTATTATTCTGAGAGGTGTCTATATCCCTCTGTGTAATATCTGGGTCTGCTGTTATATTTGCAATGCCATTAGTTTTGGGTCACAGCAAATCTCATCAGTACTTTGTTTTGTACCAACTAATTCTGAACCAATATAATACACGAAGATATTAAATCGCATTAGTCCACTTCCACAGAAGAACTGTGAAATGGAAAGGAGCTGCTTACGTCTGGTTTTCTACTAATTGCACAATCATGTCTAGTTCCTTGCATTCTCCTTTAAGGGGTCATTAGTCCAGTTAAATTCAGTTTTCTTTCCAAGTGTTTATTTTCCATTTGCTGAGGCTGCAAATTATTAAAGGTTTTGAAGTCCGGATTTAAAGAAAGAAGAAATTTCTACATTTAAGTCCCTGAGCTGTCCAGGCCACTTGGCTTTAAAAACTCATTCCCACACATTTCTCAGGGTTTGCACTTGGAGAGAAAAAACAACAAACAAACGAAAAACCCAACCCAAACAAACAATCAACAAAAAGTAACATGTTTCAATTTATCTCTTTTTAATAAGAAGCTTGTGACTAGTTATTCCACTGTTTTGTTTTTTTTTTTCAGAGGGACTTGCCTGTAATATCTGCACCAGTTATCAAAACTACATATAAAATGTCATCATTTCCTCCTGATTACATTTTTGGTGATGAAAGTTTTTGGCTGTCGTTCTAGGAATAACTATCTCCAAATGATTAGCTCTGCAGTCTGTAGCTGAAGAGATAACACTTCTACAACGATGCTGCACATGGATAATAGCTCTTGCTTTAATAGTGCAGAGATTTCTATTCCTATTCTAACCCAGAGCATAGAGATCTGATGTGGAAGACTAACCTACAAAGCTCCTTCTGCTGTTCTTACTTCAAATGACTTTACCCAAGCAAGTTCATTTTATCCGTGCCTTTGTTTCTCATGTTAGTCTCGTTGATGGCACCACAGACACACATTACTTGCTAGCTTACCATACACTTCTTCCCTTATATATTTTCTGAAAAATGCATTATTGCATGCAAATCACAATTGCTACTTTATTGTTTTACTTTATCTGAGGAAAAAAAGGCATCCTCAATGCCTGGGAGAAATATGAGCAGCGATAATGCTAAATCATCCTATAGGAAATCCTGCATTATGTTGTTATTTACAACTTTACAAGCTGCAGGTCTGTAGAAAAGGCCATTGTGATTTCAGTCATGTTAGTGAAAGCCTCAGGCCCCTAGCAAAAGAGGCTGACTTTGCTGTGTGATTGCCCCTGGCATTCCCTGAATTGGGTTCCTGGAGAAAATAAAAATACTGGCTGAAAAAAAATTCTGACAAGAACAGGATAGGAAGATTTGGGACTGGAAGTGGTTGCTGATGTATTGATTAGCAGAGCACTTAAGCTCAAGAGTCCAACTGGTTTTGAATAAAATACTGATCTCTCTAATGTTAGGCAGGTGCTCTGTTATCTTACTAAACCAGAGTCCTCATGGGAATAAAACAATAAAGATATATAACTCAGGCATATATTTCCTAAATTAAGTATAAGGAGAAGAGTAATAAGAAAAAGTAGTTCTAGATTGGCTACATGTTCCCTAAATTAATCATAACAGCCCACAGCTCTCTTGCAGGCAATGAATTTTGATTTAGACATATTTATTATGACACTTGAGGCCTCAATTAAGAGTGCAGGAGGAAAAGGGGAAAATACAGGCTGAAGATCAAGAATTTGTTGACTTTAGATTTTTGTAAGCCAAGATCAAGCAGAGGCTTTGGACTTGCTGTGTGTGTGACCCAGGCAGAGGTCTAATCTTTCAAAGGGCATTTTGGGGGGAAATTCTGTAGATTGGCCTTTCTTTGAAGTACTTCCAGTTAGCACTCTGGGCAGTTTATCCCTTTTGGAAAAGCCACATTGTATCCCCATGGGGCCTTCTGCAAAGAAGACACAC
Source organism: Picus viridis (assembly GCA_033816785.1). Taxonomy (NCBI): domain Eukaryota; kingdom Metazoa; phylum Chordata; class Aves; order Piciformes; family Picidae; genus Picus; species Picus viridis. The sequence goes on from CM066578.1 coordinate 23,056,507, forward strand.
TTCTGCATTTCACTTCTAGGGTCTTCAATAAGATATTGGGGGGTCAGGGGGTTTGGGGGATGGGTCAGGGAGGGGAGGGAAGAGAGGGGGAGAAAAGGAAAACCCTGAAAGAGGAAAATTCTCATGTTTTTCTGAATTACATTTTTATTGCTGAAATTAGTGAGCCAGGAAAGGTCAAACGGCATCTATCTTCCCTACAGGTTACTAGATAGCTAGAAGCTTGCCTGTAAATAATGGGTCATATCCTGTATTTCCAATGCTGACTGAGTACTGAGTGAAATCTGTGAATGCTTTGCCTGCAAAAGGCCTGTGGGATTTGACCTGCAAGAAACAGCTGCAATCACAAAGAAAGAGTTTGTTTAACTAAATTAACCCACTGCACAGCATGGTGCTTTCCAGCTCCCTTAGAATCAGTCTAGGGGAAAGCAGGTATCTAGCAGTTGTGTCTTTGTGACTGAGCTATCCTTGCAACATCTGGAAAAGAGAATACCAGCTGACTTGGGAGCCTCGTGGTGTCAGGGGTTGTTACTAGCTGCATGGATTTGTTTCTTGTGTTTTACATACTGCAGCAAAATAACTTTCCAAAGAGCAGTGAGGATGCTGGTGTTGGGTTGCAAATCTCTTGACACCCCTGCTTGAGCACATGTTATCTCACTGGGATTACTGAGAAACTTCAAAGATGCACTTCTGTCATCCTAAATCTGACAACTGGGCTGAAAGAAAACATTTGCTCAGAGTGTGGGCTTAATGAGGTCTGATGTTATCTTTGAGATCAAATGCCCAAGCATTTCTAGATGAGCATGTGGACTGTTTTAGTGCCTTCTGCCTTTCCCTAACCTGAGAGGTCAAGACAAATCAGAGAGGGCACAGAGAGCAGGGCCAGAACAAAGTTTGGTGGGCCCCATGGAAGGGCTGATGAACACAATCAATGGGACAAAAGCAGTTACAGAGTTTAGGTTTAGGTGACACCAGAACAGTGGGTTGAGATGCCTTAGGCATCTCAAAAGCCTAGTCCTAAGTCCCACAGGAGGGAATTTTTCCTCTTTTTTTTTGCTGCTCAGTGCCTTACTCACATTAACATCACCTTTCCATTGCCAGCCCACCCCTGGTATTAGTCGGTGGATGTGGTGACATGTCTACCAAGCAGATGAGCTGTTATGTAAAGACACCTTGCTCCAAGTCCTGGGAGCAGAACAAGAAGTGAGAGAAACATGTCACTGTCAATTAGCTAATGTTTGTACAAGGGATAGTTGAGCTCCATGGAGTTTTTTTAACCTCATGACCTCTTTGTAAAACCTGCCTGAGTTCATGAACCATTTTCCGTCTTGTAATTTAAAACCACACATTCATTCTCCTGTGGGGTGGGGTTAATCAAAATATGCTTTGAGTTAAGGAGAGTACAATGCAATGCATTGGAGTAGAACATTAGCCCTCAGTTCAAGCAGGTGGATACTCTTGGCGCTACAGGCTCTGTATGTGTGCTTCCATTCGTGTTTCCCTTCCTTCTTTGCTTCACTTTCACAGCTACTTGGAAATTATTTTTCCACTAGCTTCATTTTTTCACCTGATTCCTTTGCAGGAATTTGCCTTTCTGGCAATCTCCTGAAGGTAATAAGGCTTGCATGGATTACTAAATCTAACTGTGCGACCACATTCAAGTAGGTTTTGGAAACAGCCCAAATGAATTCCCTGGTCTTTTGAAACTGCTTTCTATGTGCACAAATTCTTAAATGTCATCAGTATCTTCTGCCTCTAGCAAAAGAGAGGGATGTAGGGGTTCACTTTGGCCAGATAGCAAGACTACAGGTCACTCTCTCTGATTGCTCCCAGTGCCCAGTGCCTGCATCCTGTGAGTGCTGCTCTGGACCACAGCCCTCTTATCTACTCATGTCTTTATTTCTCCGTTGTGTTAGATTATGAAAAGTACCCACAGGTGGCCCTAAATTAAGTACATTTAAACACAAGACCAAGACTGATCCAAATTATTCCCCCCACCTTAATAATGTCAAGACAGTATTTTAGGACCCACCGGTTTAAAAATGTCATCATCGAAATACCACTCGCCGGCAGGATGAAAGCTCCAGGACTGGCATCTGTCTAGAATTAAAATTCGAATTTCAGAATGCACTACATTTCTTTAAAACATTGGAGGATTTTATTTTTTTCCTGCTGGTATTTATGATGCTTAATATTTTAACTTCAGGAATTCCACTTATGCAAGATATTCAAGTTTCACTGGAAAGCATTCTGAAGTTTCAAATATGATTATAGGTATAATTTGAAATTATAATGTTTAAGTGATGTATTATAAATGTATCAACTTGAATCCATGATGCAAGTCATGCTAGCTAATGCCAAGGAAATGAATGGAGAAATTCAGACTTGGCCCTTCATATTTCCTGAGACAGCAGGGTATAAAAGGAGTCATGTAAAAATAATTATCTGTTTCAGCACTTTGTTTTTTAGAAGATTTAATCTTTACTTATCTAGGCCCACCAGACAAGGTAAATGTCTGTATACAAAACCAGCCTGATGAACTGCTTTGATTTGTTAATGATCTGGCTGATTTATAGATGAATAATGATTTGCCATGAAAATAGTTTGGAGAAAATGCATCATATTAAGAGATATTTTCAGCACTCAGATTTTACTGGCTTGCATCACTGGATTTGGAAGCCCAGTGACATTTTGTTTAGTCCCCAGGTCACAGAGCATTTCTCTGACATCATCAGCCTGCCAAAAAAAGAAAAAAGAAGAAAAAGGCACTTTAGTTTTCAATGTCTAGAGCAGAACTCCTTCTCCTTTTGCAGTAAATATTTCCATAAGATTTATATTGCTTGACTCTTTCTTTCTCTCTTTCTTTCTCTTCCTTCCTTCCTTCCTTCCTTCCTTCCTTCCTTCCTTCCTTCCTTCCTTCCTTCCTTCCTTCCTTCCTTCCTTCCTTCCTTCCTTCCTTCCTTCCTTCCTTCCTTCCTTCCTTCCTTCCTTCCTTCCTTCCTTCCTTCCTTCCTTCCTTCCTTCCTTCCTTCCTTCCTCCCTTCCTTCCTCCCTCCCTTCCTCCCTCCCTTCCTCCCTCCCTTCCTCCTTCCCTTCCTCCCTTCCTTCCTCCCTTCCTTCCTCCCTCCCAAAAAAAAAAAAAAAAGCCAGCTCCAGCCTGCATAGAGTCTAGTTCTCTCTGAGTGCATATTCTTGGCTTCTGCTGTTGCTGTTGATACATTGAAGGGGAATCTTGTCACGATGCCTCATTCACTTTTCTGCATAAAACTCTGCCTTGAAGGCCTCTATGATACCTATGTATTTTTGCTAGGCAAAATGCAATGAAGACATCAGCTCCTCAAAGGTGACCATATAAGTATTCGATGTATGTCGAAGGCACTACTCTGAAGGCAGCTGCTGGATGCTTGTGGAGTGCCTGATTCCTTAGCTGGCCAACTCCTTAGCTGCGTAGAGCAAAACAATAACATTCCACGTATGCCTAGAACGTGTCCAGAGAAGGGCAACAAAGTTGGTGAGGGGTTTGGAACACAAGCCCTATGAAGAGAGGCTGAGGGAGATGAGGTTGCTTAGCCTGGAGAAGAGGAGGCTCAGGGGAGACCTTATTGCTCTCTACAACTACCTGAAGGGAGGTTGTAGACAGGCAGGGGCTGGACTCTTCTCCCAGGCAGCCAGCACCAGAACAAGAGGACACAGTCTCAAGCTCGGGTTGGACTCGATGATCTTCGAGGTCTCTTCCAACCTTAGTGATACTGTGAAGCTGCACCAGGGGAGGTTTAGGCTGGAGGTTAGGAAGAAGTTCTATACAGAGAGAGTGATTGCCCATTGGAATGGGCTGCCCGTGGAGGTGGTGGAGTCACCATCATTGGAGCTGTTTAGGAGAAGACTTGATAGGGTGCTTGGTGCCATGGTTTAGTTGATTAGGTGGTGTTGGTTGATAGGTTGGACGCGATGATCTTGAAGGTCTCTTCCAACCTGGTCTATTCTATTCTATTCTATTCTATTCTATTCTATTCTATTCTATTCTATTCTATCTATCTCATGTTGGCACCTTTTGATTGGAATATGCTGCAGAAGCCACCTCCTGGACAAGCAGGCACCTCTTATTGGGAAAAGATTTTACCTTATATATGTGGTTGGGTCTTACCGGTTAAGGGATTGAAAACAAAGAGTATAAAAGCAGCCACTCTGAGCAATAGATCCTCTCTTCTGTTAGGGCTTGGGTTGGGGCTGTTAGGGACTTCTGCTTCTGTTAGTTAGCTACTACTTCTGCCAGGGGCTTCAGTGTAGGGATGCTGCAAGGGATATGCTCAGGACATCTGTTAGCTGCTTCATCTGTTAAGGGCTTCCAGGACTGCTTCCATAAGTGGGACTCTGAGACTCTGTAATGCAAGGGATTCTACAATGTGGCAACAAAGGACTTCTTGGAGGACTTCTGAGATTCTGCATTTCTGGAATCTCATTGCTATATGGCAATGGGGTTTGTGCCTTCATTCATCACCCAATGGCCCCTGAAATGGGAGGAAGAACAACAGATGTAGTTTTACCACGCTTGAAGTTTGAGATATAAAAAGAATGTGTAGCAGCTTACCAAGTGGCAACACCTACAGTAATTGCAGAGAAAGATTCAAGTTAAATTGCTCTGACTTCCATTTGGAGCAGGCAACGAATGTACAAACAGGCTAGTATATAGAAATTTTTGGAACTCCACAGCTCCATTGTGAGCCTAAGAAACAAGTGAAAACCCTTTTAAATACCCATGCTAGGATGCATACATATTGCTTATGTAGTGTAAAGTATGATTTTCTCTTTTTGTAACTGGCACAAGACTCAAAAGACCTCCATGGTCCTTAACAAACACTCAAAGTGTCTGCATTTTTTTTCTTACATCTGACAATGCTTTTTGAAACAATTAAAAAGTGAATTGAAAAGGAAGTATGAACAAACCTGTCTAATGGCTGTCTGTGCAGCAGGCAAGAGAGCATCCTGCTTTATATTCCAATGAAGTCCCTCCTGACTGGTCTTTTTGGGGAAGGCCTTTTCCTCCACAGGACAAGATCTGCAGGTCTGATTACAAAGTCCCTCTCCTTGCATTTTGTTCCTTGATGAAGAAAGGCTAAAGCAAAACTCTGCCTTCATCTCTGTACTGCACATTTAATATCTCAATTAAAAAACAGATGTGAATTTAAGTATCATGGAAGACGAATTCGGCAGTCTTCCATTTCCTGAGGATACAGCTCCAACATTAGAAGTGCACAAGAGGGACCTTGGCACTGTATCAGCATCCATCCACTGTTATCCACTGGAGTCAATTTGGTTTTCACATCCATTCAGCCTTGGCCTTCCTGCTGAATTTATCAACAAAGGGTGGAAATTACAGCAGCCATTTAAAAAACAAGGGCATCTCGGTAGCAGGGCAAGATCCTACAACCTCTCAGGCCACTGAAAAGCATTCAAAATGCTAGTCATTTTTACTCATGCACTCCATGGGTTTAACTCAGGCCAGTTGTCTAAACAGATAAATAGCAAAGCAGAGGCCAGGTTCTTGCAGTAGGAGCATCCCTTGAGATCCTCTCACCAGTCTGCTGGGTTTCCTTGGTGTTGGGCCATGAAGCTAACTCAGAAGCTGAAGGGTCAACATTAACCCTAAATGACACAGCAACAAAGGTGAAGGACTCCAAAATAATTAAGCAGAGTCAGGCTAAAGGGTTTATAAAGCAAACAGTCAAAGCCTGGGCTGCTTTACCTCCTGCTGAGAAGTTCTCTGATGGTTTGAGTGAAGGGCCATTTACAGCATTTCAATCAGACAGAAAAACAGCTGTACCTGCTAAAAAATAAGGAAAAAACCCAACAATGTGTTGCTGGATGGACTTCCTCTTCATTGAGAGCTAATTACTTCTTCAAAGAAGAAAGTCTGAGCTCAAGGTTTGTAAAAAGCTGGAAATGCAGGCATGGGGGATGAGACCAGGGCTGAACTGGCAGTATACAGAGGGCAGACTGGGTTAGAAGACTATGCGGGGCCACCATTTTCTGTACATTTGCCACATGTAGCATGGATGGTATTTCAGTCCATCTGACCCAGATCTGATGAAGAAAATGGGATCTTCTAATTCCAGTGGCTCATGTAATAGGACATGTTGCTTGAATGACACCACTGTAAGAACAGAGTCAAGCTCATCTGCTCAAATGGAGCTTTTGAGGGAAAACAGTGCTTGCAATACTGTAATTTAGAATCATTTAATATGCAAGAACTTTAAAGAATATGAGTTTGGTTTTTTGTTTGTTTGTTTGTTTGTCTGCTTTCAGGAAATATTTTGATGAAATACATGGCCAGCTCACTGACCCCAGTGCTCATTGCTGCAAAAATTCACTGCTTCTGGCATACTCATTAAGAAAGTAAGTTGGTGTCTTCTCCAACAGGGTAATTAATAACGTGGCACCTGATTTAGGATAGACCCGAATGTAGTTGTGATCAGCCCAACCTATATGACACACATAGGAACTATGAATCTGTGCTTTCAAGATGAATGCCACAGACTTGGGGATGTCATGGAAGGATGCTATCTCTAATCAGAAATGTTAAATTTTGGTCTGACACGAAGCAGGAGAAAAATGCAAATTCTTAAGATCTGCTATGGGAGAGAGGTAATCCGTTTCTCATCCAGGTGCACTGCAAGCCTTGTAGTTACCCAGTCTCCTGTTAGAAGTTGGAGCTGATGCCAGCTGGAACCTAGCATGAAATGACATGCAGTCATTACCATATTTTAAAAATCCCAGTGTTGTAAGTTCGGTCCTGGGGTCACACACTTGCACAAGCCCTGAACAAAGAGCTGATACACATGGCAAACAAACAGGCAGGAATCACGAGTTGCATCTAAATGTCATTGCCACAATGAGATCAAGAAAAGGAACAAAAGATCATCAGTAGGAGACAGGACAAAGTAAAGAAGAAAGACTAGAGATGAAAAGATGTGGGGTTATCTGCCTTGCACTGTCAGATCAAGCTTTAACTCACCCTTCTCCTGTTCCTCCTCCATGCAATGTTGATGCATCTCTTTCACCCTTATTTTGACCCTTATGCAGGATGACTGGGAAATATGGCCCTGCTGCTTTGTTAGCCTTGGTAGCTTCACACACAGAGACCATATCTTCCATCCCCTCCTAATGCTTTAATCTGCCAGAAGGCCACCAGAGCTATTCCAGGTCACTCAAAACCACACTTTGGCCACAACAGAATATTTCCAGTGTATCAAGGAAATTACATTTAAACTAAATACTACTACCGATAGTTAATGGTTTTTTTTATATCTTGTTCATTCTACCTCCACCATTAACTCTTTAAACTCTTTGAAAACCAGCTACCTTTTGGCATGTTGTGTAAAGCACTACATGGTACTAACAGTTAATAACAAAATTAAACACTTAAGGGGCGATATATTATGTCACTATGTTAAAAAAAAGCATGAGAAGTCTGACATGCTGCTTTTTTATCCTCAGAGAAGATAGGGCAAACAGACTGAGATGCTATGGATTATCTGAGAATACAGTGTTCCTCATATGCTGTACAATTAGTGTAATTCAGACCCCCTGTTTCACAAAATTATAGAATTGCTTTGGTTGGAAAAGACCTTTAAGATCACAAAGTCCAACCAATATCTAACTCTACCAAAACTGATTCTAAACCATGTTCCTCAGCACTACATCTATGCTTCTTTCAAACATTTCCAGGGATGAGCATTTGACCATCTCCCTGGAGAACGTGTCCTAGTGTTTGATAACATTTTCAATTAAGAATTTTCTTCTAATATTCAACTTAAACCTCTTCTGGTGCATTTGGAGGCCATTTCCTCTTGTACCATCACTTGTTATTAGGGAGAAGAGACCCACACCCATCTTGCTACAACTTCATTTCAGGTAGTTGTAGAAAGTGAGATTGTATTCCCTCAGCCTCTTTTTCTCTAGACTAAACAACTCCAGTTCCCTCAGATGCTCCTCATACGACCTGTTCTCCAGGTCCTTTACCAGCTTCATTGCCCTTCTCTAGACTTGCTCCAGCACATCAATGTCTTCCTTGCAGTGAGGGCCCCAAAACAGAACACAGTACTTTTGGTGTGGCCTCACAATTGCTGTGTACTGGGGGACAATTGTTTTGATGTTCCTGCTTGTCATACTGTTCCTGTTACAGACCATGATGCTGTTGACCTTGGCCACCTGAGTACACTGATGGCTCATATTCAGCTGGCTGTTGATCAAGACCACCAGGTGTTTCTCTGCTAGGCAGCTTTCCAGTCACTCTTTCCCAAGCCTGTAGTGTTGTAAGTGGTTGTTGTGACTGAAGTGCAGGACCTGGCTTTTGGCCTTGTTAAACCTCATAAAACTGACCTCAGCCCATCGATCCAGCCTATCCAGATCTTTGAGGAGCCTTCCTACACTCAAGCAGATCAACACTCTCTCCAAACTTTGTGTCATCTGCAAACTCATTACGGGTGCACTCAATCCCCTCATTCAGATCATTGATGAAGATATTAGGGAGAATTTCCCCTGTACTGAGCCCTGGGAAACACCACTTGTGATTGGCCATTAACTGGATTTCATTCCAATAACCAAACTGGAAGGTTGTCTGACCATGACATGAGCTTTCATGCTCAAATCAGTTGGAATATAACATGTACTCCTCTCCAAAGAGTTTGTGCATTGTTATCAACATTTTTTATTCTGTAAGGGAAACTCAGAGGAATCCAATGTGTACACCTGCTTAAGAGGGCAAGATGAGGAAAGAGGATGCATTGCTTTTAAAGCATCCTCACTTCCCTGTAGAAATTTCATTGATATTTAATACACGAATGAACATAGTAAACATCAAGTTGATGATGGTTGTTCACCACATGTGTCCTTTACACTTGCAAATTCATGGACCTTTTATAACTATTTATTGTTTATCTGGATGAAGTTAATGTAATCAGTAATTCTGCTAAAGAAAATGCTGTGATCATCAGAAAAGAAGGGAAGGAGACAGAAGGGAGCAGGTGTTCTGGAAATAATAATGCACATTGCACATTTATTATAAGCATTAGACACTTAAAGCCTGAAGTAAAATGCCTCACACCGGCTTCAGAAGTGGCATGAGCCTAATCTGTGTGCATTTGTCATTCAGAAATATTCCAAGTAAACACTGAGTCCACATTGTTTTTTCCTGCTTGACACTGAGAGAAACAGAACATGAAAGCCAAATTCCATCTTCTCCTGAACACCACTGTAAGTAATACTGCAGATTCCATAGGCAACTACTAACAAAACAATCTACTCAGCTCAAATGCATTTCAGCTCAGTGCTCATGCTTGCTTCTCAACTGAGAAAATGATGCCATTAGTGCCAGCAGTGCTGCTTTTTCATACCAGTTGCGTGTGGAGCCTACAGTGATTGTTTGGGGCTTTTTCATCCCAATTGTCAAGACACAGGGAATAAGATCAACAAAACCCTGACAGTTTCTGTTGCAATGAGAGCTGTTTTGCTGTAATACAGAATGTTACCAGTAAGCTATGCAATAGACCTTGAAAGTTTCAGCTTACAAAACTATTTAATCCAACTTTTGCAAGCACATTTATGTACACCACCAAGCAGGATGAGTTTAACTTCATCAGGGCTAGCAAGGAAGTGATGTAGTTGGGCAGAGGCAGGTAGAAATGGATGAATGGGATGTTACATGGCTGTGCTGGCTGAGAAGATGCATGACTGCACCAGCTAATCTTCATACCCAAGCAGGATCAGTTTCATATTTATAGGGTGAAGCCAGAAATGGTTTATTACCCATAAATCTTTCAAGCAAGACATTAAACATTCTGCTCTTGTCTGGATTGTATGGACACTTATCCTCCCTTGGCACTCACCCTAAGTAAAACATTCATGTCTTGAGCTAAAATCTTTTCATTGCTGTATTGCATTGTAAATATTTAGCACTTTCACTCTTCTACCCTGCACTGTGAACTACACAGTATAATAAGAAGTACTTACACATTCTTTGAGATGGAAATTTATCAATACATTTTCATGAAATATAAATTGAAAAGACTTTGAATATAAAGATTCTGTGACCAAGGATGGTCATTTACTACAAATTTCCATATTGCCTAAGACAATGGGACCCTGACCCAGCCTTGGGTTCTCTAGGAGCACCATAATGCAAATGAAAATCATGCACCTATTAGAAAAGGGTTTTTTTATTATTAGCATAAATCCAAGAGATACAATATGACATTATACAATACAATACAATACAATAATAAGAGAGGTTGGAAGAGACCTTCAAGATCATCGCGTCCAACCCATCAAACAACTAGATCATGTCACCAAGCACCCCATCAAGTCTCCTCCTGAACACCTCCAATGAAGGTGACTCCACCACCTCCCCGGGCAGCCCATTCCAATGGGCAATCACTCTCTCTGTATAGAACTTCTTCCTAACATCCAGCCTAAACCTGCCCTGGTGCAGCTTGAGACTGTGTCCTCTTGTTCTGGTGCTGGCTGCCTGGGAGAAGAGACCAACCCCCACCTGTCCACAACCTCCCTTCAGGTAGTTGTAGAGAGCAATAAGGTCACCCCTCAGTCTCCTCTTTTCCAGGCTAAGCAACCCCAGCTCCCTCAGCCTCTCTTCATAGGGCTTGTGTTCCAAACCCCTCACCAACCTTGTTGCCCTTCTCTGGACACGCTCCAGCAAGTCAACATCCTTCCTAAACTGAGGGCCCCAGAACTGGACACAGGACTCAAGGTGTGGCCTAAACAGTGCAGTGTACAGGGGCAGAATGACCTCCCTGCTCCTGCTGGCCGCACTGATCCTGATGCAGGCCAGGATGCCATTGGCCCTCTTGGCTGCCTGGGCACACTGCAGGCTCATGTTCAGCCTCCCATCAACCAGCACCCCCAGGTCCCTCTCTGCCTGGCCTCTCTCCAGCCACTCTGACCCCAAATGACCCCAAATTATGTTGCTGCATAGAAATGTGGAACACCAGACAATTCCGCTCACCTCCAAAATCACTGCTTCACAGAGAACTAAAATCCACTTTGAACCCCCTATAAAGTTTCACCTAAGCCCAGTCATGAAGCTCCCTATATACTGGCTGTGGTTTCAGTGGGCTGCAAAACCCTCTGTTTGCTAGAAAAAAGGCTGTTGTACATTAAGCCACAGATATTTTCATATCTGTTGCATATCATCATATCCATTGCACTTTAAATTTCTGTCATCATTCTTGCTCTTGAATCAGTTTTCATCGTGATGTGATCATCAGTGTTGAGCTACTTTAGCCTATGTCCTTAGATCCATAGTGCTCCATTACCTTCTGTGGAGTAATTTTGGATTTACACAGAACACCACCAGTTCTGCCCTTTTGAGGAACATGCTGAGGAGGGCAATTATTTTCAGCACACTGACCTCATGAAAAGGATTTCTGCACAACCACACAATTCCCCAAACAAAGAAAGCATAAAGGACCATGTGAATAGATGGCTGGAGATGCTCCTTACCTCTCCTCTACTGATAAAATACAATCCTCATTAAGCATTTTAATTTACTATCTTTTTAATCTTTTTTTCCCTCCATTTTTATATGGATCATTAAGTGTAGCTGTGCTGCTGGGATTAGACATCTGTATCCTCTCCCAAGAACCGTCTCACCATGGGGTGAAGGAGAGAAAGCTTTGGCATGGCTCAGCTGAGCTTTACTATCCCTTACAATTTCATTTTTGCTTTACAGGCATGAAACTGGTGGGGGAGGGGACAGTGTGTGTGTGGTTAAACTCTGTTGTGGCAAATAAGGAGGCAAAAGAGGAGATAATAGCAAGGAAGGTTGATATTAAAGCAAACTTAAAGCAAGTGTCAGAAATCCAACAAGATGGCTCAAGACAATCACCCCAAATAAGCCTGCTAATGTAAATTGGTCAGTTTCCCTGCATATTCAGGATGCACTTGTAGCCTCTGCGTGGCTTAGGCAAGATGTCAGAACAGATTTGAACAGGAGAACATCAGCAAAAACTGTGTCAGTTGCTGTGTCAGTATTACCTGGCTGCCACCAATTTGCCATCAACTTTCTTCAGATGTGCCAGGTTTGCCTCACTGCTTCTCAAAGAAAGGCTTCTGGCTGTGTGGCACTGGGCTGTCACTTATTCCATCAGATGTTTTATTGCACTGAGCTAGAGACTGGCAGTGACAGACATTAATGGAGACATTATCAGCATTATTAATGTATGTTCACTTTTCTTCATCCCCTGTCTGCTTGACTCATAGATCTATTCAACTGTTTGCAGTGAAATGTCCCAATGCAAAATCATGCAAGGAAAGAGAAAGCACAGTTGCAGCCTTTCCTAAGTGTAAATCACCTTGTGTGCTACCATGCTGTATTGGCATGCATTACACCCTCTGAATATACATCAGGGAAGGACAATATTCAGTTACTTGCATATATAAATCCACTTTGTGTTGCTGATTCTTCTTTTTAAAGGTGCAGTACTTGGAAATTGCACTGAAGGCCAGTATCATGTTTCCAGGATAACAATGTGCCCAGCCTGGGGTCCTCTCTAAATCCATTCTTATTCTGACTCGCAGTCATCAGTCTTTTTAAGTTTGCTAGTGCATGTTCATCCCAGAAGCACTGCTGTGACACAGCTCAGTGAGTGGCTGGAGCACATTGCACCTCCATAGCACTGCAGAGCTTCCTGACTTAAAAATCTCCTCTCTAGCATCTTTAGAGTAAAAGGATGATGTTTTTATTTGATTTGTTTTGGTTATTACCTGTGGAGCTTTAAGTTCTTGTAATGAATCAGAGCTAAACTATATTTAGGAGTAGCCTGTGCAGGCAGTGTTGCTAATGCTGCCACATGGGTTGTCAGCACAAGTCTTCCAGTATCAGTTCCTGTGGTAGATATAAGCAGCTTTTTCACTCTCATAGTAACAACAGCTTTCAGGAGTGAGGTTTGTTTTCCAGCTGCCTTGAATGAGCATGCATGTTGGAAACGGAACTGATTCCTGGGAATAAAATCTGCCTGGTTTTGGTTTTGTATTAACCTCCTGCAGTAAATGCCAACACACTTCACCTATTTTCACAGAGATGGGGCCTGTGTAGAGGGACTATTCTGAGAAAAAGGAAGGTTTGCCAAAGGAAGAGTCACCATCCTTCTCCTGGATTTTTTCTTGTCTGGGAACAAAGGAACAGAACACTCTGAAATGTATAAACCCAGCCTTCAACTCCTCAAGAAAATGCCTCATCTTGGCAACTTTCCCTTTCTCTCCCATATTCATTTCCTAGTCTCATTATTCGCTGTGTGAAATACTGGTTCTGAGACGGAGTCTTGCAAACAAACATACCCTCTGCTGTAGAGAGTAACAAAGCTCTGCCCAAGTTTCCTGAAATGATTTCCAAATTTAAAAGCTGTTTTGTGCAAGCAGAGTCACAACAGCATATTGGCAGAAGAGTAAGAAGAAGCAGCAGCATCCCTCAGCACAATTTCACTGAAACCCTATGACCTTGAGGAATTTGTTCTTTTTTGTAGTAGGGAGAGCAGATGCTCACATGAATGAGTAGATCTGAGTGTGCTTCTAAGATGGACCTCAGCCATGACCCACTCAGGGCAGGATATTAGTGAGGTGCTGCTCTGCACCTGCCCCTATTTGCTTTGCTTTTCAGGGGACCAAAACCTAGGATGAGGCCCCACAGAAGACTGCAGTGAGTTTCAGGGGGATTTATTCACCCTGGTATGAATGAGTAGGATTCTGGCTAAGATGAATGCTGCAGCTGAATGGCCTCGTTGGCTGAGAACACTGGAAAAACTGTTCCTGGTGAGTTAGGGAAGTAGGAGGAATACAAGCTGAAAACCACTGAGGATTACTGTGCATGAAGTCCAGCCCTTCCCTTCCAAGTATGGAAATTCAGTTTGGTGCTTATCAAGCCCCTTCAATCAGACTTCTCACACAAGGTTGTCAACAGGCAAAGTGACTAAAGGGTTTTTCTGGTGCTGGAGTTGTTTTGTTTTGTTTTGTTTCTCCATTGAACTTTAATTTTACTACGTGGGGTTTTCTTTGTTTTCTTCTGTTTGGTGGTTGTTGTTGTGCTTTTTATAAATAAATTTCAAGGAAGGTTTCAGGTTGAAACATAAATAGCCTGTTAAGATAATAAAAATAGCAAAAAAAGTTATTTACACATTCAAAATCAACAGCACAGTGAACACTATGCAAAAAAAAAAAGCTGCTTCAGGTCTGCATTTTTCACAGATAATAATGGAGTAGATGTCCTCCTCTCTCATGCTTCAAAACCCCTACTCTAATGGGGTTAGGGATTGTTTGCTCTCCATTTTCTGATTTCTGCCTAACCCCCTTTGTTTTGACTGGCAGAAGTGCTGAACACCTAAAGCTGCAATTGTAGTCTATGGGAAATGTGCTTTCACCTCTGTCTCTTTTTGCCTCATATTTCTCATTTGTAGAAAGGGACTAAATTGCTTTTCATTTTAAGAGTTCTTGTGAGAGGCTATTTCTAAATGCCTGTGAAGCAGCTCACTGCTGATTGTGAAGTCCTCAGGAAGGCTCATGAAGAAACTAATGATTCTTCCTGCAGTGGTATGTGGTAAATAAGACATGGGGACACCAAACATCACCAATGCAGAGACGTGTTTCACACCTTCTTCATAAGTGAGCACTATCCATTGTGTCTGGGGGCTGTGGCAGGGTGAGCACAACAGAGGCTGTACAACATTGCAGAGTGGCCTGTGGATGGAATGAACTGAAGCCATGTGGATCATTTAAATCAGGATATTTTCTAATCTGAGTGCATGACTTTGCAGTACTGAAAATGTTTTTTAATAGAAGGGGTTCATGTGCAGCAAATGTGGTGCAGAATAAGTGAAAATCCCTGCCTTAACCAGCTCTATTACAGCATGCTGTATGAAAAGTGACAAGTGGAGTCCCTCAGGGATCAGTACTGGGACCAGACTTGTTTAACATCTTTGTTGGTGACATGGACAGTGGCATTGAGTGCACTCTCAGGAAGTTCACCAACGACACCAAGCTGGCATCCAGAGGGACCTTGACAGGCTGGAGAGGTGGGCCCATAACAACCTCATGAGGTTCAACAAGAACAAGTGCAAGGCCCTGCATATGACCAGTTCTGTATAAAAGGCATTCCCTTTTTTCTTCTTCAAAATACATGTGGTTGGAGAGAGTGACACGCTTTTTCTGATGGATATTTTCACATGCTACAAGGTGAGTTACCAAAGCTGGATGCTGAGAATGGACAGAAAATGGCTGTGAGGATAGGGAGTAATTTCTATCCCTGCTGTGGTGGCTGCCAGGTACAGTTCTGTGCCACACTTAAAGGATAGGAGCTGGAGAAACTCACGGAGAGCCTAATTAATATTGCTACCTTCCTCCAAGTGGTGAGCTATTTTGCTTTGTTTAGCAACAACAAGATATGGAAAAACTTTACATTTCAAAATTGTGTGTTGGTATGCACAGTTACTCCATAATTCATGAAGGCTTTTAAGACATTCAAGAGGTTCCAACAGTGCTGAAGTCATTGGACAAATCCCTAATCACTCTGCCTTTATCCTCTTACACTTGGACCCAATCTGCTCGGTGCTAAAGTACCCGAGATGTGGTAACAGAAGAAAGAGCTCAAGGTCACTGTACCGTGCAGCCTGGTCTTTATCATTCATTGATTGACTTCTGAGATGACGAAACCTCCAAGGGAAGTACAAATCCAGAGATAGATAATGGTTGGACTTGATCTTAAATGTCTTTTCCAACCAAAACAATTCTATGATAAACTGGGAAAACTTGAACAAGTAATTCCAGCTTCCAGATTTCATTTAAAAAAATTTTCAGTAAGTTGGCTGCCTCCATGAACAAAATATGTGATAGGTGCTCAGTGGATCAACCCCATGTACAGCAACTGGGCTCTGGGTGTGCTGAATTGTACTGGCTTAGCGGTGCTGAAGGAATCCAATCTCCATCATATGGCACAAACCTAATGCATCAGTTCCTAGGAGTTATTTTTGGAAGGGAAATGCCTATATATTAAAAAAAAAATGTACTAGATGAAAGCTAATTTAATCAAGTGCATTTATATAATTACTTTCATATGAACAACAATTGCTGAGATGATTTGTAGAGATGGGGAGAAAATTAATACTGTAAGGTGACATAACACCAGTGCTCAGAAATTTGCAGTCAAGGGGGAAATATGCCAGATGTTCTGTAGTACTTTAAGCTAATGGGATGTCACATTAATCACTCTTTGAGGCATCCTTCCATGCTTACATACTGGAAATTGCTATCTTCCTTATAAATTGCACATTACTGATTTCATCACACTGGGTTTCAGGTCAAGGTCATTGCATCAGCATTGTATCTTTGAGCATGTCAATAATCCATGACCAAACTGAGATTCTCACACACTACGTGTTCAGGAGTTTTCCTTGGCAATTTATTGCTGACTTCTGACAGAGCTGCAGCACATACTGTGCATCCTAAACTGGCACAGTTCGAAGATCTGCCACGTACAGAAATTATCTGCTAAGAGCGGTGTGTTTAATTACACCCATTACACATTCAAATTACCCAAAACTGTTATAGCTGATCCCAGGGAAACACTGAAGTGGTCCATGTAGGAGCTCACAATATCTCCATAATTGCTTTTTGTACTGAACCAAATAGATTAACGTGCCATGCCCTCCCAGAAAAGAGAAACAGACTGAGCATGACAACAGTCATCTAAGTCCTACTTACTTCATAGTTTGCTTGTAATATGCTGTCAGTCCTGCCAAAACAAGGGACAGAGACTGAACCAGAGTCAGCAGACAAAGTGTTTGGATCGCCAGTTTGGAGACACCAAATAAACATGCTAACAGCCAACCCTATTATCCCTTGATTTTTGAGAAGCAGTACTCATGCAGCATGTTAATCAGAACTTGTCAGCCTTCAAAACCCACTCACACCTCTGCAACATTGGCTTGAATTAACCAATTGGTTATATTTTCTGAAAGTCCACCTAGGACAATTCCCTGAAACTGCTTTTTCCCCCTGTCTTTCAAGCAGTGGTCAAGCCAAAACTTTCAGGGAAAGTAAAAAGAAGGGCTGAGATTCAAATGCCAAAGGAAACAGGCAGAGTGCCAGAGAAAGGGACTGTAAGTGGGAGGCTCTTAGGACTGGAAAGGGAGGCAGATGAGATCTATCGGTCTGAGAGTAATCCAGGAAAGTCCTGAGGACTGATGAAGAATTAACTCTTCAGAGCAAGCTGGCAAAAACACGGCTGTACATCTAATGCTTTCTTAGCTGTATCTATTGAAGTGATGTCATGGTGTGCACAGTAATTGAATTTTAGTGCATTACTGTCTAAGTACTTTTCTACATTGATCAATTGTTAGAAGTTGGAGAAGCTTAACAATTTTTTTCTGGAAGGGGAAGAAGCTGTCCTAAGGTAATTTTAAAGCTCAAAAATATTTCCTGGGCCTTCCCATTACCACCTGAAGTGCCAGCTATGCATCCTGACAGCAATTAGATCAGACAGACTCAGCAGAAAAAGCAATTGAACAACTAAACCAAAATCCTCACATAGCTATATCCAACGTACAAACTGTATAAAACAGAGTAGCCTGTAGTAGCTAACATAGTGAAGAGGAGAGATGACAGTATGGTCTTGCCAGTTATTTTATGTGAGGGACTTCGAGAGCCTGATTTTTGTCATGAATGAAGGTACAGTCTCCCCCAGAATGATTTTGCTAGTCACAACACTGACCCACTTGTATGAAAACATCATCTGGCAAGGATATTAATGAGCATCCTCTGCCACTTCTGCAGCTTGCCAGAAAGAGTTGTCTGTCAGTTGGGGAGGAAAAAAGGAATTAAGTGTGTGATGGGGAGTGGAACAAAGTAGTACTAGGAGTGCAGGAGTGCAGGAAGATGTTAAAGCAAAGAAGGAAAATCTGGGCAGATATCTGGCCCCTACTGAAGTCATCAGCACAGTGCTTAACTGCTCTTACAAGACTAGAATTTCAGCCCTGATGAAGGAAGTTATTCAGGAGGGGGATGAAAAGCACATCTGTGTAGAAGCAGCAGCTGAACTTTCTGAAGGTTTGCTATAGTTTTAGCTGAGGATCTTTTATCCAGCATATGTTGGTAGAAATAGACTGAACGTGACTGAAGTTTGCAGCTCTGTCTTGGTATGGAGGTCTATAGAATGAACAGCTACAGCCCCTAAAACACAAAGAGGAAGGACGTGTCTCTTAGTGGTACATAAATGTAAACTGTTGGCATGTTCTGAAAGGGGTCTCCTTCCTTCACTAGATTCTGCTGCCTGGGGATACCCAAGAGCAATAATTTTGAAGGACAAATCTCACAAAGAGTGGTGACAGACATGGGGTTGTCTCAGAAGGCTCTTAACTCAAACAGCAAGTGACCGTTTGCCTGCATTAGTACTGATAAAATAGCAATTGGCAGATGAAAAGCAGACTTTTACATCTGCTGCAGGAGCAACATTGATATCAGAGAAGCAAAAGATGGGATTTCTACGTAAGACTTGAATTTGGTGCAAAAGCATGGAAACACTTCAGTCAAATATCATCTACTCTAGGGGCTATAAGACATGTTGTACTTGAAGCATATATATAAGCTCCAGACTTATGTCAGTAGAAGGACAACTGCTGTCAGTGTATCACATGTGCCAGAGGCATGAAACTTCCATGGGTGTACACCCAGCAGTTAAATTCCCAAACTAAACATTAAGAGGATGTAGAAACCAAGTGGGAGATGCTGCCACTCAGATACACAAGAATCACAGGAAAATTGAATCATAGAATGGTAGTGGTTGGAAGGGACCTCTGGAGATCATCTAGTCCAACCCCACTGCTAAAGATTTTTTCTTTCTCCTGACTTTCAAGGGGGTTAACTTGCCTTTCCAAGCCACTTACTCTGTCCTGGTTAGGGCTTCTAAAGTCCATTTCCCCTGCAGGGCCAGCAGGGCCAGGCAGAGAGTCTTCTTCATAGTAAAGTGGCATCATGCTGCTGTCAGGTATCGTAAAGGTGAGACACAAAGGACAGCTTGCATCCATCATATCCCGTCTGAGAGATGTGGACAACAGCCGGGAATTGCCCCTTTTCCCGTAGTGCCTCAAAGCACGATGAGGTTGAGAAAAGGAACATTTTAAAGTAAACAGCTGGGGTATCTTGCAGACAATGCCATCTTTAATTAATCACTGAAGGCAAAACTTCACACCAGTACAAAAAGTAATTCAAACCCAAGCCTGCTACACTTCTCCTGGGTAAGTTAATGATTATTCAGGTCCTGAATTAATTTTTTTAATCAGTTTCAAAAATTTACCTATCATGTATTTCAGCTCCCATGTACAGGAAAAGTAGAGTAGAATCTGGCTGATTTAATTGTAGAAAGGCTAATTTTTCATTGCCCTGACAAGTACAAAGGTCTTTAAATCTGGTCATCAGTTGTACTTCAACGTAATTTAGGTGGCCATGGCTTAAGTGTTAATCCTTCTCAGAGTCTGTGCTTTCTAAATGGCAAATACATCAGGTTCCAGAAATTCCTCTGATTTAGAGAATTACAAAGGAACATATTTGAGAAAGGTAGGAACAACTGCAAAGGATGAATTTACACTAGTAATTTAAGTTAGTAGTCAGCTATCTTTACTCACTATAAAAAGAATTTCACGTAATATAATTGATGTGAAATTAATTATAACTGTTACCTAAAAGCTTTGACTATATCTGCAGACCTCTTTTGAATGAAGAGCTGAATGAAGTTTATAGAAATGAGTAACCCACTATAAAATATCTAGTTTTCCATTTTAAATTCTTAAGCATGTCATGAAATTTATTTCTTCACTCTTCAGGACTTAACTGGTATTTCTGCAGTTAAAATGGTAAAATCCTTTAAAGAGGTAATTTTGAACTCCACTAACCACTGACTGCACACCATATTTGTACAACTAGAGGGTTTATGAATCTACCTTTCAGTGCCTGAATCTTTTCACATGTTGTGTCTCTAAAATTCATCCCAGAGGAAGTGGAGTAAAGTTTGCTGTGATAAAATACATCTATCTCAATATATGCATTCATGAATGTGTGCAGAAACACCTCTCATCAATTACTAGTGAGGACATGCTTACCGGTAGTGTTAAGCATCAGCTTGCTCTGGTTAGCACTTTTCACAAGCACAAACGCTGCTTATAAGAATGTGAAGTTGAATGGTGAGTAGCTTTGCTGAACATCTAATTGATTGATCAACACAGAAGAATAAAGAGCTGAGAAGTAACAGTGAGAGACTGAGCCCAGGAAGAAAAGAATTACAGGATGACTTAGGCTGGGCTATTTGTGTGCCAGAGCTCTGATGCTAGGGAGAGATGGCTGCAATAGGAAAGTGAGTGGCCCAGTTATTGCTTTGCTGTGGGCTGCTGGATGGCTCATTAGAAGCTTGCCTTCCCTTTCACTTTTAGAGGTTTGACTCTATATACCAAACTAAGCTTGGGAAAATATGACAGGCTGCAGCCCAGTACACAGAATCAAATTTTAAAAGAGCTCAGCTGTATTTTCCATGCTTGTGGAGTCCAGCCACCTACAGGTGCAGAAATGTTACTGAAATGGGCCAAGGGGTCATGTCTGGGATATTCCATGACTGACTTACAATGCTGATGTGTCAATCCAATTTTCCTGGAAAAAATTTCCTCTCATCACTAGAGCCTCCAGGATGCCAGGAGAAATCTCTGCACTGAATGCCAAGAGTCAAGCATTTTGCACTTGCTGCCCTTCATGGTCTGCAGTATTAGGGGTTTCAGCTACTTTACTGCTACATCTAGTGTTACAAGAAACTGTAAAGGGTAGTCTGTCCTACCTGTTAGTAAAGGTTTATTACTGCCATTTGCTAAGTGAATAGGAGACACAGACAGATTACATGAGCCACAAAGGACATACCAGAAGGGGCTGTGGCACTACAGGAGCAGAGGCAGCCTGCTCCAACATTTCAGCCTCCATCCTAAGGAGGGAGGCATCAGCACATCAAGTTCAGCTCTAGATCAAGAAAAGAGCATGGAGTAGGGTAGATACATCATCAGGCATGGATAAAACCTCTTTATGAATATGATTTTAAAGAATTGGAAGAAATAAGTATAAGACTAATGAACACGCTGAATACTAAAGAGGAGAAGGGTTGCCCCCTTGGACAAGCCTGTAATTTTCCTTATTACAGCAAAGCAGAGGAAGAAGGGGCTGCATCCTGCACAGCAGCACACATTTACATGCTGATAACAGATTTACAGAAAATGGTGGTAGCCTTGGAAAGGAATTCTTGGAAAGACACTCTCAGAAAAAGCACTTGCATGGCATGGCTTGGGAAAAAGTTGGAAATTCCTTCTTCACTCTGGGAGTAATACATAATTTTCTCCTAAGTGATGTAGGGCATGTACAGATGGGCAATAGGAATGTATTTTTTATACATTTTTTTTCTATTTACAGCTGCATAATAAGGTGAGTGGGAAATTTCTACATTAAGAAAATAGGGGGATATGAACCTGGGACCAAGATAAGCTCAAATACTTTTGCCTGAGAATATCTGGATTTTTTGCTGAGTTGAAAAAAGGACCACACATGGAGTTTTCTGGGAAATGGCAGTTCTCTGAGTACTGGCTGTGCTAGTCTAATTTGATGAGAGACAAGAGAGATCAGGTGTTTCTTATCCCAAACACAGACTGGGGTGTGCTTAAGGCCTAAGGGAGCAGCAATAAAAACATTTTGGAAACAAGATGAATTATACATTCTGTGGGCTAATTTCTGCTCTGTTGCATCATTGTCTCTTGCAATTAAAATCTCAGTGAAAATGGCCCCTTTTAAATAAAAATTAGGATTCCATGACATTCGAGCCATAAGCAAGGTCACAGTAATAGCCACTCCTTTCTCAGCTTCTCTCAAATACAGAGAAATGTTGAGGTGGCAAAAATCTACTGCAGCTGCTGGTGGACATTGTTCCAAGGATTTTTGGCACTTTCCTGGATGCAAAGTTGGCCCTTAGAGGCCCTTTGGGATAGTTTTTTGAGATGTGCTGTGCTAGCTGATTGCTGCCTGAAGCCAACTCTGTGAACCTTATTCTAAACAAAATAGGAACACACAACACTTGAGAGAAAAAAAGCAAAGGAGCTCGACTGAGAAATCCCTGATACACTTCTTGTGGTCTGTGGCTTTTATCTGCTGCCTAGTAAGTTTCACTATAAAAATGTGGAGAAGAATCATCTAACCAGTTCGCCTGGTAAAAAAGGTGTGAAGGACAGTCCTGATCCTGACGTCATGGAGGAGAATTACCTGAAACATCACCTCCCATTTTTCTTCTAAGCAAGGGGATCATGACACAGTTTATTTTTCATCCTTTGTACTCCCCCATTTTCACATCCAAGCTACCACCTGTGAGGCAATCACTCAACAGGACCTTGCATGAAATAGGTCTTCCCAAACATGATCTCTCTTTAGGAAATATCTATAGGCAAGATATATCTTCACAACACCTTATATTGTCACATGAAATCTTCAAATAGCTTTCTAATCCTGGCAACCATTTCCCACTAGTGCAGCTCCAACAGTGGTCAGATTTTTGCTATCAACATGGTTATTGGTCTAATATCTTCCCAGGTGCCTTTCCACTTCTTTTAAGGTCCTAACTCTATAGGGGACCTCACAGACAACTTGCCAGTGGAAATTACTGAATGTCTGTTTCTAAATAGCATTCCCTTGCAAGAGCCTGCAGTGCAGTGCCTGCATATCTAGTTTCCAGCAGCTTAGTTGTTTCTATGCTAAGGTAACATTTTGTTTGCAGCTACCCTCCACCCCTTTGTCAAGGACACATTTGTTTTGTAACGTTAAAAGGTAACTCTTTACTTCAGTGTTTTAAGGTTTTTTTCAGTTGGTGGGTTGGGTCATGGTGTTTTGTTTTGTTTTGTTTTGTTTTTTAATGTAATCATGACCACTAAAGGCACATTTTAAAATTCTCTGTATGTCCCAGTGTCATTGCAAATGATTGCTTTTTAAACTGCAGGTGCTTTTCAGATTGGTGATGCCTGAGCGTGATTCTGACAGAAAGAGAAAATTATACACACACACACACACACATATATATATATATATGCAAACTGCTTTCAAAAAGCAGTGATTGTTTAGAAGAAGAATAGTTTTCAAACAAACAAACAAACAAACAACCCCCCCACACAAAAAAAAAAAAAAAAAAAAAAAAAAGAAAGATAAACAATCCAACATCTGGGAAATACCGTGAGTGGCATTTAATGTACATTGCCTGTGAAACAGGAAGGGGCCAGTATTTTAGAATATCTTTCCACTTACTTATATAGCGATCTATTGGATGAGCAATGCAGTATACTGATAAATGCTGTCTTCACTGTAAAAGCTACCTGGAAGTCTTTGTTCTGACAAAGCGTTCCAGAGGAAAAATGCATTTTCATAAAATGTCATTTGGACGCTTTGCAGGTCAGAGCAAAGGGAAGCAAAGGAAATGGTCAAAAGCTTGGGGTTCTGACTTCTGTTAGAAGAGATTTGTCTGGTGAAACCTTACTATTTTTGACTTCAGTTGGTGCAATCCACATGCAAGATCATTTCAAATGCCAAATCCTAAGCTTCAGATACGTGAGGCAAACCTTTTTTCTTCTGTACAGTGAAGTCTGCAAAGTCTCTGTTTTCCCCTGTCAACCATACATACAAAAATACCCTTTGCTTTTGAAGTAACTGCCTGGAGGATACACTGACCCCAATATGGAAAAAACCCATACATAAGTCTTTCTTTCATTCTCTCCCTCTCTTTTCTTGTCTAACAAAATCTCATCTCCTATTCCCTGCTGAAAGCAGTAGAAAATTTTTCTTGTGTACTTCCCCTGTGGTCACTTGTTGGTGGGCATAAATTAAGTGATAATTGCTGCGATACTACTCCCTTGAGGGAGGTATTAAGCCAAACTTGAAACCCAGGAAAGGTCAAGAAAAGGAAAATGTAGCACCTGTACATTAACTGAAAGTTCATGCTGATGTTCCACATGACATGTCAAGCAACAGCTGCATTGTACAGAAACAAATTCTTGTTCCCAAATGTCCTGGTTTGAGTTAGAACAGAACTAATTCTGTTCAGTGATTATAGTTTTCATTTCAGTCTCTCCAAAGTAACAGCATGGAAGTTAACAGCATGTTTTCTCAGAGAGAGTCTGCTTCTAACAGAGATAATGCTTGATGTTTGCAGTTAGCACCAAGGATTAGTATGCAGACCAAGGTCACTGCTAAACCTTGTGTACTGTATCAGGGGTGAAGAGTAAAAGGCATGGAGGAGTGGACAGTTCAGTGACCCTAAACTGACCAATGAGGTAATCATAGAATCACAGAATCATGGAACATTAGGGGCTGGAAGGGACCTCGAAAGACCACCTTGTCCAACCTCCCTGCTAGGGCAGGATCACCTAGAGTAGGTCACATGGGAAGGTGTCCAGGCAGGTTTTGAATGTCTCCAAAGAAGGAGACTCCACAACCTCCCTGGGCAGCCTGTTCCAGTGTTTTGTCACCGTTACAGTGAAAGTTTTTCCTTATGTTCACATGGAACCTTCTATGCTCCCTTTCTATTAGGTCATATTTAGTATAAACTGAGGCATCATGACAGCCATGCTCTCTTCTCTTCCTCTTTTTAATGGCCAGCCTCCAAGGAGGACTCTATCCATTCTGCCTTCAACTGCAATCCATGAGCTCCTGAATCCAGTTCCAGAATCCAGCTCCTGAACCCAGTTCCCATCCACTGCTGAGTCCAATCTGGGACTTCTGTCACAGCATCAGTGGTGACAGTGACTAGTTGCCATCAGGGGGACATCAGAGGGTTGGGTTCAATATTGGTATTATTATCATTGTTGTTGTTGTTGTCATTGTTGGTTTTGTTTTCTTTGAGGTTTCTTTTGCAATCTGTAAGTCTCTCCCAATTACTGCCTTTCTCTTCCCCTTTGGGAAAGGAGGCAGGTTAATAGAGAGTACCTGTCACTCATTTAGTGGCCAGCCCATACCTAACCCTTGACACCAAGCATTATTCCACAAAGGCTTAGGGTGGAAGTTTTTATTCCAATTACTTTTTACTTTATTGTGCAATGCAGTATTTACTCCTATAACCTCCAGCTGTTTTCCAGTTCTGTAATTCAAAGTAAGTCAATAAATGCTTGTTGGAGAGGAAAATCATCACAACCAAATAAGTGCTCTGCTTCAACATGCATACACAGGCAATCATTTTCAAAAGGAAGGTTGTGAACAATAAAAGCAGATTAAACTCACAAATTAATCAAAATTCTGGCAGTAGGATTCAGGCATTTGAGTTGAAGTTTTTCTTTACACAAGCCTTAAAGCATCCTGACCATCTCAAATTCCTACAGAGACCATAATGTATGAGTCTGTCATGACCTTCCTGGTCCATGCCAAATTAATAAACCTAGTTTTATTGGCTCTGCATCTCAGTGTATCTAAAAAGCCAGATCTCCTGCAGCCTCACTAGATTCCACAGGCAGTCACACACACAGACCTCTGAGCTGAAAACCAGCTTTCACCATCTCTGTCCTCCCCATCTTCCTCACCATAGGAAGATGTTAAAGAAACACTTCTAGTGGCTAAAACACAGTGTTTCATCACTAATAGTTGTGTTCTCAGTGTATTAATTACTGCTGTGAGACAAGCTGCTTAATATCCTCAGGCCTTGATCTGCAGTGTTTGCCACCTTCTACAGGGACTTTTGAGGCTGGTGAAAAATACCCAGACTACTACCTCAGAAGTACTTTATACACATCGTGTGTTGTTTAAAATGGCACTTCAATGTACTGAATAAAGGATATTAAGGACCTACTATATGGACACAATGATGCTTTCATCTCATTCAGGTTCAGTTGCCTACAAGCAAGATGTCATTTACAGTTCTTTCATGATTCAATTTCCTCATGTGCTCAAAAAAAACAATGCAAAAAACCCAAACCAAACAACAACAACAAAAAATGTTATTCAATGCCTAGCTGTATAACTCATCAGAACATTATCCAGGGTGGATGTCTCCCTTTTTTGAGACTTTTTCTTCTCCTTCCAATGCTATAAACCTGTGGTGCTCTAGAAAATTAGAACACAATTATCTAGATAAATAGCACTAGCCTTTTACATTTTTGCCTTTCAAAGAATTACTTTCAGAGGAGAGCATGGGAATTTGCTTTAAACACAAGCTATGATTTAGAACTGAAAAAGAATGTAAAAGGATCACCTCGTCATCTGACAGCTCAAACTGATTCTTTTCTTGCTTGCAAAGGATGCATTGTTTCTCTGCGTGTGTGTTTTAAAGCAGGTAACTAATTCTGGTTTTCAAGGAGAGAGGAATTCTATTATATTTCCATTCCTGGAACTACCACTTGCCATTTTATAACTGGTCTAAGGTGATCTCTGTAAGGCCCTTGTGCCGAAACACTTTGCTCTTCTCCTGACTGTAAAAATCTTTCACTTCTGTGTTGAGCAGAGCTGTACACAAATCTAATCCTTGACACCATTAAAGTGTCTGTAGAACAAAACTTTAACAACCTAAGGGGCATTTCTGTATGTATATTTTATAAGGAGAATTCCATATACATCAGCCCATAAAGCTAACTCCACAAAAACATGCTTTGAAGGAGGACACTAAATCAGGTGAACATAATTTTCTGTGGTGTGTAAAATAAAGCTCTTTTTCAGAAAGAGGCTTGAGCTGCTTAGTTTAGATCCAGGTTGCAACTCAAACAGTTCAAAGTTCAGCTGCACCTGATTTTGCCCTAAGCTGAAATCCCTCCAAATTTCCCAGGAGCTTGAGTCACTCTCTTTCCCCTTTTGCCTTGGTGTGGGTAGTTTAGAATCCCATGGACTGAACACTGCTTGGCACATTCAGCTCACCCTTGTGCTTCATTCATACGTTAACAAATGGCTGAGCAGTACTTATTCCATCTGAAATTTGCAAGTAATGTATGCCTTTTTCACCATGGTCTTCAAAGTGGTCTCCAGCCCTGGCAGGTAGATTGCCCACAATAATTTTTCCCATCATATGTTGTCGTAGTGAAGTCTCACTGCCATTTGCAAACTGGCTGCTGGGGGAATCTTGGTCAGGCTGCTAGTGAAAACAGTGGGATTTCTTCTTTTGTCCAACTCATGGAGATCAGTGGGTCAGGAACTAAAGGGTTCAAATCCCAGCTTTGGTAACTGTATAATTTAAGTGATGAACACACTTTCCATGACAGGAACTTTTGTTGTTCTCCCCAGGGCTCAGAGGTGTTCATATTTCAGTTACTTGGCATGGTAATGTTAGCTGAAATAAAATTATGCCAATCCATGGCTGAGCATCAGGGAAAGCAAAGTTGTCTTCTAAATCCCTTGGTGATTGACAAGGGGGGTGAAAAATTCTCTTTAGCTCATGTGTTTCTCTGTAGAGACCTGGCTACCCTCCAAATCCCTGATGATCTAATTGACGGTGGATTTTCATTCATTGAACTATCCAGTCTTGATGAAGGAATAAGATACCACACTCTCATTGGCAGCCTTAGAAATGCTATACCTAATTCATAGCTTGGCATGCAACTCTCTCAGCTTTTGCTTGGCAGTCACTGTAGTTAGCCATTCCATGCTGCACACAAGGGTAAACACAGCGAAACAGGAGTTGCCATAGTTCTAGTGTAACAAGGTGAAGATGGTGCTACAGCTGTGCCACACAGTAGTGCATATGCTTGTGAAGGACACTTCCCTGCACAGCAATGATTTCCTTCCTCCTTTTGCATCCACACTCCTCTCTATCTCTACCATTTATTTGATGAAGATCTCCCTCCATATGCACTTAGAAGTATTTCCTGTGTATTTTTTTCAATCATTTGTCAGTGATCTCTTTCACTGAGCAAGGCTGTTAAAGAGGTGCAGACTTTCACCTCTGGCACTGACAAGGGTAAAGTCCAGCAAGAAGCTACTCTTGTTCTGTCAGCAGTTTGCAGGGTATCAGCAATGCAATTAACTTAATGCCAGAAATGATAATGTGCCCAACCCTTGACTGTTCCACCTATATTTTGCTCCCAACAAAGTGCCATAGCATTCATTGTTAAGTAGTTCTTTGGACCTTCATTTAATCCTTATCATTAGCTGAGGCTTCACAATATGCACATTTCTTTCTGTCATTGCCTTGGATCTGCAGAATGTCTTTGATCCTGTCCAGGAAGTGTCTTGCTTACTCTTCCTTCCCTCTCTCCCTCCCTCCCCATTTCCTTCCCATCCCACTCCCCCAAGGAACATTTCCACATGTTCTTAGTGCTTTGCAGGATTCAGTAGCTGGAAGAATGCAAGGTGATGTGCATGAAATCATACAGTCATAGGACGCACTGGGTTGGAAGAGACCTTTAAAGGTCATCTAGTCCAATCCTCATGGAGTAAGCAGGGACATCCCCAAGTAGATTGATCAGAGCCCCATCAAGCCTGACCTGGAATGTCTGCAGGGATGGGACTTGCACCACCTCCCTTGGCAATCTGTTTCAGTGTTCCACCATGCTCATAGTAAAGAACTTCCATGACTGCATTTCTTCCCACAAGTTTTCCCTGTGCTAAACTGTTTTTCTGCTGATGTAAAAAGAGCTGTGTGGAAGCACAGAAGAATTCTGAGCACAAAGCTCCTAGAGGAAAGGATATATTTGCATATAATTTTCCAACAGCATTGTGAATATAACTTTTTTCCCCCCTCAGATGACGGGTTAGACAAAAAGATCAAGTAATTCATTTTACTACTCAGATAATTACAGTTAGGTAAACTTCAGGACAAAGCACCATTTCAAGATGGAAAGTAGAAACATTTTGAGAACAGGGAAAAGAACTATTTAGACTTCCTTTTGATAATTCTCTTTTCTCTCACTCCTTCTAAAATGACCATCACAATTTGGTCACACTGAATCTGACTACTTTTTCTGTCCAAAAGTTGAATTTATTATTCTGGTTCTTGGCTTGCAATCATAGAATTTTTTGCCCTAATCCCTTCTGAGAATACAGATTTTTTTACCCCATAGTTCCTTTGTTCATGCCTTTTAATAATACTTTCCTATTTCTAGCATGTGGTTCTCCCCTCCAACAACATATTATTTTTCATGTGTTCAGCAGGAAGACAAGAAACTTTCCTGCTGCACACATGGACTCTGAAAATGACCAGAACATCTGCCTGAGCACTCTACTCCCTAATGGTTCCACCTTGCTACAGACTGAGCAAAGACAGCCATCCTTGCAAACAGGCATACTTTCCAACTGCATCTATTTGCCTAGAAGAAAAAGATTATGAATTATTCTGTGTAATCATACTCCTGTATTACAGCTCCTGTGAGCTTGTATTTTATGTGAATAACAAACCAATCTCAGTCCCACAAATTTTAAAGGAGAACAAAGCTGCATGAAGTATATATAACCTTGGATGAATGGAACCCAAATAACAATCCATCTAGTAAGGCAAACCCACATTTATTCTAGCGAAAAGACCCTATTCAGCTTGACCTGGAGGTTAAAAATATATAATTTATAAGACAGAATAAAAGGCACACTATCCCTAGTGTAGAGAGGAAGAAAAAAAATTTAGAGCAAATCTCAAAGGATAAAGGTGTTACTAAAAAGAAAAAAAAAAGAGTCCTTGCGAACATTTTTTTCACTTGTCACTCTATGATTTTTCATATTTTTTAATCTTTCTTTGGTTTGGTTGCATGTTTTACTGTGCACCATGTATCTCAGTGCTCCTTAACACATTCTATGGCAAAAGTTGTCACAAAAGTTTGAGACAATGCCACCTCTAGCTGTACAGCATTTCTGCTGCATGCACCACATCAGCAGCATGCACGCTTTCAACATCAGGATTCCCTGCCATGCCGGCTCGGTGGTGTATAATCAATGGTGTGTAATTGTGATATTACATACACAGTTGTGGTGGTTTGAGCCTTAACTGGGATTTAAGAGCTCAGGTGGGACAAGGCTGAGAATCCCTCCCCTGCTCCCCTCTCCTCTTTCCCAATAGAGAGGAAAAGAAAGAAAGGAGCAAATCCACCAAGGAATAATTTGGAGTCGGCTTGGAAGTAGAGAAGTAAAGAGTTTTCTTTAAATTATATATATATATATATATATATGTATACACACATATATAACAAAACAACAGGAAGGGTTCACAAGGGTAAGGAACAAGGATGGATGGGGAAAGTATGAATAGAAAACCAGTCCTTTGCAGAAGCGTGGATGTAGCAGGGAGAAGACCAGGCCTGACCACGTGGCAGAAAAGCAGGAAGCCAGCAGCAGTAGCTCTCATCCAGGCAAGGCAGGAGCCAAAAAGAGAGCTAATGGCTGCAGCGTCTTCCTTTTTATAGGCTTGCTGGATAGGGAGGGGGAGCGGAACAGACTAACTCAGTTTCTCAGGGAGAAAACCTCCTCCAGGGAGGGCAATGCTGTCACAAGCCCTCCTCCCCCTGCTTTCAGATAGGCTTAGCCCATCACAACAGTGACACACTGCCACAAGCCAGTTCAGCCACTGAGAGATTAGGAAATGGATCTACCTGAAAACTGCTCTCCAGGTGGCCATGCAAACAGAGAACTGATGTGCAAAATGGAGTGGCCAAACTCTATAAGACAGGGAAACCATTTTTAATTCTCTCTTTAAACCCCACATATTAAGTGGAAGAACAAAATACACAGCCTTTGCAAAGGTCTCTTACACAAATTCACTGTATTTTAGGGGATAATGTAGGAAATAAGGCTCAGATCAGAAAAATAATGCATATTCATGTTGTTTTCTACTCTGGTCTCCTCATTACTCTGAGCTAGTCTTTTAGTATAGGCCAGATAATTTTGAAAATTCATTTTGTTCCTTTCCCTGCCTCACTTCATCTTCTTTTACTCTTAGTCATTTTTCCTTTTCTCTATCAAAAATAGGCAGAGAACAGTGCTTTCTGTTATTGTTTTCATAAGCCGCAACAGACATATCTGGTGATGCTGACCACAGAATGGTAGGGATAGGAAGGGACAACTAGTTCAATCCCCCTGCTAAGGCTAGTTTGCCTAGATCAGGGTGCAAAGGAACAAATCCTGGAGGGTTTTGAAAATCTCCAGAGGAGACTCCACAGACTCTCTGGGCAACCTGTTACAGTGCTCCAGCACCCTCACAGTAAAGAAGCTTTTACATATGCTTAGGTGGAGCTTCCTGTGTTCAAGTATGTGCCTGTTACCCCTTGTCCTATCACTGGGACCACTGAAAAGAGTCAGGCCTCATCCTTTTGTCCCCCATCCCTGATATGAATTTAGAAATAAAAATACAGTAAAATATACTGTGAAAATTCACCACAATATCCCCAAAATGGCAACCAGCATTTTATTCCTGTCAAAACTATTTCCTCTTCTATTTTAATGTGAAACCACTGAACTGATCCTTTCTCTGGTATCGCTTCCCTGGTCCAGGGGAGCTGAATGTAGTTGTAGACCCCTTATAATGAGGTGCCATTGGGTGACAAATGAAGGCACAAACCCCATTGCCACATAGCAACGAGACTGCAGAAATTCAGAGAGCAGAGAATCTGGGAAGTCCTCCCAGAAATCCTTTATTGCTACATTGTGGAATCCCCTGCATTACAGTCTCAGTGTCACACCTACAGCAGAAGTCCTGGGAGCCCTGAATGGACAAAGCAACTAATCAAAGTCCTGAGCAGATCCCTTGCAGCATCCCTACTTGCCAGACAAAGTAGCTAACTAACAGAAGTCCTTAGCAGCCCTAATTGAAGCTGTTCCTACCTAAGTCCCTAACCCCCCATAACTATTGCTCAGAGTGGCTGTTTTTATACTCTCTGTTATCAATCCCTTAACCAGTAAAACCCAACCACACATACAAGCAAAATCTTTTCCCAGTAAGAGGTGCCAGCATGTCGAGGAGGTGGCTTCTGCAGCATGTTCCAATCAAAGGGGGCCAATGTGAGGATGTTGTTCTTGGCACACATGGAATGTTATTGTCTTGCTCTACACAGCTAATTGGCCAGCTGAATTGGTCGGCTAAGGAATCATACACTCTGCATGCGTCCAGCAGCTGCCCTCAGAGCAGTGGCTGCAACACTTTGGCTTTTGCCATTCCCTCTCACCAACTGTTCACCCTCTCTAGTGGTACCACACTTAGTCTTCTTTCTACAGCCTGGAGCCCTCCTCAAATGCCAGGAGATATTGAGCATCCCCAAAGACACGAGCTTTCCAGTTGTTAGCTACAGTGTTAAACAGACATACTTTGTTCTGATCAATAATGCAGCGGTTTGTACATATGAGTGGTGTGTATGCACAGCTTCACACAGCAATTTGGAGTAGAACATGGGCAGAAATTTGTGATTTTGTCCCCACTGGTGGCTGCACAAGAAAGAAAAGATCAACCCCACTAACAGATGTCCTCCTCCTTAGGCTAAAATGCAGGCAGAACAGACACCTCCTTTCAGGAGTCAGAGGAAAACATTTTATCTTGTGATTCCCACGTCTGTAATTGCAATGTCTTGCAACTACCTACATTAGGATCCACTCACAAAGCTCATTTCCAGTTCTGTCTGAAGTGGAGAAAATGTCAATGACTAGGTGAAACTTGCATGTCCTCCAATACTAAAAAAAAAAATAATCAAAAATTTCTGAAAATTTTATCCAGAGAGATTTTCTAAGTTTGTCTTAGAGGCACTTTTTTTACACACAGACACACACACTCTCTTTCTCCATCATGTAGAAATTTTTTCCTTCCTTTAAAATTTTTCCTCCTTAGTGGAGTAAATACAGTTTGTGGATGGAGAAATGTAAGTTTTCCAACTGTCAAGATAACAGCATCGTCTTCATATTATGGTTCCTTGCTTTCTGTCACTGTCGTTTCAAGAGTTTATCATTAAAACAAAGCTATTAAACAGCAGTCAGGAGGATGCTCTTTTCTCCATAACCACTGCTGTTTGCAAAGGAAGGGAGGAGCTGAAGGTTTAACAGCTTACATAGAAGTCCCTGAATAAGATTCAAGCAGAACAAAAAAAAGAAATTCTTAAAAACCAGACCACTCTCACTTCTACACTCTTTTACCTGAAAGTAAGTATCTAGCTTTATTAGTTAAGCAGTGATAAGTTTCCTTGAAAACCCAAGGTCATTCTTCTATGAAGCTTAAGACCTTTTGCAATATTACATCTTCAGTTAGTATGAAATACAATACAATACAATACAATACAATACAATACAATACAATACAATACAATACACCAGGTTGAAAGAGACCTTCAAGATCATCGCGTCCAACCCAAATAGAGAAGCAATCCAAACCCATGACCATTCTTGGCAATCAACAGCCTATGGAAGCACCAAACCCCTGAAATCCAACGTTTCATTGAAAGAACTTTTGCTTCTTCACTCCTTTGGCATTTCTCCATCCGTCAGGCTCTAATCCCTTCATTTTGAAGGTGTCACATGTCAGCAGTAATTCCAATGGCTGTGTGGAGCAGTGGTTCAGTACAGAAAAGGTGTCAGCAAGCTGGAAGTCCAGCAGGAGCATACGCAAGACTTTGTTCTATAACTTAGCAGGGTTTCCCCCAACAACTTTCTAATCAGCATTGAGTAAGATGCATTGATGTCATCTGACAAGCACATGGAATTTGTTTTCTGGAAAATAAAACATACAAAATAACCACAGTCAGGCCTAAGCTCTTCAACTGGAATTTCTCACTTCCCTGGTTCTTTGCCAGGCTTGTTTATTCTATAGAACAATCAAGACTCAGTGGACAACAAGAATAATTTTTTTTAACTGAATTTTACTCTTCTGTGAACTTAAATAACTCAGCAAAAATCAAGGTTCTACAGGATTCTCCACCTTCAAAATGCTGCTGGAGACTTTCTTTCAAGCTTCAATGCTACCACTGCATCAGTTAAGGTAACTGAAGTTGTGCATATGCTGTGCTATAAAGGGAGAGCTGGCACACTGTTTATGTTAAATTGATGTTTGAGCTACAATTAACAGTTCATTGAAAAGAAATGAAACAAATCCAGAGTTGCATATTTTTCATACAACATGGTGCAATATTTGCACAGTACACAAAAGAGACAGACACAAGTCTATACCTGTGTCCCCTCATCTGCTTCAGCCAGCAGATTATGAGAGTTCATGAACTTGATTGAAAGCAGATCTGCCTTTACTCCCCAACCCATTAGAGAGATGCAGATTCAAACTGGCAGAGGACCTACTCTGTACCTGCTCAAACAACCTCTCTAATTCACGTACTCATCAGTGGCTCTAGCCCACAGAGTTGGACTGTGGCTTCTATAAAATAATGTTTTCAGAATGTGTTAAACTTCAGCCTCATGAATGCTTTTTGCAGCAAGAGACTCTCAGACACCTTCTGGTGCAATGCTATCTGGGCACTCTTGCCAAGAGGTCTTGTCTCCTGAAGTGTGCATGACTGGAGCGAACAGCTAAACCTGCTGAAGCCTGACATAAATTGTGTTTAACCAATCCCCTGGAAAATCCCTGAGCTTCTCCTTAGCCATTTCCAGGCAGTTTCTATATACACATGGCAAAAGTAATTTGAATGGAAGTGATGGTCAGGTTAGATAAACACAGTAAGATAAAGTCCTCCACAGGCAGAGAAATTGCTGCTTTTTGGCTTTCCACATCACACTTTACATTATATAGCATTCAAAAAGTAGATGTGAACCAGGCTAACCCGGTGCCTGGATAACATACATTACCCAAGCTGCCTGCAGTTCTCTGGTGTATTAGGCATCCTTCTCTTTTCTTGCACGTCCAGCCTAACAATTCATAGTGGGTCCAGCTGGTGGGTTGACTGGACTGTGCATGGTAGCAACACCCCATCCTCTGTGTGATGCTGATACACACCACCAACTGCATGGCAGCCTGGACAGCCTTGCAAGGGGAAAGAGCAACTGAAGCACCAGGGAGCTGCTGTGCCTCTCAAAGATACAAATGGGCTCTGTGAGTCAGAAGAGGAAAAGCAAGGACTGACAGTCACTGTGCTGTGCAGAGCCCTGCCAAAGAGCTGAGGAAGGAATGGATGGTGCCTGGCACTCCACAAGGACTGGGGACTTGTTGGCAAAGGCAAGAGAGGAGACGGCTCTATTTTGCCCTGGCTAGCCAAGGGAGTATAATTTTCTGTAGGCTCCTTAATTTATCATGGACCCATCACAAAAAAGTGCTGTGTTTTGCAGATCATCATGTGTGCATGGCAGAACACAAGCCACCTCTGTGGAAAATCACTGCAGGACATAAACAGCTGTAGTGGGTTGAGGCAGCCCCCTCCCCACCACAGGCAAAATGACGACTCTGACAAACGGATTGCAGAAGTGATGGAAAAGTTTAAATAGAAAAAAAGTGAATGTGCACAAAAGAACCAAAAACAGTGACAGAAGAAACACCAAAACAGACCCGGATACATCCCATCCCCACCTGAGCCCAAGACCCCCAGGGCTCATTCTTCCACCACCCCCACTGCTAGGCTAGTCTCAGCTGGCCAGGCCTGAGACCGCCCATCCCCCTGGCCTTGGGCCTAGCCAGGCCCAAGGCTGGGAGACGTCTCCCCCAGTTACCGGGTGCTGGCGAGGGAAGAAAGAGAAAGAGGCGGACCCCACACAAGATCTTATAGCGGTGCAGGGGTTGTGGTAGGAGATACACAGTTTCCTGTGTCCACCCACTGGGCTGGACTCCTGGACACAGGAAGTACACCATGCAGCAGGGGCACCCAGCCCAAACCACCACAACAGCAGCAACAACTGCAGGAGGGAACTGAAATGGTCCAGGGCATGGATCCAACCGCTGGCACCTGGGCATCTGCAGTGTTTAACTATTGGTGTGATTACTGGCACAATTTTGGCCTGTGTCCAGGCAATGCCAAGGCATGTTTTGGCGCTGGAGATTTTTGACAATAAGGCTGTGTGGGTGAAGTTCCTTCATTCTGGGAGGACAGCGTACCTATATGATTGCAAGCTGTGCCACTTGCTGTCAGGACTGGGGAAGGAGCCCTGGTCTGGTTTATTTGCTGGCAGAGATAACTGCTGTTGAGGCCAGAACTGGTCTGCTTCTGTCCAAAGTGATATAATTATGGCTGTAACTGTAAGCTATAGCTATGCCACTGAGACAAGCAAGTATAATATATTTAAATGCCTATTTGAACATTTATTAAAATGGTGAAAGAGTAAGTCAGATATATCTGATGCTGCATAGTGTATCTGTACCATGTTTTATGCTAAAAAGACCTGCCAAATGCTAAATTGAGTAGTTTATAAAAACCATGATTCTTTGATTTTATACATTTCACTTACTTCCCTGTCAGGCTCTGGAAGGTTGGCTGCTTCTGATCGAGAGCAAGCAACATTTAATATCACAGCAATCAGCAGTGATCAAAGCTGCTTCAGCTGAAGTTCATTTTTCATATGTGACACTGAGTATTATTTGCAGTGGTGCACACCAGCTGTCTATGATCCTTTCCTTCAAAGGGGTAAGTCCTCAGTGAGACACACAGCACTGAACAAGCTAATCATGTTTGTTGTTTACAGTAACTGCTTGGAGAAGTAGCAGAAATGCTGCTGGGGTGAGAATTCCTTAAAATGTCGAAGTTTTAATTACTCTCACTTTCATCAAAGATCTCATTGAGAAAAACTGCAGGGATGTTCACCCTTTCCTGAGGATCCTACCTGTCAGAAGGCTCACTTTCTCTGCCTCCCAAACCGTAGGTCCCCTTCCCATGACAAGGCACGAGGTTACCTCAACTTCACATGACACACATGATGTGCCTCCTTTCTTCAAGTCACAGGGACACAATGGGAGGAAGCAGACATCCTGAGACAGCATTTTTCTTTTCAGGTTGCAGCCTGTGAGGAGTTCCCTATGAACATCTACAGAGGTTTAATCTCTCTTAAAAAAAGAATCTTGCTGTGATACTTACAAAAAACAACCCACAACGAAGTCAGTGTGAAAGTTCAGTAAGTTGAGACAACTGCTCATCAAGTTGCTGTGACTCCACCAAGCACATTATCCTTCCAATGCCTTCCTCAGGGCATGCACCTCAGTACCCGAAATTGAGTTTTCAGAGGATTTGTGGTAGTTTTAGTCTATGCCTTTAAATTTTTTTGCAGATCTTGAACAGAAAGTAGTAAAATGTAAATAAACCACTATTGGGTGTAAAAAGGAAAATAATGATAATTCTATTCAATCCCATTGGAGAGCAGGGAAGTCATTGTGCCCCTGTACTCAGCACTGGTTAGGCCACACTTTGAGTACTGTGTCCAGTTCTGGGCCCCTCAGTTTAAGAAGGATATTGAGACACTTGAACGTGTCCAGAGAAAGGCAACGAGGCTGGTGAGAGGCCTTGAGCACAAGCCCTACAAGGAGAGGCTGAGGGAGCTGGGGTTCTTTAGCCTGGAGAAGAGGAGGTTTAGTGCTCTCTACAACTACCTGAAGGGTGATTGTAGCCAGCAGGGGGTTGGCCTCTTCTCCCAGGCAACCAGCACCAGAACAAGAGGACACAGTCTCAAGCTGCACCAGGGGAAGTTTAGGCTCGAGGTGAGGAGAAAGTTCTTCACTGAGAGAGTTGTTAGCTATTGGAATGGGCTGCCCAGAGAGGCAGTGGAGTCACCATCCCTGGAGGCCTCCTCAAGCCTTAGCATGAATATCTCCAGGGAAGGGGTCTCAACCACCTCCCTGGGCAACCTGTTCCAGTGTTCCACAACCCTCATAGTAAAGAACTTCTTCCTGATATCCAATCTGAATCTGCCCTTCCCTAGTTTGAAGCCATTGCCCCTTGTCCTGTCACTGAAGGCCTTTGTAAACCATCTCTCCCCATCCTTCCTGTAGGCCTCCTTCAGGTACTGGAAGGTCTCCCCGAGCCTCTCTTCTCCAGGCTCAACAACCCCAGCTCCCTCAGCCTATCCTTGCAGCAGAGGTGCTCCAGCTCCCTGATCATTTTACTGGCCCTCTTCTGAACCAGCATCATCAGGTCCATGTCCTTCCTATATTGAGAGCTCCAGACATGTACACAGTACTCTAGGTGAGGTCTCACCAGAGCAAAGCGGCAGAATCGCCTCCCTGGATCTGCGGGCAACGCGTCTTTTGATGCAGCTCAGGATGTGATTTGCCTTCTGGGCCGCAAGCACACACTGTCTGCTCATGTCCAGCTTCTCATCCATCAGCACCCCCAAGTCCTTTTCCACAGGGCTGCTTTCTAACACCTCATCCCCCAGTCTGTATTGATAGTGAGGATTGTTCCAGCCCAGGTGCAGAACCCTGCACTTGCTCTTATTGAGCTTCATGAGGTTCACCTGGGCTCACCTCCCCAGCTTGTCCAGGTCCCTCTGGATGACATCTGTCTCTCTGGTATATTGGCAACACCACTCAGCTTGGTGTCATCTGAAAACTTGCTGATGGTGCACTCGATCTAATTGTCTGTATCACTGATAAAAATATTAAACAGTACAGGTCCCAGTGCGGACCCCTGAGGGACACTGCTTGTCACTGTTCTCCCTATGGACTTCAAGCCATTGAGCACTACCCTCTGGATGTGACCATCCAGCCAATTCCTTATCCACTGAACAGTCCACCCATCAATCTGTATCTCTCCAACTTGGCAAGCAGGATGTTGTGGGGAACTGTGTCAAAGGCCTTGCAGAAACCCAGACAGATCACATCCATTAGGTGGTCCTTCATCTATAAAATTTTACAATATAAGTTACAATATTTTATGAGTGTTATCTTATTTCATAAACCACATATCAAATCTAATAGCAACTGCAGATGCACCTTATTGTACTTGTACCTGGTGCATCATTGCTCACCATTTGTGATCATCTGCTTAACACCACATGTGGTAACCATAGCTTATCTTGCTTTTCTTCTAAAGTGTTTTTGTCCTTCTAAACAGTTGTGGTTTGGGGTTTTTTTTGGGGGGTGGGGTGTTCAGCTGTCACTGATCACCATGTTCTCATTCTTCCTTTCACAGGCAGGTAAGAAAACATTTTTTTTCATTCTCTGTAGCCCTATGGGTGAAGACCAATGGCCTCCTTTTAGACCTGCAGTGCTATTGCATTCTCCCTGTGAGCCAGCTGCTTCTCAGCTTCACCTGGGATATTTAGTAGCATGCAGAGAGCACTTTTATCCTCTAGCTGTGCACTGGACAATTCCCCCTGCATTATTTCAGTGAGTCTCTTTAACAAAACTGCATTAAAGCTATTGTGGTAATTTTCATTCAGAGATTCAGGAAATGCTTTTGCTTACTTTCAGTGGAGACTTTGGCTTAATGTAAGACAGTGAAATCCTTCAGGTCTTCATTTCATTAGTCCTGCTAGTGAAAGCTGAGTATTAAAAGCCCAAACAAGTAACAGTTTAATACATTACACAACAGGCAAGTGGGCATTGCCAAGATATAGAAGTGAGAACACATGCAACTTTATTATTAAGACTTTTTTTCTCTTCTTTACAACTGAATTCTGAAGATTGTTCCATAAAAAGAAGAGAGCTATCCAATTGGTTCCTTTGCTCTAAAATAATAATACAATAATACAATACAATACACCAGGTTGAAAGAGACCTTCAAGATCATCGCGTCCAACCCATCAATCAATCCAACCTACCTAAACAACTAAACCATGCAACCAAGCACCCCATCAAGTCTCTTCTTGAACACCTCCAATGAAGGTGACTCCACCACCTCCACGGGCAGCTGATTCCGATGGGCAATCACTCTCTCTGTATAGAACTTCTTCCTAACATCCAGCCTAAACCTCCCCTGGCGCAGCCTGAGACTGTAAATGTAAATGCTGAATGGCAGATCCTTAAAATCTGGAGATAAGATTGTTAAAAGAATTAATAGCTGTTGTATCCTTTTATTTCTTCCAGGCTTAAAAGGAAAAAAATCACTTATTGTAGTATGTTCTCACACAGCTGAAGCAGTAAAAAACCCAACAAAACCAAAACCAATAAAAAGCAAAAACACCCCCAGCAAACCCCATACCAACAAGATTTTGTCTTCACTAGAAAA
This sequence comes from Picus viridis, assembly GCA_033816785.1. Taxonomy (NCBI): domain Eukaryota; kingdom Metazoa; phylum Chordata; class Aves; order Piciformes; family Picidae; genus Picus; species Picus viridis. The sequence continues at coordinate 23,096,580 of CM066578.1, forward strand.
ATCATTTGTGTTAGCATCTATGTAATTTTAAATCCCTGTAAGGCCTAGACACCTGTAGATTTTGTGGCTAGGTATGTAAATAAAGGAAGCATTGTGTCACAAACTAGTGGGACACACTTGACATCTAATTGTCCTTAGGAAAGTAGAGCGAGCTGATCGGCCTTAAAATTAACTCTTTCTTGGCAGTGAAAACCAAACCCTATTAGGATAAAGTGGAAAATGGGATAACAAATTCTCAGCTTTGCCTTGGAAGCCCCTCTGAATTTACCTTTGCAGGCACAAGCTAGTTAGCATAGGTGGCAAAGATTTTTTTTCCTTTCTCCCTTGAGCCACTTCAGAACTGCACTTTCTCCTTGGCATGGTCCAGTGCAAGGGTCTTGCTCTTGCGTAGTTCCCTGTACCTCAAAAAAGAAGCATCCCCACCTTTCTTGTCCGCAGGCAGAGAGCTGTGCTAGAGGAATATCTTCCTCACAGCAGCACACAAATATTAAACCAAACCCAAGGTATGTATTTTCCAAACAATGGTGGATAATGTCTCAAGGAAACGTAAATGGTATAGATTTAATTGCTATCATGTCAAACAGCTTCAATTTAAATATGTAAATATCTGTCTTTGATCTGGAGAAATTAAGCATGGGTAGTGGTTTGATGTTATGCTTCAGATAATAATTTCATTTCCTCCCAGTGTTTTCCCACATCAGGCACACATTAATCCTGTTCATTGTTAAACTACATGTGGTACACTGGTGAGCAAGCCAGTGAGAGGCCAGGAGAAATTTCTATTTTTATCTTCTTAAATTGAGACTGACATACTGGCATAAATAAGCACAAATATTTCCAGAAGGTTGCATTTTCAGACTCTTTTCCCCTAACACAAAGAGCAGCAAGTTATTATTCTGCCAATGAGAAAACAAGAACACCCACAACCATTTGGTTGAAACATCTTCCTGCCACGCTCAAAATGATAGTTGAGCTTAGAAACGTACACACAGACCCCAAAGTACCAGCTCATGCTTCCAAGTGGCTCTGGCAGCCCAGATGCTGCCTCAGCAACACAGCATGGCCACCTCCCCCAGCCTCCCCCTCTTCTGGTCCCCCCTTATTCCTCCTCCCCCTGGCATGTGCACACATGGGTAGGCAGCCAACTCAGAACCTAGGTGTCAGGAAACAATTCATTTGTCTATAACCACAGAACCAGGCTGATATGAAGCACTCTCGCATTTGAAACAGTCAGGGAGCATGAAACAGAGCTGCGTGGGTAGCAGAGGAAAAACCCTGGAACTGGGAATGAAAAGAATAGGCTTTAAACCCATGGCAGAATGATATGGGCAAATAAATAAATAAATCTATCTCAGGAAACAGACAGCTCAGCCTGCAATCTCCCCTCCTAAAGATAAGTCAGAAGGGCAGTGTGTATCTCCCTCCTGAAGCTTTGTTAATTTGCTAGAAGATTTAGAGGGAGGGAATGTTAGAAAATTCTTCTGTGCTTCCACTTTGCCAGAAAGTTCCCTAGAAGCAGAATACTTTGCATCACATCCTCAGCTTTATAGCATATTTTAGAAAAATGCAATGTGACAAATGCAACCTAATACATGCACAATGAAAGCAGGCATAGTACAAGTGTTTTATAGATGCAAACTAATATGTCCATTGGTGTTCTGCTGTGCCAAAAAGCTTAATGTTGTGTGATAAAGGAGGAAAATCAATCCCAGAAAAGTGAAACTATTATAGATTATGATCAGCAAGTGCCCATCCAGTCTATCCTGATGCAAATTTTCTTTTTCACAAAGGACCAGGTAACAGGAAATTCTTGTCTAGAAAATAAAGAGTAGAGGGAGCAACTGGCTTGTGCTTGACAGGAATTTCTCCAGCAGCACAGAAAGACTCATTAGAATTTTTCCCATGACACACCACAAAAGATGGCTGGAGAAAACAAAGTGAGGTGCTGGAGCTCTGTATATTTCTTTGTCCTTGAGAAGCCTGGCCTTGCTGAATCTCACGGGCTAATGCATGCATAATCTGGGGCAGCTGATGAAGTTTATTGTGTTCCCGACTAAATCGAAATGAGGGAGGGAGGGAGAGGGAAAAGAAACAAAGTTGGCTCTAATCAAAACTCTGCAATTTCCTTTAATATTTACATAATGTGCTATCATGATTGCCCCTTATTGGAGACTTAAGATGTGCAGAAGAAAATGACGTGCTGGAAGTCCCCAGCTGAGGAAAGAAAAAGCAAGACGGCCCCTTCCCCTTCCCCCATCACTCCAAGCCAAATCAAAAGCCACAGAAGAGGAACTGCGTCAGGGCTCTTTATAAAGCTGAGAGCTCTGCTGTGGGCTCGGCACGTCCCTCTGCATTCTGGCAGGCTGTGAGTAGCTGACTGCACTGGCAGAGACTACAGCATCCAGGTCTCACTCACCTGGACAGGTGTGTGCTGTTTCTCTGGCACAGGGCTCAACATTCAGCAGAGGCCAGGGAGAGCTGCTAAACACAATGAGGGTATCTGGTGCTAATTCCCAGATTTAACTGAGAAGTGTCCAGTGGGGAAGGGGCCACAAGCACTACAGCAGAAGGAAGAAATGCTACCTCAGAGTAGGGTAACTGTTCCTTAAGATCCATTTCACCAATGACCGTCATAAGGAGGTTTTTAGATAGGAGGTGAACATGTAATTCTACTGAAAATTAATTGAACTGTCATAGTGTTTTAAATTTAAAAAGTGTGAGATCTGAATCAAAAATGAAGATCTGCAGCCTGAGGTTTATCTCCAGTCTGAGATTTATCTCCAGCTTGGGTCTGAGTACTGTGGATTAGAGCCACCTATATAGTGTTCTGAGGTGCAGCTACAGGTCTCCTGATACTTGAATGCTTATAACCACTTGTGCATGAAGCATAGCTAGCTCCCAAAGAGATGTTTTAAATATCTGTATGAATTATGTTTTCATTTGGGATTGTAATTCATAATTACATGCAAAGGCAGGCACGACTCTGCTCTCAGTGCTGCTGTTACCACTTGGGACAAAAAATATTCATTGCAGTTTCCCCCATGGAAAACTCTTCTGACTTCTCATTGACTTTTCTCATAGAAAATGATAAATAAGTACAGTTTATGTTCTTTTTGTGAAAAGAAATATATCAAAGTTTCTGGTGATAAAGAGGTTTTAATCATCTAGGAGCAATAATAAGTTTCCATGATATTGATGTCCCTCCACTTTGTAGCAGATCTCATTGTCATCGAAAAATAAGTTTTGTCTCTTCTTGTTTTTCTCAAACATTCAAGGTCTGTATCTAAAAGAGAGTCACAACTAGATCAATGTGTCCCCCATAGATTGTTGAGGTCCAAGCTTCCATAGGTTCCCTAATGAGAAAAATGCTGATATGTTTTTATTACTTAGTCTTCAAAATGTCATCACTGACACATTGCTACTAATTTTTTTCCCGATAGCCATATATAGCCACCATTTCATAGGTACACAAAGTGCCTAAATTCATGTTGAAGGATCTAAGGGTGGAAATCAATATTTGCAAAGAGATATGAGTGAGCAAAGCTCACAAATACTCCTTCTCAGTGGCTGGATGAAGAAGTGGCATATGATGTAGGGGCCCTTATATTTCCAGTTTGTACACTGCCTTTATTAGAAAGTTCTGTTCTCCATTTCTTCTGCAGCAAAAGACTGAGAGAGAGCAGAATGTTTTCCATTTAATCCTTAAGACAGAATGCCAGTTACAGCATCCGACATCTAACTGCATGTTTTGCACTTGTGACCCTGCTAAGGGATGTATTGCAGAGAGTCTATGCAGAGAGTCTATGCAATGCCTTCTGATTGGATAGCTATTTACAGCAATTTTTCCAGAAATGCTATGATCTCAGCAAACAATAGCAATAAAAGAACTGGGACACAGGAAATACTCCTGCTGTTATCAACCATTCTGGGAATAGCAGCTCTCTTAGAGCACGGGGATTAAACTACAGTAATCTAACTTACTTTTCAGCACCAGGTTGCTTCTTCATAAGGACATCAGCATATCGATTTACCAGACTTACACTTTATGCTATTAAGTGTTTTGCTTCAGCTTTCCAGGCACAACAGTACAGATAAACCAAAATTGAGTTTGTCAGAAAATTGAGGCTCAGAGCACAGCTATGTCTCATGAAGTTTGTGCATTTACTTGGAAATATGGTGCTACATCATTCTCACTATATTAACAGCAATAACATACAGAAACTGCACTGTTGTTTCAGGCATCAAACAACCCATTTGCCGCCAGAGAGGGCTTATATATGCACTAACTTCTAATTCAGAGTACAGCAGGGACTACTAGCAGTCTCAGGAGCTACTTACAAGTTTAGTTCCCTGGTCTGACCCATTATTTATACTATTTTCTCTTTACTATAAAAAAGATAATGCTAGAAGTGTACTAGCATCATTAAATATGCAAGACACTAGAAATGTCTCTAGATCCTGTACTATAGCAATTATGACAGTATCCAAAGTAGTACAGTTGCTTGTACCGGCAAGAACTTTCTTCTAACAATCCTAGAACTTGTAGAAATGGATACTGACAGAAAAAGAGAAGTCTTCCTAGAGGTTAACATCACTGAAATTCAAGGGCCAAATATTGCTTTGTCTCCTTTAGATTATTCCGCTTCAAACCAGCAGGCTTTGGTTTCTCTGCATGAGGTCACCTTTTTTGCCTCTGATATGATCTGAGCATAAAGCTAACTTACCAGGGACATGAGCAAGTTCTCAAGAGAGATGCCAAGTGGGTCATAAAGAACTATGGGGAAAGAGTGTTTCTACCCTAATCTACATAACTGATTCTGGAACAGAAAGTTGCAAATGTTGGAGGTTCAGCATGGGCTAGTGCTTTATTCCAGGCCCAGGCATCCATTCAATTCTGCAAATAAAAACAGCATATAATAGGTTAGAAACTTTGCTGTAGATAGGAGCCAAATTGTCGGTGGAAAGGGATATTTTCTCATTCTTTTGGTGGCAAGCAGTCTGTTTCATCCTATCAGTTTGTATTTGGACTACATTTCCAGACACATTGAAGTTACATGCCAAGAAGGTAGTTGAACAGGTGGTCCATTTTAATACTCTCTTCTGTTTAGATGTTACTTCAAAGTGAAGATGAGCATGGAGCACTTGTTGAGAAACTCTTTCTGTAGCTCACCATCTGCCATTGTGCAGTGCATTACAACATTTATTGGCTTTAATTAACTGTTAATGAAAAACTACCACCAACATCTGCCATCACTCCCACTACAGATTGCAATAAATAATGGCCTGTTTTGCTAATAGCCCTCATTCTCCTGCTCTAGATAAATTAGAGCTAGGGACTCCACAAAGAATCAGTAAAAATGAGAGACAAGAAAAGATCTTTAGAACTCTATGATCAATTCAAATTTTACTGTAATTGTGCTTTGCCCAGCATTGAAAACCATCTAAAAAATAATATATATATATATATACACACACACACACACATATATACACACACATATAGAATAGGCCGTTAAAGAGATTCCACTCCTGATTTTCCCTGGTGTCTTTCATTGACTGCAATGGGAGCATGGATGTTCCACTGGCCTATTAGAAGAAATCCATGGGCCTGTTATAAATGTAAAATTTTATAACTGGGTATGCACTCAATTTCAGACTCCAGAATTTTTCCATAAGTTGTCTTTGTGTTAGCCCACTTCTGCTGAAGGTATGGAATCCTCTGCCTCTTTTACTTTAGGGTTTATTTATTATATATTTATAACAGTTTTTCTTCCCTTTAAGCACCTCCAAGAAGGTGCCAGACACTCCAGGGTTCTCCAAAATTGCTACTGGAAATTGGGCTGATCAATATCAGTTTGGCCAGCCTCATCTTCAGACTGAAAACACCCAGCGTTTTGAAAATATGTCTTCAAGCACCTGCTTGTAGCTGTTGTTTACAATCCTGAACTGGAGTGCTTTGTTATTCACACTTAGAAGAGTAATACAGGTGGATCACTGTCAGTGTGATCAAATAATAGTGTTTAGTTTTATGTGGCATAGCAACACAGACACATTCATGGCTCAGCAATTCAGTCAAGTGTAAAGAAAGGTTCCACTCACATTCTCCACAGATCAGTGAGACGAAGCACTGGATAACCACAGGGCTATGCACACGAGTATAAATCCCCGTGGAGATGCAGACACAAAATACACAGAACCACAACAGGGGGACTGTGTTTTATCCAAATTCCATTTAGACCTCCTTAATTGAGATGTTGTCAAGAGAAGTACACTAAGAGTTCATCCAACAAATGACTAGCCTAAGAATATGGAAAGTCAGCTATTCTAGAACAGCTGGCTATTTACAGGCTCTTGTCTTGATTCCTTTACGTATCTGGTATACTTTAATTGTCTACTTTGAGAAATCCACACAATGTAATTCTAAACTATTAGCTAAATTTGAAACTAGGGGAAGAAAAAAAAAAAAAAAAAAAGGAGTTCTCACTTTCATTTTTATGGTTCTTGAGGAGAGGGGTGTACTGAACAGAGCAGTGAGCAATTTTATCAGAGTACGTGAGACTTCAAGACAATGCTGGAATACTGTTGACAAATTTGTTAACTAAGGGGTTTTTTTAATAATACTTGAAATTCAAGTGGCAGAATGAGCCAGAAAAATTTTCAGTTGGCCAGAGAAAATGTATTACAGTGAGAGAATGAAGAAGCTCAGCTTGCTTAAAACAAAGAAGTCAAGATAAAGGACAAACATCAAGACACACCTTGATGAAATACATAGAAATTATTTCCCTGGGATAAGCTAGCAGCTAACAAAGCTCTAGAGTACATGGACAAACATTAAAGTTTCACAGTTCAATATAAATAAGACTTTATTGCTTTATTGTCAGTATTTTGTCTTACCAGCCTGTTCCCTAGCACCTCCAGTAAGAGACACAAACTCATGGAATAAACAATCAAAGGAAATGGCAATTCCTGCATCTCAAGTGACATCCTCAAGTGGGGATCATATTTACATTAGCCATGCACAAGTTACTGAAATCAGTATGCATGTGACTGGATGAAATATAGTGGCTTTTTACATGGTGGAAGGAAAACCCAGGATAGTTCATGGCTCTTTTTGGTTCAACTCATCTCTCCACAGTCAGCATACTTGTGTACACTTAGGTGCCTGGTTGACAACCTGAAATGTTAAAAATAAGTAACAATCCCATGTGATAAGCACTAAACCCTCTGATAATTCAGTCAGCTCTAAGCAAAGAAGTATGTCTTCCACTAGAGATATTTATGATCATTTGTCATAATGTAATGTGCTCTGGTGTGCTTTCCAAACTTCCCTCCTTTGGCACAGAACAGGACTCCAATACTTAGCAGGAGACCAAATTGAGAGCCCACGATTACAATGCTGTCTCTAGGTCATTTGTCAGCTGCAGTCAGACTCACAAATGCTTCCCAGAGTGTGGGTAAACTCAGAGTTTGGGTTTGTAAACTCTTGGTCCCCAGGCTATCTAATATAAACCAGGTTTTTTTCAAAGAATATATCTGGGGTGTCACTCATTGCTAGAAAGATTATTGACACTTGGCTTTCCCCAGTATTTCAGTCACAGATTTGGCATTAGAACTGTCAAAACATGTTGCAATCACTCTGATGACTAATACATTAAGGTATTTTTGTGGCAGAGGGCCAGAGTACTTCCCACATTTCGCCTTTTGTCTTTTCAATAGAGACGGATTATCCCTCTTTCTGACTCCCTGTTAAGTCCCTAAAACGTATACTTCATAGTTTCCATGTATGTTAAGACCTATACAGCATACACAGTCCTACCTAAAATGGACACTCTGTGTAATCTGCTTTTCTGAGAACGTATCATCTGAGGACGAACCAGGAATCGGCTTACAGGAACAAGGCTCTGTATGGTTGCTGTCCCAAGATCAGCACTGCTTGAGTTCCCCAGCTGCAAAACGGGAAGACAAGGCAGGGAGCTCTCAAAGCGCAGAGGTTGGTGTCAGTCCATATCCAAACGATTGGCCAGGGGGCCTTTAGGCTTGCCATGCCCAGAATAGACAGTTTGAGATTCTCCCACGCCGACACAACTGTGCATTTAATTTCAGGAAATATTAAGTACAACTCCATGAAATCAAAATCAGTTCCTAGGCTACATTAAAAATGCAGGGTTTTTTAACCCACACGCAAGCTAGGTTTCATAGACACACATTGGAAACTGGCATTTAAAGCCCAGCTTAAGATCTTACATTTTGGAATAGTCAAAGTACTCTCTTATCTCTTCACCTCTAATTCAGCATTGAGCTCTGAAGACAGGGCATGCATAAGTTGCCCTGTAACAGGAAAGCCACCTTTACACAGAAGATTGCCCAGCCCTTCATTTGGGATTACATGAGGTACAGAATCCAGTGACATTTTCAATTGTCAGAGGATTTGTCCCCATCTGTAAGGTAGGTAGGTCAGATTGTACATCTTCTCCAAGGCTGACGTCTTGCACTGACCTACTGACAGGTACGCTCCCAGCCAACGGATCGGTTGTCTCCCTTGTTATGGAGGGGAGATACAGGCCTTGAAGGCTCAACAGCAAGGACTGTGGTTTACAGAGTTTACAACTGAACAAATTAGCATAAACCTTAAACAGTCTTGGTCTTGCTTTTGGAATCCAAAAGCTTTTGAACTAAGACACAAACGGATTGTGTCTTGATGACTAGAATGCAAATTCTCTTCTTGCCTGATTTTCTGTGGTAGACACTGCTGCCTTTCCAAGAGCTCTCTCTGAAATACCTCACTTCCTCTCCTCAACTCTTGACTAGGCATATGGAAAGATAACCTTCATTTTATGGAGCTATATAAGATCACACTCATTCCTGTGTTTTCTGTGCTACATAAGGAAATCTTACAAGAGTTGAAAAGGCATCTGCTCTACAACTTATATTTCTCTTCCAAGGATTTGGTACTCTGTGTGGAATTCATTGTTTGCAGCAAAAGAATGTTATTACCTTACTCCTGCACACCAAGGTCCTGATTCTGTAAAAGCTTCTGCATTTTCTCAGGCAAATAATTCTATAGACTTCTGCTGTGAGTAAAGATAGCTGCAAACACAAGCACGCCAGGACTTTCAACTCCTGTGACATATTTTGGGTCAAATGCTGATCCTCTTTGGATATAAATCCAGAGTAAATCCGTTTTTCTTTCAGTGCAAAGACAATGGAAATACTAAGCAGAGGCATAGTATTTACTAATGCTATGTAGCTAAAAATCTTTACTTTGTAACAAAGTGATTGATGTTTTTATTAGTAACTTAGTGTAAATATTCTGCCTTTACAGGAATCAGCAGCTTCAGGGCCTTTTGATTATTATTATTTTGTATCCTCTTTGTATTAATTATAATACATTTTGCACTTCTATAGCAGTTTTCATCTGAAATCTTAAATTACTTTGCCAGCATGAATTCATTAAATCTCACAATATCCCTCTGAGGAAGCTGTTTAATTAATACATCCAAGTTATGGATGGGCAAATTCAAGCACACAGATATTAAGTAGTTTTCCCAAAGTCACAGCCTAAATCACTGAAAAGAACAGGAATGGAATTTAAGGGGCCCATGCTGCCAGGTCACACAAATGTGAACATGGAGAAATACCTGTGAAGATAACACAGAGCTTGCAGGTTCTCACCAATCTGAAACCAGCTTGGAGTTCTCCCTTCTCTACTGCTCACCACATCAGGGACTCCTCTTTCAGATCTAATTGTTTCAACCAAATTGAGGTCAAAGGCATACTTTGAGAACCATGGTGTGGCATCACTAGTGGCAACACTACTACTACATAGTTGTTTTGATCAAAGGAAAAACAGGAGTTTTGGGTGTGCCTGTGTAGCAGCTTAATTTTTTTCTGCTGAAGCTCATCCCTGGAATACAGGAGCAACAGAGACTCAGCCGCCACAGCAGCGCATCAGCTGCAGCTAGAGTCTTGTTCCCTACCTCCAACTGGCTCCACTGCACCGCAGATGTGAAAGGCCCTATTAGTTCTTAATATCCAGGAGGGTATTTCCATCTGCTTTACAGCCCTGATTTGTAAAGGAGCCCAGGATGCAGAGGGGGGTTTAACAGCAATACATAAATTTTCACTGACAAAGCTGTCTTGCTAATAGAAACACTGCTAGTATTATGATCATCTGATATGTTGACAGGTTTAGGGGGACTTCTCTTTTGTGCAGAGCTCTTTTCCTTATAGGAATTGAAATCCACAAGCCCAGCAGCGATGCAAGTAGAGAGCATAGCAGTGCATGTTCAGGGCCATGATACTGCATACAGCTGAGGCAGTCAGCACCCACAGCACAGGCTGAAAATAGTGGGTTCTAAAGGCACTGAATATGCCTCCAGACTAGATCAGCACTGTCAACTAACTGCTTCAGGAATAACTGCATCCCGGTTAAAAAGGCTCCAAATACTTCCAGGGCTTCACTCATTCTCTTTGAGTACAATTCTGAATTAAAATCTATATTTACTCCAGCTTCTGTCCTTTTTCCTTCCCTTTCCCCCCTCCTTATTTTCCTCTTAAATGCTACAAAAATTGCTTTCCTGGGACATGAAAACTAATGTATGCAAATTGTTACACAGCATTAGCAATGACATGGTGCCACTATATTGCTAAGATAATTACCAGGATAATGTAGTTTGCCTGCTCTCTGTCCCCTTGTGCTGCTCCTAAAAGGAAGCAAAGCAAAAAAAAAAAAACCAAAGAAACAGAGAGAGAATTCAGCTCCCTATTAATAACTGCCATAAAGGAAAAAGGATTAGAGGCCACTTGCAGCACGCATGGTTATGCACCTTTGTATGGCACAGATGCTGAAGAAAACCTTGGAACTGGGTCTGCACCTGACCACATAATTCATCAGGAGATAAATCTTAAGATCCTTTCTTCACTTTTGATTAATTAGTTTTATGCCAAAAGGACTTTCACAGAAGTAAGATCTAAGTGAAAACCACAGCCAGTGGCAAGAGTATCGCTTATATTCACATAGTAGCTCTAGCCTTGATTCTACCACTTTCATGAAGCTATCACATTATCAGGTGACTTAAATTCTCATTCATCTCCTTCTCTCTAACAGGAGAGGTAACTTTGTCCCCTAGAAAGTATTCTAAATCCTAATTTCCTGGTGCCTCCTAACAGGGCATTATGTTCTCAATATCTAAGAAGTCAGGTCCTCACAAGAAGTAAGTAATGTCATCACCTGGCTTTTCGTGCTGACTGCAATCAATGGTGACTTTTCTGAAACCAATAACAGAGGGTGGTCCTGAATAAAAATGACATGGTGTAGCCTTAGGAAGCATCCAGAGACTTAATAAAAAAAAAAAAATCATGTAGCTCTATGGATTCTAATGACTGCATTACTTTCAGAGCTGTCCTGTGGAATGTAATAGCAAGAGCCACATTGAATACACAAATGTTATTGCATTTTAAGAGCTATTTATTAATTTTTAAATTGTTGATATTTGATTTCATTCAATCTCTTTATGATCACATTTGTGCTGTTCCTCCCAGGTTCTATAAGACAATTCCACAAAGGCAGGCTGTTCCTTTAAGTGACATCCATTAAAAGGGTCAATTACTCTGAACGAAAGAGAAAGAGATAATGAGAAAACCCAGCACTCACAAAGAGGTTAGGCACCAACACCCCACCTCCAGTTATCTCCAGCCAATTACATTTCATGTTGATGAGGTAATGCTTGTATTTGATCCTCTACTGCAGCACTTAAGTGGTTTATAATTCTTCTCAAGACAAAACCAGGAGACTTCTCTCTGTTGTTCTGGTGCACACAAGAGTCTGAATTCAGATCTTCACAGCTGCAGGGGAAGGGGGCAATGAGGACACATGCCAGTGCTCAAGACTTTCTTCCCTTCCTTTTCTGTAACACATAAACAAGTTGGAAGCATTTTACTCACACAAGGCAAAGGAAATCCAAGCAGGTTGCTTGGTTCCTCATGCAGACAAATCCCAGGATGAACAGTTTCCAAAGGTTTCTGAGTAAATCTAGAAAACAGCCATTTTCATATCACTCACAAAACAGCTTGTTCTCCTTTCATCCAAGGGTTAAATGATTTTGTGAGTCAGTATTTAAAACACATCAGTGCGTGTGTGGGAAAACACAGAAAGAGCTTTCCCCCCACCCCCAGCTGGTGTATTTTTCATACACTTCAGTCATGCCTGTATATTTTCTTTGACAGGTAAAACAGCTTCTCCTGTTGGGGCCTCTGCCACCACAATAGGCAATTGGTATATGTGGCAAGCTCCTGAAACAAGAGAGCCTTGTCACCCAAACCTTAGAAGCAGATTGTGTGTTACAGGCAACACTTTGGGAGTGGAAGAATAATGCCCTTTTTCATACTCAGGTCCCAGTCTCTCTCTGCAGATTTGTACGGTGGGATAAAAAAAAAACTTGTCAACTGAATACACTTGGTGAGAAGTCATGGCAAGGTAAAGAGCAGTTGCATCCAACAAGTCTGGTCCCAACTGTCACTGAAGTCTCTGTGACTGCACCCAGAGCAAAAGCCAGTCTAGTGGCATTTTCCAGTCACTCTCCTGACTACACAAGCAATTTGAAATGGATTAACTGCCCTCTCTGCTTGCACATCACCAGTCAGATAATTGTCCTCGGCTGGCCGAACATTTTTAAGTGCTCATTTTTCTGCTAGAAGAATTATTTCTCCCTTCAATCAAACACAATTACCGCAACCATCTCTTTTAATTGTTGTCTTTCCAGAAGATATATACCCTAGGGGGCTTTTTGCCAGGCTGACATGCTGAGGCTAGTGACCATCTTTCATCTGCATCAAGCAAGTGTTAAAACTTTATGGGCATGAATATTTGGATGACTTGTGAGCTTGGGGTGGTAGATGGGAGACACATTTGTGAATATCAGTTGTGCCCCTTGAATTAGAGCCAAAAATACCAGATGCCCAGCTGGATGAGTCCATATGGAGCCTTTGGGGCTGGGAGCCATGGAGATGTTACTCATTTTTGAAAAGACTAGAAATCTTCCAGTTTAATTGCTAAAGTAGCCACTTTTCTTTATCTTAAGAGGAGTTACACTGCAAGACCAGAAATACACAGCTTGGCTGGTATTCTAGTATAGATCCATCCCAAAAGCAGCAGTAGGAAATCAGATCTACTGCCACTTCACACAGCTGTCATCTGCAGTCTGATCAGGAAGGAACGAAAGATGTAGGAACGTCTCTCGTCTGCTTCAGTGCACCCTGATACACAAAGTCGAGTGAACAGAACAGAGGGAATATGAACTCAGAAATCCCACCCTATGTCTGGAGTCCCATAGCCCTTCTCTTCAAGAGATGCTTTCCTGTAAGACTAGCTAATCAAGAAAAGTACATGCCACAATACACCCTGTGGTGTCTCCTGTTTGAGTGCAGAGACAATAAAAATAGATGGGATGGAAAAAACTACCTCCTCTTTACAGGCATTACTATCTCTATTACTAGGTAAAACAAAGGGAGAAGAGTCTTCCTCCAGGAGGAGGAATGCTGCTCCAGTCTGCTGTCAGCGGTGAGGCTGACTAATTACTGTCAAGGATGTTGGAATAAATATTGGTTTGTATCTAAATGCATATATTTTGTGTTATTGTTTTCATTAGAATAGTTTTTGGTTTCTTTTTCAGTTCATGGGTTTCTCTTCCTTATTACTTTTCTCTTCCCTTTGGGAAGGGAGAGGGTCTAGTAGAGAGTGTCTGTCTCTCATTTAGTGGCCAGCCTAGCCCTAACCCTCAACATCCTTAAAGGCAGGTGACACATTTGTTTTGCACAGCACATTGGGAAAGATTAAACCATAAGAGCTAGAAAAGCTCTTGTACAGAAAAAAATACCCAACATCACAACAAACAAAAAAACAATAAACAAACCACAAACAAACCAACCAAAAGCAAAACCAAAAATCCACTCCTGTTCCATTGACTTTGAAAAACTATTCTCCACTTTTCTTGGTGGTGACAGTCTTTTGTTTTGTCATTGTTGTGGGGTGGGTTTTTGTTTCTTTTTTCATGTATCAAATGTATTGCAGTAGACATTTTTGTGCTTGTCTTCTCTCTATTCTGTCGTCTCTGTCTTTCATTGTACAGCTTTTTAATCTTTGTCCCTTCCCTTTCTCCCCACCCAACAGAAAAGGCATTTTGGACAGAACTCTTTATTCAGTTATTTTGCTATGCGAATGTCACGTTACTGTTGGCAATGACAACTTGCCCTATCTCCTTTTCATTAAGCAACAGAGTATAGATCTGTGGAACCATAACGAGGAAGCTCCAAAAAGTGTTCGTTGATACCTAAATAGCATCATTACACATTGGTGAAAATACGTGTCCACATACTCCTCGGGGCCCTGTTATATAAAAGGACTCTGCCTTTGCATGGGTGCACAGGCAGACATTTGCTAGCACAAGGACATATGATGTTGTCTTTCCAGAAGATATATTCCCTAGGGGGCTTTTTACCAGGCTGACCTGCTGAGGCTGGTCATCCTTAGCCTGTTTGAGTTACAAAAACCTACCTGAAAGATGGCAACAAGTGAACAATACAGTCAAATAACCAACTCTTGTTCCCTTCCTTTTAAATTACCACTTTACTTGATCCTTATTCCTGAGTCTGGAGGAGGAACTGGTTTCTCTGTGAGTGAAGGATGACAGTACATTGCAAAACTGGGTTACCTGAAATTCTTTGTTTCTAGCTGCCCAAGCTGAAACACACCTAGCCTTTAAAATTCAGAATGTGATCCAGATTTTGACGTATCCCAGTCATCAAAAGTTTTTGCGTCAGCAGGTCTGGATCAGCTCATGACAGGGACAAACCCTGTTCAGCTCAGAAACTGACCATCGCACAACCTGCACAGATGTGCAGTTCACACACTTGTTTCGGACCCATGTTTAAATTAAACTTTGCATGTTTGAGAGTGGTTCTCCTACAGGGGAGCACTGCCAATGGGAGCTGAGGGTCACAGAGTCTGATCCCTGAAACATCTACAGGTATTTAAAGATTTTGCTTTGAAGAATTTCAAATTCTCTCACTGCTGTGGAAGGAGAGGAAACATCTCCTGCAGAAACCAGAGTCAGTTACCTCATTGGTCATAACCAAGAGAGGAACACCTAGAGGAAAAAGAATTTTATTTTGGCAAAGCTGTCAGACAAGAACTAAGTCACACAGGCCAAAGAAGTAAAAATATATATAAGCTAATCAGCAAATGAAGAGTGAAGGGAAGCAGTGAAGTCAATTTTTTAGCAAGGGGGAAGCATGCACCTTATACATCACTTTGTGGATAACCTACTTGAGATCTTAGGGGAACCTGTTTTCCAGAAACATGTTTACTTTTAGCTCCTGATGGTCAGGGGCCCCTTAGAAAGGCAACAATATTAGCAGGTTTGACCTTCCCACATAAAAGAAGCTAAATTACGTCATTATTGCCTGCACTGCCTCTTCACAGAAGAGGTGGCTACAACTACCTCAATGAAGACAACAGACCAGCTTCCAGAAATGGGATTCTCAAGGGGTTAAAGAGCTGGGAGTGCAGGCCAAGAATGGCATGGGAATGAGCCACAGGCATTTGTTGGCAGGGCAAGGGCATGAGGCCATGGGCTGGGAGACTAAGATATCACAGTGAGGTGGAATAACAAGTCCAAATCAGAGATCATCTACTTGGTGTGGGAGTGTAAGGAGGTTGTAGCTGGAGTGCCTCTCGCATCCCATTATTCTGTGGGAAATACTTCCTCTAGGCAACAGAGCCTCATATGTCCATTACACAAGGACAGAACAGTCATACCTTGTCTCAGCTCTGTCACATCTGCATTCAGAACTACCTTAGCAAAAGTTTGCGTTTCAAACTGGATCTGACCTGTAGAAAAATCTAAGCATTTTAGGTCTATGTTTACAGCATAATATCCTCCTGTCCTTATTTCATATAAAATATCATCAGCAGTCACAAAAGAAGTTATCTTTCTTTCTCCATGTACCTTCAACCCTAAGTGCTAGTTTAAATGTGCCTTTTCAGACTGTTCATTAGATACTAAACTGTGTGTGTGCATTTCTCTCAATAAAACCAAAAAGTCTGCCTACTGAGATCCTTTGCCCTGCAGAGGTGACTACTGCATCCGTGGAAGATGAGGAGATAACACTAAGAGGAAAGCTAATGAGCAACAAGGGGAAACCTAGTGACCACAGAAACTGAACTTCTGTAATGAGATACAAACTGAAAATGAGAGCACTGACACTGTTCTTCTACACAGACACATCATCATTCACCTTGCATAATGAGCAGTGTGCAAAAAAAAGTTGAGCAAAACCTAAGACTCAGCTACACTGAATAATCTGTAGTGCAAGCTGTACTGATAGGTAAGCTCCACCTGGTGAAGAGTGGACATACTTAAATAGCAGAAGTAGCACATGATTATTACATGGGAGAGGTGGGGAGGCAGCAGGGGGAGGAGAAAACACAAAAATACAATGAGATTGTATTTATTCAAAGGACACAGAGAAGAGGTCTTTGAGGAGTCTTAAAATAATCATCTTAGTTCACTGTTTTGACAAGTCACCTCATGAACAATTGAAACAGTTTCCTAAAAACTTTTCCATGCTCCATTCAACAACCCTCACTCTGCTCGTTGGGCTGTGCCAGTAGTGGTCACCAAGATCAGAGGAAGACATTTGTGCTTTGTGCCAGCATTAGGCATTTTTAGAGGGACGCATGTCAGTAGCACAACTTAATGACTCCACAAACATCTCAGAGACAAAAGGATCATTCACTGACACAGAAAAAAGACAACTCTAGCACCATAAATATTAATATTTTAAAAGATATAGTATTACTGTAAACTTCAGTGCATTTGTAAGCTATTAAATATGGTGGGTTGAAAGAAGCACTAAAGCAGTTATCCCATAACTACTTAATGTGTGATGGATGAATTTTTTTGCACTTTTTTTATTGAAGTAGTTTGGTCACTCCTGGATACACTGTACTGGACAACAGAAGCTGCTGAGCTGTCTAAATACCACAACAATATCTTTCTTCCTACTTTGATAGGACAGAGCTCTGAATATATGATACCTTACATGCCAAATTGCTGGAAGCATTACAATTCCAAGAACAAGCCCTTCAAAACCCAGTATGTCTCTCATTCCAGTGGATGCCAGTAGGAGCTAGGTCCTGCCACAACTCAGCAGGAATTGAGAGTGTGCAGCAACATACAAAAAAGAAAACTAAAGTCCTATTACTGTCAATGAAAAAGCTTTCATCAGCTTCAGCGTATGGACAGAGCCCAAGCTGATTCAGCTTTGCTAGGCACTGTGAGGCAGACAAACCCAAAAGGTAATGATTTAAAGCACTGCCTGGATGCAATATGTAAGCCAAGTCATTGTGCTGTGGGTGGGTTGCAGCCCAGAAGGCAAATCATATTGTGGGCTACATCTTGAATGTGTCCAGAGAAGGGCAACGAGGCTGATGGGAAGCCTCAAGCACAAGCCCTATGAGGAGAGGCTGAGGGAGATGGGATTGTTTAGCCTGGAGAAGAGAAGGCTCAGGGAAGACCTTATTGACATCTACAACTACCTGAAGGGAGGCTGTAGACAGGTGGGGGTTGGTCTCTTCTCCCAGGCAACCAGCACTAGAACAAGAGGACACAGTCTCGAGCTGCACCAGGGGAAGTTTAGGCTCACGGTGAGGAGAAAGTTCTTCGCTGAGAGAGTTGCTGGCCTTTGGAATGTGCTGCCCAGGGAGGTGGTGGAGTCACCGTCCCTGGAGGTGTTCAAAAAGGGATTGGACATGGCACTTGAAGCCATGGTTTAGTTAGTCATGAGGTGCTGAGTCATATATTGGACTTGATCTCTGAGGTCTTTTCCAACCTTATTGATTCTATGATATATTTATTCCCATATGTGGAACTCACAGCTTCACACTCATTTGAGTTCTATGTCTTGCCTCTTGCTGGTGAGGACAGATGATGCATAATACCCCAGCAGCCTCTTACACACTTGGTTTCTCTCAGCAGCTCACTCAGTTCTCCTTCAGCACACTCCAAGGGGGCACAAATGCTCAGGACAAATGAATCTGCAGAGGCCCATAGGTTCAACCTTTTTACAGCATGCTAATTAACTACTGGCAATTACAGTGCTAGGAAGTTCATCACAGAGAGGACTGGCAGTCTCTCTAGAGTGCAAAAAGAGCACTGAGCTTTTTATCCAACTGGAAGTTTAGCTTTTTATCCAACTGGAAGTTTAGCTAAGAATTCTGCTGAAGAGGTGAGGAAGAAAGTGAATGGCCTCTCCAGCCAAGCTACAACACAGAGGAACTCAGCCCCAATAAGGAGGCCCAGCCAGCACCCATGGATGATATTGGAGGAGGCATCAATCCTATTCCTACCTAACCGGGGGCCACCAGGCCCCCCGGCCTTTGTTGTCACCACCACCATCACCCAGTGTGCACCATGAGGAACTCACCAGTGATGAGAGGAGGATCCCTCAGCCCAAATGGGCTCAGCTTGGGGCTTCTGCCTTTCCTGGGAGGGATTAAAAAGGGAACTGGGTGGGAGGGGCCAAGTGACCACACCTGGGGTAGGAGGAGACTCCAACAGAGCCCAGGTGCTCTGGGATTTGAGGGGAAAGAGAGGGAAAATGGGGAGGGACTTTTAGGGTGTCAGGCAGTGATAGGACTAGGGGGAGTGGAAAAAAAAATAGAAATGGTAGATTCAGATTGTATGTTAGGAAGAAATTCTTCACCATGAGGGTGGTGACATACTGGAACAGGTTGCCCAGGGAGGTGGTAGAAGCCCCACCCCTGGAGTTTAAGGCTAGGCTGGATGTGGCTCTGATCTAGTGTGAGGTGTCCCTGCCCATGGCAAGGGGGTTGGAACTAGATGATCCTTGAGGTCCTTTCCAACACTGGCAATTCTATGATTATATGATTCTAAAACAATTTCACACTTTAGGGTGAAAGATTGATTTGCCATTGGAATGGGCTGCCCAGGGAGGTGGTGGAGTCACCATCACTGGAAGTTTAAAATATGTGGATGAGGCACTTAGTGCCATGGTTTAGTTGATTAGATGGTATTGGGTGATAAGTTGGACTTGATGATCTCAAAGGCCTTTTCCGACCTGGTTAATTCTGTGATAATTCTGTGATCAAAAGAAGCATGGTCTACTGGTCAAGAGAGGTGATTCTGCCATGCTGCTTTGCTCTGGTGAAACCTCACCTGGAGTACTGTGTCCAGCTCTGGGGCTCCCAACAGGAGAAACCTGGACTTGCTGGAGTGGGTCTAGAGGGGGCCACAAAAATGATCAGGGGGCTGGAGTACCTCTCCTATGCAGTTGGCTTGAAAGTATTGGGATTGCTCAGCCTGGATAACAGAAGGCTTCAGGGAGACCTTATAGCAGACATTTCAGTATCTGAAGAGGACCTACAGGAAAGCTGTGGAAGAACTGTTTAGAAGTGCTTGTAGCAGAAGGATGAGGGGCAATGGTTTTAAATTGGAGCAGAGTAGATTTAGGTTGGACATAAAGAGGAAGTTTTTTACAATGAGAGTGGTAAAATACTGGAACAGGCTGCTCAGGGATGTGATTGAGGTCCCATTCCTGGAGACATTCAAGATCATACTTGATGCAGCCTGGGGCAGCCTGATCTAGTTGGAGGCGTTCCTGATGACTGCAGTAGGATTGTTCAAGATGAGCTTTGAGGGTCCCTTCCAACCCAGTGCAATCTGTGAATCTGTGAGATTCAGGTTAGTCATCAGTACAGGGCATGAGTAATATAGCCTTTATCACAACTGTTTTGTTCATTCCTGTTTCAAAGGAAAGAAATAAAACCAGCAGCTGATAATGTTTAGTATTTTTGTGGCACTGCTCATTACAAAACAGTAATTTAAATGTTTCTGTACAAAGCCTAGCTTATATGTAGGTCTCTGAACCACTGAAATGCAGCCTCCACAAAAATAATGTGGTTTGCAATAGCAATGGAAGAAGGTGGTTTCAGTGAAAAAGCGATCAAACAAATAGCTGTTCCAGTGAACAATGCCAGGAAATGCTCTGTGACTACGCAGGACTGGGAGGCCCCAGATGCCTAAGCCGGCATCCAGAAGACACCTGTACGGTACACCACCTGGCACACTCCTCAGCTTCCCTAGGAAGAAGGGAGGATGACTCACAAAAAGTGAAGGGTATTTTCTTCCAAAAATAGTTCCTGCCAGCTGATATAGCCCCTGAGCACTAGAACAAAATTAACAGGAGAGTACCCAGATATGGATTTGATGTTGCCAAGCCAGTACTGATAGCTCTCAAGGGACACCGGTATGTAGTCAAGGCCTGCTGTGCTGCTATGTGCACAATACAAGGGCAGTGGTTGTCTCCTTAACAATTACTGCATTACACTGATCAGAAATTATTTTGATCATCAGAAAAAAAAAAAAAAAAAAAAAAAAAAAAAAAAAAAAAGCCATCAGCTCCCCACTCCTCAGCATTAGTGCTGCCGGCATGACACTCACTTCCAACAATGAAATTACTGAGTGTGTGGCTCAGGAGGGCACCTGTTTTCTGGCTTGTGTTAGGGCTAGCTAGCATTTCTGTAGCCTTTCTGGTCCCTTGGAGTGTAGTTTAGAAAAAAAAAAAAAAAACAAAAACAAAAACAAAACACAAAACAAACAAGAAGAAGCAGGACTACATGAAGACTGTACAGTGGGAGTGAAGAGGTGTGCCTTTTCCAAGACGTCTTTGAAGGACAAAGCAGACTTCAGGAAGAACAGCTTCTAAGCAGAGAACAAATTTGTAACACCATCTAAATTAAATAGGCTTTTCCTCATTTATGCTGTCAGGATGTTAATGGCTTTTAAAACAGGTTAATCCAAGAAGTAACCAAGTGAAAAGAGAGAACTATCATTGTTGATGCTCTTTTAATACTCCTATTTCTGCCTCTCTGACTACAAGACATTTCCTGCCAGCCGAAGGAGAGGTGTCAGCTGGTGTTCATACATAACTCATGAAGATTCAGCCTGAAATGGGCTGGGCAAGACTTTGGTGGTCTCAGAGGCTAAGTTAAAATTCTTCTGTAACTGGGGAGGAAAAGAGCTGGAAGATATCCCTGACCAAGGCATCACTACACCCTTCCTCTGCCTGAAACACCACAGGAGGCAAACCCAGGATGAACATAAATTCTGGGGATTCCTTGGCAGAAGACCCTGCTTGGGACTGTTCACTGTAGGGGATGAAGCTTTCTCATGAGCAACATGGATAGCAGACAGTGAAAAAAGGCTGGCAAAGTTTTGGGCAGAGGGGAATGCTCAAAGTCCATGGGGCTCCTTCTTAATCTCTGAAGAACTCTTCCCAGGTCCACTCACTTGTGATGTCAGCAACTGTCACTGAAACAACTGGTTGTGTAGAGCAGCATGCAGACTGGAGGCAGCCCCGAGAGGCCAGTCACTTATAGTTCACCATGGACAATGTTAATTGTACCAGACACTACCATAGGAGGTCTCTTAGAAAAGTTTCTCTGCTTTCCAGACTTGATTTAGGCATACCAAAATCCCAACAAGTTCTATCTTTCTGCAAGAACAAGTTAATCCTTAGAGGCAAAATATTTTCTGTAAGCACAATCACAGTATCACAGTATCGCTAAGGTTGGAAGAGACCTCAAAGATCATCAAGTCCAACCTGTCACCACAGACTCCATGACTAGACCATGGCACCAAGTGCCATGTCCAGTCCCCTCTTGAACACCTCCAGGGACGGCGACTCCACCACCTCCCCGGGCAGCCCATTCCAATGGTGAATCACTCTCTCGGTGAAGAACTTTCTCCTCACCTCCAGCCTAAACTTCCCCTGGCACAGCTTGAGACTGTGTCCCCTTGTTCTGGTGCTGGTTGCTAGAGAGAAGAGACCAACCCCTTCCTGTCTACAACCACCCTTCAGGTAGTTGTAGAGAGCAATGAGGTCGCCCCTGATTTATATATGCCTCCTGCGAGTGACAGCCTAGTTATCAGCTGGTAGTTTTCATGGTAGGGCCAAACGGTCCCAGCATAAACCCAGACAGATACTAAGGTGTCTAGACATGGTCCCCTTCTTTCCCCTCCTTCCTGCAGAAAGCCAGGGTAATGTGGGAAGAGGAACAAAGGGGACAGGACCCTGCATGTCTGGTAAACAACCCTGTATCTATGGCAAGGGCATGTGTTCTGGTCACAGCCTGGCAAAAACCCTTCCCATTGGGTAATTATGGGCTGTTTTCATGCCCTATTGGTCCAATCAATCTCAGGCAAGATTTATATACAGGCTGATTTCTAGTTACCTGTGCTTTGCTTAGCCTTGCTCTTGCTTTGCCTTTGCCTTACTCAAGCCTTGCGTGCTTGAACCTGCTTGGACCTTGTCTGGCTTAAAACTGCCTCAAGTTGCATTGCTTTGAGTAGCCTGGTCCAGTGCCTGGGATAAAGCCACGAGCATACATACCACAAGCTACGAGAGGAGCCACGAGCTTAGGAGTCAGAGCCAAGCCTGCTTCCCCTTGCAGCCAGGATTTTGCTGTGCCTCAATTCACCCAGGACAAAGCAAGTGCCTATCACAAAACATTCTTAACAGCCCATCATCTGCTGAAGCCAGACCAGCCTTAGAAGACTGCATGGCATTCCTGCTGGCAACCTGCTGTGCCTGGTGCATGAGGGCGCCCCAAAGCTTCTAATAGCAGCAGCACTCTCTATCTGGGTACAACTAGTTGTGAGTAATTAATTACCTGCCTTTCGGCTTAACAGTTCTTGTCAAGTCTCCCCTGCACCGTGGTCGAGCACCATTTCGCTCCCAGAGTGTTCTCTTTCTGTTATATTCCTCCTGGTTTGCATAAAATAGTTAAATTTTTATAGAGCCCAAGTACTGTACAGTCCCACTGTAAATATATTCTAACCATGCATTGAACCTTTTGATACATTTGGCAATTTTCATATTAATACAGGTGATTAGTATTTTGATTAATATTGCCATATTGTTTATAATAAAGGAAATACAAATCCCTTTTTGATGGTAATGATGGTCAGTTAGAAAGCCACTTGTCCTCTGACTCTGAAGGGTCATCTAATGCTGAAAGATGTCTTGTTGGCATCAGACAATAGACATGCACAAGCTCCCTTTTTTTGCCAATGTCCCTCAGCCTCAGATAATATACAAATGTTTTTAAATATTTCCTGTCACTTAAAAAAACCAAGCGTATAACTAAAGGAACATTTGCATATATGTAAATGTGTTGACTAGCTAGCTTTGCTTCATTTTCTTCCACTTTCAGAAATCAAACTTCTGGAAAATATTGGCAACTTCCACACAGCATTTGAGTTCAAATAAAAAAAACCCAACACACCCAACAGTGAATTTGATAGTAGGATGATTATTGTGTGAGTCACCCCTATAACAACCAACAGTTTATAAAGTATGCATTTGGGCTCTGGGCTGCCCACCTACACTCAACTTCCTCTGACTGTGGAATGTCCTTTGGCAGCTTTGCAGCTAACTGATACTCAGGAGTCGGAGCAAAACACTACAACTTGTACAGTATTATTGGTCTAAATGCTGTGGGCTCATATTTCATCCAGTCACTGCACAGTTGCTTGTAAAACACAACCACGCCTTGTGAGAAACAAGAATTCACAGGACCACAGCTGGAAATTGTGTGTTCAGATACTACAGACCTGAATGTATAAGAACTCTTAGACAGATTACTCCAAAAGGCACCTGCAAGTTTTTCCCTTTCTGCCACAACCTTTTGGCTCACAAGCCAGGCAGCACACTAGTTAAAGAGGAGCCTGCTTGGCCACACACCCTGTGCATGGTGATGTACAAGTGTTGATAGAAATATTGCTTCTTAACTTAGCTACTCCCCTGCATTACTGGAGTGCTGTGCCTAAATGCACATTCATCACTCCTACATCATGGTATCCAGCAGAGCTGTGACCACCCCTGTAGAAATCTCTTGCTGGACATTCAGTGTGCTTCTGTTGCATGTTAAGCTTCCCAGGAGAGTGACTGGAAGCTGTGTAACAGTACCATCTTTCACTTCTGATGTCCTTCTTTAGGTGGATGTGTATAAAAATTGTTCAATGTTCCGCTTGCCTGTGGCTCTCCTGAGATCACAGTTATTCAAAATAAGCATACCTGTATGAAGTCTCAGTCTTGTGTTCATTTCATACCCTTTAAGCAATTTACTCCTTCTTCTACATACAACTTTTGCAGAGTCTCTTCTAAGGCAACTGAGTTTCTCTCTGGAGGCAAAGGCTTCTCTTGTCCTGCCAGCCTGATGCTGTCCTTAGCTTGTCCCAGTCACAGCTGTAAAAGCTTCTCTTTGTTTTTTCTTGCATCATGGGTATGCTGTTTGACTCGCTACACAGCCCAGCACTTCATCAGAAACAGTTCCACAATTATTAACTGAATATCTTAAGAAGTTCTAGCAGGTTTCCCTTGTGTTTTGTCAGGACAGTGGACTCATCCAAAAAGCTGGTGCCTGGAGCTGGCAAGCTGAATTTTAGCTGCAACACTCAGGTTTGGTATAGGGGGGCAGAGAGACATGGCAGAGGGTGGCATTTGAGGCCTGGGGTTTTTGCCTGGTTTGGAGGGAGGCTGTGGAAAGCTTTGCCCTAAGGAGGATTTTTTGGGGAACCATGGCCAAGGCGGCCTATCGACATGTATATTTTATATGCATTTGTACTGCTGTATGAATAGTACTTCCATTTAAACTTCTAATTCTTTCCAGTCTGGAGTGTTTTCTTTACTCCTTTGGGAAGGGATGAAGAGCATCTGTCTCACTCCTTAAAATGAAGATACTGGCACTCCACACTCACCACTCTAGCTGCTCCACCACCATCAAAACTGCTTGTCTCCCGTGAGAGTTACAGAATCATAGAATCAATAAGGTTGGAAAAGACCTCAGAGATCATCAAGTCCAACCTGTCACCACAGACCTCATGACTACTAAACCATGGCACCAAGTGCCACATCCAATCCCCTCTTGAATACCTCCAGGGACAGTGACTCCACCACCTCCCTGGGCAGCCCATTCCAACGGCTAACAACTTTCTCCGTGAAGAACTTTCTCCTCACCTTGAGCCTAAACTTCCCCTGGCACAGTTTGATACTGTGTCCTCTTGTTCTGCTGCTGGTTGCCTGGGAGAAGAGACCAACCCCCTCCTGGCTACAACCTCCCTTCAGGTAGTTGTAGACAGCAATAAGGTTTCCCCTGAGCCTCCTCTTCTCCAGGCTAAAGGGAGAAGTGAGGCTGAAGGGCAGCTTTGCTCCAGGGAAGGCAGCTAGCTTACTCCTCAGTGTCTGCACACTCTTGGTGGTACTTTGGTTTTGTATGAAAATCAGACTTTCTGTTTAGGTTTTTAACAATGTTTTATATTTTAGGACTACAAAACCATGTATCAGGGCACTTCATACAATGTTGCTTTCCTTACTAAAGGAAACATTCCAGACCTTTCACTTTTCAGCTTAATTTCTTCCCTTCTCCAGAACTCAAATGACTAAGGACTTGACATTATCTAGGGATGGCCTTGACATCTGTACGTACAACATGAGGATGGAGCTACGTTGCTCAATAGCAAAGACTGCTTCAGTGTTATGTGAGGAACTGAACAGATCACCTTCACCCCCCCCACTTCTATCTGAGCAATGTGCTTAGGGACAGTCAATAGGCTGCCCATTATCTCCTGTGTTTCAGTCAATGCTAAACACAATGCTAGTGTTTTAAAACATAAAGTAACAATAATAGATCATCGTATCAGTGTTCTGTGCCACTGGAGATAAGCAGACCTGTTCCAGAACAATATAATTTTGCTAAGGGATTGCATTTCCTGAAGACATTAAATACCTGGGGAAAACCAAACCAAACCAAACCAAACCAAACCAAACCAAAACAAAACAAAACAAAACAAAACAAACAAAAAACCCCACCACAAACCAGTCCAGGAATCATCTACAAAATACATGCTGCACATGTCCCAGGATCAGAGAACAGCTAATTCAGCAACGGGACTTATGCTGCTGGTCAAACCATGACAAATGATCCAGTGTCAAGGGAAGCCCATCTCACTGGCAGCAATATGAGAAGCCAACCAATTCCAGTTCTCAGAAGCTGTTCACCTCCTAGAAGTTTGTAAATAAAAGGGGAGCTATCATCTTTGGCCTGAAGATTGTGGTGTTTTGATAAATAGAAAATCTAATTAATCAGGAGCATTACATTGGATGTATGCAAACTCGTGGCTGTGCTGCTATAAATTATATCACCATACTTGATTACTGAAAACAACATTGCATGAAGTAACCTCTGCAGTTTGTAGGGAGGTCTCCCACTTTCAGAAGTACACTTGTTGATCGCTCCTTTAGTTTCTTCACCTGAAAGAGAAGACTAGAATCTGTGCAGAGCAGGAAGTTCAAGGTCTTTCAACCTAAAGTGTTAAAGCATTTGATCATCTTTGTGACCTTTAAACCTCTTCCATCACTCCTGGGAGTTTGGCATTCCTACATGCTGACATAAGCATCGTTACCTTGAATCTTTCTATATTGTATTGTATGAGCCTTACTCCAGCTCCAATTTTCTCAGCTCAGACTAGTAGAGTCTTTGCTTCATATCCCATCACTTCACCAGTATTCACAGTACTAAGGCCAGTGAGACAACAAAGGCAGTGGAGAAGTGGCTAGGGAAAAGATTTGTGAACTGCAGCATCCTAGGTGTTTTTCCTCTCTCATACAGTTTCTACTATCTGTAACTCCAGTGATTTATGTCAGGTTACTCTGGCATGGCAATCATAATGGGCAGTAGTAGGTCCTCTTGGTTTTAATCCCAGGAGAAAAACTGATTGTGTTGTTCTACTTTGGATTTATCTTCTTCAAACTTCCCAACGTTATATCTCCAGCATTGTTAACAAGGAAATGTAGTGTGGATCAGACACTGGCTGCTACTGTAGTATCACAAGCTACATTGAACAAGAGCATAGGCAAAGGTGGTTGAAAAGCTGGCTCTCACATGTGCTTTCACTATCTCTGGCTCTAGAATAGAAGTTATAGACTTGAATCTAGATTGCCAAATGCTAGGGAAAGAACTAACACTGCTACTGGAACCCATTAATGGACATTTTTATCCAGAGATGTACAGTGAATTTGTAGGGGCAGCAGGCTTCAGTGGTTAGAATCCTCATACTTTCATTGAGAAAGAGCCATCAATATACAGTCTGGGGAGTGAGATTGAGTTGGGTAATCCACACTGAGAGAGGCATTTGAATTTTGAAAGCAACGAATTGATCTTCAATGCCTGTATTACAGTCACTGCTGTTATGCTAATCTGAAGATTTTCTCTAAAACTGACTAGGAAAGGGCAAGTTATTGGGAAGGGAATTATGTAAAAAAACCCAGTTTGTTCTCAGCTATGTCAAAGACATTGCAAGCTCAGCAGAAACAGTCCCTCGGTCAATTCTGAGCTGAAGCCCTCTTTCAAAAAGCACTAACTGCCCATAGTTAGAGGGATTTTGCAGTAGCAGAGAGTAACTAGATCAGATAACAGCCTCCTCTTCCCTCCCTTCCAGTGTTTTGGGCAAGAAACTGTCAGGAAAGCCACATATTGTTGGGAGCTCTGCTGTAGTTTCTAAAGCTGTGGATCCAGCATCCTTCATTAGTTCCATCACATTCACCCATGTTAAAGTGGGGTAGTGGAGGTAACTGGGTAGCTGTGTATGCAACATCCTCTTTAGCAAAGAAAGCAAAATTTAAAGTACTGTCAGGGAATGATTGCAACAGCACTGGAGCTGTCATTGGGCACGTGTTAATGTAATCCTTTGCCAGATAATAACCACAGCAGGCAGACACCTGTGCTTTTTCTCCATAGTAAACAATGATACTGGAGCAAATGGTCGTGTGAACTTCACAGGCAATAGTGTTCCTGGTGCAAGTAATTTGGAAGCCTCGATCTCTTATCTGTTCACTCCTTAGTCCTTCCTTCAAATATCCTACCATCTGCTATTAGCAGAAAGTGCTACCAATTTCAAAGAGCCTGCTTGTGGACCACTTCTGTGCAGATAGTAAGGCTCCTTGTAAATACAGTTCATGCAACTCTATCCATTTTGTAATGATCATATTAAACCACCTTGCCCCTCATACAAAAATGAAGGGCTGGAAGGCCAGCTACCTGGAATTGCCTTAATGCCTCTCATCATGGGAATGTCATTGAGATGTGCAGAGGGAAGAAAGGCTAATGCTTTACCCAGAAGTATGAAAGGGTCAAGACAGGCCATAAGAAAGTGAGGGACAGGTCATTTTGTGGAATGAAATGTCTCATCCCAGATAGATTTAGAAAAAAATGCTCTAACTATACAAAGGAGAAAAAAACAAAACCAAACCACACACAACCTAAACCAAACCATAAATACTGTTTCCCATTCCATCACTCAGTGTTCTGAGATTTAGCAGCAGACCTTCAGACAAGTAAGCAAGTAAGTACACAGAGGTATTTTTACAGATAAAGAGTATCTCACTGGTTTCTGCTCTTTTTGTCCTACCCACCCTAGATTATCCCCCACCAAGCAGACCTCCAGAGGACCAACCTCCCACAATATAGCATATGAGTATTGGCAGTCTCATGTTTTGTCAGTCCCATGCACTGCCTGGAAGTAGCAAGAACAATTGGTAACATTTTGGCTATTGTCAGGTGAGACAATGCAGTGCACTGGGAATAAGGAGAGAATGAGGAAGCAGGGTGGCTATGTGTACATTGCATCTTCTAAGCTGCACCATTCAGCTGTGCAGTGAAATTTCACCAAGGCAGATGTACAGGGTAGATCCCTTCCTACCTCACATCAAAAGAGCAGCCACAGAGCCTACCTTGTGATGAAGTTACAAAAGATTTGTTGGAATAACTTGTTCAGGGCGGTAAGATTGTAACATGGTCGTCTTGCAGTGATGGATGAAGGTCAGGATGACCCTTTCGAGGCCTCCAGCTCCAGTGTGCCATCACTGGTTGTTGCACAAATACTCTCGATTGTGGATGATTGCTTGATAGGCTTTTATACAAGGTACTTTGATATGTTGAAAGTGATTATTTGAATTAGCATGTCTTGTCAATGGCATATGAGAAAGCCCAATTTTCACTCTTACTCATAGACAGGACTTCCATTACTGAGCCCCATACAGCTTTACAATTAACCCCATAAACTTTATCCCTGAATAACCTCAGTAGCAGATTTCTTTATGAAGTGAATACTTGATACAGCTTTAGGTAGGGAAAGATTAAAAAAAAAAATCAAACAAAAAAAAAAAATCCCATGGAAACTTGAGAACAAAGCTACAAGCTCCACTTTAGGAAACAGCTTGGGACAGAAGACAAGCTGGGAGCCTCCATTTTCAGTTGACCTCTGAAACAAAAATGAAATGCTTTTAAAAATACATCACTGTGATCCTTCAGGTGACAGCCACAGCATGGAACACCTCTGGAGCTGTTTGGTTGATGAGGGTTAGCCTCAGCAGTCATCTAAGCACCACACAGCTGCATGATCACATCATTCTAGCTCCAGCAGGATGAGGATGAGAATCAGAAGGGCAAAAGTTAGAAAACTCCTGGATACCATGAAGGCAGTTTCATGAGTAAAAAGGGAAAAAAATTGCAAAACAAAGGGAAAACAAATAAAACAACCAAAAAAAGGTCCCACAACTGTTCTTCACCACCAGCCAAACAATGCCCAATCAATCCCCAAACAGCAGCAGCCCTCACAATCTTTTCCCCTAGCTTTTGTTGCCAAGTATGGCATCATATGGTATGGCATATTCCTTTGGTCATGTGGTGGATTGAAAATTCCCCCCAACATTAAATTTGCCAGACCAGCTCAGATGGAAGCAAATGAAAGCTGTATTTACAAGCAAAACTACAATCTACAGTGGAATGCAATGAATATGTATAAAATACACAGTATTTGCAATATTTACAGGTATTTACAAGCAACAGAAGGGCCCCCTGGTCAACGACCAGGGAAGCTAATAGCTTCTCCCTCCCTGACCCCCTTACTCCCCTGTACATAAAAGGGGCAAGAGAAAGGAGCAGAGAGACATTTTGTTAGACTTAGCCAAAATAACGCAGCCAAGGTCAAGCAGAAGCAAGTTGGTATCTCCCAGCCCAAGGAAGCGAGAAGAGAGAGTGTTTTTGTACAACTAGTTTAAGTCCTTTACCTGTCCAATGTGATTGTTTAGAACTCTCATTATTTTCCTTTTTACACCCAATAGTGATTTATTTATATTTTACTACTTTCTGTTCAAGATCTGTGAAATTTTTTTACAGACATAGCCTAAAACCACAGAAAGAATGATTGGTCATTGGCATGGGCTGCCCAGGAAGGTGGTGGAGTCACCATCACTGGAAGTGTTTAAAATAAGACTGAATGAGGCACTTGGTGCTGCCATGGTTTAGTTGATTGGATGGTGTTGGGTGATAGGTTGGACTTGACGATCTCGAAGGTCTTTTCCAACCTGGTTAATTCTATTCTATTCTATTCTATTCTATTCTATTCTATTCTATTCTATTCTATTCTATTCTATTCTATTCTATTCTATTCTATTCTATTCTATTCTACCATAAGTCAGCTGAGATCGGCTGTCTCAGCTGTGTCTCCTATCAGCTCCTTGTGCACACCCAGCCTACTCACCGGTAGAGCAGCGTGAGAATGGGAAAGTATCTTGATGCCATGTGAGCACTGCTCAGCAACAGCTAAAGCATCCCTGCCTTATCAACACTGTTTTCAGCACAAATCCAAAACATAGCCCCATACAAGCTATGACAAAGAAAATTGATGCTGTCCCACCTAAAACCAGTGAAATGGCTTTGATGGTGTGATGCAGGATGCAGCACCTTTTACACCCCATTATAAAAGAAACCTTCCCTCACTCCAGAAAATGCAGGGCTAGAAGCAGAGGAAATTAATTGTCTTTATGGATATTTATTGCTTTGCTTTTGATATTTGTATTTAGAGTTACGTGTGATATGCTTGAATGGCTGCTGACAGGTATAACATAGTGTCTCTGATTACAGGAGGCAGTGTCGTCCAGTGCTGCACAGTCGTTGCAGTCATTGCAGTCTCTTTCAGTCATTTACCTTTCAGTCTGATTTTAACATCACTGGCCTTCCTTTCTCCTCCCTGAAAGGATATTTTGCAATGTAAGGCTGATCACTGTCTGCTGTAATTCCTAAAAAATCTAAATGTGCTTCAGAGAGGAGGAAATAGGTATCTGTGACTCACCCCTACTTCAGTCGAGTTCTCTGGTTCCAGAGGAAAATGAAAAGACAGGCCCTGAAAAAAACAAAAAATAGGAAGCCGGAAAACCTAAGCTAAACAGGAAGAGATACTGAATACAGTCAACAGGCTTCAGAAGTAGCAAACATCTGATCCATGAGAAAGTAACAATAGGCTGAGAAATTAATTATTCCAGATGTACTGCATATCCTGCATCCATGGGTAATAGCAGACTCAAGCTCATTGAAACGTATAGCCTACTTTGCTTTGCATGAGGCCAGCTTCTCACACACAGACAATGAGCAAAACCTGGCCCCCACACAACTCCATCAACTGCCATGTGAGGTGGTGTATTAGCACCTGCTCTTTACCAGAAACCTTCTCACTTGGAGACAATTGTGTGGCACTGCGGAGTTTTCTGTGTTACTGGTGTGTGTTGAGTCACTGAGGTCAGACACAATGGCTTTAAAGGGTCATGAGTTGTGTGTCTGCAAAATCAATGAAACAAATGCTTGTCATCCTTCTGCTGCTGCTCAAGAGCAAGATGTTCAGTCCCATGAAACAATGACGCTGTGTCACTGCCTGTCTTGCTGTGACAGCTCGTACACATTGCTCCCTATTCCTGGCTGTCACGAGGACAGCAGTTCATGCAGCATGCTCACTCTGGCCTTCTGGACAGCTACTGATGGCATCAGGATTGTCACTCTGCTGGCTCACACAGCAATTAATACTGCACTTCATGAAAGAATTATTGAAAGTGCATGATTTTATCTGCTGTAGCACAAACAGAGTCTCAGGTGATACAGGGTAGCTCACACCAGACTCTGCTAGCACCAATAAGCATGAAGACTGTCTCATCCCAAAGCAATGTGGGACTTTGTGTTTCAAGTCCCAGTGCATACACACATCTGCAACACATGTTATAAAATCACTGTATTGAGCTAATGTCACAGCAGTTGCTGGGAGTATTACTACGGCAGACTGGCTTTGCAACAAAAAAGCATAACAGGTGGTTGCCTAGAGCAGAAAAATATTAGAAGCTGCACAGTGTCCGTGCAGCCTGTGAACGGAAGCAGGTCCAGAAAGGCTGAATGTTCTCCAGTCATGCTGCTGACCACAGTGTAGGGTGCTCCACTTGTATGCACCTCTCCTCATTCTAAAAAGTAGGGTTCTGATAATCTTTCACAGTAAAGGTATGGCCAGTCAGTACACAGAAAGACTCATACCATTAAGAATTAACAAGGTTAAGAGGAAGCTATTGCTTTACTGGATTCAACAGCAGTAATGTATTTTCCAGGCAACTGAAAAGGATTGTCTTTAGGGTATCCTGCTGCTGTCCCTTTACTGAATGCCTAGGTAGAAGGCTACTGTATTGCCTAAATAAAACTGATTTCCTACAGAGCAAAATTCAAGCCACACAGTTCACATCTGCATTTAGATGCAAGTTTTTGCTGAGTTTTGATCTAAGGTTCATTGTGCTCATCTCAAGTAGAGGCTGCTCTAAGCATTCAGTACAATCTTTGCACAGTGCCCAGGCCTGGGTTTTTACAGTATAAATCCATCGACAGTTTTGTCATGGCCTTCAATTTTTAATTTTTTTTTCTTACTCTGGGAAAAGCACAAATGTGATCTCCAACTACCACAGATTATATAGCAAATTTTTCTAATTTCAGGGAATTTGGAGAAGAGCTGACACACCAACAGTGTGAGGGAGAAAGCTTCCCCTAGAAAGCTCCCCACCTGATGAAGGTGTCATTCATACTATTGCTGGTAATCCACCAAGCAACGCTCTTCCTACTGAGTCACTGCTCTGATCTAGCATGAGGCATTACTGTACCCACAAGTTTCAGTGCTCAGGTACCCTCACTGGCTCACTGTACAGCCTTGCCCTAGGGGCAGACCAGTAAAATTATTTGAACCCTCATCTGAAGCCAGGGAGGGTAGTTGCATGGCTGTCTAATGATAGGGGACAGAGGTCCGTTTATTCACGACCTACCTCTTTTTCCCGTTCTTTTCAACCTTTTCTCTGAGTACCTGGGGGTGCTTGCAGGTCCCAGCAGCAGGACCACCATGGGGTGTGTCCAGGACAGAGGGATGCAAAGGAAGAGTGGGGCACTGGGCAGGCAGCCCTGGAGACCTCACTGAAAATACTCCCAAAGTATGACAAACAGGAAAATAGAGTGCAACCATTACATCCAGAGGAGAAGGTAACAGCTATCAAGGAAGAATATAAAAATCACGGTGAGAAAGAGAAAAAGTAAAAATAAACAAAGGCCTCTGTCCTTGACATCAGCTTCAGTGACCATGTCTGGTTCTGAGGAGCAAATCTGCTGGCAGCTTCATGAAGGCATTGCACAGGGTTGTGCTTCCAGCCCAGGCAGAGAGTATGGTATAAAAGCAGCAGATGCTGGGGAATAACCATTCTGCCTTCAGCAACCACCACAGGAGAGGGCTGGGGTGATGCCATTTGTGTACCGCATCCTCTATTTCATTATCCAAGTTTCCTCAAGAACCTGCTGAGGGAAGAGTGAAGGCAAGACACAGCTCTCCAGGTTGCACAGATATAGCTGCCTCCCCGCTTAGAGGTACTAATGCTTCTCCTTTTTCTCTAGTGGATTCTTCCACCCTTGTACTTCTCCCTTCATGGCTAAAGGAAAGTGATGGGGTATGGTGACTTCAAAGAACATGAGGGTAAAAATTGTGTCACCTACTCAATAGTTTTCCTTCATGAGTATTTTATGACCTCAGGGCTGGGTTAGCAGTTAGAAAAGTAAATCAGATATTGGAAATTATTAGGAAAGAGAGAGAGAATTTAAAAAAAAAAAAAAAAAAAAAAGAGAGAGAGAGAAAACCCCACGCATTATGTTGATAGTTGGGAGGCCAAAAGTAGTTTTTGTACTTTTGGGGGGCCACAAGACTCAATATACTTGAGATCAGCTAAAGGTTTGTCAAAAGTACCGTGTCAGACTCTGAAAAAGAACCTGAAAGCAACTAGAGATTGGAAGAGAGGACCATGGTGTGTTCTTGCCCCTGCATTACTCCTTCCCATGCCTCTGCCTATGGCACAGTCAGAAATAAAATCATGGGGCAGAGAGATCCAAGATCTGAACCAGTACAGCTGTTTCTATGTCCTTACTGTAGTGCCTCAGTTGTGTACAATGATCATTCAGTTAATTACCTGACTAGGACGGGCACTTGCCAGAGGTACACAGGGAGACACATTTCTGGCAGTGCA
Organism: Picus viridis; assembly: GCA_033816785.1. Lineage (NCBI taxonomy): Eukaryota > Metazoa > Chordata > Aves > Piciformes > Picidae > Picus > Picus viridis. The sequence continues at coordinate 23,131,080 of CM066578.1, forward strand.
AAATGGTAAGAAAACAGCACATTCTTCTAATTCAAACAAGCAGAAGTGGCAGAGCAGGTTGTGCAGGATTCTGCTCTCACCCCTGGAAATCTGCTGACACTCATGAATTCCTTTGCTAGGAAACCAGAAATGAGGCTGGAGGTGCAAGGCATTGGCAAATTAGACCCAGAGAGTTTCTGAATTACTTGTTCCACTTCATTCCTGCTCTTTCCTGTTTGGCAAATTCATTCCAGTTTTGAAAGGTTAGCAAGGCCTGCAAAGTTATGTTTGACTAATTGACTGCATAACTTTGTGTTCAGGCTTCCTGATTGTTTGGACACAGTCAGGAGTGTCAGACTGATTTTTGTTAACTGGAACTCCATGTCCAGAACTGTGGGGGCTTCCAACACTGATACTTTTAGCACTACAAGTAGCGGGGGACTGTCAACCTGACCTGGTGCTCTTGAGTACAAATGAGGTTGCTTTCAGACTACACCAGTGGCAGTTAGGTCTGATTCATGAAAAGCAAGTATCTAAAGCCACATGTGGTTCAAAAAAAACGTTTCTGCTTCCCAACACTTCTTCCAAGGGCCAGGTTTTCCTTGTTTAGCTCCAAAGATAGTCCCTCCTCTTCTGCCTGCTTAAGCAAAGTCAGAGCTGGGTGCCTGTGAAAACGGAGACTGTACCTGGAAGCTTCTCAGCCTTATGCCCTTCTTGATCTCTGCTACTACTAACAAACCAAGTGGCATGCTAATGGATGGTTTTGGTTTTGTTTTTGTTTTCTCCTTGTCTCTCATGTTATTTGGTATTTTTGTGAAGGATCTCAGCTCTTATGTTAGAAAAACACAGCCTGCTGTTATCCTTGTAACTATAAAAAATGAAGCTTTTATATCCAAAACCAAATGAAATCTCATACATCTGATTCTTGAAATTTTACAGTCTTGAAGACAAAACAATGATGCTAACAGTTACACCAGGGGGGTTGGTTACAATTTTGAATATCTAGAATTGCTAGCACTGTCTATGTGATTTCATGAGCACAGGGAATGGAGGACACTAAAAATCATTTCAGGCAGCCTGAGGCTGAAAGCAGTACAGTTTCTCTTCCAGCTTATGAGCTGCTGGAACAGTATCTTCCTGCATGAACGTGCACTCCTGGATGAATAACATACACTGAGCTGGAATGTTTTAGTTTGCAACTTGAACAGCAATCACCATGCATATTGTGTAACTCATTTATGTCATAGGAGAAAATAAATCTCCCATAAAATTATCAAGAAACAACTCTTTTACTGGACAGACTAAGCAGAATTTCTTGGATTACTGAATTCAGTCTGACAGGTGTCATTTGTCATTTCCATAAATTGACACCATTATTTTAAAAATTTTCTGGGTTTCTCTCACGTCACTTTCTCTGATGGACAACCCAGAATGTCCTTCTTCTGACAGTTTGATGGCTTGCTTATATGCAACCTCTGCTTAACTGTGGCTGTTCCGTAATTATTTGTGCGGTCCCTGTCCTTTAATCTAAGTAAATCTCTTTCGGCAGTGTATTTGCACATCCAAGCACACGGCTTTTCAGCCTTTGTTTTGCTGGTTTTGTCTCCTCCTATCTAACTGACTCTCTTTGCTTCCCTCAATCTTTCCCTTCCCTGCCCCCTCATCTTGCCTTTTTCTTCGGCATGGCTGACTGGGTTTGTATGTGATGTCTCCAAAGGAAAGGTTTGGAGTTTTTTTTTCTGTGCCTACATCAGTATTCTTCTCATTCAGCACATGGAAGTTCTGGGGGGGGGTTTGGAAAGGAAAAAAAAAATCCCACTTCACAACACTCAAATACACGATAGCTGAGCACTTAAATGTGAACTAGGCAAGCAAAGGAAAGGACGAGGAGCTATCATTTAAGACTCCAAATCCATACAAGGGTTCCAGGAATCTTTAAAACTTAAGCCCACCCAACAGACAACAAAGTTAGGGATAACTGAGCACAGACTATGTAAACCAGAAGAGTACCTGGTTTTACACATTACTTTCCAGAGACAGACAGTCTTAAAGTTCTTTAAACAGTATCACTTCCCAGATGGCTGCATTTAGTAGATTACACTTACAATGAGCAACAAGAGGCTAGGGAATGCTTTCTGTGAGTCCAACCTTCTCAGAGGGACTTTACCCAAGTATGTTGAGATGTGCCTAATACACCTCTGTAGGACTGGCTGTGAGAAACTAATTAAATTCCCTCTTCTTTATGCAGAGACTCAAGCCCATTTATCTCACCTCCCACAAAAAGAGTGCCCAGCATGATAGAGAGCAGGCTGCATGATGCACCTCCACCTCTCCCACTTTACAGGGACTAGAAGCTGTATCAGATAGGGGTAAAGTACTAATCATGTGAATGGTTTTGTCAACCATTCACACAAGACGCATTCACTCTGTGGGGAAAGAGGAAACAGGCAGACTGTACACCACATCCTGTATTTTAGCCAATGTACTGGTTAATATGAAATAGCAGAACAAGGAAAAAGGACCAACACTATGTCTCCTCTCCCAAGCACTGTAAGAGTGATGCATGGAGAGGTGCAAAGGCTTATGTTCTTCTGAGGATCTACTGCTAACTCCCAGGAAAGAAGGTGGTGGTTCATAATATGCTGTTTATCCTGTCCTATGTTTCCCTGTCAAGTATAAGTGGAAAGGGCTGTTTACTAGAATACTTTTGGATAGAGTAGCAATACAGTACTCTTACGCACTCATCAGCAAGGCAGAAGCTACACCTGCCCTTAGAGTCTCATTAATGTACTTTGGTTTTCAATGGATGCCGCAGGTTAATTACATATAAGCAGTAATTGCAGAATCAGAGAAAACATCCAGTTGGAAGAGAACTCAAAGATCATCCAGTCCAAGCCTCACCCTAGCACTAAAGGGTCAATATTAAACCATGTCCCTAAGCGCCAGGTCCACATGCTGCTTAAACACCTCCAGAGAAGGTAACTCCACCACTGCCCTGGGCAGACCAATGCTCAGCTATAATAAATACTACTAGTCTCCTCACCTTAGTGAAAGTACACTGATTCATACTGGTATAGATTGGAAGTCTGCATGAAGATGTATTTGAGACAGCATTGATGGTGCTATGGAAAGCCATTTTTGCCCAGCTTCAGAGCTCAGACCCTTTGGCTCAAAATGTCCTTCTCCCCAGAGTGAAGCTGGACTCTCCATGCCTGGAAAGGAGCGATGCAGAATGGGGCAGTTTTGTAGGTCCTTTCACAGTGCTGAGTCAGGGGAGTTCTTCCATACCACCTCCCTGCAGCTCTTCTGTATGGTGCAAATACATGACAACATCTGAAAGAATATGTGCTGAAGAAAACAAGGAAACTGTGCCCAGGAAGTTTAGGCTCGAGGTGAGGAGAAAGTTCTTCACAGACAGAGTTGTTTCCCATTGGAATGGGCTGCCCAGGGAGGTGGTGGAGTCACTGTCCCTGGAGGTGTTCAAGAGGGGATTGGACGTGGCACTTGGGTGGTCTTGGGTGACAGGTTGGACTTGATGATCTTTGAGGTCTTTTCCAACCTTATTGATTCTATGGTTCCAACCCAGGTGACTCTATGATTCTATGACACTGGTAGAAACCACAAGTCATACAGGATTAGAATTCAAGACGATTTCACATGTGTCACTCAAGACTTAATAAACAGGCGTGTTATCTGCTGGACATACAAACTTACCTGTCTGTTTTGCTCTGCATTTTCAAGGCCCCAGTAATTGGTTCCTACAGAGGCAAGAATTACTCAATTTATATATTCAAAAGAGTCTGTAAGAATGAAAGGTCTGAAATAGATTTCCAAGGGAGATCTGCACCATCTCTTTCCTTGGCATATTTAGGAAGACAGTAGACAAATGTTTAAGAAATTATCTAAGTAGAGATGATCCTGCCATGGGACTGATGGATGAACTGGAAGAGCTCGTTTAGTCACATGCCACATTCCTTTTCTTCTCTTTCAATTTTTCTCCTTAATGCCCACATTCTCTCTCCTCGGGAACAACAGAACTCAAAAATGTTATTTGATTTCCTCTTTTCTAAATATAGTGCAATTTTAGTAGCCACACACAAAGTCGTATTTCATATTATCTAATTGTCCAATGCCTGTCTTGGTTTTTCAAGTCAATAATTCATCTAAATTAGTTGCAAATTAGATCATTTAATTGATCTCAGTCCTGGCTTACGAAGGGTTTTCTATATTGTGTGCTAAAAGTTGTAGACACATACAAACACAGACTGCCATGACACAGCACCTACACATTGCCAGTCTCACACTCTCATCCTTTTGAAGCTGCATTGGCCCTTATGGATTTTCATGTTGACTTGGAGGCTTTTAACATGATGTCTGGCTTCCATTGTCATGAAGTTTCTGCCAACACGCTTCTAAGGAAGTCTTTGCGCCTTTAGAATGCACTTTTATTCTTTGCTTTTCCTTCATTTTATATGCTTTTATTTGCTTCACAAAAAGTTCTTTGGGAAAAGCAGAAAGTCAGACACAGAACTCCCAGTAGTAATTTGCCATGTCTGAGTTTTATTAGAGTCAGATGCTGAAGGAGTATATTTTCAGGTTGTCCTGTGTTTGGCTAGGATAGGGTTAATTTTCATCACAAGAATTTGGGAGGGGCCACAGCCAGCTGGACCAGCCATAAGGTACTAGGTACTATGCAACTGTCATGCTGGCTATACAAGAGGGAGGGCTGTAAGAGGGAAGGCTGTCCATGCCAGTTGACCTCTGTGGTAGGCTTTTGGCCTGGGCAGCAAGCATCAGGTGTGCATGTTGCATTTTATATTACTAATTTTATATATTAATACTTCACCATTGTTGTTATCCCCATTCATTCATTCTTTGTATTGTTCTGTTAACAGAACCCATGGGGGTTTGCATTTTGCTCCCAATTACTCCTTCCCATCCTACTGCGGGAGGGGACTGGGGAAGCCAGTTGTGTGAATGTCCACCTGGGGCTCAACTTCAACTGGGCCTGAACCACAACACATGTTCAAGTTTACAGGCAGCTATATCTGCTGTGTTCAGCTTGTCTCTATATTAAATCATGGTTCAGAGGCTGGAGGCAGAGAGATGGTATGATAAGCAGGGTCAAAGAAAGATCAGCCATGGCATAGGTGAGACTCTCAGCCTCTGAATAGATATGGAAGAGTCACTGAGGAAAATTATCATGCTGAGCAAGTCTAGGGAAGGTACTACGGCAAGGCGTCAATTAAGCTGAATACCTGAGAATTGATCTGATAGAAAATGTTCAGTCAGACAGAAAGAGTGCATCAAACCTGAGCAGCAAGTCAAACAGTGCTTGTGGATTCTTAAAGGAAATTTCTAAAATCCTGTAGCATTTGGAGCATCAGAATATTCCACTCAAGGAAAAAACGGCCTAGTGACAGCTCTGTAAGAAAAGCGCAGAAACCTCACAAACTGTGTATCTAGGTCCTAATTCTCAGTCCTCCAAAGAACAAGGTATTTTAACCCAGTGACTTGCACAAGGCCATTATCTGCAAAAACATTCAAGATATGAACCCAAAACAAAGACTGAAGCACAGTTACCCTAATTTTGCACTGCAGTAATTTCTAACAAGTGCTTATGTTACCATCTACCTGTCATTAACTTCACAATGGATTCTGTAGACCAGCTGCTTCTCTTATGTACAGCTTACTGTATCACACAGTATCACAGTATCACAGTATCACCAAGGTTGGAAGAGACCTCGAAGATCATCGAGTCCAACCTGTCACCACAGACCCCATGACTAGACCATGGCACCAAGTGCCACATCCAATTTCCTCTTGAACACCTCCAGGGATGGTGACTCCACCACCTCCCTGGGCAGCCCACTCCAATGACGAATGACTCTCTCCGTGCAGAAATTCCTCCTCACCTCGAGTCTAAACTTCCCCTGGCACAGCTTAAGACTATGTCCCCTTGTTCCAGTGCTGGTTGCTAGAGAGAAGAGACCAACCCCCACCTGGCTACAACCACCTTTCAGGTAGTTGTAGAGAGCAATGAGGTCACCCCTGAGCCTCCTCTTCTGTGTGAGGCTACAGTAAGATACTCAAGCAGTTTGTAAAGTGACAGGCTCTCTTCACAAGCATTAGCAATATTGCTCATGTGTCTCGGGGAAAAGTCTCAGCAGCAGAGTTTCCTGCCTGAGGAGTAAGATTCATCAGCGGAACTGTCTGCAGGAAACTCACGCTGTCCTATATTATTTCATTGAAGAGAAATGTTGCAGTGCTCCTTAGCACAGGAACAGTAACTTTAAACCAGGTTATGCTGTTCCAGGCCTCATATCAGTTTTTCCACTCATGTTTCAGTAATGTTTCAGTTTGTTACACGCAATGAACAGAAACACTCTGGCTCAACAACCTTAAGTGCCATCTGATTTCATAAAACATCCCACCATTTTCAGCGATGAAGTAGCAGCAGGCCCTTCATTCTCACCTAGTGTGGTCCCCTCTACTTCCCTGTTAACAGAGACTGCATTTAGAGATCCTATATTGATTGAATAAAGTAGGTGAGACATCTCATGAGAAGTTTCTCTTACATTGCTTTTTATTTTTTGCAGACAGAACTTCTTTTTCTCCTAACAGAATAGCATTAACATAGAATTGGAAGGGCGTAGAAAGCATGAATGATTACTTTTGCATTACCCAATGGAAAACATTTCCTCAGTGAAAGGGTAGCACAGCATGGAAATAGGTTACCAAAAAGACTGTGCAGGCTCCATTCTAAGACCCAAGCTAAACAAAGACATGACTGACCTGACTTAGTGGTGGTGGTGATGGTGGCAGCACTGCATGGATTGTGAGGCTGGAATAGGTAACATCAGTTGTCCCTTCCATCCAGCATTTATGTGGTTCAGTAACTTTTATCCATAAGGACCAACTTACTTTCAGATCTGTAGCAAACAGCAAACATACAGTATAACACAGGGGTTTTTTTTCTTTCCTCAGATATATGTGCATCTTCAGTAGTCTCTCAATTATAAAAGTAATTTTCACAGTCAGTAAGTGGATCGTTCATTGATTTTCATCTATAAACCCAAGCAGCTCCACAAACAACAATATGCTGATGATGTACTGAGGGCTAAGAGAAATTACTTACATTCACAGGGGCAAAATCACAAAGCTCTAAACTGACAACCTTTCTTTGATAACTGGAGCTATAATTTCAAATGTCAAAAACCTTTGACATGCCTCATAGATTACATCTTAAAGAAAGCTGTGCTTCTGTTTAAAAGCTGAAGTGAAAGGACTTTTACCTATTTTAAATTGTAATTTCTTCACACTCTTTAGGATGCAGTGTTTAATCTATTTTTCTCAAGTTTGAGTTACTCATGCTGCCAAAGAGCTCTTAGTGCAGAAACTAATCTGCACTGGAATTCTGCAGCTACATTTAAATAAAAGGGAGGAAGATTTAAAAGTATAATTAATTAACAGTCCATATCAGGACTTTGACTTGTAAAGGGTACAAAAATGCTTGCAACCCAAAATGCAGGCTTAAGCTCTACTCCTTCCAAAACCAAGCTCTGAATGCTTGCAACCCTTGGGACTGAGGTCCTGGTGGTTCTCCAAAAGCAATACAAAGGACAAGAAGTAGGTGACTCCTTTTGGCTGTGATTTCATCTCTGCAGCAGGATTCTGCACAGCAGTTAGATTGTAGCCTGAACCTCTATATACAAAGTCATGTCTCACTACATCCCCAATTGCAGTCAAAAGTAACCACGAATGTCTGAGGTCACACTTGTTTTTACCATTCCTCTCCATTGCAGGACTTTCTGGAGAAATAGCCCATACACCACCTAAATCCTATGCTGATCAAGGACACCAGAGCTGTTCCCAGGGGCCAGACTTTAAAACAGCCTGAAGACTCAACGTAGGTCCATCCTAAGGGACCTGCTGGTATCAAAGGGAACTGGGCATATTTATGCACAAAGCCAGGATCATTCATCCTGAAGATCAAATTAATTATAATTCCTTACAAGTTTTTGCAGGATGAATTTTGTATGCTATCTGAAAGCCTCCTCATGTACCTTCTGGTCCTTTAATAGCTGTGAATGTGCACCTTCTGTTTCTGACAATTAAAAGACATGAGGATTTTGAGGGTCAGGGCACTGGTTTGCCTGCTTTTCTCTAACTGCTCCAGTAGACTCCTTGGTGCTCCTTCTCTATGTGATGTGGGTTTATTCCCTAATTTTCTCCTCCTCTTTTGCAGAGCAGAGATCTCACAATGAAAATGCAGTGAGATTTTCTGCAGCATACTCTGAATTTAGTTCTACTGGTCTGTTTAAGAAAAACACCTATAGTCACTAAAAAAGCTATCTCTGGAAGAGAATGTTTAAGATAATTAAGATAGTGTTTAATGCTGAATGATTAAAACTACCATATTTCTGGAGAGCTGCCATGGAGGAATCCATGTTTAGCATTATTTTTGCAATTTCTGACAGAAGTATATTAAAATGATTTGTTTAGCCTAAGGGAATCTAGCAAACAGAATGGAAATATCTTTTCTCACAGAGATCACAGCATAACAGAATCACAATGGTTGGAAAAGACATTTAAGATCATAAAGTCCAACCATTACATAATACTGCCAGGGCCACTACTACACCATTTAAAAGCTGTCATCCAGGGATGGAAACTCAGGTGCTTCCCTGGGCAGCTTGTTGTCTTTGATAACCCTCTAGTTCTGCTGGCCTCACTATTCATGAGGCAGGCCAGGATGTTGTTGGCCTTCTTGGCCACCCAAGCACACTGCTAGCTCATGCTCAGCTGACTGTTAATCAACAGCTCCAGTTCACTTCCTGGCAAGCAGCTTCCCAGCCACTCAGCCTCAAGCCTCTAGTGTTGCATGGTGTTGTTGTGACCCAAGTGTGGGACATGGCACTTGGCCTTGTTGATCCCATTGAAGTTAGCAGTCTGATAGGAACTAGGTATTGCTTCTAGATTTCCTGATGGGTATTCAGACAGTTCTTTCTACACATTTCTCCAGTGTTCTCAGAAGTCTTTAGCCTCCTGCTTAAGCTGACTTCACCAAGCTTAAATCTCTCACATGGGAAAGCCAAAGGCATCCATCCACCACCATACAAAGGACTGAAGCTACTGTCACCACAGTCAAAAGTCTTGCAGTGGATCATGGCACAGACTTGGACTGACTATCAATAGGAAAAAAACCAGACAGGATGGCTTTCCAGAGATACAATCCAGGCTGAATTTCTCCATATGCAGTGACGATTTCTGTGCTAATAATTAAGGAACTGGTGGTAATAGACCATCACTTTCCACCTACAGGTCCCCACTGGCTGGCCATCATACCTTGGTTGGGAAAATTTGTAGTTCTTACAATCCTGAAGTTATGGAATGACTGTGAAATGGACAGAGTGACTGGGATTAGTAATGTCAGCGCTTCTCTGTAAGTGGGAGCACATTACCAGCTCACAAGGATTACTATTCAAGCAAGAATGCAAGTAAAATAGTCATTAATTTTATTTCAGATGACAAGCAAAAGGTGGAGTTGTATCCGTCCTGCCTTTCTAAATAGTTGTCTGTCTTGGTTCAAGGCTCACATAAGGATTGATGAAGTTTCCAAACAAGGAAATACATACAGGGGCAGTTTCCAGTAAAGATTGGTGCAAGAGTAGAAGTACACAGAGAGTTTGCTAATCTCCCTAAAATGGACAGAAAATATGAAGCTTGCTCAGAACAGCAACTGTAAAGACATTTCCAGCTGGATTCCAGTGCCTGTTTTCAGGGAGGTCTGCCACAACTCCACAATTTTAAAGCACAGGACGCCACTTGAAAAGGTAATTCTGATTTGATTAAACACAGAGATCAGACTAATGGGCATTCGAGTGGAGGGACGTGTGTGGGAAACAGCAGGGCTGCATATGAGAGAAAAATGATCAGGGCAACTGGAAGAGAAATAGTGTCCTGGATAGCTGCATGATTTACCAGTACCGGGACAGTGGAAAGGGTCTGTTGCTCAGGCCTGGAAGAGGGGAAGGTTATGGAGCTTTCCTATAGTTTGTATCACAGAAAACACCTGGTAAAACACATAAGTACCTGCCCCAGGCACTCAGTGATATGTAGTAGAATTGGGAAGAAGTTTGGCTGTCAAAATTTAGTGCAGGAAAAAAAAAACACAAAATCATCCATTCTGATTAATGCTGATAGACCTTCCTTTTTTGCCTATGGCAACCACTTTCTCTCATGCTATACCTGCACACCAGCCTGTACAGAATAGCCTTTTTTGTTGGTTTTATTTCACTCTCAAGAGCCTTTGCTTGCACTACTGTAGTTTGGTAGCTCCTGCTCCTATGCATGGTTATAGTATATTCAGTGGCAGAAAGCAGAATAGAGTGAGAGCAAGTTATACAGAGGAAGAGACTCATGCTGCCTTTTAGTTTTATCTGCCACAGATATGTACATCGAAAGCAAGCGGGTGGTAAATGGGTGGTAAATATTCCTCTTATCCAATGGACAAATGAAAAGTATGAGGCTGTGGAGAGAAAGAAGCTTCACATCCTGTGCCTACAACAATATGCTTTTAAGTAGCCCTCTTCTCTGGGGTCAAGCTGCATCCTCCTTCCCCTTTTATTTTTACAATCTGATTAACTGGTCACAAATCTTTGTGATAGCCTTTCAAAAGCAGGAGTTTCCTGACTGAGCATAATAGATTCTTATTTTGTGCTGTCGTTAAGAGTAGCCACATCTGGAACCAAAAAAGAAAGGTGAAAGTACATGGATTGGGTTGCTGACAGAGTCTCATTTTTCCAGCCCACATCTTGGGTGTGTGCAAGGAATTTGTGATGCATGCTCATGTGAACAACCAGTATGCAGTCGAGCAGTTTCCAGTAAATAGCTTTTAAGACTTGAGAGCCGCTGCCATACAAAAGTCTATTGTTCATATGCAGGATCTGCCTCCCTACCCCTTCATTATAAATGCAGCAATCACAACAGTGGCATGTTTATCTTAGCAGGGTGTTAAGTCCTACCAACTGAGTCACAGTTGCTGGTTTAGGATTAGAAATGGGTTTACCTCAGCTATTTCAAAACATCCAAAATACAAGGAAAAAGACATGTACAATGTTGCTGCTCAGGCAACAATTATAAGAGGGTAAAATGTGAGTAAGCCAGGTCTGAACCAGATGAAAGCACCCTTTAATAAGAAAATATATGCAAGACAACTCTGATGGAGAACTCGGGGTTCGTTCATGGGCAGCTGCCAGCCTGGGGAGGCTGATATCCTTAGCTGTCCTCTGCAGAGAGTTCAGCTGCTACACAGGTCAGGGGTGTATTTTCAAAACAAATCTATCCTAGGCTAGAATTTGTATCTATGAACACTCTCATAGATGTGTTCATTCACTGAAAGCTCCAGCCAAGAGAGGTACAAATCTCAGGAGGTGGACTTATGTCAAACACTTAAAGAAACTGTTTCTTTGGCTCACAAAAAATTATGAGTGAACCTCAAATGGCATCACATCATTCTATCCTGCCTTTACAACAAAGACAATGTCTCTTATTTGGACAGCTGCATTCAGGAGAGCAGACACAGTGTCCTGTGGGGAATATCTCCTACATGGTCCTTCAAGCCTACAACCTGATCATTTTCCATTCAGTCCCCCTTGTACCATGAGCTGGCTCCTAGCCCAGAGGATAAAGCATCTATCCTCCTCTTCCTTAAGGGATAGGTAGTGGAGCTGGAAAAGAGCCTGATGAGATATTAAAAGCAGTGTTGAGGGAGGAGGGAGAGGGGCCTTAGAGCCAGCAAGGCTAGAAGTAGCGTAACAATCTGTGAAATGGGAACACAACCAGCAGTTTTAAGGTGCAAGAAGCAAAAAGTCTGTTAGCAATCAGGAGAGGAGGTAAGGAGGGAGAAGCAGAGAGGCAAAGGCAGCGTGATAGCTAGGGAACAGCAAAGCAGTAAGGAAGGATGTAAAGGACATAAAGGAAGGTTGATGTATACAGTCTGGTGCCTCCAGAGAAACACAGGACATCAGCAGGTAGGATTCAGACAGAAGTGGCATACTCACATCTCTGCAGCTGTGCATGTAGAAGAGCCTTGGGAGAACAGATGAAAGGGCAATATCTGTGGGTGAATTGCATGGTGGAAAGGGAGCAGTATTTGAAAAGAGAGAAAGGAAATAGAGGAATTTTGGAAGTGCGAGCTGAAATTCTGGAGGAAGTCCTCTTCCTTTAAAACTTTAGAGGCACACAGGACCAGTTCACACTGATGGAGCATTTGGCACAACAAAAATTATGTTCCTCTAACTTTGTAGGCAAAATTAGTTCACTGACAGGCAACTTCTGACTTCCTTCCCAAAAGAAAGCGCCTTTTACTTATTGATCCACTCAGCTCAGTGTATGATCTCACATCCATGTTGCAACCCTCTCTCAACATGTAACAGGCTGCATTCTCTAAGGCCCCTGTCAGGAATTCCTGGGCTTCACAAGGTACATGCACAACATTTAGCCATTCCAGCTTCAATTCCAAAATTGTCAGGGTACCTATGCATCTGAAAGAGGAGGGGAAGAACAGAGAAACATGGCCAGGCTTTCACAGTAAGAAAGGAAATGCTGTGTAGGCAGCCTGGACCCAAACAGTTCTGAATTTTAATTATCACCTTTTCTTTTGAAGGGACTAAAAAATTTGAGAACTCAGACATTGGTCTGGCAGGTGGAAACACTGCAGGTAGGTCAGAGCAGCTTACTTTCCTTGTAGAACTGGACTTTGAGAAAAAAAGCATGGTTGCAGTAGAATTAGGCAGGTATAGGCTTCTCCTAGGAGTCAGCCATGCTTTCCTGTGCCATCTTCAAATTGTGAAAGAATTATTATCATTTAATGTTGACCAGTGCATCAGACTCACATTTACAGGTGCTTCACTCTCTGGAGAAGTAATTTGTTTATATATACATGTGTGTGTGTGTTTTTATATATGTTTATTTATATAACACCAGGCACTAGTACAGACTAGGAGTTGTCCTACTGGAGAGCAGCCCCATGGAGAAAGACCTTGGAGTCTCAGTGGGCATCAAGTTACCCACATGCTCTTTGTGGCCAACAGGGCCAATGGCATCCTGTGGTTCATCAAGAAAAGTGTGTCCAGCAGGTCTGTGGAGGTTCACCTCCCTGCTCTGGTGAGACTACACCTGGAATAGTGTGTCCAGTTTTTGGCTCCACCATCAAAAGAGACAAAGATATACTGGAGAAATTCCAGTGGAAAGTTACAAGGACAAATGGGGAACTTGAACATCTCTTCTATGATGAAAGACTGAGAGAACTGAGGCTGTTCAGTCTTGAGAATAGAAGGCTGAGATCTCATTAATGTCTATAAATATCTGAAGGGTGGGTGTCAGGATGAAGGTGATGGCCCTTTTTCAGTGGTGCCCAGTGATAGGACAAGGAACTGCGGGTACAAGCTAGAACACAGAAGGTTCCAACTCACAATGAGGAGAAACTTCTTTGTGGTGAGGGTGACAGAACACTGGAACAGGCTGCCCAGACAGGTTGTGGAGCCTCCTTCTATGCAGTCTTTCAAATCTCACCTGGATGCATTCCTGTGCAGCCTGGTAATCCTAGGACCTGCCCTAGGTCATCCTGCTTTGTCAGGGAGGTTGGACTAGATGGTCTCTAGACATCCCTTCCAATCCCTAACATTCTGTGATTTCCTCAGGACACTCACACTGCTACAGCCCATGAAGAGTGTCTTCTCTGTGACAGCTCCAGAAGGTGAACATTTGGGGCAGTGGTAACTTAGAAGACCATTCTAACTACCCCACAGTAGACTCTGGAAAGACAGCTCAGGGCTCGTATTTCTAACAGGATGGATTAAATAACAGCAGCATGGGTTTAACCAGCTGGGAGTGTGAGCCAAGTAGTTTGCTGTAGTTTACTGAGAAAGACCATGCAATCTGCTGGCTTTGACACAGTCAAAAGCTCCATCCCAAGCCCGTATTATAAGGGCTTTGTAGTACTGATACATCTCAGGACAGTCCTGATGTTTTCCTCTAGTACATCTGCAATGCCGTCACTAGAGAAAAAGGCCAGGAATCAGTTTAATTTCTTCAAGTGGGAATATATAGACTCTGTCCCCACTCTCCCCTCTCTCCATTCCTGTATTTGGAGGCAACCATGGGCAAACACTTGTCCTTTGTAACTACTGCTCAGTGTCAACTGCTCAAGGGCCAGAATCAGTGAGGGCCAGCCATTGAAACATTTGCCCATATTAGGTAGCAAGATAACATAAAAATACTTATCCTTTCTACAGATAGGCTCAAGAGAGACTGTGTAGCAGCAAGGAGATAATCAATTAAAAGCTTCCTAAGATGGAAAATCCTGTGGTGAGCATTCTTGTTGGTTGAGGCTTTTTTCGTTATTGTTAAAATAACCACCTAAACAATACATTTAATCAGCAAAGAGTAAATAGGGAAATGTTAATTATGAAGCAAAACAAACTCCAAAGATTAGCCTCTGGTGCTATAATCTTTTAAGCAAAGGCTGCCCTCATTTACACTGAGAAAATAAACACAGGAAAATAAATGTGATCTGCTGTGGGATGGACTAATGAATTTCACCAGCCTTTTTGTACCTCCTATTTTTGAGAGACTGCACTCTGAGAGACATTTCAGTTGCTTGGCTGCAGTCTCCTGTGTGAAAGCTAAGCCCAAAATGCAGTGCACAACTCTGGAGGCTCACTTAATCTTAGTTTTAGGCAGAAGGAATGAAAGAGGTGTCAAGGTTGATACACAGCAGGCCTGCAGGAGCCACCCGCAGCCTGGTACCAAATGAAGGCATCCTCAGCCTTGTCAGATCTTGGCGAAGACTCTGCACATTCCTAAGGAGGGGCTCAGGACTAGGCAGCTGGATGACCCAAAGTTCTGGGCAAGACATGCAGAAAAAGACAAAATCTTTGATCAGTAGAGAAAAACAAAACCAACAAAACTCCGCAAAAATAAACCCCATTCGCTATATGGTCTCCAACATGGTGCTGTTGAGATGATATCACTGAGTTAGGAGTTAGGAATTCCTCTAGAGAAGATGCGCTGCTCAGATAGCCTATCAAACAGTGCATTTTAAAAATAGTGCCCAATTAATGTCAGCTTGTAGAAAGTGGCATTATTTTACTACTAATGTCAAGAAAGAGCACTTAAATAAAGTCTTTTATAACTGAGTACTCCTTGCGCTATCCTTGGTTCTCCCCTTTGCTAGAGGGGGTGATTAATACCCTTTTGTTTAGAATAAACACTATTCTTACCTTTTCTCATTATTTTTTCCAGTGGTTTTAAACCTGTAATCGCAAAATCTTAGACTTTTGCAGACTATTTCTAAGGGGTTCAGAACAGAAACAAGCATGTTATCTGTCACCAGGTGTAAATTTCTTCTGAAGTTTCTTCATCTGAGCATTGCAAGAGTCCATAAACCTAAAAAGATTGGAAGAACTACCACCAGTTTGGTTTATGAGCCTTGTAGAGGACTGAAAAACCTGCAAAACAAGAGTGGCCTTGTGCTCTCATTGAAAATGCTTGCATGCTGTGCATAGGAGTCCCTAAAATAGACAGTATTTCACTCTCTAGAATTACAATACAAGGGAATTAAAAGACTGTTTTCTGCATTATTTCATTCAAGAAGATTATCAGACAAAGGAAGAAAATGAAAAGGCATACACTGGCATTTTCTCCAAAGTGGAAACTAGCTGTGACCTCCTTAACGTATTAAATGAATTAATGCACGGAACCTTCTTCCCCTCACCCTCGAATGGCCCTGTGGGAAGCAAAATTGTGCCATCTAGTGGGATTTATCTAAGTCTCAGCTGTGCATTCCACTAGACACTACAGACACCCTGCAGACCGCATCCACTTCGATTTGTTTACATTATAGCATGGACTTGTTTGGATTATGCTTTAACTCAGGTTCAAATTCCTCCTCTACCACAGCTGCAGGAAGGGTCTGTTCACTCTGCCAGGCTCAGAGACAGAGAGGACTTTGTGTGCTCGAAAGAGAATATTCAAAAGCTCAGTCAGGACTTGCAGGATGGACAGTAAGTCACAAATAAATAATGCAACTTCACCAGGGCAGGCTCTGAAAACAGGGTAAAATAGGTGCAACCACTACAAGATTCACTGGTCAGGGGAAGCTTTGCAGTCCGTGGACCAGGTAGCACTGGCAGGACAAGATACATCCCACTGAAGCTTTTTCTTTTCTTTTTTTTCTCTTTTTTTCCTTTTTTTGCGACAGGGGTCAGAGGCACAAAGGGGAATTTGCATTTTCATTTAGTTGTTCAAACTGTGTTTCTTCTTGGCTTCTCAGTTGATGGGAAAGTTTGGGGAAAATTATTTTCATTAGTGTGACTTGGTAAATTTGAAACATCAAAGCCACAGTGGTCACCACAGATGAAGACTCTTCAAGCTTGGCAAGCAGCCAGCAACCTTAGTTTGCTATGCTGCACACCGACAGAGCTGGTGTATGCAAACAACACTGTAACCCAATCTGATTTCCTAGTACACTTTTGTAACCTAAGTTAAGCAATAGGCTTAATGTAGATTCCAGTATGATCTTTTAATCTTTGCCCTGGATGGATCACTGTATCTTTATGTTAGGCAATTCTTTTACCACTTGCCTTTCCTTTTCCTTCTGTGCTATTGATAGGAGAGAGCCATATAATATATAACTGCAATACTGAAAGTGGCTCAAGTGTTGCAAGTGACTTCAATACCTATCTAACAAGGCCCTTTGGGAGCACTCCTTATTGCCTCAATCATAACAGGTGAATGAATAACAACTCAGTAAGTTTTCAGTATCAGCAAAAGTAAAGTTCATTGGCCAGTCCTCAAATAATTAACATCTCTTTCCTCTAGAAATACAGTGACAAGTGACCTTTTCCAACAAAACATAAGCTGTTTTTCTCCAACTCAAAGCCTCCTCTGGAATAATTTGATAAGCTCTGGCCACCTTTTGGTTTGCATGAATCAACATGGAAAAGAATCTTAAGAACGTTTTGGTCATTTCTTTTGGATTTTTACTTCTCTTCACTGCTTATGGAGGACTCCAGAGCCTACAGGTAAGTGGAAAATCTCCCACTATATTGCTATAATTTTATTCTTATTACCCAGCAATGTAAAACAATAAAACTATATGCCAAATCCATTAAGTAATTAAAATATCAAATAATGTGATAATTCCTGGCATCATGATATAACACATTAACAAACAATATCATTTTCAATTAAAGGCAACTATGGCTTGTATTAGCATTATATCTTAGAATATAGTAGCAGAAATTGATTTCTAGAATGACTTGAACATTCAGAATACCATCAGAGCTTGCTTGCCTAGCATAGCCAAAATGAAAGACTGAGGGTTACTGTTGATGTCTATGAATACTTCAGAGTAGATAAACACAAAGAGGAACTCCTCAGACTGGGAAACTACTGGCCCAATGACAAATAAACGTGTATAAGCCATACATGAGCAACTTTAAGCAGGATATTAAAAGAGGACCCTTGGAAGGATTTTCCCAACATTGTGGGAATTTGTATGCTTTAAATGTGGAGCTTGATATACAATTTGATGCCCATGTTTGCAATAACAAGGAAGAGGTCCCTGCTAGCTCTCTACATCTCTCCTCCTCTCCTTGAGCAGTTTCTGCTCATTGACACCATCAAATTCCAAGTTGAGGGAAGTTCTGCAAAAACAGCCCAAAGAATGGATGGAAGTATTATAAGCTGGGCAGACTAACATGGCAGGGGAAGATGAACCCAAAAAGCCGTAAGTCAGCCTGACTACCAGAAATGGTGCATACTCAGGTTAAGTGGTGGAACATAAAGTCTCCCTTAATGCTGCAGGAGGGAGTGGTGCTGATTCATGAAGCAGCCCTCTTCTCTTTCCATTTTGTCTTGATAGTTAGAGAAGACAGAGCCAGAATTGTGTTGTAACATGCAGGAGAATAATTTAAAATGCTCATAATTCATTTCAATATTCTGCTCCCCCCAAGAAAACCCAAACAACCCATACAGTAAAAATTAAGCTACTCATTTGATTTTGGAGGCTTGGCTCCTACTTTTTGGAAGCTGTAGCTGGCAAAACCAGGCATGCGGTGTTTCATAAATAAGACCTCTGTGGTCAAGAAGCCTCTTTGCCTATTTATAAAACAAGCATTCTGATTCTCAAATAAGTTGATACAGGTCAACAAATAACCTACTCATATCACTGTCCTAATGCCTGTTTCTCACTAATGCTGCTGTGTTGCTCCTACCATGGTCCTGCATGGCCAGATCATGCAGCTGTCACAGGGCTTGGAAATTTTCAGTGCAGATACCAGCAACTTCCCTTTCCTCCAGTGCTCTGCAGTGATACCCTCTCCACAACGTCCATTCCCCCTTCTGAAATCATACTGGATCACGTCAACTTTTTAGTGAAAAGAAACAGGAAAATATTGATAAGCAGCATCATGATCTTCTTATTGCAACTTTCACAGTATCAAGACAACAGGAGAACCATTTTTAGCAGAAAAATACAAAATCTTGTTAGATCAGTAAAATGTTATTTGTCCCTTGTGGCAACATAGGTGAATTGATTGCTTACAGTTACAAAAGGCTGCTTTGAGCATATTAGGATAGTAGGACCTTGGCCTCACACTGCTGCTAAGCCAACCCTAGCAATGCAGGTCTGAGGATATTCCTGCCTGAGACAAAGTGAAGGCCAAGAAAAGAGGTTATCCCTTATTCAGCTTCCTTTCAAAGGGAAATTCAAATTAATTATATTAAATAGTCTAAAGTCTGACTTACCAAAGCTTTGAATCTGAGAAGACTTCACCTGGTTTTGTATCATATTTTCATAAATGGGTTATCATTGTGAGGAAAATGGTAAATCCATAATCAGGCTGCTTTGGTAATATCCATCCTCAGCTTCCAGGTATCTCTTTCTGCCTCAATCCACTCTCTGTACACCACAGGAACATAAACCTGTTACAAATTTTTTTCTCCCCTGTTGTTTTTATTCACACAGAGCAGTCTCCACTCAGAAGAAGGCTTGGGTGTTGCTTCCCTAAGTGTTCTCTATGCTGCACTCATCTTATCGTCCATGTTCCTCCCTCCACTCCTCATCAAGAAGCTGGGCTGCAAGTGGACCATTGCAGGCTCTATGTGCTGCTACATCACATTCTCCTTAGGGAACTTCTATGCTAGCTGGTACAATTTAAAAACTTTAATCCTCTCTATTGTGGTTGAAGAAAATCAGCAAGGGCAAAATTCTTTCTTCTTTTTCTTAATTCCTACTGAAACTCTGTGTGGTGGATTTGAAAGTTGGATGCAAAAGGTGTTGCATGCAAGAAATAGGGATAAATAAATCCCCGTTAGGTGATGCAAAGAGGTAAAGCAGAGAGGCCAAAAGAAGGAATGCATCAGTCTGCCCATGTGAAGCTGCTTCCCTAAATCATGTGTAGCAGAGTTACAAAAAAATTAAACCCCCAGAAGTTTCATTTAAAATACAAATGACTAATTTAATTCTCGCTTAAAAAAGGATCAAGCACATGAACACAGACGCAGCCAGCCAGCCTAGGTCTAACCCCTGGACACAGCTGGAAATGACTGCACATCCTAAACTTCGTATGACTGGTCCTATGGAACAGGTTTATTGAAGCACACAAAGGATAAATCTATTTCCTTGATGATTCTTTTTACTTCTGAATCTTTGGGTAAAATACTGTTATGCTAAAGGATAAGAAGTATGCTAAATAAAGTGTTCTTTGGCAGGTATACATTAATCCCCACCTCTGTGATCCTGGGCTTAGGAGGAGCACCACTCTGGTCTGCCAAATGCACATACCTCACCATTGCTGGCAATTCCTATGCTGAGAAAGCAGGAAAAAATGGAAAAGACATTATTAACCAATACTTTGGGGTATTCTTTCTGATATTTCAGTCCTCTGGCATCTGGGGAAATCTTATCTCGTCCTTGATATTTAGCCAAGCTTCCACCACAGGTAAAATATCTTAAAAAATCTTGTTTCTTTCAATAAACATCAACTAGTTCTAGACAGTTAAAAGGTGCATTTCTGTAGCTGAGCTGGTGACCCTCAGTTGCTTTCGTAGTCAGTAGAAAGAGGCAGTTGAGATGTGACTTAGCTCATCTGAAGTTAGGTGTTTGAAACAGATGGGCTAAATTCCTCTCTGGAAATATCTATGTTCTATCAACTCTTCATCAGCTCTAAAGAGAGTTCAGACAGCTAGCTCAAAAATAGGTACCTATTGAATTAATGTTGAATTCCACTCCTGTGTTGAAAAACATAGACAGGCTGTTGGCAGTCTTTCACATCTGACACCCGTTTAAAGTGAATTAAAACAAAAGACAAAATACTGAAGCAGCCTTTTTATAAAGGTTGTAGTATTAGATTAATGCATGTTAAAGATTCAAGGCTAGTCATGCTAATGCTGGTGCTTACTGAAAATGAGTGCTTTACAGAATTGTGAAGAAGAAATAGAAATAGCTGTTGGCAAGAGTTTGTATGCCAAGGCCTCTCTGCTGTATTTCAGGCTCAGACAGCAGATGCTGATGTAGTTTGAAGAAACCACTCCACAGTTCTGCCCTGGTTTCCCATGCTTGTAATTGGTGTAATCTTTAAATGGCCAGTTTTTAAGATAAATTAATAATTGGACATCACCTTAGAGATTCAAAGTGCTACAGTTTATTGTCACAGCAGTCCCCCATGCATTCTCTATTCTGTCAAAATCAGAACAAATCATCAAAGAAGCTCTCCATATACATTGCTACTACGAATAGCAAGAAGGCACCACTCTTTCCTGGCTCAAATAAGCAATATCTCCTCTAGAGGGTGTTCAAATAGGATTTAGGTTAAAACTAAATGTCAGGGAGTTGGGACCAGGCTTCCATTTTTGTTTTGAATCCTTGAGTTTATGGAAAATCACAAGGTGTGATATTTATGGAGAATTATGTTCCCTTTAAATACAAGTAACAACAGATGAAACATCATCAAAGCAGAATGAGAAAGGATGTATCAAGTGCAACAGAGCCTTGCTAACCTCACCACTGAGCCACACAATATCTTGGGAGGGACTGTCCATTCCAATGTCACTTGTAGGGGACAGGCTGTAGTGCAGTGGTGGGGTCTGCACAGACTGCAACTGTTTCATTCTCCTCTGCCTCACAGCAGACATCTTGTTAATAAGAGGAATAAAATACTCTTTTTTTTTTTTTTTTTTTTTTTTTTTTACATTGGATTTCAGGAAATACTGTGCTCCTTGGAAGTGTCCTGTGAACAGCCCTCAAAGCCAAAGGCTTGCATATATCTGCACAACAGTAATGAGCAGTCATACCATAAGCTTCCCAGCTGTGCCTTTTCAGTGAGATTCAGCTCTAATCTAGTGGGAGCTTCCTGAGGGGTGAGAGGGTGAGGATGTCCAGTCACTCACTTATTTTCCTCTCATCTGACAGTGCAGCAAAAGTGTCAACCCAAACTGTTCATATATTTAAACTGTATAACTTCACTGAACAGTTGGAAAGTTATGGTATGTATCTGCAGAATGAAAATGTATAAAACTCAGATGTGAACGGTGCCTGCATGAACCGCATCCAAGCATAGCAAGGCAAGCTACACTACAGCAATAGACAATAAGCAATGTAAATTTCAAGAGTCAGCCTTTCTTATACATCAATATTGCCATCTTATTTCCAGAGGAACAGAGCAAACCCCGCATTGCAGCTTGCATATCACTAAATGCATGCGCATCTTCAACTTCAGATGATGCATGAACAGATTAAAAGCTTGTCCTAAATTCTTCCATAATTTACTAGTGTGACTCACCTTTTGCATATGGCAATTTTGCTGAGGGTCTGTTTATTCAAAACTCTGTAGAGGTAGCCACTGGCTATCATAAAGTAAGAATATTCTTTATGTTACGAAGTTTTATCTGATCTTGAACCTTAAGTTGTTTATGGAGCCAGTTAAACAGCTGATTCACATAGTAGCAGCTTTGATTGGAAGCAATAAGGAAAGACACACTAAAAGTAGTTACACAGCAACCCAAATCGAAAAATTATAGAGCAAGTCCTGTTTAAAGAATGGGCCAAGGTACACTGTACTGCCCATTATTGTGCTTGGACCAGTAACAAATTTTCCAGTGACTGCACTGAAATAATTGTATGAGTTTTTTGATCATCCTTCCCCAAGACACAGCTTACTCTGACTTACACTTTAGAATAGTATTTTTAATTTACAGAAAGGGTGCTGGAGGAAGTAAGCATGGTGTCATGATTACACATGGGGTGCATGAATACGGGCATATGCATGGCTTTGATACATGGGCCGGCACAACACTGATGGGACTAAACAAAGTAAAGGTTTACTCTAACCAAACTGTTCCAGTTTCAGGTATGTTCTCAAAGAGTAATCAGGTTATAAAGAAGTAATAAAAATAAGATAAAAAGAAAGTAATAAAGGTGGTTTCTATTCCTGTATACAAAAACAATCTGAAGAGAGATAAGATGCTCTGACTGTAAAATGGAATGGAGCTGGAGGTAGAGAGATTCAGGCTAGATGAGAGGAAGAAGTTCTTTACCATGAGAGTGGTGAAGCCCTGGAATGGGTTGTCCAGGGAGGTGGTTGAGGCCCCATCCCTGGAGGTGTTTAAGACCAGGCTGGATGAGGCTCTGGCCAGCCTGATCTAGTGTAAGGTGTCCTTGCCCATGGCAGGGGTTGGAACTAGATGATCCTTGTGGTCCCTTCCAACCCTGACTGATACTATGATACTAAAAACTGAGGTTGATTAGTTCAGCAGTGTTGTAAACTGAGAGACCTGTCTTCTGGGGTAATACGATTAAGCAGTACAGATACACAATGGAACTTGAAATACTGAAAATTGAACTTGAATTCACATTTTGGCCTCTGGCTTTAGTCCAAGACTCCAGGAAACTATCAATTAAGTGTTCTGTCCTGAGCAACTGTTTCTGTTAAACCAAATTTTTGTGTGTTAAGCTGTAATACTGAATTCAAATATCTCTAGTTTGGAAGCATTTGAAAACAGGACCAATCATTGAGCACTGAATTCCCTTCTCATATTATCTTCACATACAGAATTAACTCATTTGATCTCTTCTCTGACTTGCCTTTCTTTTGCTTCTTACTGAATTAGTGGAAGTCTCAGAAGAAAACCTGGCATGCTGCAGAGCATATGACTGCATGACTGATACCACTAACAGCACTGGGTCAGCAGAACCCTCCAACTCCTTAATCTACACTCTGCTAGGGATTTACACTGGTAAGTAATCCACAACACTGGTAGGTAATCCACAAAATCTTTAATGAATATCACCGATGGGGAATGTACTACTTGTGAAACCTATCATGACTTTGTAGATTAAGTTTCCAATTTCCAATATCCAGTTTGCTAGAAGAAAATAAGATATGTGAGAGCTGTAAACAGCTCCTTCCTAAACAGTTCTATCTGCCTTGTGCCAGTGCTGTATCATTTTTTTTCTAATGGAGAAAGACATTATTTATCACTTTTCCCCTGGAATAAAGCTGAAA
The DNA here is from genome assembly GCA_033816785.1 of Picus viridis. Classification (NCBI taxonomy): domain Eukaryota; kingdom Metazoa; phylum Chordata; class Aves; order Piciformes; family Picidae; genus Picus; species Picus viridis. The sequence goes on from CM066578.1 coordinate 23,154,632, forward strand.
CTCAGTATGGTGACCCAAGTGTTTCACCTAATGTCAGTGTTGGTCTACAAACAAAAGCAAACCTATATTGCAATTAGAGAATTACAGAAGTTTATCCAGTTATGCATGAGATAGTTTTAAATTCACTATCTTCAGTATCAGCAACAGTGTACTAGTTACTGATGGCACTGGGCAGGTTTATATATGCATGCAGAAGTCTGAGATGTTAAGAGCAACCTAGCCTGAACTCACCAGCTTCTGGTCATCTGTAGATGCCTATCAGAACTGGCTGGTGTATTGCCATGTGCATAACAGTTTTAGCACAAGAAGTGCATAGTAATTAGAGGTGGACCGGAACGCTGTCTCCTAGAACATACATTTGTCTGGGCAGAGGGTTTTGGATCCTTGCTGAGATTTTACAGCGAAACACTAGGCGAATTGGCTCTACAGCTGCTATAGACCTTCCTTGCATATGGCTAGAAAGCAATGAAAGACTGGGAAGGCCAATGCCATAAAAAAAAAAAAAGGAAAAATAAAAATAGTTGTACAAAGATTCATTCAGTGAGGAAAGTTCAAACAGCTCAAACCAAGTTATTCTACAGATAAGGGGGAAGTATCTGTTAAAGCAGTATGTCATCTTAGCTCTGTGAAAATATGTTTGCAGCCTCTGCCCATAGATATATTCTCTATGCTGAGACAGATGCACAGAATTTGTCATACACTCAGGGAGTATGTGATCTGGTCAGGACCAGCCCTCACCAGACAAGGGGCAGGGCAGCAAACCCTTCCTCTTTCCCCAACCTCCATTCCTAATTGGTGAGAAAACACAAAGAATATCCCTCACTTCCCTTCCAGGATGTGCTGGAGCCAATACCTTTCTGCTAAAGGCTAGGTTGGCTCACAAGTTTAAATTTAAATTTGATGACTAACACATACAGCACTCCCTCAGGCTTTGCTCATGCAAAATGAATGCAACCCTGCTGTCTATTGACCCCACATTAGTATGGTTTCATTTTTCTTTTAAGCTCTCAATGAAAGATACATCTTTTCCAACCTCGAGGGAAGCCAAATAGTTAGATATTCCACTCATAGATATTTCTAAATGTCTCTTCCATTTGATTGCTGAATACATATTTTGCTCATCTTACATGGAGACAATAATGGATAAGTCTTTTGTTTAGTTTTCTCACAGACTATAGATGTTTCTATTTATGTTCATACTAGCCACTATTAAACCATGCAGTTACATATCTCCTATAGTTGATGTTGATTAATCTGACACATTTGTTAGCATTTTTTTCCTGTAAACATGAATGTCCTGCTCTCATTCAAATACGTCCTGCAAGTATCCCATAAGCACTAACACACACTCTGTAGAATTGATAATCACAGAATCATTCAGGTTGAGAAAGAACCTCAGGATCACCAAGTCCAAATGATAACCCTACTCTACAAAGTTCACCCCTGAACCATATCCCCAAGCATCACAACCAAATGATTTTGAAATACGTCCAGGCTTGGTGACTCAGCCACCTCCCTGGGCAGCACATTCCAATGCCTGACCACTCCTTCTGTGAAAATTTTTTTCCCTAATGTCCAGTCCAAACCTACCCAGTCACAGCTTGAGGCTAATAACCTGTGAGAGGAGACTAGCACCACTGTGGTGGAGTAGGAAGGTTCCCCCACACACACAAAAGAATCCACAGCTAACTCAGCCAGAGAAGCAGATGAAAGCTGTATTTTACAAGCAGAAAATGGAATGCAATGAATATGTACAAAAACATACAATATTTACAATATATACAGAAATATACAGGAATGTATGTAATACAGGAAACCTTTCCCCAACCCCCCCTGCGGCCAGGGGGGTTTGGCCTGTCCCTCCCTTCTCCCTCCCTACCTCCCGCTTTTCCCAAAAGGGTTAGAGAGAAGGAGAAAGGAAGGTAATTAAAAGGGGAAAACTTTGTTAAAGCTCAAAGCGAATGCAAAAGTTAGTTTTCTCTTATCTGATTAGCAAGAATCATTCCTGCGTAGCAAGCTGCTGCTTCAGAGAGAAAAGCAGGCCAGCCCACAGTACAGGGGGAAGAAGACTGACTGCCCCCCCCGACTGAAAGACCAAGCTAGAACCCACAGCTGGGTTCCACCAATGAAACTGGATTAGCATATCTTTGTTTTCATTTATATACCAAAACATTCAGCCAGAGTGTTCAGAAAGTGTCCCTTTTTTAAAGGCACAGCCTAAACCGGTCACAACCACCCTCTCCACAATGTCCTTTCAGGTAGTTGTAGAGAGCAATGAGGTCTCCCCTCAGCCTCCTCTTTTCCAAACTAAACAGCCCCAGCTCCTTCAGTCACTCTTCATAAAATTTATTCTCCAGGCCCTAAATGACTTACATCATGAAAGGTTTACAGCTTAGCTACAGTGGGAAACCTGGACACTGGAGAATACAATTTCATTCTAGGAGACATGATTGAGAAATAATAAGCAATTAAAAGCTGAGGTAATTTACTGTAAATCTGCTAATGTATTTGGACGTTAAAAGTTCAAAGAAAAGAGAATGTCCATGCACAGTAACACAGGAGTTGATTAAGTGGATGGAAAGAGGTACTTGGTTCTCCTTTTACTCTAAACTCTACTTGTTTTCATGGATGGAATTCTAGTCAATGTAAGTAGAAGAGGAAATATAATCACACCTTGCATCTGTAATGAAGTAATCAGCTGTGAATCTGTGGTTGCTTCATATATATTATGAGACACAGTTAAGTTCTTGTAACAAGAAAAAAATTACATTGACTCCCTTCACAAGCAACATACCTAGACTGAGACATACATGACCATTTTTTGATTACCTGCCTCACGTATTCTTTGACATGCTGGTTCTGCCAGGAAATTATAGGTTCAAAGCTGTACAAAGTATGGCTCCAAGCTGACAAAAACAAAAAAAAAAAAGAAAAAGAAAAGACAATATACACTGGGATCCAAGGCAGCAGTTCAGCTTCTAGCCCTTTATTTTTCTTTTAAAAGAAGATCCCCACGAAAAGCTTGGCACTCAACGCGAATATTCCTCTCTTGTGTTGATTTAAAGCATGTTGATAGCTCCCGAGGGAGCTGTTTCTGGCCAGCTCTCCCTCCCTGCGACCCCTGGCTTGCCCTGGAAGGGTGAGCAATCACCCTTTGCAGTGCAGCTGGCCCAGCGGCTGTCACAACAGGCCAGTGACAGTTAAGCTGAGAGGATTTGTGAGGTTCACAGCTGTATGAAGAAGATGTGAATGTATATTGCGCCCTTACTGTTTACACAGAAATGGCCTTTACGCTGAAGCGGAATCAGAGGCATCTGCCAAAACATCCCACAGAGAGCTAAACACTAAGTCAGAACAATAACAGCAGCAAGCAACTTCCCATCATTCTTCCAGCACTCCTCAGTTTTTCATGAACTTTTTGTTTTGTTTTTGCAGCTAGTGGTGTGCTAGCTGTGTTGCTGATTGTTCTATTTCTGGACCAGATCAAATCTGACCAAGCAGAAACAGAGAAAGAAATCCTAGAGACACCATCCATTTGGTCTACGTTCCTAGCAACTTTCCAGCACCTTAAAGACAAAAGGCAGTGTCTTCTAATCCCTCTGACAATGTACAGTGGGTTTGAACAGGGATTTCTCGCTGGTGACTACACAAAGGTGTGGATGACAATCTACTTCTGATTGGGTTGTGTGCCTTTGTGTCTATTGCATTTGATCTGTATTTAAATTAAGATGGTTTCAGTGGTGATTTATGATTTGTTAAATTAGTGCTTACTTCTACTTGAATGAACTCTGAGTGACATCTTCAAACGGCAGAGGCCAGCAGTAAATATGTCCTTTGGAACAGCCTCAAAAAGAACAGTGAAGAGAGCTAAACTCACCAGTGGAGGCCACAGCAGAGAGCTACAGGTTCAAATTCTTCGGCTCGTTGTAAACAGCAAACTGGGAGAGCAGCCAGAAGTCTGCAAAGCTTTTATGTCTTCCTTCCTTCCGATTCCCCTAGAGTTTGTAGCAGTGCAAGACAGCACACATATCATGTATTTTATTTTGAAAAACTTTACCGTAAGACAGCAAATCCTCAACGTGTCTGGCTGAAAGCCCCTACCAGTCACTAGTGCAACAGGTTCAAACCCTTACAGATTGATCACCACCACCACCACCCCCTCTGCTCTTCCAGTTTCTCTACAAACTTAGACACACAACAGGTGTGTTCTCCAGACATTCACGGAGAAACCCTCCAACAAAAGGGGGCAATCTTCCTGAGCTGCTTAATTGACACTTAAGCTTTCAAAACTTGCGTATAAGCAGATGGAATAATGCACCTGCTGCTGTGTTTGAATTGATTGAAAGGGACACTCCATGGCCACTTCCACTGGTGGTATGCTCCTATAGATGAGGTACTCTTCATTTCTTGGGAGCTGTAATGACTATAGTGCTGATTGCCATTTTTCATCTCTTGGGTTATGAAGATAAGGGCAGAAAATTCCAAGTGCCACTTCCAGGAGTTGTATTTGCATAGTGAGCAGTATTCTGCTTTCTTCTGCTTGTTACTGCTCTGTTTGCATGGCATCAGTCTGCTTGGGATCTGGGTTAGGAATATTGTTGTCTAAGGCCAACTATGCCAATACACTAGGTGACTTTTCAGCAAATTCTGTAGCTGTACTCCCTTTATCATGTCCACGCTGGGTAATGGCTGAATACTCAAGCTGAGACCCTTGAACCTTAGCTGCATACTTTCACTGAAGAAAATGGGTATCATCTCTTCTCTTCCAGACGTATGTAACCTGTGCCCTGGGGATACATTACGTCGGTTATACAATGATCTGCTTTTCAGCAGTAAATTCCCTCTGCTCTGTGCTCTTTGGAAAGATCTCTCAGTTCACCGGCAGAAAACTTCTATTTTCATTAGGTATGTAAAGGTCACTTGAAGGAATTATCATAGAATGGAATGGAATGGAATGGAATGGAATGGAATGGAATAGAATAGAATAGAATAGAATAGAATAGAATAGAATAGAATAGAATAGAATAGAATAGAATAGAATAGAATAGACCAGGTTGGAAGAGACCTTTGAGATCATCAAGTCCAACCTATCATCCAACACTAATCAACTAAACCATGGCACCAAGCACCCTGGGCAGCCCATTCCAATGGCAAATCACTCTTTCTATGAAGAACTTCTTCCTAACATCCAGCCTAAACCTCCCCTAGTGCAGCTTGAGACTGTGTCTTCTTGTTCTGGTGCTGGTTGCCTGGGAGAAGAGACATGTAATATATCAAATCCAGTGCTCCCCACCTCTGCAGGTACTACAGAGTAAGAGCTTGCTGTCAGCTGTCAACTAAACCCAAAGTCAGTCTGGAGGCAAACTTCATTCATGAGAAGAAAGGCAGCACAGTTAATCACTGTATTAGGATAATTGCCTTACATAATTTTGCTGATGGCATAGTTCACCCCAGTTTTGAGAGTGCTATCTACTCAGAAGTTTTGATGATTTATAGCTCTAATGCAGCCAGTGATAAATGATATTACAATACAGATGTTGAGGCCTACACTATACCTGAGAAGGATTTCTCTATTGGGGCGAAACCTCCTCAGCTTTATGGAGCAAAAGCAATACAATAAACCAATAAACCAGGTTGGAAGAGACCTTCAAGATCATCACGTCCAACCCATCAAACAACTAGATCATGTCACCAAGCACCCCATCAAGTCTCCTCCTGAACACCTCCAATGACAGTGACTCCACCACCTCCCCAGGCAGCCCAGCCCAGGCAGCAGCTGAGAACCTTGTGAGATACACTGTTGATTTGAGTGTCAGGGGACAGCAAACTTGGAAATTTCAGCAACCAGTCTGGGAATGTCAGGAACATTTTTAAAGGTTGTCCTGGTGTCCTTTTCACTACTTGTTACATATGGAGAAAAATAAAAAGAAAGTCAGACTAGAATAACTTAGGGAGTGTGTACGGGACAGTAGTTTTCAGGTTGATATGAGATGTGTGCATTTAAGAACGTCTCCCTTTCCAGAGAGCACTGCTCCAATGAATAATGCAGTAACAGAGGCAGAAAAATAACAAGAAATATTTCAGAAATGTTTTCTTTGTGTACCTGTATCCACTAAGCATACTAAAGTGTAAGTGTACTAACACCTCACTTCCGCTACACAGTAACCTGTATTGTTAGAAACATCACTGACTGAGTCAGCATTCATCTAGGCATTCTACACATTTCCTTCACAGGAAATCTTAAATTTTGGCAAGAAAGAAGACATTTACAGTCCTTTATGCTACGCTGACTAGTTTAGAGAGTCTCTGTGTCTGTACCAGGCATATCTCCCACTCTATGAAACCCAGGTTAAAAAAACCACCTACTACAACTACACTATAAGGTTAGTAATGCAAGATGTCTGAACTTCTCAGTTCTGTTTAATGGTGTTTGAATTCAGCCTATGAAGGTGTGTCTGTGGAAGGGCTCATTTACCAAACTGCTTTTTAAAAAGAAAGGCAAAACATCACCAGATCCTCTAGACATCCTTAGCTGTCTGCTCTGGCCCTGAAAGAAAACCTATGCTTAAACACTAGGTAAGGAGAGCAGAAGGGTGCTTCCTCCCCTTTCCCACATGCCTCACATGGTGAATGCAAGTATTTCAGCAACCCTTTCTCCCACTCAGTAGCAGTTTTCGTCCCTTGGGCTAACAGCTATATCAGCACCAAGGATCTCTCAGCTCAGAACACTGACCAGAATTATTAACTGAAGACTGTCAAAAGACTGCATTGTGTGGTGTTTAATGTGATATCAAGTCAGTCAGTGCAAATGTCAGTGAACCAGAAAGATTGTAAGATTGCCATGTGCTCCAGTTGGGGGAAGAATTTGAAGTGTTACCTACCACTGTCTGTCCTGTTTGTAACCACATTTATAATTCTCTTGTTTGTTTCTACATCAACAGCCGCGGTTACCAACACCTCCTGTATAATAGCGCTACTGCTGTGGAAACCTCACCCTAAGCAGCTTGCCGTATTTTTCATCTTCCCTGCTCTTTGGGGCCTATCTGATGCCATTTGGCAGACACAAACTAATGGTAAGTCCCGGTGACAATGAAATACATTCTCTAGAGATACAGAAATCTGTATGTTTGTGTTAATAAAGCAACACATGCATAAACTGATGATGGGTTTAAGACAGCATCTAAAAGAAACATGTTAGCTCATTGGAAAATACGAGAAATAAGAGCAAGTTTGGAATAAGAAAGTAAAACACTCATTAAACAAATTTTTCCAAGATGAAGAGAGAATACTGCAGAAAATGATAACAGATACTCAGAATAAATGTCCTGGAGGAACATACATATTTCAATGAAAATTAGAAAACTAAGTTAAAGATTCATACATTTAAGTCTATCTTCATTCTGGATGGAAAGTCAGCTCAAAGCTCAACAATAAAAGAACCAGCAAATTGGATGTTAGGAGTTATAAGAATTAAAAAATGAAGGAGAAAACCACAAAAAGCAACATTACACAACCAAGTAATTTCATTAAGTTCCTATTTGCTCCATTTCAAAAATCATAATCCAACATGGCAAGGCATAACAAGGCAATAAAAAGGATCAGAGTCATGCAATACTTCCACGAGAACACTACTCAACTAGAAAATTCTTTAGCTTGGGCAAACCATAAGTAAGGAAAGCAGTCAGTAAGACAATAGTATGGAGAAAGTGATTAAAAATTCCCTATTTTTCTTAATAACAGAACAAGTGGCACCTAATTAAGCTATCAGGCAGCAGGCCTTAGAGAAATCAAAGTAAATGTGGTTGGTTTGTTGGTTGTTTTTCTTTTTTCTCGCCATAAAATCCATAATCAAAGTCTAGCATTCTTGGTCAAAAATGTACATGTTTTTAAGCTGGAATTACATCACTTCAGGGTAAGTGTTCACAGGGGCTGCTAAAGCCTAGTGGTCCAGAGGAAATATGAAATTCAGAAATTCCTTGTGTCTTTGATTAGTAGAGTCAAGAGGAAGAGAAAGATCAAAGTATACTTGCCTCATTTCTTACACTTTTATCTTAGGAGCCTGTTACTGGAAGTATACACTGGACTTCTTACCCCAAGCATCATGAACCTTTTATGCTCTTATGCTTTGTGATACAGTGCAATGCTTATGTACTGACAGTTCAAATACTGAGCTGATATAAACCAAATTCTGTATGGGACTATTTAAATTAATCCTTCAATGGAAAATAGAGGTAGTTCTCTTACAGAGGTTAAAGACAAAGTTTAAAATGCAGGAGCGGGTAAGAAAGAGCTATGAAAGAGCTATTGTCTGTGATGACTTGAAGTAAATTCTGCCCATGACTCTAAGTCATACTCATTTAAAATCAATGGTGTAGCCTATGTCAGTAAACCTGTTAAATGCTCTCCCATCTGTTCCCATATTTTGCCTCTTATCTAATCAATATTGTTTTCCTCTGTTCCAAATAATGTTTGGCAGATGCCATAGGAATATACGTATGAGAGAACTAGCCCATCTGAGCCCACATCAGGTTATCTGTCTTGACCTCCTTCCCCCTGGTTTCTCTGGTTGCTCCAGTAGCTTAGATGATTTCATTCACTGGATAAATTATCATGTTCCTCCTAGAGAGCCAAAGGGAAAACATCACAGTCCTTTGCCCAGCACTGATAGTTGTTTCCTTTCAAGCACATGTAGAGTCCCCACCTCTACACACAAGGAATTGACCAGCCAGACTTCTCTAATCCTCCAGCTCAATACCCCTTAGAAGAGAGCTAATACATGCATCAAGGAACACTCTCTTATCTTCTCTTGTCCTAGTCTACAGCCTCATGCCTTTGGTATGTCTTTAAATTAGTGCTCTCATTGTTCAGGTTTATGGAAGGACAACATCAGTGAGGATTTGCACTCCCTAAAGTAAATCTGTTCTTTCATTTCCTGCTTCCTCAGCCACAGTCTTCCTGACTGTTCACCAGGAAATTTTTCAGAGCTACATCTTAGTCTTCCACTGAGAAAAGGGACCTGCCCTTTATTCTGCCTTCCACTTTTCCAGAGAGCCTTGCCCTAAGACACTTGGCTTCCTTCAGACTCACAGGAGAGTTGAGGTTGGAAGGGACCTCTCGATATTACCTGGACCAACCCTCTTACTCAAGCAGAGCCATGCAGACAAAGCCAGTTACCTAGGACCATGTCCAGCCAGCTTTCTATTATCTCCAGAGTGAGAGATTCCATGAGTGCCAGTATTTAATTACCCCAAGAGTGGAAATGTTTCTCCAGATGTTCAGAGGGAATCCAGTGTTTTAATTTGTGCCCATCACCTCTTGTCCACTTTTCTTGGACACTACTGAAAAGAGCCTGGCTCCATTCTCTCTGCACCCTGTTCCCAGGGATTTACATACATTTGAGATGCCCTTTGAGAACATCTCCTCAGCATGTTCTTGTGTGCCTGACAAAGATGAACTTGATGACTACATTAGGAAAAATGGGATAAACAGAGAGGACCTATGTGTCAGAGAAGATGGCTGGGAAATGGCTGCAGTTGCCAACTCCCCAGTGAGGCATAGACAGTGGATAATGCTTCAAGCTTACCTGATGGTGAGTGAGGTCTGCAGCTATGTGACAAGATCGACTTCTATAACAGCACTGTAGCAGGTCAGCTCCATTTTCAGATTACTGCAGCATAATTGTGAAAATGTAATATTTGTGCTTATCTGGGGAAAAGCAAACTTTTTGATGCTTGCAGAGTATTTTTCTTCTTGTACATTCTTCAGCTGTTCCACAACTCCTAGTTATAAAGTTATACAGAGTTTGCTTTGTCACATTGTCAGACTGTAACAGTGTTGACACTGAACCTTATCAGAGATGTGCTGCATCACAAAACAGGATCTTCAATTTCACATGTCTATTTATGACTAAATCTCTTCTGCCCTTCATCAGTTCTATACATATATACCTCACATGAAAAAATCCAAGTTCCGAAAGCTATGTGGTGAGACAAGATCTCAAAAACAGAATTAGGTCCTTCCTTTGGCAAACTCCCATGACTGTTGCTTGGGCGTCCACAGATTAGCCACCAAATTATACTATCAGAGTGCCGCATAGTTAAGGCTTTGGGCGTAACTGAAGATGGCTGGCTTTGGCCTGTTGTGGATGTTAATGCTGCAGTTCCCCCTAGAGGATTTATAGGCTTACAGTAGCTGAGTCATGTTCTTATTTATTGTGAGTGAAAACTGCTTCATTTGAGTGAGTAGTGTCCCCTCTCTTAGCTAACCTGAACACAAATGCCAGTATAACTCCCCAGTAATAACTGTGCTTGTGGCATAACAATTATGTAGCATGGAACAATCAGGTAGACTACAGCAAAACAATGTTATTTCAGTTCTTCCCAGGTCCTTTCCTTCTTAACAAAAGTGAAGGGTTAGTTGAGTCTACCCAGAATTCTAGAGAATCCTGTATTTCTCTGTGACTTTTGGCTGAATGTGTGTATTTTAAACACATGTTGGTTGATAGAGAAGTGGGTGAGAAGAGTCAAGGTTCATGATATTCCTACCCTTCACTCCCTGAACACCATAATTAAGTCAGTGAAAAAGCCCTCTGCTTTAACATCATTGATGCTGGCTCAGCACCCAAAGGAAAGCAATCTCTCTCCTCTTCCCTGTGTGCCACACTAGTAAGAGCAGAGGCTGGGAACCCCTCCCTGAACTCACAGGTGTGGATGTGCAGCTGACTGAACTCAGAGGGAGCTTCACAGTAAGCAAAACTGCATTAGGATCATCACCTTATCTATGTCAAGCAAGTTTTTCAGTTGCTGCCAAGAGGTTCTGAATACATCAAGGATATACTTTTTGCCAACTTGTCCAGAAGCTGAAAATTTGAAAACCTGGTTATCTCAGTGACAAAAATCTCCTCTGCATATTAAATCTGAGCCTAGTTGTAGTGGTCTCCTCAACTTTCTGATTTAAGTAATTTGGGTCAGTTTGTTTTTCTTAGATTGACAAGTATGAACAGCACACATTACTACACGTAACCTTCTCAATAGTTACATGTGGAGACATGTCAAGTGCCATTGTTGGCCATCTCCTCTTCCTCCTTACTTATACTTGTCAGTGCAAAAACCTTCTTTTTTTCTGTCTTATAGTTTGAAAAATAAACTTCCTTTAATCTCGCTTCAGTAGAGTCCACCCTTTCTTTCTTCTTCCCATTTTCCTTCCCTTTTCTCTGATATTCTCTATTTTGTCGTTTTTACTCTGTCATTTCACTTATAACAACTTACAGGAGCACAAGAATGTTTTAAGGCAAAGCTTATGTTTTCCTTTCTCTGATACTTATGAAGGAGGGTCTATCTTCCCCATTATGATCTATTCTCCTTTGCAGAAAATGTATGGTTGCAGACTTAATCTTCACAAGGTGCATCTCTCCTTCCTTCTAGGACTCTATGGCATTTTATTTGAGAAACACAAAGAGGCTGCCTTTGCAAATTATCGTCTTTGGGAATCACTTGGATTTGTCATCGCCTTTGGTTATAGTACCAAATTGCAAGTCTACATTAAACTGTACATTTTGTTGTCTGTGCTCGTGTTGTCAATGGTGACATATGGAGCAGTCGAATACCTCAAAGCCAAGAGCTCCCCTGGGACACCTCTTGCTACAAAAAAGGAAAACGTAGGACCACTCACCCAGGAAACACACATGTAATCCAACAGAGTCAGAATGATGGAGGCAAAGTGACTGGCTTCTCCAGGCATATATCCAAGGGTGCTGCAATGTGTACCGCCACCATATAGATGGTAAAGGATCAGACTTCAATGCCTGTATAATGCAAATACCTTAGGAGTCAAAATCTCTTTTGACTTTATAAGGGAAGATTATCTGACTTCCCCCTTTCCCGTGGATGACCAACTATTTTCTCTTATTTTCTTTTTTTTTTTAATTATTTTTATTTTTAAAAATTAATAAAGTCTTAATAAATGTAAACAAGACTCTTAAATAAGTCTTCATATTTTTTGTGTCTGTGCCTCAGACCTAGTACCATAGCTTTACAATCAAACTTGAAAGCCCACATGCAAAATCGGATGACAGCAACTGGGGTTACTCAGCTGACTGCAGACAACAAACATCATTTCATGGAATCATTTGAAGTTGCAGCCAAATGAATCTCTCCTCAGCCACATGGTTGAAACCTTCAAGAACACTCAATATGGCAATGGGTAACAAAGCCTGCGAACATGCATTTACTGAATGCCCTGTGTTTCTTGGTTATCCTCAGGGAACTGAGGTCCCAAACTGTGCATTTCCAGAGGTACTGGAGGAGAGAGAACCATGAGACAATGCAGATAATGATGTCACTGAGTGAGGGGCCACCTGTGCTATACAGGAGGAGAGGCCCTGAGAAAGGATAGCAGAGCTATTTCTTCCAAACACTTCAGGGATTGAGGCTGCGTCATACACCTCATCTGCTGAGGGTGTAGGTGGTGGGGAGCCCCTTGGCTATTGCATTCATCTGCAACATTAGATAGTCAGCTTCCATTAATATTAAGGAATTAAGTAATTGATAAATTAAGTAATTGCTTTTATGAGTCACATAATCTCATGGTGTCTTATGGCATAAGCCACATGCAGCTGGAAGGTCTAAAAATGCATGCACAGAAGGTGGGAGACATGCAGGGACTCAGATGGCATCTCCAGATCCCAGGACACCTGTGCTTGCTTCTGCCTGTGCGAGGCTCTATGAAGCCTGCGGGGACGAAGGCCCATTCTGGGCAGCACGTCCCGATGCTTGAGGGAGAAGAGAAGACAGTGAGCAAGGGCAGCAGGTAAAGAACGACACGGAAGAGGTGCAGTTGATGGGTTTTGTGCCTTCCGGGCGCCCTGGGTGTGCATCTTCCCTGAGAGGCTCAGATTAAATGGTGCAGGCGGTTTAAACAATAGAGAGCCGCAGCCCCTTGCAAGAGAAAAGCCGAGTATAAGTGAACCCTGCCGATCCCCACGCCTGCGTTGCTGGTCTCTCCTTCAGGAGGGAGGGCGAGGAGCGCTCGCCCCACCCCCCCACCCCCCCCCCCCATTGCCCATCGCTTAGCAACGACGCGCGGCGCCCGTCGCTCTTCCGGGCCGCGTCTCTGCCCAAGGGCTGCCCCCGCCCCTCGCCAGGCTGCTCCGGCCGGGGGTCGCCGCGGATTGCAGCAGTCCGGGAGCACAGCTGGGCAAGCCACAGCAGACGGTTCCGTCGGGCCCAGGTACGATGTGCGGCCGGGGGAACTCAGATGGGTCCCCACCCCAGCGGCCGTGGCTTAAATACTAATTGTTTTGCTACTAGAGTACGATGTGCACCAGCTGATCCTCACTCCTGCGCCTTCAGGGACGTTTGTTTGATGTGTTAACCGTATCTTCCCGCTGAGACTCGACCGTGTGCCGTCAGAGTGCTGGACGCTGTTTTTGCAGAGCGCCCGTGTGAGCGAGTAGCCCTGTGCCCTGTCTGCAGCCCCGTGCCCGCCTGCTGCAGGAGTTACAAGCCCCAGGCCTCGAAGGCTGGGACAGATGGGGTAAACCTCAATGGTGTACCAGACAGAAACCATCACCTCCAGAAATAATTACAATGGTTATTTCTGAAACGGAATTCCAAGGCAAGCAGCAGCCAGACCCAGGTTATGATCTGTAACCCTGAGAGCTTGAAGATGATAGGAATGACCTGCAGTTAGTTTGCCAAGTGTAATTATGCTGAGACATTCCACGTTAACTTGACACACACACACTTAATGCCTAACCATTAGGAATCATATTTCCTCATATAGGTGTAAAACTAAGCAACTGGAAGTGCCAAGACCAGCATGAAGGCAAACTTCACGTGAGCACTTACCCTGGGATGCTGGTGCCAAGGTCTGCCACCCTGGCATCCATCCAGCTGTACATCCTGGGAACCTGAGGTCACAGGTAATGCTTCAGGGAGGTCTCTGCTTCTGGGTGCCAGTCAGCAGCCATGGTAGGTAGGTGAGCATTGAGTGTGATCAGAGACAGCCGTAGCTGTGTTTGCATTATAGAAGGATGTCTGCAAGCATGCGGGTGCATTTTTCAGTTACTAAGGAATGGGCTGAATACAGAACCCTAGGGGAATGCAGGCTAATGAAGAGATGGGCATTTTTCTGGGCACACATTTATAAAGTGAGTGAAATTTGTGTGTGTTCATTTAAACCAATGCCTAATCCTAGAGTTAGTTTCATAAGCACACTTCAAGAGCTGCTGCTCGTATGTGATATGACTTCCTTAGAAACGGGTCAGCATTCTTTATTAGTTAAAATGTTTTATTTTCTTTGACTGCAATTGCCAGGGAATTTGAAGTTGGCATTTGTTATATCTAGTCTTGGTGAGCCAATTTCCTGTAAACTGCTCCCTGAATTCCAGAGGTATGAAAGATGTTGCATTAATACAAGCTGATCTGAATAAACTACTAAAGAAGGCTTCATTGTCCAGACATTACTAACAGCTTAATTTGTAATTACCTAGAGGAGACCATGATGGCACAGTTTACTGTGCATTAGATTCATGTACAGCAGTGCCTTTCACTGAAACACTGCTACTATCAATGTTGAGAGTTGCAGAAAATACAACGCTAACTGCAGGCTACAAAATGACTTATCCAAAAGCTTAGCATGGCTACTTTTAAGTTGCATCATTTTGGTTTCATTAACTTAATAATCTGTGCCATAGGATTTGAACCAGCTACTATAAAACTAATTCAATTTTTTATAGTAGTTTTTGGAATTTTTTTTAACATATAACATGGTGCTTGTTTAATAAGCAGACAGGAAAAACAACTCACAGGAAGGAAGGTGAAAGCAGAGACAACAAATACCTCCAGGAACCACCCATTATATTTGTGTGCAAGGTCAGCAGCAACCCTCCAGCAACCTGGGGTCTGAAAAGAAGCACTAACTGCAAGAGGCACAGCAAGACTGCTTTCTCCTTTGTGGTATTTTATGTAAGTCCTACTGCATCATGACTGAATGTCAGTACCTACTTAACATGTTTCTCTCCTGTTCCTTATAAGCCCCTCAGCCAAGGAGAGCTCTCACTAAGGAGAAATCAACTGCATTCTGTACAGGGAGGAAATCTGATCTGAGAGGGATTCACAGAAACAATCACAGTGCAGCATAGATCTTGCTCCCTTCCAACACTAGTTTAAACCTGAGATGGAAGGGTACTGCAGCTCTGACTGTAAGACATCACTGAATATACTGATGTATATGTAATTGTTGGACTATAGAATTACATATTACTTTGGAAGATAAAAAGTTATTGTATACAGAAATTCAAAATTTGACCACAATCTCAACCCACTGTGAAGCCTAAAGTCCCTTTCCAATAGGAGTCTTGTTCCTTTTGTCCTGAACCAAAGCTTGCTTCACATTCCTTCACTTGTAGGCAATGATTCTCTCACTACAGGATATGAGATGGTCCATGGCTATTTTTCACCTATGCACTTCAGACCTGTGGTTAAAGTAGCCATATACTTCTAACACCACTGCCCTGGTTCTCAGCCTCTCTAAAATCCAGAGCTGGATGCAGTACTCCTCACCTAGCTGCCAGGACTTCTCAAATATCATGGAGAGTGGCCTGGCAACCACATCAGCCAATTCCCTCAGGACTCAGCTGAAGAAAGTTGCAAAGAGAAGCAAAAAGTCCCAAGTAACCAATCATTACAACAGCTTTGGGACAGCTACTGCTGTAGTGAACTACCACAATGAAAAAGTAAATAAAATATGGAGATATAAAACTTTGCAACAGTCAGTGCTCTGTGCTGCCTTAACAGCTATCTGGAATTGATTCCCCTTTACGATCTTTCAGCTTAAACACAACTCAGTTGTGGCTGATGATTCTCTTTTCTTTCAGACAGTAAGTTGGAAGTGATGGCAAATGACTATGATACAAGAGATATCTTGAGGCCATTGGTGTTCCGTCTCCATGAGAAAGTCCCTGCAATAGTCCGTGAAGTTTTACTGGAACGTGGCTGGACTGAATTTGACAAAAAGGAGCAAGATGATGCAGATTGGAACTTGTACTGGCGGAACTCACCTTTCTGCATGACAGACCACCACAGCGTTAAACCATGGCAGAGGCTCAACCATTACCCAGAAGCTATTCGGATCACCAGAAAAGACTACTTGGCAAGGCACCTGAAACGTATGAGAGGAGCATATGGATCAGCACTGTATGAATTTAGTCCGGTGGTGTTCATCATGCCTAAAGACTATGTCAAATTTATAGCAGAATATAGCAAGGAGAGACAGTCAGGAGGCAGAAGAAGTAGCTACTGGATTTGCAAACCTGTAGATCTCTCCCGTGGAAGGGGCATACTCATTTTCCAAGATGTTAAAGACTTAGCATATGACTGTACAGTCATTGTCCAGAAGTACATTAGCAATCCCTTGCTTATTTCAGGATATAAACTGGATCTGCGTCTTTATGTGTGTGTCACCAGTTTTTGCCCCCTCACTATTTACACTTACGAAGAAGGACTGGTGAGGTTTGCCACTGAAAAGTTTGACCTTGGTTCTCTGGACAATGTCTATGCCCACCTCACAAACACTAGCATCAACAAATATGGAGCTTCATATAAAAAGTATAAGGAAGGGATTGGCTGTGGCTCCAAATGGACATTCAGCAAATTTCGTTCTTATCTTCGAATATTTGGTGTTGATGACATAGTCCTCTGGCAGAAGATCAATAACATAGTGATTCTCACCCTGCTTGCTGCAATGCCCTTACCAGTGGCTTCCAATTGCTTTGAGCTCCTTGGCTTTGACATCCTGATTGATGACAAATTCAAGCCGTGGCTTTTGGAAGTCAACTACAATCCAGCCTTGTGTTTAGACTGTTCCATTGATGACACTGTGAAAAGAAAACTTCTTCATGATATTGTTGAACTGCTGAACTACAAGCAAATTGACACTTTCAGGCGTTACCAAGTGGCTGGTATAAAAACTGGCAGAAGGCAGGTGCCGTGGAGCACAGCTGGTGAAAGTGCCACCAAGGAGACTTCCTGCTTACTCAACTGCCAAAAATGTGCTTCTGCTTCTTCTGTGCAACCTGCCATTCATAAGGTGGCTGCCCTAACCAAGAAAACTGCCAGAGCACATCCAAGAAAAACACTGACTTCCCAGCTGCGGGAAGAAATGAACATGCCAAAAACATCTGCGAAAGCTGAGACTGAAAATAAACAACCCCTAGGAACTGGGCTCTCACCACACAAGTCTGCCCAACTCAGCCACCAGTTACCTACATCTGATCTCTGCAACTACAAGTTAACCACATGCCCGTATTTCATCTCTGATAAAGACCAGAGACCTATCCCCCGTGTAGGAGATTTTGTCCTTATTTTTCCTTTCAATGAAGCTGTGCTGCAAGCTTCCAGGGATGCGACAAATATAAAGAGCATCATAAAGGAAATAAGCAAATTAGTGAGCAGTTACCATCACAACAGCAGAACACAAAGGAAAGTGTAGGTCATTTAGCTTCTGTATAACTTCATGCTGTTAGGTTATACAGACATAGGATAACTTTAGTTGTAAGGAAGTAGATGTACGCTGAAATTGAAAACAGGTATCTGGGGAAAAAAAATACACCATTAAAAACTTGTAATTTTGCAATTACCATGAGATTATTTTTTTAATTAAACTACTAATTTTTAAATTCTTGTAATATTAAAGTAATTCCAGAATAAAAATGGATTTCTCAAAACAGCCTCAGAAATGCCAGTCTTTGTTGATCATTTTCTCAGTGATTGTTGCTTCTTTTCTTCTCCTAATTAAGGAGGCTTTATGACTTTATTACTTGACGCCAGGGAGCATTCAACATGCACTCAGTTTACAAAGGTGCAGGTAGTGTGAAAGACACAAAACTATCATGCTTTGGAAGAATCCTGTCAGCTTCCTGACACATTTTTCCAGAAGATAATTTTGCTTTCTACGAAATAACAATAGAAAATTGCTCTCATTTTACAACTGGTAGGTTTTTGTTGAAGTTCTTATGGAAAGTAATTTAAAAACATCTCTGTACTGCTCCAATGTTTTGTTTCAGATAAGTAACAGAGATACTTTTTATCTGAGGACAGCACCTAAACTGCAAGTATCACATTTAGAAGACTGGATGAAACCTCTCTTATGCAGACTCTGCATTAACTACCTGATGGGTACAGTGGTTATGCCACTTTGTTCTGTTTGCCACAAAACTGGTGATCATCTGCACATAGGAAAATACTGACACTGAGCTGAAGTACTTGAGATCATGGTCAAAATACTGTCCTTCCCTTGTACATTTTTGCTGACCTTCAGCTGTCTGTTCCGAAGTCACAGTGTATTCTAAATCTGAATCAAAATTGAGGACAAATACTGGCTGTAGCATGCTTCCACTAGTGGCAGAAAGCCTGTAGAAATATAAGAAGTGGGATTTCCCAACTGTGTTCCATCTCCCTGAAGGCTTCATAAAAGTTTGTTTACTATAGACCAGAACAAAAAACATCCTCAAATAGGTATGTGTGTTGCTACAGTTTAAGTACATATGCAGTCAACTTTAATTTGGATTATCTGAACTAAATTGTCCTTGATTTAATTTACAATTAGAAAGGATTGTATACACAGATGATAGAATGGCAAATAGTGTCTTAAGGCTAAAAGCTGGGGCGGGGAAAGAGCCTTTTTTCAGTATTGCTATTGAAACAAAGAAAATGTCAGCACATGAACTGGCAAACAGGGACCTTTTGTTAAAAGGAATTCATGTGAATAAAAACAGTGATCCTTTAGAAAATATTAGTGTCAATCTAGTTCTCCAGATAAACTGAAAACATTAGTCACACCTTTTTCATGATGCTTACCTGAGAGAAAAAATCTACATAGATTTGGTTTGGTCAGTTTGAAGCAATATGGAACTGAAATTCTTAGCAAAGCACATGGAAAATAATTATATCTTCAATTTCTTTTAATTAGAGTATTTCAGCAGTAAAAAGTACAAGTTCCTTTATTATACAAAAGTAGAGGAAAAACAATGCAATTGGATTATCACACCAGCTGATATCAAACTGTGTGGATGTTCACAGTATCATAATTAAATTCATAAACTGAAGAATGTGTATGACCAGCATTAGCAACACTTCTTGCTTTGTTGAATCTTTTTCTTCCGTAGCAATTTGTTAATAATCTGATCCACTGGAAACTGAAGAAAGAGCAATTCTATAGTACTGCAATTATTTTGCGCTTAGGTGTGAGAAAAGGCCAAAGCAGCACGTTATGCAAGTGTGTTTGTTGCTACAGGAATTTGAAGAGCATAAAAGGAGATAATTAGTCTTCTCAGTCAATAGGCAGGTAATGAGCTGAGCTCTACAAGGGAAATGCTTCAGTGCTTTGGAAAGATTCAAGGCAGATGATGGACAGGGAAAACAGCTGAAAGGAGCATCTGATGAATGATTAATCCCCCTAGGTGTCAAGCACCATTCAAAGAGCCTTAAAGCTAAAGAGATCCACAGACCAGAAATATTTTTGCACTACTGGAAGAATAAATGCAGTAGTGAAAGTTTAATTCAAAAAGGAGCAACACAAAGAAGGTCTGAGGAAAGACTGCTGGTGGAAGAAGAAAGAGCTGTTTCATCAGGAATAATGACCAGGATCGAATAAATGTTACATTTTGTGTTCAAATATATGAGACAGAGTTCTAATATTATAATCTACACAATTATTGAACAATTTAGACTGGAAGTGACATCCAGAGTTGTAACTGTTCACTCAAATCCTGCTCAGGTATTGGTCTAACGTACATCTTGTAAGGTCTGACACATGCCAGAATCTTGTTCTCCAAAGAACCTTACCAAACTAAAACCATTAATCAGTTCCACTTTTTTCTGAGAAAACCAAAGAAAGAAAGAAAGATAGATTTATTTTAGTCAGCATAAGGCAGCACTTAACCGAGTTCAAAAAGCTTTGTAGATTTGAGGTTCTTATCTCATGGTCCTATATTATAGTCACTTTTGGAACTAAATAGCATAAAAATAGGGAAAAATGTGATCAATATCATGAAACATTTTGATGAGAAGTACTATGGGCATTTATGTTCATGTTAGATACACAAAGAGGGCATGACTGCATCTCCTTCAAGTCTCACTCAAAAAATACTTCACTCAGGTAAGGTTATCCCAAACTATGCATTAGTTACTGTGTCAAAGTAAATCTGAGCCCTACAGATCCTTCTTTGCTTTGGTGGACATTTGGCCCCCAGTCAGGGCCAAACTACCACATGAGGCTGCATCTTGAATACTGAGGTAAGTTTTGGCCCCTCAATACATGAAAGATGTTCAGGTGTTGGAGAGGGTCCAGAGAAGGGCAGTGATGCTGGTGAAGTGTCTAGAGCACAAGTGTTATGGGGAGCAGAAGGGTAATGGGTTCTTCAGCATGGAGAAAAGAAGGCTCAGAGGAGACTGTATCACTCTCTACAACTACCAGAAAGGAGATTGAAGTGAGGTGGATGTTAGTTTCTTTCCCAAAGTAACAAGTGATAGACAAGAGGAAATGGCATGACATTTTGGAACACAAGCCCTATGAGGAAAGGCTGAGGGAGCTGGGGTTGCTTAGCCTGGAGAAGAGGAGACTCAGGGGTGACCTTATTGCTCTCTACAACTACCTGAAGGGAGGTTGTAGCCAGGCAGAGGTTGGCCTCTTCTCCCAGGCAGCCAGCACCAGAACAAGAGGACACAGTCTCAGGCTGAACCAGGGCAGGTTTAGGCTGGATGTTAGGAAGAAGTTCTACATGGAGAGAGTGATTGCCCATTGGAATCAGCTACCCATGGAGGTGGTGGAATCACCTTCATTGGAGGTGTTCAGGAGGAGACTTGATGGGGTGCTTGGCTGCATGGTTTAGTTGTTGGGTGGGTTGGATTGGTTGATGGGTTGGACGTGATGATCTTGAAGGTCTCTTCCAACCTGGTGTATTGTATTGTATTGTATTGTATTATGCCAGGGGTGGATTTTACCTTCACTGAAATGCTTGTGAGGCACTGTAACAGGCTGCCCATGGAAGTGGTAGTCACCATCCCTGGAGGTAATTGAAATACGTATAGATGTGGTGCTGCGGAATTACGGTTTAAAGATGACCTGGAAGTGTTAGGTTAATGGTTGCACTCAATGATCTTAAATACCTTTTCCAACCTAAATGATACTGTAGTGTAATAACTAATGCCTGTGAGATCAGTGTTTTAGAGGACTTCCTCATGCAAGGATCTCAAGGAATTTTGCAAGCAGGAAATGTATTTTACAGGAAGATCTCCCTAAGCCTATAAGAAGTATATGTAAGAAAGTCGTATTGTTGGTTTTCATCATTTTACATGGAGGAATAGAGGAATGATGCATGAAATGCCTTGCCCAAGGTCAGAAAGGGAGCCAAGAAGCTAGGAATAGAATTCAGGAGTCCTTATCCTGAGTCTTTTGGTACCCATATTGTTAATACAAACAACTGGTGATCTTTAGGCAACCCTGGCTGGTGTAAAGAAATAACAAATATTTCACAGTCACTTTGCTGGTGATAAAGTCATCTATCAATCATGGTGGAAATGAAAATTTTTCATTGCTTCATTGTAACAAAATTCTCATTACCTTACAAACCCTTTCTCCTTTCATCTGAAAATTTCCCAGCCATGCACAGTCCAGTCACAGTTTTAAATGTCAGCATCATTATACCCATTTTTCATGCCTGGTTCCTGTCATTAACACATGACTTACTTTTTACTTTTACTACTGCACCATCTGGGGAAAAACCTTTCCTTGAATCCATCAGTATAGAGGCATTTCACTGTGTGATCTGGGAACACAATTTCTTGCATGCCATCAGGATAATATTTTTCTGCGGAAAAGAAGACGTACAAAGTCTGTCTATTCTTTCACATCATTTCACACAGAATTAGATCAGATTTTTTTTTAACATTGTAGCGAGGATGGAAATAACATTCACTGTGCTGCTAAAGATCAACCAAAATTAGAAGAAATTCAGTTACATCCCATTATTATCTTTGCATTCTAGAAGGAAACTGAGCAGTAAAGTGATGGAACATACTGGACATGAAATGCAAAGACAATGCAAAATGAGAAGAAAATACCCAGTCTGGTAGAGTCAGAATTGGATAACACTTTCATAGCAGAAACATGTAGTTCGCATTTACATGTTTCTGCATAACTATCTGAATATTAGGGAAATACAGCACCTCCAGGCTATCTGGATAAGCAGAACCACACAGAATCACCAAGGTTGGAAGAGACCTCAAAGATCAACAAGTCCTGCCTGTCACCACAGACCCCATGACTAAATGATGGCACCAAGTGCCACATCCAATCCCCTCTTGAACACCTCCAGGGACGGTGACTCCACCACCTCCCTGGGCAGCCCATTCCAATGGCGAATGACTCTCTCGGTGAAGAACTTTCTCCTCACCTTGAGCCTAAACTTCCCCTAGTGCAGCTTGAGACTGTGTCCCCTTGTTCTGGTGCTGGTTGCTTGAGAGAAGAGACCAACTCCCTCCTGGCTACAACCACCCTTCAGGTAGTTGTAGACAGCAATAAGCTCTCCCCTGAGCCTCCTCTTCTCCAGGCTAAACAATCCCAGTTCCCTCAGCCTCTCCTCATAGGGCTTGTGCTCAAGGCCTCTCACCAGCCTCGTTGCCCTTCTCTGGACACATTCAAGTGTCTCAATGTCCTTCTTAAATTGAGGGGCCCAGAACTGGACACAGGACTCAAGGTGTGGCCTAACCAGTGCTGAGTACAGGGGCACAATGACTTCCCTGCTCCTGCTGGCCACACTATTCCTGATGCAGGCCAGGATGCCATTGGCCTTCTGTTGTGAAGAGGTTATTAAATTTATGAATATGAAATATGAATTATGAAAATATTAGTTTTATTAATTATCAAATTATTAATAACCGATGAATCAACAACTTATATACATGTTCTAGTGCACGTTCGTGAAATACATTCCATAAATGGCTTCGTATTATGATTAGAACTTAATTAAACTATCTACAGACTGTCTCTGTGTTTTATATAACCAAGGGTGCAGTTCTGCCGCTTTGCCACTAGATGGCGACTCGGCGGAACGCGGGCGGCTTCTGGCTAATATACAGTGATATTGCAATCTTTCTGTGCGTCAGCGATTACTCTGCTACACGCGGATACTTTGAACTGAGTGCTAGTGGGTGGAAAGCACGTGGAAGATATTCTGTAGCTGTTGTTTGTAGCAAGGTGGGGGTCCGGCAGACTACTGCCGCTGGACTGGTTCCTGGTCGCGTTCGGCCCGTGGGGTCGGCCCTGGGAGTCGACTCGCACAGCAGGGCGAGGCGACGATTGCCGATAGGCGGGCTCAGAGGTTCCCGGTTGGACGATAGCTATGGGGTCGGCCCCGTGGCAAACGGCCTTAGAGAGAGAATGCGGCTTCTCTGTTCCTGGGCTTAAAGGAACAGCGCAACGCTTGAGATAGTCCCTTCTCCCCGACAACTGGGCAGATCTTACCCTCGGGGCTGGTCCAGTCCTCCGATAGCACGATGGGCTCTCCTGGAGATATGACCGGCTATTAGCGACGCTGGCTTCTCGGGCTCAGCGAAGGTCCTCCTCTGGGCTGATCCTCACGATCAAAGTGCTTCTAAACGATGCAGAGGCTTCAGTATGCGTGCATGTATGATAGAAGCTAACAACAAGCTCAATGGCAGAGGCGGTGGCTCGATAGCTGCTCTCTTGAGCAAGTACAGAGGCAAAGTGAAGAGGAGGCAACTTTTTTACCAACAGGGGTAATATTTATAGGTTCCTCGAGGCTGGGTTTGACCAATGGGCACTCTGATAGACAACTGGCTTCAGCCTATAGAAAGCGTGAAGCTGGAATTATGCCTATACTTGGTAATGGTCTTCCTCCTGAAGGAGGGGAGACCTATCCATGTGCTGGGGGCCAGATCTAGTATCTGGGCAGAATGTGCCTTCACCACACCTTCTTGGCCACCTGGGCACACTGCTGGCTAATGTTTAGGCAGCTGCCAACCAGTACCCCTAGGTCCCTTTCTGTTTGGCAGCTCTCCAGCCACTCCAACCCCAGCCTGTAGCTCTGCCTGGGGTTGTTGTGGCCAAAGCGCAGCACCCGGCACTTGGGTGGGTGTCTGCAGTGTGGGTTGTCTGCATATCTGCATAATAACAAATCTGGAAGAAGAGTGAAGTGTTTGCAGCATATTGCAGTCACAATATATGCATAAGCACTGTGTTTTAAAATAAGCCATCTTAAAAAAAAAAAAAAGAAGTCATTTTAAGGTAATTTTCTGTATCTGCCATCTATAAAAGCAGCTATGTTTACATGGCTGCCTCTTCCTCTAATTCAGCACCCTACCCATGGCTGTATCTAGCTGGCACTATTTTCACCTCTGCAATATGTAAGAGAACAGTGAATGCACAAAAGTAGTCTTCCCACCTCTTTGCTTTGGCTCCTCCCCCCATGCTTCCAATTCTGCCAAAGCCTTATTTCCACTTTATCTCACATTATAATTAATTATTTATATTTACATAATTCCAAGTGGGAAGAGCTCCCTGTGCTACCTACCCTACAATTGTATTAAAATCAGTCCTCGCTTCAAATGGCCAACTGTGCCCTTTTCCTTGTTTCAATCTCCTTTAATCTGCATGGCCAACTACCCAGCTCTTCCTTCTTTGATTGTGACCTTCATCTCTTTACACTTTTGCCCTTGTAGATGAATTGGCTTCACCACTCAGGATTGTTAAACCAACACCCTTCCTTTTCAATTTCTCCCAGAATTGATAGATCAAGATAAATCATAGGATCTTGTTGGAAAATAACATTTTAGTTTCCTTAATGAAAACAAACAAACAAACAACACAAACAAAAAAAAACCCCAAACCAGCCATGCTACACACCACTTTCTCATCTGGCACAGTCTTCTTTACATCTCCATTGAAAAAGCTGATTGTTGTTATCCTTTTATCAGCACTGATGTCTTTTTTACAATACAATACAATAAACCAGGTTGGAAGAGACCTTCAAGATCATCACATTCAACCCATCAAACAACTAGATCATGGCACCAAGCACCCCATCAAGTCTCCTCCTGAACGCCTCCAATAACAGTGACTCCACTACCTCCCCAGGCAGCCCATTCCAATGGGGAATCACTCTCTCTGTGTAGAACTTCCTCCTAACATCCAGTCTAAACCTGCCCTGGTGCAGCTTGAGACCGTGTCCCCTTGTTCTGGTGCTGGCTGCCTGGGAGAAGAGACCAACCTCTGCCTGGCTACAACCTCCCTTCAGGTAGTTGTAGAGAGCAATAAGGTCACCCCTGAGTCTCCTCTTCTCCAGGCTAAGCAACCCCAGCTCCCTCAGCCTCTCTTCATAGGGCTTGTGTTCCAAAGCCCTCACCAACCTTGTTGCCCTTCTCTGGACACGCTCCAGCAAGTCAACATCCTTCCTAAACTGAGGGGCCCAGAACTGGACACAGGACTCAAGGTGTGGCCTAACCAGTGCAGTGTACAGGGGCAGAATGACCTCCCTGCTCCTGCTGGCCGCACTGATCCTGATGCAGGCCAGGATGCCATTGGCCCTCTTGGCTGCCTGGGCATACTGCAGGCTCATGTTCAGCCTACAATCAACCAGCACCCCCAGGCCCCTCTCTGCCTGGCCTCTCTCCAGCCACTCTGACCCCAGCCTGTAGTGGGGATTTTAGTGGGATTGCAGAAAGTAATGATTCAGCATCCATCAGTAAGCACGTCTTCGACCTTTAAATACATAGAGTATCAAATGTAAATTAAGTGAAAGAAAATTAATAACACCACACTGCCTTCCAATTAAGTTGGACCTTGAATTAAGTCGGACATTGAATTTAGTCATGCTATGTCTTTGTATTTCAAAAGCTATCTCTGCAGTACAGGCACATTAATTTTTGCCTCATTTGTGTGTAAAAGAGGCCAAAAGTAATTTTATTGTCATTAAATGGACTTGCTTCTAGAGTTTGGCCTGAGTTCCCACTCCATCACCTTGTTTTTCTGTTAAGTGAGGTAAGGCACACAGCCTTGCGGCAGTATGGAAGCCATTCACAGTTTTCCTTGACCACTTTAACTGAGTTACTGTTTGTACTCTTTTCATATGTGCTGGTACACTTTCCATGCAAGTCACTCAAGATACTTCTGTTCTGCATTGTGGACACCAAAATGATCAAATCTGATATATTAACACAGATTGCTGACATATATTAACAACCATTTTATTCTAAGTAACATAACCCTGTATGGATACTGAGTAGTACAGAATAAATGTGGCTGCATGCAGATATCTGCAAAATTTCTCAAGACTTCATAACAACAGGAGGCAATAGTGTCATCAGTCTGCTCTTCTATAAACAATATATTGATCAAAGAAGACTTCATACCTAGCATAGCCTCTGGCTAATCAATTTTCCTGGACCTGCTATGGCAGCTGGTTCTGTTTAGCATATATCAAGTGCCATAATATAATTAATTTGGTGAAGTCCAAAGAAGAAGACAACTGGAAATACACTATAGCTGTGCCATATGGTTGTAATTTTATCAGGCTCTCCACAAAAAGGAAGAATCTCCCAGTAAAATAAACAAACAAACAAATAAATAATCAAATAAATATACATGCTTGGGGGAAGGAAATGCAGTATATTCCCAAACAGGCATTGAAATTATGGCAGAGGGCAAAAATTCAGGTTTTAGAAATTATTTTATTTAAACACTACTAATTAGTAATGTAAAAATGCTCTTACATCTACTTATGACAAAAGACATTGCCACAAAAAGTTTATCTCTCTTTTTAAAGCATCACTTCTCATTTTGACCTCTCTCTCTCTCAGTGTATAAAGGAGTCCAGCCCATCACTCAGTTTCATGAATAAAATCTAATGGTAAAATATTGCAGGGATTTTTTTTTTCACAATTATTTTTCTTTTGAGGATCAAAGGAATGGATAATTGTACTTGCTGCTGCTGCAAGAGGGAATTGTGATTGGTGAAAGCTTTCAGAGACCCCACCTCAGCATTAGCTGTAAAAGAATTGGCATCTCAAAACAGTGGTCTATGAACAGCCGTTGCATTGCAAAAAGCTATTCTTACGATTGCTCATGGTTTCATTAATCAACACTTGCACTGGTGGGATGAGAAGCCCAGAAATGAACAGACACAGAAACTGAATTACTGTCTTAACTTTATCTAGCCCAAAACTGTATCCAGAATTGACAACTCAGTCAATATAAAGAGAATGTTTTAACAGAATAAGCCTGCTTGGAGCAGTGTAATTGAAAAGACATCTGGGACTGAGTTCTGATTTGGCCTAGATGAGCAGTGACACTATTGGACAGTGTGCTAGTCTATCAGCAGTGAAATTAGCACCACCTCACTTGGTCACCTTGCTGAGAATCTTTCCCACCAGCAACACAGCAAATTTCCAATGCATAGACTCATCTTCAGCATCAGCCCTTTGAGATAATTCCTAAGCTGTTGTCCAGGAAAGGTGATGTGGCCACTTCAGAAGGAATTATCCAGTTTTGTGGCAAGAAGTGCAGGCACACAACGCGAAGCTGGCAGGAACTGCCTGCTCATCCCCTTCTGGAAGAAAAGGACTTCCGGGAAAGGGATTAAACCATCTGCTGAGCTGAGCTATGGGCCTCAAGATAAGGGGCAGCTGGGAGCTATCTCTAGATGCAGCTGGGGGATCTCTGGAGATTTTGGCAAGTGGCTTGAGCAAATTGGACAGGCTGCACTGAGCTGAACTCCACTGATGCTACTCCACATGTAGCCAGCTGTGTATAATGAAAGACTTCTCTCCAAAGTGATGTTCATCTGGCACAGCTCACTGCCATTAGATCACTTCCAGGAAAATAAAATAATAAAGTGGCCTTTAATCTTGCACTACAAAACACCATCACTACCTTACCATCATAATTTCATTTCTAATGGCAAGACTATAATTTCTGCCAGCCCACATATGTGGTAGCTGAAACCAAAAGGACTTGATGAAGGTCATAGATCAAATCCATGTGGAAGACAAGAAAATCCTCTGGTTACTTGGTTTCCATCCCATCTTATTTCCTACCATTCATTGTATGAACTTTACTCTTAATCTTTCCCCTAAGGAGCAGACACTTAATTAGAGACATGATTGTTGCTACTTGAAACACTGTTTCTCATTAGTATTGCAGTCCTATTGGTGTTGTCTTTGAGTATTTTTGCATCTTGTTTTATATCACCTTCCCATCAAGGTATTATATTTTTCCCTGCACCTCTTCCTCACTTTTACTTCTTTCTTCCTTCTAGATAATAGTGATTTTTGGAGGCTATATTGTGAAAACATCAGTCAGTGTTATATAAATAAAAATGGGTTTAAAATATTTTCATTAATTTTAATCAACTGTGCAAGCCCCATATTTAGTTTCACATACCCAGAGGAAACTTGCCCTTCTTTCTGATATTGCCATGCATTTGTAACTAATTTTGATTTGTAATGATTTTTTGGGGTCATAAGTAGGAATGTTGTACATTAACTCCTGTTAATTTCTGTTTGCAAAGCAAGAGATAGCGTGAAGTTCAAAAATTAGGTGACAAGTGCATTCAAGTGAAACTACACAATAGGAAATTGAGGTAATTAACACAAGAAGAAAGAGCAAAAGTGTTTCTGAAATTGCATTACTGATTTGTGAAGAAAGGTACCTGTGTTTGCTAGATCCACTCTTCCAAAACTATTCAGGATGTTACACATCTAATTTAATGATACAGTGAGTGCTCTTTGTGCTGCCAGGCAGCTTAAAGGAGCCTTAAGTTAATTGACAAATGGTACATAGCATCCAGAACAATTAGTAATTAATGTAAATTGCAGTTTGAAGATGTGGCATATTTTGAATAGTGGGATCCAAAGGAACTGGAGTACTGCTCCCCAATGAGCAATGATAGGCTTGAGTAAAAAGCTGTAAACACAGTGCTTGAACTTTCCTATGCGTAGCATAGGAAATGGGAATGAAAGGTTTCCCTTTTAGTGGGGTGTTTTATTTCAGTTCACATTTGGAAAGAAGACAGTTGCTGGTTATATAAGCCAGAATCATAAATTGCTCAAACCTTTGCTTCAGCTTCCAGAGAAGCAGAACTCTCTGTAGATGTTTTGTTGCCATATACAGTCATGTCACTTCTGTGAGTGGTCATGAAGGACACTTTATTCTGAAGCTTTAGCAATTTTTCTGTGTGTTTATGATTTTCTTCTTCCTGAAACAAAATTAAAACATTAGCTAGTAATACAAATCTGTTAACATCCAGCAGTTGTGCAGGAATATCTTGATAAAGAAATTTCCTATATTATTTGTATGTCATTGCACTTATCATGAGTAGGGGCAAGAAAATAAAGCGAGGACAATATTGTCCCCAGATGGATGGGAAATCTGCATGCTGCAAATGAAAACAAAGATCATGAGTCATTTTATAGAGTTATATGGTGAGCTACCTCTATTTCTTCGTGGTTACCGCAGAGTGCAAAGCTGCAAGTGTCATTGCTGTGGTTATGTGAGAGACAGATGTCTTCTGAAGTACCTGAAATGGGCAAAGACTTGCCTATAAGAAAAAGCAAAGCAGAAAGGGTCATTGAAAGCATATGAAAATTGCTGAATCACATTTCCATACCTATCTTAGAAGATTTTTTAAAATATTTTTTTAAAAGGTCACAGATTCTTGCAACTTATTACTTCTTAAACTGTTTGCTAACCGCTTGTCCATCCTCTCAAAGGTGCTTTGTACTGGACCAAAGTGAAGTGCAGACCACATCTGCTCTCCCATCTTCTGGACTTCCAGGACAACAAACTCAGTGAGCAAGCAGGCAAGAACACAATCTTCCCTCTCTTTCTTGCAAAGTATACTTTCTAAAATTCTTCTTAGAATCATAGAAGAGTTTTTGTGACAATGTATTGCCTGTGAGCTAGAGTTGGAGACCAGTGTCTCCAAGTCATTTACAGACCACGCTAATCAGGCAGAAATGTCCCATAAATCTTACCTTTTATGCAGGAATATGAGTTAGGCTCCCTGAAACCACTACTCAGATGTGAGACAGCTCCAGGTGATTTCCTACTATCTGTTCTTTTCACAGTAGGAGAAAGTTGATGAACAACCTAAAGCAGGAAGGAAATGGCCTCAAGTTGTGCCAGGTGAGGTTTAGATTGGATCTTAGGAAAAACTTCTTTACTGAAAGAGTGGTCTAATATTGGAACAGGTTTTCCAGTGAGGTGGTTGAATCACCATCCCTGGATGTGTTAAAAAATATGTAGAGATGGTGGTGTTAACAGTTGGAATTGATGATCCTAGAGGTCCTTTCAAACCTTAATGATTTAATAATTCCATGACAAAATGGAGAGGCCTTGACATACTGTCATGCTTCATTGTAACATGGGGGGCTATCAGTGATGCACACAAAGTGCACTTCCCTTTCCTAGGAGTTTAGCTGTCTGTTCACTGATGCAGTACAGGTTCCTAATCTTGGTTCGAGCTCTTGTGGAGAAGGATCCTTTCGTGGAGGAGCCCTTCTCTGTAGGTGGAAGGGCTGGAAGAAGCATCACACAGGGCCATCTCCCCACCCTATCCCTCCTCTTAGAAGCTGCATTTTAGCAGCTCTTGCTTTTGGTCTTTTTGGGCTGCATTGCAGCCATGCCTGTGGCTGTCATGCACCTCATTGATCCGTAGGCTGATTTCCTGTTGTGGTCTCAGACATGTGTCATCACTATGGGCTTTGACAATTAGGATTCCAGTCAGACCCTGACTGTCTCTTCCAACCTGGTCTATTCTATTCTATTCTATTCTATTCTATTCTATTCTATTCTATTCTATTCTATTCTATTCTATTCTATTCTATTCCATTCTATTCCATTCCATTCCATTCCATTCCATTCCATTCCATTCCATTCCATTCCATTCCATTCCTCCCTTGCTGGGGCTGTGAGACAAGCCCTGTCATGCTAGATTCTATGGGGAGCCTCTGATGCTCCAAGTCCCTGCAGCCAGGTATCCGTTGGCTCATGTGATGCCCTGGTGCTTGGTGCATGTGGCCACTTTCGAACCTTTTCTGAGGGGAAGAGGGGCAAGTTTCAAAGCATTCACCTACACCTTGGTCTGCAGATGCCCAAATAGCTCAAAGTATGAACAATCCCTAAGATAATTCCTGGCGAAAAACCTGCAGTACCAGGGAAAAAGATCAAGCAGTAACTATGTGAGGATCAGGATTCTGATCCAACTTCTGAACAATACTGTAAAAAGGGGGAAAACAGAGTCTAAATACACCTTGCTACTGACTTACTTTTTCTCCTTCCAAAGTTGTCATGCTTTCTTCATGAGGTGTTCTTCTCAGTTGGTGTTGTGCTTCTGCCAAGGGAGCAGTTTGACGTTTTCTCATCTTGGTTTTCCACTGTCACCGATCTCAAAGTCTTTGCCTAGGCTTTTCGTTGCCTGAAAGGATTCTATGCATTCATATTAAGTTTATAATAAACATCTTAAAATAGCAGTAAAAATCCTACAACAGGGGCATCATTAAGTGCTCAAAACTTCTAGAGGAATATTTATTTGTGTACATGGGCATACACACAGACACACATTTTATACACAATTCTCTGTTTAGGGTCTTACTTTACTTCCCTCATTTCAAAATGGACAATGATACAAGTCAAGGGAAATCCAAGGCACATTGTGTGAGGCAAGCAGCCACTCTCAGGCTTTTATCCCCCAGTCCCAGATGCCCTACCAACACCAGGATATCGCAACTGAGTTGACTCCAGTAAAATATATTGTGTGGTAGTGTGACAGTTCATCTTTACTTGCCAGAGAACCACCCTTAACCCATTTTGCCCTCATACCTCTCCATGAATGAAGGCTGACCCAAAGCCATGTAGGAGTCTAAGACAAATGCAGGCCATAGAAGTGAAATGAGATATGAACAGTTTGAAACAAACTGTAGCAGATATTTAGACTGGAAAGATCACAGTTACACAAAAACATTTCTCCAGATATCGTGGAGACCTCAGATCAGACAGAGAAACATACAATATTTCTGCATTACTATCATGAGATATAGGTTTTACACAATAACTGCCATGGATTAGCAGCTGCAAATAAAACATTACATTGGTAAGACAGGAAAATTGAAGCTGCACTCTTGCCAAGTCAAAGCTTTAAAGGTGCTGAGACTAATGCACTTCTCACTGCCTACGTTGTTGAAGTCATCCCAGAAAAAAATAGCAAGGGATGATGTCTGTGTCTATCAGAACTGCTATCAGAGGAATCTTGATTGCATTGAGCTGGTTAATGACTGGGAGTGAGAACATGATGATCAGAAACAAAAAAAAATATTCAAAAAATCAATGGAAATGGTACCAGGTACTCTCATTTTGAAATATTGCACACACTGGAGAGTGGCTGCTTGGGAAGGTGAGTGTAAGCAGTCCATGGGAAAAATACATTTGCCAACAGCTTCATTTACCCATGTCATGAACTATTGCTCAAGGACCACAGGACTAGCAAAGCACAAACCCAGGATGACTGCACAATTCCTTCTCTGACAACAAGCACTGCAGCCATTTTTGGCCAGCTACGAAATTTTCTCCATTTCATCAATGAAATCTATTGCTGTTGTGGATGGTCATCTCATATTTGTATTAATAAATGACACTATCATTCAGGTTTGCTCCTCAATTGTTTTTGTATATATCCTTAAATTCTGCTAGCTTTGACATAACTCACATATTAAGTGTTATTTTGTCTTCTTGATTGCAGCTTATGAAACCCACCAGTCCTAGCTAGCTTTGACTTTAATGTGTTATACATGCCCCTGTGGCATGCTCAAGGTTATCCCATTCACATTGATGTGTTCCCATGCACAATTTCTCAATTCTGAACAGAAACACCATAAGAGTTTGGTTTATCTATATGGGGGGAGGGGGTGCCGGAAGTGCTTAGAAATGTAGCCAGTCTTGAAGCCAGACAGGTAATATCTTCATCCTCGTTGCAGCTACTGTTTCACACATAACTGATTCTGCTCTTTTAAGCATATTCAGTTTACCATCATGACCACTAGAGCAGAATATTTGACTCCTTTCTCATCTGACATGTCTTACACTTTATTTCAGTCTCTAAACAGGCAGAATTAGCAGTGTGTTTGCTAATCTGAGGTAAGTTTTGATTTAGTCAGTGGAATCAGGAGATTAGTTTCCAGTAAGTAGGAGGAATTTCAGAGAGACTGCGCACTTGAATGAAGTACAGGTTTCAGCTAAATGTGAGTAAAAGGAAAGAAGGGAACTTGAAATAATTAACATGTTTATACTAAGAGAAGAGGAGGCTCAGGGGCGACCTCATTGCTCTCTACAACTACCTGAAGGGTGGTTGTAGCCAGGAAGGGTTGGCCTCTTCTCTCTAACAACCAGCACCAGAACAAAGGGACACAGCCTCAAGCTGCACCAGGGGAAGTTTAGGCTCGAGGTGAGGAGAAAGTTCTTCACCGAGAGAGTGATTCACCATTGGAATGGGCTGCCCGGGGAGGTGGTGGAGTCACCGTCCCTGGAGGCGTTCAAGAGGGGACTGGATGTGGCACTTTGTGCCATGGTCTAGTCATGGGGTCTGTGGTGACAGGTTGGACTCGATGATCTTCGAGGTCTCTTCCAACCTTGGCGATACTGTGATACTGTGACAAGAAGAAAGAAATACAAGGAAAGAAATGCAAAGCCAAGAGAAAGAAAAAGAAAAGCACAATGAGGTATTTAGATAAGAAAGAAAAAGAAAAGTACAATGAGGTATTTAGATATCTATATATTCTAGCAGTGAAGGGCAGCAAAGCTGGTGAGGGATCTGGAGCACAAGCCCTGTGAGGAGTGGCTGAGGGAGCTGGGGTTGTTTAGCCTGGAGAAGAGGAGGCTCAGGGGAGACCTTATTGCCCTCTACCTATGAACAGGTAGGTTTGGGAAAATTAAAAATAAAGTGAAATGTAGCTTGAATTCATATTTTCAATTGAACTTATTACTGTAAGGTGAAAAATCTGATTCACAAGTACTTTAAAATCAAATAAAAAGAAAGCACAGAACCTCTTCACTCCGTAAAGCAAAGGACAGTTAATTGGTGTTTCTAATACCTTTTAAAGATACATTTGTAGAAATTTGGTTTGCAAATTAGGGAAGTACTTAGGAGTAAATGGTTCAATTTTATTTTATCCTAGGTTAAGACACTCTGTGGAAGGTGAGAATTCATTTCACCCGACTGCACCATCTAGAAGAAAATTATTTGTTCTAGTAGTCTTGATTCACAGAGAAACTGATCCCCCATTATAGGCACATATTTTTATCCCTTGAATACATAAGGAGATTAAATGACCCTCTGAAGCCAGACTTAGGTCTTTTGAATTCTAGTCTTAACCGTTTGATTTCACCAATACTTGCTGTCTCCTGTGTAAGAAGTGGGTAACAGCATGCTTCTCCATTCTTTTAACTCACTGAAATGAAATTACTCAGTTAAATAGAAAGGTAACAAGTAACCCCACAAGTATATTAAACAAATGGGATACTGAATAAGAAATGACAAAAGAATCTGTTGACATATGATTAAATCATTTTGATTTCAGGAAGCCACTGGATTATACTGGCCAGCTGTACTTTGCATCCTGATGGTCCTTCCTGCTCCACCCCAGTGTAACTCCCATTTAGGAGCCAAACTTGCGCAGGCCACTGGCAGTGCTTCCTTCCCAGAAAGCTTACAGCACAAAATAAGAATTGGAATGAGATTTAATAAAGATCCTACTCTATTGCCAGAAAACAGCCTGCACCTGGCTGGAGAGTTATTTTGTTAAAACAGTGACTGGTGTTGTCTGCATAGAGATTTTAGTTGTCTAATTTAGGCACCAAATGTGACTTAGTCATATAAACTCCTCCCTATTTAATGGAAGCAGACAACTGCCCTGAAAGAAATGTCTACGGTAGGTTGGCATCTTGTAGAGGTGCACACCTCAGAGATAAGTAAGCCTAAGTGGAAGAGTACCATATAAAGTGTATATGTTAACATGCTTACTACAGAATTACTTATTCAAAATACTAATATAACCTCTCTGAAAAAAGTAATCATTCCATGCTGCAAATGTTACCACTAAAGAAATATGGACCAGGAGCAGAGAAAACATTCACTATGTTCATCATAGAATAAGATGTATTTCAAAAATGTACAACTGAAAATAAAGATATTAGGGAAAGTTTGAACAAAATACTATTTTTCTTGTTTTACTTGTTCTTAAACTGTTCTGGTCATGAAAATCATTGAAATTGTCAGTTTGCTGTTGAATTTATCAGAGTGATTTAAACATCCTTTTGAGGCAGAACATTGATCTAGACAGTTCTGAGCATTCTTTGCCTATTCTTTTATCCTGTAAAAATGTAGTTTTGGCTGCCCCCATCTCCCTTATCCCTGTCTCACACGGCTCACCATATTTTTCTTCTCTTTATCATTGACTCTTCCAGAAAATTGCTTGAAGTCTTATTATGTCTAGCTGGTTTTAATAAGGATAGTATCAACAGATATTCAGAGACTACTTTATCACTAAGGAAACTGAAACAGAAGATTCAAACAGATAGACTCTCCTAAATGAATTTGGAAGAAACTAAAATAAATGACTCAAGGATGCTGTTAGGCATGTGAGGTTGTCATACACAGCTACATATTACCAAAATATCTCAAGGCCAAAGTTCAGGATTCTTTGCTCAGGGATGAGAGTAGAGAATGATGGCAAGTAACTGTGTAGCACAGGTACAGTGGCTGTAAAGATGCAAAGACCACTATGGCAGGAGTTGGAAATTTTTCAAGAGCCAGCTCAGATCTGTGCAAATCAGTACAAGGAAGTATAATTTGGGAACCTCCCAACTTTCCTTAATAAGGCACAACCTTTTTTTTTTTTTTTTTCTTATATAAAGGAAGTGGGTTGTACATTTAAAACACAAACTAAAGCAATAACCTATTAAGATAAAAATCTTCACAATATACACAACTGTCCTCAAGAAGTAACACAAACAATTGGCCATCTGTGGCAAATGTAAGGATTCAGGTGCTACCCTAAGATGCCTGCATGGTAGCATGTTAATTGATGAGAACTAAGTATTTATTCTGCAGAAGACATCTTACTTGTAATTCTGATTTTCTCCAGTGATTGTAGCTATTCCTTTGAATTTGCTATGAGCATTTGTTTCTTTCTGCAGTGGGTGAATTTGGTCTTGGTCATCTTTCAAAGGGTGAGTCAGCTCCTAGCTCCTGGCAGTCTTGAGCTCATCCGTTCTTGTTCTGTTCAGAAAGTAAACAAAGAGGATGAAGCTGGTATTAAGACTATAACAAAGAACTGTTTTCAGGTGTGCCTTCTTTGGAAATGAGTTTTGGAGGACTTGAACATTTCCCATATATGCTGATGCTTCTGGGAGTGGCAACAAGTTATCACCACTTGCCAATATTGAGGTACTTCACCACTGGGAACACTCATGTATACATTCAGCTTAAAAATTTGCTCTGCTGAGCAGATGAACACAATTCTCTTTGGAATTATCTGAAAATTAACTCAGAAGCTTTTAAATATATTTTCTGTTCAGACCTGCAGAAGGCAGAGCTTTTTCCCTGACTTCACCATGCAAGGCTGGGGACTGAGCTGTATTTCTAGCAGCCAAGTCATTGTTACAAATCAGTACAGCCAAAGACCTGAATGAAAGGAAATAAAGTACTTTCCTCTTTTCTTTCCATAGGCAAATATACTAAGAGTTAACTGTTGGAGCTCAGAAGCCAGGAGAGATTTTGTCCTTGAAGGCATGAGTTGTATCAAAGCACATTTAAAAAGTCAGCAAGAGAAGAAATGTATAAATCTTTACATATCCTCAAAGAAAGCATTTTTGTATGACTATGATCAAGTTGCCTGGTTCATTTTTAATATGAACTGCAACCACAATCTGGCCATCACTGTTACTTGAAAAGTTACATGAGGCAGCCATGACCTCGTTTTCCTCTCAGTAATGGAGTTTGTCACTTAAGCAGCAAAATATGAACATTCTCAAAGATACTAAGTTCTCCATGTCCTGCTGCTCTTTCTTTTTTGTTGCTGTTCTACCCTAAACAAAGCTGTCTAATATTCTGGTTAAAGGCATGCTAAAACAAGTCTCAGCAATAGCCAATAGGAGTATTCATTCTCCTCACATTAATATAGTTAAATTAACAAATGTAGCTTCTACACAATTATGTCCAGCCTACCACTGCTATATAACCAGACCAATTGCCCTGAAATACAATGTATTAGAACAAAAACAGGATGCAAGATATATATAGATATAGATATAGATATAGATATAGATATAGATATAGATATAGATATAGATATAGATACTGAAGACTGAAGACTGAAGACTACTGTCTTGGCTTTCTTGCACCCTGTAAAATAAAATCCAATTCCTTCCAGCATCTCAGCTGATATCAACCTCTTCAAAAATGCACAAGACTCACATGTGTATAAATAAACTAATCAGAGCTGGAGCATGAACATAAGTGTGCAGCTGTCCACAGCTATATATTGTTAGCATGACCTCTGATCTCAGCATCAGGCATCCAGCACCACTTGAGGGGCAAAGATTGTATCTGTCCAGAGACAGCCCAGATACAGCCACTCTGGTATGCAGGGTGGGACAGGATAATCATATGGAGGTGTCCTGCTGTGCCTCTTTGCCTCTAGGCTAGAAAACAGACCCTAGCTTAGGAAATATAATAACCAAGGACACCAGCAGCAAACAAAACATTTCTTTGGAGCCTCTGACAATCAATTCATACCCCAGCTATAATTTGCAAGTAGGAACTAGGTGCAGAACACAGATATGAAATACATTAAAAAGGCTAAGCACTTTGTGCTAACTTAAACTCTTGCATGTATCCCAGGCACACTGCTGTATGAGGCACATTGTAGCAGCCTGCTTGTGAGGTAAAAACAAACATGAAGAAACGTCTTTCTTTTTACAAGAAAAAGTCAGTTAGTGAAATGCAAATTGGAAAAAAACCAAACAAACAAACCCAATGTGTTGGCTACTGCTCTTCATCCAGAGGGAGTGCAGATTCAATAATACAAGAAAATTATGCATTTTAAAATGGCAAACAAACTGCCTTTGTTGAAAGAAGAAGGAAATAACCATAATTGAATCCTCTGCCTGATGCCAAGAACCACAGCAACATGCAAGGGTGGAGCCATAGGCTGCTTCCTTGAGCCCTGTCCAGGCTCAGTTAGGCACCAGATACATGCAACAAACTGCATCCCAGTTATTTTCACCCTGTTCCCTATATTATTTGTGCCTGCAAAAGTCTGACAACAAAGTGCTTGGAAATAAAAGAGTGGATAAACTGGGCAAGTGCAGACATGTCATATTGTTCCCAAGAGCATTTTCATTCCTTCCAGTGAGCACAATTGTCATCATGGCACAAGTGAAATGCTATTGATGTAGTGGCCATTTTGTGTTTGTAATAGGGTTACCGGTTTTAAAATACAAAGCAGATTCTCAGATTGTATAACTCAGCACAGGGCAAACACAGGGAGAATAATCTGCTTTTTGCAGTTAGTTTTATCTCATAAATTTAAAAAATATTAATTAAAATATGTACACATTATATGAGGCAGGATTTTTGGGATACTCTTCTGTATGGAACTGCTAGGGGCTGCTGTGTCTAATAACATAAATAAATCCATGGAAAGCTATTTGAAGAACTTGCACTATTATAAAAGTCAGAGCCATGTCATCTGTGAGGCAGTACTTTGAGCAGGCAGAGAATGGAGCACTGCAGAAATTCTGCACCAGTTAAAAGTTAAAGCCACGCCTGGTTTTACTAGTACTTTTATGAGCTACCAAATCCCATAAATATTCACATCTGCAGCACTTAATACAGTCAGCTGGAGATCATCCTCCAATATGTTTGCAGGATCACCAGTAAGAGCAGTTTTTAATGAAACCACTAGTTTTTAAGACATTGTAAGTATTTTGTTGAAAGACAGTTGTAGGAGGAAGTTATAAAAAGTGATAAATGTAATTCAGAAGTCTTCTTGGCAAGCAGATGTGAAACATAATTTCTTACTTTGCTTTATATATTAAAATAAAAATACAAATAAATAAATTATGCTAATTTAGCACCAGTTAAGAACTAAGCATGAAATATAAAGATGAAATAGTATCTCCTGTCTTTACAATAGAGGGTACCTAGTAACTTCTAACTTATTTCATCACATTAAAAAAGCCCATACCTGATTTTATTGTAAGCATGCTCAATTTTTATTAGAGCATTTGCATAATCTGTAATCACTTAAAGTTGTGAAGGCACTTGCATCCCAATACCCATTGTTTCAAAACTTATTTCTTGCAGAGGTTTTATGGTAAGGATTTTTTTCCTCCATGAAGATGTAAACTCAGGCCAAATCAAAACAATTTTCAGCATTTAACGATTACAAATTGCTAAAATAACTCCCATGAATTTTCACGTTTTTCATTTCTATGGTATCAAATACATCCTCAGTATAATCTAAAGATTGGTCCTCCTGAAATAAGAATGCTGCTGACTTCAAGGTTACTCACTTCTCATTAACTGCCAAAAGTGGGCTACCCTGATGTGAATGTGATGCAAGAAGTTTATCCTTTATTCCATCAGAGGCTTGATCCTATAAAGCA
Organism: Picus viridis; assembly: GCA_033816785.1. Lineage (NCBI taxonomy): Eukaryota > Metazoa > Chordata > Aves > Piciformes > Picidae > Picus > Picus viridis. Next base: position 23,194,370 of record CM066578.1, read on the forward strand.
AATTATCTGAGTTCTTCCTGATTTCAGTATAATCTGAAGATGTACAGCAGTTTATAAAAAGCATTTGACATTTGCCTCACTGCACACACAAATTGATTTCTGATGTATACAGATTTGCCTGTGAAAATACATTGTTTTCTCTTGCTCTTCATTCAACATAGCCAGTGAAGGGGCGACTCTATGAGATATACCAGTCTCTAATCCTCTAGTAAGGATGTTCTGGTTTTCTTCTATAAAGACATAGAATTTTGTGAATATTTATGAACCCTCTTTACATATTGGAAATCACAAACTGCACAAGTGCAGTAAGTTTTATTGCTTAATCTATTTAAAAGAATTAATGTATCTTTCCTTAAACATGCAAGTATTCTGTTCCCAGCATAGAGCAAGCCAAGTCCTCCAGATCATCATAGGTGAAATGGATTTGGGACTATATTGGTGCCAGTAGCTAAGTTCCTTTTCAGGAATGTGAATGCTATGTGATAGTTCAACTTTATTGTGAATGTAACTTTCAAAGAGGACTCAAGAACTTTTTTGGAACAGCATCCTGACATGGAGTAGAGTGTGCTTAGCAAGTTCTGACAGAGCAATTGAGAGCCATCAGAAATAAATATTTCTGCCCTGGCAATTACTGCAGGCAGGATAACTGATTTTGACTGACCCTACACAAAGGATAGCCAATGGGGTAAAAGTCCTTTGGTGAAAATCAAGAGAGAAGAAAAATTAAGAACCAGTTTAATAAAAAGGAGTAAATCCTGTATAGGCAGGATACCTTTTTATTGCCAGAAGTAACATCACTGGGGCAAAAGGCTAGAATGATTTACCAAAGAGCTGGGATGGTGTTCAGGACAACTTGAGTGAAGAAGTAATTAAGAAATCATAATTTTCTACTGATGTGAGGATCTCTATGTCTTAGGGAATTGACCACCTTAAATCCAGTCAGGATTTGTCTTCCGCTTTCTGAGCTCTGGCTTCCCAAAAAAAATCCTTGAGGGCATACCTGAACCCAAATCTGACCCTGTGTGAATGCAGGGCCTGCACTCCACTCTACCTCCTCAGTGTGATCTATTTCTAAATCCTGAAGTGGAGAATGCTTTTGCAGGACTCCTAATGGGGGTTTTGCTCCCATTGGGAGATGACCCTTCAGAGGCTGATCCACCCTACCTAGGTCCTTTTTTAGGATAGCCTCCACAGATCTTCCATCAGTTCTGCCTGCTTCCTCTAGAGAATCCATATGATCAGTTTCCCTTCCCTCATCTGCTTGTAGGTTCATTTCTCTTACTGTTTCAGGACATAGCTGCAGGATTTCAGACAACCTCCTCTTTGGTGAATCAACAGGATTTTCCTTTGTGTCTTCATCTCTCCCAATCACTTTTGTTTCTTCTGAATTTTACTTGATTACTTTGTCTTCATAGTCAGTCTGATCCTTTCTCTCTCACTCAGCTAAAGCACAGTCTCCTTTTCTTTCATGTGCACCGATATACATGAAGCTACTGACCTGCAGATTTAACTGAAAGCATTCCCCTGGCTGCAGTATGCTTGCATTCATTTGGTCAGAATGGGAGAATTAACCCCAGTAGTCCCAATTAGCTCTTCTGGAATGCTTGCTTTCTTCTTTTAAAACCTTCTGTTTGGCTGGTTTTTTGGTGGATTTGTTGTTGTTGTTGTTGTTGTGTTTTCTTATTTTTCTTGGAGTCTTGCCACACCTTCATTTCATTTCAGAAAAACCTTCTGAGCTGTTACTTTTGCCTTGCAATGAAAAAAAAAAAAAAAAAAATAAAAATTAAAAAATCCTGACTATCACAGTTTAAAAGTCATTCTCCAGAAAGAAATATATGATAACTGAGATAGCTGAGACACCAGAAGTCTCACAGACACTGGCTATGACTAACTCAGTATGTAAGTAAGAGCCCCGAGACTACAAGCAAGGTAAGAGAACTTTCAGAAGCTGTTGTTGTGTGATACTTCCATTAATTGATTAGTAGAGTCAGATCATTAAGATGGAGCTAAGTATTTATATGATAGAAGATAAGAAAAGTCTTGTCTTTATTTGTTTTTAAAGGAAGTTGGGGTGGTTTTTACAATGGGACACAGACATATATAAATGCATCAATCTGAGATGTTATTTTGCCAAGGAGACACAAAGAAAATTCCTCATTGACAAAATGTGCATCTTCCAAGTCAACAAGCCTAACAAAATGCTGTGTCTGACACCTAGAGGAGTCAGACATAAATTTGCCTCAAACTGCACATAAGGCAAAATGCAGAACAGTATTACTGTCCTTGGCCCTTGTACAAAGCCTGTATTTGGAAATGCCCCTATTTTCACACGAGTGGCACATGAGTAACTGCACTGCTTCTTTATTGTGAAACAAACAGACAGAATCAACTTTGATGTCTAATTTAGCAACTTGTGTTGAGAATCAGGCACAAACTGTGACTCAGAAAGTATACAGAAAGAGAAGAATCCAGTGGAAAACACTAAGGATTGTGACTGAGAATACAGATTTTATACTTTTGGAAAAATTGTCTAATATCACATGAAAGAACGGTGGAAAAATGTGCTGCCACGCAATGAGCCAAAGCAGAGCTCACGTAATATACAAGCCTGTGAGAACTTGGCAAAACCAAAGTGAATGCACCAATAGCACAGTACTTGCTGCTCTTTCTGCTGATTTTCTGTAGTATGATCATTTTAACCTGCTCTTCATCAAACTCTTTGGAAGTCTTCTGTCTAACATCAAATGCTGGTGTGATTGGGCTAGGCAAGGAACAAGTAGGCACTTATTTGTAAACTTCTCTGATTAGTTTTCTTTGGATGTTCTCATGGAACAGATGTTGAGTTTAGAACAGAAATCTTCTCTGCATATTTTTTTTAAGATGTAAAGCATGTCAGAAAAAAGCCCACTACCATGTGACATCTACATCTCATTTTAAAACATCCTGTCTAGCAGAAACTTTAATTATGCTTTTGTCAAGTAACGTTTTCTGGTTTGGCTTGGGGTTTTTTTGTTTGGTGGTTTGTTTTTTTGTTTGCAGGGAGTGGATTGGGTTTTTTGTTTGTTTTGGTTGGTTGGTTGGTTGGTTGGTTAGTTTTTGGTTGGTTGGTTGGTTTTGGCGGGTATCAATGTTTCCTTAAAATCAGAAAATATTCAAAAGGAAAAATATTTCAGGCACTTTCTCCAGACTAGTGCTGGTCACAATCACAAAGAATTCACTGTCTCTCTGATAGGGTGGTTTGAGTTAGCTGATGAAGAATGACAGAGGAGAAAAACAGTATCTATAAAGTTGTGAAGGGACAAATTGAGTGCTGCCTGCAAATGAAGGCTAATACAGACAGGAACATGTCTGATTTCATTGGAAATGTGCTTGACACCTTGATTTAGTCACTTACTAATAATTTCTACTGAGTATTTTAAAATTCTGGTTTTAATAGAGGTGCTGGTTATGCAGCACATTAATGTTCTTTCTATACCCCACCTCCACCTACCATGTATAACTGTACCATGGATAATCTTCTTGTTTGTCAGTCTGGCTCTACCTGTTAGGACACAGCATAGCCTAATAGGATTACATATGTAGAGTGAAGATGTTAGTGCTGATGATCCAGTGTTAGACAACACACATTTAAGGGACTTCCCTAAAGTTGGTTTGCATCAAACCAACTATAGCCTAGTCCTGTAGCAAAAATGTCATGAAATGATGAGTACATTCTGTGCTCTAGTTTCACCCAACTCATGCTAAAACCATGATGTGAAACAAAACACAAGCTGGGGTGAATAGGAGACATTTTGGAAGCTCACTGCTGATTCAGAAAGACATATGTGGATGGGCTCACTTTCCCAGAAGTGTTTATAGTTCTGCCACATCTCCCATCCTTCTGCTCTGGAGGTTCCTGTCTTTCTATTCTACCCAGTTTCCATATGTTTGACGCACTGAAACACACTCACGACAATTCCTCTGCCTGTACTTGCCTAGAAGTTTGCTTCTTCTCTTTTATACTTGATGGAAGGTTCAGTGTGCCAAAAAGCTGCTGCTTCTATCTGCATCAGCTGAGGAAGAGTAGTAAGGGGTACAGGGGGGGAAAAATAGAAAGCTAAAAGATATTTTAGCTTTTCTGTAATGCTTATCATTGTACTAAACTTTTTGCAATATCATTCAAATCTATACTTCAGTAGAAGTCTGTACAGATGATCTGGTTTTAAACATAAAGATCTCTTCCTGATGTTTCTCCTGGAATTTTACTACACAAATGTGGAAAGAAGTGTTTTCTGAGATTTACAGCTGTATGTAATGTGTGTAAAGAAATTAATGTTTTAGCCCAGCTGACAAAAGAAGAGTCCCCAGCCACTGAAAACCACTATCAAACCTTCTGTATCCTTAAGGATCTGCTGCATTTCATTGCTGGAGTGAAAGCATCAGCAAGTGAGGGTACTGAAGGATCAGGAGGGATTCCTCAAGTACCTGGGTTGTAAAGTGCAACGATTTTCTGCTATTCAACCACAAGCCTTTGCAGCTGCTCAATTTAGAATAGAATAGAATAGAATAGAATAGAATAGAATAGAATAGAATAGAATAGAATAGAATAGAATAGAATAGAATAGAATAGAATAGAATAGAATAGACCAGGTTGGAAGAGACCTTCAAGATCATCGCATCCAACCCATCAACCAATCCAACCCACCTAAACAACTAAACCATGGCACCAAGCACCCCCTCAAGTCTCCTCCTGAACACCTCCAATGATGGTGACTCCACCACCTCCCCGGGCAGCCCATTCCAATGGGCAATCACTCTCTCTGTATAGAACTTCTTCCTAACATCCAGCCTGATTTGCTGCCTCATCACCTGGTCCTGCTGCCCTGGAGTCCAAAAATATCGTGACCTGTCTGCAAAATTGTGGACCTACTTCAAACAGGAACCCTTGAAAGCACATGAACAGGCTGTGCCCCTGTGCTGAAAGATGAGCTGGTGGGGAAGGCGACCAGCCTGGATGGGCAAGCAGCTCTTGAAGCAATTAAGGGAAAAAAAGAGGGTGTATGGCTTTTGGAAAGGGAGGAGGCAACTCATGATATGTTTAAGGATGTTGTTAGATCATGTAGGAGAAAAATTAGAGAGGCAAAAGCCCAGTTAGAACTTAAGCTGGCCACTTCTGTGAAAGGCAATAAAGAGCATTTTTGTAAATATATTAATGCTAAAAAGAGGGGCAAGAAGAACCTCCACTCTTTATTGGACTTCGAGGGGAATATTGTAACTAAAGATGAGGCAAAGGCTGAGGTACTGAATACCTTCTTTGCCTCCATTTTCAACAATAAGGCAGGAGTACGTCAGAATAACTGGCCTCCTGAACTGGTAGATGGGGTCAGGGAACAGTATAATCCCCCTGTGATGCACGAGGAATTAATTAGGGACTTACTGAGCCACTTGGATACTCACAAGCCCATGGAACCAGATGGGATCCATCCTAGGGTGCTGAGAGAGCTGGCAGATGAGCTGGCCACACCTCTCTCTATCATTTACCACCAGATTTGGCTCACCAGAGACATCCCAGATGACTGGAAACTGGCCAATGTGATCCCCATCTCCAAGAAGGGCTAGACGGATGAACCTGCTAGCTCCAGGCCTGTCAGCCTGACCTCAGTGCCAGGAAAAATGATGGAGCAGATCATCTTGGGGGTAATCTCAGCACACCTGCAGGATGGCTAAGGGATCAGGCCCAGCCAGCATGGATTTAGGAGGGACAGATCCTGCCTCACCAACCTGATCTCTTTCTTTCATAGAATCATACAACCAACAAAGTTGGAAAAGACCTCAGAGATCATTAAGTCCAACCTGTCACCCAATACTTCATGACTAACTAAGTCATGGCTTCAAGTGCCACATCCAATCCCCTCTTGAATACCTCCAGGGACAGTGATTCCACCACCTCCCTGGGCAGCCCATTCCAATGGCAAATGAATCTCTCAGTGAAGAACTTGCTCCTCACCTTGAGCCTAAACTTCCTCTGGTGCAGTAGACAGGTAGTTGTAGACAGCAGTAAGGTCGCCCCTGAGCCTCTTTTTCTCCAGGCTAAACAGCCCCAGCTCCCTCAGCCTCTCCTCATAGGGCTTGTGCTCAAGGCCTCTCACCAGCCTCGTTGCCCTTCTCTGGACACATTCAAGTGTCTCAATGTCCTTCTTAAACTGAGGGGCCCAGAACTGGACACAGGACTCAAGGTGTGGCCTAACCAGTGCTGAGTACAGGGGCACAATGACTTCCCTGCTCCTGCTGGTCACACAGTTCCTGATACAGACCAGGATGCCATTGGCCTTCTTGACCACTTGGGCACACTGCTGGCTCATGTTCAGCTGGCTGTCAACCAGTACCCTCAGGTCCCTTTCTGTTTGGCAGCTTTCCGACCCCAGCCTGTAGCTCTGCCTGGGGTTGCTGTGGCCACAGCGCAGCACCTGGCACTTGGACTTGTTAAATGCCAACATGTTGGACTCCGCCCACCTGTCCAGCGTGTCAGGGTCCCTCTGCAGAGTCCTTCTACCCTCTAACCAATCAACACCTGCTCCCATCTTGGTGTTTTCTGCAAATTTACTGGTGATGGACTCAATCCCCTTATCCAGATCATCAATAAAGATATTGAACAGGATGGGGCCCAGCACTGATCCCTGGGGGACACCACTAGTGACTGGCTGCCAGCTGCATGTGGCACCATTCACCAGCAGGGGATCAGGTGACCCACCTGGTGGATGTGGGGCAGGCTGTGAATGTAGTCTACCTGGACTTCAGCAAGGCCTTTGACACTGTCCCCCACAGCAAACTTCCGGCCAAGCTGTCAGCCCATGGCTTGGACAGCAGCACTCTGCGCTGGGTTAGGAACTGGCTGGAGGGCCAAGCCCAGAGAGTGGTGGTGAATGGTGCCACATCACTGTAGAACTTCAGAATGTGCCAGGGTGCAACATTTCATTGTTTGTTGAACAATATGATAAATGGTAATTAGCAGTACCACTGACAACAAGCAGCTTTCAAAAGTTTCGCTAAGCTGGTCCTCAATTTTCCTGCAGTTCAGGCACTCTCCCTTGCCTCCTTGTGGGTGCATACCTATCTAACTTGCCTTGGCCTTGTGAGTTTCCTAGTTTATCTTTATGTGACTCCTTTACCTACTCATTTGTTGTCCTGTCCACTGGAAAGAACTACCAGAGATCAGTAGTGCAAGAGACAGGTTTGGGTTTTTTTTAACTTTTTCTTTTATCTTTAAAAAAATAGTATTTATTGTGAAGTACTAGATCTGTTCCAAAACTAAAACTTACAGCAGAAGACACCCTGATACTGTTGTTGAGCCTGAAGCTTCCCAGCCATCTGCCTGGAAGCACCATTTTCACTCTACTATCCTTCTGCATAGTATCACCTGATAAACACCATGTAACAAAGCAAACCTCATGCTCACTTTTTCATTACCAGAATATTTGAGAAGACTTCAAGTAATTCACCTAGTCAAATGCCAGCAGCCATCAAAGAACAAAGGCCTGGCATCAGATTTTACAACCAGCTGTTGACAGTTTAGCTTATCACAGGATATTTTCTGGTCATTAAACTTAATGACATGGTTTGTGCTATCCAGGAAAAGAAGTAGCAGATTCCTGGGGCTCACAAGAAGTTATCTTCAGCTGCAGTCTGACCTGCCTTAATACCTGCCTAACAACTGTGGAATAACAAGTCCCTGTATGTAAAGTATTAACATTTTCATTAGATTGAGAACTGAAGGTGGTGAGGACTCCTGATTGGCTTTTAAGTATCCCCTTGAGAAGGGAAGTAAGGAACTGGATCCAAGGGCCTTAACATCACACTTAGCAGTCCTCAGCCACAGGAAAGCTGGATGGTCAAGGAGCCACTACAGTGACACAGCATAGCTGCAGGTCTCCTGACATATGACCGAAAAATAACTCTTTTCCCAGCCCCTGTTTGTTGTGCAGCAGCAGCATCAACAGGATCAAGAAGTGGATCTCTGAGGCAAGAGGCAGACTTGTTAGCACAGGCACTTCATATTTTTGACATCATCAAAGAATATTATGATAGACTTCCAGTGGAGAAAGTGTTAAGAACTGCCAGCACAGATATATCTGAAATAATACATTCTTCTGTATTAGTGGATGTAAGAGTTTAAAAAAAAAAAAATCAGCTAAGGCACTGTATTGTTTACTAATACATAGACTGCTCAGTGAAGAGTGTGGAGTTACTCCTGCCCATCACTTTGTCAAAACTAAGAAAAAGAGGGAAAGGTCAGAAATGGAGATGAAGAGGGAAAAAAGAGGTGGAGCATGAGAAGAGGACTGATAGAAAAACATGGAAACAAGAACATGAACATTCCCTACAACAATTACACACAAGAGAATGTTGAGTAAGAACATGCAGCATTTTTCACATGCAATTTTTTTTTCATGAGATGGAGGGAGATAGCTGTAACTGTCAAATGCACAAGAGAAAATGGATTGTCTCATAAAAAGCACTCTATTGCATGTATTGCAGAACAAGAGAAAAATAGATTGTCTCATGACAATGTCTCATACACTCTATTGCATGTATGTGTTAGAGCAACAGCATCAGAGTAATGATGCAATCCCAGTGCTTGCCAGTAAAGTTTTCTGCCTATAAACAGATGCAGAAGTCACCAGCCTTTCTTCCTGAAAAGACTGTGCAACTATTATAACTGCATATACAATGTGCAGTTATAAAGTCAGTGATTATTCAAAGCAAACTAACCTGTTCTTTGTTTTTGTAGGTGGGAGCACAATAGTTCATTCCAGGCTCTGAGACAGAAAGCAGAGGAGTGAACATTTTCAAGGTATTACTTGCATCATGAGCTCCATCCTCGGCTACACTGGAAACCAACTTCTGAAGAGAAAAAATAGAGCTGACCAAATAATATAATTGCCTTGCATGCTGAAAAGCTTGGTTGTGGCCCAAGTTACCTGCTGAGACATTGCTGTTGCTGATCTACGGCTGGCTTCTGAACTGTATAAAAGTGGACAATGATTGCTAGAAGACTCACTTGTATTATCAGCCCAACATGGGGATAAAGAAGACATAACCTCTGAATTATTATATAGGAAGAAGGCACTGTACTTGCCAGATCACCAGCAGTCTGCTGTGATCACACAGAATCATAGAATCAAAGAATGTTAAGGGTTGGAAGGGACCTCCAGAGATCACCAGGTCCAGCCCTCCCTGCCAAAGGAGGATCACCTAAGTCAGGCCACACAGGAACACACCCAGTTTGGCTTTGGATTTCCAAAGAGAAGGAGACTCCACAACCCCTCTGGGCAGCCTGTTCCAGTGCTCCGTCACCCTCACAGTAAAGAAGTTTCTCCACACCTTGAGGTGGAACTTCCTGTGTTCTAGCTTATATCGATATTCCTTGTCCTATTAACAGGTGCCACTGAAAAGAGCCTGTCCTCTTCCTCTCAACACCCACCCCTGTCCTGAATGGACACAAAAAGCCTCAAAATGGCTCTGAACCAGACAATGAGGCAGAAGCTACTAGATCTGCTTCTTTAGGCTTGCCTGGACATCTTTAGAGCCAGAATGAGCCAGGTGGGTGTGCTTTTGGCCACATTTGAAAAGAAGGCTTTCTACAGGTTGCAATACCAGGGTTTTACCCCTAGACTTGTGTTGCTACTGGTCATTATTGTCTCGGGAAATCTATAAGTACCAGCCCGAAGGGCCAGAGCATGGTCTTGCCATTGTCCACGCTCTGGAAGGAACCACAAGCTTCGCTTGGAAGCTGAACTGTGTTTCAGTTTACCCAGACAAGACAGCAAAGACCCTCGCTATTCTCAGCGTTGTAAAGCCCAGAGGACAGATACATGTCTTGCCGGGCTGAGAGGCGAAACCCCAGAGGAGCTGAGTCCCCGGGACAATTTTGTTTGGTTGAAGCAAGGAGCGAGCGTTGCTGCAAAAGGATTACAGCCGAGAAACCTCCTCTCTACAAAGCTTTTAGCTACAAACCCTTTGGGAGCAAATCCTGCCTCAGCAATAAGCTGCAGACACCAACAGAAAGTGAAACGGTGCTCCTGCAGCTTCCACGTGGTCGGCGCCATTTTGGTTTGCCTAGATCTTAAGGTGTGCCATGAGGTATCAAATCAGTGAGTAATTACAATACATGATTTTTATAAGCATCTATTGAAGGTCTGTTGCCCTGGGGAATTCTAGGGTCCCCCCCCACGTTGTGGGCAACCGCCGGCTTCATTGCCGAGGTTCCTTTTCTTTACAGTTTAAAGTGCTGTTTGTTGTTTCTAGATTTTTGTACATATTGTTTAAATTGTTACTTGTTCCTGCTGGTGAGGGATCTGTTCCACGACCAAAACCCCTTGAACCTGTAAATAGGTTTTATTTAATATTTTTGTGCATTTGTTTGTGATTAATAAAATTATTAATACCGTATTAATCGCTCCGCTTATTGAACATTAATATATCCTTTTATAGACCTAAACAACCCCTCGGATATTTACAGACATTAATAAGATGCCCTTTCAGCCTTCCCTTCTCCAGACTAAACAGTCCTAGTTCTCTCAGTCTTTCCTCATAGGAGAGATGTTCAAGTCCTTTAATCATCTTCATGACTGTGTTGGACTCTCTCCAGTGGATCCCTGTCTTTCTTGAACTGGGGAGCCCATTGGCCTTCTTGGCTACAAGGGCACATTGCTGTTCCATAGACAACTTACTCTCCACTATGATGTATGTCCTTAAAAGTATTGGCTTCTATGCCCTGCCTTATGAAATCCATGTTAGGGATGTGCAGTAAACCCCACCATGAACAAATGTGACATAGTAAATCCTGTGGTTTACTTTCTGGTTGGGTGTGTGGCTGTTTTGTTGTTTTGCTGTTGTTGTTTGTTTTTATAATTTTTTTTTCTAATTTTCTCCCTTTCTATTTTTTAGCCCAGGCTGAATGTAGAGTATCTCCTAATTTCAGAAACTATAAAATACACATATATATATTTTTATATATATAAAAGTATATAAAAATATACATATATAGATATAAAACTACTGCTAGGATACATGCAATAGGGAAGAAAACCCTTGTCTTTTATCCAAATCTTCGGCCTTTGATTTCAGAGAAAGGACTTTTAATGCTCCAAAGCAACTGCAGAAAGCAGGGGATGGAGATAACAGGAGGAAACAGGAGAAAAATGACATCTGAAAACAAAGAAGCAACAGACAAAAACATCCCTAGGAAACCACCTGATAATTTAAGTAGCTCAGAAAAATGTTAATTTCAGAAATATAGAATAACACTGCTGCAGTCTGCATCTATTCCTCCTGAGACCAGTATGACTTAGAGAGCTGCACAACACAAATATTCTGCGTCCCTTCTTTGGGAACTTGGCTCCAGCACTTCAGGGGCCAGAAGCCAGGAATTTGCTACTTACCTTTAAAAGACTGGTGGGTATGAGGGTATATTTCATCAGCAGAGGCTGGTGAGCTCCCCAGTCTTTTCTGCTGCAGAAGGATTCAAAAGTAGTTTATCTGTGCTCATAGAGATACGTGGAGTCTCCAAGAACTTCACTCCCTCGCAAGTCAATGACTCAATGCCTTCTTCCTGCTTTAATGTAACTGGTTTGCATAAGATGTATACACACCCTACCAGGTTTGATACCTGCTTAGACAAATCCATCATGTGTAGCTGGGAAACATTATGCTGTCTGTGGGCTTAAAGTCCCTTTAGAATAATCTGCTGTTCCACTGGAAATATTTTGGAAACCTACAAATCTAAAACAGAAGTCCAGGCTGTATGAACAGATGTTTGTACAGTAAAATAAGAACCCTATGGAATGGATCTTCAATAGGAATGACAAAAAATGGAAGCAGATATATTAAAGGGACAGTACTGGACAGAGACACATCAGAAAGGATGGGCTAAGAAATCATATTTAAAGTAGAGTAGAGCCCATGACATTGCATCACAATTTCCTCCAAAACCTAAGAGGAAGAACCAAATCCAGATGTGGAAACAGGGAACATTTGAAAAGAGTCTCTCCAAATACATGCTTCACTTTAGGCTCCACACCTACAGCTCAGCAGGTAAGGAATTATGAAGAATCAGATTTTGTGAGGAAACTTCCCTGACACATCAGTAGCAAGAAAAAGATATTCCAGCCTTGACCAGTGTCAAGGCAGATTTTGTGGTGGGGTTTTGGCTTTTTTTTTTTTTTATTACTAACTTGACAAAATTAAATGTAAAAAGAAATTCCAGCCACTGTCCGTATTTTTCTTTATCAGTTTAAAATATTGTAATCTCTAAAAAGGCAGAGGAGTATAATAATAATGTATGAGGTTTCATAGGTAAGAAATAATTTGCTTCTAAAAGTTCACGCTGCTTAGGCTGGTAGCTGACTTCAGTTGGAATAAGGAACTGAACACCAAAACTTGCCCTGTTATTAACCTTTTCAATGTTTGCTTTCTCATTGTTGTGGATTGCTAGGGAATTAGTGAGTAAACAGAAGATCTCACCCATGGCCCTGGTTTCTGTGGTTCTTCCTGGACTGCACCACTCAATCAAAGGCACACAAAGCCTTTGACTATCCAGGCAACAAAGTAAATACAGACAAAACAGTCAAAACTACTCCATGTGAGGAAGAAATACCTTTGCACAAAGCCCCTTGAAATCCAGTAGGAGAAAACAAGGGCGCACAGTACAGGCTGACAAGAGTCTGGAAGTGTTGGTGGACATTCTCTGCTTTAGCAGACTTTTTTAATTAAAGAGGACGAACATGTTTTACCTCAGGTAGTCTCCTAATATTTATAGAATCATAAAATTGTTTTTGTTGGAAAAGACCTCTAAGATCATCGATTCTAGTCACCAAAACAAATAAGTGAAAAGCTTTGCACTTTCACAGAGCCTTCCATCGAAGTGTTTAAATTGCCTGCATAAAGTCAGTATGTCTATACATACATGACCTAGTCCTCACAAGTTCACCTGAAAACAAGTGGAAAGCTAACTGAGAACTCAGTAAAGATCAACTTAAAATATAAAAAACAACAATAACATAAAAGGATAGTTTATCCATTAATTCCCATTAACTTCTGTATGATTTGGGACGTGTCTAAAATGACATAATGAAAAATATCACACATCAACACCAAAGAATAACATTTTTTATTTCTTTTAAAAGTACAGAATAGTTGGAAAAGTACTTAGCTGGCTAATAAAATTTATAGCAGAATTGGAGCTATCAATAATGCCAAAGCAATATCTAACTCTTCATACCTCAGAGTCATTCAAGAGAAAAGGAAGACTGGTATCAAGCTAAACAAAATGGAGTTTTCAGATAGTCCCTAGTGATATTTAGGAGTTAATGATAAACTTCAAGTCTTTTGTTGTAAGAGATGTGTTGGCAAATACATTTAGAAGGTGTACTTGGTGACCAAGTTTTTTAAAGTCATTAAAGAGTTTGTGACGTGTTTGCATTTACTTTGTTGTGGTTGCTATACTTTGAGATGTATTCTTCTTATATAGCCATTTATTTGTATTAAGTTGTTGTTTGTTCCATACCACCACAGTGGTTGATGCATTTGAAAGCTTTATTTGATGACTGAAAAAAATCATTACTGTGATCACTGACATCAAACAGTGGCAAATAATTTCTACAGTTTGGCAGTTCCACACATACTCTCTCAGTATTTGCTACTGGCGTATTTTTCATGCCGCTGAAGTCTGGAGGAGCAGCACTGAAGCTTTTCCTGTGTGGTGGAGCAATCCTGACCTGCACCTCTGCTGCAACAATATTTTCCCACAAAATCTACACACCTCAACATCTGTGTTTTTAGCATTTTCCCTTCTTTCTCCAAGTGAATGGCAGGTCTCCTCCCAGGAAGATGCTGCCAGCCACCACACTAGCAAGCTAGAGTCTTTAAAAGCAGCCTAAATGTAGAGCATAGAATAATTTTTATCTTTTATTTAGTTATTTATTTAATCTCTCCTTTGCATTGGAGAGCTGGCAGCATGGGCAGCCACCTGCAGCATGGAAGCATGTAGCAGTGACCTTTGCACTCAGCTTTTTGGTTCGTGCTCCTATTATTTTTGGATAAGCAGTTTCAGATCGAGCTCATGAGTTGCCCCAGGACCTAGCTGTGACAGCATAACATAACGGCTTGCTCTTGCTCAATCTTCCTGAATCTTCTAACTCGTTAGTGTGACTTCTTTACCAGTTTTGAATGTATACTACTAGCAACTTAGTAACACTATCCACAAGGCAGTCTAACAATGCAGTTGTCGCGAGTTACTCTCATTTAAGTACAGCTTATTTACAATCCACCTCTTAGGACACTCCAGGGTGCTTGAACTGCATATAATTTATCTTGGCCTCTGTTAAGACTCCCCAGGAGAAATTTCTATTGTTTTGAACATTGCTCATTCAAGTTTCACTACAGCAGAAGTGACAAGTTTTATTACAGTTGGAAAAGACCTTTAAGATAAGTCCAACCGTAACCCAACTACTAAAACTGCTGAGCTATATCCTAAAGTGCCGCATCTAAACATTTCTTAAATGACTGTTCATTCAGGCTGCAAGAAGCTTTGATTACATCTATAAACCAATAATGTATACATAAAGTCTGACATCTCTGTGCATCCTTTGCGATGTAAAATTATATTAAAAACCAACAACAAACAAAAACAACCAAACAAAAAAGCGGGGGGGGGGGGGTCTGAGGGGGTAGAGCAGACATAAAGTATGCATCACATTACACTTTACTCAGGCAGTTTGTACTGCCTGAATTTAACCACCAGAGGGAAATCTTGCACTACTCTGAGTGAGCAGACACACAAATCAAAGCACACTGATGATTTGAGAAAATGTAACAATGAAAATAATTTTACCAGTGAAAGAAACACATGCTCCCAAACATAATCTTAAGAGATTCTTAGAATAGTATAAGTGTCTCACAGCATGAAATTTCAAAAATGAATACTCAATGAACAAGCACATTTTCATACAACCTGCTGGCTACTTAACTCAGGCTGGTGAAAAACCCAGTTTCCAAGTGCATCCAAGACTCCACACTCATATTGAGAAGACAGTGACGATGATTTCAAATTGGAGCATTGCTGTATTTCTGGACTAGGTAATACCACATAATTGCTCAAGGTAAGCTGGCAATTCCAGCTATGAAAGTAGACGTCATGACAAACACAGAGCCAAAGCCCACGAGAAGGGTACTGTAGGAGTAGGGCTGTTTTCAGATTGCTTTGGAACAGCTATGTTTTGCCCTTGAGTTAGGAATGCACACCTTATCAGTGATTAGTCCAGTCCCTGTCCTTGCATTCCACAGCTTTTGTGGTGTGGTTAGAGCCCTTACCATTGAAGTCCAAGGCAAAAAAGTCAATGAGCACCTTAGCCTTTTCCATGTTCTATGCTACTAGGTCTCCTGTTTGCTTCCAGACAGTGCCCACATTTTCCCTGTTCTTCTTTTTGTCACTGTTGTGCTTTTAAAAACTTAATTTAATTTAATTCTATCTGAGCCTTAGCTGCTTGGACATCTTTTTTAAAAATTATCATTCCTCCCAGGGTACCTGTCCCTGTTTCCACCCTCCTGTGATCAGGATTATTTTGACAGCTGGGTGCTTGGCTTTTAATTAAGTAAGGGTACTTTAAAATCTGTAAGATCCTTTTACACACAATCTTTCTAAATAAGCTCTCCCACCCAAACAAGATGCATCTAATAGCAGCAATCAGTAGCTGAGCATTAGGGTTGCATCTTTGCAACCAGAACCCTGTAAATACAAGTTTATCTCCATTGACGTCAGATCCTATGACAACTGATGTTTCTTTTTAGCATTTTTCTCACAACATTTTCTTGTTGCCTGGTTCTATGAGAGTAAAGTCCATGGGAAGAGCCACAGTATCACAGTATCACTAAGGTTGGAAGAGACCTCGAAGATCATCGAGTCCAACCTGTCACCACAGACCCCATGACTAGACCATGGCACCAAGTGCCACGTCCAATCCCCTCTCCCCTCATCCAATCCCCTCTTGAACACCTAAACAAACATATGCTGAAAACATTACCCAGTATGTTTGTAGCTGTCAGATTGCATATCCTGCACTGTCATGTGGTAGCTTTTGTTCATCGTTGCTTTCCACTCAGATGCTTTGAATCCTATCCTAAGGCAAGAAGAATATGAACCAGTCCATGTCTAATAAGATTTCTATATGCTCCAGTTATCTGCTGAAGATATTAAAGACTTTATTAGGCACTGTGGAGTATCCAACACTTTTCCCATGTCTTAGGCATGTTAGCTGTCTTTGTAGGAAGAAGCAGATTTTGAGGAATATCCATTTCTGAAAACCGCATTCTCAAAAGTTCTTTTGTGGGATCAGCAGAGAAATGGCATTAGGAAGGTTTCCTAAAACCTGGGTTTATAACCCTAAATGATCAAAGTTAGTGACAGAAAGCTGACAAACTTTACAACCACAACACCCAGGCAGAATTCTTCTAAGAGCTGTTGGGTCTGCAGTTTGCAGACCTTTACAAAACTCTAAGAATAAGACTGGGCCCTTTATTTGCCTTTATTTTACCTTTTTCTCCTTTCTTCCTTAAGCTACTTACTATAGCTTTTGTAATGACTGCATAAAATTTATAGAAAACTGCTGTTACATTTTCTGCAATGAAGCAGTATTTGTAATTTTTACACAAAAATGTATTTTTAATTAAAGTCCAAATAAATAAATAAAACCCCACACCTTAGTTCAACATTTTCCAACACAATCAACTTTGTCCTACCAGAGATCACATCTATATCCACAGATCCACGAAATACAGAGTGCAGAGCCAAGAAGAAACTTCAGGATTTATTTCAGCTGTTCACATGCTTCTTTTCCTGCATTTTGCACCATATACAGCTACATAATACCATCAATCCAAAGAAAACTCACTATAAAATATCACTATGGTGGATAAGAGATTTGACCACCTAAATAAATCTTTAATGACTATGTTTTGTTTCCTTGACTAAATAAAACCCAGACACACCTTAGCTCAGGTTAGATAATGGAGTTCTTTAAACCAAATAAGGCATTTTTTTTTAAAAGGAACTCATCAAAAAGGGAACTTAACTGTGTTCAATGACGCCCAGAGAACAACTCCTTGCTCAGTGGTCACACCATTACCACCAAGTCTCAAATCATTCACCCGTAGCAGAGGAGATGTCATTTTATTTCCTCTTGAGTCTGAAGAACCTGCAACTAGACTACCCAGAATGGAATTGAGACCTATTGAGGTAGTACAATTTACATCCTCTTTTTTTTTGTGTGGTTTTTGTTTGTGTGTGTGTGTCTTGACTGGTTGGTTGGTGGGGCACATTTTTGTCACTACTGTTGTTTGGTTGGGTTTGGGGGGTTGTTTGGATGTGGTGTTTTTTGCTGTATTTTACATATACTGAGGGTATGAGCTCCTAACCCACAGGTGGTGGCAGGAGGTAGCAACTACAACAGGAGGTGGTATGAGGAAATAACCTGATTGCTCAGCATACAAAAGTAAATTATGATCCTCTGTCAGTGGTTTTGTGAAAGAATTTCCTTGGCTTTTATTACAGTATTTGAAAACTAACCAGACTTGTCAAAACATTTCAGATGTTTCATGAGACAAAGTGTTTTGACATTTTGGAAACATTACCATTTTCACTTGATCTAGAACAGGTTTTTCCCATTCAGTCCAGATTCTGAAAGCTTCAAGTATGACCTTCTTGCTACTTTTGTAGCAAACCCACCCCCCATCTCCCACCCCCACCCCAAATTTTCATAGTTCTAGTCAAAAAGAACGTCCTACAAAGATCCAAAGCAGAGAGAGTTTGGTCTAAATAATGAGATCAGAGTTATGCATCTAATCATATCAAAAAACTTCCATTACGAATAGACAAACAGACTATCTTTTCCTCTTTTGCTTCAGTTTCCACTCATTATGTCCTACACCCAGCTGTTATCTATCTCTGGATTTAATTTTATTTCCTCTGCCTTTCCTTGTTAGAAGAGAGGTCCAAATGACTTTAACCACCTCTGTCCATTGTGACTCTCTTGCAGGGTCACCAGCTTATATTTGATTATTCTTCTAAGAAAATCAGTATTTAAATAGAAAAGACAGAACGTGAAAATTAAAACCCGTGGGAAGAAAGTTGCCACTTTTTGTGGAGAGTTGATTAACAAAATAGGGCCCTTTTCAAGATGGTATGTGTCAGAAAACAGAATTAACTTCAGGCTCTCTGCACTGAGATA
Organism: Picus viridis; assembly: GCA_033816785.1. Taxonomy (NCBI): domain Eukaryota; kingdom Metazoa; phylum Chordata; class Aves; order Piciformes; family Picidae; genus Picus; species Picus viridis. Next base: position 23,212,630 of record CM066578.1, read on the forward strand.
CGGGCAATGTCAAGCATGGAGCCACCAAAAGCAGAACGGAACCCACCAACAAGCAGAAACTTGTACCTGCAGCCAACACCACAACCCAGCCCCCATCTGGAGGAAGATAAGAATTGTCTTCTTGAAGCTGCACACATGTTCTGTGTATACAACATAAGATGGTAAATATTCCTCTCTCTTTAAACATGGTAGAAAATGAAGACCTCTTAAAAAACAAGTCTTTTTCTTCAAAAATAACATATGCAATATATGCAACAAAACAGAAAACTTTATCATGTGTTTGCTATGCAGCATACTGCCCAGCTACCACAACATGAAAGCAACAATAAAATGCAGCCTCCATAGCAAGCTCTCCAAATTTATTCCATAAGCAGTAAATCAACTTCCTATAAATCTGTGTTATTTTCATGGCCTAAACATCCACCATCGATCTCAGCTCACATGTCAGTTCTGCTGACATGGCTGCCAAAGGAAAAACAGTATCTGAAGGCTCATCAGCAACATCTTCCTGCTAACCTGCCACTAGGGCTACCTGCTGCTCAATATTGAGCAGTGGGGTTCTCTTTCTCCACTGCTTTTGCTCTGAACTGATCTTGCTCTTTGACTTACAATAGAGTTCACAACAAATGATAAGAAGGTATTGCATATGAATTAAATTTTTAACTACCCATGCTTCCATTCTGTAATTGTCCTCAAAATTTAAGAAATCTCCAACCTGCAGGTTGGAGCTGTGGTTCTATCTGCTCAGCAGCCCCTTGAGAACTCATCCTACCCTTCACTCCTGTCCTCCCAGAGAGAGGGCAATCATTCATGGCAACTGAAATTTTGGCAGTACCTCAAGTGAGATGTTTGGTAAGGCCTTGACATCATCATGATTCATACCCCAAGCACTGTTTCAGTCCCACACATGTACCATGTACCCCTTCTCACACAGTATCACAGTATGACTAAGGTTAGAAGAGACCTCGAAGATCATCGAGTCCAACCTGTAACCACAGACCTCACGACTAGACCATGGCACCAAGCGCCACATCCAGTCCCCTCTTGAACACCTCCAGGGACGGCGACTCCACCACCTCCCCGGGCAGCCCATTCTCACTCACATGAATTGGGAAACAACTGGGTACATTTTTCAACTTTCCTACATCCTTTCCAGTGGGCATTTTTCCCTCCAACAAGACAGCAGCTGGGAGGCTGTGTTGCCTCTCACATGAGGTAGATGTCACACCATCATCACCCTTCCCAACTTGCCAGAGTCCCTCACAGTTAGCAGAGGGGCTGCTCACATGTAAGGCCTCCTCTTCCCTGGTAAAGGTCTCAGCCTGAGGGACCAAGCTTTGCTGTCTTTGTCCTTTCATCCAGGAACAGCTTCACTAAGGTTATGGTGCACTCACCCTGTCCCAGGGCCCTCCCTCTCTGCTTAGGGTTTGCCAGTGAGTATGAGTGTTCTGCGGGGCAGTAACAGTAGCAGGGTCAGCAACTGCCCCTTGGCCACTGTCTTGTCCCTCGAGCCCACTCTAGCAGCCACTAGGGCAGTGTTTCGGTTATTCAGTGGCTGAAGGTCAATGAAGGAAAGGCAGAAGTGCTGGCAGGAGCGTAGGGGTGTGCTTTCAAGCCTTGTGGGGCTCTGCCCAAGATCTTCCATAGCACTTGGTGGGCTTCAGTCATGGAATTCCCACCTAAGAGAACATTCCTGCATGCAGCCCTTTGACAGATCCTATGTTTTTCAAACATGTGACAATTTGCACTGAATACGATAATGTCACAAAGCAGTATGTGTAGCAAGATACTCTTAGGGGATATTTTTCCTTTTCATTTACCCTTTTTATTTGTTGAATTCTTTTCCAGAAAATCATCAATGCTATATACAGCAAATGCATGCATCTGCATTTACAGCATTTTGTATTGTATTCTCACCTAAGGTGCTATTTAGCCATGCTAAATATATGCAATCTTTATCACACCTGGCACTGATATTAACCATCCACTGCACTGTAAAAAGGATGGATTGCACCAGACAGGGAAGCATTAGTTTTTTGTTGTGCCATATCAGTACCCTTCTTTGAGGGATCTTCAGGTGCAGCACTGTCCTTGTGGCACTTTGCATTGCCACTGAACAATGTGGTTCGCGATCCAAGTTCCGCTGTTTCTTCAGGAATGAAGTTTAATAAAAACCCAGCCAGGATAAGAACAAACTGCAAATTGCATTAATTTACACAGCCATAGGAGTGTAATGTCCCACACAACAGCAAATTCAGACAACATCATGTCTTATGCTTCCATTGCAGCAGAACTGCAGAGGACTAACTGGTGCTTCAGAAGACTGCAAACAATGGTGCTCCTCTTTTCTATCTTGCCTCTCTGCAATCCAGTTCCTGCTCCTGTTTGTCTCACCATCCCATCATGACTGCTACAGTGTGGTGAAGATCACTCAATGAGCACAGGATCCATTGAGGATTTGCTGAAAAGTCATGTCTGGGTAAAATTAATTGCATTTACTGTAAGTATTCCTTTATTTATAGAGAGTCAAATCACAGGATCATAGAATCACCATGGTTGGAAGGGACATCTAGAAGTCATCCAGTCCAACCCCACATACAGTGAGCAGGGAGATCCTCAACTAGATCAGGTTGCCCAGAGTCCTGTCAAGCCTCCACTTGAATATCTCCAGGGATAATTCTAGCTGAATTAAATCAGATTCTTGCAATACTTTTAGATAATGTCTTTAATAATTTCTGAAGGTAACAAAGTAAATTTCATATATGCATATTTGTGCTAGTAAATCAATTCCTAAGGAAAATCTTCTAATGGTAGCTAGATACCAAGAAGTGCATCATGTTTTCTCACTGATCAAGCTCCAACAAAAAATGTTGAAATAAATTTAGTTCTATACAGTCTGTTGCCTTTTAAAAAGTGGAGTGTGAAGAAAATAATCTCCCAAGCAAGCTCTGTTCTCTGTTCAAAAGATAATCTCAGGAGATGCTAGAAAACCTTTCTGCGGCTATTTCAACATTCTCTTTGGTTAATTTTTTTTCTTTCTGTGGTGGAGTAGGAAGGTTCCCCCACACACACAAAAGAATTCCACAGCTAACTCAGCCGGAGAAGCAGATGAAAGCTGTATTTTACAAGCAGATATGGAATGCAATGAATATGTACAAAAACATACAATATTTACAATATATACAGAAATATACAGCAATGTATGTAATACAGGAAACCTTTCCCCAACCCCCCCCTGCGGCCAGGGGGTTTGGCCTGCCGCTCCCTTCTCCCTCCCTACCACCCCTTTTTCCCAAAAGGGTTAGAGAGAGAGAAAAGGAAGGTAATTAAAAGGGGAAAACTTTGTTAAAGCTCAAAGCGAATGCAAAAGTTAGTTTTCTTATCTGGTTAGAGAGGAATCGTAGAGAGAAACGAGCCAGCTCACAGCACAGGGGGAAGAAGAAGACGACTGCAGACTGACTCCCCCCGACTGAAAGACTAAACAAAAAAACTACAACCGGGTCCCACCAATGAAATTGAATTAGCATATCAATGTTTTCATTCTAATATCAAAACATTCACCCAGAGTGTTCAGAAAGTGTCTCTTTCTTAAAGGCACAGCCTAAACCGGCCACACTTTCTAATATTCTCTTTAGCAGACATGTTGTTGTTGTCTTTGGTCAGCCTCAGGCTTGATGTAAGCAGCTCCAGATGAGCAGACGGACTGTAGAACTGGGAAAAGATTTACGAGACCTAATACCTAAGCCCAGCTATGTCAGCAGCCTTGAGCCCATTTCTTCATTTCTCTGGTTTTTTCCTTGCCCTACTTTGCTCAAAATGCCATTTCTTTAGGTTAGTATTGTCAACAAAAGCACAGTGGACACCTACACTTACGTAAGACTTCCAGGTAAAACTAATTAACAGAAACAAAATAAAATCAGTGATGTAGCACAGATGAGATGTAATTTTTCCTTAGAAAACAAGAAATGTTCCTCTGTAAATGTCACTTTCCTGATAATTATAAGAAAGAACACTTTAGCAGAGTGTGAATGCTAAGAGTGGTGTGTAAGATGTCGATTTTCCACAGGACAGTGGGTTTTATTTTAATCTGAATTCTTTTCTTGAAGGGAGCTGTAGATTGTGGAAGCTCCCTTAGAGGCTCAGAGAAGCCCAAATTGCTTGTTTCTCACAGGCACAGTGACACTGTTTTGCGTTGCTTGGTAAGAAGAGTCCTTCAGTAATAATGTGATTATTGTATTATATAGTAAAAGAAGATCCATTGTCAGTTAGAATTTCACTAGTCTGCCTTGAACGATACGTATCAGAGCTTGTCCTTGAACTACGTTTATTGTATTTCTTGTATCTCCTGCACCACAGGTCCTTCATTATCTTCACAAAATGGCTTCTGAACTTCACTCCGATAAATGCATAAAGCACTGGGTTCACACAGCAGTGTAAAAACGCTATGGCTTCAGTAGCGTATCTTGCATAGGCAATTATACTTTCATTGTCACAAGACTTGTCCATCTTGCCCATATTTATGGCTACCACAAGAAGAACAGTGTTATAAGGTACCTGGCAAACTAGGAAAACAGCTACAATTAATGCAATCACGCTAATGGCTTTGTTTCTTTTGGAATTTTGAGCTTGTTGTAAGGATTTTACAATGAACGTATAGCAAAAAATCATGAATATGAAAGGTATAAAAAATCCAAACCCAACTTGTAGACACAGAAGCAGTGATTTCAGCATTGTGCTTTCAGACATTTTTTCAAATCTCTGATCACAAACCTTCTTGGTTTCACTGGTGGAGAACTTGTAACTCTCACTGTATATAAAAGAAGAACTAGAGATTAAAATGGATGATATCCACACGACCAAACAAATTAGTTTACTATACGCAAGCGTTCTTGCCCTGAGTTTAAATGACTTTGTTGCCTGTACAATAGCAATGTACCGGTCCACGCTGATAAAGGCCAAAAGCAGCATGCCACAGCTGAAGTTGATTGCATAGATACCTCTGGTTATTTTGCAAATGAAATCACCAAAAATCCATTCGTCAGCAGCATAATTCACCGCCCACAGTGGGAGAGTGAGCACAAACAGTATGTCTGCTATGGCCATGTTGAAGAGGTACACATCTGTCATGGACTTAGTTCTTTCATACAAAGCAAAGGTCATCACCACAAAGATGTTACCAACTAGGCCGATGATACAAATCAATGAATACGCAACTGGCAGAAATGCTTTTGTGAAGTTCCTGACTTCCAGCTTAGAACAAGGTTGTATGATAGGATAGTCTGAGTCATACTGGTAATCTAGGGTATGAGGAGATGTCTGCGAAAAAGAATGCCAAACAACACAGAGGTGTTAATCTCTAATTTCTGTATTATAGAAAGATCATAGATAACAAAGTCATACAAATAGAAAGTACTTTGGAAATATTAAAAAAATTAGTATATGACAATTACATGGCTTGCTGATTTGAACCGTGACATTTCCATTATGATAACTGTAGTACATCTTCCCAGTTATTCCTATGTGTCAGCTTCAAGCCTGTATCAAATTCATCTCAAGATGATCCACACCACTGTTGTTTCCTCCAGTGCTACTTTTTACACTGTTTCCACTGACCATATACTCCAGTTTAAAATGCATTTAACACTGCAGGGGAAACTTGTAAGACCTAGCTAAATCTTAATTAAAATATGGACATGGAAGTAGTATTTTTGGACAGCCCACAGGTTTTCATCTTTATGTATATTATGGAGACATATTAGTTTAACATCACAGAAGACTCTACAATATAAAGTTCTGAATTTGAAGCGGAAGTCTAAATTCACTTTACCATCAAGGGAGGGGAACAGGCCTTTCTAGCATTTATATATTTCATACCAAAGTAGCTTTAGCTAATTCAAGCCCCCAAATTATTAAATCACTCGGCCACAAAGGCAATCCAGTATAGGTGTCTGAGACACAGTTACCTGCACCACAAATACCAAACCTGTAGTTATATTAGGAGAGTGCAAACCCAATACACAGTGTGCTTTGACAGTAAACTGCTGTCAGAAACATCTCTTCACTCCTGAGATTATGGTATTTGGACCTGCAGCCTCAAAAAGCTGGGACTTCCAGATTAATTGATTTATTGATGTACTAATTTGGTTTGTCAATCAAGTACTTACAACATTCATTTTGGCAGTACTCCTCTGAGAAAGTAAAATACGTTGAGATGAAATTCAAAATACTTTTCCAAAGATTTCTGAAAAGAAAATAATGTAGACTGGGTTGGGAAACCAGCACAAGAAATATGAACAAGTAGAAAAATACAATTGGAAATAAAACACATATCCAAAGAAAAATCTCATCGCTTCAGCTACACCAACAATACAGAGAAGCATTTTAACAAGTCAAACATCACTACAGCACAATGTGCTGTTGTGGGAAGTGAATGGTTTCTGTTAGTATTATTAAAAGGACAAACTTACATACACATGCTTATTCATAGAGCTAATAAATAATATGAGAATATGTGACTCTGACTTTGCATTGACTTTGCAGCACAAGAAAGCAGAGTAAATTAAATCTTACTTTCAGAAATTCTTTGACAATGGCAGAGTACTGAGGAAAGTTCAGACGAAATAAGCAGCACTAACTTAATATACTCCATAACATAACTGCTTCTTGCAGCGTATAGTACACCACATACAAACAGACTGAGCACTAGTGTTGTTTTGTCTTCATTCAGTGCACAGATCTTCACGTTATAGCCATACTCTGTGAAAGTAGTTCGTTTTCCATATCACTATGATATCTAAGTATTTTATTAATGTTAATTAATTAATTTACACAACACTCTGTGGTGAAAAGGTATAATTACATTTATTTTACAGGGAATGAGCCTAAGTGCTGAGTCATTACAGTCAGTGTCCGTGCGCGATGTTCAGTATGAGACACCCATACCCTCCTAGCAACACTTTCAATAGTGCTTAGCATTATGAAAGACTTTGGTTATTTAAAGGATTAAATCCATTGACTGGTTTCAGCCAGATTCAGACTTCTGCAAATCAGACCACAGACTCTAAAGTTGCAGGCAGATAAAACAAGAAATGTGCCATGCACAAAGCTGAGCTTAAATTGCTTTTTTGAGCTCACACAGGAACCCACAAGCAGGACATTTACTTCCCCAGCATTTTGCTGCATGAGTTCAGTCCTCCTCTTCCCATTATCTGCTCTTGGAGAAAGGCATGTTCCAGCTATCCAGTAATTAAAGGGCCTGCATGACATGAGGTCTCACATTTGCTAAGGCCACAAATGGCAATTTTGTCTATACTACCTCTGTTTTTTGTTAATTGGGTTGCTAGCAAGGAAATGTGCATGGATCAACTCTAAGTCTAATTAAACAAATCCTTCCCATTTAGGAATTACCTGAATTTTGAAAGATATAGAGAGAAAATCTGTAAAAATGGAGCAGGTGCAGACCACATATAACTGGGAAACAGGGAGAAGGAAAGGACAGAACATTCTCCAAAAGCATAAAGAGTATATGATTCTCTGTGAGTCGTGTGGGGAGGATGGCTCACAACAGAGGGGTGCAGATAGATAAAGACCTATATTATATGATGTTGCCTAAGCATCATAGCTTCTCTGGCTTTCCTGCTATTTAAGTAAATATTTAACCTCTTCTCCAGTTTTCTATGCTTGCTTTCAAAAGCTGATTTTTTAGGAGCTGCAGCAATATGACAATCTGAGAGCTCTGGCACACCTTCTGAAGCAAGCTTTAAACACTTTGAAGTGTCTCTCAGCAGTGCAAAGATGTATAATGCAAGAAGTCACAGTGCACCTGCAGCTGTTATCCCCTAGCCCATCTTTAAGCAACTGTGATCTCCATCTTCTCCTCTGACCCCAGCCAGCCCGGCACTCATGCACTTGCTTGGTGTCTCTGTTACCATTTGCATTTGGTTGCAACTACAGTAACTTCAGCTAGCCAGCACTAGAGGAGGAAGCGTCTAGATTATTGATTAAGAAAATTTTACTGTTTCAAGAAACATAATTTTCTATGTATCTGTCATTCAAATATTTCTAGGACATACGTGGTTAAATACAGAAAGAGAGCCTGCTATTCTCTGTGAAACAGTCACTCTTCATCTCTTAGTCAAAACCACTATCAAACATTAGTATGACACATAGAAGTTAGAAGACAGGGTGAAGGCATTTGGAAGAATGGACACATAAGTGTTCCCTACAGCCTGCAAGGAGGGCTAAGAACAGAGGTCTCTTCACATAAGCACTGAAGAAAGGCTCTGTAGTCCTCAGGAGAACTTAGCATAAACCTTGTAGGAAGCAACAACTACTCATCATTGGAGAGGTTCCTGATGCTACAGGAATTCACAAAGGCACCACCAGTCACATATATTCAGAAAAAGACTTCCCAGGTCCAGCAAATTTTCTTGAGAGTGATTGGTGTAATAGTAGTACAGAAGGACTCAAACTGAAACTATAATTGCAAAGATCAGATTTAGGACGTGATTTAAATCTTTTGAGCTAATTTCCTTTTCTAAATTCAAAATGGCATTCACTGAAGCTATTAAGATGGACTGAAGGAAGTTAAATCAGAAGTCCTATAAGCTCAATATTCTTTTCAGCTTAAATCTTTCTAGCAATCTCTCAATAAGCACCTTTATGATTTATTGTGTGCTTATTTATGGCTTTACTTAGCATTAATGTATTAGGTAATTATAACAAATTAATTTCCTTGTATGTAAAAGGAGCTTCATGTGTTCTAATATTGTTTCTATACTACCTGTGGTCACACATTTATGCATTTGCACACAAACATACTTGTGTTTTGAATATAAATATATAAGCCTTGGCACTTTTTAGCTTTTCCACTTTACCAAAATGACCATGTTTTTATCACTATTGAAGCAATATGTGAATATGCAAAGTAAGACTAAACTACAACCTTGAATACAAATACATTATTTGAATTACACAAACAAAACACAATAGATAAAGAAAGCCCTTGGGAAAAGGACATATTTCTATAAAGAAAAAAAAATCTAAGTCTTTGGAGGGGATCAGTATTTTTTTAAGCATTGCTTTTGTAAGTACACTCTTTAAGTGTGCAATTTAATGCATTCATCACACATACTCTATAGATATATATTTTTTTAATGTTAGTACTCACCAGATTTCACAATTGTCTGAAGATCAAGTGAAAGAGGATGTGTCACTCTGTTACATTCTTTTGTGGCTGCCTCAAGCACATTTACCATCAGCCTCAGCAGGAATGTACTTTAATTTGAAAAACAAGAAAAAAACAGCATTAGTTAAAGGTACAGAGTTAAAGTGAAATGATCACCACTTCCTCCTGAGAAGCAATAACAATAACTGCTTTTTTAAAGGAAAATAGTTAACCTTATCTGTGCTGGAAACATGTAAGCTGGAGGCAACTCATTTACTAATTAGGTCACCTCTGTCATGATATTATTTAAACAATAATGATAGCATTAGAATCATTAAAAGTAGGATGTTTATTGTCACTGTGCTCAGAATGCATTCTGAATTATGGCCTCTTTTTGCAAAGGGTGCACTTAATGCCATGCATATGAACAGTTTAATCCTTCATCAATTACATCAACATGATCACTTACAGCAGAACTGCAAAACTGAGAGAAGGGTTAATTAATGAAACAAATAATAGCTGCTTTCTGATGGAAAAAAAAACATACTCTGGTATATATCAAGGTGCTTATTATCCAGATGTTTTGCCTGAATTGGTAACATAAGATTTGCAAAAGCCCAAGTAATTAGGAAAAATGCAATTGTATTTGCCTGTTTGGTACAAAGATTTTTCTGTGTGCATGCTGTTCAGGTCTGTTGTTAAATAAAGTTATTTAGTTTATGATTCCTGATAGTTAGTTTATGATTCCTGAATTTTAAAGGCTATAAATGTTCCTTTCCCAGGCTTTAGTTTCTGATGACAACGTAGATGTTTACATTAGAAGGAAAAAAACCCAAACTAGTAAATACCTCCTTCAAACTTCTTATTCATCTAAAAATTGTATGTGTTGCAGCTTGTGATCTCACCAGAGACAGCACATGGCATTAATACAGGCAGCCTTTTGAAATATTATTAAATTGATAGAACACTGGACCTAAAGAAATGCAGGATGGTAGACGTCATACTCATCTTTTTTCCAAACTGGGCACATCACAATAGCAGTTGCTCCCAATCAGGGAAGTCGCTTCCCACTTAGTATATCCAGTGAGTGAAACAAAAAACACTGCACAGTGACAAAATGTGACCTGGTGGATTTAAATAATCATATTGTAATGGTTCATAATCATTTAAGCAGGCACATTTAATTTTCTCAAAGGCAGATTTTCATCGGGTGTAAGACTTTGAGAAACTCCTAACATATTTGTGTAGAACAGCACAGAGATACTTAAAAGCCCTGAGACGTGGGCCTCGTTTCTTCTTATATGTGTGTCTATATGCATACACAGTGCAGGTGTGTTTTGACTGTTACTCCTGAAAAGCATCCTTCACTGTTTGATGCACATAGAGAAAAAAACAGTGTGCAATCGATCTGAATTGCGGGTCAACGTCAATGGGCTCACTACAAGGTTGATGCGACTACCTTATTTCACAAATCTGGGAAAGATTATGATCACATCTCTAAAGTAGTTGAGTATTTGTAATATGGTGTGGGAAAGTCCATTACACGCAAGAGAGATACTGGAGTTTCAGTTCAAAGATGGTAAAGATAAAAGGCCAAGAGAAACAATTGCAGTAGATGACTAAAATTATCTCAGTCTTATATTTCTATTGATAAGTCAAGCTAGCAGTTGCAACTAGAGGACAAGAAACAATGGTCATAATACAGATTCATGAAAGCTTCAAGGATATCAAAGAATAATTCACAAGGAAGATATTCTTCCCCCCAGGTGTCTGCATCTGACCACCTTCAGAAATATTATGTGGCGCTGAATGAGCTTAAGTCTGTGGGACAGCTCTTGTATTCTTAGCAGTTGTCATGCTCAGCAAAGTACCTTAATCTTAGTGGTCCAGATTTAGTGACTTCCAGCACCTGCTGAAGGACACCTATGTTTTAATTGGCCTATAAAGAAGAGCTGTTGGTCAATGTAAGAGGGTAGCATAGAGGCAGGAGTGTGAGTGGAGAGAGTATGTGAGCAATGATGTGGTGGAAGACGCTGAACAACTGACCTGTACTTTGGGTTTCTACATTAAGTTGATCAGCAAGGTGCCCAAACCTTGTGAATCTTTCAAGATACCCTTAATCATAATAATGAAATACTTTTCACTATATTATTTCTCTCATCATTCATAACAATGTCCCTCATTTAAACTTCAAAGGTTTTCAAGCTATTTTTTAAACCTGTGGCTTTTACATTTTTGTTTTGTTTTTTAACTACATTTTTTGTAAAGTTTTGCCAATTAGCTGTTACTGAATGTCAAAATGTAGTAATAGAAACCACCTGATTTACTTGAATAATTCATATAAGGCTCATAAGGTATTTTCTGGACTTTATTGGAAAGGAAAAAAAGTTTTTTGCTTGTTTTAAATCTCCTGTCCCTCAAGTGCTGCAAAGCACATTTGATAAACTGAGCTGCATATACTTTTGTAATAACTTTGCTACATATGACAGCCCAGATCCTATTTACAAAGAACTCACTTTCTGTCTAGCTGCTCTCTGAAACAAACCACTGATTCCTGATCACAATCCGGACTCAAATCCAGCAAATTCAGAGTAGGAGCACATTCTATGCTGGCGAAGGAATGTGCTGATATTTCATTGCAGGCCATTTCACTGTGAGCCTTGTAAGTGCTTCTTCCTCATCACTCTGTGACCAAAGAGAGATCTGCACCCTGCAAAGGAAACCTCATTACATAAAGACAAACCTTACCCATGGCAGTCATTTAAGCAGCAAATAATGAGTAACAGAAGTAGCAATTCTCTCTGTATTTCAAAAATGGATGTAACATCAAATCACCAACCAAGATGATTATAGTCCAAATGCAAACAAGCACTTCTGATGCTAATAACAGGTTCTAGCATCTCTCTCAGACAGCAACAACCTACTTTTGGAATGCTAACAGATTAGCCTGTGAAACAGCTGAATATTATCAACACTGTTTCATGGAATGCGAGTCATTAAAGTATAATGAATTTTAATAATGATTAAATAAAAGAGAAATCAGAATTTTAGCTTATCAGTTACAAAAACTAGTCCTCATCTTGTTCCTTATTTAGATATTTTCTTATTTAAATGTATCTCATGCTTTTTGCCTGCAATATATTCAATATTCAGCATGAGTAACAGCCTTTCTGAAAGTGAAGAATTCACCGTGTGGGTGAATGCCCACATTAACACAAGGTAACTTGTCCAACTTACCTTTGTTTTGATGCTCTTTTCTTTTGATGCAGTTACAAAGCCCAGACAGCCTTCCTCGCAGATGCTTTGTGTTTCACCCTCACGCTGTGGCAAGTGGAAAGGTTTTTTTCTTCTTAACGCAACTATTCGAAAATCTGCATACTATGCAAATTAAGCCCCCCCATGTAGTTAGTTTTAGCTCATATGTTAGAGCTCTGAAAGGAAATCCACTCTCATTTAGATGATGGTTATTGTGGTTTCTCAAATTTCAACAAATGCTATTTGTCTGCCTGCGCTAATTAAGGAAAGAAAATATTGATAGAGAAGGAAAACAAAACCACCGTCTGAGTTACTCCAGAATCCACATGTTTCTTCTGGAATGAGTCAGAATGTTGGTTTTGTTTAATTCTAAAAGAAAAGCAGCACACATCCTCCACACTCTTTCATCCATCGTACTTTAACATTTGTTCAGTTAAATTTAGATCACTCTAGTCTGAATCAAAAATCTAGCCATCAGCTGAGGTTCTGTTTGTCATTCTTTCAGACTACAAAATGTAAACTAGATATTTATAATCAGGTTGTTAATATTGAGTGGTTTGTTTTTTTTTTTTAATATTAGCATTCTCTATTGTCCATGTGTTTTTTTCTCATTAATTCTTTTAACTTTTCCTTCTTTTGTTTGTATCTGGCTTTTCACTTCCCATCAAACACGGTTTTTTCCTGGTTTTGATATTTCTGTACTGAGTTTTTTGTTCTCCCTATTTCTCAACTGTTGCTTGTTCAGATTTTCTAGATTTGTCTTATTTCCATTTCCCACCTCACTTCCATCTACCTCCTCATTTCAGAGCAGCCCTCTTCATGCATTATGAGGTGTAAGGGACTGAAATAATATGATCCCAACACCCTCCTGCATCAATGTTTCAACCACTTGATCCTCTCTGTCATACCAGACAAAGCCTTCCTACGGCAATTAGGGCTCAGGAGATTAAATGGGTAAGGGTAGTAAACAGAGCACTTGGGAAGAGGAGGGACTACATAAGCAGTGTTTAGTGCTCACCTTTAGCCCAAACCACATGATTGCATTTGTGAAATGTCACCAGTTTTCCTTCACCAATGCACTTGCTTTTCAATTTTTAATTTTTAATTGCCCATTGGAATGGGCTACCCGTGGAGGTGGTGGAGTCACCCTCATTGGAGGTGTTCAGGAGGAGACTTGATGGGGTGCTTGGTTGCATGGTTTAGTTGTTTAGGTGGGTTGGATTGGTTGATGGGTTGGACGCGACGATCTTGAAGGTCTCTTTCAACCTGGTGTATTGTATTGTATTGTAATTTGAAAATGGGGAGAGGGGCTGGGGCAGGACACAGGAAATATGGGAAACAATTTGCTGGTCATGTGAAAATGGTGACAGTTCAGAGGAGATTTCTTCACAGACTGAACACAGAATTTCTGAAGGAAGAGCACACTCATACTGAGAGCATTCTGCTTCATTGCATCATCACTTTGAGAACCAGCCTAGCTCCAGGCTGCCCTGGTTTCCAAAAAGAAGCACAAAAAGCAGTAAGTGTATGATCCCATTTACAACCACTGCCTTCAGAAAAGCTGTTTTAAAATATTGTTCTTTTCTGAGTGGAAATATTAAAACAAGAATTGTAAACAAAATATTGTCAGATTTTTGATGGAAGTTTGTATGTGCAAGTGTGTTAATATACAGTTATTCATGGTTTTAATCTCTTTCAAAGTCTGAGTTTACCAATCAGACTGTTATATGGACCAGAAAATATGTTTGTCTCTATGTAAGGTTTAGCGCAAAGACTAACCTGCCTGCTCCTCCAACACAAAAGTGAGGGGAAGAGTAACACACACAGCTCAGGGTTGAGATAAAGAGTTTAATATAAGATACCATAATCACAATGTGCAATTACCTTAGCTAATAATCTAATTAATCTAATAATCCAATGCATGATTACCTTATCTTAGCCTATTTGCAGAAGCAGCACAGCGAAATACAGGGGGGAAAACAGCATAAAACAGAACCAAACACCAGCAGCTACCCAACTCCCACCCATTCTGCTGCCATGCCTGCAGAAAAGAAGCAACACTCAAGAACCCAGAACCCAGAAGCAGCAACCATAGCCTCCCATGTTGCAGTCTGAACTTCAAGACCCACAATACTTTGCTCCAGTTAGCACTTTCATATTTTGAAGCTGACTTCATGACTGCATTTCATGACTGCAGCATAGTATGAGTAACAGCAGCAGATTCAACTCAATCCATGATATCCTGAAATCCCAAGGAAGAAAGTATAACATGAGTGCCAGACCCTTAATCTCTGCAATGCTTTGCATACAGCTGTGCATCACTCAGACATCTTAGTTTGGTCAACTGGGAAGAGATTTCTTGTAAATGTCCCTTCTGAGGTGATGGAGGGGGAAAGCGGCTTCATTCCTGTGTCTCCTCTGCTCGGTGGAGATTTACATATCAGAAGTACCTATTAACAACATCCTTTGATCCCATAGTGCTTAAAGAATCCATGAAACAAAGCCCATCCTACTGCACCACTTACACAATATGTTGTGAGATCAAGCTACAGCAGCTACACTGAAAGGCTTAAAACCAGATTGTTGCTAAAGTGGATCGATTTTTTTTTCCTTTTTGTAATGAAATATATCACTACAAAGAAGAAAAAACCATTGCAACATATTTCCAAACTATTGCTGGCTTCTGAAGTAAATGATTCCCTGCAAGAAAGTTCTGCTGTATTGCCCGTCAGGGTATGACTAAGTGGACAAGTGAATTTCCATGTCAGAAATGCTGCAAAGGGCAAAGAGGCAACAGAATTAAATATGCATTCACTGACATAATTTCCATGGTTTTGATGCTATAGTCAGACCATACCCATTGTGGTGTCCTTTGTTTTTTATATTTTTCTTGCTCACTCAATCGCTCACTCTCTGTTTCACATCTCATTGAAATAAGTACCAAAGTAAGGTCTCAAAGACTGTCATCAGTCTCTACTCCCAAGCACTGACATTTCAGCTTGAGTATGGTGAATTCATTGACCTAATTTCTTTTGGGGGTTGTAGTTTCTTTGTATGACTGTAATATCTCAATCAACTCTCTTTCCACAGCAGTGGCCTTCATGGCCTGCATAAGAGATTAAAAGGTGTGTAAATATCTAATGATGCAATTGATCCTTTAGTATGGAAAATTTAAGGCATGTGGACCTTGGCTCCCACCTAAAACCAAAAATACCAGTATCAAAGAATGAAATGTGACATTGTGTCTGAATGATATGCAGTTCCTGCATTGTCTGGATATAACTCAGAGATTTCTTTCCTCCTCTATGGATTCAGTATGTTTTTCAGCTCACGGGCTGTGATTTTTCCCAATCACAAAGACCTCTTTAGAGGCTTGAGGATACCCATACCTATGAACATCTGTGTGGATTAGGAGGGAAAGAAAATGCACATTGAAGTTCTGTTCCAAGCAGATGAGAGGGAAAGCAGTTGTTGATACAGGACCCGCTGCTGTGAAGTGCTAGCACAGCTCTCTGAATTCTTATCTCAGCACAGAGTTCACCTTTCACTTCTCTAACAGTGGGCACCTGTGGTTATTGTTTGATCTCCAGGTTATTGTGCATACGGCCACTTACTGTTGATTAGTGCTTTGATAAAATTGACTTTTCCACTTTGATTACAGAAGTGGTAAAAATTAAAAAACTAAGAAAACCAAAACCAAACACAAATCCCAAACAAACGAAAAAAAGAAGTAACAAGATGTACATTAGCTGCCCATAGCAACAAGTTGGCAACTGCACATGCAGTCATGACTTCACAACCCATTCTCGAAAGATGATGGGTTTTTTCCCATAATCTAGCCTGCACTAAAACAGACACCTGCTATTGCTGTAGGGTAGGTATGTTCTGCAAGAACAGCAGCACAGCTGCATCTACTGAAATTATAATATAGAACAAGCTGGATAGTGAGGAACAGTAAATGATCAGCCCAGCTATCCAGGTATAACTCTCCTGCCAGGTGACACCAGTAGCACAAAGGGACAGATTCAATTATGCAGGAATTCTGGCACTGATTTGAACTTAGAGCTGGAAAACCAGAAATTTAGTTATGGCTCTTGGTATTGGCAAGAAAACTTCTCCATCTGCAGCAAGCACAAGACTTTTTAATATGTCTCTCAGTATGTCTTCTTTCCAAGCTATGCCAGATAGCTCAGATGCCAGATGCAGTACCACTCCCAAAGGATCAAATTATCTTGCTCCAAGTTAGATTTGGTTTGATGCCCACCCAGGCACCTTACTCACCTCTTCATGGTATTGACCTTGTCGTTTCCAACCCAAACTATTCTATGGTTGTGTTGGGCAACACATACACATTCTTTATTGAAGGCAAAAAGCATGGTTGTCTGTGAGGACACACTTGAGAAAGTTGGCAACTGACAACTACCCACACTCCCTCCTGCCCAGGATGTCTTGGTTTCCTTCACTGCTGAGATTTGGGAAAGTGTGTTAATATTAACCACTTCCTGATTCACTGTAACTTCCTCCCATTTTGCTGACAAGGGCTGGCAGATATCTAAATTTGCATTGGTCCATCACTCATCCCTTCACTACCTTGAAGTTTTATCACCTATCTCAGGAATCACCACCTAGACACTAGCAGGAACACCCTAACCAGGACCTACAACTGCTCCCTGTGACTGATTTCTGTAGTCTTGGCTCTACCTGCTTCCTCCTACAAAGAGGGACAGAGAGGAACTGATCCTAACATGCCCCAGCATAGTCCCTCCCTTCACAGAGCATGATCTGACAGATAGCAATTACACAGCAATTTCGTGATTAGCAATCATGAAATGATAGTTTTCAGTCATTGGAGAAGTAGAGAGCACATTCAGCAGAATTGCTACCTGGGACTTCCAGCAGGCAGACTTTGGCCTGGTCAAAAGAGTATCTTGGGAGGCAGCCCTGAAGGGCCAAGAGTCCAGGAAGGCTGGACATTCTTCAAGAAGGAAGTCCTAAAGGCACAGGAACAGGCCATCCCCATGTGCTGAAAGATGAGTTGGCAGGGAAGAAGGCTGCCCTGGCTGAATAGAGATGTTTAGTTGCAACTTAGGGACAAAAGGGGACTTCATGCGTTGGAAGTAGAGGCAGGCCACTCAAGAGGACTACAAAGTTGTCATGAGGCTATGCAGGAAGAAAATTAGAAGGGCCAAAGCCCAGCTGGAAATTAATCTGACTTCATCTGTTAAAGAGAACAAGAAATGCTTCTACAAATATATTAGCAGCAAAAGGAGGACTAAAGAGAATCTGTCTTTTGTTGGATGTAGGGGGGAGCATAGTGGTCAAGGATAAAGAAAAGGCTGAGGTACCGAATACTTTTTTTGCCTCAGTCTTTAGTAGTAGGACCAGTTGTTCACTAAATACCCAGACCCCTCAGCTGAAAGATAGAGACAGGGAGCATCATGAAGCTCTCTTAGTCCAAGAGGAAATGGTTAGCAACCTGCTGCACCACTTCAGGCATGCACAAGTCTATGGGGTTGGATGGCATGCACCCAAAGGTACTGAGGGAGTTGGTGTTAGGTTGATAGTTGGACTCAATGATCACAGAATCACAGAAAACATCTGGTTGGAAGATACCTCAAAGATCATCCAGTCCAACCCTTGACCCAGCACTGAAGTTTCAACTCTAAACCATGTCCCTAAGTGCCAGGTCCACGTTCTGCTTAAACACCTCCAGGTGACTCCACCACATAACCAGTTTCCCAAAGCAATGTTGGTTACATGAGGTTTGTGTAGTTTTTCCCTTGACTTCTCGACATTAGTGTAAAGTGAAGGCACACGGTCAGCATACCTGTGGCTATCCACTGCATTTCATTGAACATCACAATACCAACTCTTCAGCTCTTTCTGAATCATGGAAGGCTTCAGTCTAGCAGGGCATTTAGAATTCTGCCTACATTCAAATATGAGTAGTCCCAAAGATGCTTTTCTGTCGTGTTTTAAGAGACAGTTGAGTGAACACATCTGCTGCCACAGAAAGGCACATGCCTTTCTTTCCAGATAACAGGCTGAGCTTGCCAAAACAACACAAAAGTGTTGATTCTCCATATTCACTGGTTGGTTGGCTTGTCTGTTTTCCTCAAGTGAAGAATTGCCCCTTTATTTTAGCAAACACAACCAATTCCTTTAGAAGTCTGTTTAAAAAAATCAAGAAGACATGACCCTGATCCTAAAGATAGTTGGGTCCTGCTTGCCCTTCCTCCTTTCACTGGTGGAGAAATGGCTCTCCCTGGTGAGAATAGTCATTCCCACTCACAACCACAAGCAACCTACTGTCAGCCAGGGTGTGTTGAGGGGTTTTTCTTTTTTCCATGTTAACATACACAGGTGTTACAAGACACATGCTGCAATTTCTTCCCTGTCACCAGCACTCCTACTACAAGTGAGAAGGGGGCTTCTGGGTCTCATCCTACATGGCTGAAAAAGAGAAGGATGTCGTGATACTTTCCAGAGCAAATGCAGAGAGCAGGACTAGAGAGGTTTGCACCCCTTCATATGATGCTGGACCTGTCTAATCAGCCTGATCCACAAAACCCCTACCACAGGCTGGCCTGTACTCTTGTCAGAGAATCCTTGCTGTTAATATTTCTGTGCAAAAACAGGCAAGCAACCTACACTAATACAGGATTTTTGCTGCAATTTCCCCAGTAATTTATATGATAAAACACCCTACTTCAGCTGTGCTGGAGGAGGGATGTACTCCTACCAGCTAAGCTGAGCCAGAAGGTTCCTGAAAGTCCTGAGGTGATGATAGTGTGGAGCCACTTAAAAAAATGTAATCCAACTTGCACTGTGGGTCCTCACTTAATGACATTACTGTAAAGTAACTATAAAGAGAGACACAGCATAATTCCTAGATTCATGTCCTGTGTTACTGAGAGGATACTGCCTGACAATCATGAGCTTCATCTCCAAATTCAGAAGTGTCCTCAACTCTACAGAAGTGGAACTATGACAGGTTTAATGACTCAAAACCCAAATTCTTGTTACAGTATAGTATTGTGGTATTTATCTCCTTGTGGGTTCCTCATCATGTGAGCCAGCTGTGATGTTTCAGTAGTCAGGTAGACACTTCTCGTGCCACATGGTGGGTAAGAGAAAGACTGCTACCTCTGCTTAGATGTGCCACCTTGTCAAGGAAGGGTGCAGGGGAGCCCCTGCCAACAGCTGGAGAGAAGCCTTCAAGCATTTAAAGTAGATCCTGCCTGATGAAGGGGAATGGAGGGTGTGAGGCCATTCCAGTCCATGACAAAAGGTGTGTGTGGGAAGCCAGTATTTTTGCAGTTCGCCCTGAGGTTTTCTTATGACTTAAAAAAAACCCTTTTGTTTACACTAATTTTCCTTTTCTGTCACAGCTGAGAGCACCAAAGGCTGTAGAAGGCAAGATGGGAAGTTAGACTGAACACTTCCTAGAAGCAAGAGGAGATTTGTGGTTAAGAGTTATTTTGAGCTCCTACTGTGGAAGATGCCCCCCTCACAAGATTTTATTTGTAAAAGCTCCCCTCTGAGCATATGTTGAATAAAAAGCTGCTACTGGAATAAAGATCACAGAATCTTTGAGAGAGTTTAATTTTCTTGTATTAACGGTGCTTTGTTTTGGAGAAGGCTTGACATGATTTCTTACGAGGTGAAGTATCATTGTTATAATAATTGGAAAAGATTAGAATCAGACTTGTTTCTTGTAATAGTCATAAATGCAGAGATTGCTCACTGCCTCCAAACTTATCTTGTTATAGCGGAGGTGGTAACATCCTATGTTAAATGTTTCTCATCTTCTTTCTTTATGCTGTTCTGCAAGGTCTAGTGTGGCTTTCAGTCTGTGTTAGAGTACATTAATATCAAACTCATGTTGGGGCTTTGAAGTTCTTGTAGACAGCAGCTTCTTCCTGGGATAGATGCCAGCCTGCTCTTTCAATGTGCATCTCTTTTATCTCTATCTCTCTCAGATGCTTTGAACTTCAGACCTGAGTCTGAAGCACTGCCACAGCACTATGACTTCTGGCATGACCAGGGTCTGCCCTAGCAGTCCCTCCTGAACATTTATGCTCTCACTCTGCCTAGTTATTATCACAGTATCACAATATCGCCAAGGTTGGAAGAGACCTCAAAGATCATTGAGTCCAACCTGTCACCACAGACCCCATGACTTACACCATGGCACCAAGTGCCACATCCAGTCCCCTCTTGAACACCTCCAGGGACAGCAACTCAACCACCTCCCCGGGCAGCCCATTCCAATGACGAATGACTCTCTCCGTGAAGAACTTCCTCCTCACCTTGAGCCTAAACTTCCCCTGGCACAGCTTGAGACTGTGTCCTCTTGTTCTGGTGCTGGATGCTAGAGAGAAGAGACCAACCCCTTCCTGGCTACAACCACCTTTCAGGTAGTTGTATTATTATGTCTCCTCCCACCCAACAACAGCTTGCTGGCAATGTACTACCAAAAGCACAGGCCTCCACTGGGGTAACCAGATCTTCTGCTTGAGTTGAAAGCAAATCAAAGGTTTTCTTTCTGGATCCTGAGAAGACTAGTAGATACAGTAGTCAGGCCTCCCACTCACATACAGGAGTATACTGAACTGTCCTTAACTCCCATTGAGATCCTGTTGTCCCTCTCTTTTTCCTCTCCAAACTGCTTTAAACGTTTAGATCCTCACCACAGTGCTGCAGTAGGCCCATCCAGCCACATTTTACAGTTGAGGACTTGGCACACAGAAACATTAAGGACCCTAGTCACCCTGCCTGTGGCAGAACTATGAGCATACCTGGAGAGATGTGGTCAGCGCCATAAGGGCTAGATTACCCTTTCTTGGATGATATCCAGACAAAAGTAATTTCTCCAGGTGCTGGGAGCAGAGGGAGCTGGTGGGAGCACAGCTATGTCATGTGGGTTTGCAGTGCCACTCTGCAGGAACTAAGTGCAACTGGGAGGTGAGGAGATGGAATGAGGAGGGGCAGTGCAGAGACAACAGAAGGAGAGGGATCCAATAGGAGACATGGGAAATAAGGCCGCAAATGAAGCAGGAAAAGTTGGAAAGGAAACTGTAGAGGAAACAGACCATATACAAAGGGAAGGAGACTGAAGTAATCAGTCAAGGGACGACTTCTTGTGTTGTGCTTAGCATGGCTGAGTTCCCAGTCTGACAGGCCTCAAGACAAATGAATACAGAAGACATTTCTGAGAACAGTGGGGTTTACCTTTTCACAACCCCCCAAATTAATGTGAAGGAAGAACACTCCAACCTCTCACTAACACCATTGTACAAATCCAACAGCAAAGAAGATTCTGTACCACGCAGCTCAAGTGTTCATCAATGCGCTCCATCAAAACTTCAGCACTGCTCCCACACTGCCTCACCACTGATCATTCACATTCCAAAAATCATAGGATCATAGAATTGTTTCAGATGGAAAAGACCTCTAAGATCATCAAGTCCAACCATCAACCTAACACCACTATGTCAATTAAAAAATGTCCTGAACTGCCATGCCTACACATTTTTTGAACACGTCCAGGGACAGTGATTCCACCATTGCCTGGGCAGCCTATTCCAATGCCTGAACACTCTATTGGTAAAGACATTTTTCCTATTATCCAATCTAAACCTCCCCTGGTGCAACTTGAGACCATTTTGTCTCATTCTATCACTTGACACTAAGGAGAAAAGACCAACTCCCACTTCACTACAACCTTCTTTTGGGTAGTTGTAGAGAGCAATCAGGTCTCTCCTCAGTCTCCTCTTCTCCAGAGTGAGCAATCTCAGTTCCCTCAGCCACTCCTCAGAAGACTTGGTCTCCAGACCCATCTCTGGACATGCTCCAGCAGCTCAATGTCCTTCTACTGTTGGCTTTCTTGGCCAGCTAAGCATACTGCTGATTCATGTTCAGACAGCTGTCAACCAGCACCCTCAGGTCCTTTCCTGCTGAACAGCATTCCAGACACTGCCCCAAGCCTATTGCATTACATAGGGTGACCTAAGTGCAGGACCCTGCACTTTGATTTGCTGGACAGGTGCAGCAGGACCTGGACATTAATGCAGGTGACAGCATTAATAGATGAGGGGCGAGCAACTGATGTCGTTTACCTGGACTTGAGCAAAGCCTTCGACACTGTCCTGCACCACCTCCTGGTCTCCAAGCTGGCGACACATGGGTTTGATGGATGGACCACTAGATGGATAAAGAACTGGCTTGATGGCCGCACCCAAAGAGTGGCTGTCAACGGGTCCATGTCCCAGTGGAGGCCAGTGACAAGCGGAGTCCCTCAGGGATCAGTCCTGGGACCTGTCTTGTTCAACATCTTTGTGGGTGACATGGACAGTGGCATCGAGTGCACCCTCAGCAAGTTTGCTGATGACACCAAGCTGTGTGGTGCAGTGGACACGCTGGAGGGAAGGGATGCCATCCAGAGGGACCTGGACAGGCTGGAGAGGTGGGCACAAGCCAACCTCATGAGCTTCAACAAGACCAAGTGCAGGGTCCTGCATCTGGGTCGAGGCAATCCCAGGCACAAATACAGGCTGGGCAGTGACTGGCTGGAGAGCAGCCCTGAGGAGAGAGACTTGGGGGTGCTGGTGGACGAGAAGCTCAACATGAGCTCTCAATGTGCGCTTGCAGCCCGGAAAGCCAATCAGATCCTGGGCTGCATCAGGAGAGGTGTGACCAGCAGGTCAAGGGAGGTGCTTCTCCCCCTCTACTCAGCTCTGGTGAGACCCCACCTGGAGTACTGTGTCCAGTTCTGGAGCCCCTATTACAGGAGGGATGTGGACGTGCTGGAGCGTGTCCAGAGAAGGGCCACGAGGATGATCAGAGGGCTGGAGCACCTCTCCTATGAGGACAGACTGAAGGAGTTGGGGCTGTTCAGTCTGGAGAAGAGAAGGCTCCGAGGTGACCTCATTGTGGCCTTCCAGTATCTGAAGGGGGCCTACAGGAAGGCTGGGGAGGGACTTCTCAGGATCTCAGGTAGTGATAGGACTAGGGGGAACGTATTGAAGCTGGAAATGGGGAGATTCAGGCTGGATGTGAGGAGGAAGTTCTTCACCATGAGAGTGGTGAAGCCCTGGAATGGGTTATCCAGGGAGGTGGTTGAGGCCCCATCCCTGGAGGTGTTTAAGACCAGGCTGGACGAGGCTCTGGCCAGCGTGATCTAGTGTAGGGTGTCCCTGCCCATGGCAGGGGTTGGAACTAGATGATCCTTGTGGTCCCTTCCAACCCTGACTGACTCTATGATTCTATGATTCTATGATCTCATACAACTGATCTCAACCCATAGATACAGTCTCTTCAGGTCCCTCTGTAGAGCCTTCCTACCCTCAAGCTTATCAGAACTCCCTCTCAGCTTTGTGTCATCTGCAAACTTGCTGAGGGTGCACTCAATCCCCACACCCAGATCATCAATAAAAATGTTAAAGAGAATTGCCCCAGTACAGAGCCCTGGGGAACACCACTTGTCTCTGGTTGCCAACTGGGTTTATCACCATCCACTACGGCTCTTTGGGCCTGGACACCCAGCCAGTTTTTAATCCAGAGAAGCATCCACTCATCCAAGCCATGTGTGGCAGGGAAACCTCCATTGTCTTTCTTATTTCCTTCATGTGCCTAACTCAGACGAGACATAAATTCGTGCTTGAGGAATTTTATTAGAACATGCAGGCCCCAAGAAACAGCAGTATCCCTACCCTTGCTCAGTTAGGCATGTTTAACATCACACTACTAAATTCCTCTCCCCTGGTGCAATCTTGTCCTTCTCAGCAAGGATGCATGTTGGTGACTATCTTGGAACTTCATGATGGTTAGAAAAACCTCGACTGGCAAAACTTCCAGTTTACCTGAAGCCCTGGAAAATTCTTCACCACATGAGATTTTCCTGCACTGCCACAGCTTTGAGTCAAAGCATCAAAGTCCATGAAATATCTTATTTATTAAAATAATGGGCACAGTTCACCAGCACCCACCTCAAATAGCTGCATGCCCCAGGCTGGTAGCAAACAACAGACTTCTGCAGGTTTAGATAAAACACTCAGGGGAAGAACAAAAGCTGGGGGAGGAAAGCAGCTCCATTCAAGAAAGTAGTCTGTCTTTAGCTATATGGGCATCTTACCACAGCTCAGCTTCTGGGCTTTTATACTGTTGGAACCAAGGAGATGAGAAAATAAGGTCTGATTGGTTAGATTTGCTTGATATGGGTGATCTTTTGTATGTTCCTACCTGCTGAAAGTTTGTTTCAATTTGTTTTGCCCAGCACTAGAGTCAGCACAGAGGATCATGCAATAATCACATGATTCATTAGCAGAATTTGGGTCGTCTGTGCCGGGGAGAAAAAGCAGTTGTTCTGAGCAAAAGCCCAGTAGTGACAAGAAAAATTATTAATGCTATTCATTGCAAAAGGCCTCTCATCTGGACAATCTTTAGTTTGCTTTCCATGACCAAGAGATCCTTGGTGCTCAGCAAGAACACCGTTACACAACAGCATGAATCAGGATGCATTCTTTTTAAATCCAAAGACCAGAAGACCAAACTACAGTGAGAGAGGAGTAGATGAAAAAGGAAAAGGCTGTTCTGCAAGATTTCCTGTTCAGTGGTGCATGGGTAACTGGCCTATATTTGTGACCCCATTTTTCTTTCATGTTTGTAGCTGTATTGCAGAGGTTTGATCCCTTGGTACAAAGTCTGAGCTGTTAAGTAGGAATGGTGAGTGCTGGGTACACCTTGAATGAGGTGCATGGCTCTCTAACTAGTGTGCTTTCTAACTTCCACATGGCCTGAAGTCTGAATCAAAGCTTAAATGCTACTCTTCAGCAAAGGGAGAAAGAAAGACATAGAAAACCACAAAGAAATTTCCCTCTCAGCACCTCTTTCTCAGTTGCACCCAAATGTGCATAGGGGTTGGCCTCCTTCTCTAGCAACCAGCACCAGAACAAGGGGACACAGTCTCAAGCTGCGCCAGGGGAAGTTTAGGCTCAAGGTGAGGAGGAAGTTCTTCACGGAGAGAGTCATTTGCCATTGGAATGGGCTGCCCGGGGAGGTGGTGGAGTCACCATCCCTGGAGGTGTTCAAGAGGGGATTGGACGTGGCGCTTAGTGCCATGGTCTAGTCATGGGGTCTGCGGTGACAGGTTGGACTTGATGATCTTCAAGGTCTCTTCCAACCTTAGTGATACTGTGTGCACTCCTCAGCAGAGCCAATGCCCAGGATGGAGTGGGGTTTGTTACTGCTGGCTGTGGTGGTGAACATGCTGTGGTGCAGACAGGACCTCTGCTGTTCTGCTGCCATCATTAATAAGAGAGTAGGGAGTAAGTACCATTTATGCATCTAAAACTTGTAGTTTCAGAGGTAGATTAGCTCTGTACCTGGTTTATACTGCAAATAAGTTGTGCCTGCTTTGTGCAGTGGAACAAAGCTCTGAGATCATGTAGTCAATGTGAGCTGCTATCAACACACAACTTTTCATGTTGTCTCAACAAACGTATTTTCTAGTACATCCCTTACAACACCAGGCCACAGCCAAACCCAAAGCCCACCTCTGAATTTTTGTTTACAAACGAGATTCTGACTTTCTGCTTCAAAACTGGAGTTAATGTCTAATGTGCTGCTGTTGTTTTTTCAGGCCATTTAATTTTTTAACTCAAATTAATCACAGCATCTTCTGCTCCCTGCTCCAAATTGCCCAAGCTGGTGCCTGCTTCACTATGAAGAACATGGCTACATGTCCCAGGGAGTGCCTGAAAGGAACAGAGCTTCACCCCCTCCTTCAGCAAAATGCGTTTCCTGCAGGGAGTGGTCTCCTGTGCTGGCTGCAGGCACACAGTTACTGTTTCAATCAGTCTTAGATAACTTGCTCTCTGCTACCACCCAATGCCATCTTCACCGCTCTTTGTGTTAGTCTCAATGAATGGGTATGTGATTTCTTTGTAGAAATTGGATCAGCTCCATTTCTTTCAAAATGGCATTAATTTCTGCCCTTACTTTTATTACCTGTCTGGATTTCTTTGAATTTTTCCACATCTTAAGCTAATTACTTTTTATAGTTAATGAAAAGGAACACAGATGCAAGGAATCGGTGCATAAGAGCTGCTGTGCACTAACAACACAGGAGTTATGCTACTCTTGCTTCTCAGGTTAGATGAGACCCATGGCCCCAATGAATTTTATTTATTTTGCTTGTACTTTCAAGTCCTTCAAATTAAGTGCAGTACACAGTTACTGTAATCAGAAACTACAGGAAGAGAATTTTAATTTCTATTTCATAGAAGAAATCCATAAGAATTTGTCCTAGCTCTAGGAATATCAGATTTCTACCACCAGTACCTCCCCTTATCTGTAATCATACTTTAGAGGGCCCTGCAGTGCAAAAACCCGCTTGAAAACCCAGACTTTCACATAGTTTTGTTTAACAGTTTCTATCCAAGTATCTAATTTTAAATCTCTCTTAGGATTTAATTAACTTAGTCTATTGTTAGGATGTAATTGAGGAACACCAGTTTTGCAATACTAAACAACAGAATCATAGAATGGTCTGGGTTGGAAGGGACTTCCAAATGTCATCTAGTCCAACCCCCCCCCCCCCCACCGTCAGCAGGAGCATCCTTAACTAGATCAGGTTGCCCAGAACCCTGTTGAGCCTCACTTTGTATATCCCAGGGATGGGTCCCCAACCACCTCCCTGGGCAACCTGTTCCAGTATTCCACCACCCTCATAAAGAGCATCCTAACATCCAATCTAAAACTGCTCTTCTCTAGTTTGAAGCCACTGCCCCTTGTCCTGTCACTATAGGCCTCTCTCCATCCTTCTTTTAGACCCTCTTCAGGTACTGGAAAGCTCACCAGAGCCTCCTCCAGGCTGAACAACCCCATTTTCCCCTCAGCCTGTGTAGCAGAGGTGGTCCAACCCCCTGATCATTTTTGTGGCCCTCCTCTGGACCCATACTCTAGCTGGTGTGTCAATCAGTTACTTAGATCTACAATGTATTCCTTAAAGAATTAATTTAGTTTTGCTATTTCTCCAATTAGTGTGTTAAAACATGAAGTCCACATAATTCTAATCTCCAGGCTTGCTTTAGTCTCTGAAAATCAGACTTACTAGTTTGTAAATCTGTTTGCTTGGACAAACTTCTCTTACAATTTTATCAGTTTCCTTCTGATGAGCAGAGCACAGCCCTCCTACTTTGCAGTTCAAAGGAAATGAAAAAAACATCAGTGAACATGTCAGCCACATCTGAGCCACTTAACACTACAAAGTTGCCTTTTCTTACAAAGGTTGACAGAATCATTTTATACAACCCAGCACCCAAAAGATTTTAGGTAAGCAAATACCACATTCATTTCATGGAAATGTATGTTTCAAGATTTTGCCTAAATTCATCCCTAGTTGATCCACAAGCCAGAATTATTTAGATTGGTTTAACCATCTTTATTCTTATTTAGAAAGGGCTGGAAAGAGTGCTTTGGTAAGAGACATCGCTGGTCAGGGATTTGCATGGCTAGACAGTCTGCAGCTCAGCAACAGCTTACTTGCTACTTGCACACAACCAGCCCCTTATATATCTTTTTTCCTCTGTTTACCTACATTTGTTTCCTCACACTTGTTTCCCCAAGCCACCATGATTCCTTTTGGTTCTAGCCCTAAATACCACATAGCAGGATTTATGCACTCCCCAAAATGTTCCTCCCTGGCATCCTACTGTGAAGCCATGCCTCTAGGTCTCTTGGCCTGTGAGATGGTCTAGCAGCTTGCCTGGAGAAGAGCAGGCTGATACCTCTCCTGAGACAATCCAAGGAAGAGACAGGGCAGGGGTTTCAGGGATCCAGTTCAGTATTTGACATCCACACCCCCAACCTCGCTCCCTTGTGCTTACTGGAATTGAGTCTCAAACCCATAACTTAACACTCA
Source organism: Picus viridis (assembly GCA_033816785.1). Taxonomy (NCBI): domain Eukaryota; kingdom Metazoa; phylum Chordata; class Aves; order Piciformes; family Picidae; genus Picus; species Picus viridis. The sequence goes on from CM066578.1 coordinate 23,240,976, forward strand.
CCTGTGTAAAAGTAGGTGGACTTCACCTTATCCTTGCACAGTGTTTTCCAGCTAAGTCCTGGGTGAGCTGCGCTCCTTAAGCGGGCAGCTTGGTGCTGCTGCAGATTAGATTCTGAGGAGTTTGTCACTCTGTGTGGCCATAGTATGCTGAACCTCAGAGCCCCATGCCTCAGAAAGGGATCTGCAGAACCAGAGTAACTCCCAGTAATGGCAGATAGACCTACAGGAGTTACCTTGTTCCTCTGTCCTCCTTTCCGTTTGTGGAGATGAGGTTTTAACCACATGACCCAACAAAAACACCGGAATTCTATGCCTAAACGACGCAAACATCAGTTTAAAAGCGATTCTGCCATGATCACTTAAGACAAAAACATAACTGGAAATCTTCCTCTGCCACATGCCATTCCTTTACCAATAGCATTCCTTGCAGAATTCCTGCCCTGACAGACATCTGTTAGCCTAAACAGACCATGTTGTGAGTACAAGGTGGAAGTTTTTCCACTTCAGAGTGGAGAAGGTTGAAGCACCTTTCTTACTATGACAATGCCTGTGATACTTTCACAGGGGAACTGCGCAAATGACTTGATTTTGCTACCTTGCAGTTTCCCCAGAGCATACAGCAATTAGTCAAGGCGGTTAAGAAACTGAAAAATAACTTCTAGAAACCGTATGGCTTGATTTTAAACATAAATAGCTCCAAGTGTAAGGAGCAGCTTCAGTTACTCAGACAGCCCACTATCCAATTATGTTCTAAGGTCAAGTTTTCCCACGAGATTCCTTCAAAGGAGAACATTTAAACCTTATAGTAGGGTCAATGTCTAACTACTAAATTTGCAATTGCTGGCCTTTCTGTGGGACAGTTTGCATGTGCATGAACATCTGTGTCACTAAACGGTAGCACAAATGTTGCCACACACAAAAAAGTAGTTTGTATGCACAGAGACAGCCAGGTGGAGTCTGTCCCCGTAACAACTAACCTGCTGTACAAAAGTCTGTTTTGGAAGAATCACACAGTAAGAGGTTGAAAGGGCTCTTGGTGAGCCTGTCATCGTCGCTTTTTCTATTTCATTCATGCTCTGCACAGTCAGACTACTCCTGCACACCTCCCTCCCTCCATTTTTAATCCTTGGCTTATTAAGCTTATGTTAATTGAGTGTAGCATTTCAGCTGTGTAAGCTATTCCACCATGTTCCTAACATCCCAGATGGCACAGATTTGCCCAGTCTTCCTCTTGCTCCCATTTATTGTTGCACACCCATTCGTAGAAAACCATCTCAGATGATCCCAGTCACCTTGATTTCTTGCACTGAGATGTGCCATTCTCTCTCCCTGTGTATACTCCCTTCAGCTCCCAGCAGGCTTTGGTCTCCATACCCAAACAACTTAGTTTAACTCTTCACCTGTCAAAGACAATCATCTTTATCAGGTAGATTCTGTTTTTCCAAGCAGATCTCTTCATCAGGAATTGCAATAACATATGGGCTCAGAAAAAACATGAGTGCATACACACATTCTCACAATTACAGACTGGACTAACTGAAAAAAAAAAAAAAAAAAAAAAAAACCAACAAACCAACAAAACAAAATATTTCTCAAGAAAACCCCTCAGAACACACAGGGCTTCTTAAATGTCCTAATTGTTAAGGTTTACTGTTCAAGAAGTCTCAAAAATACAACTCAGCCAGCACAACAGCTTTATTTTGCAATTTGAATTTTGGGGATTATTATACACAATTCAATAAAAGCCCACAGGAGGAACAGCATGGAGACCTCCCACTTTTTTGGCACTTCTTAAAATTAGAGCCGAAGTGTAAGGTCTCCAATTAACTCCCAAGGCAAGAGAACACCACTGCTGTTTACAAAAGCAATGTTAACACTTAAAATAGCTAATCAGTTATTTAAAAGGCAACATCTTGAAATGTAATTGGAAGTAATTTTTTGTTGTTGTTTCTTTTGGTATGATTAATTGCCACATCTTACAACCAACAGGTAACAGAACATCATGTTTTCCCAAGACACGTGGAAAAGTACACAACACTGTGTCCGCATTATTCCATACACCTTAAAAACAAATGCCAGAAATGACTGTTCCCAGGTGTTCAAGTGGAATTTTATTTCCTTCAGACATGCTGTTGCTCTTAAAAAAAAATTTAAAAAAAAAGTCCAAACCAAACTTTTCATACATAGTATCTTGAGGCACAGGTTCCCCCATACTTAAAGGAATTTTAACACAGGGTGTATCATATCATGTTTCAACATTGTTGCTATTCAAAGTCTATGGCACATTGATGTTTTGGGGCGAACAAAAAATAATTCTCCTCTACAGTATGGCACCAAGTTAGAAGTTAACACCGAGTAAATATTCTGATGCTTTTTTGCTGTTTATTTTGGGGTGCACATAAATAAAAGGCACACTTTTCCTCTCAGCTCTCACATCATTTATATACAAGCCTAACTTTCCAGCACTGCTCCATGCCTGCTGGCTCAGTGCAAGAAAACAACAAACAAAAAAACCCCCAAACAAAAAGCAGTCAGCATCCAGTGCTAGAAGCAGCTCTACATGATAACCAATGGCTTTAGTTTAGCATGCTACTTCCACTGTGGTTACCATTGATGAGAGGCTGTGTTCCAGAAAAAGAATTACAAATCCTAATGAAAAAATGTGTTCATTTACAAGGGTATTTCCAAAGGTGTTCACAACGTTCCAAAAGGGTACATTTTGAAGTCTTCTTTCAGTATTACAAATGTCCATGACCTTTACATTACAGCAGTGCCATGTACAACAGCACTGTTAAAGAAGTGTTGATTTTTCCATTCCTGATCCTGTTTTGCAAAAGCATAATGAAAATACAAGGACTTGCTCTTAGCTAGAGCTTAGTGTCCATAACGTCTTTAGTACAGTATTTTAATTTTTTTGCATGTATTTCTGTATAGCAATCAGAATCTGAAAACCAGAAGGTTAGTGGTTTCGCTTTTTGGCGCTCGTTTTTATGTAACAAGGATTCTCAAGAACAAAAGTGAGCTTACAGCACATGAAGAGGCCTCTGTAATAAAAGCTCCACAAACCACCACCACATTGTAAAAAAACTTAAGAAAACCCAGTAAGATTTAGTTAATGACTTGTGGATCCTTACAGAACTACTTCTCATGATTTAACAACAGAAAACATTGATGAAAGTATGTATAAAAACACTTCAGGTCTTAACATGAATGGTCTGACAAACATATTTAAACAAGAACATTTGGAATTGAGACTAGCGCTAAATTTAGCTCCTAAATTTAGCTAAGTTTAGATTTCACAATTTAGATACTCTCCATTTGATATGCCTTTAAAAGTTCAGCTTTCAGAAGAGTCTGAAAAACAGCAGTTTCAAGTAAGTCTGAAGCAATTAGTATTGTGGCTAGATTTACCATAAAAACATGCGGACTTGACAAAATTGTGTTAGAAGTGTGAGTTGAACCACTGCCTCTGAAGGTTCTTGCTTTGGTTATCTTAACAAAACAAACAAAAAAACCCAGACTGTTATAGTAACAGTGCAAGTTCATTATACAGCCACATGACTCTCAATAGATGCTCTCTTCTCAATTGGTTTTTGTTCTGCCCACTGCCAGCAATGGACATTCTGCTTGGAAAATCCATCTCCTGTTTGGCTGAACCAAATGAACAAAATAATTCTGATATCAGACTCAAATGGGAAAACACTATTTCATTTAGTTCTTGTTAAGAATATTTAAAAGCCTTCTCCACCAGTCTTTTTGAAACAAGGCACAAGTAGGGAGTGGACCATCCAGCAAAAAGTGATTGTCTGAAATTAACAGTCCACAGTAGTCCTCTAGTCCAGCACAATGAAACTTTTATTGTCCAATTCTATGCCACATCTTCTAGATAATCTGCAACATCACTTAACTGAGAAATGGTAAGGTCTTGCGTGACAACTTCAAGCTAGAAAATAAATGAAAGTGCATACTCAGAAATCATAGAAACAGTATTATTTCTTGTAGTTCCTCACATACCATACCATCCTTTTGGCCTCACATTCTTTAAGATTTCATACTCAAGTGTACCAAATATAGGTTGGGGGCTGATCTGTTGGAAAGATGTTCTTGTGAAAAGGACCTGGAAGTCCTGGTAGACAATTGGATGACCATGAGCCAGCAATGTGCCCTGGTGGCCAAAAACAACAATGGCATCCTGGTGTGCATTAGAAGGGGTGTGGCCAGTAGGTTGAGAGGCTCTCCTGCCCCTCTACTCTGCCTTGACAAGATCACATTTGGAATATTGTATCCAGTTCTGGGCCACTCAGTTCAAGAAGGACCTCAGGGAACTGCTTGAAAGAATCTAGCACAGAGCCACAAAGATGATTAGTGAATGAACATCTCCCTTAAAAGGCAAAGCTGAGGAAGCTGGGTCTCTTTCGCTTTGAGGAGATTGAAGTGTGACCTCATCAATGTTTACAAGTATTTATGTGAAGGGTGAGTGTAAAGAGGATAGAGGCAAGCTCTTCTCACTGATGTTCAATAATAGGACACGGGGCAATGGGTGCAAGCTGAAGCATAGGAGTTTCCACATGAATGTAAACTTTTTGACTTTGAGGGTTAAAGAACACTGGAACAGGCTGCCCAGAGAGGTTGTGGAGTCTCATTCTCTGGAGACATTCAAAACCCATAAGGATGCATTCCTGTGTGACCTAGGTGATCTTGCTGTGGCAGGAGGGGTGGACTAGATGGTCTTTATAGGTCCCTCCCAACCCTTAACATTCTGGGAACAGACATTCATCTGCTGGATAGTGAACCAGTCTCAGATACATATGACATGCCTAGAGACAATGAGTTGTACTACTGAAAAACTATGGGTGTGTTTGTATTGTGGTTTTGTTTGTTTGTTTCTTGTAGTTTTCTGTTGCTGCTGAAGGTTTTTTTGTTGTTTTTTGGGGTTTTTTTAAATCAGTATAGGAACTTACTTGGCAGGAATACTAGGTGTAAAAACACAGAACATAAATAATAGAACTTAAACACATATTCTAGGAACCTGTAAACACAGAATGCTTTTTAAAAAGTGAAAATAACAAGAAGGTCAAAAAGAATCATACTTTATCACTGGCATTTGATTCTTCTGTTCCCACAGAAAAGTCATCTATTTCTTCACCAATGCTGATATCACTTTTTTCTGAGCGATGACTAGTACTGAAGAGAAAGAAAACCATGGAAGTAGAAATAATACTTTCTCTTTGAACATGCAGGTATTACATTCACTTTATACCTGACATTTGACTGACATTTCACATCCTAGCAAGTTAAATAAGAAGTTACTTGAAGCCCCGTACTAACTAAAGGCTTTCTACTGCGACGAAGCCAGCAGGATCTTTTTGGTTCTGTTGGTTGGTTTATGTTGTTGTGTTTTGTTGGTTTTTTTGGGGGGTGGTTTTTTTTTTGTTGGAGTTTTGTTTGCTTGGTTTTGCCTGGTTTATTTTGTGTTTTTAATTGCAGTTATTAAAATAGCAAATCAAAATTTAAAGGAGTTCAGAAATACTGACAGCCTCCAGCAATAGAGATATTCAAATATGCTAATGGATAGGTTTAGAATGTGTGAAATCCTATACTACTATGGAATCATCATTCTCTTACCTGTTGAAGTCATCAGCATATTCATCGTCATCTCCATTTCCTAAATAATTTTTAAAAGGTATAAATCAAACAAGTTTTCTCTTCATGAAATAAAATTAAAAAACCACAACAAAAAAGAATGTATTCCTCCATCAAAATACATGGCTTGATGGGCAGCAAAACTGGGAGTACGTTAAATTATTTACACAGATTAGGAAGAGAAGTTCGTCATTAATCTCTGTCATAAAGCTTGATCTCATTTACACAAAATGCTTTGAAATTAGACATGTTTTCATTGCTGAAAACAAAATTGAAACACTGATCAGCTCGCTCTCAAAACATAGCTGCTGCCATTCCTTAAATCCCATCACCTTCATATTGCTCAAAGTTTACAAGGCAACCTTCAAAAGTGTGGAGAGCAAGAAGATATGCCACTGAATACCAGCATGACTTGTCTGGTTATTGTTTTCCACAAGTATAAATACCTCCTTTCCTTAGAAACCTAGACAGCAGAATTTATCACTTGATGTTAGTAAATGAATGCATGGAATTAATACCATTTTTTGCTATATAAGTAAAGTAGAAATCACATACAAGACATCAGTTTTCACAATGGTGTTACATAGTGAGAAGTAAAAGCTGAATACTTCAGTTCAGTGTGTGTATTTCAATTTCTCAGATCCTTCTAAGAAGCTGGGTGAGAACTTACAAACACCAGAACTTCCTCATGTTTAACAGTTACTTGCCTAGTTCTAGTGATCCCAGTTTTGCATTCACCAACCGCAGGTCTTTCAAAACAAAGTTTCTATTCAAATCTGTAACCCAAAAACACAAAAAGGCAATTACACCAGAAACTTGATTTCTGACTCTAAGATCCCACTTTAACATAACCATCGACGATTTATAACAAGTTTTCTTTAACAATAACTGCATAAACTTTTGATGCAATTACCATACAATACTATTTTCAAATCTGAGCTCTGTTAACATTTTAAAACATAAGTAGTAGTATTTAGGTCCAGGTTTTACAGCATGAAAAATAACCAACCTCAAAGTACTTCAGCAAAGAAGGTAAGATAACAACACAAAGGAGTACGTTTTCAGTTTAAAACTGAGCAGCAGAATTTTATACTCCTGGAAACTGCTTTATATACACACAAAAACCCGAGTGTAGGTGAGTATTTCATGCTCCAAAACACAAGATGTTCCGACACTAACATAGTATATCAAAGCCAGTATGCAATTACTCAGTGTAAAAAAAATAACAAAACAAGAGAAAACCAGGAGTGGGACATAATTATAATTGCATCTGAATCTCTAGATCATACACTACATTATGGAGAAGATCTCTGACATTCACCAACACACAAAGACATGTGAAAACTTACTATCGGACTCCTTTAGTGAAGGTGCACCAGTCAGAGAGCTTAACCCACTTTTTAGAGGTGGTGCATCAGAAAGGGATGCTAGACTTCCTGCTTTGTTAGCTTCAGTTTTCCTATTAAAAAAAAACAAAACCAAAAACAAACAAAAACAACCAAAATGCCACAAACCTAACCAAGAATAACCAACTAGGAAAACAAACAAACCCAAACCCAATGAACTATTAAGTACTCCATAGACCTGCAAAGTGTTTGTAGTGACCTTCCTTTCTATTATTTACTAAATTGCCATAAAACCAGAAGAGCAATATTTACAGCAGAGCAAGGAGAAAGGATGATTTACCCTGCAATCTTAAAAATCATAGGTAGTTTACTGGCACAAAGTCCATCAAGACATTCAGTAAGAAAACCACTCTCTCACCTATACAGACTTCTACCTGCCTTCTTTCGCAGACAGAGCTCCTGCACCTTCATCAGAATCACTATTTTTATAAAGGGGCCTTTCATTATCCCCAGCAGTCAAAAGAAGAAAGATTCACATATAAATCAACATTTGAATTAGTTTTACACTTACGAGATTGTCTCTATTCATCCTATGTCTCTATTAATCCTGAGCAGTCAGTTCATATAATGAAAATCTTTCAGTTACAGGCAAGATCAATCTCACCAGTACATGTCAAAGTTCAATTGGCAACTACTTAATCTGATCGTGTATTTAAAACGCTGAGTTCAACTATTACTCGCTAGTAAAGGATAAAGAAACACTATCAAAGAAGAGATCAAGATTTTAACATTTAGTATTAGCAGAAATATCTGCTACTGTGATCCCATTCCTATTAGTAAAGGACATTTACATTAATAATTACATCTATATCACCAAAATAAAATGTACAGCATCACATATTAAAATATTTCAAAAAACACTGGGTCAGAGACCTGAGAGCTCGCAAGCAACGCTAGCGCCTCTCCTACTTACTCATCACTTAGGACTCAAGCACACCAGCACAACATACCACAAAGGGATTTCACTTGAAGAATGTTCTTTCTCCTTTCACCTCTAGAGGAGGTGGCAGAAAGGTAGAAGAGAAAGACTCAGAGACAGCTCAGTTACAATTAGTTGCCATCTCATTTATTATTCATATATTCAGTAAACCTTTTTATGGAACATTATTTTATCATTTACATCACTACAGCATTCTAAGGTACAAATTCCCACCTGATGAACTATGACTACTACTGGCACACAATTTGGAAATATTTTTCTGTAGGGATGTTCTCTACTAGGACAAAATAAAACCAACTATCTTTATTTTACTGAATAACAGAGTCATTCTTGGGTGCTTTTTTTGGGAAAAAAAAAAAGTCTAGTTTACTCAACTTCAAATTGAATTTTCCTTGTCATATGAAAGCACTTAAACAGTAAGAAATTACTAAGTAATATTATCCAGAAGTTTTTCCAGTTGTTACAATTTATCACTGAAACCTATTTTAAGGCAACACAACCAACTACTATGGATAGCTAGACTTCGGTTAAAAGGCTAGTTAAATGAATTCTTGAGTAAGAAGGAACAAATAGTTTTAAATCTTGAGATTTCCAATGAGAAAACTGTAAAGAAAAACTATAGAAAGGTTATTTTTAACACACAGTATTTTCCAGGGGGAACAAAAAATAAATATCACTGCTCTTTGGGGGGGGGGACACCTCCAACTCAACACATCTACTGAAAACTGTTTTTTAAACAATCTTTGTAAAACAGTCCATTAATTTACTAGAAAGAGACCTGGTTTACTTGACATGATTGCTTTCTGCAGTACCAGAGCAAGCCTGACAAAGCATAGAGTAGTGATAATACAAAAAAATTTGTTTTTCCAGCTATTATGGACATCAAAAGCCAACATGAGGGGAACTACTGTTCTCACAAATGATTCTGCAACTTCTAACCTCTACTGAGCTCAGGTAATTCTCCAATTACTTAAGTACAGCAGGAAATGATCTTGCAGTATTTCGCACAAATACAATACATGACACCACAAAGATGGGGTTTTCAGTTTTATAAACAAAGCTGCCGTACAGTTCAGTCACTAGTTCTTGTTTCAAATGGTATTTTTCAGTCATTGGACTCTGGGCAAAAATTTAAAGAGTGCCTCAGAAGCATCTGCAAAATTGGCATGTGCAGAAATAACACTTCAACGAAAACTGAACTGCACACAAAAGGCACTGCGATGCGAAGAGGAAACCCTCAGCTTTGAGAAAAGTTTCCTTGTTCTCAGTTTATGGAGCCAGTTCAGCATCTTTTTGTACTCCTTAAAATCATACGGAAACTGAAATCAGTCACTGCTTGCTTTGGTACTGATCACTATTGCAGTTCTGCTGCAAGAAAAAGTGCGGATAGCTGCGTCTCGTACATATTCATTCCGCCAAGGAAATAGGCTGGGGATACTTTAAGGTGTCAGTTAAGACTATATAGTAATACCTTTTTCCCCACCCATGGCAAATCCAAGAGATCTCATATGTCACTGTGCATTTCCAAGAACAGAATCACAGAATCATATAAACGCACATTTTAGAAACAAAACGACACAGAACAGATTTAAACAAATAATCAACATCAGGCAGTTCTCCAAGGTCTGCAACCATACTGAGGACAAAACACACCTACATCAAACAGAACATCCAAGTTACTTACCAGCCATAAGTTCTTTCTGGTTTAGGTATAGGATCATCAAAAAAAGAATCTCCCTCTGCATCATCTTCATCCACACCTGTATCTTTGGTATTTAAGTCTCTATTTTCTAGTTGAGGATCTAGCTTTGTTTCATTAGGCATAAAATGAATGCTGCTTTTGCTTGCTTCCCCTGAAGAGACACTTGTATCGCTTTGTGTGGTTTCAGCAGCCTTAAAAGATAACAACAAAAGTCCTCACAGAAAGGAGTAAGTATTTCTTGTAATACTCTAAGTGGTAATATAAATATATAACATACAGCTCAAATTTATTAATACTTCTCAGGAATTCATTAGCATCATCAGGAATCACGTGAGGGAAAGAAAAAAGGTTGGTCTATACTTTAGAGATTTATTGCTACCACCATTAAAAATTTTGTTCCATCCTCTGCACTGCTTTGTTGCCTATCATCTATTATAAAACCAATCAATTTTAAAGGATATTGGTCATCAGATACAGAAATCTACGGATTGTTATCTTCTAGCTTTGAATACAGAGGAATTTATTTGCTGTACAGTCTGAAAGTTACATGACACTTCACTAGTGTTATTTTGCAACTTGCTTATAAACAGACATTGCTAGTTACAGCCATTGTCTTCAAAAGAAATCAGAAACCCATGCAAATTGCTCTAACTTCTACATTAAATGGCAATCTCTGCAATACATCAGGTTTTAAAGCAGCAAGCAGAAGACAACTGCAGTTAATGACACTTACTCCTTCCAAATACTAAAACCAAAAACAACACAAATGCAATACTTCAAAAGCACACAATATCCAGTCCTTGTATCATGCTTAGGTCTCAGTCCTACAGATACCTGAGCACGTAAGGATGATAAAGTTAGCATATGGAATAGTCAAGTAATACACGTTCAAGTACCATCTTTGCAAAATTTCTTGGTCCAGATATTACTACAGGCCTGCATTTAAAAACCTTAGCTGATTTCTGTCATTCTCTCACTCACAGAACCACATTTAATTACTGGTAGCAGCTCTTCTAGGGCAAGAAAAGTACTCATACCTGTAAGCAGTGGTAAAATAGTATTTTGATTTTCTCTCCCAGTTGAAAACTAAGAACTTAGTGATGCTCTGACTGGAGTAAAAGGGGAGTTACAGCTACTTCTCAGTTCCAGGCCCTGAGCTGCTATCTCATCCAAGAAACTACAAGCACAACAGCTGGTTTCTATTTGAATTTATACATTGTGAAGTTTTGCTGAAGTGAAGTAACTACTTCCAAATTACAGTGACAGGCTAACCATGGCTAAGGGTTTAAAGAGCAACATATCTACCATAGGTTTCAGGCCAATGGTGCTTAAGTTAAAGTGTAGTTTCACACCTGCACTTAAACAAATTTGTTTACTGCTGCAAGAGCTGTGGTCTTGGTCTCTCCGAGCATACTCCCTTCTACCTTGCCAAGTCACAGAGAGAGTTCATGTCACAGGTTTCTCAAAAAAACAGCAGAGGCTCTCAAGCTTCAGTCAGGAAGTCTAGATTGTTCAGGTTACTTCAACCTTACTCCAGTGGAGACTGGATAAAATTTTCTTCTCCTGCATTATTTGAATTCCAAATATGCTGCACAGATTATGCTCCCATCCTGCCTTTGTCAAGGAGAGAACCAAGAAAAAAATACATCCAAGAACGTTGGTCACATTAAGATATCCACTACTTAAAGGGGCATGCAGTCCAACCAACAGCTGTTACTATTTCAATGAGGTAACATCCACCCAGAAACCAGTATTCTCCTGTTTCTGAGGTAAATATACTTTCACAGAGGATTCAGCAATAGAGTGTCAAAAGCATTTCCAGAACACGTTCGTTTATCTCCTATTGCAATGGAATTATGACTTACTTGTCATAGATGATGTGTACAAAGAATATAAAAAGCCTGATCATAAATTCCAACTTGTTGGAAATTACATTCTACTTGCAACTTCATCCCATCAGAAAGAGTAAATGCAAATGTTCTTATCACGACCTTGCCTGCTGCTGCATGCCATAAGCATTCAACTCTTAACTATGGTGTTCTGACAATGCACAAAACTCTCCTTAAAAAAAATAAGGAAATACAGTTCAATAAATTATAATTTACCACAGTTTAATACTTCTGGTTCAGAATTAAATATTCCTATCTGATAGCCTCTCTAAAATTTTAGAATAAATTCTAGAAGCACTTTCTTATGTCCATATACTTATTGCAGATTAAGTATCAACACTGAAAAAAACCCCAACACCATTCATGACTGGCCCAGTCCCAAATATAATCATTAATCTGAAGTCAGTCAATAGGAGAAGCTTTGCATCTATGAACTAGTACATCTAAATAGTCAATAGCAGCCTGGATAGGAATTGTGACAAGCTCAACAAAGAGGAATACAATGGACTACAACCCAATATCACTTCTGGAAAACAGTACCAATCCTGAAGTGGAGCTTGCTTTTCAAAGTGACATTGTGGTTTTGCATGGGAAAAAATAAGAACTGGAAAAAAATTAAGATGATTTAAACTGAGCTGTCATTTTATTTGCTTTCAGCCTTATTACTACCTCTCCTTAACAACAAAACCCATGAAACATTACATTTCTCAGTTTTCATTACTAAATTACTGCTGGTAATTTTGAAATAGCTAGTTGGGGGTTTTGCTTGTATGGATTTGTGGGTTTTTTTCGGTTGATTTGATTTGGGTTTTGTTGTTGTTGTTTTGCTTTAACTGGCTATAGTAGGTAGCTGGTTTCTTGTGGAAAAGCGGCTTTACTGATCATGCCCCTTTCCATACCCTACACTTCCTCATAATTCTCAACCCACTGATGGGTTCTGGTCAAATGTAAAAGTATTAGAGGCTATAGATTTTATGCTAACAGGAAAACACAGAAAAGAAGCCACAGGTCCCAACACAAAGACAGTTGTATCTTAACAGCTTATCAATCCCAAGCAGTAGTGATCTCCTTGATGAACAAATAAGTTCCAGTCTGTACGGGTCTCACAGAGACTCTGTATGTGCCATCTCCTACCCAGCTGGAAAGATACAGGCTTTTGCAGACATTTTAAGTGAATGCCATCACATCTGCAGTTTCCCAACTCTTATGTAAGCTTCATACTATATGTAAACAATCTTACCTTATTTGGTATAGGATGTGTACTTGATCTTTCATCAGATGATTTTGATGTAGGGCACAGGCAATCACTTAGAACTGGAGCCACCTAAGAAGTTTCACATAAACACTTGCTAAAAATACATTGAATGTTGTCATCCTACAAGAAACAAGGCTAGCATTGTTACTCACAGTATGCAAACTGTGACAACATGATGCTATGTTAGCAAGTCTATGAAAACTACTTCTGAATTTAAGCTTTCATTGGGATACCGAATGCATCTTGAGTGCAGAGAATTTTCTTTCAAGCCACAGTCACAACACACACTAATCAAATACCATTGGCTGGATTTAATTTAACAACTTAATTACATGTTCCATTAAAAGTTTACTGTCATGGCCTTCAGATATCTCATTACTTTCATATATTTAAATACATATGCTTGCAGAATAAAGTTTTTAACAAAACCAATTCTAGGCTTTGCAGGTCATATTAAAATTAGAAATATGACAAAGAAAACAAGTACAGCTAAGTATTATCAAATCATGATAAATTAGATAATGTTCTGTGTCATTTATATGGGTTCACTGTATGCTACTATATTGTAGCAGAATAACAGTAAAGAGTATTTAGGGTAGCATTAAAAATAATAGAAAAGCTGTAATCTTAATCTTTCATTATTATTTTCTAGTAATTTAATAACAACATGCACCAGTACAGGTTTGGGGCCACCCTGCTGGAAAGCAGCTCCACAGAGAAAGACCTTGGAGCGCTGGTGGACAGCAAGTTCTCTATGGAACAACAATGTGCCCTTGTGGCCAAGACAGTCAATGGTATGCTAGGATGCATCAAGAAAAGTGTTTCCAGCAGGTTTATGGAAGTTCTTCTACCTCTCTACTCTGCCCTGGTGAGACTACATCTGGAATACTGTTTCGAGTTTTGGGGTCCCCAGTGCAAGAAAGAGAATTGCTGGAGAGAGTCCAGCACAAGGATGATTAGGGAACTTGAGCATCTTCCCTATGAATGGAGACTGAGATCCCTGGGGCTATTTAGTCTTGAGAAGACTGAGGGGATCTGATCAATGTGTATAAAAATCTGAGGGGTGGGTGTCAAGTGGATGGGGCCAAGCTCCTTTCAGTGGTGCATAGTAATAAGACAAGGAACAACAGGTTCAAGATTGAACATAGATTTCACCTCAACATGAGGAGAAACTTCTTCACAGTGAGGGTGATGAAGCACTGGAACAGGCTGCCCAGGGAGGTTGTGGAGTCTCCTTCTCTGGAGACTTTCAAAACCCACCTGGATGCATTACTGTGCGGACTACCCTAAGTGATCCTGCTTTGGCAGGGGGTTGGACCCAATGATCTCTTGAGGTCCCTTCCAATCTCTAATATACTGTGATAACAAAGTCTTAAACCAGCATAATACTACAATAGCCAAGTGTTCTCAATTCCAGGTTTTTTTTTTCATCATTAATAATTAAAATAAACAGAAAATTACAAAGAAAGAAATTATTTTAACAGTACTTACTTCTCCACTGCCTGAAATCTTTTTCTGTTGACACTTTCTGACAACCTCCAACAACAAGGGACCACCCACAGTACCTTCGGCTTCCATAATACCCAAATCTCGAGCTAAGTTTTCTCGACCATCAAGGCCATTTAGCTGAAGACAAAAAATAAAACTACTAAAGCTTTGGTCAAAATATTGCTGTGTTAAATATGACTGAAGAGTGTGATTAATTAAGACTACTGCATATGGACTAAAGTAATGATAGCATATCGCATTGTAATGTTTAATTCTGATCTGTACCTGAACACAGACCATCAAAAGTTGCTTTAAATATGCAAGTATTCATCATTAGCAGGCTTCAGGATTTAAAGATTTATATGGTCAGGTTACTTCAGCCCACTGCATTTAAAAGAGGCTCCTAGGACATCTAACCAGTGGTTTCAGCAAAATCATATAGATGATGGAGACTTCCCATTTCTGTGCATATAGAAGTGCATTGGCATAGATCAATACTTTCTTTCAATTCCTGTTTAACTTTTAAAACCCATGGCTTTGGACAGAAACAAGGATGAAAATAGTTCAAGATCAGTAAAAAAAGGAAAAAATTACAGAAAAAATACACTTTTAAAAAACTGAACTTCACATTATAGCAAATTACAGCCAACATGGCTTAGTTTGAATAACCTCAGAAAGGCAACACTGCAAAGGGCATCAGGTCATTTGAACCCTCATTATTATTTAGTGACACTTCCCCTCAAAACACTGATCAAACAAGCACTGAAGCAAGCCACCATTACTCAAGCACCCTGAAACACAGGACAAAGAGACAATACAACATACTGCTCAGAGACAGGGGCTGATAGGGATGACCAAAAAAAAAAAAAAAAAATCTTTAAATCTTTCATCACTATACACAACAGTCTTGGCCAACCTTCTTGACTTTGGCCAGGTTCCATATACACACTGCAAAAGGTGAGAAAGACACAGTTACTGAAAAAAGGAAGGGGTGTTTCAAAGAGCATGAGATGCCTTTACAGCAAGAATGAAGCAGTGCTCCCAGAAGTGAGTGGCAACATGGCAAAAAGTATGACTATTTCTATTTGGTAGCACGAAAACAAATCTTTGTACCGATGTGTCCCAGTGCAATAAATGCAGCTAAGGATATAAGGCAAAGGGCAAAAGTGTATGGGACTCTGATTGATTAAACCCCTAAAAAGAAGCACGAACTTCTAAAAAACAGAAGTCAATCACTGGATTTTTAAAAATTAGATTTTTAATTTATTAATTATTTAAACTGACATTAACAATAAAAATCAGTATTTGAGATACAACAAGAAATTCTTCAGATAAGTGGGCTGTTTCAACCCCAAGTTTAGTATTGTAAACTTTCAGATCACAAAAAGAAATAAAAGTACAAATGTGATAAAAGCCTTCCCAGTCAGTATAAAAAAAAATAAAAAATCTAAAAGCAATGGGTTGGGCTACAGGAGTATTGCAGAAATATTGTGCTGCATATCCTGTTATGATTTCACAAAAACTATTAACTTTGTGAAAATATACGTTTATTTTGAATTACGCATTGACTTCTGACAAAGGAAGTACTCGTATCAGCACATTTTCCTGGAATGTGTCTTTATGGCATTAACTACCTTTTACAGATTAAATATATATTAAAAAAAGTATTTACAATAAACACTAGCAAGCAGCTTAAATCTACTATAGCTTCTGCATTCATTGCCATGCACTCCAAACAATCAGCATAGCATACAAACAAAACCTGTATATCTTACTGTGCTTGATTCAGGCTGAAAAACAGCCAATGTAAAATCAAGATTGAAAAACCGCAGAAATTCTGCAACAAGACCTGCAACCAAGCGACCTATGAAGAAAAAGAAGAGTAAGAATATACCAGATAGAAACAAATCTGACTTTGAAGTCTTAACATTAACATGGCTTCAGTATGAACATCAACACTGATTCAACACTCCTACAAACATAATTTAGATATTCAGCAAACTACCACCACATAGCTAATATACTAGTTCCCCAATCTGAAACTCGGCCACTGTATCAAAATTAAATCAGCAATACTGCAGAAACATAAATACAGAATGTTTACAAAATTCAGGTGTATTTTCTTTTAACTGTTAGCTCTTTTAAAGACATAATTTTGACATTTCTCTCATGTGTGCATTCACTACTAAATCGAGTTTTCCCTGATTACTATTTCTGTTGGTCTAGAACAGCTACGAGATAGCATAATCATTACTCATCATGAAATATTAATTTAAATGCATTTGTCACTTCAGTTAAAAATAAAACTTCAGCAATTCTAACTCCAAAAATTACAGATGGAATTCTGTTCTGAATGAACAATAACTACTTGGCTGGAACAAAAGTATCCTTTATGTCACAAAGACTGCATTATTAATCAATTATTCTAAGACCTAATCCTTTGCTTTCTATTTGTATTATTTTGAAAAGTATACTAAGCAAAGTACTTACCATCTTTTGTACCTAAAAAGCTTCTCAAGCTTTCATTGACCAGAGGTGTTTTGTTCTGTCAAAAAGCAAAAACCAAACAGTAATTAACATCATTCTCGTAGTAGCAAGATACTAAAAACCAGAGCAAGATGGTGTTCTGCTCTACACTGTTCCACAATCATGTAATTCACCTCTTCAAAACCTACCTTTGTATTAATTGTACTACCTACAAGTAATAGCTGAGAGTCATACATATTGAGCGAAATTAAAATTGTCTCAGCATTTCTATTATAAAAGCTACAGAGGTAATTTCACTAACGTTTTTAACAGCATACTGATTTCTATTTACTTAATGCTTAAAATGTTAAGTAGTTAATTTCCCAAGTTGCTCCTCTAATTTAGTGTCAAGATTATTTAAGGAAATTCAGTCCCACTTTTTAAAAAATAGGAATTTATAAATCATCGAGACAATGTGTGGACCATTCCAACTAGTGATTCACAGATCAATACTACTCTAGCAATTAAAAGATCTTAAAAGGTACTATGAAAATTATTTTCTCCCTTGTTAGACTTGCCCTGTTCAACTTTCCTTGGGTTTATCAAATTTATTATGGGATTTTTCAAACCAAATTCTCTATACCATTCATAACATATCAAAATACCCTGAGTAAAAATCTAACTCAAAGAAAGAGGTGTTATAGCTATTTATCACTATAGTCATAAATGCTAACACAAGAAAGTACTTCTCAAAACCCAGAAACGTATCTTGCTTAAGATGCAGGAATTCAGAGTAGTGGTAACTGTCAATATATTTCCCTATAATGCAAAATTTAAACATTATGACACAGTTAAGCCCTGGGGCAAAAAAGGTGAGCTGAGATCAACTGCAGCAATTCTCTCTTCATCTGTATGATGCTATAGGTAGTCTAGGAGGTTGTTCTCTGGATACTCTATATTATGCTGAAGCTTTTCATAAAAGATTCCACTGTTCTGCTGTTATGTCTTCGGTAGTTTTATGTTACATTTCTGGAATATGGAATCTCATACCATAGAATAACTACTAATACAATACTTACTAACGTCACAATAATGTCTGTTTCAGTTGTGCAGTTTTCCAAAAAGAGGACAGACAGGAGTAGGACCGTTATCCATTCCCCTCTTTTGAAACAGATAGCCTGGACATAGGGCACTCTCTCCTATCTAGTTGTAGGAAAATCACATGATGTGGCAATGCCATTGGAATGGATAACAAAACTAGCATCTGCGTACCACAGCAGTATCATTACTTAATCATGGCAACATCACATACCCTTAATATTCTTGTATTGTCAAGGTACCAGTACTTAGCCGCTCTCTTAATTCAGAATCCCTCCTTAAATATAAGCACATCCCCTACAATAAGCCTAGAACATCCTTATGAGGAATACCAAAAGCAAGCATACTTGACAAGTTCCTGCATATTTAACTGCTTTTATAATAAGCTTGTCAAAGACTCCTATGGAATAACTCCTGAAATTTAAAATATCAATTTGATAGTCTTGATCAGTCAACTAAATTTAACACACACCAAAAAAAATAGTATTTGATGAGACAGACACCTAGTTATTCTTGTTAATCAGACACAAGCAGTATAAAACTAGCAGAGGTACTTAAACCTACAGTTTCACAAGACTATGTAACAATTCCTGTTTCTAAATATCAGGAAACATCCTGATAGTCCTGCTTCATGTTCTTTAAGCATCATGCTCCTATGCAATAATACAAAAGTTTGTCATTACATTTCACAAACAAAGTACAAGAGGTATTAAACACATTTGCTTACCTCTACTTTCTCTTGTTCTTCTAATGCCAAAAATACAGCTGCTCGCAACTCTGCCTGCCAAAGGAAAACACAAAAAAAGAAGAGAAGAAAAACAGCATTTCTACAAGCACTGTTTTCCCCATGCAAACAGAATGCAAAGAGCCAGGAAGAGGCTTAACACTATTTTTCTTTCTCCTCCGGCATCTTGGCATCCTTTGTAATCTACATTAGTGCAATCAAGACCTCGAGATTACAGGCAATGCAATTTGAGGCTGAGAAGTTTCAGTTTGAGAACAAGGTGGGAAGGAAGGGAGTACAACAGAATACAAGACTTCATAAATTATACACAGTATATTCCAAATTACCTACATTATCTCCTAGTAGTTTGTTCTTAAGAGTTGAAAATCCAGCTCTAACAGGCAGCTTGGCAACACCTACCCTTTATTTACAATGCAGTCAGGAAATACGAACAAATAGCTAGTGATAATAACATTTTAAAAAGCTAATGTCAAGATATAAAAAATTCTATGATTTCTTATCAGATTACAAAGAAATTTCTCAAGGAAAAGAGAGCATGATTCCAGTCAAATACTCCTGTAGCAAGGTTTTACCTAACTGATTTTGACTATCTTATTATCAAGCATCAGAATTGTAAGGACTATTTTGGATATTTAAGCTTAAGCCTTGCCTACTTTTTCTGTCTTTTTTTAAACACTACAGTTTCTCTAATCTTTCATTGAGCACATCAAATAGACAACATAATTTGATGAAGCAGTTTGCTAATTCAGTCAGTTCTCGATCTGGTATTTTTAAATATCCAGCAGGTAGCACTGTAGTAATAAACTACAAAAGGCAGGGCTACTTTGTATGCTACCCTCAATAGCAAAAAGGAAGCAAGTTTTTCAAGAACTGATTTACCTAAGAATAGGCACAATATGAATCACAGAATGCCAGGTCAGAAGAGACCTCAAGGATCATCTGATCCAGCCTCTCTAGGTGTAGTTTTGAGATGGCCCAGCACCCTGCCAATCTGAGTCTTAAAACTGACCAATGCAAGGGGAATCCACCATTTCCCCTGGGAGATTATTCCAATGTCACTGTTTGTGAAAAATTTTCTTCTGGATTCCAACCAGAATCTCCTCAGGAGTAACTTGTACCCACTACCCCTTCTCTTTCCCATGTAACTCCCTGTAAAAAAAGGAGTCTCCATTGTCCTGGTAGCCACTCTTTACATACTGTATATGGCAATAAGGTCTCCCCTAAGCCTTCTCTTCTCAAGGCTGAACAAACCCAGTTGCCTCAGCCTTTCCTCATATGGCAGGTCTTCCAGTCCTCTGATCATTCTCGTGGCCCTTTTCTGGATTTCTCATATATAGTATAGAAGGTAACTAAACACAGATTACCCTGTAACTGCTCCCTCCCACTGGAAAAACCCTCATTGGATACCTTTTTAAAGGACAAAAAGTAAATGCAAAAAATTGATAAAAATGTACCATCAAAAGAAGTGTAAAATGCTTACAACCGTATACTGACACTGCAGTTACTTTTTTTTTTTGTGTTGGTATACAGCATTCAATCAGAAATTTCTCTAAAAACCCATTAAATATTATCCCTACAAAATCAGTTTACTTTTAACTTTCTGACCAACAGCTAACAACTTGCAAATTTAGCCTTACATCACTACGACAAATTTCAAATGTTGCAAGGCTGACTTTCTTTTCCACTGATGCCACAGAACCCAAGTATACTTACATAAAATGACAAGAAAAGCAAAGCATTTGTGAAACAGTGGTTATTACAACTGTTCAAAATAAAAGACAACGTTCATTACACATGGGTATCTCTCATAAGGTTCTGGATCACAATTGTCTCTATTTTTCACATAATTGTGATTGCCTGTTCCACTCCTCTGTCCAAGGCAGTGGCTTTTAAACATGGGCTGAGGTGCCTTTTTTCCTATTCTCATTTGTTTAATGTCACAGTGTTAATTTCTCCCAGGTGTTGCCCTACCCCTTTAATAGCAGGTTCACTTCAATTTCCTTTAGTGCCCAACTAATTTTTTAAGGTCAGGACTTCATCACTAGAAGGTAACAGCACCAGTATTTCCTACCTCTCCCTTTGGTTTACCTGCATAATCGAGAATATCAGCCTACAGCCTTTCCACAGATTAGCAGCCCTCCAGTCTTTCAATCCCACAAGCATTACATTAAGTTTGAAGTTAAGTACGCCTGTACTGTCTCCACAAGGGAGGTTTACACTATTTCAACACACTGACCTTAGTCCTTGGGGATGGGAATTGCTCATATTCTAGCAAGATATTCTCAAACATCATCTCAAATTTAGACAGGGAACCACACATTTTAATCTGTGTGAGGCTAAAGCAGTAAGTCTCAGATTCATAAGGAAGAAAGTAAAAAGGAACAATAACAAAACTGAGGCCAAATGAGAAAAAAAATCACCCTAATACAAGGAGATTAATCCAATTCACAGGAGGAAGGAAAATGTCATACAGGCTTTTCAAGATCTGAGACAAGTTACGGAGAACTTCAATACCCGTCACAGCAATTTTATCCCCCCAGCAGATATGGAAACTTATACATCTGCATAGATCAATCCATTTACTCAGTGTTCTCCCCTCACACCCTTTTAAAAACAAATGGAAAAAAAAGGTGTGAATGTTTTGCACTTGTCTTTGACATAACATCCTTTAGCACCAGCCCAATCTGTGCTTCATATATTGTTACCCTCTGCTCATGCTATCCCCTTATTCCACATTCCTCATCCCATCAGCATTTTCAGCATAATCCAAATATATTTGGAAGAATATATATTTTATTCATAGTCTAGTAGTAAAGCAGGCCAAAGCTGATATTCATCTTCCCCACCCATATTCTTCAATAAAAGAGAGTTATGCTAATAATGCTAGACATCAATAAATAAGGTAAAGGTGACAGCCATCATTATTGCACCCACCAAACCCACAGGTTTCTTTCTCATTCTGTGGAAGGCACCCCTTCCCGTCTGTTTCTAAGTATTTTCATCAGACAACTCACGTGAATAAGACATTAATTTCGTTTCACTGATCTTAGCTATTTT
Organism: Picus viridis; assembly: GCA_033816785.1. NCBI lineage: Eukaryota > Metazoa > Chordata > Aves > Piciformes > Picidae > Picus > Picus viridis. Next base: position 23,262,665 of record CM066578.1, read on the forward strand.
CCAGTACCTCAGCTGTCTAGCAAATTAGCAAGAATGATACCAGCTGCTCAGAAACATTACCAGTCTCATGATGCTAGTGATGCTAACTCCCCTCATATTTGTAGCAACAGCAAATTCCAGAGGAGGTGCAAAATTCCAGTAGCATAAACTTATTTTCCCACAGAGTAAAAGATACAAACCAAAACAACATAACAAAGGAACACAAAGGAATAATAGCTCTTCTTGCTCTGATGATAGCTTCCCTATGAGGGAGAAAGACCATATTCTCCTCAAGACAGAACATCTCTATTTGTACATCATGCATCACACAGTACCAATGATAATTTTCACTGATGTACAAATATCCAGTTATATTCTGCATGTTTATAGAACTCATTAGGAAGCAGTTTTATCCATCAGAGTAATACCAATGATTAACAAATTTTATATATATACATGCATACTGCAGCTTAAAGAAGACAGGAAATTGTCAACTGCAAATGTCAAGTATGTTTACACATCTTCCAGTTTTCACAATATAGCTTCATGAAATGATCCAGTGCTCAAAATCTAAGAAAACTCAGGACAAACTTCTTCAAATGTCATACAACTAACGCTGTTTTAGCTAAATAATTACTATTAACACCAAAGTGCCTAAGAAAGTAATTAAGAAACAAACACAGCAAAATGGTCATACATTATAAAAGTATGTTGTATTAGAGAACAAAGGCATCAACACAAGTTTATTTCTACAAATTAGGCATACACATTACAAAATGTATTAGCTGACAACCAGATACATTCTATCCACTGAAATAACCCCACCTGACTTCCAGTTCTTCCAGAGCTGGCTTTATCTGTAGTTCTTCATACCAATTCACCTATGCATTGATCACATATTTTTAACATGTACTTCAATAAATCTCAATACATTATTGTAGTTAGCTTTCTAGCCTCATCCACTTTGAAAAGCGGTCAGTGGTGATTCTGAAGTATAAAACAAACAACTGTTTTGATAATACATAAACTTCATTCATTTCTACCACATAATAAAAGAAAACACTGATACAATTGTTTCTTTTAATGAAAGGACAACCGTTGGGGTTTTTTTAATACATGGTATAATCTAATTTAATTTAAAATACGACAATTCAAGATGACTTGCGCAACCTTAATTCTTCTGGAAGACAATGGGCTTATGGTAAGGTACTATCAAAACAAATTGTGTAAGTCATTAATATTATCAATCAACATTCAAGCTGGTGTGCTATCTAAGGTTTATAGCTAAAAAAAAACACCATGAATTCCTAAAATGAGTAGCCTTAACCAAGTATACTAATTATTTAACAGTAACTCCAAGTATTAAAAAGAAACATAAACTGGCAAGTAGAATGCAATTTGTATTATTGTAAGTAATTTGATAGTAACTCCAGCATTATACTATAGGGGACAAGACAATAAATATTTTTACCCAAAAGTCAAGGAACTGGAAACCACTGTACAAAAACTTCAAAATCACATTTCATATGACCTAATTAAAAAATTACCAGGCAGTTTTTGTTGTTGTTTTGTTTTTTTTTTTTTTAAATCATCATACCTTTACTGGTTAACACTGCATGAGAAATTAAGAGGTGGCTCAAAAGGTCTATTTGGCAACTTACTTAGTAAAAGGTCTCTCTACTCAACATACAGTTACATGAGCAAGAATCTTCATTTACTTTTGAAGTTTACGTAAGGATTATCCATTTGAAATGCAATAATTTTATTAATAATGCTATTTTGGTTACAAGTGTGACAAGTAGCCTAAAATCTAGTGGACTTCAAAGTACACTAAGTTCTGTATGTGTACAGCCCTTTACAAGAATAATTGCTGGAAGCTTCTGAGTTGAACAAGAATCCATGAAACCAATATTCACATCCCTTCTGTTGATACAAGCTCATGCTACATCAGTCTTAGAATACTCCACTACAACACTACCTTCCATATATTTTCTTAGCATAGCATTATTTGTCCCCTGTAGGCAGGCAGCATTGCCGGAGAGTTTCCAGGTTTGGCAAGCCTCCAAGACACAGCTCAAGCAACCAACGCTCAAGAAGAACAATGTTTAAACTACGACCTTCAAGAACTCCTGCTTGCAATTATCAACAGGGCCTTTACGTACCGAAGCAGAGAAACTACGCATCTTGTCCCACACCACCCGGCGTCTGCACACTTCCAGAGGGCCTAGTAGATAAAAGAGCTCTTGCGGCCACGCAGCATCTACAAGGGCAAAACTGCACGGCTGGGCGTAGGGCTCCCTGCAGCGACCGCAAGCTACACTCTCTGCCCCCGCCTAAGTACTCCCTAAACTCCTGCGGTCGCCGGGCAGACCTCATACAGCGGCCAGACCTCGGACACTCGCCTCCGCGTCAAGCACGTACCAGTTTTGTGAGGCGAGGCAGGAGCTGGACCCCGCTCCCCACCGAGCCCCAGGCCGAGCGGCCGAAGAGCACCACGGGGAAAGAAAAATCCAGTTCCAGGCCGCGACACTGAGACGGCCCAAGCCACTAACACTAGTGGCAGCAAAAGAGTACGATGCCCGTGAAAATTCAACCCCCGCAGGGCTGTTAACCGGAGCCAACCAACGCTCCCCTCTCTCTGTTGGGTAACGTGTGGAGTGATAAGAAGCTCTCCTTCCTCCCACCTTAATCTTATTGAGCACCCCGCTGCTCTCCAGCGTCTGCACCAGCAGGTCCCGCAGCTCAGTGTCCTCCTCCGTCGCTGCGGCCGCCATCTTGTTTCACCCTGACAACGGCCCAAACTGCGCTAGCGATAGGACGAGTCCAGCAGATTCGTCTCCGCTACCGGCGGAGTTACCGACCCTGCAGCGCATCCGAGGAAAGGAGGAAAAGGGCTAGCGGCCACCCTCACTACTGGCCGCAAAGGAGACGCAGGGACCGTGACACCCCGACGCCTCTCGTGTTCGCGGCACCTGGAAACTGCGGGGCCAAATCGGCAACGCACCTAACAGCGCCGCGAGTGGCGGGCGGGAAGTTTAAAGCAGGGGTAGCAGTAACGGCTCCGCTGCGTGGCCCTTCGCATTTAGTGGCGCCGTGACTCACACCCCCCGGCCCCCTTGAACTACTTGTTAGTCCCTTCCTCCGGGTGCTTTCCGCCGCGCTTGAACCCGGGGAACGCTAAAACGATTCATCCACTCTCTCTCCCTCGCATCCGGTGGCTATAGCTCTCTCTATTCGGGAAAAGAGAAGGAGAGAGTATTAAGACGTGTTTCATGAGCGAACAATCTCCTTTCCTTTCCCCTCTCTGGAGATGAGCTCGCTCCCACAGCAAGGAAAACGTAGTCTCTGTCTTCTGAGGAGAAAATTTTAGGCTGGTGGCGTGCCCCACCACTGAGCTAGCCTGCTCGCTCCACTGCCCACAAAGGCACCCGGCCTCGAAGAGTATTTAAATGGCTTCTAGAATCCTTATTTCATAATAAGCATATTCCTGATATTAAAAGTGCTGGGGTGTGTTGTGAGTGTGTGAGGGTCCAACGCTATTGTGCTTTACAAAGATATAAAGCTTTGTAAGTTGTGCTTAATTTGCAGCACTACTTGTTGCTTTCAGGCCTCCTTTTCATGCAGAACTATCCATGCTTTTTCTTGAAGAGAACTCAAATATGTGATAAAGAACTTCACAAGTTACGTATATTCAACAATGAGCAAGTATGTGTCCCAGGTAGAGCAGGACCTTGTAGGAGGTTGATTTCCAAAAATGTGCAGCAGGGGGCACTGATTCTTTACTGGTGCCCTGAAGACACAGCAAAATCAGCAAAACACCGCCCTGCTTCTTGTTGAGCCTACAGGAGCCTACTGGACTTCTGAGCCTGTTTCTGTACTTGCTGAAGGAATACAGCACTGGGGTTTGAAGTCCAGTGGTTTAACCTATGCAGATCCCTGTAAAGACTTTCTACCCTCAAGCAAATCAACATTCCCACTTCATTTTGTGTCTGCAAACTTACTGAAGGTGCACTCAGTTGCCTACTCCAAATTATTGACAAAAACAAGACTGGCCCCAGCACTGAGCCCTGGGGAATGTCACTTGTTATGAGTCGCCAACTGGATTTAACTCCATTTGTCCCAACTCACTAGGCTCAGCCATCCAGACAGTTTTTAACCCAGTTTGTACTATTCCTTTCAGCATTTCAGTAACAGTGGCTTTTTACTCACAAATACATATAAAATATTTAAAATCCAGTTTACAGACAGCCCTTTCTGGCTCTGCAAAACACCAGAATATTATCTAACTAAATATTCATCACCTAAAGGGCAGCAAAGCATTCTAATAGTCCAGTTTTCTATCCAGCACACAAGGTACCATCTGAGACTGTCTCATGTTTGGAGAAAATGTTACCATTTTGAATGTACATAATTCCCAAATCTACATTTGCATCTCATTGCAAAAGATATGCCAACATTATTTTTACTGTCTCTACATCAATGCAAATGTGTTACCACAGAAAGAAGAAACTGTTTTTCATGGGAAATGCAATATTCTGTAAAATGAATATTGCATTATTTTTAAAAATCCTTAAAATTATGTGGTGGCATCGCTACAGGCTCTTACACAATTTAAATCAACCTAACCTTTCAAAATCATGCGTGAGATGTCTATTTAGGACATGGGAATATACATACATTCAAAGTTTGTGCATCTGCTCAAAGTACTGCCAAGTGTCTTATTAAGATACAATAATAAAGTATAGCTGGATTTGTTTTTTTCCATTGTGCAGTGGGACTAATTAGAGTAAAACAGCACATTGTGTTAAGGAGACAGAATTTGGAAATCTGTATATCGACTTTTAAATCCCAATCAATGTAAACTGTTGGAAGCTGTAAATAAGTGTTCTCCTGAAGTGTTTCATATAAAATCTTTAAAGACGAATCATGCCAACCTCACTTTGGATTTTTTCCCCCAGGCAGCACATTTCAGCATATAAACTATGTTTTTTTCAGATTTTTTTAAGGAAAATATTGTTTTCCATGGAAAAAAATTGAATTTCTCAAATTTTCTGACATTTCCTGAGTTTTCCACCAATTTCTAGTCATGGCATCATGACTGCCATGGAGAGAGTACTCAATACTGAAATAAAAGAGCATAATAACTTTAATGATAAATTCTCATATGAGATCTATTATTTTTCACTACAATACTTTTCTCAGAATTAATTATACAGAGTATTAAAAATTCTAACTCTCAGGCTCTAGCCCATCAATACCTTACAGTTTTGCCTCAGTTCAGAAGAGTATTCTAAGCTTATATGTGCTTTTGTCCTAGATTTGAGTGTGTGTAAATCTGTGGAGCCACATCCCCACAATGCAGGACACAGATAGGGGACAAATGCTGAGTTTCATATCACATGCCCAGCCTGTTGACTTGGGGAATGGCTGCAGCAGATCTCGTATCTGAGTGCGGATGTTGCAACAATTTCAGGAAAAGTCAAAGGCCCAAACAGCTTCCATGGCCTCTGCATATTACTTTCTTGTCCTTTCATTATGATTCACACGGTAAATTATTTCTGCCTTACTCCTTACGAACTGTCTCTTATGTTGTTCATAATTCCATGGATGTGAGTGGAGGCTACCAGTCGGATAAAGTACATCTTGAACTGACCAACGCACCTAAATCTTGCTTTTAATATAACCAAGTGTCAGAACATAGAAGAAATACTAAATTTCAGGCAGCAATTATTAAATTAAGTCTTGGCACCATCTGTGTATTTATATATGCTTGTCAACAATCCACAGTATTCTGACTTATAGTCTAGATAGATTTATAGTCTATCTGCCAACTACCGATGAAAGATGAATGTATTCTTGTTTCACAAATTCTTATTTGAGAAAGCAGTCTTATTATATTTGGTATTATTCTTCAAGGAGGTTGCAACAACAGCTATTCACATTACTGAGGTAACAAACTTATTGGAAGCAGAACATTTTATAGTCTTAACATCAAATGGTTGGAAACACTAAAAGTAGAACTGGATTGTCTCATTATAAATGTCAGCATCTGCACCTGACATGTCTGATCAAAAATTTTGTTGTTTCCAGTGCATAGATATTAAATGGAAAGCCTTGAGGAGATAGTTATCCAGTGTAGCTCTCCATTGTCTATGTTTCTCCTGTTTCCTCTAAAACATTCTCTTTAATAACAGCCTTCATTAACATGTGCTATTTTGTAATGAAAGCATGAAATAAAAATGTCTTCCTTGTCTTAATACCTTAAGAACCTATGTTTGTTTTTTTTACAGTAGCTGTGGATCTCTCCTTAAAACCACCTTAAAAGGAAACTTGTCTTTGGGCTTAGTTTTCATGAAGTGAAATTAATTTAGCAGCTTCAGAATATAAACTCCTATTGCGCCTCAAAACAGGACTAATGCTGAAACATAAGAGTATACATGCAGTGTAGCCCACTCTTTTCTTTCCTAGTCTGCAAAGAGAAAATCTCAGGCAGAAAGAATAACTTGGAGTCCATGCCTACAGACTCCTTAGGGGTATTGAGAAGGACTTCAGTGCCAGATGGCGTGTTGATGCCCTCAGCAGCAGGAGGAGGAGCAGTTCTAAACACAAGGATTTGGAGAGCTTCACTGTTTTAACACTACAACAAAGTTTCTGAAACTTTTGATACCTCTTAGACACTGTGAAAGACAACACTGTTACTGACAACAGTAGACTGATCACTCCTTACATGCAGTATTTTTGTTTCCACAGAGGTGGGCAAAGATGAGTTTTGACTCATCTTTCATCTTGCTGTGTAAATGTGTAAATTTAACTAACAAATTTTTACCGGTGAATAATACAGTAATTTTGAACAAAAACCTTATTGCACAGATTGTAATTAATCTGTTCAAAACAAATGTTGTTTTGCTTGTGTATCTGCCCACATATTTCTGAAGCACATTAAGGGAGGATGGTTGTGACATATACCCCCTAGTTCAAAACTTTGCAATAGTAATGAATAATCATGCTTTGCGTTTGTGATTCATGCATTAGCAGGGAAAGAAGTGCTTGAATCTGTTTCATGCCTTACCATAGCACTAAGAAACTCTGAACCAAGTCCCACCTGGGATACTTTTTACTCATCCCTTTGAGCTCCTTCTTCCTCAGAAACTTCCTGTTCTTCCCAAACACAAGTGTTCCAATTTCAAACTTCCCTCACTATTTTGCAGAAGTATGCCACAGATGCGTGTGTCAGCTTTCCTCTGTTCCCTTTCCTGGGCTTGCTTTGGTCAATAGTTCTCTATTTGACTTTTGAGTAGGCTACTTAAAAATGCGGACTGTCTTTATTGTATTCCTGAAGACATCTGTTCTGCACAATTTTTCATGAGGAAATGCAAATACTTATAGAATATTATAAAGAGCAACCCAAAACATTATGATGATGTCCTCTAGAGCAGCCTTCTGCCTTGCCCGCGCTTCCACGGGACCGCTCCCTCTCCCCGGTGTGGCCAGCTCCAGCGGCGCTTGCCCAGTGAGTAGCGCCGCTGCCCACCGAGCTTCCCAGAACAAGGCGGGGCAGACGGACGGGCGGGAGGGCCGACGGCACGGCGTGGTGCGAGCCGCGGGAAGTCACCAAGCAGCTGTTGTCGGCGGGAGGCGGGGCGGGTCCCGTGCGGCCTTGCGGAAGAGTCCGGAAGGCGGCTCTTCGCTGTGGGAGGTGTGTGGAGTTGTTGTGTTTCTCTGTCCGTGTCACTTGCAGCTTTTACCGAGGCTCTGGCTGTGCGAGGTCAGGCCTGTCGGCTGCGCGTCCGTGCGCAGAGCCCTGCAGAGAGAACTGGGCCGTGGAGGAGCCGGTGCAAGGTAACGCGGACCCGTGGGGCCCAGGCAGGGCCAAGCAGCGGCAAGATGAGGTCGGGTGAAGTCTCTGGTTCAAGGCAGCAGCGTCAGGTCTGGAAGCCTTACAGCTTCGGCTTCTGATTCCCATCTCTGCTTCTGATTCCCACCTCCTGACCCGTGTGTGGCTGCACTGCGGTGGCAGAGAGCGTTCACATGCCTGAGTTACTCCTGTGTTGACTTTTTTTGCCAGTTGCCTCCAGTGAAATTGCTGACTTTCACTAGGTTAGGTGAGATTTGCAGGACTGATAAGAGCTCAAATTGTATCAGGTTTCATTTCCTAGACTTAAATTCCTTGTGAAACAATAAGCAAAGAAACCGCAGGAATTCCCCGAGTTGGGAAAACTGCGTTCATAGTTTGCCTTTGTACACTTGTTACCAGCTTCGGTATTCTTCGGTCGCTTGCAGGCATCCTGCTTCGGGTTCTTTGCTCGGCTGCGTTCTTTACAATTAATTAAAAATACGTTTGTAATACAAGGCGGTGGTTCTCTATCTGGAGCATGTACTTTATGGTGTCAGGAAGTTAAATCTTGCAACACTGCTAGAAGTAGAGCAGTATCTTTGTGTGTAAGGAAAGCAGCGTGCCACCTTCCTCAATACTTGCCCGAGACGCCTGTGGAAGGGCCGAGTCCATCAGGGAGCTGCTGCTGGGCTCGCTGGAAGCCACTGTTGCGCAAGTTCTGCTTTGAAGTGTGTCTTGTGAGAGAAGTACTGAGATAGTTTTGATAAAAAGCTGCTCGTGTCAGTGGACGTAAACATCACGTCTGTAAATCTTCAAAGTGCTTTTTGTAATTACTTGGTCCAGCACTAGGGTTTAGGATGAATGGCAAGCCATGAGTGGGCTGTGAAGGAAAAAGGTGCCAGAGCTGAGAGTTGTATAAATTAATACCTGAGGTGTGTAGCTTTGTAACTCTAGATGTTTAATTTATTGTAGCAGTAACGTGCACTGCCTTTTTTTGAGGTGTGTTAATTTTCGTGGTTCAGGTGCCAGGCTAGCTGTTGCGCTGATTCTTACCTCTGGCTGTTGCTGCCCAAGCTCATGTTGCCCATAGCTGCATGCGTGTTATGCTGTTAACTGTTGGAGCCCGCTCACATAAGTGCTTTTCAGCAGCCCCTCTGTTCTCTAAGCCCATATGCCTGAACCAACGTGTAAATCAGTAAATTTTATATAAATTTTATATAAATGTGGGGTCTGTTAGTTCGGGGCAGGAGAGAATACTTGTAACTAATTGCTAGTGTCCAAAAGAAGCACATTCTTTGCCAGCAGACCTCACAAGATGATATATTACATTTCAAACAATAGTAAATATATTAAAGATTTCTTCACTATATATTACAAGTTCTCGGTAAGCCTGGTTGGTCAGGTACTTTTGATACCAGCACTGAACAATGCTAGCGTACCTGAAAGTGACCTTGTCGTTGCATTGATTATTAAAACAAGTGTTGTATATTATCCAAGTATAGTAAACAAAGAATTATCCTAAAATTAGTCTTGTTCTTTGGACATAATGTTATCTATAGTGAAAATGAATCGATAGCCTAGTTTCAAATAATGATTTTATGTCTGTACGCATGTTTCATTTTTAAGCTTTCTTTATTACAAAGTCTTGGAAGATCATGACTGTTATAACCAACAATATGAAATCCCTTTTTTCTTCTTGTTAGAGTAGAATTGGTGTAAAATTTGTTAATCTCTTTTCTTGTATTTGTGGAATTAGTAAGCCAGTGTAATTTTTAGTAAAGAGAAGCAATTGTTACTCAAATTGGATGTGGTTCTTCATCTTAGTTGTTAATACAGTTTTAATTTGGATGTGTATTTCCTGCAGAGTGCATCATTTGCAAGCTTTTCAGGTGAGATTAAAAGTGTATCAACCTCCCACCATCCGTGTCACAGACTATAAAAAAAGAACTATTTTCATTATGTGCTGTGGATCAGTTACACAGAATTTCCCAAAGTTAGCCTTAATAGCAGTGTGTTTACTGGTGTCAAAACAGGATTGATTTAGAAACCTTTACAGAGAAAAGAATATGACTTTTGTAGTGAACCATCTTAGAAGGGGGCACAAAGGTTACACTCATAGTCATGTTGTGCTTTTTTTTAGGGCTCTCAAAATGAGGAAGTTGGAAAGTAGGTTTGGTAAGGCATTAGTAACTCTATGTAAATACATTCATGTACACTTATTTCTGGCCTAGGAGGAAGCACTTGCAATGCTGTGAAATGGCTGGTGGGTACAGGACGCAGCTGGGGGTTTTTTTGACCTGTGCGAAGTGAAAGTTCTCATGTTGGCAAAAATTGTTTCTAGGGTTCATGAGGTAGTTGGCCAATCATGCATGGTTTTGTAGAAGCCATCTCAGATTTATAACAAGAAGAGAAACTAATTATTTCTTGTGGCAGGTTTTTTAACATAATTTTTTTGGTAATCATCTGTCATTTAAAGAGAGTTTCATCCTTGAACACCATACTTCAGTTCCAGCACAACTTTGAAAGAGATCATTTTATCCATGGTTGTAAATCTAATCTAGAGTTAATATTACCTGCCCTTTCTGAGGTAGTTGTGTTTCCCTGCATTTAAACACTTTTGATTTAGTGTATTGGATAAATAACAGAGTCCTTCTTTTGATACCTTTTTACAGCTATTTCAGTAATAAAATGAAGCCTATGAAGCTACACTATTGGATTCTCTGTTGGTTTTCTATGGCATTATGTTGTTGGTGTACTTTGGATAAATTCACTCAAAGGTAAGTTATGCTTCAGAAATAAATCTCTGATAGTTCTGTCTTAAATGCAGATCAAGATAGTTTAATTAGTGTAAATTTACCCATTTTATTACGTGCTATTTTTGATGTGTTATTCTTCCCTAAGGTGACTGGTAAAATGAGGTATCTGCATTTACTGGAGGAGTGGGAGCCATGCTTAAGAAAAGCTTTATATTTATTAATGTGTCATCATGAAAAAAGCGGAACTTAAATTACATTCATTGCACTTGAAAAAGTTTGCAATCTTGCTTTAAATGAGTCATTGAGACTTGTGATGTAGAAAAGGCTAAAATCAACCAATTTTGGAACCTGCAACAAAACCCTGGAATTGTCCCTATTCTAGGGCGTGGTTATTTTTTTATTGCACTGATCCATTGTATACTTGTTTTTATCTCCCACCCCCTGCTTTCTGTTTTCTTAGTTCCTGTAATTTAAAATTACTTCTCATACAGCATCCCAGCTGGGGCTGTATCAGTGCTGTGCAGCCTTTTGGTGCTTGTTGCACTTGACAGAACCTGAGCCTGAATACTCAGTTCAGTGCTGAACTTCATGTAATGGCTAAATTGCAAATGTTTGGTAGCTTAAGACAATATGCTGAGGCTTCTCGAATCCCCAGGAATTGCGATAGGGCTTGGCCATCTTGGTGGCTGAGGCAGCACTAGAGAGACAGTACTGAACTGCAGAGGGTCAAAAAGGGCAGGATATCCCTGAAGCTGGAAAGGTATTGAAAATTACTTTCCTGGGAATCCAGTTCTGAGCTTAAGCTTTCGCACTATTTAATAACCAGACGAGAAGTTACGTAGCATGGGAGCATCCCTACTCTTCACATTAAGAAGAATTAGCTTTCTTTTTTCCCCTTTCTTTTGTTAGTATAACCTCTGGCAAGTACTAATGAGGACCATGTGGCTCTTAGCTTCCAGAGAATAATAATGTATTTTGAGAGTACTGCACATAGTACTGTCCATTTGATCAATTTACATTTTCGTTTTGTTTTTTTTTCCCCCCACTTTCTGTTTTAGTTGTTCACTTAGTGTGGTTGCTTAATGGCTAAATATATTGGTTGGTGTGTCTGAAGCAGGTTTTTCATCTACTTCAAGTTTAGCCAGAATACATCTACTCCAAATTGTTGGAAATGCCTCTGTAAGAAGTGGCAAAGACAGATGTTTTTGACTTTCTCTTTCCTCTGCATAGGAATAAGATAGTGGTAATGCCACTGTGAGTTGTAGGTCTCATTATTCTAAGAGGCCTTGAAACACAAATGCTTTTGTAAAACACATGGTATTCCTTCTTTAGGTAACCTTAAGACTCACAGTTTGATTATTTATTGAATTACTTAATTTATGGTAAGCATTTGAAAAAATGTGGCATTTCAATTAAATGTTTTGAAATTATAAAGCATTTTTTAAAATGTAGTGTTCAAATTAAATGTCTATAAAATGAAGATGGCATTATTGAGATTGTTTTTATTTTTTATTCCAAATTATATTTTTTATCCAGAAGGTGGGACGCACTTGCAAGGTGAAATTTGATTCCTGCAGTGTGAACTACATTGCTTGTGGTTTTTCATAGTCTTTCATTTTAGAGGAGCAGTTGCAGTTCCAGGAATATTGTATGCCTTTTTTTTTTTTTTTTTTTTTTTGCTGATATGGCTGTCAAAAAGAATTGGGAGACTCTTAGCATCCTAAACAAAAATATCTTTATTTTTGTTACAAAAACTTGCCAGTAAGCAGTCTCTCAAATATAAAACAGAAACATGTTTCTTCCATATTTAAGAAGTGAAAAAGCATATGGAGGTAGGATGAAAGGAGGAGGAGTGCAATTTATTTATCAATGGGCAGGTATTAGTAGGTTTTTTTTATATATTGGTTTTGTGATTTGTTAGTTTTGTACTGCTGTGTTTGGAGTTCTCAAATACTGCAACAGAATCTATAAGCAACAACCAGCTGTAAAATCAGTATGTTCATGAGGAGGCATTGTACTGCCGTCTGAAGACGTTTTCTTTTTTTAAATGATTGAGGAAAAAAGGTTTGATTTTCTTTCTCCAGTGGCAGCCCTCATATCTGGAAAAAACTGTATCTTGCTCATCATTGGCCAGTGACTGTATGTAAGGTAAGATTTTTGTATTTCCTTATTTATCCTGACAAAGGTAGTATTGGACAGAAGTTAGAAAACAGAATGAACAAAACCCATCAAGCATTTAATCTTCCTTATGCTTCTGTATGTTTATGAAAGCTTTCACTGATCTTGGTGCAACTTTTGCTACTTCCCCTGAACTCCAGAGTAGCAGTAAACAAGACAGGGTCATTGTGTTGCAGATACAGTTGTCAACGTAGGACATACTAAGCCTTAATTGCTTGTGATGTCATGTTGGTTGTGAACTCAGTCCTAGGCTTTCCTCAGACCCTGTAAGGAGGCCTGCCTGCCTTACCTAACTGAAGACAGCAGATTAGTGCTTGAACTATCTCCTACATAACAGATTTTAACTTTGTTATGTTAGGTCCAGTATATAAGAAGTCATCAAATACAGAATCGGTTGGGGAAAAGAGAGCTGTAAAGCTGTTATGGCACTTGTCTCAGCATTTCAGTATTTAAGGGGTGGGAACCAGAAATGAACCCAAACTTCCAACATATGTCTGTCAAGAATACAGCTAAGAGATGTACTACTTAGGCCCCTTTTGCTATTAAATACATGCTACTATCTGCTAAATAGAACATTTTTCTTGTCCTGGGAATACTCAAAGGCCTCTCCTCATACAGCTAAGTTAAAAAATAGGGTATGTGTCAAAATGGAAGATGAGATCAAGTTTACTAACACAAGGATGAAGAATTGTTGTGGTAGGGCCAAATGGGGCCAGCACAAATACAGGCAGGTCCTAGAATACCTAGACATGGTCCCACTCTCCTCCCTCCCTCCCTCCCACAGGAGTCAGGGTAACAAGGGAAAAGGGACAAAAGAATAGGGCCAAACATGTCTGGGTAAACAAGCCTCCTTATGGGGTAAGAGCACCTGTATTGGTCACTGCTTCTCCCAGACCAGGCCTGTGTTTCTGCCTTTTACGGCCACAGCCTGGCAGAATCCCTTTTCATTGGGTAACTATTTGCTGGCTTCAATTGCCCTATTGGCCCAATTGAATCTCAAGACAAGAAGTGTTTTTTGCAGAAGCAGCAGGGGTATCCATCTTCTCAGACTAGTGTTTCCTGACTTTATGATATCGATTTAAAATGATCATTGGAAAAGTAGTATGGCTAGAATTAAAAGGGAGGATGAATGGAGCTGGCGAAAGCATGTAAAGTGTGAACCAGTGTGTCATAGGTTGCATTGACCTCACAGTTCTGCCAGCACACAGTGTAACACCAAGCACCTGATGAAATGTGTAGAAGAAACTGCTAAGAAGGTTAGTGCTGTGATAAATGAGAATTCATTCAAAATTTAAAATACTCTGGGCTTTCCTTTGGCATGTCTGAGTAGCATGGCTAAAGACTGGATAAGGAGTGCAGTTGGCACTATTCTTGTTACTGCTCTGAAAATCCAGAACAATCTGGATAGCTGTCATGTTGTTTTTCAAGGAATGATGCATTAGCTGATGGCTATTGCTATTAATTTGTTCTATTTTGGGCCAGATAACTCTTTCAGCTTTACAGAGCTCGTGCCATGACAGGAGTGATACTGGTCTGCAGTGTGTCTGTTGAAAACACTCAGGAAAAAAGCAGTTGCTGGGTTTTGTTGTTTCTGGTTTTGGTGGCAAGAGAGGAGAGGAAGGAAATGAATGCAGAACAAAGAAGTCTTGCAGAGCTTGCAGTTTTGCTGCCACTGGCCTGTGGAAGGCAATTAGTGAGATTACAGACCTCTCTCTGCTCTTGTCTACACTCTGTTCTTGTGTTGGCATCACATAAAACACTGTGGCATAATTAAGACAGGGTACAGAGCTGGAAAAAGAAGGCTATTATTAAGGGGAAGAAAACTTGAGGAGGTTGTTATTGACTGGCAAAAACTGTTTACTAAAAAGAGACATCATTGCTAAGCAAAATAATTGGGGAGAATAGACTAATGGTATTCTGTGATGTGTGAACATGCTTTCCTTGTTTGGTTGGTTTGTTTTGTTCAGGAATATGTACTCTAAATGATAATTAACGTACTGGCTGTTTGTCCAGAAGTTTTGGCTGGATGTTTTTGTTTTGTTGCTGGTTTTTGTTCTGTTCTGTTTTGTTTTGGAGTTGGTGGTTCATTTTTTGGCTGGTTTTGGTTTTTATAGGAATGTACATGTGCTGTCCTATTCTCTCCATTCTGTTGTCCCTCAAGTCCGAGTATTTAAGAATCTTATTCTAACCATTTTACTTGTAATAAGCAACCTATTTCAATTCCTTTTTGCTTTTTCCCCTCAATACAACAACAAAACTACTTCTGGATGCTTAAAGATGGTTGTGTGTTTGTTTATATTTTAGTTTATTTTGATGGCTTTTGTTTTAATGGCTCTGCACTCCTTGAAAAGATCTGATGAGAAAAGTGCAGAGAGCTGCCACATGATAAATACAGATTTAGTTCCATTCATTTATCATGGATCGGGCTACTTTCTGTTACCTGAGAACCTGTCCTTTGTCTTGTTTTTGTGCTGCCTCTTTAGGATGCCCACTGGTATTCACTTGAACTGCTTCAAAACTTGAATATCAGCTGGTCTCTGTGAAGTGGCACAAGCCATAATAGCTTTAAGTAACTGGAGTTGACCACTTTCTGGTTTGGGCAAGCAAAACTTCTGTCTTACTAGGTCTTTGGATGACCAGTGAATGAGTTTTGGTTTTTTCCCTTTTAAACCATTATCCCTGGACAGATAAAGCAAATATTCTGTGTTTCGGTTTTCCACAGATGAGTGCTGATGATTGCCAAGACCCTCCAGAATACTGGACAATCCATGGACTGTGGTATGATGAATGTTTCTGTTTCAGCCAGGAAAGGAAAAAAGCAAATTTTGTACCAAGATGTTTAGTCTCTCTCTCTCTCTCTTTTTTTTTTTTTTTTTTTGGTAATGATTCCTTGAAATAAAAGTCTTCATTTTGTTGTAAATCAAAACCCAGTGGTTTGATATAAAGCTGAAATACATTTCTGTATCTCATGACTTATTTAGTTCCTGAAATCATTTTGCCACATGAACTTTTTATTAATACATCATATAAGTAATATTCTTTAACAGAAAAAGAGTATAGTTTCTCCTCTTTTCTTCCCCTCAAAATTTCTTCATGTCTCATGACTATTTGTGGCTTTAAGTATCTTACCTCAGCACAAATATTGCAAAAGTACAGGAAAAACTAATTTACATTAAAGGAATCAACTTACTAGAATTGTTGCAAATGGCAGTAATTCAAAGGTTTTCCTGAGAAATAGAGTGCAAAATTCAGTACAGAAGTTTAAACCATGTGTCCTGGAAAAGGAAACAGCATTATGTCTGGATTTCCAGTGAATGTCTTGGTGATACTCACAGAATCATCACTTGATGCAGTGATCGAGGAGGTCAGAATCATATTGACATCGAGACTCTTCCATGTCATTTATCATAGAATCATAGAATGGTCCAGGCCGGAAGGGACCTCCAAAGGTCATCTAGTCCGACCTCCCTGTAGTCAGCAGGGACATCCCCAACTAGACCAGGTTGCTCAGGCCCTAGTTGAGCCTCACTTGGAATATCTCCAGAGATGGGGCCTCAACCACCTTCCTCGGCAACCTGTTCCAGTGTTCCACCACCCTCATAGTAAAGAACTTGTTCTTAGCATCCATTCTAAATCTGCTCTTCTCCAGCTTAAAGCCATTACCCCTTGTCCTGTCACTGCAGGCCCTTGCAAACAGACTCTCCCCATTCTTCTTTTAGGCCCTCTTCAGGTACTGGAAGGCCGCTATTAGGTCTCACCAGAGCCTCCTCTTCTCCAGGCTGAACAACCCCAGTTCCCTCAGCCTGTCCTTGTAGCAGAGGTGCTTCAACCCATGATTATTCTTGTGGCCCTCCTCTGGACCTGCTCCATCAGGTCCATGTCCTTCCATTTGCTCCCCCTGTATGACTTTTACACAAAGTAAGAGGGACTCAAGGGCTTAGTGAAGACCTTCTCCATGGGAAATGTTTTGGCCATGATTAATGTCTTGAATTTTTACTTCTAAAACATTGTAGATACTGGTAAGTTACTTGCTTTTTAAAATAAAATCTGTAGCTATAATCTTGCATATTTAAAATTCAAGCTAATGATACAGAGTAGAATGTTGTTAGTTGCCATTACTTATTTAGGAGACATCTTTTTTTCTCCCATGTTTATTTTTCATTCCTAGGCCTGACAAAGGTGAAGAGTGTAATAGGAGTTGGCACTTCAATGTCACTGAGATTAAGGTAAAACAGAACAGATGTACCAAGCAAAGATGAGTGCAGTTGCTTTTGTACACAAAATCATACAGTCAGAGAATCACTAAGGCTGGAAAAGACCTTTAAGATCATCAAGTCTGACCATAACCCAACAAAAATGGCCACTAAACCATGTCCTGAAGTGCCACATCTACACACTTGAGCACCTCCTGGGATGGTGACTCCATCACCTCCTTGGGCAGCCTCACCACACCCTCAGTAAAGAAGCTTTTCCTAATGTCCAATCTAAACTTCCCCTGCTACAGCTTAAACCTGTTTCTGCATACATACTACATGTAAAATCTGTAGCTTATAATGTATTGCTTAATATTTGTTGAGAGATACATTCTTTTAAAGACTCTAGAAATTTGTGAGATACTTCTGGTACTACCTGAAACTGCATTGCTTGTAATCATGAGCAGCTGTTCCTACTTGACGTTTCAGACATGTAGTTTGACTCGTTAGCCAAATCCTCGTTAGAAACAGTTCTAGAGGTGGTGGATCCGCAGTGACAAAAAGTACCTGGCGGTGAATGGTGCCACATCCAGCTGGCGGCCAGTCACTAGTGGTGTGCCCCAGGGATCAGTGCTGGGCCCCATGCTCTTCAACATCTTTATTGATGATCTGGATGAGGGCATTGAGTCCATCATCAGTAAATTTGCGGACGACACCAAGCTGGGGGCAGGAGTTGATCTGCTGGAGGGAAGAGAAGCTTTGCAGAGGGACCTCGACAGGCTGGACAGATGGGCAGAGTCCAATGGCATGAGATTTAACACATCCAAGTGCCGGGTTCTGCACATTGGCCACAGCAACCCCATGCAGCGCTACAGGCTGGGGTCAGAGTGGCTGGAGAGCGGCCAGGCAGAGAGGGACCTGGGGGTGCTGGTTGATGGGAGGCTGAACATGAGCCTGCAGTGTGCCCAGGCAGCCAAGAGGGCCAACCGCATCCTGGCCTGCATCAGGAACAGTGTGGCCAGCAGGAGCAGGGAGGTCATTCTGCCCCTGTACTCTGCTTTGGTTAGGCCGCACCTTGAGTACTGTGTCCAGTTCTGGGCCCCTCAGTTTAAGAAGGACATCGAGACACTCGAACGTGTCCAGAGAAGGGCAACAAGGCTGGTGAGAGGCCTTGAGCACAAGCCCTATGAGGAGAGGCTGAGGGAGCTGGGGTTGTTTAGCCTGGAGAAGAGGAGGCTCAGGGGCGACCTCATTGCTCTCTACAACTACCTGAAAGGTGGTTGTAGCCAGGAAGGGGTTGGCCTCTTCTCCCTAGCAACCAGCACCAGAACAAGGGGACACAGTCTCAAGCTGCGCCAGGGGAGGTTTAGGCTCGAGGTGAGGAGAAAGTTCTTCACCGAGAGAGTGATTCGTCATTGGAATGGGCTGCCCGGGGAGGTGGTTGAGTTGCCATCCCTGGAGGCGTTCAAGAGGGGACTGGATGTGGCACTTGGTGCCATGGTCTGGTTGTGAGGTTTGTGGTTACAGGTTGGACTTGATGATCTTCGAGGTCTCTTCCAACCTTGGTAATACTGTAATACCTGTGAAAAAGAGCTTGTCAGTGTTGTCTCTTCCGTTTTCTGCTGCAAATCCAGAACACACAAGATGAAAGAGTTCAGAGTACATTTTTCTGTGTTTTCTCCTAGGGCATTAGACCTTTTTTTTTTTTTTTTTTTTAAAAAAAAAAAAAAAATTCTGTATTTTATTCAGTTGTATGGTAAACAAGGGTAGAAGGCTTGAGCCCATAAATGTGAAAAGCTGCATAACTGCACAGCTTCTGTAGAGTCATTTGAAGGAAAATGTTACTAACTGTGATATTTTTAGGATCTTATGTCAGACATGAGACACTATTGGCCTGATGTGCTTCATTCATCTCAGAATCGTACACAGTTCTGGTAAGTACAAAAAAAACCCTGAAAAGTATTTTGGATATTATTTTATAGAACATTCTACTTGGGTTAGTAATTCTTCAGGTGACTTGTGCGTGGGAAGTAGTTTCCAGGAGTCCACTGAAAGTAGGGTGTCTTGTCAGCTATATTTACCAAATAAATCAATTTTCTTGTTAGAGCACCTGCAAAGTGCAACTGTTGATGAGAGGGCTATGGCAGAGGTTTTGGAGAAAATTAAACTCAGTGAAAGAGAGAGAAAAAACATGTGTTCTCTTCCCATTTCTCTCGAGGGGGAAGAAACAGCTGCTGTTGACATGTTCAATCTGAACAGCAGTAGCACTCCTGGGACAGCTAGCTGCAAGAGCTTCTGGGTCTGTTTTCTCAGATAGCTTCACTGTGTTGCTAGCATTTTGGGCTTCCTCACAGAGAAGGAAATAGATACGCTGGATCATACTATCCCCTTCCGACAGAATTCTCTCTTTTACTTTCCTGGCATCCTAAAATGAGGTCTGGGAATTTATTTAGAGATCAACCTGCTTAACTCATGGGAAGGGAGAAGGAGATTTTGATCTGACAACAGAATTGTTTTCCTTCTCCATGTTTCTTTTGCTTCTGAATAATCAGACATTTGGACCAAAGAGCTTGCTTTTAACGCTTGTTCTCAGAGTCTTAGACTGATTCTACACGCATCTCATGGCAACCTAAGCTTGTGTCAAAAGTGATAGTCTCACTTTTCCTCCCTCCAGTAGTTTGTTCTTGCCCTGTACTGGGGAGAGCATGACTTTTATTTTTCTGTGACAGTACAAGTTTATGTCATCTTAAACTGTTCCAGGAATTAGAATAAGAAAAAAATGCACTGTGAATCTAGCACCTCCCATGCCCTGGCCACCTACCTGTTCATGAAAACTGGTGTATACCAGTCCTTACTAACAGAGATACTTTGGTAGGCAGCAGGTATGAACAGATGCAATCAAAACTTTTTCCCTTTCAGTTCAAGGCTAGCAAATAGTAGTTTTTTTCACTAGCTGGAAGTTACAAGCAGAAACACCATAAAAGCAATTAAAAAGTCAGGCTATAATACTGCAACTAGTATGTTAATTGACAGAGTAACTTGTTCACTTTCAATAAAGTGACAAATGCATTGTAACTGATAGCTTAGAGTCTGTAAATGCGAGCTTTAGGCTAACTGAAAGCCAGTAAGATCCTATCATACTTCTAGTTTCAGTTCAAGTACTGTACTTCAAAATAAAAATTAAAAAAAAAAAAAAACCCAAACCACAAGCAAAACCTAACAAAACCACAAACAGGGCTCTGTAATGTAAAAACCCTGACAGAACAGAAAGAAGTATCTGAAAGTAAAACGGACTACTGAGTTTTCTTTGTTGTGAACTAAAGGCATCTTAATTGGGCAAAAATCATGAGCAGGGACAAGCAAAATGAATATTGAGTATCTTAGCATATGATACCAGGGCTCTTCCAAGATCACCATAACTGTATATCATGTTTCTCCTTGGCTTTATCTGTAAGTGTAATCTGGTTTAAAAGGGAAGGTACGGAATCTTCCTGGTCATTTTAGGATGATTGTGAGTGCTTCTCTAAAGTTAATGATGAGGTACACATATCTGTTCACCTCATTAACTTCGGAGCTGTGAACATTGCTAACTCAAGCTTGACTTGGACAGGATAGAATGCCTTCATACATAACAGTGGGTTATGTGTGCTTTGAATCTCAAAATTTATCAATTGAAATCATACCTTTTATAGTAGTTAATAATTTCTTGGGCCAAATGATTTCTGGATGAAGATAATTGAGTTTATCCATATGATACAGAAAAAGGGATCAGTTGTTCCTAGTCTACATTTTGTGGGTAGCACTTGGACCTGTGCTTTACAGATCTTCTTTATTCCTGCACTAATAATGATCCAGTTTTCAAGCTGGGCAGTTGCTTATAAACCTTGGATCCACCAGATGCTCCTGAATTTGTCTGTCATGCCTGTGTGACTGTGACTGGGGTAACTTTGTCGTTGTTGTACATAATGAGAAGCAAAATCCTTTTGAGGTTCATCTTCCTTTCCACACAGCTGAGTTGTACCAATTTTGTTGCTTTGCATTTCTGCAGTTCCCCACAAATTAATTTGTATGGCTTAGCTTTCTTTTGTTATAGCAAACTCATTTATATATTTTTAACACAACTTACTGTCTGAAGTGATTTTTCTTAGTCTGATGGGACTTCTGGAGCTTCTTCCTTACTCTTCTGATAGGTCAAAAATCTCATAGTAAATGATTCTACCAAAAAGTATATAGATGCTGCTGTAATTGAAATTCTGGGAGTGAGTGATTTTCTTTTTCTTGGTTTTGCTTTTTGCACACACAGTATTTTTGTAGTACAGTGTTCTACTTTGCATACAGCTTTTCAGATACTTCATTTAAGTATAGTGGCTTGTGCAGCACATACATCTGTAAATAATGTTCTTTACAACTTAAGTTTTACTTTCCTCCTATAGGAAACATGAATGGGAGAAACATGGCACTTGTGCGGCAACACTTGAGGTCCTTAATTCTCAGAAGAAATACTTCGGTAAAGCCTTGGAACTCTACCAGCACATTGATCTTAACAGGTACGTAAATGACCTTGGTGGTCTGCCTCTTATTTAAAACAGTTTCTAAACTTTCATATATAGCCTAAAAAAAACCTGTCCAAACATCTGATGGCAGAGGGGAAATGAGTGTTGGCGTAGATTCATCTTAATATTGGAATTCATAAGACAGGTTGTCTACTCTGAGAAGCATATCTCTGGTCACTTCAGAGTCTGGTAAGCCAGCAGCATTGTTTGCAGCATCGTTTTAGACAACATGAGCCAGTAAATTTTGACATGTATCAGCTATGCCTCACTACCAAAAGTTATGATACCTGTAAACTTGTAAGTTAACATAAAAAACCCAGACAAACTTCTGAGACATATTGAGGCCCAAACACTTGTTTTTAGAAAAGACAGTTCTCTGCTTGGAAGTAAAGACAAGCTGGGGTCAAATTTGTGTGGAACATCCTGCAAAAATGCTGAGAGGTCGCAGTAAGAGAGGGTGTCCTTGCCTGAAGGCAGGCAGCCCTCTGCTGTCCTTTCAAACAACCCCAAAGTGGCTCTCTTGCTTTGTCCTACTGGCCACTCCAGATGAAAAATCTTGATGGGAATATTGTGGCTTGTACAAGCACTGCATATACATGTTCTGCCTGCAGGTAAATGCCAGAAGGCCAGAATCCTTTCCTCAGCAGTGTTGGATATGGGTAGGAGAATGTTTGATGTGGATTTCTTGACTATGAATTGTCTCTGTGAGAGAAAGTACCTGAGAGATGAAATAAGTTGTTCTGTATATGGAAACATATGTTAAAACTCCCATTCGTGTTCTGTCAGCATCTTGTGCAGGCAATCTCCTGACAAGGCCTCATTCATTTTGCATATGCATGAAGGAAATCTGTGTTTTTCCCACCTCTCTTCCTATTTTTGTAGGTGTCTTGAAAAGTCTCGTAAGGTTTTTCTAGGCACAGTGTTTAAAAGCATGTCATATGCAGTGTTAATAATGTCTGGTAAGTCAGTTGCCTAAGTGGATGTGATAGCATGACTAGAACACTTTACAGATGGCACAGTGACTCTACATGAGCATATGTAACCATGAAAACCATCAAGAGTGAAACATATTGAAGTTAATTGCTCAGAGCAAATTCTCCATTGTTAAAATGAACATAGAATCATAGAATCAGTCAGGGTTGGAAGGGACCACAAGGATCATCTAGTTCCAACCCCCCTGCCATGGGCAGGGACACCCTACACTAGATCACGCTGGCCAGAGCCTCGTCCAGCCTGGTCTTAAACACCTCCAGGGACGGGGCCTCAACCACCTCCCTGGATAACCCATTCCAGGGCTTCACCACTCTCATGGTGAAGAACTTCTTCCTCACATCTAGCCTGAATCTCCCCATTTCCAGCTTCATTCCGTTCCCCCTAGTCTTATCACTACCTGAGATCCTGAGAAGTCCCTCCCCAGCCTTCCTGTAGGCCCCCTTCAGATACTGGAAGGCCACAATGAGGTCACCTCGGAGCCTTCTCTTCTCCAGACTGAACAGCCCCAACTCCTTCAGTCTGTCCTCATAGGAGAGGTGCTCCAGCCCTCTGATCATCCTCGTGGCCCTTCTCTGGACACGCTCCAGCACGTCCACATCCCTCCTGTAATAGGGGCTCCAGAGTTGGATGCAGTACTCCAGGTGGGGTCTCACCAGAGCTGAGTAGAGGGGGAGAAGCACCTCCCTTGACCTGCTGGTCACACTTCTGATGCAGCCCAGGATCTGATTGGCTTTCCAGGCTGCAAGCGCACATTGAGAGCATACTTAAATTAGTCTTTACTCAAAAGAATGGACTGCTAATGTTTTCATTGTACTTTGTCTATGCTTGAATGAGAAAAAGATGTGTTAGTTTCCTTTTGGAAACTAACTAACTAACTAACTAACTAACTAACTAGTCTTTCAAAAAGAGGACATCAGGCAGAGTCATGTAAGAATGACAGAACACCCATCTATTTTATTTGCCTCCATATATCCAGTGTCAAATGATGATGACAAACAGCTAGACCTTTGTAGGCAACTGGGTTAAATCTTCCCTGTGCAGAACCTGACCTTGGAAGTGTTGACCATTATCAGCACTCACTGATTCAATTATGCAAGATGATGAACATTCCTTAAAGAAGAAGCTGGAACTTAGAGATTTGGCACCTATTGGGTCCTGGTCTCTTGTCAACTTTTAAGAGTGGACTTCTCTCAGGACTGAATCTAAACAAAGGGGTATTCAGTCTAGAGGTTCTTGAGAGTTACCTTGTTTCTTTTATGTTTCCTCTTCAAAAACATAGTCATTAGGAAATGCTTCTGCAGTGACACTGATGATGATCCAGATCCACACAATATGTCATGTTCTTCAGTGTGCTGTGTGCCTCAGCCAGCCCATCATGTGTTACAATATTAGAGTGCCTAGAGCAGCTGTATAGGTCTGTTGCTGTCCCACAGGGTTATGGCTCAAGATAAGGGAAAGGAGGCAGTTAAACTTCATGCCCTTATTTGGCACTCCACAGAGCATTCTGGAAGACCAAGTAACAGTAATATTGTCCCTTGCCCTAGCTGTCTGAAGACTCAACTCTTCCAGCTCCTCATGTTAAAGTGAGGGAGAGAGTTCTTCCTGAACCTAAAAAGTTGAATGGGAAGCAGCCTTTCAGAAAAGGGGAAGCTTTCTTAGACCTGACAGAGAATGGAAGGCAAGTTTCCCCATCACTGTAATGCTTGCCAAATTCTCACTAAGATTATCTGTTTAATTATTATGAAGTTACGTTTGCGTACAGGAACCATGGAAAAATGCTTTGTCTTTCTTTCAGTTGTCTCCTGAAAGCTGGGATAAAGCCAAGCAGTTCATATTACCAGGTAAGAGGCATTTTTTTTTAAAACAAAATGATGTGCTTGTAATTTTCAGCAGGAGTCAAGTAATTTCTAGAGAATAAGTGAACTCTTTTGAAATTACAGAGTTGTTTAGGGTTATGCTTTATATAAATGTGTTGGTGAATTTAACAAGGTGTTGGAAGATGTGCTATGACTTACTAATTTTACATCATTTTTCAGATGACTGCCATAAAGGAAGCTCTTAAAAGATTTTATGGTGTAACTCCAAAGATCCAATGTCTTCCTCCAGAACAGGTAAAAACCCCAAGCAAACACAGTCCTTGAGCCCCCCAAAACTGAAAAACAAACAAACCCCCAAACAAACAAAATGCAGAGCACTTTTTATATTACAAAAAAAGGGGGGGGGGGGCAAAAATAGAGTGAAAGAATCTGCAGCATGGTAAGACATGGCTCTGGGTGTTCCTTGTGTACACAACTCATTGCAAATTGGGTATCACTTGGTTCTTGGGGTTGAGTTCATAAAAATTGTTGTTTGCATTGTGGCTCCAGTGAGGTCAGTTTATATTACTGTTGCCCCACGCTTTTCTTAATGTAGAAATATTGCTGGTGGAGGAACTGTCCATTATTTCTCTAATAACTTTGCTGTTAGTATACTTACCCAGAAAATGGGAGCACTGGGCTTTGAAGGTCTGCTAATCCTAAAAGACTTGAAACTGCACTTCCACATTGACTGCTGTAGACACCACACTTTAGGTATTGCTGTAGTTGAATACTTTCCACTCCTAATAGTGTTTAATTGCCATGTAGTAAATTACTAGAACTAACAAGTTGTAATAAAATGTATATTTTATATATTTTATAGTTAATATTTCTTTGTGGTGGTATCTTCAGACACCGCCATAACTTGTTTACAAGGTGTATTTACAGGTTCTGTTATTCAGTTGAGTGATGCATTTCACATATGAAGCCAGGTACTCATGACTTGCTTCTCTGTCCAGTATCTTCCCAGATGCTGTGACTGTGACTGGAGCTTGCCCTTGGCTCGGAGAGAGTTCAGGGCCTCTCTCTTTGTGTGCTCCATCGTCGGGCTGTAGCCTTTCTGCAGCTCTTCTGGGATTCAGTTCTCTTGGAGCTTTTCCCCATTTTGCCTTGGTCCCGGTGCAGGGCCCGGGTGTAGTTGTTGCTGGTTTGGACGGCTTCTTCAGCTGCTACTCTGGCAGCATTTGGCTCTTGCTGTCTGGTGAGAACATGGCAAGTTGCTTACCTTCTTGGCTGCTTTAAATACTGCCCCAAGACAATTAACGCCCTTTGGTAACAGAGAAACCTGATAACTGGACCTATAGGGTGGGGCGTATCCAAATGTGGCTGGGAATACTCATGGTTCACAGCTGTGTCACAAAGTTAATTACACATGCTACATGTTTATCTGGACCCCAGGAAGTGTCCCGGTTTGTAAATTCACAGGTGCTTACAAGGTTAATTACACATGCTACACATTTGTCTGGACCATCTGGACCTCAGAATCTGTCCAGGTTAGCACATTTGCAGGTGCTTAGCCCATTGTCTGGGCTAGGGCATGTTTTGGGGTTTGACAACAAGTGTGAGCTGGATGGAACCAGTGACTGTTGGTTTTGACTAGAGTATTGCCTATCCACAGCAATCTCCCCTTCCCTGGGCACCTCTCATGTTCTGCATGAAGTAACTCAATGGCCAAAACATTTCAGAAATAAGGTGGCTCAGAGGCTTGGTTCAGAGGCTTTGCTCTGAGGTAGTTCTCAAAACCCGCTATGTAAAGAAGTATAAAAAGGCATTTTGGTGTGGTTCAGGATTACAGTAGTCTTTCCTTTTGAGCCAGCAGGGTATAACATTTACATTTCTTTCTACTTTTCTTTGCCTGTGACTGAACTGCTAATAATGATACAGTAAAGTATGTGGTACATTGACAGCATTGTGTTATAGCATAAAATACTGATCACCATATCTGAACCAAAAATGCCTTTGCTATTTTGATACTTAAAATATATTACACGCTTGCTGTGTTCTTAGGTTTCTTAAAAAAAAAACCAAAAAAACTCAAAGCTTCTAACAACAACAACAAAAAATCCTTAACAACAACCAACCAATCAAAAAACCCAAACACACAAACTCTCTAAAAAAACACCACGAAACAAAAACCAATCAAACGGCCCTGCCAAAATGAAGCCAACAACAAAAAGTCCACATAGTTACTTTTGTCTTGTATATATATTGTCCCACTGGGTGGTTTCAAAACCAATTTTCTTCCATATGCACTTTGTCACACCTGAGCATTTTGGGGAATTTTTGTTTCCTTTTTTCCCCACATGAAAGGCTCCCATGCATTCCTGTGTTCTTCTTGGACAGTATTTTACTTCCTCTCCTGTAGTACAAAGAAATCACATTTCTGCTACTTTGATTGAAACAAATGCAGATGCAAGCTGTCAAAAGCAAGTTTCTTCCTTTGGAGAATCTTCTTGGTCTCAATTCCCATCTTGCTGCAGAAGAGCTGGTGAAAGATGGCTTTTGGGTCATGTTCCAATAGTCACAGAAATCAGAGTTCATTGTTAAGGTGAAGAGCTCTTGTGTACTGTGCAAATTTAGTAAATACTAATATAAAATGTCATGACATTTCATAACAAATCTTACTAGTTAGGCAAATTCCCCAAACTGTTCCCAGGTTATATTGTTGGAATTCATTTCCTTGTCTGCTTTTTCCTTTAAGACTAGTATGTACTATAAGTTGTTCAGAATGGGTGCCTCCAGTACTGGTCTCCTTCTAATTTTTCAAGTGGCAAATGCACAAAAATGCATTACTTTGTTCTATAAATAAGGTAATATATCTGAAGAATTGATTTATTTTCTTCTTCCCACTAAGCTGATCTCATCCCTCATGTTTCTAGGGCGAAAAAGCACAAACAATTGGTCAGATTGAATTCTGCTTCACCAAACAATTCCAGCTGAGAAACTGCACCGCATCGAAGGGTGAAGCTGACCCAATGCCAGCTGACTTGAAGTTTGGAACTGAGGAGTTGTCTATCTGCAGTGATACTCTCCCAACCTATTATCCTTCACAGGTTCAAGTTCACAAATGAAGCCCTAAGAGTTTGAAAATTTTTAAATAGCACCACAACCCAAACCCTTAAGCATTATACCTTGGAAAGCTGTCTTGGCTTATAAACAGGGCTTTGCAATATTGCTATCACAAGCATACTGTGAAGATTTCTTCTGGAAAACATACTTCTTTTGCCATTAAAAGGGCATGGTCCACACTGTAGTAACAGTTACACTGGCTGTATTGATTTGTGTCACTGAATTACAGCTCTGCCAGGACTTTTTGGCTTGTTTGAACCAATATTCAAGAGAAATGACTCAATAGTTACAGTTAAGCCTGCTGCTTCAGACACCTTTGTCTTTTGCCAGTGAGTCAGGGAAATGAAGTCATTCTTTGTTTTGAAAGGATTCTTGTCTCTTTGAGATGAGATGACAATTTCTTGAAAAGAAAACATTGAAACAAAAAGTAGTTAAATGACCTATCTGGAGGTCTTTCCCAGACATAATACACCATTACGCCTTACATAAATTTCTTCTCCCGGTCTTGGAAAAGACCTTTAAGATCATCAAGTCCAACCATTATCTATCAAGTCTGGTGCTAAGCCATGTTGCTTTGCACCGCATATAGATGATCCTTCCAGGTCCCTTCAGCCCCTGAAATTTTGTGATCTTTTACGTGCCTCCAGGGACGATGCTTTAACCACTTTCTGGGAAGCCTATTGCAGTGTTTGATAACCCTTTCAGTGAAGAGCTTCCTTCCAGTGTCCAATCTAAACCTCCCCCGGTGTAACTTGAAGCTGTTTTTTCTTGTCCTATCAATTGTTACTAGGAAGAAGAGACCAACACTTACTTCTCTACAGCCTTTTCAAGTAGTTACAGGGAGCAAGAAGCCTCCTTTTCTCTAAACTAAACAACCTCAGTTCCCTCAACTGCTTGTTGTGTTCTCAGACCCTTCATCACCTTTGTTGCCCTGCTGTGGATATCTTTAGCACCTCAGTGTCTGTCTTGTAGTGAGGACCCCAAAACCATGCACAGTACTCAAGGTGTGGCCTCACCAGTGCTGAGACAGGGCAACAGTCACTTCCAGTGCAGACTGTTTGAGGATGTGCTCATTCCCCTCATCCAGATCATTGATACAGATAGTAAAGAGAACTGACCCCAGTACTGAGTCCTGTGGAACAGTGCGTGTGACTGCCACCAACTGGATTTAACTCCCTTCAGACAGTTTTTAACCTAATGAGCTGTCCACCTATCCAAGCCATGAGCAGCCATTTTCTTCAGGAGGATGCTGTGGGAGACAGTGTCAAATGCTTGACTAAAGTCCAGGTAAACAACAGCCACAGCCTTTCCCTCATCCACTCAGCAGGTTACCTTGCGGCAGATGGAGATGTAGTTTGTCATGCAGGACCTGTCCTTCCTGAACCCGTGCTGACTTGGCATGGAGACGTGCTAACGTGCTGAACAGAGGCTACATCCTTGGAGTCATTAAACCTTTCCTCAGTCAGAGACCAAAGATGACCATTTGTAACAAAGATCATGTCCAGGACATTGTTCTCTGGCCACATCTCCCAGCTGCTTATAAGCCTTGGCAGTTGTTTTCCACTGGAATGTATATAGTTTCAAGAGTTGTACTAACACAATTTAAATACAAGAAGTAGACAAAGACATATCAGGAACCTTAAAATCTGTTTCACTTCTGAAAACAATTGCTTCCTTAGGTAAAATAAAATGTTGCCAGCCTTGAAGAGGCTTTGGGGAAGATGAGGGCTATAATTTATGCACCATTAAATAAATTCACTAAATGCCAGCAAGGCGCTTTATTTGTGTGCTCTCAATGCTCCACAAAGGGACTTATCTCGTTCGTGTGCTTTATGTGTGTGCTCTCTCATGCAAAATGTGTCAGCAACCTTTGGGGGTGTAAGTAAAAGCATAGCGTGTCTGTGCCCTTAACAGGGACAGCCTGTCTTTTTAGACTAGAGGGAAGCTGCTTTCTCTCTCCTGTTCCTTCACTCTCTTCCTGGCCTGCAAGGAGACGCCTTCTGCACAGGAGCCCAGCTCCAGCCAAGTTCAGAGTGTGTGGGATGCACAGGACTGGAAAAAGCAGCTTCTACTTAGTTTCTTTCGGTAGGTACCCACGCACATGTATATTGTGCTTAAGGACACATCTGTCTCCTTAGCAGCAGCCAGCTGATCCACTACTGCCACCAGGGACAAGAGGTGGAAGAAGCAAAGGGGACTTCTCCCTATCACTCCTGTTCTTAGTGGGGGCAGTGACTGGTTGCCATTGGCAAGCTTATAGGAAAAGCTACCTCTGCAGTCTGAAGGAGGTGGCATAACCCTCAGTGGCAGCCCCACGGGCTCAGTGACATCCCTCAGCAGCTGGTGAGTGATGAGCTGTGCTGATGTTCCCAGACACTGCCCATTGGAAGGAAAAAAAGTGCTGTCATGATTTCACTTCCCAAGCAGGAGGAAAGTACACTGAAAGACAGGTCTCACAAATAGCGAACCTAGGTATCTATAGCAGCAGAACAGCAGGTGCTGGCTTTTATAGTGGAAAAAAAATGGATTTTCACAAGCATGAGTTCTTCTATTTGGCCTCAGTTCAGGTGTGTTTGTGCCTCAGTCAGCTGTATACTCTGCTTGGTTCTGGTTCTAAGCACCATTAAGCCATGGCCATATGAGGTCAGCTGTGCTGCCAAGAGTGTTATTGCTGCCTTGATAATGGTACTGGTGATGCAAAGAGAAAATGTTAGGACTTTGCAAGTTGCTTTTACAGGAACAGAGCAATCAATAAGGAATGTTGCATTTAATCTAAACTCAGACTGTTGCTGCTCAGGCAGCTTCTTTCACAAGGTTCACTGCATAGCTTGATTTCCTATGTGTAAGTATTCTCTGCTCCAGAAAGTTGCCATAGATCACCCAGAGTTGATCTAAATAATTTATCTTAGTGAGACCTCATACGTCAGATGGGCATATCGTTCTATGTTTGTGTGCTGTGGTCTTTATTATTCCTTACCTCAAATACAGTGGAGTGCCACAGATTGGGTGAGGATAAGGCAAACCTTTGCTTAAAAGGCTTTTGGAGACAGTTAGAACATCTCTTCCTTACAGTGGAATCAAAACCCTGGTTTAAGCAACTGAGATCTTTGTGCTTGCATGGTGAGAACTATGTGGTGCTGCAGAGGGACCAATGCAGCAGTAGTACTGAGAAATCTGGCTGCTTCCCACAATGGGAAGCAGGAATTCCCTACTGCTCTGAAGCAGCCCTTTCTAAGCCTTTTGAGCTAAAGCAGGTATGGTGTTCCCAGCAGGTACCCAGACAGCACTAGTTAGTATAAATATGCACTGCTCCACTGAGTCATATGGCACAGTCATACTCCTCCAGTCACCCAGGAGATGTTTCTGCTGCTACAAATGGTCTCTGGAGAAAATGCACAAACAGGTTTCGTAGCACAGATGAGAACCCAGGATTTCCCTCTGCTTTTAGGCAATTGCAGCTAATCGTTTTCACAACTTCACGAGGAGAGACTTGGAAGAGTCCCAGGCAAAACAGCCTCTAGTCTGGTGCTTTGGATGCTCTATGGGGAAAAATAAGTCTTTGTCCCTCTACTTTGCCAAGGAGAGCGTATAAGTGATCTTCTCTCCTGTGGCTGGCACCACTGCTTCACTTGCCAATGGGTTCTGCAGACAAGTGGCACCAGCCCTTTCAGCTCCATTGTCTTTTGCAAGGAAAGTCATCCTCTCCATAAAAGTGACCTGGGCTCTTAGGCAGTAGGGAAGACCCAAGGACTGGTAGATGAATGAATACCCTGGCGAGGCACAAGTGCATTGGGTGCGGAACTATCCCTGCTCACCGAGATGGCCATCCTCAGCAACATATCTCCAAGTGCTAGGGGAACATCAGAATAAAATAGAGTGAGGACCTCATGGGTGCTGGATGAACCAGAGTTTCCTGTGCTCATATTTTATGATTCATATGTCTAAATTCCCCCAAACCTCACGTGAAGCAGAGAGGCTTTTTCACATCCATCTCAAAGTTTTATAGGCAGTGTTTCTGCATGTTTTACCTTTTGCAGCTGAATTCTGCTGGAAGCAATCATGGTCAGTGGTGGAAATTTTTAATACTAGCAGCTTGCTCTGTAAGCTACAGACAACCATATGGAGCCAATTCCAGAATCCTGAAATATAAATTATATATTATTTAATACAGATTCTGAAGTCACTTCAAGCTTGCAAATCAGCCAGTTAATAACTTCTCATTTTATACTTACTGAACTGTAATAATGTGATGTCATTTTAAACCCAGTGATTAAGTGCTCAGTTTACAAGACAAATGGAGACTCATTACAGTCAATCAGAGACGAATTATATGAAGTTAAATTGCAGGTATTTATCACTGCTTTTCAAAAGAATATTTTACTAGAGATTTTGAAAGAAAAAGCTGCTTTTTTATTATTCTGTAAAAGTACTACCTTTTTTTATAAAGAACTTCTAATGATATCTTTTTCCAATTCTACTGCATGCAGGAAAAAATGCAGGAAAAAAATTAGAGAGGCAAAAGCCCTTTTAGAGCTTAGACTGGTCACTGCTGTGAAGGACAACAAAAAATCTTTCTACAAATATATCAATGGCAAGAGGAGGGACAAGGACAACTTCCACTCCTTAGTGAATATGGAGGGGAATATAGTAACAAAAGATGAGGAAAAGACAGAGGTACTTAACACTTACAATACAATACAATACAATACAATACACCAGGTTGGAAGAGACCTTCAAGATCATCGCGTCCAACCCATCAAACAATCCAACCCACCCAACAACTAGACCATACAGCCAAGCACCCCATCAAGTCTTCTCCTGAACACCTCCTGTGAAGGTGACTCCACCACCTCCACGGGTAGCCGATTCCAATGGGCAATCACCTTCTTTGCTTCAGTTTTTAATAGCAGGACAGGTGGTCTTCCAGACAACTGGCCTCCTGAGCTGGCAGATGGAGTCAGGGAGCAGTACCGTTCCCCTGTAGTCCAGTTTAGAGACCTGCTCAGCCACTTGAATCCCCACAAGTCCATGGGACTGGATGGGATCCATCCTAGGGTGCTGAGAGAGCTGGCAAATGAGCTGGCCAAGCCACACTCCATTTTTCAACAGTCCTGGCTCACTGGTGAGGTCCCAGAAGACTGGAAGCTGGCCAATGTGATGCCCATCCACAAGAAGAGCCGGAAGGAGGAGCCAGGGAATTACAGACCTGTCAGCCTGACGTCAGTGCCAGGCAAGATTGTGGAACAGGTCATCTTGAGTGCAATCACACAGCACCTACAGGATGGCCAAGGGATCAGGCCCAGACAGCATGGATTTAGGAGGGACAGGTCCTGCCTGACCAACCTGATCTCCTTCTATGATCAGGTGACCGCCTGGTGGATGTGGGGAGGCCTGTGGATGTGGTCTACCTGGACTTCAGCAAGGCCTTTGACACTGTTCCCCACAGCAAACTCCTGGCCAAGCTGTCAGCCTGTG
Source organism: Picus viridis (assembly GCA_033816785.1). NCBI lineage: Eukaryota > Metazoa > Chordata > Aves > Piciformes > Picidae > Picus > Picus viridis. The sequence goes on from CM066578.1 coordinate 23,295,551, forward strand.
GCTTGGACAGGAGCACTCTGTGCTGGGTAAGGAACTGGCTGGAGGGCTGAGCCCAGAGAGTGGTGGTGAATGGTGCCACATCCAGCTGGCGGCCAGTCACTAGTGGTGTACCCCAGGGATCAGTGTTGGGCCCCATCCTGTTCAGTATCTTTATTGATGATCTGGATGAGTGGAATAGAATTAGAATAGAATAGACTAGACTAGACTAGAATAGACTAGACTAGACTAGACTAGACTAGACTAGACTAGACTAGAATAGAATAGAATAGAATAGAATAGAATAGAATAGAATAGAATTAACCAGGTTGGAAGAGACCTTTGAGATCATTGAGTCCAACCTGTCATCCTGCACTATCTAATCAACTAAACCATGGCACCAAGTGCCCCATCCAGTCTCTTCCTAAACACCTTCAGTGATGGTGACTCCACCACCTCCCTGGGCAGCACATTCCAATGGCCAATCACTCTTTCTATGAAGAACTTCTTCCTAACATCCAGCCTAAACCTCCCCTGGCACAGCTTGATCTGTTAGAGGGTAGGAGAGCTCCAATGGCCTGAGATTTAACACATCCAAGTGCCGGGTTCTACACATTGGCCACAACGACCCCATGTAGTGCTCCAGGCTGAGGTCAGAGTGGCTGGAGAGCAGCCAGGCAGAAAGGGACCTGGGCGTACTGGTCAATAGTAGGCTGAACATGAGCCAGCAGTGTGCCCAGGCAGCCAAGAAGCCCCAGTGGCATCCTGGCCTGCATCAGGAATAGTGTGGCCAGCAGGAGCAGGATAAGTTTTATTTGTCATGTTTTTTTAACTGGGAAAATGTTAAGAATTTTCCAGTAATACAGAGCTCAGTGACATAAGTAATACAAAGTACAATTAGTTCAATACACATAGGATCAATTTTTCATGATAGCAATTTTTAATTATTTCAGTTCCATCTTTGTAAGCTTTGTACTGTAATTGTCTTTTATGAGATTGCCTAAGCTGTAATAAGGAAGCCAAAAACCAATTACCAGTATTGAGGTAATGCTAATATATTGTAGCAGAGAAATGGGAATAAAATTATTTCCATTTAGTCAAGGACTTCAGAATGAAATATTAAGTAGCATTATGATTAGATTTAGAGAAAAAACAACCAACAGCCTGAGGCTGTTTTCAGAAACATCCTTAAAATTTTTTTTTCCCCTGAAATTTTTTACAGCACAGGAGTCCTATGCTATTGACTCCAGCTGTAGCACTAGGGGCTCCTATTTCTTTAAGATAAAAAATTTATTATTGGTTGAAGAAATCACAGATTCTGCTAAACATTAACATGAATGACTTACAGTAAAGCTCCTGTTTTAACTCCCTACTTTCAGTAATAGCATATTTCTCTTCTAGGTTATTTGGCATTATTCATATTTAGACTGAGAGTCTGTGTTTTGTATTCACTCTTTTTGAAGACAGAATTTATATGAGCATTCCCTGAAATGTCACAGTCAACATCAGTTTTGTTAAGAGATGTCAATATTCAAGACAATTGGGATTTGTAATCAAATAACAGAGGTGAAAGGTTTGCAAAGGAAAGCATGTTAGTTAAGTGGGTTTGCATTAGAAAGTAGTTACATTTCTCTAGGAAGAAGGGAGATTTTTATCTTCATTTTCTTTTTTTCCCTAGTCAGACCTAAGAACTCTGAGATAATAAGCATGCCTTGATGCAGCTTGATTACATCAGGCAGTTTATTACCACATGTAATTCTGGACTTTATATTAACTACCATATCACCTGCTCTCAGAAACATTTCAGGGTAGCTTATAAAATAAAGGAAAACTCTGCATTCTCGTTTATATGAGAAAATAAGCAATTCCAGATTCTGCTAGTTGTGATTTTTTTGGGGAAATGTTTTAATGTTGAGAAATATTTTCCAGTTAGTCAGATGAAAAGTGGGATTTGGTCAGAAAAAGAGACCATCAAATCAGTTAACATGCCAACTGCGTCCAGGTTAGACAGTCAATTTGTTGCAGAACTCATCCAGAATGTGCTGAATCTCAGTTGCTCACACCGTGGTCTCTGGCTACATTTTCATTTCTCTCCTGGAGGAACAAATTCCCAAGCCAAACATTTTTTGCATATCAGAATTCTCTTTCATAGTGAGCCTTTTCGAGGCACCAGCAATCACCAGAAACTGCTTCTAATGCAGCCAAGGGTATTTGTAGTCTCACAATGCAGAGCTGTGCTTTACCTGGATCAAAGCATCTGCATTTCAAAACATTGTTTTGAATGCTTCTAATCTAAACTTCTGCCATATTTACATTAGCTTTCTTCCTTCTGCTATACAGAAGAGGAGAAAAAAATGAAGGATGAAGTGATTTGTTGCAGCTTACAGAGAGAAGTAAAATCAGCCAGGACTAGAACTTCAGTGATGGATGCATTAGGTAAAATTAATTTGCAGCAATAGTTGCTCTGTTTTGTTGCATAGTATTGTAAGGGATTTGGCAGAAGGTTGGTTTATGTGACACAGAGACAAGTTATAAATAATAATGTTTTGTTCCTACAGGTGCTAGTTTACAGATAAAATGACTGCAGGAGAAATAAACTCTGAAAATAAAGTGCTACCTATCTGAATTCAAAATACAGTAATTTACAACACTAAGAAGAGTCAATATGCATTTTGAAATACTTCTTAGAAGTCTTTCATTTCCCCCAGACAATGTGCATTACTCATGCGGAGATGAATTTTCTCTGTCCTTGAAAACCTTATAAACTGGAGCTGGTGGAAAGCTATGCTGTCACTTGTCCCAGAGAGTGTGTTTCTTTGAAGTACCCACCAACTAAGAACATTGGCCCCACAGAAAACTTCCCTAAACTTCACAAAAGGTGCTGCCTCTATGGGAGACAGTCCTTGATTTGGGTTATTCAAGATTGAAAAGCTTTCCTTATTAGCAATCACAATAAGCTCTTTGCATCAGGCTCTCCCAAAGACTGAGATCCTACCTCGAGGCTGCAAAACCTGATCCACCTATGGGCTGCTTTCCGTAGAGTTTTGCAAGAGATTTGAGGTTTTCTTTGCAATAAATTTTGTACCTTGAGAGCTGCTGAGACAGGAGAGTACTTTGCAACTGGGAGGGGTGGATCACAAAATGTTGGCCTTCCTGGTGGATAATTTATTTCTGATTCTAGGTCTTTTGAGTGTATGAGGCTTGAAAATGGGTAGCAGATTTACAGGGATTAATCCAGTCAATTAGGTCCAGAGAGAAAGAAGTAAAGAAACTGAAGAATAAGCTATTTGCTTGTTTTGTGAAATAAACATGATTTCAATAAATAGGCTAGACCAAGCCTGAACTAGTTACTTGACTCCATTGGTGCAGTTTGTATGTTTTGATGAAGAACAGATTTCTCTGGCTGGAACCAAGCAGAGCAGGAGCCAAAGGGGGAATATTGTCTGTGTTGACACTGTTTGGAGGGCACTGAGACATCTCATAATTAGATACACATCTAAGCTAGGGCAGCTGTTTGCCTCGGTTTTGGAGTGGGTCTTTTGGGCTTTTTTCTGGTTTGTTTTGTTGTTGTTTTTTTTTTTTATGCTATGTGACTTTTAGCTACTTGGTGGTGCTATATTGCAAGATGATACAGTCACAGAAATAGTTTAAATCACTTTATGTAAGAAACTTCTACTCAACCATGTCACAGTAAATGTCTCAAGACAAATTGCAGCAAAACTTGTAAAAGTGTTCTGCGAAGGATTGAAGATGTAATTTGTCTGGTTTTAGTGATATTGAGATACCATAATTATTCAGGTAAGGCTTTGCCTCTCCAGTGGTAACAGGTGATTAAGACACTTATATACCTCCTTCTGATGTGCTGCTCAACAAAGATAATGCTTTTTTCTTTCAACAAGCTATTGTGAGACTTCACTATTGCTTACAGTGAGGTTGGTAAATTAGAGTGGAAATTGTACCATTAATTACTCAAGTCAGAATATCCTGGCACTAGAAAATTTTCCAAACCCCAATTAAATGAGCTGAATGCAGATTCAGAGATGCATACTGGGCTTGTTATTAGTGACCTACAGAAATGGTAGATGTGTAATTATTTCTAGAACATTTAAGCCAGCAGTTACTTCAGCCATTTAAGCAGTGAAAGCATGTGTAGGAACACTTTCAGTAGAAGCATTAAGAGAAAGTGTTAAAAAATTTACATGCTTCAAATGTGAGGTAGGAACACAGGTGTTTGGAAAACAGCAAATTCTTAGATAAAACTATTTTTTAATGAAAAAATTAAAAGATGAAATTATGCAAATTTACTATTAAAGTAATTAAAGCAAAATTTTCAAGACCATAAGCAGGTCAGCCATTATGGTGTTGAAATCCAGTGATGAATTAGAGACACTTGATAACCGCATGTTTAAACTTCATTGAACAAGGTGCTTAAAAACACACATCCAAATGCTTATCATTGCAGAATTATTATGTAAACCATTGCAACATAATATTTGCATATAATTAACTGCAGGATAATTGTCAAAGTAGTAATCATAAAGGAGGAAAGGAGAGGAGAAGAAACTGGTTTACTAGGGAGCTTTGACTTCTCTTTCTCTGCTCTTAAATGCAGAGAGATAAAGCAGCTCAGATGATCCAGGCTGTACAGGTGACTCCTAAGGTCATTTATATTCTTCATGAGGCCGTCATATGCAGGAGTTTTCCCAGAAGGGCTACATAAATCCCTGTTGAGTACAGCCTTTGACTGGAGTTAGCTCCCACTTTCCACCTCTTCAGGCTGTGCACATTGAGCTGTCATGTTCAAGGACACTATATGAATCTGTGTTCACCTCTATGCTTCCCATCTGGCTGACAGGCATGGACTGTCTGATATCTTCTGGCATGAGTGTGCATTGGTGTGGGTGGTCCAGGTGCTAACTGAATAGGTGAACATTTAGGGTTAACCACAACTTTAGTCTCAAAAAAAATAGCTGTAAAGAGTTAATTAAACCCTGGAGACCCAGATAAGCATAGTGCAGCCAGAGTGGGAAAATACCAGATCTTGGAGAGAATGAACATAATGGATACATTAAATGCACAGTATATGCACAACGGATATATTAAATGAAGTTGGGGAATGAGGGAGGAATTATCCTTTTCAGTTTGTTTTACTGCTTATTGAGGACAGATGGAAATGCTGAAGTACTTTAACCTTGCTGTTCTGGAATTAAATTAACTGAGAGCCTGTGCAATCCTACTAAACTTGAACCTTTTGTGTTTATTCTTTCTTCTATGACCTCCATTTTAAAGAAGGTTGCTCACTAAAGCTTGAAAAGCAAATTGCAGGTCTAACGGGTAACAGCAGCTCAGGGCCTGCAACATACTCTGTATGTCTGTTTGAATGCTCTAACAAGGCCAATGGAGCTTTGTTTTGAGATCTAGAAACATGGCTGTTCTTGCAGAATTCTGCTTTTTGCAAGGAAAATTGTACATCATTTGCACAAAGCTAAAGCCTTTTGTTTGCCTCTGGTTGCCATTGTTCTCCATGCTCTGGTTGAGTACTGCTATAGAAGTAATACAACCGTCTCATTTTTATCTCTTTTTGTTAAGCTTTTGGCCAGCTGATGGTCAATCTTATTTGGCCACCTGTGTGTAAAGCCTTGAAGTTTTCTTGGAAGCAGCCTTAAAAGTAATAAAAGAGAATAAATTCTGCTATTTTGAAGAACAGCCATGTTTCATTTTTAATACAAGCTTTTATCAATCAGTACTAATACAGCAAGTTTGGCAGGCTTTTACTTTTCATACCTTGCTTCATAAATCAGGCTTTATTGGGGTTTTTTTTGGGGAGTTTGTGGTTTGTTTTTTTTTTCTTGAGAAATACAAAACCAAGTTAGTGACATTATAATTTTTGAAGTAAAACATAAGCCAAATATAAAATTCTACTGTAAACTTAATTATATTTACACTCAATAATAATAATAAAAAAAGGATATTGGAACAAATTTATGAATCTATACTTGTTCCAGAGCTTTTCAAACTCTGTAGATAGCGAGATGGCAAATGTATGATAAAAAAAACAGGAAATCAGTAACTCAGAATATCAGACTGTTTAAATACCTGGAATTTACTCTATTACACTCTCTTTTTCCCAGCAATTATTGTTAGCCACAAAACACCACTACAAGTTATTCTAACACTAATCTGAGTCAAAATTGCACTGAGCAAGTGCACATCAGTCTGACACCCTGCAAGACGGATTTGAGACTATGTAGATGGTTACAGTCTGTGTTTCTTCTCCTCTAAATGCTCTCTGCTCTTGCTTTGGAAGGAGCACTTGTGTGCAGCCTGCAGCAAGTGAGACTACAAGAGGTCAAGTGCTGCTGCCACAGCAGAGAAGCAACTGTTCCAGTCTTCCCAATAAACTTTGTTCTTGGAATACTCCCTCCCTGAAAGCGCTCACAGCACTAAAATCATGAGTACTTGCCTTTTCCTCTGAAACCTAGGACCATGAGCACTTACCCAGGTGTTCCTCACTAGACTAATAGGGAGCTGTAAATTAGTGCAGGCAGAGTCTAGAAAGTTTATCTGGTTGTGATCTGTAGTTTCTGCTGCTTCTCTTTGTGGAGGCCATGCTCAGGGACGCAACATTGCCCATGCAGTGGATACTGAAATAGACCATTATATGGGCTTCTGGAGAAATGCTTTCAAGCAAGACATGGACCTACTGAGAGAGATGTGACCTCCTGGAGTGGGTCCAAAGGAAGGCCACAAAGATGATCAGAGGGCTGGAGCACCTCTCCTCTGAAGACAGGCATAAAAAATTTGGGCTGTTCAGCCTGGAGAAGAGAAGGCTCTGGGGAAACCTTATAGCTCTATTTCAATATCTGAAAGAAACATACAGGAAGGCTGGGGAAGGACTGTTTAGAAGGGCTTGTGATATGATGAGGGACAACAGTTTTAAACTGGAGTAGGGCAAATTTAGTTTGGACATAAGGAAGATGTTTTTTACAATGAGAGTGGTAAAATACTGGAACAGGCTGTCCAGGGATGTGATTGAGGCCCCATCCCTAGAGACTTTCAAGGTCAGACTCGATGTGGTCCTAAGCAGCCTGTTCTAGTTGGAGGTGTTCCAGTTCAATGGAAAGGGGTTGGACAAGATGATCTTTGAGGGTCCCTTCCAACCCAGTGCAGTCTGTGAATCTGTGAACTGCTGTGCCTTGACCTGTGAAGGTAGGGAAGTGGCTTTGGCCAGCCCCATTTCTATACTGCTTCTTGGCAGAAGATATGGCACCCATGGGTAGGATGGTATGTGCTACCAGCCTGGTTTATTAATCTTGGAAAAGTGGTAAACAGTGTGGAAAATGTACATCCTGTGTGTGCAGGTTTGCTGCATCTATCTGAGTCATCTTGCTGTTGTGTGATCAGGAGGGAGGGTGGCTCTGTGGCTGGCTCATTTTTGGGCACCTCTGTCCTAGCCTTATGTGTTTCTGTCCTGCCAGTAGGTAATAATTCTGGTCTGGACATGTAACTCTTCTCCGTGATACGGCCATGGGAAATATTTGCTTGACTTGTAATGTCTGTTTTGGAAGGAGTCGCTTTGCTAGTGAGTAATGAAAGTGATCAGTGTTTTGGTCCCTTGAACAGCGTGGTTTTAACTTGTCCATCAAGCTGCTTTTTGGGGGACTTTTTTCTTTTTCCTCAGAAGAAATATGAAATGTGGGTTATGTGGGAGTGGTACACTTCTGTGTAGCCTGGTTTACTATTCACTCTCACAGCATGACAGGATTGTACCTCTGGTCTGTGGCTTTTTGTCCCCAGCTTTCCCTCCTCCTCTCATCTTTGCTAACATCAACTGCAGTGATGAAGGGAAATTCTTCCTGGAACTGCACAGCTGGTAGATGTAGAAAGGGCTGACATCTAAAAATCCTTTGATCATCACCCATGATATACCTCATTTCTTGAGCTCATATATGCAAAGCTGTACCTCAGTCATCTTGTATATTTGTCTGGATAAGCAGCTACTGTGAGATTCATTTGGAGAAAGTAATCAAAATGCAAAATGTGACACATCTGAAAAAAACAAACTGTAAAACCTGTTATTTCTGTGTGTTTGAAATTCAAACTACTCAAGAAATTAGCTTGATCTTGGGTTTTCAGTTGGTTTTGGCTTTCTTTCAGATTCAGATATATAACACCTGCAATGCCTAGTAATTCTGTTTTGCTTTCTCATCTTCGAGCTAATGTTATCTTTAAAAAGACAAATGTGAACTGGTTAAAGGGGAAGAAATCATTCTGCATGTTTGGATTTGGGTTAGAAATTCTTTGCATTCTTGATTTCCTGTTTGTTTTCTGTATATCCTTTCTGTAGTCTTCGTTGATTTGAGTGCTATGTGTTCTGTTTGAGAGAAAATAATTCCCTTTGAAAATAAGGACAATGTTGCAAAGCTTCTGTAATAATACAGGAATGATGCTGTTTACTTGGAATAGACTTCATTAAGTTCCTGACTGTAGATCAGATCTCTTGAAGAGGAATTTCTGAAGCTGAAGTATGTCGCTCTTACTTCAGTCAGTGCTGCATTTGCTCCTGTATGGAGTGGGGGAGGTCATTATTTTGAAACCCAACCAAGATGCACAAGCCTGCAAAATAAATAGAGAAAAAGCCCTTGAAAGTCCTGATCCTTCCCTCTGTTCAAGACAGTGGCTTCCTCAATTCCACCAAATCAGAAATGAATTTTCATTAATCTTTTGAATGGCTATTTTTTTTCTTCACTGTTCCTGCAAATATTGCAGTTGCTGAAAAGCTTATGCATCTGTTGAAGGCTAGATGAGTTTTATTTGAGTAGAAATACTAAAAAGGAAGGGGGCAGTTAGCTAATATAACATCTGTTATTTAAATGTAGTTCAGAAAGCCCATTTTCTTGATGCTTTGTGACTTTCCCTAATATTGACTGGAAAATGGATCTTCTTTTAGGAACCAAATAATCTATGTTTATTATTTTTATCTTGATGTGTTTAAGCAGAATGTATCTTCAGCAGTATCTAAATGAAAGTGTACCCAAATGAACTAGGACCATTCTCTTTCAGTCACCTGAAGTCTGTGTCACAATTATTGAGTAAATTACTGTGTAGATTTCTATGACTCAGTGTGTAATTGTCTGTCAGAGAAACATTACCCTTTGTTGATTTATGCTTGAGATATATTGCTTGTAGTCTCGTGGTATTTCTCCTTGTATGTCTAGGCAGTCTTGCCTTCTCCACTACCACAATGTTTCCTAGGCTACTTCCTCAGTTTCCTTAATGTAAGTTTTCAGTTCTTAAATGACTTTTAAAATTAATTTTGAAAGTTTGTATTAAAGTCTTAGTTCCTGAGCATTGTCTTGTTCTGTGTCTGAAATAGTAACTTCTTTATGTAATTAGAGTGACAATTTGCTTGTACTTCCAAGTGTAACTGACAGAAACAGTGACCTGTGCAGAAGTAGTCTATTCCATCAGTGAAGATTAACAAAGATCTAAGTTTATTTGTTGGGGTCAGTTCTCTCTGTGTATGCTGGGATTGGCCAGGTATTTTTACCCTGTTTCAGTAAGATACTGACTTGTTGCCTTACCTTCTTGGTGTTTCTGCCAAAAATCGATCTTTGCTTCGTTTCAACATGGTCCCATTAGGGTAGCAAACATATTCCTCCTCCTTTCAGTAAGGAAGAGTTTAAGCAGTCCAAAGGGGGTGGGTTGCTGCTACTGTGTGCTTTATGGGCATTGCACTGTGACCCACTGCTGTGACATTGAGGATACAAGTTTGAGGTTTCCCTTGATTGTTGAGGGGGAAAAGAGGGTCTTTTGGGGCAGTGATGTCTTTGAATGCAGTGAGTGTGTAAGGAAGGGTAGTAAAGTGGCCCCAGCTCAAACATTCTCTCCCCACCACCCAAATTGCTTTCTTGCCTCCAAATCAGTATTCCTGACTCCAAAACTGAGGGCAGTATGATCTTTTCTCATCCCCTTATTTTGGCTGTGGTAAATGTTCAAGCTGCAGCTGCTGAGGAGCTGTGATCCAGCCTGACTTGTGTTGTTGCATTCAGTTCTTTTACCTCAGACAGAAGTGGCTGTGTACCACCAAAAGAAGCCCTCTGCTCAGCCAAATTGCCCCTGCTTCAATAGTAACTGGGCACAAATAGCAGTGTGTCCTTGGTGTCTCTGCCCTGCTATACTGTGAGCTAGTCCTCAAAGAGTTATGCAATGTATTTTGAGGAAAAATGTGCTCCTGAGATGAAAACATGAAGAAATCACAAAATTTATTGCAGCCTTGTGCTGCAGGAAAGCTTTCAGTGCAGCTAATTTTTACTGTATGTGTTTAACTAATGTTTTTAATTTAAAGGAAAATTACCACCGGAATGGGAAATATCCCAGAAGTTTGCACAAGGTATTGCTGTGCAAGACATTACTTGACTGAATGCATCTGAAAGTCAGCACCTTTGCCACTAGAGTCCCTTAATTTCTTATTAGGTGCAGGAGGCAGTAGATAAGTCCAGCCTGTGTCCAGCCTGTGTTCAGCTCAGCTCTGAAAGTAGTTAATGTCTCACATGGCAAGGAGGCTAACAAGCTTTGGATGTTGTGCAAACTGGCAGCAAATCAATTTCCAGATGCGTGGCCCCACCAGTGCAAGTGTGATGCAGATGCCCAAATTGTTTTGATGAAACCAGTCACCCATCTGGCTTAGCGGAGGTGGCACTGAAGTGTACTGCTGAGATAGGCCCTGCTGGATACCACTTGGTGCTTGGCTCGCAAGCCCTGTGATGTGCAGCCTGTGAAGCCAGGTTCAACACTGTACCTCAACTAAACCAGTGGTACAGTGCTGGAACACAGTGGGGCTCCTGCTGTTCTAGCCAGGTAACCCTAACTGGGGACATCAGCTAAGCTATGTTTGTACTGAAGGATCTTGGTCTACTCTAGATATCTGATGTAGGTTTTCTGTTTTCCAAGGTAATTCTTCCAATACTTAACTTGGAAATATTAAGAACTGATCACTGTAGGACATGTGGAGTACTTGTGGCCTTTATGCAGATAATTAGGAAGGATTAATTTGAAAAGCCTTTGTTGTTCTACCCCTCCTAGCAGCCTTCATCTTTGTTCTGCAGGGGCACCATTTAAACTGAAGGAGCCCAATTACTGTTGTAAGCCAACCTTGTCTCTCATTTTGAGCACCTCATATTTCAGGAGACACAGCAGACATGGCTTTGACTTGAAAATGTTAAAGCTATGAGCTTTGCAGGGGACAGATGCACACTGCTTTCATACCAAATGCCCTATTTTATCTGCCACTGTTTCCTTTTGTGTCTCTCAGAGATGACCAGGCATGTACTTCACAACTAAACAGTAAATTGTTTCAGTAGCACTACAGATGCATCTTATGTTGATGTAACCCACATTTCCTCTGTGTCTTGCACTCTTAGCAATGTTTAGGTGTGTAGTGGGTTGAGGCAGCCCCCTCCCCACTATGAGCAAAAAAATAACAACTCAGACAAATGGATTGCAAAAGTGATGGAAAGTTTAAAGGAAAAGGAGTGAATGTTTACAGAGAGCCGGAAGCGCAGTGACAATAGAAATCCCAAAACAGACCCAGGAAGATCCCATCCCCACCTGGGGGTACATCCAAGACCCCCAGGGCTCCTTCTTCCCCCCTCCCCACTGCTAGGCTAGTCTCAGCTGGCCAGATCTGAGACTGCCCATCCCCCCCCGTGGCCTTGGGCCTAGCCAGGCCCATGGCCGGGCGACAACATCTCCCCCAGTTACCGGGTGACGGCGAGGAAGAAAGAGGAGGTGCTTAGGCCTCGCACTGGATCTTATAGTGGTGCAGAGAATTATGGTAGAAATACCTGGTTTCCTGTGTCCACCCACTGGGCTGGACCTCTGGACACAGGAAGCACCTCATGTAGCAGAGGGCACCCAGTCCAAACTGCAACAAGGTGGTATTTTAGGCTTCTCTCCATGTTCTGCACAAGTTATGGTGCTCAACTTGAAGTAGTTAATGCTGAGGTGCTGAACAAAGGCAGCTTCTAATGAGGAAATGTAGCCAACTTGTTTTAGTAATGAGCTTGAAGTATTTCAACATCTGCTCTTAGGGAGAATAAGTAGTGTGAAGGATTTTGTTTACTTGCTTTCAGTCAGGAAGAGTAGCTTTCAATAACTTTGGTACAAACAACAACATAAAATAGTAGGCAACTGAGACTTCCCTCCATCAAGGAGTGATGCAAGGTTCCTGTGCAGTGTGCTTCTGTTTGTACTTTACTTCTAGCATCTGACACTTACCTGTCCACTACAGATTTCACTTGTCTGATACATGCTTGATTGCATAGGAAACTAATCATGCACAGCTTGTTTCTTTCATACTCGGGACGGTATATTGATAGACAGAGGCTAATACAGGACTGTGGTCTTGCTTTCTACTTCTCTGCCAGGAGGCTGCATTTTATGGTAAACTAGAAAGGCTATTGTTGGAACTTCATGTGATAGACAGTAGGCTTTGTCAGTCTAAGACAATCCCTGGGATGTGCTCAAGCATTTCCACTTGATGTTGACATTCTGCTTGTGCAGAATGGTCTATTTGCTTTGCCCTCTGCCGCTGAGCAGTGACAGCAGTGTTGCCTTCACCACAAGGAGTGGCCAATCCTTTATCTGAAGGGTCTCCATCAGCAAGTATTCTATACTGTTTTCCTCTAGTTTCATGCCAGACATTTACTGTCAATTTATGTATTTTGAAGAGAACTTTAAGTGTGTCTTCATCTTTCTGTGTTCCTCCCACATCTGTACCTGCTGGAGAGGACAACACGTATGCATATTGCATAGATACAAATATGCTACAGAATAAGGAAGCTAAATGTTAGCTGATTTATTGAAATCTGTGTATATGCTGCATGGTGGAATTCTTGCCCAAAGTGGTCCATCCTTTTTAGCTGCAGTATGTAACAGGAATCAATGGAAAGGACCAAATAAACTTTTTTTACATGCCTCAAGAGACTGAAATAAATTGCAGTAAATGTTGCTAGTGCTCTGCTCATATTTTCTTCTATTTTAAACAGCCTTTGGAGGAACTTCAGCACACATCTCATTGTGCAGTCTGATAGCTTTGGGATGACCAATGATTTGGGTTCCTTTTAGTTGAGCATTCAAAGCTTTCTAGAAGCCCTTTGACAGTCAAAAATGGTGTAAGTCAGGTGATGCACTCAAATGGCTTCATGTTCTCTAGTGCAACATCTGAAGAGACAGGGGTGTGTTACTTTTTTGCCCCTAGCAATTTTTCCCTTTCTGCAATGCTATTGACACTTTGGAAACCTGACCTTTTCTCAGTGCTGGTATTTGGAGTTAATCCATCCCCTTTGGAAATGCCCCCTGTAGCTGTTGTTTGTGTTAGGAATTTATAGATTTATGAATAAATTAATATGAGAAATAAGATATTAATAAAATATTAATAATGTTTTATTGATATAAAAAAAGCAAAAAATGTATCAAATAGGTTGTATGGATGGACTATGGATTTACAATGGGAACGTACAGAATTTAGGCAATATTGAACAATTGAAACAATTTTAAGCAAACCAGACATACAACTGGGAAGGAGAATCCCCAGGGCAATATGGTGCTTGACCACAGGGAGAGACTCAACACAAACCATTAAACAAAGGAGGCAATAAACTAGTTACTCACAAATGAGTTCCACCCAACTAGGGGTGTGCTGCTGCTGCATATTAGCTGGTAAGGCTGTGGGGGTGCTATGCTATCTCGATGGCTGGCCTGGCTTCAGCACAACGGCAGGCTTTATGATGCATTTCTGCTAAGGGCTCTTGCATCTTCCTGAGTAAACTGAGGCACAGCATGAATTCCAGTTGCAAGGCTCGTGAGGCTTGGCTTCTTGGCTTGCAGTAAGTAGGGCTCAAGGCTTCTCTCCCAGATCTTGGACAAGCGAGTCAAGGCAAGGTGACTCAAGACAAGGCAAGTCCAAGCAAGGAAGGTCCAGGCAAGGTGAGTCTAGGCAAGGCGAGGCGAATACAGTTCAGGTTGTATTTATCATGCCTGAGATTCAGTGGGGCCAACAGGGCAACCAAAGCCAACAAACTGTGACACAATGAAATGGGATTTTGCCAGGCTGTGACCATAAAAGGCAGAAACATAGGCCTGGTCTAGGAGAAGCATGGCCAGTGCACATGCTCTTACACTAAAGGGAGACTTTGTTTAGCAGATTTTTTGGGTGCCTGCTCTTTTGTCCTTTTTGCCCACATTACCCCAGACTCCTGCAGGAGGGAAGGGAGAGAGTGGGACCATGTCTGCACATACCCCGACCTGTCTGGATTTGTGCTGGGCCTGTTTGGCCCAATCACCACAGTGTGCCTGGGAGATACTGATGTTTAAGTTTTGCTAGCATAGTGCTGCAAATATGTGTCAGCCTTGGCCTAAAAAGCTATGTGCAAGAAAGGGAGCTTCACTTGAGTGAAGACTTTCTCAAAATTTAGAAAAGGAAGAAGAAAAATGTTAGGCTGATGATGCTGGTGCGGTAGTGTCCAGCCTAATAGCTGATGTTTACTCTGTGGCAAGCAGCAAGAGGTGTTTAAATGCAGAGGGGGGCATTGGAAATGCTCTTCAAGGAAAGAGGATTTTAATTATTTTTTTCTGACTTTTGTGTCAGTACTACCTATTTTTGGCCGTACTCTAGGTACAGATAGCCTGTTACCTAGCTCAAATTTTCAGCAAAGCTGTCTGTACCCATGACTGCATGATTTTTGGCATGATGCAGTTACATTAAACCTTCCACTGAAGCAATGAACCTAGAAGTCTGTTGAGCTACTGACAGAAAACAGTATTTCTCTGCACATCTTCCTTTCTGTGCATCAAATGGGAAACAGTACTTTCCTCTTTCACAGAATAGTGAAGGTGTAAGTTATTAAAGTGTCTTAATTCAACTTATAGACAATGGTGTCAGGAAATTTTCTATGGTACTTATGTATCTCCTGGCAGTGTAGGCGTTACTGTAACACCAAAGAATGTGTCTAATCCCCCACTCTGCATCTGGCAGCAGCCATTAGCTTGTACTCAGGAGACAGGTGAAAATAGATTAAAAATCACCATGTAAGTAGTCCAGTGCTTTGTTACACAAGAGATTAAAATGCTTTTATACTCTTGAAGCAAGCTGCACTAATCATCTTGCAATTCTTGGCCTAGTTAGCATATCTGCAAACGTTAATTTTGCTAAACTGTGAATGTGATTAACTAAACTTTCCTTAGAAAAAATCCATTAAGTGCTGCTTTCTCTGACCAGATCTCTTGTCTTTCCTCAGAGACAAATTGCTTTGAACTTCATCTGTTTCCTTGTGTGTTTCATTGTCATTTTGTTGTTTGGGGTTTGCTTGGTTTTGGTTTTGTTGTTGTTCCCTCCCCTGCTAAGTTACACATGTGTCATCCTTCCTTTCGCATTATTTATCCCACTCCTAATCTGGAACAAGCATTTGAGGAGAAAAACATGAATTTTTCTACTACTCTTCATATAAAATAATGTTACTCCTGGTTGTCCATTAGATCTTACTGTAATGAAAATGAGTGACCATTTGTAGTGACATAATTGTTTCTACCACCACATAATTAATATTTTCTTTCAAATTCTCAATTACTTCCAATAAGCCAATTTCTAATATAGGAGAATTTAGTTTGCTGAATACGTGGGAATATGAAGCTTTTAGACATCTAAAGGTTGTTTTCCTGAGTAATGAAGATTCTAGCAGAGTACTGAAATCGTTAAGAAGAAAATTGGTGTCCTTATTAATGAAGGAAACCTTGCTCTTTCAAAGTCTCCAGTCAAAAATAGTTCAACATTTCAGTAGGATTACTGGGCGTAAAAATAGGAAAATAAAGGGAAAGAAATGACTGAAAACTGTATTATTTTATTTTCTTTTTAGCTAAGGTTGAAAAACAAATCCGCTTTTCTTTAGGTAGGAATAAGGGATGTAATATAAAACATATGCTTTGGTTAGTCCAGTGAATTTGAACTGTTAATTTAGTACAGTACAGTATAGTACAGTATAGTACAGTATTACCAAGGTTGGAAGAGACCTTGAAGATCATCGAGTCCAACCTGTAACCACAAACCTCACAACTAGACCATGGCACCAAGTGCCACATCCAGTCCCCTCTTGAACGCCTCCAGGTTTAGGCCCAGTACATATCTTGGTGTTGAAAGAGTACAGTGAATCTACTGTAAAATACATGCATTATGCTTGTAACAGAATTGTATACACTAGATCAATAACAGTACCTGTTTTTCTCTTTCTACTTTATGCATGTGTAGGCTGGCCAAACAGATCTGGAAATATACCAGAGGGGTTTAATACCCAAATTTACTAATAGATAAATACTTAAGCAAGCATGTCTTCCATTAAATGAAGTTCTTAAATAAGATGTAAAAATATTAGATCTATGTGTACATGGCTTTTCAACTTGCCTACAGATGTAATAATCCCAACTTTATTCCTTTGATTTGCCTCCTCAAGGATTACCTGGACATGTCCCACTTCTCCAGTTCCCTGTTGTTACACTTTGCTGTTGCTCTCAGCCTGTGGCATGCATGCTTTATGTGTCTCAAAGGCTAAATTAGACCTAAACAGTTTTAAAAAAATCAAGATGACACAAGTCATGTACAATTTCATGTTTTCTCTGAGAACATGTCTGATGAAGGTCTCTGGCTTTTGTAAAGCAAGTGCTGCTTGTGCTCTGAATTTGCTGCTCTTGATCTTGGTTCTGGCTTCACAGCTGTTGGGAGAACTTGTATGTTAAGGTAAAGGTAACAAGTATGCCTGCCCCTCTTGCACTGCTGGGGAAGAAGCAGGGGCAGAACACAAGAGGAGTGTGCAGCAGTCAGATACTGTAGCTTCTGATTTCAGGTGTGTCTGTGATGTGATTAACATTACTCCCACAACACTTTTTTTGTGAGCATTGAATAGAGCCAGTCATCTAGATTTTTAATTGCTCAATCTGTAAAGGAGATGAATCTGAATAATTTGTGTTGCAAGTTGTTAGTTCTTTTTTGGCACAGATGCCAAGGAAAGTGTTCATACACTACTACAGAAGTAAGACTGAGTTCTTGCAGCAATATCTAAATGCATGGCTCTGTTTGTGGCTCTGGCTGAGGTCTGTTTTGTTGGTTTGTTTTTCTTTATTGTGGTTGGTTAATTTGACTCTCTCCTAATCCTGCTTGGCATTTAGATTTACTGGGCAGCTTGCTCATGTTAAATAAAGTTTAAGAGAGCTAGGCAGGACTTGAGCTGAGACTGCTCAAGTGTTCTTTCAGAAACTGGCAGAAGAGCTCTTATTGTTCACAAAATCTTGCTTTGAATTTGTACAGCACTGCTACAATGGAAATGAAGTGACTTTTGAGCATGGAACAGAAGAAAAAAGCACATTGACTGCTTGTTCAGAAGTGTCTCTTTGAAGATCAGTGACTTATTTAGCAGTAATGCCATTCAGAACATGATCACAAAGTTTCCTGAACAAGGTAACAAGCATGTTTTAACCACAGTTTGAGGAGAATCCAAATCAACATCTGTATAAATCATGGTCTCTGCAGCTGGGTATCTGGTACAATGCATCATGCCTGTTACAGGGAAGTTATAACAGACTGCAAGAGCTAAAGGAGGAAATGCATCTGTATAGACAGGCTTCATTGTAAAGAAATAAAATAATAAAGCAAGTGATTAGTAAGATAAATGTTTTTAAGACTGGAATAATATGGGGATTGGCAAACTTTCGATATTTTTCATTTAGCCTCACTCTCTATCACGATTTCAACGTTTTGGATTAAGGGGGAAATGCCAGTTAATGTTATTATTTCCTCTTCCCAGTCCCCGCCGTGCTGTGCTTCTCCCCTCCCAGGCACACACTGGGTTCTTCGAGATGCAGCCGCCCCTCTCACTGACCCTGGCCCTGGGGTGGAGGGGCCGCCCTGCCGTTGCCATGGCAGCGCCCGTCGCTGCAGCATCCTCAGCATCAACTTTACCCTCTCGATTAAAAGCGAGCCAAGACGGCGGCGCCCGAGAGGGACGTGTTAGGGCGGCGGAGCTCTGTCGCGGGCTGCGGTGCTGCCACCGCCTTGCCTTGCCCTGCGTTGCCTTCTTGCCCTGCCCTACATCCGCGCCTGCGGAGCAGCTACCTTCTTGCCTTGCCCTGCCTTGCCTTCTTGCCTTGTCCTGCCTCCGCATCTGCGGAGCGGCCGCGCCCGCGTTCTGCCTGCGGGCTCCCTCAGGAGCGCGGCGGCCGCTGGCGGGCGGGAGCCATATTGCCGAGCGTGTAGAGGGTCCCGGCCAGATTCTGTCGGGTGTCCTGGCGCCGACTGACACCTTCTCCATCCTCTCCCGCTGTCCTCGGTGGCCGCGGCCGCGCTTTTCTCCTGCTTGATCCCGGCTTCTGGCAGACATCGTCCAGCATGCCGATCGCCCACTTGCTGGAGCTATGGAAAGGGATAGAGGTGGAGCCCATGGAGACGGAGGTGAGGGGCGGCGGGGATGCGGACGGCCGCAGCGGTGCCACCAGCAACCCTTTCCCGCCCAGGGAGCTACCTCGGTACTGCCCCAAACCTCGTGAAATGGCGTATGAGAAGTAGCGCTCGCCCACTCCACTTGCTACTGAGAGCGTGGAAAGTGTCTCGGCTAGGGACCTGTTGCCCCGCACCCAGAGTGGTTTGGAGCAGAGAGGTGCGGGGCTGTGCCCTGTCCGAGGCTGCCCTTCCGTGAGCTCTGCGCGAAGCTGGTTTCGGAACCGTCCCCCAGGGATTTCTGGCGATTGTAAGGGAAGGAGCACGTAACCCAGGTGGAAACCTGCAAAGCAAGCTGAGTAGGGCTTAGGCTCACATCTAAATGTGAAGTGATCACTATTTTGGGGCTCGGATAGAGGTCCGTTGTCCTCCCTTCTGTCTGGATTTCTGAGCTTCCCTGAGCTCGTTTTAACAGCAACACAATTACCTCTAAGCACAAGACTGCATTTTCAGGACCATACTAGAAACATAACACTGTGATAACTAGCTGGATGCTGTGTTATGCTCACTATTTCTGTAGAGTTTTCGTTACCTGCAGTACAAGACTCTCGCGTGTCAAAAGAATCATCTTTTTTTTTGTACAGCAACAGGCAAACTGAATTTCTCAGTCTTTCTGGGGCTAACGAGGGCTATCGATGTCTATGAAAAACTTCCCTGTGTCGTAGGATAAAGTCCTGCATTAAGACCCAACGCCCATTGCCTGGGACCAACAGCCTTTTATTGTCGCCTTTTGTGTTAGTAGGGGACTGTTGAGATCTTTCTTCCAGGAGAAATCCTGTGGTTTTCCCTACCAAATGTAACAGACCTGCCACAGTGTTAGTTAGTCAGATGTTTGTCTTGTGGCTTTTGTTGGTGTATATTTTTTTTTATTTTCTGCTTTTAAGAATACCATTGTTATGGACACACTGTTCTATCACTCTTGCTGAGATTTCACTTACAAAAAGCTTACAGAAGATTAAAGAAATTACAGGCACAAGCTTGCAGTTTAGATGAGAACAGCATTGACCCTTTATTACTATCTCTATGGACATTGAAAATATGCAATAGTTTATAACCCTTTAAAATTGTGTATTGGATAAAATTCCAAAAGTACTGTTTGTTAAAATAGTTAAGATGCATAGAAATTAATTTTGTCTCTTGTGGGCTATTGTCCATGAAGACCCATCTTCTTTTCAGACAGCAGTGACATTTACTCTTTAATGAGCTGAATGCAGCTTAAACATTAGTGATTGGACTCCTTCAAGGGAGCTGTTATGAGCTCTGAATCTGTGTGGGATAAAATATTTTCATGTTTGTCTGCAAGTTGTTCTTTTTCACAGAAGCTTTTCACAGTTGGATGAGGAGAGAGACAGTTTCTTTTTCTTTTATGCATATGGACCTCTTTTTCCTCTCCTTACTTAATGCCAAAAATCCTTTTAAAACAGTGTCACTTGGGTTCTTGTGCATGACTCAGGTGAATGACTTGCAGATATTAATGACAACATTTAGAGTAAATCAATTGCTTGTTAAGGAAGAGTGCATTGAGGGCATGTTCTATGTTATGTTTGTATAACGGAAGATTGGAGCAGCATCCTACTCCCACCTGTTGAGACAAGAGTCTACCAGCTCTGTCTAACAAGCAAGAAAACTGGGATTTTTGCTGGGTCTAGAACTTTTATGGGTAGTTAGTTTTCAATCTTTCTCAAGCTGGATGGATGGGGTAGTGAATTAAAAACCTTGGCAATATTTTCCTGAGGAAGGGCTGCATGATCAAGCTCTATGTAATTTTCTACTTATTCCCCAAAGTGTTCATTACTCAGTATATTTTAAAGGCTGAGCACCTGTTAAATGACAATATTTAAATGGGAGTTGAGTGTTTAGAAAACTTGGTCCTGTGTATGCCATATATCCTCTCTTCTCAGCAAGAAATATTTTCCAAGTTCTCTAGTTTATTTGTGAGTAATTATTTTGTTTTCTTCATTCCTGTGCAGTTCCTGTGTCAAACACGGTTTTGACTATTCATCAGCAATTTTAATAGTGCCAATGTGCTCTTGCATTCTCCTGTATCTCAGTACATGTTACATACCTTGGAGAAAGCAGGTCCTTGTGGATTCAAAGGTTAATATTTAAGGTTAAGACCTGAACATGCCTGCTACAGTAGTATAAATGTGGAGTGGCTTGAGTGACTTAACTGGATAAAAGTAAACTGACTGAATTTTGTGGCATAACTTGGCTTAGAGTTGTCTTTCTCTTTAACATACCTTTATAAGTATTTTTTTGTCTCTTTTTCCCTATCTAACTAGCCTGTGGTGGAAGATGCTGCCCTGGATGAAGAGCCTGTAAAAGAGGTAAGTCATAAATCTGTGTATTCATGGATCACACATATTGGGAAGTTATGGTAAAGTAGTTTTCTGCCTTTGTGGCAACAATGTATCTGGTACTTGCTCTCCATATGGCTCTAGCCCTGAAGATGCAAACCAAACCCATTTTTGGTCTCTTAATACAAGGTCAAGTGAAAAAAAGGAGGAGAGACTTGTACAAATAGAGGCTAGGGAATTGCATTTACTGATATTGTCCTTGTGCTGGTTTTCTAAGGAAAAACACAAAACTTCCTAAGACATACAAGATTCCTGCAGGGAAGATTTTGTAGTGACCACAAAAAGAGAAGTTATCATCACATCAGTGCTTGTGTATTGTGAGTTGTACCTGATAAAGTAGCCTCAAAGACTTTTAAATTGAATTAATTCCTGTTTGTCCACTAGACTAGCTCTTCATCCAGAGCAAGAATGAGCAAACCTTTTCTTTCAAGTTAAAGGGTTGTTTTGGGTTTTTGTTTGTTTGGGCATTTTTTGGGTATTATTGGAGCATTGTACTAATTAAAAATACAATAAACAACCCACCAAAAAAACCCCAACCCTAAAGCAAACAACCAAACCACACACTACTGGCCCACTCTCCTCCTATATCCAAACCTGTCTTGCCTCAAAGTGTTTAAATGTCAAAGAGACAGAAGGCGATATGAAGATAAAGCAGGTGAGAGCAAGCCAGCATTCACTATTATAATGAGCTGAGTACAAATGTGACTAAAACTGGCTGCTGAAAGTCTCAGATGTCACTACAAAGTGTTGCTGGTTTCTGTAGAGTAAACAAAGGTTCGCTTGAGAGATTGTTAGGCATCTCCTGATCTCAAAAAGCTAAAGAGACCGGATTCACTCCAGGATGGAAGGAGGCTGCAAAGACCCTCATCTAAATAGCCACCTTTGAATGCAGTAAGTTTCCCACCATCTCTTACTCCTTGAAATATCAAATACTTTTGATGTTTGGTGTTCAGTGCAAGGGTATGGTTTTTGTCACTTTCCACTATGTTAAAGTTTTATCCTCCCTAATGCTAGAAAGGAGGACGAAGACTTGGTTTTGATCTCTGTGATATGGATGCATCTTTTGAATGTATTTTTTCCTTCCTTTTCCATTTCTTGAAAAGACAACACTGCATTGCTCTTCAAACCACTTGGGGGTGAAATTAAGTGCAGGTAAATGGGCTTATCCCATTATCTTTGAAGATGTTACTGAGGATGAAATTTCTGGTTTGTGGGTTTGGTTTTTAGGAGTCCTTTTTATGAAAAGCCTAAATAAATGTAAACCTAGTTAATTTTCATTAGGGATGCACCTTAAATTTTAAATTTGTCATAAAACAAAATGTGTGTAACAACTACTTGTATGGAAACCTTGATCCCATTTTCTTTCATTTTTCTGATGTTTGCTGCTGGAAGTATTGTGATTTGCAATTTGTTACCTGTAATTATTTTTGTCTTTCTTTATGTCCACTCCTGCCTCTGCAAGGATGTTGTAGTATCTGTGTACAAAATGGATATACTTATGTCAGATTGAAAAACCTGCTGCACTTGTGCATTACAAAACACGTACCCTTTCCCTTCTCTTGACTTTATTCCCTTGTGCATTCATTAGACAGTGCTACCAAAAACTATAAAAAGAAATGGTCTAGTTATGGTCTAGTTGTTGGGTGGGTTGGATTGTTTGATGGGTTGGACGCGATGATCTTGAAGGTCTCTTCCAACCTGGTGTATTGTATTGTATTGTATTATTGTAAAAGCTGTGACTTTTTCACCCTTACTCTGCTGCTGTCATGTTACTTAGTCTGTAAGCCTGGCTCAACAGAGACCTTTGGCTGGAGCTCAAGAGCAAAAGGAGAATCTGTGGCCTTTGGAAGAGGGGACAGGTCTCTCATGAGGACTGTAAAGATATAGTGAAGCTATGCTGGAAGAAAATTAGGAGAGCCAAAGCACAGCTAGAGCTCAACCTAGCTACAGCTGTTAAGGATAATAAAAAATGTTTCTATAAATTCATTACAACAAAAGGAGGTCTAGGGAAAAATCTCCATCCTTTGTTAGATACAGAGGGAGCCATAGTGACTAATAATGAGGAAAAGGCTGAGGTGCTCAATGCCTACTTTGTCTCAGTCTTTAGCACTGGATTCAGCAGTTCCCTGGATGCCCAACCTTATGAACTAGGAGTCAGGGAGGGGAATCAGAAAGAGGTCATCACAATAAATGAGGAAGTGGTCAGTGATCTGCTACACTGCTTAAACATTCACAAATCCATGGGGCCAGATGGGTTGCACCCAAGGGCGCTGAAGGAGTTGGCAGATGTGCTCGCCAGGCCACTTTCCATCATTTACCTGAAGTCCTGGCTAACTGGGGAGGTCCCAATGGACTGGAGGGTAGCAAATGTAACACCTATCTACAAGAAAGGAAGAAAGGAAGATCTGGGAAACTATAGACCTATCAGTCTGACCTCAGTACCAGGGAAGGTCATGGAGCAGGTCATTTCAAGCCCTATTACACACCATATAGAGAACAACCAGGGGATCAGGCCCAGTCAGCATGGGTTCATGAAGGGCAGGTCCTGCCTGACCCACCTGATCTCCTTCTATGACAAGATGACCTGACTATTGGATGAGGGAAAGGCTGTGGATATTGTCTACCTAGACTTTGAAAAAGATTTTGATATTGTTCCCCACAGAATCCTCATGGACAAACTGGCTGCTCGTGGCTTGGATGAGCCCACACTCTGCTGGATAAAGCACTGGCTGGGTGAAAGGACCCAGAGAGTGGTGGTCAGTGGAGTTAAATCCAGCTGGCGGATGGTCACAAGTGCTGTTCCTCAGGGCTTGGCGTTGGGACCACTTCTGTTTAAAATCTTTATTGATGGTCTTGATAAGGAGATAGAGTGTGCCATCACTAAGTTTGTAGATAACACCAAGTTAGGTGGGAGTGATGATCTTCATGAGGGTAGGGAGGCTGTCCAGAGGGACTTAGGTATATTGGATCCATGGACCATTGTTAATGGGATGAGCTTCAACAAGGGACGTGATGATCTTAAAGGTCTGTTCCAACCTGGTCTATTCTATTCTATTCTATTCTATTCTATTCTATTCTATTCTATTCTATTCTATTCTATTCTATTCTATATGGTCCTGCACTTGGGTCACAAAAAACCCAAGACCTGTTTAGATCTGTCCCTGTATAAAGGTGGCTGCAGAGAGTTGTCCTGTATCACTCTAGTAAAACTCATACAGCAAACTGAGAGATGGAAAACTTCAAATGTTTTGGGCAATGTAGTGTGTGGAAGTTTTTAAATTCTTTCAGTTTGTCTAATATTTCAGACTTAAAACATCTAATATTAGTCTCTGATTTTTAGCTGGTTTTATTGTGCTGTCTCTGCTACTTTTTAAATTACTCTACTATTTTCAGATAGCGTGCTGTTGTGGCTCAGATGCATCAGAGACAGGATAGCAGCATTCACAAAAACTTTTGAAAGTCTATGAACCCTGTTCAGGGTTTCCCAACCCCTCTGGCTTTCTGCAGCCATTGCTGAGATTCTTGATGATCTGTGGTGAGTGGCAGCCTGCACTGAAACTACTCTCCATTGCTGAAGAGTGACAGATCCTCTTTCTCAGAAACTTTGGTCTTTAAGAACCAAAAATGAACTTTGGTTCAGTATCTATGGAGGCTTAATATGAGGAGATGATGGGATAATAGCTGGTAGAGTGGCTGATAATTATAACTAGTGGCAGATCTTTCCTTACTTAACAGCTGATCGTTGCTCCCACTGATGTATGACTCTTGAATATGTTGGCCATGATTTTTTGGGCGTTTATTGAATCAGGACTTTGCTGTGACAGTGATCTTCTAATCCTAATATTCCAGGAAATTCTAGTTCCTAATATTCCAGGAAACACTGGAACAGTGGGGTAGTACAGTGTGTAGAGCTTAAGAACAGCGTATGAGAAGTGAGTGTATGTCTTGTTGGTATAGGTTTTTGGCAGCATGTAATGGATTTTTCCAAGTTTGCAGCATTTAGTGATAGAACAAGTAGGAAACCAACCAAATTTTTACTCAGGTAGTCACTTGGATGCACAGCAATATATGTTCAGATGCTTTTAAAATAAACTTTGCAGACTGGAAGGTGGCAGTCACTACTAGCTGAATGGGGAAAAGAAGTTCTGACAAAGTACATGCAAGACGTAAAACACTTCACAGAATTAGACTGCTTGTTTTTTGAACGAGAGTTATTACTTAAGAAACTGAAAGTTCATCTGAGGAAAACTATTTCCTCATGAAAGTGATCTTGTTCTGTATTGGCAGTTGGTGCCCAAGGGAACGTGCTGGGTATGAGTGAATTGTGTCATCAGGAGAGCTGAGTCACTTGGCAGCCCCTGGCGCCAAGGATAAATTATTTCTGTAATAAGTATGGTGCCTCCTAGAAAGCCATATTTTTTTTTAAGAGGAAACAAACAATTAGATGATTGCAATTCTAGGGTGATACCATCCATTTTTCTTCATTACAATGAGCTGAAAGTCAATTGTTTCCTTTTTTTCCCCTAATTTAGTCTAATTTTCATGGTTACTCTTGTTCTCTCTGAAGAATGTAGTGGTTTGTGGTGAGGTAATTCTTCTTTTGAATCTTCTTCTTTCCTTTCCTGCTGCTTCCAAGGTTTATAAATAACTTTTATTCCCAAAGGAAAAATGACATAGCAAAGAAGCTGTTCTGGAAGAAAAAGCCTTCTTTTACCTTCTTCCAAAGATTTGATGGGAAAAATTGGAAGGTAGCTCTACTGTCTGTTACTAAATATATATTCGTAAATGGGCATAGGTACACAGACACACACAAATATGTGGTCATTGTAGATGTCAAGAATTAAGCTTCTAAGCAGTTACATGCTTCAGGGTGCAATTTATTTTAACCAAGACTTGACTGGTTTTCAGTGTTGACTAGAAATGAAGGTTTAGTCTGGTTGCATTTGGGGAGTGAGTCAAACTGAGAATTTCTGCAAGTCTATAGACATCAGATTGATACATGTGCATGTTTATTACACTCAGGGCTTCACAAAAATTATGTTGAAGATTGCAGTGGTGTGTGAAATACTTAGAGCAGCAATAAAATAGGCTGCCTATGCTTTGGAAGTTAAGGAGGAAGGAGGAAGTAAATGCCAAATTCTCACCCTGCTTAGGACAGTCTCATCCCAAATGGGCTTGGATTTCCTGATTGATATTTTGTCTTTTCTTTATAGCTAGTTTCCCTGTTTTTCAATTGTTATATGTGTGTGAAGTTGGTAATAAAAGTGATTATTAGGATCCTTTAATCTGGTATAGGATTCCTTTTTCTAGGCCATCCCCTTTCTGTTACCAAGATTTCAAAAGAAGAGGGAAAGCATAGTGTGTACTAGCTGAAGGTCACACATGTGATGGATGGTTGAATTACTGCCTATCCCTTTCATTGATATCTTGTGCTACTCATGGTGCCCTGAGTTTTAAATGTGGCATTTAAGCCTATTTATTCATATTTAGGCACACAAATAGCCTGATCATAGTAACAATCACGGTTTTCACCTCCAGTAATCAGGAACTGAAGGAGTTCTCCAGATGCACTAATCTAACAGTGGTTACCTTTTTAGTCCAATTCGCAGTTTTCAACTGGGGTAAGAAAGTAATCCACATCTATTGAGTATTACTTCTCATGGGAGAAGATATTCCAAGCAAAACAATGAGCAATACAGCACTACTAAAAATGCTGATACACTTTTGTACATGAGATTGTTATTTGAGTGCATTGTTTCCTGGTATGTGCTAATAAACATGCATATTCAATTTAAGTCTGCATTTTCCTGTTGGGGTTTTTTTTTTTTTTTTTTTTTTTTTTTTTTTTTTTTTTTTTTTAATTATGAAACAGTCTTGAGAGACACTTCTTGTGCAGGATGCATATTACAGCAGCTTTAGCACCAATTGCTGTATTAATCTTTTTCTAAGGAAATTGAAGGTTGTGAGTCGCCTTCCTATAAATGGAACTGATATGGACGAATTAAATTGTAGAAGTAGTGTCTTGGTTCTATCAAAGAGTTTTCTCTGGATGTGTGAGATCTAAAAACTGTTTCTGAATTACACAGAAATGTACCTGTGAATTTCCATGTCCCACAGTATGCCTGAGGGCTGTTACAGGCTATAGTACTGTTAGCTAAAGGTGCAGAGCACACTGCTTGAAATCTTGCAACTGTGTTCTGGAAGGCTACTCTGAGCACTCTACCAGCTGAATAGGCAAAGAATGGCAATTGGGTGTGTGTGTATATATACACATATTTATTTATGCTTTTAGCTAAAAAGCATGTTTTTGAAATGCTTGGTCTTACTTTCCTTCAAGTAATTCTGGAAGGCTTCTTAAAAGGGAGAGAGTAAAAGGAGAAAAAGGGCTGACTTCTTAAAATTGAAGTTGGAGCAAAGTGGTGGCTAATGCTTCTCAGCCTCTGAACTGCAGTACTTCTGGTTGCACTTAATGGGCCTCTGAGTGAGGTCTGTCACACAACAGTGCTGCAGTGCTGTTTGCATAGGTGGAGATAATGGAGTCTATCCAGAGGCAGACTGTCTGTGCTGCTTGTCAGCATGCAGTATAATCCCAAAGTAGCCTTGTTTCCTTGGCCCTTTGGGTACCAAGCTACATCAGACCTCCATCCCAGCATGGCTGGGCACTAGGTAGTTTGTTTCACACAGAGGCATGGTTGGGAGTTCCTGCACAAGCATCTAGGTTTTCCACAGATAGGTAAATGATCCCTTGTGCTGTTAGCAGCCAGCTTGGACAAGTTCTAAGCTGAACAGGCCTGATATGTATAATGCTGTTAACCTGGGTACTCTAGTTTTCCCCTACTTCTCCTTTAAATTTGTGGGATTACTGTAGATTTGTACTAGATGTACAGAGCACATGTGACCCAGAGAATGGAGTTAGAAGATCAGTTAGGGCAGGAGAATGTGGTGTGTGACTTGGTTTACTTCTATATCTAATTACTTTATATTCTTGAAATTCCTGGTGTCTGTTTTCCTAGAATGACATATGGTTTTATCACACTAAAGGGCATCCTGAAACTCTACCGCATGTTTTTACTTCTGCAAGGAGAAACAATGTATGAGAAACAGTCTTGTGGTGTATATTGACACATTTTGGTGGTTGACTGTCTTATTGAGTTAATGGAAGATTAATGTGGATTAGAGGTCTGAATAGTGCTTGTCACTTTCCGGAGTGTAGCTGTTTACACAAGCAAACTAAGATAAGTGATCAAATTCTTCAAGCATCTGAATCCAGTAACCAACAAGTAAGCAGTAATGCACAATGACAGATAAATATGACTTGATATTCAGGCCTGATGCATATTTCATACAAGATCTTATGGTGGATGCAAAGGTCAATGAGAAGATGTGACAAGGTGATAGCCTTCTACTTATTTACTGTTTTGAATCTGGCTTGTTTTAGGGTTGCATGGGGAGTTTGCTATCTGCTAGCTCAGTGCCAATAGCTGTGCCAAAGAGCTCATCATTGTTCAGATTAACTGGGAATGGCTGAAGGACTAAGCTTTTCTATAGAGCATATGGGGCTGCCTGAAGCTTGAAGTACATTGGTGTGACAAGTCTTGAAAGTTAGTATAGCCTCTGCCACAAATTTTGTTCTGTTGAGCTGCAAAGTTAATGCTATTTCTCTTTGACTAAGGGAAGACAGTAAGAGCATCTTGCAGGACATTTCATAGTATCTTCAAGTTGACAAAGAAAGTAACTCTAAGCACGTCTGTGAAAGACCTAATCCACTGCTGTAATGGGGACTTTTAATATCTTGTCTTTATTCTGCAGGACATATGCCTTAAGTTGTGCAGCTTTGAGCTGATTAAAGTGGCAACTGCTGTAGATTCCAAGTCTTTGTGTGAAGGTCATGCTCATGGTGTGTGTGTGTTTTAAGAGAGAAGGAGAAAAGCTTTGGCTCTGAAGGTTGTCATCCAGTAGCTAAAATCATGCTGGTCTTGATAAATGAGGCTGGTGTCTCTGCTGTGGTGACGGTGGAAGGGGATTGTCATTCAGTCTTCAGGACAGTTGTATGAAACGGAGCTACACTCCCAGTTGAGTAGTGGAAAAGAATACAGTGAGAAGATGTTGGAGCCATGTTTGGATACCATGTAAGCAATATAGTGGCTGGTGCTTTACACTAACAACAGGTGTGAACATCACCTTTACTGTGCTAACCTTGTAATTGAGTATGGTTCAAGTAGCAAGTGGAAGTACTTCAGTTTGCATTTTTATGATGTTCGATCTCAGGGCCTCCTTGTCAATATGGAAAGCTAGCCATCCTGCAGATCAGCACAATGGTGGTAAATAAGATACACAGATAGCAACTTACTTCATTATAAAGTACTTTAGATGCTTCAAATTGTGAGACAGCTTGAAGGACAATGACTACTTTACTTCTGTTTCCTTGCAACAAACGAGTTGTACATATATATGTTTTTAAATGGCTATTGCTCTCTAATTTTTAGGGCGTGATGAGAAGTGGTTTTTATAGCTCAGTATACTATGGATGTTTTATGGATCCTTCTAAGCTAAACATCTGTTGCACATTGTTGTGTGGTCTTGTGGGATCACAGATGTTAGACGTCCCTTCTCTGTGTTCTTATTTACTTCAGCTGATTGTCAACAGCAGTGGGAATGGGCAATTCATGAACAACAGGATAATGGACATGTGCTTTTTAATTTTAGGACTAGGACTATGTTGTGCAAGTTTGATCTTCTACTATTATCTCACTATTGCATCTTATGGTATATTCTTAAATAAAGAAGAATGTAGTGTCTGATGGTATGTAAAAGAGGGTCACAAATAACAGTAGGTATGGTAACCACTAAGATATTGTGGTGATGTGCACAATGATGACACACAAATCATGATAATGACAGCAGCACTACCTCTTCATGGTAATCTTTGGCCTTAATGTGCCATCCCTTCTTGGACATAGCTTTGTAGAAGACACCAAAGGGAGGACACTGAGGATTAGAAGGAGGCTTGATGGTAATGCCTCTGCTAGTACTGGTCAGTGTAGTATCTGTGCTTCAAGTTACAAGAGAACTCTTTTTCCCTTTGCTTCCTATTGACAGTATACTTGCCTGTGAAACAGGATGTTTCCTCCTGGATTCTGGCTTTAGTAATTGTTCAGCTCCAGGAGTAAGCAGTTAAGTTTTTGTGTTGCTTCAAGTTTGCTCGTGTAATCTCGCTTCCATGACTCATACTCCAGCTTGCCAACTGGAGTTAATGTAAGGCTTAATTAAATGTGTAAAACATTTTGAACTTACTGAGTCATTTTCCTGAAATATGGCTTGTCATGTTGTGTGTAACTGGCAGGCTTGCACACCTTTTTTGTTTTCAGAGCCAGCTTTGAATAAATAATTGGAGGGTGGGTGAGATCTTTGGTGTACATATTGTCAGCCCTGAAGTAACTGTGTAAAATGAGTATTTGATAATTTAAAATGCCAAAGACATTAGTCTTAGGTGTATACTTAATGTGCAAATGAAAAACAGACTTTTGCTTACTTTGTACTCATTGTGGTATTTAAACCCCTGAAGGCTTTGATATCTAGGTGAAGTTTATGCAATCCTGTTAATGAAGCAGCTGGGCAGAATTGAGCTCCTGGTGCTGGAATCATGTAATTTTCCTGGATTTGAAATAGAGATTTATCTTCCTTTTCAGGCAGGCAAACAATTCTCATGCACATGAGATCAGCCCAGAGTCTCTCTAACACTGTGACTCTTGGATCCTCACTTAGACTTCCCAAACTCTTTAGTTCTTCAATAAACTGTTTTATATAAATGTAGCTTTAAGAATCTGAACATTTTAAACTTGTAACTGTGGCAAAGAATAGAAGATTAGTCAGTATGTCTGAATTGGGAGAAAATAAATTTTAAGTTCATATTCTGTATAGAATACTAGTTATCTCTTAACTTACTAATTATTCACTGTTGTGACTGATTAGATCAGTAGGAAATAATTCTTCTTTATTTTTGTTTTAATCAGGTTCTACTAGTTTTCCTGTAAACAGTTCTCATAAAGCAGTCTAACTTAGTCAATCAGCTTTGGAAGAAATTTTCATCAAAATTTCTTTGAAAAGCCTGAAATATGCATTTAGTTCCAAATCTTGTAGACTGGCAACTCAGGGATCTAAGTTTTTTATCTTTAACTTTTTTAGTGGTATAGATACTAATTACATAATTGTTCCCTGGGCTCTACTATGCATATAGAGTTGGTTGGCATGGCAACCCTTGCTTCTCTTGCTTGTAAAGTGTTTTATCTTTGCACCTGAGCTCTTTTCAGGAGTACCTAGAGAAAGTGCTTGCTACATGTTTGAAACCGTGGCTTCACCAGTTTGCCAGATGCGGTGCTGAAACTATAGTGGTTCTTGCAATGTGGTGTAAGGGGATGGGCACAAGAAGTTTTCTTGGAAACTGCCTGACCCATAACTCCCACACCTGTCTCCTGGCTACTGTAGAATGAGTTGATGTAGGTTCAAAAACCAGAAATACTTTCCATATTTCTTGTACAGGGGGATGAGGGGAATGGTTTTGGGTTGTTTGTTTGTTTGTTTGTTGGTTGGGTTTTTTTGGTAGTGGCCTATGTGTGATACCTGTTCCCTGAATATTCCTGCATAGGATTGTAGAATCATTTAGGTTGGAAATGGAGCTTTAAGATGAAATCCAAACATGATGCTGTAAAGTCCACCAATACATCACACCCCTAAGCAGCACAACTACACAACTTTATTGCTTTCAAGGCACTACAATTACTTCATTGTATTTATATTAGTATCTTGATGGCTTTTAAGAGTCCACTGAAAACATGTTTATGGACAACAAACAGTCAAACCCACTTCTGCTGTCTAGTGACTTAAATAATTTAGTATTGGTGAAGCTTGTCTTTTTACTCAGGGCTGCTCCCTATTGCATCATCCCCCATTCTGCACTGATAATGAGGATTGTTGTGACACACGTGCAGGACCTTGTACTAGGCATTGTTGAACCTGAAGGTGCATTCGATCCCGCTGTCTATGATAGAGAAGATATTAAACAATGCTTGTCCCAATATGGACTCCTTAGAACACTGCTTGATCTCCATCTGGACATCAAACTATTGAGCACTACCCTCTGGAAGTGACCATTCAACCAATTGCTTATCCACTGAACAGTCCACTCATCAAAATCTCCAGTTTAGAGAGAAAAATTTTGTGGGGGACAGAGTCAAAGGCTTTACAGATGTCTGGATAAATGACATCTATAGTTCTTTCCTTGTCCACTGATGTCTGATTCCATTACAGAAGACGAATAGATTGGTCAGACAGGACTTGCCCTTTGTGAAGTCAAGGCCATTCTGGCTGTCTCACATTATCACCTTGTCCTTCATCTGCCTTGGCATAGTTTAGGAGGATCTGTTCCATGATCTTCCAAAGATACCTTACAGTGGTTGAGTGCTCTTTACCAATGGTATGCTGTTTAGCCTGTATTAGCCTGAATTAGCAGAAATAATGACTGAAGATGGTAACAGCTGTACACAGAGGTGTTTTGACTCATCCAGTTGGTTTTGTGGGGTTTTGTTGTTTTTGCAGGTTCCTCAACCCCACCCCATTTTTTTTGTTGTTGTTTGCTTGTGGGTTTTTTGGTTGGTTGGTTGGTTGGTTTTGGTTGGTTGGGGTTTTTTTTGGGGGTGTGGGGGGCTGGGGCTGGGGTGGTGGTTTTGTTTGGGTTTGTTTGTTCTTTTACCTCTGATCTTCTGACTGATTTGAAGTATAGGACCATGGCAGCTTAAACATAAATGTAGCCTAAACCTGAGAGGTTTGTGTGCTCATGAGAGAAATTAAATTAAAATAATTTTCATCCTGTGTTGTTGTGGCATAACATAAAATTTCACAGAGTCATCAGCCCTAAGAGTTGTGGTGGAGAGATGTGAACTTTGCTTAAGCAAAGCAGAAATTTTATTTAGAGTTTTGAACATCAGCCTGATGAGATGGATTTGGAGATGTTCTTACTCAGGCCAGTGAGCATTTTAGCATAATATTATACCTGGAAATATCCATATGCAAAGGGTCTAACTGAAGCAGGAAGTCTGTTGGGTACCTCCATCTGTGGTATGTGAAGTGTTTCCTCTCCTGTGCTTGTATTAGTCAAAAACATTTTAAGTGACTGGGTTGTTTTTTTGTTTTGTTTTGTTTTTGTTTTGTTTGTTTGTTTTGTTTGTTTGTTTTTCTGGTTGGTTTTGGTTTATTTTTTGAGAGGGGCAGACAAAAATTCACAGAATTATAGGGATTGGAAGGGACCTCTGCAGACCATTTAGTCCAATCCTCCTATCAAAGCAGAATCACCTAGTGCAATTTGCACCAGACAGGGTCCAGGAGGGTTATGAATGACTCTGGAGTTCTCTGGGCAACCTGTTCCAGTGCTCTACCATCCTCAAAGTAAAGAAGTTCCTCGTTGTGTTTAGGTGAAACTTTCAATGTTCAATATTGTGCCTGTTACCTTTTGTTCTGTCAGTGTGCACCACTGAGAAAAGACTGGCCCCATCCTCCTGACACCCACCTTTTAAGCACTAATAAGATCCCACCTCAGTCTTCCCTAAGCTGAAAAGCTTCGAGTCCCTCAGACTTTCTTCAGAAGAGAGATGTTCTATTCCCTAACCATCCTTGTAACCCTTTGCTGTACCCTTTCAAGCAGTTCCTTATTCTGCTTGAACTGGGGAGCCCACTACTGGGCACAGTACTCCAGATGTGGCCTCACCAGGGCAGAGTAGAGGGGGAGGAGTGCCTCCCTTGACCTACTGGACACACTCTTCTTGATGCACACCAGGATGTCATTTGCCTTCTTGGCCACAAAGGCATGTTGCTGGCTCATGATCATTCTCTTGTCCACCAGGACTCCCAGGTCTTTCTCCACAGAGCTGCTTTCCAGCAGGTCTGCCTCTAACTTCTATTGGTACATGGGGTTATTCCTCCCTAGGTGCAGTACCCTACACTGTCCCTTTTTGAAATTGATAAGGTTAGTCTCTGCCCAACTCTCCAGCCAGTCCAGATCATGCTGGATGGCAGTACAGCCTTCTTATGTGTTAGTCACACACTCCCAGTTTTGTGTCATCAGCAAATTTACTGAGGTTACACTCCCTTCATCCAGCTTGTTGATGGGTATATTGAACAGGACTGAACCCAGTACCCCAGTGTTCCCCAGTGTTCTTGGGGAACACAACTTATTATGAACCTCCCATTAGACTGTGCCACTGACCACAACCCTCAACAATGTACACCTTGTGTCTATTATCTCAACACATTACACTTTTGTAAAATGCATGGTAATTATTTTAGATAACTTGATGTAAACTTCTTACCAGGTGTTGCTTTCTATCTGACTGTGGTCTTTTTGCAATTGTGGGATAGAAAGTCTCAGTACCAGGAATAGCTAAAGGATGGCAGTGTGAGCTTGAGCTAATGAGTGTGCACTTAGTACCTGAAGACTATAATCGGTACTGCCTTGGATGTATTGTTGCATTTTCTTGGACTAGCTACAGCGAATCTGGTAAATGAACTTGGACACATCTTCTAACTGCAGTGTGGATGTGCCCACAATCTGTTGCCATGGGGACAAAGATACTTCTTATTTCAAAGAATTGTACTGAAAACTCCCATACTCTGAGCTCTGCATGACCTATAAGCAAGCAATTATGCAGCAGTTTGTTGCTGAAGGATGCCAAGATCTGATTTAATCTTTAGTCCATTCGTAGGGAAGCAGCACTTGGAATTGCTCTGATAGTATATTCCCAACAGTAGCTTTTGGGTACTCTGGACAGCTTCAGACAGACTTGAAAGAGAGGTAGGCACTGAGACTTCAGCTTTGAAAGGTTCTGAGAAAATCGACACAGTTTCAAGGGAAGAAAACAAAAAATGTACATGTCCACAAGCCAGCAATGAACAAGATGGGCAGACTGGGAAACCTGTGTGCTATGTCTGTCCAAAAAGGCAAGAAGAAAGGAGTCTGAGGGACAATAGTCATAAATCTGTTCAGAAATGGTCTGCTTCTTGCCGAACAACTTTATTTTACCTTTATTTCTGGGAAATTATATCCCCCAAATCAGTACAGAAGTCTGACAGACCCTACTTTGATTTAACTTTATTTCTGGGAAATTATATCCCCCAAATCAGTACAGAAGTCAGACAGACCCTACAGAAATCAGGCTGCACTTACTGCAGTTACCTGGGTGGTTTTTTTTACCTTTCTTTGATCTGGTTAAACACTAGCTCAGCTTTGAGAGACAAGATATGACATTTCTTAGTGTTTGCCCACGGTAAGAAAATTTGGCATTCATGTTAATCGAGTGCTATGCCAACCTGAGCCCTCTTTGTCCGTGATGAAATCTCCGCGCAGCGCTTCAGGAACAGTTTTTGTGCCTGGACTGGTCGCGCCCTGCTGAGCCGCGGGCAAGGCTGACATCTAGTGTAGGTTCGGTAAAGCGTCACGAAGTCAGCTTCTGATGCTCCTGCAGAGGTCAGTAAAATTTAGGATCATAGAATCATAGAACAATTTTGATTGGAAAACATGATGTTGCAGAACTTTTGATACTTAACAAGTTATCAGTTCAGATATCAGGCAACCTAGTTTTATGCCTCGCCCATCTTTCTAGCAGACAGCAGAACCTGGCATTTTGAAAACTGAGGTCCTTGTGTTCTCTTTTGAGCTCCTCACTTCAAGAAAGACATTGAGGTCCTGGAGCAGGTCCAGAGAAGGGCAGTGAAGCTGGTGAAGGACCTGGATAACAGGTCTTATGAGAAACAGCTGAGGCAATTGTGGTTGTTTAGTTTGGAGAAAAGGAGGCTGAAGAGACACCTTGTTGTTCTGTTTGAAAGGAGGTTGTAGTGAGATAGAGGCAGCTTTCTCTTCTCTAGTAACAAGGGATAGGTTGAGAGGAAATGTCCTCAAACGGAACCAGGGAAGGTTTAGATTGGATGAACTTTTCACTGGAACAGGCTCCCCAGGAATGTGCTTGAATCCCCATTCCTGGAAGTGTTTAAAAGATGCATAGATTTGGTGCTAAAGGACATGGTGCTAAAGCACCATGTGGTAGAGTTAGGTAGTGGCTGGCCTGCATTAGTCCTAGCACCTTAGAGCTCAGTTAAGTGAATCTAAAGCAGGGCTACAATGAGGCATTTTGATATTTGTGGTATAAACACTCAACACACTCTTCTCAAATGTCTTAGTTGTGGCTATTTAATCTTTTAAATACATTGCTTGGATCTACAGCACCTTGTTTTAAGCAGCTACAGGAGTGTCATGAAGAGTATCTCATTGTGAGATTCTGAGCATGTTTGGTTTCATCAGATGTCCCTATGAGAAGAAATGCATTAGTGGGGAGGGGCTCCTTATCTCATTTCCTTGTGCATGGCTACCTCTGCCCCCAAGAAGTATCATTCCACTACCCTGCAGTGCATGGCTATGACCTGTAACTAGGACAATAACATGATTCTGGTCTAATGAGTAAGCTTATTAAGCTTGCAGTAACTTCATCCAGCAGTAGAGGTCTGCCTTGTTTGGAAAAAAAGAATTTTATCAGTTAAGAATGAATCATTATGGGCAAACTTGAATAGCTCCTCAGTCTTTTTGGGGTGTGGTTTGCTTTCTGTTTATTTGAATAACAACTGAATTTTATGCTAGCTCTTAAAAATAAAATAATAATAATTAAAAAAAAATGTTGGCATGCAGTTTGGTGAATCACATTTGCCAGTAGCTGAGAAATTATGGCAGTCACAGAGCTGGTGCAAGAGTCTCTAACTGGAAGGTTAAATTGGTACCCTCTCTCTCTAGGCCCAGTGGCTGAAAACCTAGAAACCACTGCCAGATTTTCAGAAGTGTGAACAGCTTATCACTGTAACACACTACAGCTTCTTGAAACTTGTTTTGCAACTTTCAAGTCAGAACTGAATTTCTTTGAAGAAATTAAGCTTTAGCCATGTCCTGGTTATTTGGCACAAGTGAGTGAAAGTTCATGGCAATGTTTGACAGAAGTTGTTTAAGCAGATGATCATAGTTGCTTATTCTGCTGTTAACTCACAAAGTTTCTTCCAGAATTGCTTCTTTCAACACACATCAGCTCTGTTCTTCATATCCAATTATCTGTTAGGTCAATAAATGGAGGGACTCTATACAGTTTAGAAATTATTTCACCAAGCCATAAAAAGCACAGATCTCCATTGTGGGTCTTCTGTGTTACTCTGGCCTGCATTAGGAATGGTGTGGCCAGCAGGAGCAGGGAGGTCATTGTGTCCCTGTACTCTGCTTTGGTTAGACCACACCTTGAGTACTGCGTCCAGTTCTGGGCCCTCTAGTCGTGAGGTCTGTGGTGACAGGTTGGACTCGATGATCTTTGAGGTCTCTTCCAACCTTGGTCATACTGTGATACTGTGATACTTATGACTCAAACCTCCCCTAGTTTTGGCATCCTTCTTTATTAAAGTATGTGATCTTTCCATCTTTAACCACTTGGTTGTACTGTCCTGTTATGATGCTTTCCTTTAAGGTGTGATGCTGTATTGCACTGAGCAATCTGAATTTTAGCTTTATTTTGTTAAAGTTGAGTGACCTTAGCCTGAGCACATAATCTGCCATTTGGGTCAAAGCTATGATAGTTCCTGCTAATCATCTTGCAAGTAAAGCATCCTGCAAATTTGATAAGTACACAATGTACAGATGACTCCCCTGTTCCCTCCATCCAAACTTGGTGCATTTGTTATTAATCCATATAAATTTCAAAATCCTGTTTCTGAATTCATTCTTAATTTTGCAGATAAGCACATGTGAGAGGCAAAGTTTCTCCTGTAATGTCATGGCCATAGGTGAACCTAGGCTCTCACATGGAAACTTGGCATATTTGCTCTGTAAAGGTTGATATTAATGCAAAAATTTTAAAAGATAAGCACAGTACAGTTTTCTGTATAAATTAATTGGATAGCTGAACATACATAAAATATAGCTGAAGGTTACTGTTTACTTTGTTTTTTCAGTGCAAATGGAGTCCTGAGGTAGCTAATCCTTAATCAAACAAATCTTTCAGTTGCCTGAAACAAACTGCAGCTTATTTTATTGCTGTCTTCCTGATTTTGGTTGCATGTTGTATATATAACTTCAGAATCATCCAGTATGGATAGGGCTTCTGTTGTCATGTTGCTTTTAAAATTCTGGATCCCTTGCCACCCCTGAAAGAAAAACACTTTGTAGAAGCTCATACATTGTTTTCAGATGACTTTTTTTTTCTGTTTCATAGCATTTGTTTTACTGTAGGTTATGATCCACTGCTGAAATTACTGGAAGTATAACAGTATAACCATGCTACCTGATGTGAGACAATGATAACAAAGGTGATGAGAAGGTTTATCATTGTGAAGTTACATTCTTCATTTACACTTTTTGTGCATCCACAAAATGTCACAAAAGCACTGAAGATGATTTGACAAATATCTTTAAAAAAAATTGCTAGTGTAACTATTTCTAGAAGTATCTTTCAAAGTGCATGACAGTTGTGAGAAATGGGTTTTAATATTTGGCTCTCGCAAGGGGAATTACTGGGGACCGTGGGGTTTGAACATTGGGCTGATCGGTTTGTTATGGTCTGTATTGTGTGGGGTATTGGGAGAGAAAGGTGAGGCGCCAACAGGTCTAAAGACTGGCCAGGTCAAAAGTGCAGGTTTTGTCTCAGTCCTGATGGAGAGGGGTGGGAGCGTGCTGGGGAATATATGAATATGTACGTTTTAATATATGAATATGTATGTTTGCCATCTATATAAGTTCAACTCGTGTTGTTACGGTGCGCCTCTAGCAAATTCGCTATGCGCCCAGCGCTGTGTTGCCTTTATTGTGTAACAAACTGGTTATACATTTCAGCAGTGAGCTCGTTTCTCACACAGTGCAGCTCTCCTGTGCCAACTATCGTTCCACCGTGCGTACCCACAGGCTGTGCAAATTCCAGGCTTTGGAGCATCAATCCTCTTTCTGCTTGTGAAGATTACAGGAGATACTGCAGGTAGGATGAAGTGAATAGGATGTAACAGCAGAGCTGTGCCACTCTTCCAGCCATTTCACATTTGAAAAAGCCTAGTGTGAAACAGAGTTGTTGAGACCGAATAGTTGGTGGAAAATTTGTTAGAGGGATGTAGAGAAAGTTATGAGAAGATGGGAAGAATATTAAACCTCTTTAGTTAAAGGTGAAACAAATAAGAGATACTTCTATTGCTTTGTGTTTTGTTTCTGTGTAAAGAAATGAAGACCAACCAATTTAAGAGGCATTTAAGAGACATTTTTTTATTTTTTTCCCTTTCTTGTATGTCTAAAATATGCAAGACTCATAAGTAAACTTCAGATGCACATAGAGTCAAATTAATTCTGTCATGGTTTAACTAGGACAGGTATAAAATCTTGTCTAAGCTCTTATCTACTTAGCCATCTGGATTCTTCACTTGGATTTACTCTGGCTACTGTAAAACTCAGAAGATGTTAAGAATCTGTGTTCAAAATCTGACTTGCACCAGCTGTCATGTTAGTTCATAGGCCAACAATAATTTACTGACATGACATTTTTTCACTAACCCTCAGTTACAAATCTACATAAAGAAATGAAAAAAGGGCCCCAAATACAAAAGCCCTATGCATTTCCAGGTTGCAGTCAGAGCTGAATGAGCAGTTACTCCTCCTGCAGTAGTTTTACCTTTTTTTTTTTTTTTTTTTTTTTCAGTTACACTTCAGGACATGGTAAAATGTATGCCAGAAATGTCAATTGGAAAGCAGAAGCATTGGTGCTGAGAACTGTCTCACCTTACGGCCCTGTTTTCACTAGATCCCTGTGTATGCATCTGCATCTACGAGGTCAGAACCAGCATACTGATGGAAAGATGGTGGTTTGGCCTTGTACTTCTGAGAGGTTTTTTTCCAGGTACTTTTAACACAGCTCTCGCTGGGTTTTGAAATTAGTGGTATTTTAAATTAAAAACAAACAAACAAACAAACAAAAGTGCTCAATCCTATCCCTAACAAAAAGAAAATTAAATATCAAAAATCCAGCTTCTTTTGCAAATCAGGTTCTTGTTTTCTAGTCAATTGCAGTGAAAACAATAAATACATGATGTTTAAAGCTAACAACAAGAAAAGGACATGATTTTTAAAACTCAAGTAAAAAAATCAATTTCCTTTAAGTAGTCCTCACTCACAAGTGTTGTTGTAGAAAGCTTTTTCTGTGATCAGACCTTAAGCATACAATATTATATCTCCTTTAACATATATTTGGTGTGTTTTGCTGTCTATCATAATGATAGTGTTCCATGTCTGTCTACCAAAAATGATGGATTTAACATTCTTACTAGCCTCTGTGTAAGGTTATAATGTAAATTTACTATTTGGTACCCCAAATTGTAACTTAACTGCATTATTAGAAGCAAACAAACAAAAACCCCAACTGGAAAAACCTAAACCTGACATTTCTGTTGAAGTTGCTAAATTACAACTGTCATTGTTTTTCAAATCTTTAGAGGGAGTGTACATCATATTGAGTACTGATATTAAAAGAAAGAAAAAAGTCAGTCAACCCCACCCCCTGCCTAATCAAAACTTACCTCCCCGCCCCCAAAATAGCCCCAAAATCTGCTTGTCACAATACAATACAATAGAATAAATCAGGTTGGAAGAGACCTTCAAGATCATCGCATCCAACCCATCAACCAATCCAACCCACGACACCATTGTGTCCATTGCATTTTCCCAGTGCAAAGAGTTAGTCTGCTAACTAGTGTCTGATACTTATTTGGTGTGGTGCATCATGATCTTGAACAGATGGCAATTGCAAAACTACAGCTGCTGTGTGGCATCTCACAGCTAAGAAAACTTTGCTTATGGCTAACTATCTTTTCTTGGGATGCTAATGATATCTTTCCCATAACAGTTAGTATTATATGAGAGCAGTCCTGCTAAGAATTTTGTAGTTCATAAACAAAGATCAAAAAATGTTTCATTTAAAAAAATGCATTGCTGCTTCTGTTGGGTAAATGAGAAAGATAAGGTAAGCATTCAGCAATGAATGAAGATTTTATTTTATTTTATTTTATTTTATTTTATTTTATTTTATTTTATTTTATTTTTTTTTTTTGTAGTTTTTGGTTTTGTTTCCCCTGTGAAACAGCACAGAGACTCAAAGGGCAAGTAACTGTGCCCAAATGCAAAGATGTTATGCATGCAGAGTTTGGAGGCCTAGTTTGTTACGTGCTGCATATAGCTGAAAGGATTATGAATATGCAGAACATGTGTGTGTTAGGTCTGTGGTCTGTCATACTTAACAAAAGGCAATTGTCTACCATAGTAACCACGACAGAATTCAGAATGTGTTCAGACATAAACACCTAAGAATAATGTTAAGGTGATTTTCTTGGTTTAACCCTCGTCTCTTAAAAACAGCAATAACAAAAACCCCAAACTGACCAAACGCAAGCCTTCCCCAAAAACTACACCACTCAGAAATTCAGAATTAGATCTAAAAACCTACCTTTACCTTTCTAAAATGCAGCGATTTTCAAAAACCAAGTAGTGCATTAAAAGACGTAAAAGAATGCCTTTATGGTACTTCAGTCTTAAATTTAATTGTTTAGCTTGAGCTAAACTTTAAAGAACTAGGTTAATCTCGAGGCTGGGGTGATGTTATGTTATCTCAGAGGAAGGCTTTTGAATTTTTAAGAAGGTTTCATTAGGGCATTGAAATTTTTGTGTGTCAAGGAAAACCTTGCATCCTTTATGGATGTGTGTGTGGAAATAAAAATGCAGCCAAGTAATTACAGCATGAAAAACTGAAATTCTAAGTCAGTACTGTTTGACTCTGGTAAAGCTCCACAGTAGAAGCTGAGATACTTTAAAAAACGGGCAAAAAGAGGCAAATCCTGGTGAGCTAGAGTAAAAATGGTGAGTTTTAAATTAAAAGCAATATGCTTCTTGGTTATGCATGACTCAAAACTGCAGCTTTTTAAAGCTGTTTAACTTGAAGGTCTCCAAGTTTCAAAACCAAGTTTGCCCTTTTATAGCATAAACCGTAGAGATTACAATCCATATTACTTACTTTTTTGAAGGCATAGCCTAAAACTACCACACTGCTCTATGTATGTGTGCAGATCAATCATTTTTATGGTGTTTTCACCATCTTTGTATAGGTATCTTGGATTCTTCTCCACCATGCACTGTGAGAATTTTCCACAAAATGTTCTTTTTGTCTTTTATTAAAATTGCACCCAAAAGCTTCAAGCATGTAACACAGCAATGAAAGACCCCTCTCTCATTGCTCAGGTTCCCCGGTTGCCAGTTTTGGAACCATTTTGTGAAATGGGACTTGAAATAATCCTCTTGGTATTCTACTGGTAGATATCCTCCCAGTGCAGGGTCTTCTCAGAAAACTTACCTGCGATTCTCCACTCTCAGGCTGTACACCCGATTGATAGCCAGAATATCTTCTAAATGCTTTCACCATGTCGACTGCTTACGTGGATCTGTCTTTTTCTGATGATCAGTGCTGTGACACACCTTGCATTTCCATTCTGTTGCAGTGCCCTTTTTGTAGGACTTTCTCACTGGTGCATGATGGCATCACTTCTCTGAGTTTGG
Organism: Picus viridis; assembly: GCA_033816785.1. Classification (NCBI taxonomy): domain Eukaryota; kingdom Metazoa; phylum Chordata; class Aves; order Piciformes; family Picidae; genus Picus; species Picus viridis. Next base: position 23,338,074 of record CM066578.1, read on the forward strand.
TTCTGCATTTTGCTGCAGCTGTGATTTATCTGTCATGTTTCAGTGTCCCTTAAACACAAATCTCTGCAGCCAAATGTGTGCTTAATTTCAAACCTCTGATTTCCTTGGCTTGCCTTTGACTTTGCCACTTGCTGGACGTAAAGTATGTGTGCCTTCACAGGAGTGGAACTTTTCAGTGACACTTGAGAGTGATTGTGGTATTTAAGCTCCTGAAGAAAGGGACAGTGAGAAGGCAGAGGAACAAATATAGCTCTTGTGATAAGGGAATGATGCAAATGGTGGAAATAGGATACAGGTAGAGATGGTCTGTTACAGATTTGAGTATCTTTTTTTTTTTTTTTTTTTTTCAGCTGCAACTTGTGTGAAATAACTTAAAAAATAAGACATGGAGATTTGGGAGTGACTGACACTGTTTTGAAGATATTCCACTCAGTACATTTCTGTGTATCCTTGCAAACACTGACTTTTCAAGCACTACACTACTGGTCAGGGAGGCAGCTTGCTCATGAAGTGATTTTAAATGTTTCAACCAGCTGCTTCAATGTCATGGTGCCTTTTTAAATATAAGGATTATCCCATTGACATAATTGGGAGTGCACACAATATCTCAGCTCAAGCTGTGCTACAGCACCTTGCTGGTTTAGGACACCAGTGGCCTGGGAGATGCAGCATCACTGGTGTGCCGCTGATCTTTCTCCTTCCAAATCTTGAGATGACTTTTGCTTGAAGATTCCCAAAGAGAAGGCAGAAATGCCTATGATCACGAGTTCCTATGGCACTGAGTCAAATTCATCATTGGTACACTCTATAAATATCTCCATGTGTATCTGTATATAGCATCTTTGTGTGTAGCCTTTCTTCATAGAGATTCTACTAAAAATTATTCAAAGGAAATCAGTCTCCAAGCGATTTAAACAAAACATAAATGACAGCCTCTTTCCTGTGCTTGGCTGAGTCACATACAATGTGCACAATTAACAGGTGCACAGTGGCAAACTGCACTCAGCAGGCAGCGCTGGGTAGGTTTCAGAGTCCTGAACATTGAATTGAGTTTTGTATTTAGCACAGGGTTTGAAAGAATCAGCAAGATACTGATCATCTCGGTACCTCTTTCATTTTTCTGTAAATTCGTGCCTCTGAATAAGCACCTTTTTTAACTTTGCAGATTTTCTAGGAAGAGATGCAGACCTCATACCTGTTCTCTTCCTCGTGCTGATACATAGCTATAGGCTTTGGCTGGAGCTGGAGTGTCTGTATATAGCTTTCTCGTATGAGTCAAAGATGAGATCCAGCCTAGCTCTTCCCTTTTAATCTGTTGCTGGGCTGAACTGGCATCTGGTGACGCGTTGAGCTAAGCTGGCTGCAGTGAGTTAATAGAGAAGACGAAAGGTGTCAAACCCCTGCAGAATGGCTCAAGTACTTGCAGTCTGACCTGTATCCAGAATGCTAAGAAAAGATGATAAAACTGCCTCACAAGAAACTACAGAAATTTTTCCTAAAAAAGGTAAAATGCTTTTCTTTCTGCTTTGCTTGCTGTAATTGCATTGATGACAAAAATGACAATTGCATTGTTTATGTTCAGTCAGCTTTGTGATGTCTTCATGCTGAGATGCCGTAAACTGTTCTCTCGATGTAGTGTTATTCTTGGTTTGTGATTTAAGACACAATGAAAATCATCAAAACTGTACTGAAGCAGCATGTTACCTGGGTTAGTTTGATTACAGCTGCAGTTTACACATTCGGTCACCTTGTTGTGTTACGCTGCCTTTTAACTTTGCTCCTGGACTCAGTGCCACCGTATATTCTGTGTCTGTCAAGCTTTTTTTTTCTGCGGTGTAAAAGAACATTGCTCATTGGTGCTCATTTGTGAAAGTTACTATTAGATGGTGTATGTGTATTTTACATGCAAGCTGTATATTTGCACTCTGGTTTTAAAACATACCCATGTAACTCAGTAGAGATATGGAGACATCTAAGAGAGAACATATACTAGAGAACATACACTTTTAGGCAGAACTCTGTTCAGAACTTCTTGGGTGTTAAACTATCTCTGGATCATATTTTTCTATCAAGCACTATACCTAGGTAGGTACTGACTGAGTACTGTGGTAATTAGCTATCTGAAACAGCATTCTTTAATGTGGATCCTGTTTTGGCAACATACAAACATTTATCATGTCAATTATGAAAATATATATACTGTTTGTTCCCCTCCCCTCCTTCTCATCTTGGTTACTCATGCACACAGTTTGTTAGTGGGTGATCAGAAGTGCAGTCTGTTCATTTTGTAGAGCATCTCAATCTTAGTGCAGGGCTCTCTCAGTTGTAGTCAATTGGAGTACTGTGTGGTGAAAATGCAAACAACTTTCATATGTGTGGAATTTCATGCTGTTATCTGTTATATGCTGCTTCAAAAGAAAATATTCAACTTGGTTGTATTCAAAATAAAACAGTTTTAAAGGGGTACAAGACAAGACAGTTGCATTTCAGTGCAATTTAGAATCTGACACATAGTTCACCCATTTTTAAAAATTTTTTTGGTTTTTTTGGACAGCTTCACAGATGCAGTTGGGTGGTTACACCTCTTATTCTGGAGTAAAATGTCCAATATTTAAATGCTCACATCACAACATGTTGTTCTGCTAAACTGTCTTTTGGGGGTTTCTTATGTCAACTGAGAAGATTTTTATTTTTTTGCTAGAGTGTATATTTATTACTGCTGACAATATCTGATCAAATGCTCTTAATTCTGCTGGGATATAATAATCATTGTGGGGTTTCTGTTATACACGTGTATATAGCACTGGAAGTGCCCAATTGATTAAAAGCTAAAGTGCAACAAAAGGTTGAATTATGCTAGATTTGATTTTAATATAGATGCTGAAAATGGTTTGAAATGATAAAGTGATGATGGATGCAACCAAGAAGATGACGGGCATCACTTAACATGCAAATAGCAGTAGGTCATCATTAGTCTTGGGAATCCTGTAGCAATTTGCTCTGTCAAATAGTTATCTCTGTGTTGCTGTCTTTGTTTAAAGAGCAGACAGAAATAATTTTACTCCCTAAGGAAGTAAAATAAAGACATTCACATTGAACTGGAGAGAAATACAGAATTATATTAAAAAATACACAGGAAAATACAGAACATGTGAATCCTTAACACCTAATACATATACAGGATACATGAAAACCCCCCAAAATCTTCCCCCAACCAGACTAAACCACAAACCCCAGTGCTCCTTTTCTCCCCCTCTATTGTCTCCCTTGCCTTAACAGGCCATAATTGCACAGCACAAAATTAGTAAAGCCTCGGCAGGCCATAAACAGACCTACTCCCACATGTTACCAGATAAGCACTCTGGAGAGCCAAAAGGAGGGAGCAAAGATAAAAAACCAAATCATACAGCCAGTTTATAAAGAGATAGCAGAATTATGGGGTAGGATAAACAATTTACATTTTTCCAGTCCATCCCCAGACCTTAGAGCAGTGAATGGTTCTTTATATATGCATGAGGGGCTGTTTCAGAGTTAAGCCTTTACTGGCTGTGCTGATAACTTTACCTTGGGGAGTTACTGAAAACTGACACATTGTGTTTCAAGATCATAATATTACTCAGTGGTTCCTAAGAACTTTTTTTTTTTTTTTTTTTTTTTCAGGAGCAGCAGAAGTTAGTTGGTAACAGTATATCTCAGAGCCTTGTTCTGTACTGAGCTTAGAAAGAACTGTTGTCTTCTCAAAAAAGGACAGATGCTTAAGGTGTGAGTGTCCTTCCATGTAAACTTACCCTTGCAACTCAGTTTCTTTTGAAAGCTTTATCTGAAACAAGCATGCAGATGCAGAAAGGCATTCCTCCTGTAGTGTAATAGCATTGAATTAGGATGCTTTATGGAACTGATATGCACAGAAAATGCAAGATCACAGAAGCTGTTTGATTTAAGTAATGGATATGAAAATCATTGCTTGTAGTAAACTATAACTCAGTAATTGAGTCAGCAGGAAAATAAAAAGCTAGTGAAAACCAATTTGGTTTGAATGGCATTCTGGCAGAGTAAAATAGGTTTTATTAAAAATGGGTAATTAGAGTTTCAGTGTTTAAAGAGCGAGATGTAATCTTTGCTAATAGGAGAAGAGCACTTACCAAAACAAATTAAGACTTCAGCTGATGCACTTTTTTTTTTGCAGAGATCTGGTGCTATAAATGCTGATTGTATGATTTATGGAAATGTCTGTTCTTTGTAGCAGAAAGTAAAGGATCTTTACTTTTTTCCCAGCATTGTGAAGAACTATTTAGTAATGACTGCAGCATTGGCAGACTATTACTCTGTTATAGCTTGCGATAAATATCTCTGCCTTTCCCCCATTGCCATCAATAGATTTTTCTGTCCTGAGAGAATATGAGACTGAATCACTGATAAAAAGGGGAGCAGAATGAAAAGGAATCTGAAAAGTGAAAAATGAAAAGTCAGAAGGAATCTGACTATGCAGACCTCTCAGATATGTTTCTGTGCATTTGTATATGTTAGTCATACATAAGGGCAAGGTATCTTGTGATCTTTATGAGGTCTCCAGTCTTGTTTATTTTTTAAAATCTATTTTATATAAAGCAATATATTTCATACACATCTGTAAGATTAGCTTTCCTTACCATACACATGCTTCTTGTCTAATGTGCTCTGAGGGACCTAGGCAGCTTGTTGAGTTGAGGGACTGCTATATCTTGATGCTGCTGGTTAGTTTTGGGGAGGAGCTGGAAGTCTTCATAATGGAAGAGTTTTCAAGTCATCTCTCCCTGCATGCACATGCCTCCTATGATACTCAGTGTCACAGTTCCTGTCTTTGATGGTTATATTAGTCAATACAGAGTCATCCCACAGAAGCATGAGAAATTTTAGCGGCACATGTGTCAGGGTGCTTAAATATGCCTGATCTGGCAAATAGTCTGCTTTTGTCATGGCACTGTTAGAGGAAGGCAGGTATAGTCCTCTCTGAATTTCTTACAAAGTATAGAAGGCATGATAATTCAGTTGTAGACCTGTTTTGAATGGGCATGTGGGTTTTTCCTATATCTGACATGGAGAAGGTACAGGTTGCCTCAGTCGTCCGCTGAAGCCAACCTCCTTGGCTCAGTCTGTGAAGACCTAGGTTTTCGTTTTGTGAGGGCTCTGATTTTATGTTGGTCCATCTGTTGACATTACTTTGTCTTGTAAGTAAATGATGATGAATTTTAAATTTACTGTTGTGAAAACTAAGGTAGAAAAGCAAAATTACTTTGACTTGGCAGTAGTAGGGATGCTGTTGAAGCCAGGTAAGGGAGTCTTTCTGTTGTTCTCAGCCTATGCTGCCCCTGACTAAGCTGCTTAGAGCTGTTGTGATCTGAAGCCAAAAAAGCTGCTGACTGGGTATGAGCGTGATGAGTGACTCTAAGTAGAGACCTGTAGCTAGAAAAGCCAGGTATCTTCCCCCACGTGGGCAAGGGGAGGAGAATATGTTGGAGCTGGTAAACCAGGTCAGGGGGCAGAGCTCTGGAAAGCCAGCCTTGTGTTCCAACTGCAGCTGTTGAGGGACTCAAGGGATGGGACTGTGTGGAGCGTGCTTTGTTTCTCTCTTCTGCATATGTGAGGCCAGCTGCTGCCCTGTAATCCCTACCCTGCTTTTGCAGCAGCAGCCATTGGTTTCTCTGGGGCTATGGTATGAATGAGATAGAGCAGGGAGAAAGACTGTTTTGCCACACACATTAGTCTTTTTCTCTAGGCAACAACCTGCTTTACTCATGCCTAGAGTTGACCCCAACATTGTATTGTCTTCCAGCTTGTACACTGTTAAGCGATAACTGCAATCTTCTGAACATGAAATATTAACCTCCAGGAAAACTGTACTCAAGAAAGTAAATAATTGTTTACAATAATCTAGACCCCAGAAGTCCAGAATAGGTAATGGCTCTCCTCTGGGCAAATGGTTACACACAGAGAAACCACTCTCAAACTAGCTCTTCAAGCTGTGGGGTTTTGAGGACAGGAAAGCTGAGGCAGCTGAGCATTATTTCAGACAGGGCATGAAAGCTGCAAGCAATAGCAGTTTCTGCTTCTCTTGGTCATTCTTTGCCATTTAAAAAGATTTGACTGCCGCAGTTTCAGAAGGCAAATCTTGGGCCTGCCTGACAGTGGCAGGAATTAGGGTTCTTTGAGCTTTTGGCTCCCATGTTGTTACTACACTAAGTGGCAGAGGATGCAGCTGTCTGATTTCTTGAAAGATTACAGGGGAAGCTTTCTAAAGCATGCAAGTCTCCTAAACATGCATACTTTTGAATGTGTGTTTCCTGCAGCTTAACAACTGTTCAGTTCTTGGTAACTGCCAACACAAAATGAAGTAGACTTCTCAAAGTAGGAAATTTCATTTAGGTCAAGGCAAATGCTTTTAAGGGGAGAACAGGTCAAGGCATATGCTTTTAAAAGGAGAGCAATAACATTGTGAGTTTGGCTCTGGTTATAATTGTGTATTAAAATAGAGTATACATATGTACAACTAATATAAATACAAATAAAATACATCTATATGAATATTAATATTGGCCTTCAGTCTTGTGTAAAACACTCTACAATGTTAAATGTTGCATGTTACAACCAAAAAGTTGTATCCCTATACTAAAGGCGTATTAAGACTGAATATAAAGCACTCTTGAACATAAACGTGATGAAAACATTCACAATTACACTGGTAGCCACTCTACATTTAAAGGATTATATTCTATCCTTTCCCCATGCAATAAGACTTTTACACATTTCTGCTCTCTGTATTAGAGACAGGACTGAAAAAGGGGTGTTTTGTTTGGGAGAGGTTTGCATGGGTTGGTTCTGAGCTAAGCAATATATGCATTTTTCTTCTCACTTTATTCTCAGAAATAGATGAACTAGCCAAGCTTGAAAGTTTGCAAAAGAACTGAGCCTCAGGCAGCGTTCTGGCATGGAAAACTTCTAAGTAAGTAGAAGTAGATTTGATTTGACTTGGCAGAAATAAGAGCAACTGAATCATAATTCTGTGATGGGGAGGTGTCAGCAAGTTCAACAGGATGTGGTGCTTGTGGAGGTAGTGCAGGAGCTGAGGGAGGGCTAAACTACAGAGGAAGAGTGCAATTCAGCTGTTGGGGAGTGTCTTCACAGCTCCCAGCCTCCTCAACGTGAGTGTCTTGAGCAGTGGCATGCCCAATTCTGTGAGAACAACTCAAGTCTACTTCAGCACAGCTCTGCACACTATCTGAGGGTTGTGTAACTGGTTTGCAGGTGTGATGCAAATGAAGTTTAAGACCAATCTGAGAATTTGTATGTGGTGAATATGCGTCAGCACAGTCTGGGTGGAGTTGTGTTGGCATGCATTTGGCATGCATTTGCTATGCACGATATGGCAGTCATGTCATGATCTCGAAATAATGAGGATGCATATGGACAAGAAACTTTTTATTCTTGTACTTGAAGTAGAGGACAAATAGTTTACTTTTAAACTGCCAGTGTTGCCCCTAATGAGACATTTGAGTGGAATAAGCTGTAACTATGTGTAACAGAATAACATGTAATGTGGAAACTCCTTCAATTTCTCATAAAAATAAAGGAAGTAAAATAGCAGCTGTGTTGTCCTGACCCCAAATGCAGGATAGGCTAAACTAGGGCTTTTCACTGGCAGTTTACTGGAAGGCTTCCTTCTTTCCCCTGTGCAAAAACAGAGAAACAAGTGAAAAAGAACAACCAAAAAGATAGTCCAAACACACACACAGACACACATCACACACCAAAAACAAACAAACAAAAAAAGTCAAAATCTGATCATGATGCAGGAAGACCTGTGGAAGTGACAGCAAATTACTACCTCCTAAACATACCAGCTGAGCTGTAAAATTGCTTAGATGGAGCCTAATGCTGTCTTAATGCTTCAATAAGCTGTTGATCTAGACAAGCTGGAGACAGACCTTGGTAGTGCTTTGAGAAAAATTGTGTTATTGTGGCCAATAAAGTATCCTGGAGACCTTAATGACTATCAAGAGGTCTCTGCTTTCATCCTGCTGCAACTGCTGTGTGCCTCGCTCACAGCATGTCTTGGGCTGTGCTGCTGCCCCTTGCCTACCTTTCCCTGCTACACACAGTGTTTCTCCTGGCTATTACCCACCATTGCCTTCCTGGGAGTGCTAGGGAGAGCAGGACCTTGCTGCATGACAAAGTGGGCTCTCAGACTTTGGCTTTGGCTTCCCTGGCCGAGGACAAAAGACCATTTGACCTGTTTACTCAAAATTACAGGTTTAATGTTTCACTAATAGGGTCTCATTTCAGTAGGACTGGGGAGCTTGTGGAACAGGGTCTGACTGAAGAATGCTGGTTTGGGCTCCAAGATTGGAGGAAACACTGGCAGGGGCTTATCAAGGGTTAGGGCTGGACCTGCCACTGAATGAGTGACAGACATTCTTTACCAACCCCTCTCCCCTCCCAAAGGGAAAAGAAAGTGAACAGGGGGAAGAGGCTTATGAATTTGAAAAGAAAACTGAAACAGCTTTAAGGAAATTTAAAATTTAGATGAATATATAGAAAACCAATATCAAACCCAACCCCCATGATAGTAATTAATCACCATCACCACTGATTTTGTGTCCAAAGTCCCAGACTGGACTCAATGGCAGACAGGAGCCAGATTCAAGAACTCATGGATTGGGATCAAAGTCAGGACAGACAGAGTCCTTTTCAGACATTGGTCATTGAGGAAGAGAAAGCAAAGAGCATTTGACCCTCAGATTTATATTAAATGTGACATACATGTGGTAGAATACCTCACTGGTCAGTTTAGGGTCACCTGAACTGCCCACTCCTCCCAGCAGATGTGGCCTTTTACTCTGCACCCCAACACAGTACATAAGGTTTAGTACCAGTCCTTGGTACTAACCAGACACATGGGGCATTATCACTGCTAAAAGCAGACACTGTCTGCAAAAACATGCTGTTGATTTCAGAAAGTGGAGCTACTTAGAAGAAACTGAGCTGAAAGGTAAAATCATTGAACAGATTTACTTCTAATTCAAACCAGGACAAGGCTGAAGAAAGGAATGCAAAGAATTGTAAAAGCAATGTGAATTTCTATGCTATTGCTGTGGCTAGCCTATTATTATAGTTTATCTTGGAATTTATTATCTCATTTGAAGAATTGGTAGATAAAAAGGAAGACTACCTGAGACACCACTGTAAGACTAAGCAAAAGAAAGTTAACAGAAAACAATTGTATGTGGTGTCACACGCTTAGACACTAACCTTTTTTCTTCTGTATATGTATTAAAATAATATGAAAAGCTCTCTCCTGTCCTTCTTGTGCAGGGGTGACATCTTCCCTGGAGTGCAGGACTGTGGTAAGATCAGTGAAGTCTAGTTGCTATAACAACTATAGCCTGAGAGCCTGGTGCTGAGTGTGCAGAAAATACAAGGCTTTACATGAAGCTTTCCAGTATTTGCAGATCTTTGTACTCTACAGCAGTTTCTTGAAATGTGGAGTCAGAAAAAAATTCAAATTCAGGGGGAGAGGTATGGCATATCACAGATTTCTTTCCTCCTTCTCTGTTTGTGATTTATCTTGTTTATTAGCACATTGCTTGACATTGTGCAATGTCTCTTAAAGACATCTTATAATACAACCACTGCTCATGAAAATCCTCACCCCAAATAATGATTTTTTCTCTTGGCTGGAGGTAACTACTGGTATTTTGTAATTGCCTCAAGGCTTCAAATATGTCCCTTTATTCTATGTTGGGACAAATGCAAGTGTTGCTGACTTGTGGCCATGTTCTACTGCCTACTGCATCCCCCTAAGGGCACTGACTAAGCAGCTTTTACTAGGAAAGGTGGTTTTTTAAAGCAAAATCTGATGCTGGTTGAGGCTTACTATCATGAATATGCTCTGAACCTCAAATAAGAGAAACATGCAAGAGCTGAGGACTTAACAGTCTGAAACAGCCAATGTGCTCAGTCTGCTCAGCTGCTCAGCTGGAGGAAATTATCCCAGAGTCGGATGGGCATGTAATTGTCTTCTAAAAGGGTCTTCCAAATGCCTGTGTGTGATACTCCGTGAAAGTAAAGGGCTCAGGAAACTATTGCATTTTACTTTTACACATATTACTTTTCTCCTCAGTTTACTCAGATTCGTCATGTTAGAACAATGGGAAAATGTGACTTTGTAGTGCCTGTGACACAGTATTGAGAGTAATTTTGTATTGTATATATTGTAGTTTCTGGATATATCTCCAGGAAACAGCTGGTGTTGCTTTCCTATTGAATCTACTTTCTCTGTAGTTTTCTATAGTTGTTGATTTTTGTTGTTGTTGTAAGAGAGTATATGGTTTATATATGGTTATAGCTCTTTTAAGATAGCCCTCTCTAGCTCCCATAGTTACAAAGGCTAGAGGTAATTGTAATCCATGTGCTGTTTCTGCAGTTTGGCTATGTGGTAACTTTTGAGACAGCCCTCAATTTTCTCTTTGAGTATTCCCATACTGGCCATTCCTGTAACATGTTACTGGGAGCTAGTGGGAGCTTGTGACAAGGAGGCAGTTAAAAGGAGCGTGGCAAAAGTTCAGAACTTTCCATCAGGAAATGATCAGGCTTTGTATTCAGGAAACTGAGTCAGGCTGGAGTTGTCCCTTTTTTGTGCGGAGCTTCTGTGCTTGCTTTGGAAATATGACACAAGGGACTATTTGTCTATAAAGAGTCAGTAGCTCAGCAACTTTTGTGGGGACAAAGCCAGCATGCAATAATTGGTGTACATCCTTCCCATTTGCCCTGCACTTAATTTTTTAATTATTATTTTCCTCTCTAGTCTATTATTGGGATTTAGGTCTGTACTAAATTTTGTCACCTCTCTCGCAAAAACAAAAGTGTTACATCTTGGAAACTCTTAGTAGAATTGATTGTTTGGGAAACCTGCAGCCTTGGCAGGAATCTGAGACAGAAGGTGATGTTTATGTGAAAGATGCTGAAAATGTATAATCTCCCCTCTAAAACAGGAACTTTTAAGGAATTTTTGTTTTCTTGTTTGTTCAAGAATGATGATTTTTTTCTTTAGGATTTTTAGCTTTCTGATATACTGAGTGATTTTTCTTATGACAGGTTTCTTTTAGGTTTACCAATACCATAATAGTATAAATGTTCTCAATTGTCTGAATCCTTGTGCTGTCTTGCCTTTTTTTTCTGTTTTTTTCCTGCTTTTGTGTGTGTGTACATATTTGCTGGTGGGGTGTTTTTTTTTTTTTTTTTTTTTTTTTTTTAAAATTAATAGATATTTTGAATTTAATATTTTTTAAAAAATATTATTTTAAATTATTATTTGCCCCTTCCGCCCCCCCCCCCTTGTTTGTTTTACCTTCATGATCACACTCTCTATTCTAATTTAATGGTGGTCAGGTGTGATGAGTCTTATGACAGAAAGCTGCAGAGCCACAGTACTTGGTCTGTCATTGACTATGAATATCGAGTCCAGATACTTTCCTCATTCTTTTATTGGGATGCCAGAAAGTCGTTCATGAGTTTTTATGATATTTGGTAAATTCATTTTCAATACTTTAACCTCCTAATGTTATACCTGAGAAGAGTAGCCTTTGCAAGCTGTAGAACTCTCCTTATAGATGCTTCAACTTTTTTTCTTTCTGTTCTTAATGTTCACATATTTATTTAGCTGTCTCTTCAGTTATACGTAGTTCTGTACATCTATCAGAAATGGACCCAGATTTGTACCATAATCCATACCAATATTCCCAGGACTTGTTGGATAAACTGGAGCAGACTGTGGAGGGAAGAGAAGCAATTTCTACTGCTGCAAGGCATTTAAGCATCTTGCACATATGCACTTAAATTTTAAGTATACATGTTACTAGTTGCAAGATAAAATTTACAAGAGAAAATGGGAACACACAGAGGTTCAAAATAAACCATGCAAGTGTATTTGTATCTATTACATGCTATATCATTTGAGTTCTATCTGTAATTGTGGTGCAGCAGAATAACTACTTCTACTAAATCACAAGCTCAGTGTAACCACCACTGAAGAGGCAACGATTAGGATTGCAGGCTGCAAAGACAGGTGAAACATGACTCCTTACCTACTTTTCTGCTTGTCTTTTGATGTAGACTCTTTTGGAAAAATTGTTTCCCTAGGCTTTGCTTTAAGGAGAAACTTCTCTGATGAATCTAAGGCATTTTAAACTATTAATTTTCTCATGTGTTTTCCCCTTAAGGAAAAACTAGCAGCAGAGCATACAGATTTTTTTATGTCAACTCTGTTATAACTTCTGGCGTTGCATCCAAAGAGTGCGGGTTTGAAAAATGCAACACCTTTTTCTCCATCAAAATGGCTTTAACCTCTTTCTTTGCTAAATGCCCAAGTGATCTCCTGTCCTCTGGCATCATCACTGCATTCTTTGCCTGATTTCAAGTGGTTTCCCATTTGTTTTGTCTATATTCAAGATTCAGCAGTGTAGCTAACAGCAAAGCGCACATGCTGTGCACCTTCTGCTGCAGGCACAAGACATCCTTCCTCTTAGTAGCTGCTCAAGCGTTCCAAATGTCGATCAAGCTAAGTTATTTTTTCCCTCTCTTTTGCCTTTTGTCTTTAATTCATATCATCTTCCATTTCTTTAACTGCATCACCCTGAATATGGGTGTCAAGTGTCTTTGTGGCAGGTATCTCTCGGATGCATTTCTGCACAAGCAACTGTATTTGTTTGCTTTCCATATTTAGTCCACTAGGGTTTAGTACTGACACTTTCTATCGGTTTTTGTACTTTTCCAGTGTGATGCGGTATTTTCTTTCAGCAGCCACTGCTGACCTTCAGAAATTATTTTTAAAAGGGAGAAACATGCCAGTATTTGGTTTTCAAACCAAAGGAAGTAAAAGCTGCAGACTTGGCACAAATCTCCTCTCAATGACTTTCGGTGCTGTATAGAGGAAGGTGTAAGTCATGCAAAGAAGGTACCTTCCTGTATATTTCCAGGGAGCATGTAGGCATTCATCTCTCTTCCTTTGATTGGAAGTTTTCTCACATTTTTTAGGCTTAATGCAGACTATCAAACTGGGTGAGTATTGGTCAAAATATAAGCATATACTCTGTTTTTGAATAATAAATCCACTCTGTAGTTGTGTAGGTGTAGAGCTACCTTACCTATACTAGTAGTTGTACCAGCTCAGCACCGCCTCATTTAACCTGGAAAAGTAACTGTAGCTCTGAGATACATCTTAATGTTTAGCTTCCCAATTGCTGTGTCTGTATTTCATCTCTAACTGGTTTCCTGTAGTAAGCAGAGCACTACTTCACCAAAACTACTAGAAATTCTTACTGAATGTGCATTTGTAACCAAGCATATAAATTAGGACTGAATACTTTCTAAGAAAGTACCCTGTGTGGTGTTTCTATGAGTGGTCTGGTTTCCAAAAGATACACTCAGAGGTGAGGAGGGATAAGATGTGGCTGCAAGGTCCGTACTAGATCTCAAGTGATGATCTGTATGGAAGTCATGGGATCAGTGTTTTCCCTCAGGCTGAAGAACAGATTCTTGAGGGAAACCTGTGTCAGACAGTCCCCAAAAGGAAAGGCTGGAATGGAGGCTGTAGAAGAAATACAAGACTGACTTACTACATCTCACCCACTACATCTCACCCAAGATGCACTCTTTCTTATCTGAATTCCTGGTGATATAGTTAAATGAGATTTGCAGTATGGACCACAGACTTCTATGTTTAATCTCATTTCAACTCTTCAGTAAATTTCTATTTACCTACATTTTTTCAGCCTTCGACTAGAGTGAAGTCAGCCCACCATGACACGTTCTTAAAAGAAAAACAGCTTTCTGGCCATCTGGATACTGAATTTTTTTCCATAGGAAATTATTTTCCCTCAGCTCTGCTCACAAACTGGTGAGAGTGGTACCATTCCCAGAGAAAACCATGGAGCTCCTTCCATGAAGATATCAGGTCACACTCAAGAAGATCTCCAAAAAGTCTGTGGGCTTGGGTGAACAGAAGGTTACAAGTGTGTCTCTTTATTTCCTTTTTTAACTATTGTAGGGGTGGTGGGATCAAGGCTGTTTGTGCAGAAGTAGGCAGAGTTGAGAAAAAAAAAGGAAATCTTGATATAAATTAATGGCCATCTCACAAGGAACTGAGTTTTAGAATGGATTTCTACATTCCAATACTAAAATCCTATAGACATGTGGAAACGTCAATGAAATACAATACACTTCTTTAGCTCAAACTGTGGTTAGCTTTCTGTTCTTTTACCATAAAATTTTATATTGAAGTTTTTTCCTTTGCTTACAGCTCTTGAGATTCAGGTATTCCTCAGCACTGCTTTCAGAGAAGTAAACTGTAGTAGCTGCCATATGATTACATGATATGATTCCCCATACACACTTTTTTGTTGTAGTTAAATAATGAAAGAACAAAGAATGAACTTTATTGAGGCTTCTTACTTGCCTGCCTCTCCAGAGTTTTGGCCTTGGTGGTTGGTTTTTTGTTAGTTTGTTTTGTTCTTGCTTTATTTGGGTTGTGCTGTTTTATTTTTCTGTGCTAGGTTATTTATTCCCCTCCCCATTATGCTACACTGCACTTCTCACTTCTGAAAAACTGCAACACTCAAAACGTCTTAAAACTTACTTGTTTTTGCTCTTACATTGCTTGATGTTGTCTGAAATGAGCCTATACAAGCCAACTGATAGACTTTTAAAAAACCCCAAGTACCATCTTCTGTATGAAAGTTATTCTCAGCCCAAAATGGTTTAAAATTCTGTTGGATGGTCTCTGCATTGTTACTATCTAAATATATTGTAACGAGTCATTCAAGCCACAGAAATGGGAAGTGACTAACTTTTCAACATAAAGTTCTTTTATGAGCTTACTCATTCCTTTGGTGTAGTTCTTAGACATTAGCAGCAAGGTGTCAGCACTGTATTTTTGTGTAAGGCAGGCTGATACATCAAGCAAATAATTCTGTTTCCTTATGACAGGATGTGGATAGGATCTCTTTCCCTTTTATTCTCCCCTTGATATTCACACTATTTTCTTCCTCCCCTGAGTGAAAAAACAACAACAACAAAAGCCCTGTTAAAAAAAAAAAAGCCTTCTCTGTGCTGCTTGTTCAAACACAAGCAACCTGTAAATCTGCTGCATTTACAGAGACTGAAATGGCCAAAGCAACTGCCACAGACTCTCTACCTTTTCAGTAAAAAGGAAAATGAATGCTTAAATTTCGCCTGAAAGGGCTTGTCTCTGGAGTCTTTACAGAATGCACTGTTCAGCTCTGAAAATCAAGATCTTGCAGCCATGGCACCCCTTTTTTGTTTTGTTGCCTGTTCCCTGAGGAAAAGCTGGTTAAGGTAGGAAGGCATGCACTGTATCTCATTTCTGGTGAGTCTGGTGGGAGACAGAGTAATCTTAGTGTGAGACTAACAACTATTGTAATCAGAAAGAAACCTAAATAGAAATGTCTGAGAATGTTTTGATGTTTATTGTTTCAGGGAAAGTAGTTCCAATTTAATAGAAGACAACAGAAGGTGCATGGTGGTGCAGGATAAAATGAGCAAGCATTAAAGTAAAAGTGCACATCAATTTGAAGAGCTGTGGATTACCATGGCCTTATATACCTGTGTATATACACATTCATAAGCAATATTTTGAGTAGGTAGAATTACATCCTAACAATTACATCTTTAGTATTGGTTTGTCTGAATTGTCTTACAGGGTGAAAAGGTAAATATCCTCATTCATTTTTTTGGGAGAGAACAAGCAATTCGAGTGCACCTGAGTGACAATATCTAGTTATGAAAACAACCTTCCCTCTACAGATGAAGAAAACACATAGAAGCAGTAACAGGTGGAGGAAGGTGGGCGGGAGAATGAAAATCAGCCAAAAAACCCCCAACCCAACACCACCACCAAACAAAACCAACCACCACCACCAAAAATAACCCACCACCCCACAAAAAATAAAAAGCCCAATCCAACAAGCCTTAAAATTTCCTTTATTTTCCCTGCAAGTCCAACAATTTTGTAGTGTCTTAGATCATGACAAAATCTATCACTTCAATATTTCAGCTTTTGAGGGAGTAATAGGCTGCATTATTAATGGAATGACACAAAACCTCTAAATGATAGTTGAAGATACCAGTAAAAGACCTGTCGATTAAAAGAAATTGCATAGGAAACACCGGTAACCTAAAGAAATGGGTGTTTTGTGGGGCTTTTTTGTCTTTACCTGCATGTTGGAATAGACTGTAGGCTTAACTGTTTTCACCTTGAATGACCTTCTGGGTTACCATCTTTAATTTTACATAAAAAGAGCACTTTAGGTAACCTTGTCCTATGAGAAGATGCACCTCGAATTCAGTATCTGTTTGTAATGAGGAGGACAAACTCAAGTACAGAAAGCAACTTGGTTGTTTCAAAGAGAAGCCCTGCTTCTACAGGTGGCTATGCAGCTGTGTTTTCCCACTTAAGCAAATCCAGGCTAACAAAACCTATGTTTTTCCCTAGCTGCTAAACAGAGTACTTGCTGCCAATGTCTTCCTACTGCTGAATATTTCTGAGGGGGCAGATAGTCAGTTGTTGAAGATGATACAAGCTGGTTGCCTCAGATTGATGTATGTCTCAATTCTTGCATCCATAAAAAAAATTGATGACAATGATTGTTTGCTATTGACTTTTATTATTTTAGTGCACAACTGGTGCAGCTGATGTTTGTCAAGTCTCTGTCTTGAAAAGCTTACAATTTAAGTTTTGTTAAATTACAGTGGACAGTGCAAGACAAGGAGGTTAAGGAAAAGGGACCAAGCGTACGGTGTTATGGTTATGTAGTTACTTAACTGAAAAGAAAATAAAGAGGATACAACTCTTCCAGTGTTTTTTCCCTCTCTCCTTTAAACTGTCAGGGAAGAGCTTTCCTGGGAATCTGGTTCCTGAATGGCATAACAGCAATTTGTAGCAGTAGACCTTGACAAAAAATAATTGTTAAATTAGTAAAGCATTTCCAAATTTTCCTGCTCCTCAGTCTGCTATGTGCACAAATTTGTTAGGATGAAAGGGAAAGTGGCGTCTTGCCAATATTTCATGCTCAGCATTCAAAATGTAAAGTTTTAATGCACAATATAAATAGAAATGTTGCATGACTATGAGATGTAAGACTCTTCCATCAGCTACTAGGGAAGCAAAGTAGGAAAAGATGTCCAAGTTGTTGAATGTTAGTGTTTCTAGAAAATGGTAAAAATTTGTATTTTATACTGTCAACACCTTTTGACAGAGAACATAGATTCAGTGTAGTAATAAAATCTCAGCCTAGAGCTACAACAGAGAAAACAACACAAGTGTACATAGTGATAGTTTCTGATAGAAGCTTTACACGAGCTCCTCATGTGACTTGGCAGCAACCTGTCATGAGTATTTTATGAGCTCTCCTATTGGACTTCAGCATGTCAGTTTTTGCTTCTCATCAGGGTAGATGTAGTTGCTGAGCCCAAAGTGTCATGCTTTTTCTGGTGTGTTGGAGAAAAAAGTGATCTCTTATTTACCTGTTAACATCTAGCAGCGATGAATAGTAGCTGCTCAGTATGTTCTGTGTGTGCATGTATGTGAATATGAAAGCTCTTCTGTGGTTTGTGTCTTATTTTTTAGGAGAGAGGAAGGGCATGACAGATGTTCTCCTCAAACAGCTCTGAAGCTAGCAAGGTTGCATTAGAATCCTGTCTTATGGACAGAAAAGGTGCAAAATATAAACTGTCTGCTGAATAAAATATGCTGGAGTCCTGGTTTTGTCTGTTGTTTCCATGGCAGCTGTGTCCTGATGCAGCTGAGCAAACTGGCCTCCTCAAACCTGGCTAATGACTCTAGCACACTTGCCAGGGGAGTGAGAGAGAGAAACCTTCTCACCCAAACTCACTGGGCAGTAGTGCCTCTCACAGAAGCAACTAGAGTTTGTAGAAAGTGATTTAAAGACTCTAGAGAGGCGAAGTAAGAGAAGACCATGGGAAAAAGGCAAAAGAGTCTTCAGACACTTAAATGTCTGTTCAAAACAACATGGGAGTGGGAGGAAAAGGGGAAACGAGAGATCTCAACAAAAGTCTTCAATGGACATTGAAAAAGAAAGCACTGTGACTGGAGGGAATGGAAAATGGAAAAGGAAAATAGGAAGGAACATCTGTTCTAAATAGCTGACTCAGATGGTGGCCGCACTCATAACCTTCTGGTGTGAGCTCTCCTTTCTCAGTGGCAGATGCCCAGGCAGGATTCAAATGGAGAGGGGAAGCCTAATGCTTTTGCTTGCTATTGCTTTACAAGCCCTCCCAACCTATGTCACTCTGAAAAGATCTATATATGTATATTTTTAATTAAGAAGTTTAGTCTGGAACCCTACAAGCCAATTTGAGAGCCAATATTTACAGATGAGTGACTTCTTAAAAATTTTCCCCTTATGTTCTTAGTGAAAGGCTTGTGAAAGGGGACTGGAGAAAGATACTCTGTCCTGTAACTCAAGATAATGTTTTAGATGTGGTGAAAGTGGTTGTGATGAAGCTTATACTTTTCAGGGTGCTGTAAGATTGACACTAATTTAATTTGAAATATATAATTTTGGCATAAAGTTTATTTTGTGTAAACCGCATTGTAGTAATTTAATTTATGATAAGGTAAAACAACCAAGTCTGCCTGTTAGAGAAGAATCCCCAGGTGAAGCAGATTTGGACCTTTTATTGCTAGTAGAAAATTACCTCAAGTTTATATACCCATGCAAATAACTAAAATGCAAACTGAAAGGGATCCATAGCTGTAGACAGTTATTTGGAGGTCAGCAGTGAGATGATGTTTCACATTAACAAAATTGAATGAAGGATGAGTACAAAAACATTACAAATCCATTAATTCCTTTTAAGACCCTACTAATCTATGTGATTGTGGATAATCCTTTGGGGTAGCACCAGAGTCAGTATGTGTAGCATAGTCATAAGCATGATATTCTGCTTGCAGCATTGCTTGTAGCCTGCTGGTGCTTCTCAGAGACTGCATTGCACATCGTTTTGTTGTCTTTGCCTAAAATACAAGTGTCTTTGTTATCCTCTGCCTTGTGCTTCCTCATGAAACTTACATTGGGCAGTAATATATGTTTCCAAATTATTTAAAGACAAAGGTCTATTTAATTATGTTTAGTCAGGAAAAGAGACATTGAAAACCAAAGTATCTGACTTGCTATGGAAAAAAGCAAATTAACACCTGCACCTTCATGAGTCACCCATTGGTGCTATTTATTCAAGTTTAATGTTCTTCAGCTAAACTACTGAGTATTAACAATGCTGTCTACTCAAAGGACCATTTGACCTCCTACAACTAAGTATTTCTCAAGTATTTCTAGTTAATTGAAAATCGGCTTCATTTACAGTTTAGCTTCATAAGTTTTTATTGACTCTTTGCAGCATTGATTTCTGTGCAAATAGCTCCTTCTAAACATTAGCAGCATTACCATCACAACTTGTTCAGACAGATGGTAGGCTGTTAAATCCACCTGGCTACTTCATTGACAGTGAGAGTAGGCCTGAACAGTTTAGCTGGTTTTAGGGGATAAAACCCCCTGGTGTTATTACTCTACCAAATTGATACAGCATTGTTTGTGACAAACCTTGCAAGTGGTAATGGGAACTTCTGAAATGAATGCCAAAATTTCTTTCTGGTTTTGTTGTTAATTAAATGTTTCTTTTACTTCACTGTCGTTGTCGTGGTCTTAGTCTGGACTTTTGAGTTTTAACATATTACACTGGGTGAAAATAAACCTTGTACTTAAAGTTAATTAAAGGCTTTTATTCAATTGGAAGGGATTGCTACCTAAATTTAATATCAATTATAGAAAGATGCCATTGTGAAACAGTTTAAAAAGAAAGAAAGCATTGATCTTCATGTATGAAGAATTTGTAATGACTCATGCAGATTGCCAAATCACCTGACTCAAGGCCCTTGGTATTGGTAACAACTGATCTAACAGAAAAAGCTATGGCTATTCATCACTGCTCTTTCTAAACTTGTGAAGAGAGATTAAATCAAGCATACAAATTAAGAAGGAAAAATACAAAACTCAAAGTATTAGTCTATTTAATCCTATTTAAAGTGTTAAACTGACTTGGTGAATCTTGCTGAGCTCATGATTTTCCCTTTCTGTATGTGGTTATTGATATTTACCTGGGAAGCAACTAGCCCTGCTACAAGTTTTGTTGACAGTGGTGAAGGGTTTTAATTTTGGTTCCCTTTTTGTTGTTTGTACTGGAGTTCACTAGCATGGGGAGAAATTATTGCACACTTCTTTCACTCTTGAGACTTTGCTTATGTTTTTATGTGGATAGTGATGTAGAATCCTCTTCTATCAATTGATCACAGCTGCTTTCTGCAACGTGTGGAAGTATATAGAGCAGTTTTGATCCAAGCCAAACTGAAGATACCAAGTTGTGTAGATTTACAGGATTTAATATTGAATGAAGAGGAGCTTTTATCTCTGTATTGCTTAGTTTTTTGAAAACTAAGTGTGAATGTGCTTCTTACATCTAAGGGTGTATCAGTTATTTCTGTTGGTTACTCTCAAAAATACTGTGTTCTTGATCACAAAAGACTTAAGGTCCATGATTCATTTTGAGCTCAGCCATTTCTGGGGACCTGTTGGTGTATGACGGTGTGTGCAAAGAAAGTAAAGATCAAGAGCAAGTGACATGGTATGGGATAAAGAAACAGTAGAAAGTGCCTAGCTTTTATAATATTGTTTTCTTTAATGAATAAACTGCATCATTTTTATAGAAAAATGACTACTGCTTTTCCATGATCACTTAATACTTTAAATGGGGGGTGTGGTGTGTGTGAAAGACTTTAAAAATTAGATGGTCAAACACAGCACCATATCAAAAATATAAAAGGGCCTACAGAGATACTATTGCAGGATATTAGCCCCAGAACCAGAAAAAATATGACTAGCTATTCCAATGAATTAAGAACTTTATTTTCTAAGTAATAGCTACTGGTAAAAGAAGATAATTAGAATATGTTTCCAAACATATGACTGCAGCCTTTCAGTTACTTTAAAGAGTAATTCTCCACTGATTTTTCCCATACTTTGCTCATTTACATAAAATGTTTGTTAGAACTCTCAATAGTGGTTTTTCTGATGCACTTAAATAACTTCTGTGATTCTTCAATGGTGTACTTCATTGTTAATTTAATCTATTAGAACATTAGCTCATTTCATCATTATCCATCACTATGCTTTTCCTTTCTGTCAAGTGAGAATACTGGCAGTTCGTGCTATTAACTCCCCGACCCTGGGTTTGCAGTGTACAGAGAAGTTATTAAGGGTTTGAAGTATTAATGATCAGAGCTGATTGTGAGCTTTCCAAAGCATATTGCTCACCTCATGTACAAGATTAATGAAACTGTTTGATCTGTTTGATGACCAATAACACTATTTGCTGAGTAACTTCCAGTATTCTAATCACTTATTACAGATAGAAGATAAAATGAGCGCAAGAAGGCCTAATTCATATTAGTTTAAGAGGATGGCCAAGAAATACAGTCATGTAGATGTTGCACTACTCAACAAATTTTAGGTTTAGGCTTAATGTCAGACACTATTTTAAAAGACTGTCCTCCTACCTAATTAATCTAGGCAGTGTTAATAGATTGTTGCAGCCAGATCTTTGTGAAAGAAACTGTTATCAGTGTGGTCTAAAAGACTAGACACTTCTTCAAATGCTTGTGTTCCACTTCGGGGATTGAAACATGTTTTGTGTACAGCTGTAGAAGAGATGACAGTTTTCTCTGAAGAAACAAAACCTGCACGCATTAAAATTTCTAGATGAGCAAAACATTAATGTGGATGATAGGAGAATTTGCTTCACAATCTTAAATGTAACAGTGTTGCAAGAATAGTTATGGGACTAGATGAATCAGTGTTTTCTAATCTCAAAGAATGAATGATGCAGTGTAATTAGTGCAATTTCTTAGCAATAAGGTGATAGTTTGCTTTCCACAGACTAATCTGGGCAGAATTTTTCCCTCATAACTTATATATCTTGGTTTCCTTTTCTCAGTAGCTAATTTGTATTAAGCAAAATTAAGCATGTGACAAGATGTCTGGATTGTTCAGACACATTATGATGTGAACTGACTTGTTTGGTCTCTGAATGTCTTTAAGAATTCATTTTGATGTAACATTTGTTCAGTTGCTGATCTGAGCAGTTCAGGAAACGGCTGAACCCTCTACAGTTTTACACCTGAGAAATGGCATTGCAGCAGCTGGAATGGAAATGTTCCCATACGTATAGAATACATTTTGCATAAATCGAAAGGGTGACACTGATGTATTGCAGCTGGCAATCTAGGCCATCAGAGAGATCATGTACAAGGAATAAAATCTGATTCAAGTATGCTTGTATGCATGTAAAATTTGTTATTTATGTAAAAATATATGTAATACTCCAACCACACAGAGCTGTAAGTATTGCTTAGGTAGACAGAGATAGTAGCCAGTCAATGGCAACTGTGAGCTGTGCATTTTTTTTTTTTTATCATCAAAGAGAATGTTCTCTTGCTCTGCTCTTGCTCTCCATTGTTGATTTTTTTTTTTTGAGTTTCATAAGCTATCTAATTCTACTTCCAAGCTTCATGGGCTTGATCTTAGGTCCTGCAGCAAAGCCAGGCCCTGCAATGTGATGAGACAAGACCCAGCAGAACTGTTTCTCTTGCTAGTTTTGTAGAACTGGGTACTAGCAGAGAGGTTTGAATGGGTTTTCCCTTTTATTACTTCATTTGTGGGGCAAGGTCTTATTTCCAGAATTGCTATACTCTTCCTCTAAAGGAACAAGTTCCTTGAAGTCTGGCAGTTTTCTGGGAAATGACAACCTGTGTGTCTGACTTTCATATTTGTTTTCCACCCTCCTCTTCTAAGAGTTCATCAGTCTCTGTCAGAAGAGTATGCAGTGAGGCTTTCACTTTTATGTCCCTACTTCTGCAGGATGCACCTAGAATAAAGCAGTAGTACTTTTGTTATTTCTTTTGAAATACACATTTCCCAGGAAGCAGTCTCTTTGAAAAGTTTTCTGCTACCAGAGAACTTTTGGCTAAAATAGATATTTCAACTGAAAAGAGAAAAAGAAGTGGATTTGAAGGGCCACCAGTAGAGAAATTCTAGGGGGGAAAAAAAGGTAAATATTTCTTGTTTTTCAAGTTTCTGCTACTGGAATAAGTAGGCATAACTGTGAACATCCATACACTTCCTTTAAATAAGCCAAACACCTATATACAAGGACTTATTAACCATCATCATCTTTTCCAGAACTTTTCTTCCACATTTTAATTTAAACCAGGAAAAAAACAACAAACAAACAAACCAAAACCCCAGCCATTCTGTCATCCTATGATTATTTTGTGATGCAGTTGCTAAAATAAGGACTGCACAGTGTCATAGAATGGGATTATGTTTTTACTTCATTAAAAAGCAAAAAGTCATGAGGGATGATACTTAAAATAGCTGTCAGACTGTGTTTATATCCTCTCTTTTGTTTTTGGGAGTGTACCCAAATTTGAAAGTCACAGCCTCTTTATCTGATAGATATATTTGAACTATTTGGATACTCTGCTTTTTGATGTTGCCTTGAAACAGTGTAATAACTGTTTAGGGAACAAGAGTCTTTTAAGCTTGCAGCACAATGCACAGTGTACCAATATTTTTGAGGTACCAGCAGCATATCTAATACAATTAACAATTTGTTCTCACCTCAGCATTTTGTTAATTTTTCATCTCTTTGCTTATTTTACATCCATTTTATTACTGCTTAATAAATAATCTAGGACTTTTAACTTCCTTTAAAAGTATATAACCATTCTGAGGAATTGCATTTTATGCTACAGACATTTTTAGTAACAAGCCTTAATATTGTACTTTTATATAAGTTGCTCATATCATGTGCTTTATAATTAATGTACATCTATTGAGCACACCAGCAAGTTTGTAAGGGGGAACTCAATAGGTGTTCAAGAATTGATATATTAACTTGATAAATTACTTCTGTGGCAATATTTTGTGATTGAACTGTAGGTTGAGCCTGCTTGACCAGGGTAAGAGACTCCACAGACAAGACTGAAAAGCAAGTCCTTGTTTCTTTTGAGCAGGTCATCACACATGGGATGAGTATGATAGCCTCAGGCAGGACTGGGATTTTGATTTACCAAATGCTACAAGCATTTGAGAAAGAAAAGTGTGCTCTCCCCGAGCTTCATGACTTAAAACAAATGTCTCATGACTTGATGTGGACTAAAAAAGCTAAGAAATACTTAGGATTTTTTCCCACTTTTCTCTTCCCTTACTTGCCAGGTCAGAGGAGCCACCCCAGAAATGGGATATATTAAAACTTTTCAACCTGCATGAAATTAATTGGTTCTCAGATGCTGCTTCTCCTGCAGATAGACACTATGAATTTCCTAGGGGACAAATAAGACTCAGAATAGGAATTGTCAAAATAAAGACTGAAGAACTTCAGTGACATTAATAAGACCAAGTGCAGGGTCCTGCATCTGGGTCGAGGCAATCCCAGGCACAAATACAGGCTGGGCAGTGACTGGCTGGAGAGCAGCCCTGAGGAGAGAGACTTGGGGGTGCTGGTGGACGAGAAGCTCAACATGAGCTCTCAATGTGCACTTGCAGCCCGGAAAGCCAATCAGATCCTGGGCTGCATCAGGAGAGGTGTGACCAGCAGGTCAAGAGAGGTGCTTCTTCCCCTCTACTCAGCTCTGGTGAGACCCCACCTGGAGTACTGCGTCCAGTTCTGGAGCCCCTATTACAGGAGGGATGTGGACATGCTGGAGCGTGTCCAGAGAAGGGCCACGAGGATGATCAGAGGGCTGGAGCACCTCTCCTATGAGGACAGACTGAAGGAGTTGGGGCTGTTCAGTCTGGAGAAGAGAAGGCTCCGAGGTGACCTCATTGTGGCCTTCCAGTATCTGAAGGGGGCCTACGGGAAGGCTGAGGAGGGACTTCTCAGGATCTCTGGTAGTGATAGGACTAGGGGGAGCGGAATGAAGCTGGAGGTGGGGAGATTCAGGCTAGATGTGAGGAAGAAGTTCTTCACCATGAGAGTGGTGAAGGCCTGGAATGGGTTATCCAGGGAGGTGGTTGAGGCCCCGTCCCTGGAGGTGTTTAAGACCAGGCTGGACAAGGCTCTGGCCAGCGTGATTTAGTGTGGGGTGTCCCTGCCCATGGCAGGGGTTGGAACTAGATGATCCTTGTGGTCCCTTCCAACCCTGACTGATTCTATGATTCTAATATGGGGAAGACTGGTGTCAAGTGGGCTGAGGATACAGATTCTCTCCTGTAGAAGTGTGTGCTGGCAACCTGCTATGGTATCCTGGTGCAGTTCCAGCTTAGAACTTCTATGCCAAAAGGATATAAAAACTGTTATCTCTTAGCAGGAAAGCAGCACTTTACAGCATTTTGGATAAACTATTTTTTTATTTCTTGATTTTCTGTCACTTGTAGTGACCAAGAATCAGTGTTGTTATACCAAAAAACCCATAATAGTTTCTCCTTGATACAGTTTGGCTTCATATTCTTAATATCTTGGTATGCTCTTCTCAACATTGTGTTCTTTCACTATCTGTGTGCAGACAATCTTTGGTTGATTTTCCAAGTTAAACTTCCTGTCTATACGCCAGTGCAGCTCAATATTTTCCCTAGTCAGCTTATTCTCAGACTTTTCAGATCATAACTGTGAGTCAGAATTATCAAAAAGTTGTAACAAATACCCACTGGAATGGTTTTGTATTAGTTGATGTACCTGACAAGCTTAAGAGTAACTATTGAGGATAATGAAGCATCTCCTGTTGTTTAAACGTTTTGGTTTGGTTATTTATTTTGGTGTAATATGTATTTCTCACTTGGTAGCATTTTTTATTTGAAATTTATGAAGTGCAAACCTGATAGTATTGAACCTCTAAATCCATTTTCCCACTGGTGGTGATACAAGTTTTTAAACTATGAGAGTCAGTAGTGAGACACACCTACAATGATAAATAGTCTCTATGGATGGGTTGCTTTCAAAGGTGCAGCACCTCCCAGACACCTACTATAGTTCATGATGCAGTTGACAGCAGCTCTCAAACACTGTTGTCTCTAGTCTCTTTGGTGTTTTTTACAGCCTCCCTCTTCACAGTGCTCTTACTTTTGACATCAATGTGCACACCTGATTTTGAGAGATTCCAGGTTTCACTAACTTCTCCACAAGGAAAGCTGCGTATACATTGTTGTGGTAGAGGACATTCTGAAAGGCCCTGAAATGAATGTATCCAAATTCACCTGCAAGAATGATTAGCAGTACTCTCAGTACATTGGTTTGTGTCAAAGCTAGTGCTGGCTTGGGCAAGCAATTAACAGCTTGCTATTAGGAGCTGGGAAGTTCTGCAGAGGCTGCAGGGAGAAAGGCAGGAAGAGTGAAATCTTTACATACTTGTCCTGTTGTGCTGCTTCCTCAAGCACGTGGTACTAGGACCTCTGAGGCAGATGCTGGAATAGTTAGTCTGACCCAGGATGTCGTCTTGTTCTTGTGCCTCCATCATATTTCATAATCACATGAGACCCTCCTGACTCTCTGAGATAGCTTTAAATACAAGCCTGAGGGAGACACCACTAATGTAGTCTTTTTGAATTGCTTTTCATTTAGGTCACTGCTGTTGCAATTTAAGTTCATTGCTGTTGGGCACAGCTTCTGATCAATGTGTATTGTGTGATCTGTTGCTTCATAGTTGACTTTACCCTGCAGGGCAGAAAAGTTCTACCCTTCCCCCACCATCTCAGCTTTTCCTCAAATTGATGTGTCTTTATTCTGATTTCAAATAGCATGAGACTTCTGCTTCTGTGGCAGAAATGCACTTACACCACAGGTCTATATACTCTTGTTTTCAAAAGTAACCATACATAATTTTTAATGTTAATGTTTTTGATTTAACAGATGTTTGAAACCATAGCTGTTGATATCCCACCTCAAGGAGGTGGAGAAGACTTTGTTCTTTTAGTTGTAAAATCATTATGAATTTTAGTTAAGTATTACCCACTCTAGGATAATTAGAAATTAATCTCTTTTTGCTACAACTGTAATACTTCAATTTGCTCTCATATAACTACTTTTGAGACTAGTATTGATCCATACATTAACATTGTCAGCATTTGCAAGTTTGAATCAGAAGTAATTGACATTTATGCCATATGTTGTTTGATACTTAATTTCAGGCAAGCTATTTTAAAAAGCTTTTCTTCTTGAGGATGCAGTAGAAAGAAAGGAAAAGGTCAGCTTTCATCATCTATTCTGCATATCATTGTGAATCTATGATATTTGGTCAATAGGATATTCTGTACCAGAAAATTTTCAAATTGTTTTATATGTCACTATCTGATTTTTTTCTACGAAGTTGAGCAATCTATCAACATATGCAACAAGCTTCCTTCAGCAAATATAATACAAATCTTGTGCTTCGTTACTGCTGCAATTTCATATGACAGTTGACAGTAGAAGTCACACTCGTATCTCACTGTTTTGACTTAAAATGTAAGTTCAAGTTCTATATGCATCAGCAGAAAAGTTTTGCTCTGAGGCCTCTTGACTGTATTCTTGCTGCACCCAGCAAAGCACTTGCAGGACCTCTGGCATATTCCGGAAATTTACATGCAAGCCCATCACCCCCACAAGCAGCATGCCCTCAGCCCGTGCTGACATCACCCATGCACCCACCTGGGCCTGTAGCAGAGTCTTGGTTCTCCTGGGAAGCCTCTCTGTCTCTAAGGCCACTGGCTGCTGGCTCGCCTGAGTGCTGTGTCCTCTTCCCTGTTCAGAGTGATCTGTAGGGAGTTAGGGCTGCTTCTGAGTCTGTAAGCAGCTAATATTTTCCCTGCTGAATATATCCCATCCAGCTTTGAGGGATGCAGAGGTAAAAAGATTCTGGGAAGGGAATTAGCAAGTCTCATTGACAGGGCTTTAAACTAGCTTCGAAGGGGGAAGGGTCGGAAACCAGTCCCCTCAGGCAGGAGTCTGGGGGTGATAAGCTAGAGCTAGAGGTGAAACCAGCAGCCCAGCTGCAGTGCATGTACACTAATGCATGAAGCATGGGTAACAAACAAGAGGAGCTGGAAGCCTTGTTACAGCAAGAAAGTTATGATGTAGTTGCCATCACAGAGACATGGTGGGACGACTCGCATAACTGGAGCGCTGCAATTGACGGCTACAGGCTCTTCGGGAGAGACAGGCAAGGAAGAAGGGGTGGAGGGGTGGCCCTGTACATCAGGGAGGCACTGGATGCCGTTGAGATGGAGATCAGGGATGATCGGGTTGAGTGCTTGTGGGTGAGAATTAGAGGGAAGACCAGCAGGGCAGACATCCTGGTTGGAGTCTGTTATAGACCACCCAACCAGGAGGAGGATGTTGATGAGGCATTCTATAGGCAGCTTAAGGCTGTCTCAAGATCACCTGACCTCGTTCTCATGGGTGACTTCAACCTGCCTGATATCTGCTGGGATCTCAACACAGCAAAGAGAAGGCAGTCTAGGAGGTTCTTAGAGTGCATGGAGGACAGCTTCTTATCCCAGGTGCTGCGCGAGCCTACCAGGGGTGAGGCTATGCTTGACCTCCTCTTCACCAACAGGGAAGGGCTGGTGGGTGATGTGGTGGTCAGAGGGTGTTTAGGCACCAGTGACCACGAGATAATTGAGTTTTCGGTATGCAGCCAAGCCAAGAGGGGGAGCAAGAAGACCTCCACTCTGGACTTCCGGAGGGCAGACTTCAGGCTACTCAAGGAACTAATTCAGAAGGTTCCTTGGGAATCAGCCTTTAAAAAAAAAGGGGTCCAGGAGAGCTGGGCCTACTTCAAGGAAGAACTATTGAAGGTGCAAGAACAGGCTGTGCCGGTGTGCCGGAAGATGAGCCGCCGGGGCAGACGGCCAGCCTGGATGGGTAATGAACTTTTAATGGAACTAAGGGAAAAAAGAGGGTGTATCATCTTTGGAAGAAAGGGGAGGCAACCCATGGAATGTTTAGGGATGTTGCTAGGACATGCAGGAAGAAAATTAGGGAGGCAAAAGCCCATTTAGAACTTAGACTGGCCTCTGCTATGAAGGACAACAAAAAGTCCTTCTATAAATATATTAATAGCAAGAGGAAGGGCAAGGACAACCTCCACTCCTTGGTTGACACAGAGGGGAACGTTGTAACAAAGGATGAGGAAAAGGCAGAGGTACTTAACACCTTCTTTGCCTCAATCTTCACTAGCAGGGCAGAACGTCTTCCAGACAGCTGGCCTGCAGAGCTGGCAGAAGGAGCCAGAGAGCTGCATAGTTTCCCACTGCTCCAAGAGGAAGTTAGAGATCTACTGAGCCGCTTGGACCCCCATAAGGCCATGGGACCGGATGGGATCCATCCTAGGGTGCTGAGATTGCTGACAGATGAGCTGTCCAAGCCACTTTCCATCATTTTTCAGCAGTCCTGGCTCACTGGAGAGGTCCCAGAAGACTGGAAGCTGGCCAACGTGGTGCCCACCCACAAGAAGGGCCGGTTGGATGAGCCAGGGAATTATAGGCCTGTCAGCCTGACCTCAGTGCCAGGCAAGATTATGGAACGGGTCATCTCGAGTGCGATCACACAGCACTTACAGGATGGCCAGGGGCTCAGGCCTAGCCAGCATGGATTTAGGAGGGGCAGGTCCTGCCTGACCAACCTGATCTCCTTCTATGATCAGGTGACCCGCCTGGTGGATGCGGGGAGGCCTGTGGATGTGGTCTACCTGGACCTCAGCAAGGCCTTTGACACCGTCCCCCACAGCAAACTCCTGGCCAAGCTGGCAGCCCATGGCTTGGACAGGAGCACACTGTGTTGGGTTAGGAACTGGCTGGAGGGCCGAGCCCAGAGAGTGATGGTGAATGGTGCCACATCCAGCTGGTGGCCTGTCACTAGTGGTGTGCCCCAGGGATCAGTGCTGGGCCCCATGCTCTTCAACATCTTTATTGATGATCTGGATGAGGGCATTGAGTCCATCATCAGTAAATTTGCAGATGACACCAAGCTGGGGGCAGCAGTTGATTTGCTGGAGGGTAGAGAGGCTTTGCAGAGGGACCTCGACAGGCTGGACAGATGGGCAGAGTCCAATGACATGAGATTTAACACATCCAAGTGCTGGGTTCTGCACATTGACCACAACAACCCCAAGCAGTGCTACAGGCTGGGGTCAGAGTGGCTGGAGAGCGGCCAGGCAGAGAGGGACCTGGGGGTACTGGTTGATTGTCGGCTGAACATGAGCCTGCAGTGTGCCCAGGCAGCCAAGAGGGCCAATGGCATCCTGGCTCGCATCAGGAAT
The DNA here is from genome assembly GCA_033816785.1 of Picus viridis. Taxonomy (NCBI): domain Eukaryota; kingdom Metazoa; phylum Chordata; class Aves; order Piciformes; family Picidae; genus Picus; species Picus viridis. Next base: position 23,368,489 of record CM066578.1, read on the forward strand.
GGTGTGGCCAGCAGGAGCAGGGAGGTCATTCTGCCCCTGTACACTGCACTGGTTAGGCCACACCTTGAGTACTGTGTCCAGTTCTGGGCCCCTCAGTTTAGGAAGGATGTTGACTTGCTGGAACGTGTCCAGAGAAGGGCAACAAAGCTGGTGAGGGGTTTGGAACACAAGCCCTATGAGGAGAGGCTGAGGGAGCTGGGGTTGCTTAGCCTGGAGAAGAGGAGACTGAGGGGTGACCTTATTGCTCTCTACAACTACCTGAAGGGAGGTTGTAGCCAGGCAGAGTTTGACCTCTTCTCCCAGGCAGCCAGCACCAGAACAAGAGGACACAGTCTCAGGCTGCGCCAGGGCAGGTTTAGGCTGGATGTTAGGAAGAAGTTCTACACAGAGAGAGTGATTGCCCATTGGAATGGGCTGCCTAGGGAGGTGGTGGAGTCACCTTCACTGGAGGTGTTCAGGAGAAGACTTGATGGGGTGCTTGGCTGTATGGTCTAGTTGTTGGGTGGGTTGGATTGTTTGATGGTTTGGACGCGATGATCTTGAAGGTCTCTTCCAACCTGGTGTATTGTATTGTATTTGTGACCGGTTTAGGCTGTGCCTTTAAGAAAGAGACACTTTCTGAACACTCTGGGCGAATATTTTGATATTAGAATGAAAACAATGATATGCTAATTCAATTTCATTGGTGGAACCCGGTTGTAGTTTTTTTGTTTAGTCTTTCATTCGGGGGAGTCAGTCAGTAGTCATCTTCTTCTTCCCCCTGTGCTGTGAGCTGGCTCGTTTCTCTCTACGATTCTTGCTAACCAGATAAGAAAACTAACTTTTACATCCGCTTTGAGCTTTAACAAGTTTTCACCCTTTTAATTACCTTCCTTTCTCTTTCTCTCTAACCCTTTTGGGAAAAAGGGGAGGTAGGGAGGGAGAAGGGAGGAAAAGGCCGAACCCCCTGGCTGCAGGGGGGTTGGGGAAAGGTTTCCTGTTGCTGTATATTTCTGTATATACTGTAAATATTGTATATTTTTGTACATATTCATTGCATTCCATATCTGCTTGTAAAATACAGCTTTCACCTGCTTCTCCGGCTGAGTTAGCTGTGGAATTCTTTTGTGTGTGTGGGGGGAACCTTCCTACTCCACCACAGTATTGTATTGTATATACATGGGGAGACTGTGTGAGGCTTGAAGACACTTTAAATTTAATATAGCTTTGATATCTGTAGCTCTAGGACCTGAATCAAAGGGACTTTTCTTTTGGAAGCAGTTTATCTTGTGTATACCTACTTTGCAGGTCCCCAAGAACTGTTTATTCTGGATGAAGGTCTTATGAAGTGTAGGCTGAGATGACCTTCAATTCACATATCAGCTGTTTATACAACAGGCATCCAAGTTTCCACCTGTATGCAGAACTGTAACCAGTGAAAATGCTATTCAGTCTGCAACTGAGAAAAACTAGCTTTTATTTCTTTTAAATCAGATTAAGCTTTCCTTCAGCCTTGTCTTTCATAAATTGCTATAAGGGACAGAGTGGCAGCCTCACACAAAGTGCCTTCAGCCAGAGGAAGGAAAATGACTAACAACAAAGCTCCATCATTTCTTGCTGTAATGAATTTGCCTTTCTCTTTCTTCTGTCAGATCATGAAATCTCTGTAGAGACTCATGTCAGTCATTGCCTGATCTGCTTTGGTTCCTTGGAAATAAAACATGTGAGCTGGTATTTCTCTGGTATTTCTCGACTTCTACAGAAAGACAGGCAGGTGACTTGCATTGCAATTCATGTATTGCTGACCTTGTGGCCATGTGCAGTAGGAACAGGATCTCTGCAGTGTGAACAGATGACCGTGTCAGGAGTGGGAAGGGATGGGATGACTGGAAGTTCACAATATGTGTCCAAACAAGCAGCTAAGCATCTGGTGTTTATGAAATATTTCTTAGGTAAACAGATAGTGATGCTGACTGCTTGCAAAATGGGAAGAGGTACAAGTTAAAAAAAATAAACAGAGATTTGAAGTGTAACAGAGGAGAATGGTTCTTAAGCACTAGGAAACAATGAAAATTAGTGCCTGCCTGCACACCTGAGGCTATAGAGTTTCTGAGCAATTCTACACAAGTACCAAGAAGTTTGAATTGCCCAGAACATGTTTCTTTAGAAAGAGGCTTATTCTCAACCTTCAGACTTCAAAGATAGAAAAATGGATGTGTGCCTTTGTTAATATGCAGTTTCTTTTTCTACCTAATACACACATCCAGTTCAGTGCATTAATCTTTCTTCACCCTTCTTGGATCCTTTCTGTAATTCAAGAGACACTGACTTCTAAAGTTATCTTTTAATTCACAAACTGACTGTTCTCCACCATCTGCATCTGTCACTATCATGTTCAAGCTTTGTTCCTGTACAGCTTGGCAGTTACTCAAATCTAGCACAGTTCCTCTGCATGTCTCCAGAGCAGGCTACCTAGATCCTTGCGTCTTGGTCCCTCTGGCAACCCAGTAGTTTTACTTCAGAGTAACTATTATTTTTTTCCTCTTACTAAGCTGTTGTGCTTTCAAACCACAAACATGATCCTTACACAAACTCTGTGTGTTACCTGGCATCTATCTTGCAGAGTACAAAGGCATCATGCCTTTGAAATACCTTTCTGCTATATTCTGACTGTTTTCTCTGTTATTTTTGAAGTGAAGTAGGAGAAGAAAGCAAACAAAGTTGATTTAAAATTTTAAGTAAACATAAAAAATGTCTTGTTTCTCACCTAGTTCTCTGTTTTCCCCATTTTACTTTAAATAATGTTTTTTTGTTTTGTTTTGTTTTGTTTTATTTGGTTGGTTGGGGTTTTTTGGCCTGATCACACTACAGCCACAGCAAGGAGAGGAGAAAGCTGCAGTCACAGATGGAGTGAAATTTCAATTCCCAACAAAAGGCTTGGTCTGGCTTGTTGTTTAAAGGGCTTGAGAGATGTGGAGACAATTTCAGGATACATCTAATATTTTTCTTGAGTTCATGGAGCTGCTGTGTCATTTGAATGTCAGGCTTTAGTGGTATTCCTGTCAGGTAACGTGTTTAACAATAATGGTGTTAATACCAGGGTAATTTTAAACGGACTGATGGCTATTTATTAGTGATAGAAACCACTCTTCTGAATTTTACCTTACTCAGGCTTGCCAGGCAGATGTTCAGAGCTCGCAAACTCACTTGTACCATTCAATTTCTGAAGATGGTGAAGGAAAAAGATTTAGAGTTTTGATTCAGAAACAGAGGAATTTAGCTCTTTACCTCGGTATTTGTTGTTCATTGTCAGGTTTTCTAGCATTTTTTTTTAACACCCAAGGAGATGCACCCCATCCCTCTAGTTCAGCCTTCACAAGCTGCCAAGAGGTGGAGAAGAAGGAAAGAGGTCTAACAAAATTGAAAACCGAATGGTCAATCAGTTCCGCTGACCCCCATTTAAAAAGAAATTTGTTGAGGATGTAAATTCTGGCATACAGACAAAGGTAACAGAATAGGAATATTAGTCTAGGGACATGCATACCTAGCAGTGCTTTACAAACTTCATCCTTATGCTAAAATTCCTACAAGCTGTTGTGAAATCCTGAAAGGTCACCAGCTTGTTATGGATGAATCTGCCCTTAAACTCTTGGTGCTAAATTGCAAGGTGGGAATATTTGTAAGCATACAAGCTGGATGCTGGGAAGAGGCAGGGCAGTTTCTGGACAGAGGGTTTGTATTGTTGTTGTTGTTTGTTTGTTTGTGGCATTATTGCAAACAGGGTAGCTGTTGGCAGCCTACAATGTTTCAAAGCTATTGATAAAAAGTTCTTATTTTGCAACAGTTGAACAAATGTGTATCTTTACTTGTGGCAGTGATTATATTTGCTCTTCTAAAATATTTACTGCTAACATTACTGTATAGCTAAACAAAATTTCCTCTAGAAAACAGAGACAGACTGTTTTCTTAGTCCTTTGTTTGTCATGTTTGAATTTCATAGCTTTCACTGTGCTGAGAGATCTGACATCATTACATTTTCAGTTTCTTGAAAACCATTGAGTTGCAATATATTGTCTGACCACTGAATGTCTCTGAAAACCGTATAAAGTTCCAGGAGCAGCAAATACAGAACCATTAAAGAGCAGAAACCCCACACAGTTCTGTTGAATTCACAATTGTCGCAAGTGACAGTCACTCAGCAAATTATCCTAAATTGTACTTCCTGTGATTTAACACTTTTCTTTAAAGTATTCTGCTTCTTTCTACTTTATTTGTTGACAGAGTGTAAGCCTGAAGTGATCTCCTGAGTTATCTCACTGTCCATCTCATTATTCCTGGACTACCTTGCCAGACTGCAATTTGTACTTAAAAGCGGTGTTCAGAATGCAGCCAGGCTTCACTGAAAGACTTGGGGAACAGACACTTTTCCTTGCAACTTTTACCCATTTTTTCTTGTGTCTGTGAACTCTTGTTCAACAACTTTTTTGCCTTACTGGAAATATGCAAATGCTGGACATTGGCTTCCTCCGTTGTTTCTTGATGTATGCTGCACAGCTCAGGTAAAAGTACTGTGGAGACTCTAATATGTCCTGTAGTCATTACACCTCCTTAAAGAGCTCATACTACTGAGTTACCCTTGTTTCTTAGGAAGTTCTCTAGTTGTTGTTTCATATTTTCTGCTGCTTCTCTGACTTTTCTGTATTCTTCTAGAAATGTGGATGCCAGACCTAGATCAAACCTATTTGCAGAGTTAAAATTCTCAACACAGAGCAGTGGCAGGAATGAGAATGTGGGTTTCCAAGTTTCCCATTTAAATCTCCTTCTTCTGAGTTATGCCATTTTTTTCCATACAACACTGACTATTCTTCATGTAATCTGTTGTCTGCAGCGACAAATCCACTTGATTTTTGTGCTGCCCATTCTGTAAATTTTATCCTAAACTTCTCCACAGAAGCTTCTTGTTTTCTGAGATGTACTAACTTGTATCTTTCTGTTCTAGCAATTATTAAGCACCTTGAAAGATTTTTCATTAACAATCCTAAACTGATCAGCTACCAGCTTTTATTTACATACCTAATCAGATGTGATCTGCTTGTTTCAAGCCTGAAAGCCTTTCATCATGGGCAGATGATATTCAGTAGGGCACAGTAGGTCAGAATTTTCATTTAGAGAGTAATACTTATTTTACATATGGATCTGGGGTGTTTGTCTTATGGGTTCAGATTACTTATGAGCACATGCATATCTGTTTCGGAAGGACATTGAGATATTTTGGACAATGGGTATTTTATGGGTATTGGAAATTCTGTGAGAATGGCTCCAGTATATGTTTATTTCCAGCATTAGCAAATTAGAAAGAATTGTTTTTTCTTTGGACATGATTAAGCTTTCTGTGTGGCTTATGTGTTTGAAGAATGACATGTGAAGTAATGAATAAAAAAATGGAAGAAAAAAAATATTGTCAACAAAACCACCTAAATAAAATTGTTAAATGCTGATAAAAGACATAACTACGCCTAAAACACAGCTGACATTTATTATTGAGTTTTAGAATAGCAAGTTGTAGCAGAGTGGAGATCATTAGCAAATTTCCAAGTCCTCATGCTTGCTTTGGAGGGCAGTGGAGTATCTCTGTTTTGTTTGCTTTCACTGAGAAATGTTGACTCTTCAGAACCAAAGCCTTTCACAGAAACATTTTGTCAATAAAGCTTTCCTCAGGTTGAGGCAAAGTGTTTCTGGGAGATGTGGATGAACAGGGGTACATGGTGGCAACAAAACCAGGTCCCCTGACCAAGAGGAAAAGGCTCTGTGTGCTTGTAGCTGTTTCCTGTTCCCTTGACTAAGGGTTGAGCCAGTTGGCACTCAGGAGGCACCAGCAGGAGTTGAGGAGGGACAAGGGGATATTGCAGGGGGCTGAGCTGTGTGGCGGTGGACCTTGTTTAAATAAACTGTGGTGAATGGGAGTTGCAGGGAATAGGTTGTAGCAACTTAAGATACAAATCTGTGAAATAGACTTCCTCAGACCTCTGTGCTCAAATTAGGCTTGCTGGTTGCCCCTGTAGTTTGGCAAAGTGTCACATTTGCCATGTTTTTCCAAGGTGTCTAACAAATATTAGGGGAAAATTTTATGATGCCTGATAGTATTTCTTGTGAAGACTGTTGAGTTGCCACTGATGGATGTTGCTAAGAAGCAGTGTCTGTAGTACATATGTTTGTAATGGTTTCTAGATGCAGTGGTGTACCTGACCATGTTTCACAGCAAAGTAACTGCAGTTTATAACCTACTTTAGGGGTTTTTTTTTGCCTTTTTTGTTTGCTTGGTTGGTTTTTGGTACAAATCATCTCATAGAATCATACCACAGAATGCACTGGTTAGAAGGGATGTCTAGAGGTCATCTAGTCCAACTCCTCTGCAGTAAGCAGGGACATCCACCATTCCACCAATTCCTTATCTACCAGTCCAGCCATCAAATCCACATCTCTCTTAGAGAGAAGGATTTTGTGGGGGACCATGTCAAGGCCTTGCAGAAGTCCAGATAGATGACATCCATTGTCCTGCCCTTGTCAACTGATGTAGGCACTCCATTGTAGAAAGCTACTAGACAGGTCAGGAAGGACTTGACCTCAGTAAAGCCTTGCTGCTGTCTCTAATCACCTCCATGTGCATTATCAGGTCTACTAGGAGGATATGTTCCTTGAGCTTCCCAGGCAGAGAGGTGAGGCTCACAGGTCAGTAGCTGCTGGGGTCCTCCTTTCCTTTCAAACAGTACCAAGGACTTCACCTGACTGACAGGACTTTTAAAAAATCATGGAGTGTGGCCTGGCAACTACATCAGGATTCTGGGACACATCTCATCAGGTCCAATAGAATTCTCCATGTTCAGGTTCCTCAGGTGATCATGAAGCTTGTCTTCACTAAAAGTGGGAGGAATTTGTCCCTCTGGTCCTCATCCTGTGGTCCTTCAATGTCGCTAGTAGCTCAAGATCCAAATTATTTCTGCAATGGCAATAAGTGCTAATAGTGCTAGCAAAATATTCATCCTTAAATACAGGTTTGTCTTACATAAATCACAACTCAATTTGTCGCTAGGCATGGGCAGCTGTGGTAGACCTTTCATGGGCATACAAGTGGAAAATTTGCGGAAGCAATCATGTGCGTAAGTGCATTGAAGAATATTTGTGCAGGTACAACTGATGGATAGCATTTTCTATCACTGCGCTTTATTTAAGGCTTTCATTTTTCTAGTCTGTCTGGGTTGACAGCACTTTAAAATCCAGGAGGAGTAGCTATCACAACATGAGGGCTCTTGGCACCAGTTCGCATTGCTTGATATACAGAATTTAGCCTAGGACATAAATATTTGTTTGTCATTGAATAAAAGGATAATATTTTGCCCTTTGCATTATCAACAAGATGACAAGTTTCTTGCTCCAAGACTCTGAAACAACATGAGCAGTAGGTGTTTCCTGGGAAAAGAATGTATTCCAGGGAAGCAAATGCCATGTTGCAATCCTTAAAATGAGATAAATTAACCTATCAAAGCATTGTTTGTACTGTGGCAATGCTTCAGTCAGAGATGTGGAGGTTTTGTATTAGGCACTAAACAAGCATAAAGATGGCTGTGGGAGAAAGAAACTTGAGCTAGGAGCATTAGCCAGTAATCTAACACCTGTGTTAATTACAGTCAAGAGATTTCTTGAAACAGGCTTAAACTGTAAGGAACTAGGAGCTCAGGTGGCCTACAGCAGACAACAGATTAAAGACCTATGTCATGACCTGATAGAGAAACAAGAGAAGTGTCTGCTTTATAGAGTATGGGATTTGAAGGGTGATAAAGTCTGACTTTTTTTGTACATTGGATTTGGATTTATCCCTCTGTATATAAACACAGTATTTACTGACTGAAGTTAATTCTTGCAGTATGTTCCCATTGCCTTTTTATAATAGCTCTTCTTTGACAGTTTCCAGGCTCGTGTCAGCCAGTAATTTTTTAATGGTTTCTGTATAAATGTATGATATTTGATGTGTGGGATGATATTTGGAAGCTGGAGGAAGAAATGCAGTTACACTGCACTGGTCTGTATGTCTAGGTTTGGAAAACGACAGTTCTCGCCTTCCAAAAGACAGCATAGCTAGGAGAGTGTAGGTAGAATATCTGTTTATTTGGCTTCTCCTCCTCCACCCCCTTTTCTTTTAGTAATGACCTGGATAAGTAGGAGCATTCCTTTCCCTGTTTAGGACTGAAATTAGTGGTTTATGTGCAGAGAGGAGATGGTCAGCGTTTCATATCTAGCTGTGTCACTAAGGTAATTTTGCTGATGCAGTTGCAGTAGTGTTCTCCATTATCAGAGAACTGTGCTTGATTTGAAAAGGAAGGGCTCTCTAACTGGTTAGGAATAATTCAGGAGGAATATGCAGAAAATATCTTCCTTTCTCCCTGCTTGTAAGGTACAAAAATTTTTAATGTTACAGGGCTTTAAGTGTGCTTGTATCAAAATATCTCATGATACTATGGTTAAATTGTGTGCATGACATGGAACAGTTTTACAACTCAGTGAAATTTGAATGTATAGCAAGCTGCACAGCGTAGATAAGAATAAACCTAACAGTCTCATTGCAAGAAATATAAAATAGTTCTATTTAGATGGATTTAATTAGCTTATCAGTATAACTTGAGGTGCTTCTAGAGCATCTATTACAGTAATATATTGTGTTAATTCCTACTAAAACTTTGTCTTAAAAGTTCATAATTGTTTAAAGGATCACAGGTAAACTACTTGTGCTTTTAAATTTCCAGGGTGATCAGTTCTGTGTTCATGATCACACATACATTGCAGGAACAGATGAGTGTCCTTTCTTCAGAGTTATTACAGATTCATGAGGTCTAGAGTGAAATGAAACATCTACACATAAACCCATTGTCTTTGATAATTTTATCTAATGAAATCTCTTAACCAAGAAAGCCATAAGCTTTTTTTTCGTTCTTTGATTATACCCATTAAATATTCTGTAGTCTGAGAGATACTCAAATTAGTAGAAACATAATCCATTCTGAATACCACTACAGTTTTCTTGCCTTCTCCCAACATCAGCTATGGCTTAATTATAAATCTATTTATGTGGTGTGTTGAAGTTTCCCCCCATCATTAACTTTGCCAGACCAACTCAGTTAGAAGCAAATGAAGCTGTATTTACAAGCAAAATCTACACTCTACAATGGAATGCAATGAATATGTACAAAATATACAGTATCTACAGTATTATACAGATATTTGCAATTAGCAAACAACACGAAAACTCCCCTGGTCAAGAAACCAGGGAAGCTATTCCACTGTCCCCCGCTACCCCTCGGTCCCAAGGGAAAAAGGAGCAGAGAGAGAAGCAGTGGTTTAGACTTAGCCAAGGCCAGCCAAAGCACACAGATTATCTCTCCCAAGCGAAGCAAAACAGCCGAGGTCAGAAGAGAAGAGAAAAGGGAAGAATTGTTATGGTACAGCTCATCTTACTCCTTTTCACACCCAGTAGTGATTTATTTATATTTTTCTAGTTTTCTGCTTGAAATCTGTAACTAAATTTTAAAGGCATAGCCTAAAACCACCACAATTAACCCTTGATGTGTTTCAGTGCTGCTTTATTAATAGTGATACATTAGCCATATGTGGTTATAAGCATTATTCTAGGCAGGGGTTTCCCTCCTAATTCTAGAACAATCAGATAGTTTTTTTTCAAGCTTTTATTCCTTAGTTTAAGCCCTTCAAATTAATCTCCTTGTTAAGTAATTATACAGGTTATGTTTTTGTTCCAGGGTACTTAGACACTGGAATGGACTGCCTAGGGAGGTGGTGGAGTGACCGTCCCTGGAGGTGTTTAAGGGAAGATTGGATGTGGCACTTAGTGACATGGTCTAGTCAGTGTGGTGATGTTAGGTCATAGGCTGGACTTGATGATCTCGGAGGTCTATTCCAGCCTCAACAACTCTGTGATTCTGTGAATGTAAGGCGCCTGTCAGATTCCTTTCTAGCATGTGTGAAAGATAGGAGGTGCAGCCCAGATTTTCTGAGGAAGGAAATGCAAATTCAATTAAGCTAAGAAAATTTTTAAATAAGCATTGACAGTTGTGTGACAGTGGTGCTTGTAAACCTAGGAAATTGCCTCCAAAGAAAAGTGCTATAGATCATGCTATCTGTTGCTTTTCAAAACAGCCAACTGGGAAGACAAGTCTTCACTCTAGGAAGCAAACTGCAATTTAACAATGTGGTTTCCTACATTCATAATTTTCTTTTAAGCCCTGACAGCATACCAGGTGCTGTGTATGCTACAGCATGAATCTCATGGCAGAAACAGAAGAGAGGCTTAAAAAAAAACTTTTTTTTTTTTTTTTTTTTCCCTTCTGGTGCCTAAAGCTTTTTATTTCTTCACAGGAATAACTTGTTTCCTTCAGTATGGTTTTCTTCATATCCTTGACTCTTCTGTTCTTCTTGTCTTTGAGGTGCTTGTACAAAATATATTATAATTGCGTAGAGGCAGGACTATATGCTGCGACCAGCTGGATGTGAAGAGTGGCAAGGAGAAGCAGGCTGGATGCATTAGCTACTGTCTTGTTCTTTAGCCTGCTATGCATGTGCTCTGACGTTCTAATGGGAGATCTCCTTGCCCAGTTCGTCTTTATCTGAAGTTCTGTTATGATGGAGGGTTTGGTGTCATGTCTTTCACTTTGCACAATAAGAAGAGCATTAAAATTGTATCTCAAATTAGCAACCACTGTATCTGGCTGAGGGAAAGACTCCTGAACAATTCCTGTTTGCCAGGGCAAGTAGGGGGGACACTCCATTTGCAAGCAAAAGAAGAAGTGCTTGTGAAATAATATTTTCATTTCTGAGAGTTAAGGCTCTTTTCAATCTGTGTGCTCTTCCAAGGTCCAGGAGAAGACCAGGAAATATATTTATGTCACCTTTCTGGTATGCAGGAAAGAAAATGAGGTAGCCACAGTCAGCTGAGTAGTCAGTGTTGAGGAGTCTACAAATCAGTTGTAATTTCCATAAGTCAGACTTAGTGCTTGTCAGGAAAAATGCTTGAAATGCAGCACCTTTCCCTGTAAAGAACAGAAGGAATATAGCTGTATTGAAAATTTTATTAGTCTTACTACTTTTATTGTATCTTTGTGGAATTAAATCACAGATGATCTTAAAATACGTAGTTGTCACGTCGAAGAGATATGAGAAAATAGGGGGCGGGGGTGTTAATTTAAAATTGCTTTTCTGATTGCAGCCATTTACCGTTGTACTGTGCTGTAAATTAATAATTGAAAAGTTTGGAAATAGGTATAACTCGTGGATCTAATTAAGTGTTTTTACAAGATTCTGACTGATAGAGTTGATGTGATTGTACATGTTGAAGTTTAACTTTGTGCATCTTATACTGAGAAAATATATTCAGCTGTTTTTCAGTGGTATTTCTAAGTCCTGAATAAATGTCCTGAGTACATAAGTACTTGATGAAGCCAATCTGCATGAGATGTGGATAACAATGCCTCATTAGCTCTCATTTGTCCCAGTTCAGGATTCTCATTACAGCCTGTATCAGTTCACAAATTAACATGCCAGTAGCCTTTTACCAAATTGATTTCAATTTTTTCAAGGAGCAAGAGCTGACTGATTGAGAGGTCTCAGAACAGATGGCAAGGAACTTGGAGACTGATCTTGCTTAGATGAGGAGAAATAAGAAATAGTGGTGTTTACATCAGTCAAATTTAATCTAGAACACAATTATTTCAAAGGTATCAGAATGAAACTCATGGTGTTTTCCCCAGTCTGTAGAAAGTTACACAGTAGGACTTTGAAATTATTCAGTCTGAATTACATTCAAACTTATTTCAAATTACTGCTCAATCTCAACCTCTGAATACTCTGGGCTGAATCTGTCATTGGTACAGCTTCATTGAATTTGATAGATATACACTCAGAAATAATTTATTTTCTAAATTTTAATTTGTTTTAATATTTCTAGTGCAATATAAACCATAAAGTTTCCAGAGGAGTGTCAAATATATTTATATTTACTTTTAAAATAGACCTGAGTTTTAATATAATCTGGATTTTAAATGTATTGATTGGGGTTTTTTTGTTCTGTTCGTTTGCATAGTGGCATTTGAACTTCAAAAGCCATAATTCAGCTGTGCAGCATCCTTATGAATCAGACAAGTATCATCACAGCCTTTTGCGCGATCAGTATATCTGGTCAAATAAAAACATTTTTTTCCCTGGATGTTAATATCTGGGGACTTTAATAATGATCTCAAGGTGGTTCCACTTATGAATTAAGAGGATCCACAATAAAAAAAAAAAATACTTACTATGGATTATATTTGCATCATATTTTGTTCCTTTTAAGTGTGTAAATTGGTGAGAGATTAGACATTTAATTCTGTTTCTAGCATCTTGAGGTCGATTTCCAAGTTGTGGTGAGATGAGCTCAAAAAATGTCTCAGTGTTGTCTCGGATGCCCAGCCACAGAGACAGGCAGAATTTGTGTATGCCACCTGAGTTGCAGTCAGTGCAGCACATCTGAGTAATGTCAGGTTTTGGCAAACATTCAGTAAATCTGTCATGTCAGGGAGAAGGTTGTTTGATTGCTGAGAAAAAGAAAAGGCAGATGAGAGGTTTTGTCCCACTAAGTAACTTCCCACTGAACTGGCCTCTGTTGAATCACCATCCCTGGATGTGTTTGAAAGCTGTCTGGATATACTGCTCAAGGATATGATGTAGCAGTGGCTCTGGTAGAATTAGATAATGATTTGACTTGACGGTCTTAAAGGTCTTGTACAACCATAGCGATTCTGTGAATCTGTGACTTGGAAGATTTGGAAGATCATAGATAGGTTATATTGACACTGAGTCAGCAGTAGTCTTGCTGCACATATGTCAGAATGACTGAGGCTTTGGCAGGCAGTCAAAAGCCATTTGTAGCATATTCACAGAACTCTGCTGTAGTAAGGAAGAGTTGGTAGATTTTAATTGTCAGAGTCCCAGTGTGTGAAATATGTCTTCAATGTCTTTTAATTTTGGCTTTTTGTAGTAATTTTTGTTCAGCCTTGTCTACCAAATTCAATTTTTGGTGATTCAATTAAATGAAAAAATGATAAAGCAGCATTGAGAGACTTTGTGAGAACAAGGCTATTGAAGCCTTGAATGTCTACCCTGAGCAGACATTTACAGTGTGTAAAGAGAGCCTGTGCCTGCCATAGCCACAGCTATGTTAGGGCACCTGGCAGTTCTCTGGGAGTACAGAGAAAGGATTTTGCAGTGGGTCTCACCGGTAAATAAGTGTTCTGCTCATGCATGCAAGCAGGTTTTAACATTTTGTTTTGACCTACACTGGAAAGAGGCAGAGGTATACAGAAATGCTTATCAAAAGCACTTGGACAGGGAAGCCCCTGATGCAGAGAGAAAGAACCTAGCTCCTCCCACAGTCCAGGTAGGAGTCAGTCTTCAATCTATTCCAGGAGAATTACATTTACAAAAACAGTAGTAGGGAAAATTGTCCGCAAAGTGAAAAGATCCCAGCAAATTTTGCTTAGAAGACTGGAGATATTTTGCCCCTGCTTTCAAACTGCAGAGTGAGATTAACTTCAAATGAACTCATCAGTAATAAACCACAATTTTAAATGTTGCCAAATTCAATTTGAGTTCCAGAAGATACCAAAAGGAAGAATCACAGAATACATCTGGTTGAAAGAGACCTCAAAGATCATCCAGTCCAACACCTGACCCAGCACTGAAGGCCCAACACTAAACCATGTCCTTTAGAGACAAGGTTAAGGTTAAAAAGACAAACTTGTAATTTTTGAATACTTGTGGTTAAGTAGTCTAATGCTGTATTTAACTATGCAGTCACAGAATTTTTTTTTAAAAGTACCTCATTCATTGACCCAAACTGAAAATCTTCAGCTAATTAGTGTATCTTGACTTTTCAACATGTGGTTAAAGTGCTGAACTTGCACATTTTACAGTTACCTGCTCTGAAGACCATGTTGTCCTTGTCTTTCAGATGCTTTTGTAATACTGTGTGCCATTAGAATCTGGGGTGCTTTAGCAAAAACACCTATATGAGATAAAAAGAACTGTTTTTCAGCTTGAAGATGGGGAAACTGTGGCAGAGATATGAAAATGAAAGAATTCTGGGGAAAAAATGTTAATGAGCTGAACTCTTTTAATTGAAACATCCTTTAAAAGTTGGAGGGAAGCGTCCCATGGCAGTGCTTGCTAAAGTTAAAAGTGGCTGAAAATAAGCACACATAAAGGAAGCATCATTCTTAAATTATTCTGTAGCCCTTCCTTATAACTGCAGTGGACCTGCTTGTGGATGCTTTTAGCATACACCGTATTTCATTCAGTATTTTCTTGTCTAACAATTTTATCTGTATATTTTGCCTGAGGAAAAAGTTAGCCTAATTGTTTAACACTAATATAGGAATTATATTTATGGAAACAAAAAAACCCAAAACATTTTTAACAACATGGGTGTATGACAGAGATGAGTCATGAATCATGTATATCAACTTTTTTTTTCAGGCCCTCTTTGCCACATGAGTTTGGTGAGTGATCGGTGTTGTATGTTGTGTTGTGCTACTCTTTTAACATGAAGATAGGACACAGTTATGCTGTTTGCAATATATGTTGTATTTTGTCACGAATAATATCTCAGGATTACAGGATGTCAGGGGTTGGAAGGGACCCAAAGAGATCATCAAGTCCAACCCCTGCCAGAGCAGAAACATACAATCTAGCTGAGGTCACAGAGGAACGCATCCAGACAGGCCTTGAAAGTCTCCAGAGAAGGAGACTCCACAACCTCTCTGGGGAGCCTGTTTCAGTGGTCTGACCCTTACAGTAAAGAAGTTCCCCCTTGTGTTGAGGTGGAATCTCCTGTGCTGCAGCTTACATACATTGCTCCTTGTCCTATCACAGGGAGCAAGCAAGAAGAACCTGTCCCCTCCCTCCTGGCACCCAGCCCTCAGATATTTATAAACATTCATTAAATCCCCTCTAAGTCTTCTGCAAACAAAAACCCCAGATCCCTCAGCCTCTCCTCGGAAGGCATGTGCTCCAGTCCCCTAATCATCCTCATTGCCCTCCACTGGACCCTCTCCAGCAGACCCCTGACCTTCTTAAACTGGGGAGCCCAAAACTGAATGCATTACTGAAGATGAGGTCTCACCAGGGCAGAGTAGAGGTGGGAGGAGAACCTCCCTTGATCTGCTGGATACACTCTTCTTAATACTCCCCAGGATCCCATTGGCCTTCTTGGCCACCAGGGCACATTGCTGTATATCAGATCAGTTACTGTGCTGCTTTTCATGCTTTTCCAGTTTTGAAGAGCAGGAATACCAAAAGACTTCTGTATTCTTAAGTATATAATAGGCACAATAGCTAAACTGGTCCTAGCACGACATCAAAATCTTTCCTAGTCTTTTACACTAGTGAGTTGTACATGGTAACGGGTCTAAGTGGATACAACTTGGTCTGTGATCTCATCACTTAAATACTGACAAATCCCTTCCAATAAATGCAAGAGAGCTGGTACTGAGCATTTTCATGTTGTTCCATGTCCTAAAATACTTTACATGTTGCTGGAGGTGTTATTGTCAAAGGCATCTACACAGAAGACCTCAAGAATAAATGCTTCAGCTCTCACAATAGAGGCTATTTACGGTGGTGTCACAGCCAAGTTCTCATTGGGTGAATCTTTAGGACTGCAGAGCATTTTCTCCTGTTTTATAGACTTGCAATGGTTTCTTTAGTTAGGGTCTGTGGGAAGAAGTATGTAATTCGTTGGAATTAGCCCACATAGGCATGCCTAAGTGATTTCTTCATGTGGCAGAGTGGCAAGTTGAATCTTGGGCCTTCTGAGAAATAGGCTGTCAATACAAACAGCCAGGTTCTCCTAAGACTAATCTGTTAAGATGAAGGAGACTTCCTTGTGGGTATTTATTTTTGATTGTCAGTAGTAAAGAAATGTTAAAAATTTGAGCACAACTCCCGGTGGAATCTCCTGAAGTACTCAGTGGCTCTGTGAATGCTTCCGACTCACTGATATCATTACGAAAATGCATTATCAGAAAGCATTGGAGCCTCTTTCCTGAGCAGCTGAATAAATTACTTTCTTGAGGCAAATGTTTTTCTACTGTGGATGGAAATCTTTATCGTAGTTTAGTTTGGGGCTAAAAGATTTTTCTTGCCTTCTTGTTCTTTTGCCCTCACCCCATCTATTCCTATTCAGCCTCTTGCTAAAAAGCTTCAGCATAATAAAGACATGAGACAAGTTTTTCTTGGAAGCTAGAGTGCTTATGAGAGTGAAAGCAGATTTTTGCTATCAGTCAGCGTGTAGCAGACTGTTTGCAAGTCACTGATGAAAGGGCAAGGAGTTTCAAGCCTCTTGAAAATCTGGTCTCTACCCATAACCTATTTTTCCTCCAATTAAAGAAGGTACAATAATTATTAGTTATTCTTTCTTTTGGGGACAAATACTCATTAATTGTTTCTTTATGCAACCCGTATGTGAATTTGATGAGAACACAGGACTATGGGAGAGGACACAGGATAACCAGAAAGGCTGGGGAAGCATTAAACAGCAGGATCAGCTACCTTTGGCAGTCCCATGCCTATTTTGAATATACCATTTAGCCTGTTTATAGCTAGTTTATCTGTGTCATCCATTTATGATGACAACCAAAGCCTTCTTCCAGCACACACCATGGCTCTGCAGAAGTGGACAGAGCAAGCAGCTTGCTAGATTTAGTGCTGTCTTTTACTCACAGTGAACTTCAGTTTCACCAGTTTTGTCTCCCTGAGGTTGAAGATGCACCTCCATCTTCAAAGTTGGAAATGCCCTGGAGCAGTCAGAACTTCAGTCAATAGGATGCTTCTTATTTCTCAAGACACTCATATGCCTGAGAGCTCAATTAAATCACAAACCTTCTCTTTTCAAGTTCATATGACTGCTGAAAGGCAATTTTTCTTGTTATCATTTCTGTAAGGCTTTTTTTCTTTCTTCCTATTGTTATCGGCACTCCTACTGGAATGTGACTGTGTTAATTTGTTTGTGGGTATCTGGATATGGATTTTCCAGGGCTGGAAGAGTAGTTGTTTTCAAATTGTTGCAAATCCCCTGCATCCCAGTTCATTCAGTGACTGAAATTGCAATGGAGAGGAAATAGGAGGAATAGCATAGATACCTGGGGAAGATTCCCACACCTGTTTTTGAGTTAATGCCAAAGCTACTCCTGTGAAGTCCTGGATTTCCTCTACTCAAAATATGGACAGTACAAAATTGTCAGCAGAAGAGGTTCCATGCCAGGAACTCTGGTTAACCAAAATCCCCTCTGCAAGGAAGACATTTTTCATCTTCTGTTTTCTACTGCATCTCAGCAATCTTCAATAGCAGAGTGTGGTTTTGTGTTCTTTTCACTGGTCTTGTTAGGCTTTTCCTGTTCTACAGAAAATATAGGTTTATTGGTCATAGTCTGGGTTTTGGTGGTTTTTTTTTTGTTCCCCCCCCATCAATTGATGTTTAATCTAGAGAATTTTGACTAGATTAAGTGGCTTTTTTTTTGGAGGAGCGTGCTGCAGATATTTGCTTCCTCCAGAATGGATGTAGCAAGGAGTCCCTGTTCATCATGCACCCCAATCCAAGCTCTTCATGGTGGGTAGTGTCATTTTGTTCAAATGTCAGTCTTAGAGCATTCCTCTGTACTCCTTCATTTGCATTGGTGTGCCAGGGACTAGATGTTTTGATTGACAGACTGTATTTGAGGGTTTTCCTTGCAGAAGTCTTCACAACTCCCTTCCTTGAAGAGTCTTTTGCAAAGGTTCTGCTGATGCTCAAGTAAAGCCATTTGCCTTGTGGTCCTTCACAGGGATGTGGGAGAGAGTGCCCAGTAGTTGAACAGAACTACTTTGATTGCAAATGACAGCAAATGTTTGGCAACAGGGGAGCAGAGGTAGGAATGGACATTGCCCTGTGACTGCTGAGAGGACTTGGGAGGAAGGAGGCACCTGATAAAAGCCCAAGAACCGCTTAACACAGTTTCAATATTGCAGGATTCCAAATAATGTTGGCTGTTTTGTTGTGTTTAGGGGTTTTGTTTGTTTGTTTGTGGCTTTTGTTGTTGTTTGTGGGGTTTTGTTTGTTGGGTTAGTTTGTGGTTTTGTTTGTTTGTTTAATTGCTCTAAGATAAATATGGACACCTATAGCACCAGCTGCAGAATGGGCAATGAAACAATTAAAAATGCATGCCAAATAAAGGAATTCAAAACAATTGTCTTCCTTTCTGAAGAATCCTGTAATGTGAATCTTACTTGTACAGGATTACTTGCCAGGAATAATGGACAAGTCATGTGGGATAGAAAAATGGATGAGTTGCTTGCTCAATGTATTGTTAGAAATGGGAAGGTGAAGTGGAGAAGCAGACACTAAATTAGAAAGGCAGGCATAAAATTCTACAATATGTAATCTTTATTAAAATAATATTTTAATATACATTAGGGGAATGGTCAGTCTTTGAGCTGGTGAAAGGATCAGAGGAGTAAGTTCTGAATTAGCATTATGGCTATTAGATCCAATGAAGTCATGACCACACCACATAACTCAAAACTTCATGTGCTTCTGAATCAGGGTAACATTCTTTATTATTATGTTTATGGAGCTCCAGTAAAGATAACTTTTTTATAACATGTGACTGTCAAATCAATGCTATTTGAATCCATATCTTTATTTTGTGAGACAGGATGCAAATATTAATTTTATTGAGAAGGAGATAAGTAGAAGTGAAAACAGGTTCTAGCCAGGTAAATCAGTCTTGGGGTGAGAACATGCTGTGCTGGACTGCCCACACAGTGCTGCCAACGTACATGAGTCATGAGTACCAATACCACTTCCATTTATAGATTCCTTAGGAACAGAGGCAGCTATACAAGCTATTGAATGGCAGTGGTTTGTTTTTTTTGTTGAAGCTTTGGACTGAAAATGTTGAGCTCCACAGAACTGATTAAATCAACACAAGGTGTCCAGAGTAATTTCCCTTTGAGAAATTACTGAAGTGGTTGCCAGATGCAAGTCCTGTCTTCTGGGAAAGTTCTAAATCTTCGATAATTGCTTTTGTCCCTAGAACATTCAAGGTATCAGAGACATTCATATAAGACCTTAAAAATGAAATATTGTGCTTTAGAAGAATACCAATATTTTTAAGTACAAACTTTTTGAAATTATCTTTGACTCTTATTTTCCTAAGGGAAAATTTAAAAATTCCCATATAGCAAACAGTATCAGATTCACATTCGGAAAATTTCCAGGCTAAAATGTTGCTCAGTTCCAGTTATTTTGTCTCTAAGGCACAAGCTAGTTATCTATGGAAAGACTGGAGTCCTTTGAGCTTTGTCTGTATACTGTATGTGGAGTGAGGTATAGAAGCTGTGAATAACCCTGTAGTGTAACAGAGTTTAACAGTTTGAGAACACCAAGTGTAGTGCACATATTAACATAAAACTCGTGTACATACTTTATGGACATATGTGCATATATAGTACGTAAATTAACTTATGTGGCCACACCCCAAATATTAATTGACAAACCAAGGTTCTGAACACATAGGAGTTCCAGACTCCTCTTCCAATAGCTCATAGAAAGGATGGTCTTCATGGCCTTCAAACTGAAATATAACCACTGTAGGTGAGGCGTCTGTACGTGAAACAATTATCAGGAACTCTATTAGGATATTTGTTGTTTCTGTTGTTTCTATTGGTTTTTTGATGTAAAGAATATTTTTCTTACTCTTTATGCTAAAAAAGAATTTAGGGAATGTTACTGTTCATATGTATATGGATGTATATATTTTTATAGTTACAACTATATCTAGGACAGTCTCCCAACATCAAAATTTACCACTTTTCAACAGAGGAAGTTTCTGGTGTCCAGATGGGAGCACCTACCCTGGCAGAGCACTTGCACAATGTCACATATAAAAGTCTTATAATGTAGTTCAGGTTGAGAGCTTGAAATTGTCACTCATGTCCTATATGAATGTCTTAACCTTGAGGCAATTTTGGGGGTGTTACGATTTAAGCCTCTCTTGTGAAAACAATTCTCTTTTATGTAAGTAATTAAAACACTAATTGAATCTGGATCTTTCACAACTTGAGAGGAGTCCCATAACCAGTGGGCTTAGAAAAACCTCCTTGCTAGTGCTGTAAATGTGTAATTAGTTATACAAGATGAGGTTACTCCAGTAGAATAATTGAGAGCAGCACACCTGAGAATAGCAGAAAGGCTGGTAATTAGTGCACTCACCTAGGCTGTAGGATATCCACTCATTTGTCTGGCAGTAGTTAGCCTGACCTAAGATTTGAATCATGGCATCTCAGATCTCCAGTGAAGCTGTGACTGGACAGATTGTGGATTGTTTCAGAGCAAGCTTGTCTAGATTTTAGGTGGTTTGGGGTTTCTGTGAATGAAGAACAAGAGAAAAAGAAGACCTTAAAATCTTTTGTAGCAGAAGAGTTTTCTCTCCTATAGCTCCACTAAGGATAATTGCACAAGAAATTCAAGAATTTACAGAAAAGTATATTTACCACTAAATTAATAATTTACTCCTGAAACAATTAATTTGTTCATATCATGATAATATGTTAATATTATGACTTGCAATGACATAATAGAAGTCACCCCTGTTGCTGATAGGAAAAGCAGACAATGGGGAACATGTTTGCATTAGCCTACAATTTTGTCTATATTCCTTCGAGTGTTTACACATTTTTCTTTCTCCTGACATCAGAGTTCTGGAACAGCCTCAGCACTGTGTTTATAATAGATTCTACACACTTTGCAGCAATTCTTTGGGGAAAATAAAACTTCAGTATCTAGCACATGTTGCAACTGATCAGCCTTTCATTGGATACGGCATGCTTCCTCCTTGCACAGTACATGTTGTCTGCCTGCATCCCTGCTGGCTCCATCTGCATACAGGTCACAGACACTTCTGATATGGGCTGTTTCCCATCACCAGGATGGACTGGTAAAGAGCATTGGCAAAACATTATGGAGTAGCTCCTGCTGCCCAAATTCTTGAACATATTTGTTCTTTGGAATGAATAGAGAGTTTCTCTCCAAAATGGCATGGGGCTGTGTACAGCACACTCAGTAACAACCTAATCTCCAAATTGTATTAACCCCTTACAGTATTTTGAGCAGAATATGACTTACAGAAAATCTTATTGTCCTCTCTGAAGGCTCACCGTTTGTATATCACCAAATAATCTGTGTCACACCTTACAAAATCAGAGGGTAAGTGCTCCTCTGGTAATTGCTGGTATTGGCCTTTGGTAGATTATACAACCCGGCTCATGCAAAATTGTGCATTAGCTGTCCAGTACTTGCTTTAAATTGCTGAATCTGTCTATAATCTGTTCCATTAGCTGCTTTAGTTGTCTGCGAGTACTTTTGCTCCATAACTTGCGTGAAGGAACTGGCACAATCAGGCAGCGTTAAGATTCTGTTACAATGTGTTGCATATTATTTCTGCAAATCAAAGTGATTGTTGTCCTTAACTGCAAACTCTTTTGGCTCTGGAGCTTTTGTTATTCTTAATAAAAATTTCATTGTGTTGCCTGGTGCCAATAGATCATCCTTAAATGGACTCTTTCTCTCACCTAAGCAACCCTGTGATGTGCCAGGCTTGACTGGAGCAGCCCTCTGACCACAGTAGAGAAACAGTAGATGACTCCTTCTGCAGCAGCCTCTTTTCAGTCTTTTTGGCAGTTGCTCTTTTTGGCTTTCAGAGATGTTACTGAAGAAACCTTGTTCAATTTATCTTCTCTTTCTGACGTTCAGTAATTGGAAGCACTGAAGTAATGCCTAAGTCCACTATCATAGGTAGATTGGCATCCAGTTTTAAGGCAAATTATTGTCTTGGTTTTATTCTAACTCTGTGCTGTCTTGTGTCCTTCATGTCAACATCCTCATTTGAGATATTTTGAAGTTTTGGATGGGAGCAAATTCTACTTCACATTTGGGCCAGTTAGAGGACCAAACTGTTTCTCTAATGTCATGGCCCATAATTTTGTTTTAAAATTAATTAAATGAAGATGTGCCACTCAATCTATGTTACTGTTCTAACTCTCCTTTTTGTTTTCCTTCAGACTTCAGGTTATCAGTTGATAATAAATTCATATAATCAACATTCCTAAATCATGTGCTGACAACTTCTGTCATTCTCCTTGTTAGGCTTTAATATTTTATGTTCATGTGCTCAGCCTATAATATCTGGTACTGCATTTCTGTTAAAGGGATTCTGGAGGTCTCCCATGAGGTCTTTTTGAATAAGTTGATGTCTTTTATCAAATGCTGCTGTGGAGATCTGTGACTGTAATCCAGGCAAGGAGAACAGACTTAATGTGACTAAAAATGCATATTTAATATGAATTTTGTTACATGCTTCTGTTATGCCCTGCCCCCCAGATTTGCACAAGTCCATAAAAATGACTTCCTGCCTTGGCTTTCATTGTGTGAATTCTAGGACAGTTTAATGATCATCATACATTCTGCTTCTTAAAAATATAAAATTGTATAAGTTTATTGATATGCCTCTGTCTGCTGCGGGATTTGGAATAATTAAGAGCCATTCTTTCTGCTTTCCCTGTTAATAAAATGACCAATATGTTTTGATGTGTCTCCTAATAATTGGTCTGTTTCTTCCACCAGGGAAGTGAAATGAAAATCTTCCAAATGTACCATTTCTCCATGAAAATTCTCAGCTGATCACTGCAGCTAATTTTGTTGCACACAGTCACGATTGTTAATAATAACAGGGATGTTATACCTTCTGGTTTTATACAAGTTATCATTACAAACAATTGGACTTTCTGACAGGACAATTGCTATTAAGAGCATTTTGGAAATCTCTAATATTTTTCATGAATGATGCTGGCAGTTCACATTAGCTCTATAAAATGAGACCAGACACTTGACACTGATGCCTTAAAGTCTTCCTGGTGCTTTCTGGTCTGGAGACAGACTGGCTTCTTGACAGGTTGCAGAAGGAAGGAAAGTGCTTTTCATTTTTGTACCCCACTACTCGCTGTTGAGAATAATATAGATTTTTCCTAGACGTTGAGGCTGATGATGTTACCACCATCTCAAATGCTGGTTCTGAGTCTTTCTTCAGTTGCACTAGTGTCTTTTGTACTTTTCGTGTTCTTTTTAAAAGGATGAGAGATGACTAATGGAGAATTTGCCACTTGTTTAACAAATGCTCTGTAACCAATTTTTCCTTTTTGTATTTGCTTGCTTCTGTCATTTTTTGACACTTTGAAGCTTTTAAATCAATATCAGATTGTCAGGAGGTCTTTATTACCAAATCTTGCCCATCTTTGAGGTTTGACAATATCGGCATATCTTAATTGCTGTGGTGTTTGTTGCTGTTTTTTTTTCCTTTGTACTCATTCTTTACTGAGAATGTTTCTGCTTCTATGTTGGGCAGAACTGCTGCTAATGCTTTATAAAAACATCCATTGACTATTTAGTCTCTTTTGAACTGATCTGGGCCTTTCAATTTATATCTCTCGAGATGTTTTGTCTCTTAAAGGCTTTTTTTTTGTTTGTTTGTTTCTTTGGGTGTTGTTGTTTGGTTTGGTTTGGTTTTTTTGGGTTGGTTGTGGTGGGTTTTGTTGTTTTCTACCAGCTTCATCTCAAACCTTTTGCATTCTTTGTCTTGCTGCTTCCAAAGTAATAATAGAAATGTTTTGTTTGTTTGTTTGGGTTTTTTTTAGTCTTTCTACTTTTCTAGCTGTACTACAGAATAATTGTAGTTATCACAAAACACTTCAGTATCCTTTCAGACTTTCAGCTATGAACAGTTAACTTGGAGTCATTTTTTGAGATTCTTATCCTTGATTTCCAGTTTATCCATACAAAGGTTATTGTTGTGTTCTATATTCTCGTTTACATGTGAATATATTTGCTGAAGTCATATATAAAGTTGTAAATTAATTACAATATTGCTTTCTATTTTGCTGTAAGAAAATAGGGGTAGACTTGTGAATGTTCATTGTGGAAGCTGCATAGCTTCCTGTGAGAAAGATATTCTGATAACAAAATCCAAGACAACTTGAGCTTAGAATATATGTACCACTTCAGAGGCACCAGCTGTGTCATCATGAGATAAATAGGCTTCAAGTGTTGGTGACGGTCAAATGCATTTCAACTGTTTTATAAAGTGAATTCCTTAAATATTCCACTGATAAGCATTTTGAAACAAAATCTGTTTCTTCAGTGGTGTTCTGGAAAGATTTAGTTCATGCCATATAACTGAATGTTAGTTTAAAGTGTTCTGCCAGGGTGTGTGTTCAACTGCCATTCTCACATGTCATTAAAAAATTCAGTTCTTTGCTTTTCCTGAAAACATTGACAGTGATTTAAGAGTCTTTATATCACATTAAGGGAACTAAGTTCTGTTTCTGCCTGATACTCAGCATCCAATTTCTCTGCAAGGAATTTGCAAGGATAGCCACCACTGCTCTGGTGACAAGGCAAGGTCAGAACATTCTTCTGTTCCAGCACCCATTAAAGTCCATGCAAGGATGCTTAGTTATTTTACACAAAGACCTATTTTGGAAATAAAGTAACTGCTGTCACTTCAACCTGCCAAGATACCAATGCTCTCCCTAGTTCACTGCCTGACAGAAAAACTGTAAAAATGAGCACTCTAACTCTACTGAGAAAAACAGCATTTTATCCATTTCCTATGTATCTCACCACAACATCTCAGCTATGCCTGCATTACAGGGGTTTTTATTTCATTTTTTGTACAAAAGGTGTACCACTGTCACTAGCAGTTCGCCTGCAGTGGTGGTGGGATACTGAGTGTACACAGCGTTCAAGGTCCTGCAGCCATTTGCAGTAACAGATCAGCTTAAGCTATCTTGGAGCAATTAATTGGTTTTTGGAAACAGCTGCCAGACCTGACAAGCCTCACCTGCTGATCCTCATGGCCTGAATATACATAGTGCCAAGCTGCAGTGAGGGTGCCTTTGTTTTCGTATGGCTGTATATGGGTCAGTTTTGAATACTCAAAATCCAATTGAGACTGAGGGCTTTCAGTTTATCCTTTGGCTACCTTGAGACCAAAGAAAATTGTCTTTAAAATGTTTGTCTTGGCTTTTTCTTCTACAGAGATTTTTTTCAGTAGAGAAGCAAACTGTATCTTCTTCCATCTTGCTCACCTGCAAAACTCCATGCCATTGCAATACTGCAGTGTTTGCATATTGTTTATAGAAAATATATTTACTGTACTGTAATTGCAGCAGGGATGTGGGAACAAATGATTACCAAAAAAAAAAAAAAAAAAAAAAAAAAGAAGAAGAAGAAAAACCAATCCAACAAACATAAAGCACTACAAAACAAACCCTCAAACAAACACAAAAATTGATGCGAAACACCTTGTTATGCATTTTATCTCAGGTGGTCCCAGCACAGATTTAGTACACCCACAGAAGGAAGCCATTTGAAAAACATACATATTTACTGTCTTAGTGTTTTTTTTACTAGTCCTAAACACATTATCCTTAGTCCATTTAACTTTATTTTTTTGTATTACATAGACATTCACAGAGTGGTGAATGCAAATTCTTAGAAAATGGCCATAGCAATACAGTACAGTCCATCAGTAATGTCCCTTTTGGCCTTTTGAAAGCCTCTTGATGCTGCTGGAATTCATGCTGCAAAAATATCTCCACTAGAGACAAACTGGAGTGGCCAATCAACATGAATGCTTTCTCCTTATCTATGGGTGAATATTATTATAGTCCAGCAGATTCAACTTGATCATATTACAACAACAACAAAAGTACTTTATTTCTCTAGTTGTTAGAATTGTTCCTAAGTGCATCCAGAAACCTGGCTTGCCTGAAAGTCCATTATGGAGGGAGATCCATATGATATGTCTGTCAGAGGCTCCTAAGAAAGCTCAGTAACTACTCAGTAGCAAAAAAGGGAAAAAATGTCTGGAGAAAAAAAAAAAAAAAAAAAAAAAAAAAAGAGGAAAAGCAGTGAATTAAACAGTAAGCTTTCTCAGTGTAGGGAAATTACTACCGGGACCTGTACTATTTATAAATAATCTGGAAAGGGAGAGACAAGGGAAACAGATTTAGTGGTACGGTTTCACAAAGCATAAAGAGTAGGGCTTGTTACGAGAAAATAGCAGGACCTCAACACTGTATGTGCAATAAAGTGACAGATGCCATTCAGGACAGATTAATGTAAGGTGATGTGTGTGTGTGGGGAAAAAATCTTCATGTTACATGCACAGTGATTTGCCCTGGGTTAACTGTTGCCATTCATGGAAAAAACAAACTGTGGGGTTATTACAGTTCCACAGAAATGCCTGAACAGTGGTAGCTACGTAAAAAGCAAGAGACTGTTGCAAATTATAACAGCAAAGCAGAGAAGAAAACAAGTGTCTTTATACCATTGCAGAGTTTCTTGGTGCACCTAAGTCTTAATACTGTTTCCATCTCTGATCCTCCCACATTTCAGGAAAGGATGGTATAGAAATGAGAACTGTAGGAAGAATAATAATTAGGGAAATAAAAGATACGGAAGAACTTCCCTATGAGGAGCAACCAAATAATCAAGAACTCCTAGCTCAAAAAGGAAATAATGGGGTAAGTGTGCTAGAAACCTACAGAATCATGGTACTTGAAAAAGATGAGTAGAGGCTGGCCGGTTTCTCTGCTAATGCAAGAGCATAGGGCTACAAGATGAAATCTTTAAAGCTGTGAAATGAGCTATTTCTTTATAGTCTGGGTAATTAAGCTGTGGAACTGTGGTGCTTTTAGGCCATGCCTTTAGATTTAGTTACAGGTTTTAAATAGAAAAGTAGAAAAATGTAAATAAATCACTACTGGGTGTAAACAGGAAAACAAAAGATTATTCTAAACAAATTCATTGGATTAATATCTAGAAAAAGACGGGCTGTACCTAAACAATTGTTTTTCTCTTCTTTTCTGATCTCTGCTGTTTTGTTTTGCTCAGAAGAGATTAACCTGCTTGTCAGCTGGCCTTGGCTGAGCTGTTAAGTCTAACCCACTGCTTTGTCTCTGCTTCTCTCTCTCTTGTGGAATGGGGTGGGGGGGTGGGGGGGGCAGTGGAACGGCTTCCCTGGTCTCTGACCAAGGGGTTTTTGTGTTGTTTGCTAATTGTAAATATCTGTATAATATTACAAATACTGTATATTTTTTACATATCCATTGCATTCCATTGTAGAGTGTAGTTTTTGCTTGTAAATACAGCTTTCATTTGCTTCAAAATGAGTTGGTCTGGCAAAGTTAATGCTGGGGAGAAACTTCAACCTCCCACAGGAACTACTTGCTATGAGAGGCTAACACTTAATATGGGTTTAAGTGGAGCTGGACAAACAAATGATAGAAGAATATGTAAGTGCCTACTGAGTTGTCATGGTTGAGGCAGACCCCCTCCCCACCACGAGCAGAAATAACGACTCAGACAAACGGATTGCAAAAGTGATGGAAAGTTAAAATAGAAAAAAACCCAACAAATAAAGCAACAATGAAAGTTTTACAGAGAACCACAAGTACCATGACAAAGAGAGAGATCCCATCCCCACCTGGGGGTACACCCAAACACACCCCCAGGGCTCTTTCTTCCCCCCAGCCCAGCCTTGGGCCTGGGCAGGCCCAAGGGAGGCAGCTCACGCCGTTTTGCCTAGGCAGTGGCGGGGGACGAAAGAGGAAGTGAAGACCCCACGCTGATGTTTTATAGGGGAGCAGGGCATTGTGGGAATGGAATACCTGGTTTCCTGTGACCACCCCCTGGGCTGGGCCCACCCCTTGCGACCTCCCAGGTGTGGTCTGTGCAGTGGCATCCGGGCCAGCACCCAGCCTAAACCACCACATGAGTGAAAAGATTACTTTTGATTCAGGAATTCCCTGACCAACAGCCCAGTGCTGGTAAGACATTTAGAAAACGTCAGTATGTTTGTACCATGTGCTTAACTTCCTTTTAGGGCAATTGCTACAGGCTGCTGCTTGAGAGAAAACACTGGTCTTTGTAGGCCTCTGAGCACAATATTTGAAGCACAGACTAGGCAGGAAGTCTAGTCAAAAGAGAAAAACAGCCAGAGTTTGCAGGTCAAGGAGGGAAAGAAAACACTTTTCTAGTTCATTAATTTTGGCCTGTCAAATTTTCCACAGTTCTGCAATATGTAGTCAAGTTATTGGCACACACTGTACCTACAGCTGAAAGCCCTCATTGGGAGCACATGATCTGTTGCACAACCATCTTTCTAGAGACTGATGGTGGATTCCTTGTGATAGGCAATACCTGTAGCAACTATCTGCATGGGTTTGGTATTTTGCATCAGCTGTTATCATACAGCATGTAGGAGCTGTAAAACTGCAATCTGACAGCAGGTAATCACCTTTCTGTAGTGCACTTATGGTCATCCATCTCTCAACAACAGACCTTCTTGAACAAGTTTTGCAAGGTTGTCATTGGTGGAGATGCTTCTGATTTAGAAGCCCTAAATACTTTCATTTTTCATACCTTCATGCCCTAAACACTTTCATTTATGTGGAAGCTTCACAGAGCTTTCCCCCAAAAAACATTTCCCTGTTTTACTCACCTACGACCAGTCTCAAAACTGTAAAGATTTTACAACAACTATGTGGTGCAATACTATTCTCTCCCTTCCTCCCTTCATTCCTTCCTCCCTCCCCTGTTAGTTTTGCTCAGGGTATTTCTATGACTCATCAGGCAGAGTACAGTTGGGGCAGGAAAAATCACTTAAAATAATGTGCCAGTCTTTATTCTTTCCCCACTGTGCTTCACCTGTGACCCATTGTGTTGCTGCTGAACCCCCTGCTTTCTGTGTGCAAATATTATCTCAGGATCAGACCCATTTGTCTCTGAAAAAGTAAATCTCTGATGACTTAGATTTCAGCCTGGGTAATTTACATGCTTGTCTACATAAGTTTCCCTCTGACTTTTGTCTCCATAGATGACTGTATTCTGCCTGATGCATTTCAAGTCATTTTACCATCTATTTTGTTGTTCAGGTGTTGCCCTGTGCAACCTGAAAATGCCTTAACTTTGAATTGTGTGGCAATCCATTAAAATATTTTCTGTCTTGATGCTCAGTGCATATCGAATCCTTCAGGGAGGAAAAATACTTCTGTGTCGCTGTATTATTAGCTCAATTACTATTATGTAATAGAAAATAAAGGCACATTTTCAAGTCAAAATCAAGGTGAAACGACAGAGGGCAAACACTGAGAACAATGAAATGTTTTAATAAAAATTAAAATATTATAAGTTAACCACTGAAGTTTAAATTTTTTAAGAATGGCATACACAGAAAGAGTAAAAAAATTAGAGTAAGAGTTTATGAAATAGAACATTAAATTAGGTTTTTTTTCCTTTCCTTTTTTTTTTTTTTTTTTTTTTTTTTTTTTTGGATGCTATTACACTCTCATCCTTGTACTCCTGGCCCTGCAGAGCAGTGTAGGTTCCACAGAGATTTTTGCTAATTGCCAATTAGTTAATTTCCTTTCTTTCAGAAAGTCGTGCATTCGCTTAGTTTGTACAATGACAAGAATGAGGAAGGGCCTTTGCTTCCAAAGCCTTTGTTGCTGCTCTTCATTAAATTTGAAATTTTTCTGCTTCCAAAGTGGATCCACTTGATGCCGGGCAATGGTCATCAGAGAGTCTGCACTCTGATGTATTCAGGGGTTACCATCTGTTAGGTGGGATTAATGACATTTACCTCTGACATTTTTACAGTTGAAGCATTTTTAGCAGATTTTCTTTTCTCCATAGCAAAATGTCCTTCTACATTAGCATGGGGGTGTGTGTAGATAGATAGATAGATAGATAGATAGATAGATAGATAGATAGATAGATAGATAAAAAATTCATAAAGAACAATAGTGTGAAATCTGTTTTCATTTTTACTTTGTCCCTAATCATCAAACTAAGGTACACTAGGATACCAGGCTGTACCTCCATTTCATCTAAAGCTTTTGTATTACTCCATTTTGTTCTCCTCTGCTGTTGACATATATGGCACTTCCTTATTTCTGCAATTTGTTCTGCTCTTAAGTTGATTCATTCATACACTTAAAGTAATACGCTAGACCTCTTTCCCAGAGGAAAAGGGATAAGGGATAAACATATATTCCAAGCAGTGGCAGATGATAGTCTGGTTTTGGGGCAAACTGTGTTTCACTCTTCTGAAGACTTTTCAGTTATTGTCTTCTTGCATCTGGAGATTTTTAGATACAGTTACTCCTCCATCACTTAAGTGATACCCTTTGAAGTCTAAGTAAGAAGGTCAATATTCACTTGCAAATATCTCCTATTCACTTTAAATACTAAGCAGTGCTAGTAACAAGACCTTTATTGCTGCTAAATGTGATACTAAGAGGGAAAACCTGGCATCCAATTCCTTGTAGTCTTCAGAGGCAGATTTCACGATTTAGAACAACGAGCGTGAGGAGCAACCACAGGTTGTCAGAGGAAGAGAATAAATGAGATTGCTTTGTGCCATGCAGCATTTGTGATAATATATGTAATTTTTTTTCATGAGTTGTCTTAAACAAGTCACTCTTAGACCTCAAGCTTTAGCACTTCATTTTCTCTGTAGAAGAGCACACCCAACCTAATTCAAGTTGCATGAGTGTTAGGGCATCCATACAATTTTATTAGTAGGCCCTTGAAACAAACCATCTCGATTTCCATCAGAGAGCAACTTGCCCTCTGAACTGGCCATACAGCAAGAGAACTCTCTCCATGAGTTCAGTTAGTGACCACTGTGTGTTTCAGTGTTTGACAATAGCTCACAGAAACTTTACCATATGTAAATGTGTTTACCACATCTGTTGTTTACCACGTTTCTCATAGTTCACAGGTATCTGCTGTCTACCTTTCCTTTCCGTTACCTGTGATACGTAGTACTCAGACAAAGAAACATAGTGTATATCCTGAATGGAGTGTAAGCGTGTGCTCCTCAGCCTTCACAGGGAGACAAATAGTTACAGAAATTTGTCAGCTTTAATGCTCATGCATTTAGTAGCAAATTATTTCTGATTTCTTAAAATGAGACTAAGTGTACAAATCTGCATGACCCCATTTTGTGAATGCTGACATTTTATGGCACTTATTTTCTGTTCTGTTAAAGTGATTTGGGCTGGTCCTTTTCCTTTTCTCCGGGAGTGAAGTATTCATTTCCCTCCCTTGTAGTTATCAATTCATAGCTGAAACATCACCATTTGGTACTAATAGGACCAATCAGATGCAAAATCCTTTTAGATAAATGCACATGCATTGTTTTTTCCTCCCTCTTTGTAAATAATTTCTGTCTGTGTGGGAAAAGGAGCGTATCTGAGGATCTGTAGAAAGCTACTTTGAGTCTTAGGTCACTGTGGACCTGATTTTCTTTGTCCTTTGGCCCTCCCATTTTTCCTTTTCTGCTAATTGCTTTGTACTGTGAATAATCCATGTTTCAGTGGAATTGGATGTGTCTAAAGATGCTATGCATGTTGATATTTACAGTGATGTTCTCTAGATCTGAAAATTTTGTAGGAAGTCCATGCTTGCAGGTGCTTAAGTGAAATTCCAAAATGTCTCCAGGGTTATTGCTCAAAGAGTTCTCAGCTGCTCTTTTTTGAACATACATCTAGACATCAGTGAGGGTTGCTTCTGTGTCAGTGCTCCTCCTTATGTGGCTTTTTCTCACCAATGAGTATCTTTTTATAATTTTCTTTTCCCCTATGTAGCAGGTGTTTCATCTGCTTCCATGTGTTATATATTGCAGACTCTAAGGCAATATAGGAAACATATCTTGCAAGGGAGAAGTTGAACTGCTGCTTGTTTTGAACTGCATATAAATATATTCTTGACTGTGTTTCTAGGTTTTACAAAAAGGCTTCAACTTACAAAGCGTTTGTTCAAATACGGATGACTTCCCCAACAAGCTTTTTTATTTTATTCTAAGTTTTCCCATTCCTGAATACTGGAGATAGTGGAATGACAGAATTGTCTATAGGAAGAGCCATAAACAAATACTGGAGTCCATGAATATTGCATTGACTCTGAGATACAAATTTAAGGAGTCCCTTAAGATATTGTTTTGGAAATAGTGTTAGTGTAAAGCAGGTGGTTTAGGAAATTACTACTGTTCCTTAATGGCTTTCCAGCAACATTAAGTGCAACCCCACACAGAAAAAAACCCCAACAAACAAACAATCAAAACCCCCAAACAAACAAATGCTAGAAACTGGAAGTAAAAAATGGAAAAGACCTCTAAGATCATGGAGTCCAACCATCAGCCTAACACCACCACGGCCATCAAATCACATCCTGAAGTGCCATGCTATCCCAGTTAGTTTATCCTCATTTGTGTACATTTTGATTAATCCCATGTTTAAGTATTTTTTAATGCTCTTCTAATAAACAGAAAATTAAAATGAAATTACTTTCATCTCATCTGGTTTGGTGTGATGCACTTTGCTCTTGGAATAGCAGATGAGTATTGTCTTGGCCTGGAAGCAAAATGTATGCATGGTCTTGCTGCACTGCACACGTCCCTGTGAGTTCTTGACGGCAGCAAGGATGGCAGTTTTGGTGGGTAACGGCAGTCAGAGAAGGGGCAGAAATGAGGAAGTTTATAGCATCTGCCCAAGAATTTGACCTGAAGCAAAGCAGCTCGTGCTTGAGTTAGAGATGCTTTTTCAGTCAGTTGGGAGAGGGTGATACATATTCTTTTCAGATGCTACCAAATGGCTGAATAGTTGTGTTTCCACAAACACTTTCAGCTGCCCTCCAGG
The DNA here is from genome assembly GCA_033816785.1 of Picus viridis. Classification (NCBI taxonomy): domain Eukaryota; kingdom Metazoa; phylum Chordata; class Aves; order Piciformes; family Picidae; genus Picus; species Picus viridis. The sequence continues at coordinate 23,401,360 of CM066578.1, forward strand.
AAGTCATGATCCAGCCCTCCTCAGATTGCACAATCTTACTATGTCACCATGCATCATAACAATGTTGCAGAAAATTGGCTGAAATACGTAGTACTGTTCTTTGGGGCTTGGATATTTCTTTTATTTAATTTTTAATATGTTAACATAAACATAGAATAATAATTGAGGTTAAAAAAAAAAGTGCTATAGGTATTCTGTGCTGTGAACCTATGTCACAGACTCTATTATCTGTGTCTGTGGCTTCATCCCTGTGTGATTCATTTATCTTCTGAGAAAGCATTGATCAGGAGATGTAAGAACTGGCTTTCCGTGATGTGATTCTAACTGCAGAAACCTTCCTTATTAAAAATAAAACACCCCACACACACCCCCAAAAAACCCCACATTAGCTAGATACCTGGTAAATATGTATGTCTAGGTACCTAGCATTTCTTTTAAGGAAAACAGGAGCAACAGAATTATTTTGACTTGTTAATATCTGAATTTATTTCTTTAGTTTGTGTGATAGCTATGACTTTGAACACCAAAAGAAGCAATCTGGAGTTCCTGCTAATCCTTTCAGTCCCTCCTGAGTACTTTTGGTGCTATGTACCTTGAGTTCATCAATGTTAACATGGAATCAAATAAATATTTCTAAGTGAGTATTAAAAATGTTGTTTATTATGAAGTCCTGTTTTGAACGTGCTAGCAGATGGAAGGTTCTCTGTGCAGGCTGATCTGGAGGAACACCATCTGCTTAGCTGGGCACCATCTCTGTGCTAATCTTGTTCTCAAGCATGGTCTGCAAACATTCTGCTTTCATCTCCCATTTATGGATGCTCGTCAGACTGTTATCTTTGGGTCTTTAGCTCCTGCACCTGTGTAGGACACATAGTACACCTTGGGTAGAGCAATGCAGTTTTGAGACTTTTCAAGCTGCTGTAGTACATATAAAATTGAAAAAATTACTGCATTCCTAGTCAGGCCATTTGTTTTTCCAACCTGAAAAAGTAAACATAAAGAGTTGATAACAGCAAAGGCTAAGTATAAATACAAACGATTTGCTATTTTACTTCTAAAATGTAAAAATACAAACTGAGCCGGCATGTGATCTTATTACACTGGTGGGATAAGAAGACATCATAATGGATGATGGCTTAGAAGAATGCTGTGTTTTAAAGATACAGCACCATGTCCTAAGAAAATCTTTAATTGTGCATTAGGTTTCAGTCTTAAATTACCAAATGGGACATGAACATCAGCTTCATTTTTGTAGAAGTCCATTACACAGCATAAATATTCAAATGTATCAGGAAATTGAGTAATTCAGTCACCCTCTCAGCATTGCATGTTTTCACCTCCTTGCTTCAGAGCAAAGCAGGGCAGCAATAAAATTGCAACAAACTGCTGAGATTCAGTTTCTGGCAAATGACCTTGCAGAGATGCACATTCATTAATCTACCACAACTGTGACCCAGATTCCTGTTCCTCTTCTGTTAATTGGGTTCACCTAATTACATCAGCCATCACCTGATTCCTGGTGACATCACAAGTTCACCTGACCTAAGTCCTATTCTTTAAGCAGGTAATTAAGATAAGCAGAAAAGAACATCAGCTTGGAAAGACAAACTGACAAAGACTGCTCATCTTCTGTTTCCTTCTAGGAATGTAGTTTCAGAATTAATATAGAAGGGAGACTTCTCTCTGCACCCTGTGTTTTTTGTTCAGGCTTTTTGGGAGACTGGTAATAAAGATAAATTGTCTTACTGATTTTAGCAAGCCAAGAAGAAAATATCCATGTTCACCTATTCAAATGGTCTTGCTCACACATAAACATTCACTATCTCCAGCCTCCTTCCTAGGGTACCTATCTATGTTTCCACAATACCAATGGCGTGTGTGAGTTTGGCACACACCAGAGAGCAAGGAGACACCTGAAGACCACTTTTTTCTTCTGTGTCAGTTTATGGCCTGGACAATTCAACAAGTTGATGTTTGCACTGTATGAATTTCCATTTGCTATTCTCAGAGTTTTCCTTCTGTGTTCAGAAATAAATAATGGTTTATAAATGAAGCTCAAACCTTCCTATTGGCATCAAGCAAAATTCTACCTGAAATAAATGATGGCCTGACTATAATCTGAGTTTTGTATTGATCTAGGAGATCGATTAGTTTTTGGTTCTGTCATTTTTAAGTTGGCATCATTTCTGCTTAAATGAGTAGTAGAAGCTTTAATTATGTGGCTTGCTAGAGTTGTCTGAATTAATTTTTTTTTAGCAGTATGATGTATAACTGAATAAGCAAATATTCTGGGGGAAAGTTTATGTTTTGAAGGGGTGGAGGGTTGAAGTAAACAAAGGTTTGCTGGGTTGAAATGGGATTTTTTTTTGTGTGTGTTATCTTTGGGGCTTTTTTGAAGGAAATTGTTTTCCCCTGAAAACTGCAAATTTGTTGCCCCCCTAGGTTTATTAACCTTAGTCAACTGGAGAAGGAGAGCTTGACAGACTTTGCAATCTGCCTTTACATTATCAATGTCTTAGTGTTCAGTTCTGCAAATTGTGACTCTTGTTCTCATGTCAATTTAGAGTATAAATTCTTGAAAAAAAAATCATCTTTCCAAATAAGCCCAGGAAAAAGTATTTAGCATGCTGCATTTAACCTGTACAGTGGGTCCTGCCTCTCCAACCTGATCTCCTATGATCAGGTGATCCGCCTGGTGGATGTGGGGAGGCCTGTGGATGTGGTCTACCTGGACTTCAGCAAGGCCTTTGACACCGTCCCCCACAGCAAACTGCTGGCTAAGCTGTCAGCTCGTGGCTTGGACAGCAACATTCTGCACTGGGTTAGGAACTGGCTGGAGGGCCGGGCCCAGAGAGTGGTGGTGAATGGTGCCACCTCCAGCTGGAGGCCAGTCACCAGTGGCGTCCCCCAGGGATCAGTGCTGAGCCCCATCCTCTTCAATGTCTTCATTGACGATCTGGATGAGGGGATTGAGACAGTCATCAGCAAATTTGCAGATGACACCAAGTCAGGAGCAGATGTTGGTCAGTTAGAGGGTTGAAGGGCTCTGCAGAGGGACCTTGACCGGCTCGACAGATGGGCAGAGTCCAATGGGATGGAATTCAACAAGTCCAAGTGCCGGGTGCTGCACTTTGGCCACAGCAGCCCCATGCAGAGCTACAGGCTGGGGTCGGAGTGGCTGGAGAGCAGCCGGACAGAGAGGGACCTGGGGGTGCTGATCGACAGCTGCCTGAACATGAGCCAGCAGTGTGCCCCCAGGTGGCCAAGAAGGCCAACGGCATCCTGGTCTGCATCAGGAACAGTGTGGCCAGCAGGAGCAGGGAGGTCATTCTGCCCCTGTACTCTGCTTTGGTTAGGCCACACCTTGAGTACTGTGTCCAGTTCTGGGCCCCTCAGTTTAAGAAGGACATCGAGACACTTGAAGGTGTCCAGAGAAGGGCAACAAGGCTGGTGAGAGGCCTTGAGCACAAGCCCTATGAGGAGAGGCTGAGGGAGCTGGGGCTGTTTAGCCTGGAGAAGAGGAGGCTCAGGGGCGACCTCATTGCTCTCTACAACTACCTGAAAGGTGGTTGTAGCCAGGAAGGGGTTGGCCTCTTCTCCCTAGCAGCCAGCACCAGAACAAGGGAACACAGTCTCAAGCTGCACCAAGGGAAGTTTAAGCTCAAGGTGAGGAGAAAGTTCTTCACCGAGAGAGTCATTCGTCATTGGAATGGGCTGCCTGGGGAGGTGGTGGAGTCTCCGTCCCTGGAGGTGTTCAAGAGGGGACTGGATGTGTCACTTGGTGCCATGGTCTAGTCATGGGGTCTGTGGTGACAGGTTGGACTCGATGATCTTCGAGGTCTCTTCCAACCTTAGTGCTACTGTGATACTGTGATAAATGGATTTTGTGTACACACATCACTTAGAGGTAAAATAACAAAATGTATGTATGTGTACATCAACATTACCAGCTATGGGAGATGTGTTTTGTGCTTTTTAAAATTGTAAAGCAAGTTTCAGAAAATATTTCCTTTACTCTTTTTCAGTCTGAAAAAAATAACCATTTTTCAGTGGCATAAATTTTAAAAGTCCTCTTGTCAAATTCACATTTTAGCTCTCTAGAGCCACATTTGTAAAGGTAAGTGTGAATTCTGTTCTGAATGCTACTACATTCAAAAATAAAACTTATTTAATAACATGCTTACTCTGTTAATGCCTGTCTTCATTTACAGTTTCATGAATAAATAAGCTGGCAGAGGGAGCAGACTGTGTTTGTAATGCAGGCAGCACTTTTTCTTTTGTATTAAGTATCATGCCAGAACAGTGTGTATTTACTGCTAAGCTCCATAAATTGTGCTGGGACTCTGCCAGTCAGATGCAATGCACTGGACCAGCAAGCTTTCCCAGCTCTCTCAGCTGGGCTGGCCTCTTCTATTAGTGCTTGTTCTAATGCATGCTGTGCAGTCATCTGTGGGTCACTATGGATAGAGTAATTGCTGTGAACCACGATATGACCCAGATAGAAAATTAATCTTCCCACTTCCCAAGCAGCAAGTCTTCAATTCTGACTGCAATGCGCAATGTTGTTCACAACCTGAGCCTTCTAGACTGACCTTTTTCTTTTTCTTTTAATTTGACTCAGTGTCAGAGGAAGCAAATACAAGGAGAAATCACTTCATGCCATAATGCACAATATGGAAGTCAGGGGAAACTCTCCAGAGAGATGATTTAAAGATGATTTTTCAGTATGTATTTATTAGGACTTTCAGTTGCTTCCTTCATTGTTTGTTATCATTGAAGAGATCAGACTCCTTGAGGCAAATTTTGGTTTAAGTTCTTATTTTCATTGTATTAGAAACAATGAGGAGTGGGCAGGCCTACAGCTGTCAAGTCCTACCTTGATTTCCTCTTTCTGTTCAGAGGAGTCAGTTTGATTATGCCTCAGAATGAAATTTACAGATGTCAGATGTTGTCAGCTAGCATCACACTTTTTCCATTTTGACCAGCTAAAGATATTCAGTTACAGGCCCTGGCTGGTATTATGTTCTAGGATAGTACATACTGCATTTTAGTTAAGTCCTGGTTGCATATTACACAGTCTACTCTTGTTTTGTGGTCTTTGGCCCTTGAACAGCTCCATACAAATTAAACAATATTTCTACTAACAGTGCAAGGTCAGCTGGTCAGCACTGGGGTTGTGTGGGGTTTGCTGAGCAAGCTGAATCCCATACAGTGGGAAGAAATTACCCCAAATTAAGTCACGTCAAAGCTCTGGTTCCTTGGAACCTGTTACAAGCTGTAGCTTGTTTTACCTCAAGTAAGGTTGCAGAGTGCTGTGGAGTCCAGCATCCCCATCCTGTGAAATATTCCTGGAGCTTTTCCAGGTGTATGATATGTGCTGTCTGGATTTTGACCATCTGAAGATTTTCTTTTTACAAGTAATGAGGTATAGAATCATAGAATATAAGTATAGAATCAATATAGGAATACAGGTGTAGAAACATTAACATTGAAAAAGACATCTAAGATCATCAAATCAGCTGTCAACCCAACACCACCATGCTCACTAAAGCATGTCACAAAGTGCAAAGTCTACTTTTTTTAACACCTCCAGGTGCTTTGAACACATCCAAGTGACTCCACCACTCTTGCTTGACCACTCTTTCAGGAAATAAATTATTCCTAATCTCCAATCTAAACTTTCCCAGATGCAACTTGAGGCCATCTCCTCTCATCCTGTCACTGGTTACTCGGGAGAAAAGACTTCATACAACTGACCTTGGCTTTTCAATCCAGCCTGTCCAGATCCCTTTGCAGAAAAATTCCTACCTTTGAACAGATCAATGCTCCAGCTCAGTTCGGTGTAATCTGCGAATTTACTGAAGGTGCACTCAAAACCCTCATCCAGATCATTGATAAAGACATTAAATAAGACTGGCCCTGAAACTGAGTCCTGAGTAACCCCACTTGTGAGTGTCTGCCAACTGGATTTAACTCCATTCACCACAACCCTGTGGTCTCAGTTGAACCAGTTGAGTTTTTTTACCCATTGAAGAGTACACCTGTCTAAGCCATGAGCTGCCAACTTCTCCAGGAGAGTGCTGTGGGAGACAGTATTAAAGGCTTTTCTAAAGTCCAGGTAGGCAACATCCACAGCCTTTCTCTCACCCACAAAGTGGGTTGCCTGGTCGTAGAAGCAGATCAGATTGATCAAGCAGATGACACCAAGTTAGGTGGGAGTGCTGATCTTCATGAGAGTAAGGAGGCTCTACAGAGGGACTTGAATAGATTGGATCCATGAGCCAATGTTAATGGGTTGAGCTTCAACACGGTCAAATGCTAGGTCCTGCACTTGGGTCACAAAAACCCCAAGCAATGCCTGGGGAAGTGTGGTAGGGTGAGAAAGTTCCCCCCCAAACGAATCCACAGCTAACTCAGCCGGAGAAGCAGATGAAAGCTATATTTACAAGCAGAAATGGAATGCAATGAATATGTACAAAAAATATACAATAATTACAATATATACAGAAATATACAGGAGACCTTTCCCCCGCCCTGCAGCCAGGGGGTTTGGCCTGTTCCCCCTTCTCCCTCCCTACCTCCCCTTTTTTCCCAAAAAGGGTTAGAGAGAGAGAAAGGAAGGTAATTAAGGAGAAAATTCTGTTAAGCTCAAAGCGAATGCAATAGTTAGTTTTCTTATCTGGTTAGCTCTGTTAATCCAAGGTCACTCTGCTCTGCAAGCTGTTGCTTCAGAGAGAGAAGCAGACCAGCTCACAGGACAGAGAGAACAGACTGACTCCAAACAGACTGAACCCAAAACTAAAAGTCGCATTATACCAATCTACCAATGAAATCAGTTTAGCATATCCTTGTTTTTCAATACATTCAGCCAGAGTGTTCAGAAAGTGTCCATTTCTTAAAGGCACAGCCTAAACCGGTCACAGGAAGTGTGGCTGGAAAGCTGTCTGGCAGAAAGGGACTTCTAATCATCAAGCAACTGAATATGAGCCAGCAGTGTGCCCAGTTGGCCAAGAAAGCAAATCACATCCTGGCTTGTATCAGAAGGAGCAGAGAGGTGATTGTCCCCTTTTACTCAGTTTGGTGAGGCCACACCTCGAGTATTGTGTTCAGTTTTGAGCACCTCAATACAAGAGAGATGTGGAGGTGCTGGAGGGAGGGCAACGAGGGCACTGGGGCTGTTTAGTTTGAAAAAGAGGAGGCTGAGGGGAGACCTCATTACTGTCTACAACTACCTGAAAGGACATTGTAGAGAGGCTGGTGCTGGTCTCTTCCCACAGGTAATTAGTGATAGAATAAGAGAGAATGGCCTCAAGCTGTGACTGGGTAGGTTGAGACTGGACATTAGGAAAAATTTTTTCACATAAAGAGTGCTGCCCAGGGAGGTGGTTGAGTCACCAACCCTGGATGTGTTTAAAGGTCATAAAAACGTGGTGCTTGGGGATATGGTTTAGGGGTGAACTTTGTAGAGTAGGGTTATTGGTTGGACTTGGTGATCCTGAGGGTCTTTTCCAACATGAATGTTTCTGTGAAGCAGGACCTGCCCTTCATCAACCCATGCTGGCTGGGCCCTATTCCTTGGATGTCCTGCATGTGAATGCACTCAAGGCAAACTGCTCCATAATCTTCCTGGATACTGAGCTTAGGCTGACAGGTCTGTAGTTTCCTGGATTCTCCTTCCCACCCTTCCTGTAGATGGGCATCAAACTGGCAAGTCTCCAGTCAGCTAAGGCCTCCCCTCTTAGCAAGGACAGGTGAAAAATTACAAACTTGGTGGCAAAATTCTCCACCAGCCCACTCAGCACTCTTGGGTGGATCCCATCCAGCCCACAGACTCTTGAGTGTCCAAGTGGCCTAACAGGTCACTAACTGCTTCCTCCTGGATTATGGAGGGTTTATTTTGCTCTCTGTCCCTGTCTTCCAGATCAGGGGGTTGAACGTCCCAAATTCTCAACTAACAGTTTCTTTTCAGTAGAAACTTTTATATTTTAAAATTAGGAGGTCATTATTCTCCAAGTTTCTTTGAAGAGAAAAGGTAACAATGAACAAACTGAAGCAGTGTCTGCAGTTTCTGGTCCTACTTACCTTCTGACTTACAGAGTGGGTCACTGATGTCATCTTCATGAGGCCACAAGTACATCCAACCATGCTGGATTTTAGACAAATTTATTTTCATTTCTAATCATTATTACTGTGTGGGGCAGGCAGCACAATCTCCTTCCTCATCCTTCTCATTTAGTGCCTCTGCCTTGCTGCTACTGCCAATTTAATTCACTGCCTCATTTCTTTTTCTGTCAAAATATCCAAACTGCTGTACTTTTCATTATATGACTAGTACTAAAGGAGCATAACTGAGTTGGGGTACAAATGATAGATTTGGAGCTAGCATATTTTATACCACATATTGATGGATGTTAATGAGGTCTTTATTCTCCCCACCATGCCACCTCTGATTCAGTCATTAAATGACAAGGCTACAAATAATAGAATCTATCTGGAGTACCATCAATTGAGTTCCTGCCATCAGCGAAGATTAATCTGAATCTATCTCTGGGTGAAAGTCAAGTCAGATTAAAATTTCATTTGGCCTTGTATAGTACCAAATCACAGCATGTGGTGGTATTTTTGGAATAAGGAGGAGCACATCCTCCTGCCTAGAGCTGGGAAGAGAGCTTATATGGGATCTGGCACTCTGTGGGAGACTGTGGCCATTGTGGTACTTTCCCCTTGCCCTATGTTATTTGCTGCTCCCTGCCCTCATAGCCCTTCAGAGGGGGATTAGCCTGTGTGGTGTGTATTTTGATGAAGTCAGGGTGTTGCATATATGCCATGGTAATGGCAGAAGTGTGATACAAGCCTTTTTTTCTGCATTTCATGTACTCTGGGGATGTCTCTGCTTTGACACAACTTGTTGGAGTTTAGTGTCACTAAAAATGGAACCTGGACTGAACGTGAGACATCAATGTGTTCAGGTGGCCAAGAAAGTCAATGGCATGCTGGCTTCTATTAGAAACCCTATGGCCAGCAAGAACAGAGAGGTGATCATCCCCCTGTACTCAGTATTGGTGAGGCCACACCTCAAGTATTGTGTTCAGTTCTGGCCCCCTTACCATAGGAAGGACATTGAGGAGCTGGAACTTGTCCAAAGAAGGGCAATAAGGCTTGTGAAGGGCTGGAGCACATGGCCTATGAAGAACAGCTGAGGGAGATGGGTTTGTTCAGTCTAGAGAAGAGAAGGCTGAGGGGAGAGCTCTACAACTACCTGAAGGGAGGTTGGAGTGAGGAGAGGCACAGCCTCTAGTCCTCGGTGTCAAGCAACAGGACTAGAGGAAATGGACACAAGCTGCACCAGAGGAGGTTTAGACTAGATATTAGGAAATATTTCTTCACTGAAAGGGTTATTACACATTGGAATGGTCTGCCCAGGGCAGTGGTGGAGTCACCATCCCTTGGGGTGTTCAAGTGGCTTGTGGATTTGGTGCTTAGGAAAGTGGTTTAGTGTTGACCCTTCAGTGCTGGGTCGAGGGTTGAACTGGATGATCTTTGAAATCTCTTCCAACCAGATATATTCTGTGATTCTGTGGAAGCAGATGACAGGGAGTCTGTCAGGATCCTGGGCAGCTATGAAGAGAGCTTAAAATCAGAGAAACGTCTTCCATGTTTTGGTACTTCTTCCTGGGGTCTCGCCTTTACATCTCATCTGCAACTCAAAAAGATAGGGATGGATGTGCAGAGTCAAGTGCAGACATCATTCTACCAAATCCTTGTTTTCCAGTTGCTGCTGATTGTGTACTCAGAGGCTTTGTTGTGACCAAAGCTTTTATGCTTTGACTTAGCCCAAAACTCAGTGTTTCTTGGAAGTCTGACCTTAGTCTGTTTATCGCACAACTGGTTAATGTATTATTTTTCTCTTTTTAGTTTGGTTTTGCCTGTGAGCCTGTATGAATACAAACTGGACTCTGAATAATTTGTATTAACACCACTTGTGACTAATATATTGCTTAAGATGAAGAGTAAATGATCTTGCATTCCCTACAGAAATTATAATAAAACTGTATCGTGTCACTGTTTCAAGACTTTCATTACTATGAAACAATTGTTATGTCAATCTGCTATGAATAAAACATAGTAATATGCAGAATAAGTTATACCATCTCATATAACTTTAACTTGGATAGCTACTAAACACAACACAGAACATAGCCCAAAGTGACAGATCTCATTCAGTGGTGGGAATTACATTCCATGTGATATCTGTCATGTGGGGTTTAAAAAAACAGGCAAAGGTCAACTAGTAAAATCATAATGAATTCATCAATATACAATTTTTTAAACATACTTTGGATCAAAACACAAAGCAATTGTAGTGTTTTAGAGATACTACCAGTCTTTACCAGTATTCATTATCTGAATGTGGGATATCTTCAAACTGTTGTGTTCAAACAAAATCCTGCCTTTATGGTGTGCCTGCTATAGATGTTAATCTATTGATCTATAGTACCCATTCATGTCTTTATTCTTTTAAATATCTTCAATTAATCATCAACATAGGTTTTGATTCTGTTACTTTAATGTGCTTTCCCTTTCTTTGATATGATGAAACTTTTGAGAAGCACATTATGCAGCCTCCACACTCCTCAGAGAGGATCCTCCATTAGATTTCTGAATTATTTAGGGAAGATACTAAAAATTAATAATTTTTTTCAAAGAGACAAATTCTCTCTTAAAATTGTAGCCTCTTGCTGTTGATATTAACCAGTTGTTGCAGTTCGAAACAGTACTTGCTTATATGTCTACATACAAAAGCATGCGGGGTAAAGAGGCAGCATGGTATTTTCAGAGTCACAGATGGCAGCTAAGCAGTTCAGTCTTACTTGGCCCAACACAAGACCCAATGTTCTGTCACAACTGTAATGGAAAAACTGATCAAATGTTGTAAAAGTGTCCCTTTTAATTTCTAGGTGTCTCAAAGAGAGAACTATGTCTACGTAGGCACTGGGAGTACATCTCTTTCCTTGTGGCCCATTTCCCTCCTTCTAGTGATATGAAAGAAGAGGTACAAGTCAGTGCAAACCATACTTTATTATAGACTTTTAGGCCTCTTTCCGCTGATAGGGCAGGTCAAGGGAGGTTGTAGTTAAATGATAATGATTCTATTAATTATAATGTCCTGTCCTGTGTTATTTTAATGAGGATAGGCTTCAGATGAGAGCATGAATTTATTCAGCTGTAGGTGACGAATAAATTGAAGAATAACCATGCCTAATACCTGTAAAGCAGCTTTGATTAGGGAAGGAGCTAAACTTTGGAGGTGCTACTCTGTGATGGATGTGTTAAATGAATTTTATGAAGGCACTGAAAGACTAACTTCCCTGAACATCATGCAGCTCGTTGCTTTTGCATGCAAATTCCTTCTGTATGAAAATCAAAGTGAAAGGGGAATCAGTGCATCTAAATTTGCACATAAGTCTGTGAGATCTGATGATAGGAAACTGAGTACTAAACCGATTTTGATTCTGAATATCTCTATAATAGCATCAACTATCATTTCAGAGGACATGTATATATTTCTGCTGTGTCATTTGCATACTATTTTAGGGAGCTGGAAATAAATTACATCATTACAGGCCTCAGTCCTGCAAAGATTTATATGGAACATATTGCTCTCTTTCATAAGTGTGTCCTGAAGGGTCAAAATGCAAAACATGCCCTAGCCCAGACAATGGGCTAAGCACCTGTGAATGTGCTAACCTGGACACTTCCTGGGGTCCAGACAGTCAAGGCAAATGTATAGCATGTGTAATTAACCTGGTAAGCACCTGTGAATTTGCAAACCTTGACACTTCCTGGGATCCAAATGGTCCAGAGAAACATGTAGCATGTGTAATTAACTTTGTCACACATCTGTGAACTGTGTGTGTGTTTGGATATGCCCCATCGTATTGGTCCAGTTATCAGGTTTTTCTATTACCAAAGGGCATTAATTGTCTTCGGACAGTATTTAAACCAGCCAAGAAGTTAGGCAACTTGCCTTGTTCTCACCAGACAGTAAGAGCCAAATGCTGCCAGACTAGCAGCTGAAGGGCCTGGCCTAGGAGACCAACTACACCTGGGCCTTGTTCTTACCACAAAAGAGATAAGAGCCAAACGCTGCCAGAATAGCAGCTAAAGAACTTGTCATGCAAAGACTACACCCAGGCCTTGCACCTGGACCAAGGCAGAAAGGTGAAAGCTCCAAGAGAACTGAATCCCAGAAGAGCCATGGAAAGACTACAGCCCAGCGACAGAGCACACAAGCCCTCTATGAGCCAAGGGCAACTTGAATTGTTGTCACAGCATCTGGGAAGGTACCAGACAGAGGAGCAAGTCGTGAGTCCCTGGCTAATCTGCTATGGAATCCCTTTGTGGGAAACCACAGATCACAGCACCTTCATTTCCCATTTGAATTGCAGTGTTGGAAATCCTTAGATCTGTGCTTAAATCATTTAATTGTCTTCATATGTGAAATGTATCACTCACAACCAAACAGAACCTGTAAATATACTTTGTAAATAAGTTATGGTGGTGTCTGAAGATACCACCACCCAAGATATTAAGTAGTAAAGTATATAAAATATACATTTTATGACAAAGTGTTACAAGGTCATGTGTTTTATTCTGTAAGAACAGAACTTACAGTTCTTTCCTTACTATAAAATTGTTGCAGGATCAAAAGGAAAGAGCACAATATGAAAGATACTCAGTAACCAGTTCTCAGGTTTTATTTCACAGAAAGGAGAATCTGAGTGTTAACATCCTTATATTCTGTGTAAATGCATTTGTAGTCCTTGCTCTTTTTAATTTCTGTTTTAATATTTTTTAAAATGAAAGGTAAAATCTGCAGTTCTGTTCTGGAGCAGAAATCAGTGGCACAAACTACAGTAGTGCTGCAATGACACATCTCTCCAGTTAATTCTTCCTCTCTCTAACCCTTCCTACTCTTTGCCTCTCTTCTCTCCCAAGATGCCTGAAATGAACAGGAGAATAAAATCAATAATGAAGATAAGCTGAATGCTTCTTTACAATAAGTCCAAGTGACTAAGCTGCTGTGTGCCTCCCAAAAATCATGGCACTGAGAAGAAACCGGTTTGACCTACTGAGGGGGTGCTAATCCTTGTTACGATTAGCCATCTAATAAAAGGATACCAAAAAATATTTGAGGATGTCTGAAATAATTATCGTGGAGTAAAACTTATGCTATTTGCTTTCTGCATTGATTTTTTTCTTTTCTTCTTTTTTTTCTTGTTCTTTTTTTTTTCTTTATTTTTTTAATGCAAATACTTAAAACTGTAAGGAAGCTAGAGCCTTTTCACAGTGACTTGCTGGCTGCATTAGTTTCAAGAAGGACTCTCTGGTTTCTGAACACAAGTTTAATTTACTGTGCACCTTTCCATACCTCTTCTGTTGCTGCAAGCTTATGCCCTTCTTTCTGAGCTGGGCACGTGTTCATGTCTTCTCTAATGACCTTTTCTCAAGACCTAGTCCAGTGACTAACATAGGCTAAATTTTTCTGGTTTAGAGGGGAGAGGGAAAAGTCATAGAATCATAGAATCAACAAGGTTGGAAAAGATCTCAGCGGTCATCAAGTCCAATGTACAAAAATACTCCAAATAGGAATTGTCATTCCAGTGGAGGCAATTTTTAGGGGAGACTACTGTGAATATAGAATTAGACTGTTGTGGATACAGAATTAGAGCACTGCTTTAACTGAAAGTCTGATTTTATTTAACAATGAAAAACTGAAACAGAAGTCATATTGCTTTAACTCAGATTCTGGATGAGCAGACCTTTTGGGATTGCAGGAGAAAAAGATGAATTATGCATGGCTATCTGTGTAGTAACAATAACAGTACATTAACATACATGTGTAGATCATTCAGAAACCAAGCAACATGACTGCTTCCCCAGTCCCTTTGCTGGTATGCTGATTCATGTTCAGTGAATGGCCCTCCAATGCACTGTCTGATTTTGATTTCAAGTGGAAAGTTCACAAAGTGAACCAAGTAAATCAATAAGCCAAGTAAATGGTATGTGCTTCAACAAGGCTAAGTTCCAGATCACACACCTGTGCCACAACAACCCCGTGCAACATTACACACTTGGGGAATTGTGAGTGGAAATTTGTCTGGCAGAGAGTGACCTGGGCGTTCTAATTGATGAGTGGCTGAATATGAGGCATCAGTGTGCCCAGGTGGGAAAGAAAGCAAATGGCATCCTGGCCTGTGTCAGAAACGGTGTGTCCAGCAGTTGTAGGGAAGTGATCATCCCCCTGTATTCTGCATTGGTGAGACCACACCTTGAGTATTGTGTTCAGTTTGGGCACCTCAATACAAGAAGGACACTGAGTTGCCAGAGAAGGTGCAATGCAGAGCAACTCAAGCCCTATGAGGAAAGGCTGAGGGAGCTGGGGTTGCTTAGCCTGGAGAACAGGAGACTGAGGGGTGACCTTATTGCTCTCTACAACTACCTGAAGGGAGGTTGTAGACAGGCAGAGAGGTTGGTCTCTTCTCCCAGGCAGCCAGTACCAGAACAAGAGGACACAGTCTCAGGCTGTGCCAGGGGAGGTTTAGGCTGGATGTTAGGAAGAAGTTCTGTACAGAGAGAGTGCCCATTGGAATCAGCTACCCGTGGAGGTGGTGGAGTCACCTTCATTGGAGGTGTTCAGGAGGAGACTTGATGGGGTGCTTGGTGCCATGGTTTAGTTGTTTATGTGGGTTGGATTGGTTGATGGGTTGGATGCGATGATCTTGACAGTCTCTTTCAACCTGGTGTACTGTATTGTATTGTATTGTATTGTATTGTATTGTATTGTATTGTATTGTATTGTATTGTGTTGTAAACTAAGCTGGTGAAGGGCATGGTGAATAAGTCTGACGATGAGTGGCTGAGGGAACTGGGATTGTTCAATCTGAGGAAGAGGAGGCTGAAGGGAGACCTTATGATCCTCTACAACTACCTGAAAGGACAATATAGAGATGTAGGTGCTGGTCTCTTCTCACAGGTAATTAGTGATAGAACCAGAGTGAACAGCCTCAAGGTGCACCAGGGTAGGTTTAGCCTAGATATTAGGAAAAAAATTTCAGTGAAAGAGTAGTCAAGCATTGGAACAGGTTGCATAGGGAGGTGGTTGAGTCACCATCCCTGGAAATTTTTAATGGTTGTTTATATGTGGCACTTAATGATATTGTTTAGTGGTGAACTTGGTAGAGCAGGGTTGGTGGTTGGACCCAATGGTCTCAAGGGTCTTCTCCAATCTGAATGACTCTATGATAGAGAATGAAAGCCCCACTGAAATCAAGCTTTCCCTGGATTTCCCTGCAATAATTATGCATGGGAAAAGGAGGGTGTTGATGGGTTGCGAAAATTTGTGCTTACAAGCACAGAAAGTAATGAGTTGTTGTAGATGTGTGTCATGTTGTCTGTTGTTTAATGAGTGCTATGGGAAGGCTCATTACAAAGCACATGAACAGCATCCTACCCAGACTTGGGAAATATTATGGAACAGATAATATGGATAAAAGTAGGATAGGGTTTCTCAAAATGGAGTTTGAAACAAAATTCTAAGCAAAATAAGTTTTAAAATTGTAACCATTGTATCTCATTCTCCAGACATGAGCAATAGTATGCATGACTTATAAAAAGCAAGACAAAAGCCTTTGACCTTTTTCAAACCTAAGCCCTTTTAACTGCTCAGCCTTTAGGGGCTAGGTTTTTAAGAAAGTTCCCTAGGAACTATCATGAGCTGGAAGGTGGGATGGCATGACAAGTCTGTGCAAGATGACAAAAGTAGCAACATGGAAAATTTTAAGTGCCATATCAGACAATAGATGTATTTATGTGTAATGACCCTGTTATAGTAGCACTATTATTCTTCATTATTCTTTTGTAACATAAAGATTTGGGGAGAAAAAGTAACATTTTGGAACGTTATCATGGTATCAGTCAGGGTTGGACGGGACCACAAGGATCATCTAGTTCCAACCCCTGCCATGGCCATACTTAAGATTTTTGTAGACTTATAATGGGAGGGTACTTATTGGCACTTATTGTCTAACATGCAACCTTATTGCACCCTAAATAGATTGAGTGTTTTTGGAGGAAGGTTTGGAATAAATCTGAATCATCAGTTTTATTTTATATAAAAAGCTTTTTTGTGGAAACACTTACTGGAAAAAAATAATACATTTTAAAGCACTGTGTATAAAGACAGTGATTTGTGGGGTTTGTGATTTATTTTTTTTTTGACAATCACACTTTTCCATCAAAAAGCAAAGTCTTCAGCTGAAAGTATAACAGAAGCTTTCTTTGATAAAAGAAAAATACTGTAATGATTTTTCTGTTTATTGAGCACAAGGTATACTTGAAATTTAAGTACAGCTTATTTCAAATGGGCATGCTTTCATTATCGTAAACTTCCTTGAATTATAGTCAGTTGGTTGTACAGTTCTGTTACTGGGATCTGTTAAAACTCAGATCAATTAATAAGACCACAAAGCATTTCAAAGTATAATCAATAGATATTCACTGAATGAAGAAAAAAAGAAAAGATAAGTTCAGGCTGTTGTATTTAACATCATATTATGAGATATACAATACAATAAACCAGGTTGGAAGAGACCTTCAAGATCATCGTGTCCAACCCATCAAACAACTAGATCATGTCACCAAGCACCCCATCAAGTCTCCTCCTGAACACCTCCAACGACGGTGACTCCACCACCTCCCCAGGCAGCCCATTCCAATGGGGAATCACTCTCTCTGTACAGAACTTCTTCCTAACATCCAGCCTAAACCTGCCCCTGGTGCAGCCTGAGACTGTGTCCTCTTGTTCTGGTGCTGGCTGCCTGGGAGAAGAGGCCAACCTCTGCCTGGCTACAACCTTCCTTCAGGTAGTTGTAGAGAGCAATAAGGTCACCCCTCAGTCTCCTCTTCTCCAGGCTAAGCAACCCCAGCTGCCTCAGCCTCTCCTCATAGGGCTTGTGTTCCAAACACCTCACCAGCTTTGTTGCCCTTCTCTGGACACATTCCAGCAAGACATCTTTCCTAAACTGAGGGGCTCAGAACTGGACACAGTACTCAAGGTGTGGCCTAACCAGCGCAGTGTACAGGGACAGAATGACCTCCCTGCTCCTGCTGGCCACACTGTTCCTGATGCAGGCCACGATGCCATTGGCCCTCTTGGCTGCCTGGGCACACTGCAGGCTCATGTTCAGCCTCCCATCGACCAGCACCCCCAGGTCCCTCTCTGCCTGGCCACTCTCCAGCCACTCTGACCCCAGCCTGTAGCACTGCTTGGGGTTGTTGTGGCCAATGTGCAGAACCCGGCACTTGGATGTGTTAAATCTCATGCCACTGGACTCTGCCCATCTGTCCAGCCTGTCGAGGTCCCTCTGCAAAGCCTCTCTGCCCTCCAGCAGATCAACTGCTGCCCCCAGCTTGGTGTTGTCCGCAAATATACTGATGATGGACTCGATGCCCTCATCCAGATCATCAATAAAGATGTTGAAGAGCATGGGGCCCAGTACTGATCCCTGGGGCACACCACTAGTGACAGGCCACCAGCTGGATGTGGCACCATTCACCATCACTCTCTGGGCTCGGACCTCCAGCCAGTTCCTAACCCAATGCAGTGTGCTCCTGTCCAAGCCATGGGCTGCCAGCGTGGCCAGGAGTTTGCTGTGGGGGACAGTGTCAAAGGCCTTGCTGAGGTCCAAGTAGACCACATCCACAGGCCTCTCCACATCCACCAGGCGGGTCACCTGATCATAGAAGGAGATCAGGTTGGTCAGGCAGGACCTGCCCTTCCTAAATCCATGCTGGCTAGGCCTGAGCCCCTGGTCATCCTGTAAGTGCTGTGTGATCGCACTTGAGATGACCTGTTCCATAATCTTGCCTGGCACTGAGGTCAGGCTGACAGGCCTATAGTTCCCTGGCTCTTCCAACTGGCCCTTCTTGTGGATGGGCACCACGTTGGCCAGCTTCCAGTCTTCTGGGACCTCTCCAGTGAGCCAGGACTGCTGGAAAATGATGGAGAGCGGCCTGGACAGCTCATCTGCCAGCTCCCTCAGCACCCTAGGATGGATCCCATCCGGTCCCATGGACTTGTGGTGGTCCAAGCGGCTGAGAAGATCCCTAACTATCCCATCCTGGAACAGAGGAGACTATGCTGCTCCCTGGCTCCTTCTGCCAGCTCTGCAGGCCAGCTGCCTGGAAGACATTCTGTCCTGCTAGTGAAGATTGAGGCAAAGAAGGTGTTAAGTACCTCTGCCTTTTCTTCATCCTTTGTTACAACGTTCCCCTCCATGCCCACCAAGGAGTGGAGCTTCTCCTTGCCCTTCCTCTTGCTATTAATATATTTATAGAAGGACTTTTTGTTGTCCTTCACAGCAGAGGCCAGTCTGAGCTCCAAATGTGCTTTTGCCTCCCTAATTTTCTTCCTACAAGACCTAGCAACATCCCTAAACATTCCATGGGTTGCCTCCCCTTTTTTCCAAAGATGATACACCCTCTTTTTTCCCTTAGTTCCTTTAGAAGTTCATTACCCATCCAGGCTGGCCGTCCGCCCCGGTGGCTCATCTTCTGGCACACTGGCACAGCCTGTTCCTGCGCCTTCAAGTGTTCTTCCCTGAAGTAGGTCCAGCTCTCCTGGACCCCTTTATTTTTAAGGGCTGTTTCCCAAGGAACCTTCTGAGTTAGTTCCTTGAGTAGCCTGAAGTCCGCCCTCCGGAAATCCAGAGTGGAGGTCTTCTTGCTCCCCCTCTTGGCTTGGATGAATACCGAAAACTCAATTATCTCGTGGTCACTGGTGCCTAAACACCCTCCGACCACATCACCCACCAGCCCTTCCCTGTTGGTGAAGAGGAGGTCAAGCATAGCCTTACCCCTGGTAGGCTCGTGCAGCACCTGGGATAAGAAGCTGTCCTCCATGCAACGAAGCTAGCTATAGGTAATGCAAGTTGTTGGAGTAAGTTATTAATCTGTTGTTTTCCCACATTTGAAATAACTAAATGTTCTGATTTCTTTATCTGTGACTTTCAGCACTGTCTTTGATTATCTGTTTCTACATTTTACCAAATGTTTTAGTTCTTCAAGTTAATATGTTGTAATTATTGATTTTTGCACTGATATTTTTATATTAGTCAAGCACCTAATACGTGCTTAATGCTTATATATAGAACATGTCTTTTCTGGCTGTAAAAACAGTCATGATCCTGGGAACACTGGATGATGTAGGTAGCTTCTTGCAGATGAGTAATCCCTTCCTGACCAAAAGACTGCTTGCATGTGTTTCCCTTTATTGAATTAAAGGGAAATATGCATGTATATACTTATCATGAGTCCTGAATGAAGTAAAAAGGCTAAACCCTTACATTTGTGTTGTATGTACTCTGTTTTCTTACCGTTTAATTTAATTGGAGATGTAAATCTGCAAGTGAAAATTGGTTGGTTCTTGGTGTTATCTACTGTATGTGGAAACAGTGAATTTGTTTGAGGGTTTCTCTCTTTGGGCTTTTTACAAGTTACAGCATTACTGTTTTACTGTTTTCATAATTCAAAATATTGAATCCAGAGCCATTTAATGGCAAAAAATCTTACGGAATTTTATGGCGACCTTTCAGAAAGCATAATGTCATTGCTGGATTCAGGTTTTCCGTCATTCTCACTTTTCAAAAACAGGAGAGGAGGCGTTGCGTCTTCAACTGCGCCAATTAATAAATCAATAGCTTCTTATCAAGTGTTTGGAATGAAGTAATTCATGTCACTTCATGTCATGTTTCAAAGCGTGTTTGTGTGTGTGTGTTCTGTGTAAGCACAGCACATCCACATCAAATTGTGCAAGTGATCTGAGCTTCAGTATGCAGACACTTTACTTTGACACATGCTCTTACTTACCATGAGCAATCCCAGGCAGAACTGTGGTAGCCTCAGCCTTGCTACCCTAAGTCTATACTACAATCACCAGGGCCATGGAGCCAGTGACAATTAATGCCAGTAGCCATGTGGCTCCCCTGCAGAAGCTGGCTTATCATGGTGCTAGAAAGTTTAGCATAGATGTATAACAGCACTAAAACAAAAACTATGTCCTCATGAGTGCTCAGAGCAACTATTCTCAATTCAGCATAAAGAGAGAACCTAGCTACAAGTAAAATATATGCAAAAAAACCCACAAAACAAACAAACAAACAAACATGAAAGACATAAAGCTAAAGGCACCTGAAGTTATTCTGTATCTTCACTCAGTGCCAGATAAAATCAATTTACCATGGCAGGTAAGGTCCTGTTGGGCATTGCAGCTAAGCCCATCTCATGGCTAGTTGTCCTGGAGGAGGACAGACCTGTCTTTCTCCTCTTCCATGCTCTTATCATTACCTTTTCCTCAGCTGCTGAAGCTCATTGAACTCTCAGGTGCCAGTTCAGGAGTTAAATGAGCAGAAAATTCATGTGTATAAGCACCTCCTCTGTTCCTTGGATCAGTCCATTCCAGGCTCCCTGGCAAAAGGCAAGAGAAAGTGTTAAGGAAAAGAAAGAGGCAAAGAGACAGAGAACCACTCTATCAGTAGCAATGTAGTGTTATGGTCTTAAACTCTACCATTGTAATGACCATGACCTAAAGTCATGGATGCCCATTAAGTAAAGCACATGGTAGTATGTGATGAGGCATGGAATTATAAGGGGATGGCCCTGTATTTAAGATGGACCCCATTCTGTTCTCTATCACAGACTCGCTGAGAGGCCTTGAGCAAACAGTCTGCCACCTCATTGCCTGTTTCTCCATTTAAAGTGGTAGCAATATTGCATTCTCATAAACAGTTACTATTTGGGTGCCCCGAAATAGATGCCCTTTGGTAGAAAGCATTATAAAAGCAAACCATAAAGTGCGGAGCTCTAAGTACTGGAACTTAGTGAAAGACATGCTATATTTCTATATTTCAGTGTTGCTTGGATCTACAGGCTTAAAAATGAAGGAGCTTTCTTTTAATTAAAGTTAAAGCTTTATTACTTCTGAGTAGATAAGAGCTCAATATGAAAATATCGTCACTATTCAGAACTATGAGAATCTATTACAAGTCATCTGTGAATCATCTCTAATTAAGAAGATGCTCTATTACAGGGCTGTCTGAACAATGACAGGCTATTCTTTGCAATCCTCTAAGCCAAAATCTATTAGATTTTCATTATCTGAAATATTTTTAATATTGTGAAAAAGCTATTTATGGTGTTTGCCTGCCAAAGAATTCTAAAATGCAAAGTTGCCAAAGCCATAGAGTTTGCCTCCATGCTCCCCAAGAATGACATTCAGCTTCCCTGAAATATCTGGAAATCAGAGCTGACGTGGAGTTTCTGTGCAGTCTGCTTGTATGGGGTTTAGACACTTTCGTCACTGAAGGTTTAGGGCAGCTGCATACTCAGCTGTGAGCCACTTGGTAGCTGTTATCATCAGATATGTGTAAATATGGTGCTTTTGTATTTTCTAATCCGTATTTGATACATCTTCATACTATGGTTCACAAGTATTGCTGGGCAACTGGATTTTTCAGAAACCTTTTCTTCCTTTTCCCTCCTTGTGTCTCATAAAGGGATTATTGTTTGCTGGTGTCTTCCCATGGCTGCAGCGGATAAGTCCAGGGTGGTAGGGCAGTGAAGAAGAGGCCAGCTTCTTCGCTGAGACTTCAGAGGCTAATTTTTGGTAGTTTACAAAATATATTTTGGGTGATGAAGGTAACTAGAACAATGCTAATGTGGTTCCATAATAGAAAGCAACCAAAAAAGTATTTTCAAATGGGAAAACTGAAATAGGAACATTCCATTAATTTCATGTTCTTCTTTTAACCAGTTTGACACACAGCATTTTGCTGATGGGAGGCCTGGCATGTGCTTAAGAATAGAAACAGAAACTATAAGTGACAGTGACTATATCTGATCTGTGCACACCAACAATTGAAAAGACATGATGTTTAGTAAGGGACTGCAGAAGGAAAAAGAAATCACACAATCTGTAGTATCTGTAGTATCCCATGTACATTACCTGAAATCATAGTCCCAGAGAAAAGAAGTATAGAAAGGAGTTAAGCAAATGTCTAGAGATGTACCAGGACTTAGTTAAGAGATTGGTATTATCCAGCTTGAACTACAGTGCCTTCAAAATCACAGTAAACAACTATTTTACCATTTCACTGTTATAATCACATAACTATAATAAAATTCTCATCAAAAGGCCCTAAGTTCACATCTAACTTAAGGAAACACATGGAGCTTGCTGTCAGAGGATGTTAGCAGCAAGCATCTGTTGTGTTGAGAAATTACTGAAGGGCAACTTATTTGAAAACTGTTTTCAAACTGAACAAACAAAAAAAAGGTAATCCCATATTATTCCTCAAGAATAAATGCCAGTGGGTATTATGTAAGTGGCTAGGTAAATAGTCTTTTTTTCTTTTCTTTAATGTTAACCATCAGTCAATTAAAGGTACTTTGTGCTGAGTTGTAAGGAACTTTAATTTGATCAGTACAAGAAGTCTGGTGTATCCTTGAAGACTAAATAACATAGGTAGTTTTTCCACAACTTATGTCTTATCTTGAATGTGTTGAGGTTGACAAACATAATTTCTGGTTCAGGGCAATCTGTTTCAATACAGCAAAGTTGCATGGAGAAAGCAGTGCTGCTATTGCTAGTAGTTGCAGTGCACGCTTCAGTTCTGATACGGAGGTACTTGGAGATAAGAAAGATTTGGGCTGCTTTACTTCTGCAAGAAACAAGCAGTCTGGTGGAAAATGTATTCAAATGAATGTAAAAGATACAACTAGTTCAATGCCTTTGTAAAATGAATGGACTTATACACTTTTAAATGAGAAATGATGAAGTAAGGTAAATCTGAACATTTTACTTATTTTAATGATAGTTGCAGAGAAAGAAGCACATTGATTTAACTTTGAAATTTTTAGTTTAAATGTGACTTAAACTTCTGAGGTTTCCATATATTAAAGCAATTCTTATTAAAATATAGGCAATGCCATTTTGTTATTTCATTATGGTATTTGGAACACACATATCCCTGCTATTAACAAGTGCTGTGAAAACATATAATTTTTTAAATTTATGAATAGTTGTGAGTCACAGTTGCTTCTTTTTAATAAATGTATCTTATACTATACATTTTGGGGGGACCTAACTCATGAGGGTTGTTGGAAAAACTGGAAAGAGCTACCAAAATGACCAGATCCTAGTAAACATTATTTGCAAGAAGCTAAGGAACATGGGTTTGCATAAGTTATTAAAGATGATAAGTAGCAATGTAAGAGCAATTTTCATCTACATGAAGGATGGCCAGTAGATGAAACAATTGTGGCCAGCAGTTACAAGTGTCAGAAAGGAAACCTCAGGTTGGAGATGAGAAAAAGTTAGAATTAGCTAGAATGTAGAGTAGAACTGGAGCAGGTTATTCAGCAAGACTGGAGTTTTCATATGCAGATGTTCAAGACTTAGCTGGAAAAATTCGTAGCTAACCTGATCTAGTGCTGATGATGGCCCTGCTTTGAGCAAAAGACTGGACTAGGGGCCGGCTGAGGTCCTTTTCCACTCATGTTTACATGCTTTCTATCACAGTATCACAGTATTGCTAAGGTTGGAAGAGACCTTGAAGATCATCAAGTCCAACCTGTCACCACAGACCCCATGACTAGACCATGGCACCAAGTGCCACATCCAATCCCCACTTGAACACCTCCAGGGATGGTGACTCCACCACCTCCCTGGGCAGCCCATTCCAATGGCAAATGACTCTCTCGGTGAAGAACTTTCTCCTCACCTCCAGCCTAAACTTCCCTTGGTGCAGCTTGAGACTGTCCCCTTGTTCTGGTGCTGGTTGCTAGGGAGAAGAGGCCAACCCTTCCTGGCTACAACCACCTTTCAGGTAGTTGTAGAGAGCAATGAGGTCGCCCCTGAGCCTCCTCTTCTCCAGGCTAAACAACCCCAGCTCCCTCAGCCTCTCCTCATAGGGCTTGTGCTCAAGGCCTCTCACCAGCCTTGTTGCCCTTCTCTGGACACCTTCAAGTGTCTCGATGTCCTTCTTAAACTGAGGGGCCCAGAACTGGACACAGTACTCAAGGTGCGGCCTAACCAAAGCAGACTACAGGGGCACAACGACCTCCCTGCTCCTGCTGGCCACACTATTCCTAATGCAGGCCAGGATGCAGTTGGCCTTCTTGGCTGTCTGGGCACACTGCTGGCTCATGTTCAGGCGGCTGTCGAGATTACATTCTGCTACGGTAAAATAATGCAAAATACTGCATGGTAGGCAAGAATGTGCAATCCATTTAAGAAATGTTCTCAAAAGTTTTGTTATGTTTTGAAGGACATTTTGAGAATGTCTTTTTTTGCCTGTCAAGCTGTGAACTTGTTTTGGAAATTCTGAGTTTAAAACATCTCCAAATCAGTGTGCTCTACTGAGCCACACCACAGGCTCTAAAGCTTCAAAGTTTTAGAAGTGATTTAAGAACTGTCTATCTATGAAATGCTAAATGGTAGTA
Organism: Picus viridis; assembly: GCA_033816785.1. Taxonomy (NCBI): domain Eukaryota; kingdom Metazoa; phylum Chordata; class Aves; order Piciformes; family Picidae; genus Picus; species Picus viridis. Next base: position 23,425,921 of record CM066578.1, read on the forward strand.
CTTATCCCATGATTGCATAGATTCCTTATTTACTAAAAAAAAAAAATATCCTCATGAATTATCCAAACAAAATGCAAATCAAGTATAGCGTAAAATTCAGATTTTGCATTAGTGGTTCAGGGGGAGAAATTTCTCACAGCAATGTTGAAGTTATCATGAAAACAAGCATGAATACATTCCAAGTTACTGCTATGCTTATAATAAGTGCTTATTTATCAAAGGATCAAATGCATATGGCCAGGATGCAAAGGATCAGGGCATATGGCCAAGGTGAATTTTGATCATTGATGACTCCAAGAGGCAGTAAAATATCAAAAAGTCTATTAAAAAAAAACCAAAACAACAAACCACCAACGACCAACCAAATGAACAAAAAAGAAAAAAACAACAAAGACGCAAACAAAACAAACCAAAGCAAAACTGCCCAAACCCAAACAAACACTATTTCTTAATACTTCATAAACTTCAAGACCTGATAGAAGAATTCAGTTGTACAGAAAGGGTCAGAATACTCCTCTGGAGTCATAACACAATTAACTAATGACTTCACTGCAGGATTGTAAAGTGTGCTCCTGTCCTGAGGGAGCAGTGAAGGAAGAAAAGGGACACAGCTTATCTGCTGTAATGTTTGCCTTCTGAATTGTTTTCTTTCCCTCCCTGTCTCTTGAAATCCTTTGCCTTGTAACTCAGTCTCTGGAAGATACACAGTTGGATGAAAATGGTTTAATGCTGTATGATTAGAATGAGTGACTGCAGCTCCCCAGAACAAGAACCAGCATTATTAAGAAACCTCCTTTCCCTTAATTTGTTTTCCAAACTGGCAGCATAATGAACTGTTCTTTGAACTTTTCTTTGTCCTGCACTACTTCTTACCTCCATGTGTCTGTGAATGCACATTATTTGGAGTTCTCTGATAAAGGATACTGAGGCAGAGAGGAATGTGAAAGGTCTACAGCCAAAAAGGCTGGTAAGTGCATGATTTGCTTTTATTCTGTCAATCATTTTTTCAAAAGTTAGTTTCATCCCCATGCCTCTTGTTTTCTGAGTACTGCTTGACCTCTTACCTGTTGAAAGAACATTTTAAAAAAACAGACAGTGCACTTAACCTGGGAAATAAACAAAAATTCATTGATCCCAAGTCTTGCAGCAGGATAACTGGGCCAAAGAAACCAGCTGCAGTGAAATCTGATGCTTCTCATATATTGTCTTGGCTCCAGAAATCAAGATGCTTCAAAGTCAAGTCTGCTAGCAGTTGTCCAATAATGCAAAAATCAGTCATGCTGCTAAAAAAAATTTCTCTTTATCTATTTGTTATGACCCTGAGTGTTGCTGCATGACAGGTACAGCCCTCTGAATGTCCTTTTCTGATTCTTTCTACCTCATGTATTTTATCATGAGTTTTTGGACTTGAGTTCCAGAGATGTACCATAATATAGTCAATAAAAATCAAGCATCAGAAAGAAATTCTCCTTCCTTCAAGCTAAAGTTTTGAAGTTTTTTAATTATTAGTTTAGCTTTAATGAGAAAGGAAATTAAAAAGAGAGTCACACATTTGAAGAGAAGATCTGAGGAAGTGAGAGAAAAGATGAGGAGAGAACTAAGGAGTAAAGGAAGAAAGAAAAGAAGATATTGTAAATGTTAAGAACATAGTAAAATAAATAGACAAATAAAGCAGTTTTGAGTCCCTAAGATGTACAGCTGCTGTGTCTTTTGAAATGCTCCTTGATGACCTTGCTTGTGTGCTTTTTCTAGGTCACCTGATCGTAGCAAGCTCCCCTTGAAAAGTTCTTTGGAAGATGTTTAAAGTCTGTAATGGAAGCAACAGAAATCTTGTAACAAGTTTGTAGTAATTGCATTATTTGTCCCTCATATCTGAGATATGCATCTGTTTTCTCCTGTAGGAACTGAAGCAAAAGAACAATCTCATTCTTTGCCATTCTCTTAATAGGTAGATGTTCTGTCCCACATCACTTTGCATGACAAGATTGCGCATCAGACATCAGCAGAGGGAGAGATCAAATGAGAAACCATGTCCTAGTAACATATTCAGACAAAGGAGTCGTATTTGAGTGAATGTGTGAATCACACACTCTATGCTTTATGAATCCAAGATGGACAAATTGTGACATAGGTGGTTTCTGTCCTCATTCTTCAAAAAATGTTAAACATTAGATTGCTGATGAAGTAATAACATTAAAAATTGTGGGGTTTGTGAAGCATATTTCAGTTTGTTTGAATATCAGTTACTGTATGACAGCAGAGAGTTTCACTTGGCCATGAAATATGTGCTGTGCCACACAGTGTAGTGAGAAGGACAGCAGAAGCTCTGCAAGATTAGTCTATATCTAAGGCTCTGAATAAGCACTTGCACTCTTATTAAATGGTATGGCTTACATTATGGTAGAATTAACTGTATATTTTAATGTCTACTTGATTAAAAGCAGACAAAACCTGTCAATTTGGCATTGCATATATGGGAAATCTCATTTCATATGTGCTTGTGTTATGTGTAGACAGTATTGCTTATGTCTATATAGACCTCATGCTGAATTATTGGATTATTTCAAGATTTGAAAGGATATACTAAATTTACTGAAAGAGGTCAAAGGCTTTAACTGACTTACTGAGATAAGTTGGCATTTCTCTATCTGCTAGATTGTTACTAGGTTGATCAAACATTTGGATGCTGTGTATTTTATATGTGCTCTTCAGAACTAACTTAACAAGCTTGCTGGATGAGTAGGAATACAACAATGGTTAGTTTTATTCCAGATATTTGTTGAAGCATCAGTAAGGAAGTCTCATCTCCAGTATGGGCAGGAACACTTTCATGCAGAAAGAACATCATGTACTTCCTGACGCCTGATGGCTTAGGTGATATAAGTGATGCTATAGCTAAGAGGTGACACTTTATGTGGCTGAATTCAAAAAAGGAAAATTTCATCTTACAGATAGAAAACATGAAAACAGTAGTGGGCTCCAGCGCTGTCATAGCAATCAGTCCTAAACTAGAGGAGACATTTTTTGACTTGTCTTTCTTGCCTTTACCTAAGATGCTTTCACTGAACCGTGACACTTATCTCTGGGGATTTCTCAAGGACCTTTTCATTCTCATTCATCCCTGTGTCTTTGAACAACTATGGGACGGACGCCACTTTGTTTTGCTCCCAAGTGAGCTGCCTACACACACTTCTACAGTCAAACACTGCTGTGAGATTATACACATGGAGCTCAGGGCATGTGGATGTGTTCAAAGTAGCTCTGAAAATTCAGATTTTATTACTTCATGATGCTTTAGAGTAGATGCTAGCATAGTAACTTCCACATATGTCTCAGTTTCTGCTGTTATGAAATCCTGATGCAAAATTCTTTAACTTTACTACATACAGTGAATGGAAATGGAGTTTAATACTCATTTCAGTTTGGTAGTAGTAAAATGGGACATTAGGCTATATTGTTCTAGGTGAATTAAGAAATCATTATGTAGGTTTATAAATATCAGATGGAATATAACTGACTTTTTTAAAGTTTAAAATGGTTCTGCATGACCATTTTTTCAGTTTCACACTTTTTATGTAGCTGTATTAGAGACAGAAAGAGGGGGTGTATCACAACACTTCAGATAAGTTTTTTTCCTCTGCTTGTTTCTTCGGCTTCTATTTAAAAAAATTAGGTAGGGAGAGCTTTGCCTGTAATCTGGAGTTAAGTACTGTTATTGCAGTAATTTAAAGCAGTCCTTCAAAATTTGTCCAAAAAGAAATAAAACAAGGCCAACAAAGATAGAAGCCAACACTCTAAAATACCACACAGAATGACAGAGGTTGAGAGGGACCTCTGGAGACCACCTAGTCCAACCCCCTTGTCTGAGCTGTTTCACCTAGAGCAGGTTGCACATGATGGCATCCAGGAGATTTTTTAATTACTCCAGAAATGGAGACTCCATCATTTCTCTGGGCAGATTGTTCTAGTGCTCTACCACCCTCAAAGTAAAGAAGTTCCTCCTCATGTTTAGATGGGTGTTCAAGTTTGTGCCCATAACCTCTTGTCCTGTCACAGGGCATCACTGAAAAAAAGACTGTCCCCATCCTCCTGACACCCATCCTTTAAGTATTTATAAGCATTGATAAGATCTCCCTCAGTCTTCTCTCAACTAAAAACCTCTAAGTCCCTCAGCCTTGCTTCAGAAGAGAGATGTCCTATTCCCCTAATCACCTTCACAGCCCGTTTCTGTACCCACTCAAGCAGTTTGCTGTCTGTGAACTGGGGAGTGTGGAACTGGGCACAATACTCCAGATGAGGCCTCACCAAGGAAGAGTAGAGGCAAAGGATAACTTCCCTCAACCTGTTTGCCATACTCTTCTTGATGCATTCCAGGATACCACTAACCTTCCTGGACACAATGGCACATTGCCAGCTCATGACCATCTTCTTGTCCATCAGGACTCCCAGGTCTTTTTCCACAATGCTGCTTTTTAGCAGGTCACCCCCTAACTTGTGTATGGAGTTATTCTTCCCTAGGTGCAGTACCCTATGCTTGCCTTCTTAACTTCATAAAGATAGTCTCTGCACAACTCTCCAGGTCACAGTGCATGGCAGTGCAGCCTTCTGGTGTGTCAGCCAGCCCTCCCAGTTTTATATCATCAACAAACTTGATGAGGGTACACTCTGTCCCTTCATCCAGGCCATTTATGAATACAATGAACAGGACTGAACGCTACCCCTGGGGAACAACACTTGTTACAGACCTCCAACTAAACGTTGTGACACCGACCATAACCCTCTGAGCTTTATCTTTCAGCCAGTTTTCAATCCACCCCACTGTCCATTCATGTAACCCACACTTCCTAAGCTGACCTTGTGAGAGGATGCTGTGGGAAATGGTGTTCAAAGCCTTGCTGAAGTCAAAGTAGGCAACGTCCCCTGCCCTCCCCTCATCTATCCATCCAATCATGCCCTCATAGAAGGCTGTCGGAATAGTATTTCAAGAGTAACTACTGATTTTTTGTATTTATGAATCACCCTTTGGTGGTGTCCAACATGCACTGGGTGTTCATAAAACCTTAAGCCTGATTTTCAGTGAGCATTAGGGTGTGATACATCAAAACTATCCCATATGTCATTTGCCCTGGTAGATGGAATGCTACCTAGGTAAATTTGCATGTTTATTCTTTTTTGACCTTACTCACAGTTAATCTGTTTCTGTAAACAAAACTATCAAATATGTTCCAGACTTACACTGAAATTTGGATTATAAGCACATAATTACAATCATTGTGTTTACTCTGAAAGAACTCTCACGCAGTGGCTGAGTGCTCCAGACCCATTTTGTAAAAGATTTGAAACGGGCATGATTAAATTGCAGACTAAACAACAGGTACATTCCTTTAGGGTCCTGAGTTCACACACCCACTTGTCAAAATCACGAATGTCACTGGAGTGCACTCTGTCTCCTTTCTGTCTAAAAATACATCTATATTCTTCAGTGGGCACATGAGGTGCCAGTATGAAAGAATAAGAGAAACAAAATGCAATCTGCACCCTCATTCTAACAGAGGATCAGGATGTATCTGAGTTTTGTACATGCCCTGGAACTAGACATAGACAGAGAGTTTGAGGTTCTTCAAGGTCATACAAAATAGTCTCAGGTCAGTCAACTCAGCTAAATATGATGCTTTTTGTCTACCTGGTTTGCCTTTCTACCTTGGTGTGCAGTTTTGTGAGCTAATGGAAGGGAAAGATTTTACCTAAAATTGATATGTCCTTGGACAAACATTTTCAAGCCCCATTCTACACTTACCTTTGTTGGGATTTCGAGGTCAATCAGTGGTCTATCTTTTCTACTTAGTTTAGTGTCAGTTCAGCCTGTTGATGATTATTAAAAGTAAAAACAAAGGTTTCAGTAAACATTCCACATATTATTTCTCCCGTTAGGTGTATAATATCTTTCAGAAGTATCAAGGTAAATTTGCCTATAAGCAGATTACCGATGGATGCATTCCTGTTTAGTGTTGTTCATGGATAACTTGAGTCACAGTAAACATAAGCTGTACATAATGAAACATTTCCATCCAATTCTGTACTCTATAATGTTCACTCAATGTAGATATTCATGAGTATTAATACAGTAAGATTGTTCATACTTCAGTTACTGGGTAGTATCCTTCTTTCTAGAAAACTTCTAGTCCATTATAGGGAAACAGTGTAATTTTCTGCTTATTATCCAAAGACAGGGAAGCAGAATTGTATCTTCTGCAAACTCTTTCAACTCTGGTGGAACAGAAGCTTACACAACATAGAAGAGATTAGTGTGCTGGGTTCTTTGCCTTGTACTTCTGTCTAAAACACCACAATCCTGCAAGACCAGTTTAGAGTGTCAGCCTAGAAAGCAAAACTCTTAGTGGCATCAACAAAAAATAAAACAAAAATAGTAAACTTGAATCTGACACATCCTGGCCTGTTTTCAATGCAGACTGCTAGATGACCTGATCTCTATCCTAAAAGTAGCCCACAGCCAGCTGACATGTATGTGGTCAGTGATGCTGTTGAGGGTTCATCTGAGTACATAAGTACTAAAGCACATATGGGATCAGTCAATTCAACAGTTGTGATGCTTGTTAATCTGATGCCCAAGAACTAACACAAGACACTTTTGTAAGAATAAAAATGTCTGTCATCTGCTGAAAACTCAATCAGATCTTGTTATCTTGTCCTGGAGCTATTATTTTTAAAGCAGTCCCAGTTATCCTTGCACAAATAAGAACAAGCCATATGTTCTCATAGCACTCCCCATTTGATATCTCTGGAAGTAGCACTTCTCTATCATCATGTGAGTAGTGGGTGTTCAGGATGGATTGAGGAAGCAGAGTTATAGGCAACTGCAGGAAGAGACCTCTTCTGCACCAGCATGACACACACAGAGATAGTCTGCACTCTCAATTTCTCCAAGTAATTTTAAAAAAAAACCTCATTTACTGAAGTAGAGAGAAAGGTACAGAAGACTTCTCATCTAATTACTTAGATGCAAAATATTTATTTCAAATCTATGAATAGTTTGGTTTTATGTCCAGTCTTAAGAACACTTGAAGCTGTTGAATGGAATCTACTAATTGGAACATCACTATATTGAGCAAAACTAGTCTTTTCCAATCAAGTTTGTCTCTCCTGTGGTCACTGCACTCGTATATATAATAGTCTGTTAAGTTGCTCCTTAGAGAAGAGAAAACTGTGGCCAAGGAGTCTGCATCTTACCAGTTCATTGGATGTGGTTAGACACAATCTAATATTTTGCTTTCTTCTTCCTCGTGAGCAGTGATTTTAATTTGCAACAAGGCTGTAAGGGGCCCTCACCTCCATTGAAAATTTTCATAGTTTGTATATGGAAAGAGTTGAAGATTACTGAAGTTCATGATATGCTGATAGGAGCAGGAGGAGATAAGAAGAGGGGAAAATAACTGCTTGCTTTCCTGCCTATTCCCTTATGTGCCTATCCAGCCAACCTAGCTGATCTCTTATCATTGCTGGTGAGAAGCATGTCTGAGATGGCAAGATGATGCACGTGTTCCACAGCACTGACAGGGCAGTGCATCCTTTTTTTAAGAGAGAGAAAACTCCAGTCAAGTAAGTGGCATGGTATTTAACTAGGCACAGCAGTTGAAAAGGCTGGGACCCACATTGCTATAGCAATCTAATGAGATCAAAGCCCAAGCATTTCTCTAAGCAAAGCCTACCACGGTGGTTTATTTGTTTTGTTTTGTATTTAATTTTAAGAAAAATCAATGTGAAAAAGAACCTTTTAACTCATTCACTAAGGAAACAAAAAGCCATATGGAAATGTGTCCAGCATTCAAAATCAGGAAACAGCAATCATTGAGAGAGTCATGTGCTATCTAATCACCTGGAGGAAAATGTTGTTTCATATTCTGCTTATTGGTGTATCTTGAAAACATCTGTTCTTGCTCCTGAGTTTCTTTAATGAGAGCACAAATGGCATTGTGTAATTCACCTTTTATGTAGCATTGTCTCTTGGGCCTCTGTTGCAGGAGTCTCATTTTCCCTTTTTCTGATGCTGTGTTCTGCTAATCTTATTTGTTCTGTCTATGGTGCCTGTGCCTCTGATGCTCTTTTATCTCTGGATTTTTTTTTTTTTTTCTGGCTTTCAGATTAAATTAATGAGGAAGGATAGGTAATACAAATTGTATTTGCAAAGAAGATACTATCAATGTGTTTTTACTTTTACAGTGTTCTCTACATTTGCTGAAGTAACAGAATCGTTCTAGTTTTGTGTAGAAGTTGTTGATTTGCATATAAAAGCAAGAAGGCTGATTTTGGAAACGGGGCCTGATGTATGGTTTAATACAGTAACTAAAAGTTTATTTCAATGATTTTATTTTCCATCCCTTTTTTTGTGGTAGATGTCTTGAACTTGTACATTCTTTCATGTGAACAATTAAGTTATTTTATTTCCTTAGAAATTGATGATTCGAACAGCATTGGCCACTAGCATCCTTCTCCCATGGGTTCTGTGCAAGCTGCTTCGCTGCCCTGTGTGAAGCACCCTAAGTCTGGGTCTTTCCATTTTTTGCTGTTCTTGGTATGTGTAGTAGTTTGGGCTGGGTGCCCTCTGCTACATGGAGTGCCTCCTGTGTCCAGAAGTCCAGCCCAGTGGACAGACACAGGAAACTATGTATTTCCTACCATAACTCTCTGCACCGCTATAAGATCCAGCGCGGGGTCTAGTACTTCCTCTTTCTTCCCCTCACCAGCACCTGGTAACTGGGGACATATCCCCCTGGCCCAAGGCCAGGGGATGGGTGATCTCAGGTCTGGCCACCTGAGACTAGCCTAGCATTTGGGGGGGGGGGGGGGGGCAGAAGAAGGAGCCTTGGGGGTTTTGGGTGCACCCTCAGGTGGGGATAGGATGTTTGCTTTGGGGTTTCTTTTGTCACTGCGCTTCTGGCCTTCTGTACACACTCACTGTTTTCCATTTTAAACTTTCCATCACTTTTGCAATCCGTTTGTTTGAGTCGTTGTTTCTGCCCGGGGTGGGGAGGGGGTCTGCCTCAACCCGCTACAGTATGGTCCACCCATACACATGAAGAAAGGAACTTTGGCTTTATTTGGATATTAATTGGGAATTCAACACTTATCTGTCAAAAATTGAAACTGCAGTTGTGTAATATCTAATTTTAAGTGGTTTCTGTTAGAGATTTTCTTGAATTCGGATTTACCTTTTTTCTTGTTTCTTTTAAAGTCCTTTTCCAATTTACTTAAACCTTATTTTGCTGTTAACTGCAGGAGCAGCCCTGGTCTTGTATTATTTATTTTGTTTTACAGCCAATATGAATCTGGTTCTAAAAGTATAATTCAGATTACGGAGTATTACTGGTTGATGCAAATGCATCATATGCCGCTTCCACTAGCTTTGTTGTTTGTTCTTGTCTTAAACAGAGACATTTCAGAATCAGAATCACAGAATATATCTGGTTGGGAGAGACCTTGAAGATGACCCACTCCCTTGAAGATCACCCATCACTAAAGGGCAAACACTAAACCATGTCCCTAAGTGCCAGGTCCACACGCTGCTTGAAAACCCCAGGGATAGTGACTCCACCACTGCCCTGGGCAGACCACTCCAATGTTTGGTAACCCTTTCAGTGAAGTATTTCCTAATCTCTGGTGGATTTCATTTTCCATCAAGATCCTCAGCAGTTAAAATTGCTCAGAGGGCAGCTAATAAATAATTTGCAGCCATGAATTTTTAAGTGCAATGAATTCTTAACATTGTAGGTTAATCTGACAGTTGTATGTTTATAAATACAATTATGAATATTCCAATTCAATCTTATTTTTTTTCCTTGAGTCAAAATTGTGTTTTGTTAGAGCACCTCCTTGTTAGTCATTCGGAAATTGGGTATTATATGAATAGTTACAGGTTCGAGTTAATACTTTTGAAGCTTCTTGTCCTTTGTTTTTCTGAAGCAAAGTGAAGTTCCGTAACTTTTGAAAGCAGAGCATGTGAGTGCAGCTGGGGCTTTTTTTTGTTGGTTGTTTGTGGTTGGGTTGGTTTTGGTTGTTTTTGTTTTGGTTTGGTTTTTAATAAAGAACAAAATTCTGCATGTAATAAGCATACCTGACAGGTACTAGGTCATAGCCTGTGAAATCTTTCAGGAATTTTATTACAGAGCAGGTGCATTTAATGGTGACTGCATGTCCTTGTATGTGAAAACACAATGTGCATAATGGGGTGGGAAGGCTGTAATAAATCTACAAGTAAATGTAGCAAAAGACACTCACATACTGTGCATTATTACACGGAGCTGGATATATACCTGCTGTGTATTCAAAGTTGGAGAAATTACCGCCTCCTTTGTATTAATAAAGATATCGGTGTCCAGGTGAGGTTTTGGTCTATCTGTGATGGGAAGGGTTCAAGGAGCTACCCTGAACTTGTCTGATTTCTATTTAAAGATCAAATGGCTTACACAAGTAGGAATGTACATGGCTGCCAAAAGCCTTTGTCAGCACAAAGCCAACCCTGGCCTTACTCATGCCAGGACACTTTGCCAGACTGTGGGTAAGGCACAGGAAGAAGGAGGAGCAACACTTGAGCTCCGTAGCTGGGCAGGTGAGGATGGGGAAGGAGGGAGGGAAGGCAGATTAGTCAAGATTATCAGGTGAATGTCTGTGTCAAGACAATCAGGTGAATGCCTTTGTGCTAGGTATGATTTTACTGCTGCAAAGTCCTGAAAAGGCTTGGATAGGCTGCATCAGCAAATTATTTCTACATTGACAGTTATATCAACCAAATTACTTTTTTACCTGTTGGTTATTTTGCTTGTAGAAAGGGCTTTGGGTACCTATAGATACCTTTAGTTTTTGCTGGGACAGTCGTGGCTGTTCCAGGATCTTTAGCCAGGAACCAACAAAACTGCAGTGGCAAAGGATTCTTAGTCTTGGCATGACTTACGCTAGGGCAGTACTTTGAAAGCAACCTCAGAAGATACCCTTCTGTTGCAATCAGGCAATCTGGAGGCACTGTGAAGAGAAAGGGATAAGGCAGACTGACAGCGTGCTACACTTATCTTAGGCTGAGGGAGACAGCAGTGGTCCAGGCATTGAAGAGTTAAAGGCTGTAAGAGTAATTATAGAGCCTAGCACTAATGGCAGCATTTGCAGTCTGACCTCCTTTATAATGAGACTATAAATGTCTTTTAAAATTTGTTTTCTTTTTATTATTTTAAAATGCTTTCCCAGGTACCTATAGACTGTAGTGAGCTTTAGGGACAAGAGAGGGACAGAGAACCTTCAAACAAAGCAGGTAGTGAGAGGCACGACCAGCCAACATAGTTCATAGTAGAGAGTAATTAAAGCAAAATGCATCTCTCTTAGAGCAGATTGACTGCAGATACATTGTCAGTTAACCTCCAAGACTCTTCTCAGGCTGTAAGGGTGTCAGCTCTGCCTGGTTTTATTTATATAAGTCACTAATAAGTCATCAGAGTCATTTGCTTTCTATATGAGGTTATAGGAGAAAGGCATGTCTGGGGGCTCCTTGGTAGTCAGAAAGGAAAAGCTGCCAAGAATAAGGAGCCTGAGCTGCATGTGGCAGGCATGGAAATCTCCGGATCACACTGAGATTCATTATTTTTTAAAGAAAAGCTGAAAAGTGTGATTATGCTGGGGAGGTGGGGTGCAGCTGGAGGTCTGCATGTGTGCAGTATAGGGAGCAGCTCAGAACTGCAGTCTGTAAATAGATGTACATATTTAACATCTTAGAAGGGCTGTAGTTCCCTGCTCTAGTACAATAAGAATAATAAGACTTATCATCTAGCTTGTGCTTTCTATTTTCAGAGCTGTGCAGCCCTTTGGCATTTTAATGTGAAGTGGCTGGGTAATTTGTGAACAGGATTTTAAGCTTTTGGATTTTAGGGGAGCAGCAGCATTATTTCTCATGCTCCCCAGAATAAAATGAGGTTTAGACACCACTTCTCTGGCAGTGGGGTTCATGGCGTCTTTTAACTTTCTCCCAGGAGAGTCTCATGCGGGAGCTTATTTCTTCTCAGATCTGACCACTGTAGCCCTCAGTAATTATAGCCGCACCGAAATTCTGAGCTAAAAACAGAAGTGCAGCATGTGCCTGTTCCCCATGTGATTCGGAAACCAGGAAATTGAAAGAGCCTGACTGAGAGGAGAGGGAGTGCAAAGCAATAGACATATCTCATATTTATCTCAAACCTGCTATGCCTGGGACACAGAAGCTGTCATCCGACGGAGCTGATTATGCATGCAGCCGAAGCGCAGCCTGATTGGATGTAGTAGGACCTAAGGCGAGGGGGAGAGGGAGCGGGGTGGGAGTTCTGCTCTCCGCACCGAAATGTAAACACTGGGAAGCGAGAGGGAGTGTAACGCCTTTATGCTCTCAGCTGCAAGCAGCAGGCTCCTATGGTTCCGGCGTTGTACCTCTTGCAGGTCTAGCTCTGCCTGGCTTGATGAACAGAAGCAGACACTTTGGAGAATCTCCTGCCTGTGGATATAAAATAGGGGGCAACCAGGATGCGCTAGCTTTCTCCGGCAGCGCCGCAGCCCCTTCGTGCTCTGCGCCGCAGCTGGGACAGGGCAATGGACATGAACATGAAGAAGTTCACAGTGCGTCGGTTCTTCTCAGTCTATCTCCGAAAGAAGTCTCGGTCAAAGAGCTCGAGCCTAAGTAGATTTGAGGTAAAATTTCCCTTAACTTTGTTAAAGGTAGCAAATACCGTTAGGTGCTGGTATCAGAGATCTAAGAGAGATCTCCTGTGCTTAGTGACATGATAAATAAAAGTGATCTTTCCCCGGTGGTAGTGGTGTTTGCACCTGATGTTCTTTGTTTCAATGTAATTCAGTGTTTTTTCTCCGTAGTATTCAATACATTGCATAATATATTCAGTGTATTGTGAGGGATCCTTTTATCAGCAAGGCAGTGGAGGAGGAAGCTGGTTCAGGACATCAAGAAGTTACAGGAAATAATTACAGTTCCACTTAGTATAAATGCACCATACTTTGAAATAGCATCATATTTTAGTCCTTCTCCTCTATAAACATATCATTCTTTCTCAGTGCCAGTTTCCCAAATAATTGGTAATTTGACTAGTGCATTTTACGTGTCATGTTAGGGATTTTCTTGCATGTTTGTCTTTAGGCTCTCATGCTTGCACAAATTTTTGCGTTTTCCATGCATCCTCTTTTCATTTGGGGAGGAAGGGGGAGGGCTGGGTTGGTTTTATTTGGGTATAGAAGTTGTTCTTCAGTAGTGGGGCAACGTCGTCAAATTAAACCTAAGTGATTTAGCAGTGTGGGGAGATGAAGGCAGTTCAAGTTGGAGGAATAAATGTGTGAGATAAAATGTGTGAATTGTTAGAACCAGGATTTCTGCCTCCCTTCCTCAAACCATTGTTCTTCAGCCATGTATTCGGAGCTATGAATAGTCGGCAGGATGTGAGATCAATTTAATAGATTTCAGTTATATTTATGTGGCTCACTTTATCATTGGAGATGATCTGCAACCTCTGCATTAAAAAAATAGGTAGCTGGGGCCTGATTCCCCCTGACTCATGTATATTTTGCGCTGGTGTACTTCAGCTGACCTCGAGGAGGTACTCTGATTTACACCAGCATTCCCAGGAGGAGGATTAGTCTCACACTGTATGAATTAATTTCAAAATATTACTCCCTTAGTGTCCTATTTAAAGTAGCAGGTAATTGTCTGTATGCAAAGTTCTTCATGTGCCATTGCTTAAAACAGGACATGCAGAAAAGCAGGGGTTTTGACTGGTGTGTTGTTTTGGTGTGGGTTTTGTTTCATCTTTTTTTTTTTTTTTTTAATCAGCTTTCTTGGAGAATGATCAAATACCTAATTTTACTCATTGACAAGTCGTGCTGTACATTTAAAGCAAACTGATAAAAGTTCTTCAGGATCCCTCATTGCACCAACTCTGGCCCTCTAGGACTGAGCAGAGAGAGGGGAAACACTTTCCTTCCCTATTTTGACCCCAGAATTACAAATCCTAAACTGAAATAAATGTTCCTCGTAACGCACTGTAAATTCACTAAGCACGTGCTCCACCAGAGCCAACAGAAAGTAGATCTGGAGTTGTATGATGGAGTTCTGAGAAAGATGAGTGTCTTTATAAGTTGCCAATATTATCACAGTATCAGTATATTAGAGCACAATTCAGAGATGAGGTGATTTTGAGACAACAGAACCCCACCAGACCTCCTAAATATTCATTTGAGAGTACCATAGCTTGGGAGAAACTGATTCTACCACACTAATTTAACTCACTACCTAATCTAGCATGAACGATCAGTGGGATATAGTATTTGTAACAGGCCAGACCTTTATGTCATTAAAAAAATGTCTTTACAATCCCTTTGATCATCAGTATTCTATCACATTTACTGGGATTTTTCAGTGTCTGTGAAATAGTTTTCCCGTATGTGAGTTGTTTTGTGGTTATTTTTTTTTTCTTGCTCTGACATAATTTGCTTCAAGAAGCAGCCTGGTATGTATCCTTCACACTCCTAAGTTCAAAGTATTTTGTCCATTTCCCTCTTTCCTCCCTTGGCAGTAATGATCAACTTTATGCAAATTGACTCAGTATTATAGTGCAACATGGAATAGGGGTTGTTCCAACCAGAAAGAAAAATGATTGATAAAATCTCTTCTGCTGTTTAAGTATGAAAATCATCAGAGATGTTCCCACTTAGAGGAAAAAACCAAACATGAACATCAAGTACCCTCTGTACTTGTGCGTATAAATTTGTAATTGCAGGCTAATGAGCGCTTGTCAGCCAAACAAAGTGCAGGGAAGCCTGCTGGTAGTTGTATTTGTAGGCATCAGAATACTCTTCATCCCAATAGGATATTTTTTTTAAGGGGGCAGTAAAAAGGCACAGGTTATTACATCATGAAATGGGTAAAAGAAATGTGGAGAAAACGCTTGCGGCATTGCTTTGTTTAGTGTGCATTCGCTAAATGCACTGTGCAGAAGTTAAGTGTTGCTAGATGCCATTTGGAGGGGTTCCGAGGTTCTGTGAGGTTTCTGTTGTGGTGTTCTTTTGGCTGGATGGGAAGGAAGATTGAAAGGTTGAAGACAGATACTCCTAGATTCAAGCATTTGAATATGTCTAAAATGCCCCTATTAAAGTGGATTCAAAAGGATATAGTATTAGTTACTACAATCACATGATTAGCTACTTGTACTACTGTGGTATTTTCTTTGCTTTAAACTCACTTGGAATGAGCTTTGTAACTTACAGGGCATAGATATAGATGCAGAAAATGACTTGGCAAATCACAGCTTGTGAACTGACCTTTGTTTCATATGCCAGTATCACTGCTCTGAGGCAAGATCGTTGCTTTACACAGACAGCTGGGTTTCACACTTTGTTCTGCTAAAGGAGGCATAATACAAGCAGATAAATAAGATATTTCAGGGAATTTGTTTCATCTTGCCTGAAATGTGCGGTGTTCTTATTGTTTGGGAAAGACATGGTTGATATTTGGCTTTTGGGTTTTCAGCTTATATTATTTTTCAGTATGGCCTGAATGGCTCTTCATTTATAAGGTGATGTAATTTTATTAAATGTTCAGAGCCAAGTTTTGCCTTTGTGCGTGCATATAGAATTCATATTGAAGTCAGCTTAAAACCAGTGAAGTCAATGGGAGCTACATGCATGCATCCCAGAGAAAGACTTGCTTTGTGGTTCTTGCTGAGTGTTTTGAACATGAACCTGAAACCATCAGGAGAATCATAGAATCAATAAGGTTGGAAAAGACCTCAAAGATCATCAAGTCCATCTTGTCACCCAAGACCTCATGACTACTAAACCATGGCACCAAATGCCATGTCCAATCCCTCTTGGAACATCTCCAGGGATGGTGACTCCACCACCTCCCTGGGCAGCCCATTCCAATGGCTAACAACTCTCTCTGTGAAGAACTTTCTCCTCACCTCAAGCCTAAACTTCCCCTGGTGCAGCTTGAGACTGTGTCCTCTTGTTCTGGTGCTGATTGCCTGGGAGAAGAGACCAACCCCTAGTGGCTACAACCACCCTTCAGGTAGTTGTAGACAGCAATAAGGTCTCCCCTGAGCCTCCTCTTCTCCAGGCTAAACAATCCCAGCTCCCTCAGCCTCTCCTCGTAGGGCTTGTGCTCAAGAAAGTGTGCACAGTGTGGATCTGCTAGACCTGAGCCCTGATTCAATGCATCTTATGGTAATAAGCAGTATCCTTTGATTTATAGACCAAAAATTAAATGCACTTCTTGAATAAGCTAAGAAATACCTAAGCATACAGAGAATCTGATTATATTTATTCCTGTGATGCTGAAGCCGTTCTTGCTAGGTTTTTTGGTGGTTGTTGTTTCTTTGTTGTCTGGAGTTTTTTGTTTTGTTGGTTGGGTGGGGTTTTGTGTTTGTTGTTGTTGGTTTGGGTTTTGTTTGGTTTTTAGTTGGGGTTGGTTGGTTGGTTTGTTTTGTGAAAAATGACCGATGAAAGCATTGCCCTTGAGTCTTTTGGGAGATGCTTCTAACTTTTGCATTCCTGATGTATTTTTAATTTGTTACTCTTACTTGATTCTTTTAAATCTTGTTTAGCCCTACTGTTAAAATTGTGAATCCAAATTCTGTTTAGTCTATATATAGTGCTTAAAGCCTAGCAGACATCTTGCAAATTAATTCAAAATTAAATTGGAGCCTGGTGTGTCACAGCATTGTCAGTTGTGAGCAGCAGGACCTCCTGTGGGCAATTCAAGTATAGATAAATCCTCCTGGAGTTCTAGCCCTGACATGTATGCAATAGAAACAAGCTGATACAGTCTGGTAAGGAACAGTGCAGAACGACTGACACTGGCTTTATAATACTTAGTTAAGGGAGAGACTTTTGATTGTAATCTTGGGCTTTAAGTCTGATTTCCTACAGGCTTATGTTGCAGCAGCCCGAAGAAAATGGCCAGCAAATGCTGAGCTAGACTGATCATTTTTCACAGTGGGCTGGAGCGGAGTTTCACTTTCAAATGCTTGTGAACTCTGCTGCTCTTGTATAAAGAGCAGTTCTGTTCTTTATCGGTAGCATGTCTTTTATTCTGCCTTTTTTTTTTGGTTGTTTGTTTGGTTTTTGATAGATAATCATTTGGTAGAAGAATGTATTCTTTCTATCAAAGGTGAGACTGAAAGAGGCAAGTTAAAAGATGGTGATGAGTATTAATAGCCCAAGATCAGTTCTGCAAGGTGCAAGTTCTGAGGCAGCTTTAGGGTGTTTTTTTTCCCCCTTGGTAGTGATCATCTTTGTGATATATTTTCTTGTTACAGCAGAAGTTACTGATGCTATTGTTGTCTGATTTACCCTGGTTGCAGGCAAGACTTTTAAGAGGAAATGCTGCAATTAATGGTAGTTTTGCCTGGCTTGCTGGCGGGAAGGGGAGTAGGGATAGGGATGAAGAGCAGCAGGAATGTGTAGTCCATCAGATCAGTCACTAGAGGATCAGGTTTACAGGCTCAGTTTGATAACTTGCTATGTCATTACAGAGGGTTCAAACCTTTGTGCCCTTTATTCCTCATTTGTAGAATGAAAATTATGATGATTATTCAAGTCCTTTGATAATATTCTACCTATTTACATTGTTTTGGTGTTAAGAGAGCTTTTTCACATGTGTCCACATTCATAATAAAATCACTCCCCAAATACTTCTGACTTTATCCCAAAGGAGCAGTCTCTTGTGCCTTAGGCCTGCTCGGTGCTCCGTCCCATAAGCCTCAAATAACTGCTAAGCTGCAGAAAGGGAAAATGAAGCAGGTAGATGCAGAGATAACTTGTGCACAGAAAAACCATATTAAAATAAACTGGAAATGATCTAAAAACCTTAATCTGGATATCTAAGCTATTCCATCAAACAAAGATGTTTCTCTACCCTTTTTCTTAAAGGCCTCCAGTGGCCCATAACCTCTCCCAGGAGGTATAATTTGCAACATTATCCTTAGCATCTGAGGTTTTCTAATGTCTAACAGAAGTTTTTCTTATGGCAATTTAAGCCTCTGTGTCATCTTGCCCTGCTCATTGGACTATGAAAAAGAGATTGTTTCATTTTCTTTGCAGCAGGGTGATGCATTTGAAAGCCTTTCAGGTCCCCTTTTCTCAGTCTTTGCTGTTAAGTGGGGAAAAATATCTTTCCTCCTTTCTGAAATGTAGGGGCTTTCAGGAGCAAGAAACTGTGTCAGTCACAGCAACATTGTTAGGGAAAAATCTTTCTTTCTTTTAGATGCTAATGGTCCCTTGTAAGAATCTCTTTAATTTCAAAGGACCCTACCCCATCCAAGAACAATCTAAATTGGTTTTGTGCTTCATTTCCACCATCTACATGCCTGCACAATGCCTTGATCTGGTGGTAGTTGGCAAAAGCAATCTAGATGTGGTGGTCAAGGCTATGATGTAGCAGTGGCCTTGGTAGAGATAGATAATAGTTGGACTTGATTATCTTAAAGGTCGTTTCCAATCATGGTGCTTCTGTGTGATCCGGTCCAGACCTGATGGACCGTAGCCATAGGCTCTGATGTCAGACACACGTCATGACTAAACACAGGCTATGATGTAATGGATGGAGTTACGCACTTCACTCAAAAGAGAGAAGTAACAATATATTTATTGATATAAACCAGTGTTTCAACAAAGTTTGAAATGGTAAATGCAGCTTTTAAAAAGATTGGCTGGCAAGCTACACTGGATTGCTTACCGCATGGAGGATAGAATGAAACAACAATTTATGTTAAAAGTTTCTGTGCACAATTAATGTTCAAAGTTTTAGCATGTTATTGGTCATTCACCAAGAATCTGTTGCAGCAAGGAATCTCTCAACCTACAGGAATGTCCTTGCTCAAGGGGAGATCCTGGAGCGCAGCTAGCTGCTGTGCAGGAGAGATCAAACCACAGGGCTCTTGGGCTGCACACTCTTTAAGGGGGAAAAGTGATTGACGTATAGTCATACTTTCATATTGACCTTACACCTAAGCTTATTGCTTAAGTTAGCCCTTAGCTATCATAGTTTCTTCAATTCACACTTAGCAGCATTAAGCATTGTTAGCACTGAAGTGGGTTACGGGAGATAAGGGTCCTGTTGATGAGGGGTAAAAATGCATGGTCACATATGGTCACATAGCCAGGGAACATGCGGGTTTGGGTATTTAGCAGGAGCCTGATATCCTCATGTAACAGAAGAGGTCTTCATTTAGTTGTGAGATGGCTCCTCATCACCTGATGTGACACACACATGCATACCTTATGTGACTTGTGATGACACCGTGGTATGGTGAGCACATGTTTGAACATGCCCATGAACAAGTGATGAAATGAATAAAACATGGTGAGGCAAATGCCCCTCTACTTTGTGGGACAGGTAATGCCCTCAGTCACTGAGCCTGAAACATGTATGCAAGTGTTCAGGAGCCTAGTGGGCTGGTTGGGAACTGTGAGCAGCTAAGTCCCTGCTTAGCAGGAATTTAAGAGTAACTTCGCTTTATGCAAGTGAAAACCAGGTACTTTTATTCTAAGTTGAAAGTCATAATGTTTATAGTGGGTCATATTGGCTGTGGCACAAAAAAATCTGTTCTCAGATGTCTGAGCTGTCCTGCACCTATTCCTATTATCAAAAGCTTTCAATTGATCAATCTTTCTGCTACTCTCAGGAGAGGATTCCTTTTGTGTATGCTGTTTTGCATTTGTGTCCCCGCAGGTAACTGGAAATATTTATAAAATAAGAACAAAAAACTTCTTTATGTTTATTTACCTGTCTTTCAAGTTCTTTTTCATCCCTTAATGGTGCTTAAGTGGAGTGATTCTGTAAAAGTATTTGCTGTTAAGAAAGACTGAAGTACTGCAGAGAAGCAGCACATTAGTTCTACACTCAGGTTACAGGGCACAGTTTTGCTTCCTGGAGAACAAAGTCTCAGGAAATGGAAAAGAATGAGTGGACCTCTGAATCTGTCTTGAAAATAGCTTCCTGACAGAGGATGTGTAAGGAAGCAAGCAACTATTCTATTCAAGGTCCTTACAGCACAGCTACCATTTATTCCCAGGGAAGTGCCTTCAAGGCAAACAGTTCGGGATGCAGGTTCTCTTGGTAAGTGCATGCATGGTGGAGTGACCACAGCATGGCTTTGGAAGACTTTGAAGTAAGCAGCCACCATTCAGCTGTGAAATCTCTCTCACTATTTTGTGCTGCCAATATCAGTATTTCATCAGTGCTGCTTTGACTGTGAGATGGAGTAGAGCGTAGAGCCCTCTTCTAACTGAGTATCAGGAGTTAGGGATACTGCAAGTGTAAACCATTGAGAACACAAAAGACAAGACTGATGTTCTCAATAAGGAAAACCTTTTGCTCAGATTATGGTGTGTTAATAGGCATTGTGTAGCAGGAAAGAAGGAGAGAGATAGGCTGCTAGTGTGCTTCCAGACCATGAGTAATGACAATAATCAACTAAATCCCACTTACCTTATGAAACCTAAACAAACAAGCTCATAAAACTCCATATGTAATTAAAGGGTATCATGCCTCTTTCCTGCAGGGCCAAATTCGGATCTGTGTGTGACTTGCAGAAGGCAATAAATGGTTCTTTTCAAGAGTCATTATGAGTAAACTGAAGGTTTTGTAAGGGAGGGAACCAAGTCTGTGATTTTTCTCAAAAAAAATTTACCTTTACCTGTTGTTGAACAGAGGCTAGTCAGCCTTGCTTATTCTCATAAATAACACTCTTCAGACAAATTTGTGGTACCCACTTGTAACGCCCAACAGGGCAGTGTCATCTCAGGGCTGCAGCATGGGGCTTCTTGAGGGGTGTCTGAGTGCTGGGTGGTGTCGGTTCCCACTCCCCATGATGAGTAGAAAGCAGTGGTGAGTTGAGAATTGTGGTAAGCAGAAAAAGAGGTGCTTGTTTCATTATGCTTAGATGTGGAATATGCTTTATGTGAATATATACATCCATAGTCTGAGATTGTATGTTGTGCCTTTTTCCTGAACCTCTGCAGAAATCAACAAGGAGAAAAGTGCCGTGATTAGACTTTTTTTTTTTTTTTTTAATGGAAATCTAGTTTTAAAACTACAGAATATAATATAGGCTGCTGTTCCTACTACAAAATGTTCCTACTGAAATGATATTCAAGCATAGTAAAAAAGATGCCACTTCTGTTCCAGAGGAATATAAGAGGTTGGCCTTAAGAATTACAAAGAAAATGTCTGAGCCTTTTTTATGATCATTTACAAGATTGAGACTTAGACAACTTCATATACAAGTTAACACAAAGGTGTATTCCATATGCAGTACATCACCATGTCTCTAGGAAAAAAGGAATCCGGTAAGTCCTTCAGACAGCAGTACAGCACAGGCCATATGCCATAAAGCGTGAATAAACTACGAGGCAGTGAGAACTGTTGAAAAATGCTAAAAAATGTTTGAAAAAGTTCAACCCTATTCGTTTGAAAGATCTATTTATTATAGAAGGTACTTTGGGATTAAACCTTCTCTGGAGTGGTAATGTTCTTGAGAAACAGGCTGTGTTCCTGGCATTTGTCAACCCTGAGTATCCCAGAAGTCAGTAGGTTGGTCCCACGTTTGAATGGATGACTAACTCTGCCATGTAATTTATATGTAAAGTGTCCAGCACTGATAAATGGTACAAAAGAAAACCCCCATAATATTTGTATATACAGGCAGTTTTCCTGACAAGTAACAGGGCTGGGCATACATTTGGGTGTTCTGATCAGGGGAAAGAGTTTGTTCTTTTAATGGAAATATCTGTTGTTTTACTAGTGAGTAACAAAGTAAACATTGCAGCAGTTCAACTTTGTCTTCTCATCTTCCACACTGGGGACATCTATTGGACCAATCATATGACTGTGGGAGATATCTTTGCCTTTAACTTCTGTATCAGCACATCACTACATCAATATTTCCTATATGAGCCAATCTCTGTCTGTGACAAGACAATGCCTGGAACAGCAATTAAATGTTCTAATTGCATTATTTTAAAGTTATCTGTCTAAATATCTTAAACCCCGATGCTAGTCTGCACAGTATCTATTTTATTCTTGTATGATTATGTATTGCAATTATTACTAAACTATAATCAGAAAACATGGATTATTTCCATGACACAGTTCAAAACAACTGAATTTGAATTTTTGATTGCTAAATGTGTTGAGATGTTAAATAGCACATACTTCGGAAGGCTTTAATAACATTTCACTTGAACCTTTTACCTGGCAAGTAAAATCACTAATTTTTCATCTGAAATGAACTACTTAACATTTCATTAAATTAGTATTGTCAAGATAGCTAAGCCAAGGCATTTTCAAAATGTGAATGGCTTTCATATAACAGTAATGTGAAGTTATTATAAAGTGTTGGCATTTTATGGCTGATTTCAAACATGTTGCAGCACCTTAATTTGAAAGAATATATGCCTTTCTGGAGAAGGTGATATATCTGTCCTTGGTTTCCAGATTCTTATACCTTTTGGAGTTACTTTCTCCTTTATGTGTGGCAACCAGCGAAATAGGCACAAAAGGAAGAAAGAAAAGTGTGGTAGTTAATCTTAGTTCTGCGTTCTGTCAACTCCTCTTTCCAAAAGAGGACCACATATTCAGGCTCACTTGAGAAGTGGGTGGAAGCGTGCTGTGTGAATCCACACAGGAAAAACTGATGAGTTGTGTAAAGGCAGGGAAGCCTCCACTGAAGTAGGCATCATCTAATCCCTCTCGGTCTCTCCAGCATTGAAGAATTGTCTGGGTTTATGATGCTTGCAAGTCTGAAGTAATAAAACTGCTTAATTTTCATTATTGAAAACTCCTTTGGCCATGGAGAAATGTTAGCAATTCTACAACAGAAAATACACAAAGCTACTGTTTTGGGAAACAAACAAACAAACAAACCACCACCACCACCAAAACCCAACAAACCAAACAACACAACAAACCCCAAACTTTTAATGCACATTCTCCTTAATTTGTTGGCTAGCTCAAGTGTTTATGTCACAAGAACAAGAGCTCGTAATAAAGTGCATATTTTTATATATTTTATATTTAATATTTCCTGGTGGTGGTATCTTCAAACACCACCGTAACTTATTTACAAAGTATATTTACAGGTTCTGTTATTTGGTTGTGAGTGTCCTCACATATGAAGACAGTTAAATGATTTAAGCACTGATCTAAGAATTTCTAATACAGCAATTCAAGTGGGAAATGAAGGTGCTGCAATCTGTGGGTTTTGCCACAAATGGGATTCCGTAGCAGATTAGCCAGGGACTCATGACTTGCTTCTCTCTCCGGTGTCTTCCCAGATGCTTTGACTATAATTTGAGTGGCTCTTGCCTCAGAGGGGGCTAGGGGCCTCTCTTTCTTGTGTGCTCTGTCACCAGGCTGTAGCCTTTCTGTGGCTCTTCTGGGATTCAGTTCCCTTGGAGCCTTTCCCCTTTCTGCCTTGGTCCAAGTGCAAGGCCCAGCTGTGGTCAGCCTGCTAAGGCAGGCTCTTTGGCTGCTAGTCTGTTAGCATTTGACTCTTGCTGTCTGGGTGAGAACAAAGCAAGCTGCCTACCATCTTGGCTGGTTTAAATACTGTCCCAAGACAATTAATGCTCTTTGGTAACACAAACCTGATAACTAGACCTGTAGGATGGGGCATATCCAAACATAGCCGGGGACACACAGTTCACAGCTGTGTCACAAAGTTAATTATACATGATATGTTTATTTGGACCCCAGGAAGTGTCCAGGTTTGCACATTCACAGGTGCTCAACCCATTGTCTGGGTTAGGTCATGTTTTGGGGTTCAGGACAGGGCTTTGGAGGCATTAGCTCAGGTCAAAAAAAAAAAAGACAATCGTGCATACCATGAGACCTGCAAACAGATATGAGATCAAGAAATTCACTGGTCTTACCATAGCGAGAAAACAACAGTTCCTCATGACCTGTAACTAAGAATATTTTCCTCTGTGGTTACAATTCTTTTAGCATTTGCAGAATTGCATCTCCACTGTTTCTTTTTTCCACATTTTTGCCAAAAATTTAATGTCACATTACAATATATCAAGCAGTGATGCTGGTAAGGATGGTGGCCAGTGGAACCTACTATACCTTCTTCCTTCTGTTCCACCAGTGCAAATATGACAGCATCCAGATGGTCTCTTTTCCCTTCCTACAGCTGTTAATATCATTGATGCTATAGGCCATGCGCTGAAAAAGGCATCTGATGGTATCTTTTGCCTGGTGGTATGGAGTGAATTTCTAAAAGCCTTCTCAACAACAGAGATTTTTGTAATTTAAGAAACAAAATTCTCTTTGTTCTCAGACATGAAAACACAGGTGGGACCTTAGAAGAAATACCATTAATGTTTCTGAGGACTCTCACTTCAAAAGCATAGACTACCTTTTTCTACCAATTATCAGCCAAAAGACACTGATTTTATTCCAGTTGTGGTTTGGTTTCTCCCCAAAAATCAGTATAAAATTTGCTTTACTTTTGAAAGTTGATATTTCTTCATGAAAGAGTGTAACTGCCTATAATATTGTTCACTTAGGAAAAGATAATTATGTGAATGGTGCAAACTACATGTTCTTCCCCTGCTTGGTTTAAAAGTGTTTTCTCTTTCTGTAACAGGCTTATGAATAGAGCCAGGAAGTTCATTTTAATAATGTTTCTATTTGAAAGAAATGCTGTAACAGGCAGACATTTGTGATGGAAGGAGTTGCTCTTGGACATCTTTCTCTGTAGGGAAGTTTTTACCTGGCATTGTGAGTAAAGTCTTAATTGTCTGATTTAATGTTTCCTTCTTTCTTATAATGCGTGGCAAATGAGTAGATTAAAGGTAGTATTTTCTGATGCAGACATCTGGGTCATTCAAAAACCTTTGGCCACGTTTGGAGAAAACTCATTCTATAGGTTGAAGTGTCAGGGTTTTATCTTTTAATCTTTGTTATCATTGGCCATCTCGGGAAATCTATGAGTACCACCCCAAAGAGCCAGTGCCTTGCCTTGCAATTCTCCAAGCTCTGTCACAAGCTTTGCTTGGAATCCGAGCTGTGCTTCAGTTTACCCAGACAAGACTGCAAGACCCTTTGCTGTATAGCATTGTGAAGCCCAGGAGCAGGACGGACGTGTCTTGCCGGGCCGAGAGATGAAACCCAAGAGGAGCCGAGAGTCCCTGGGACAGTTTTAGTTTATTGGAAGAAGCAACGAGCACTGCTGTGAAGATTGCAGCTGAAGAACCTCTCCAAATAGGCAAAGCTACAAAGCCAACAAGTCCTGCAAGCATCAGCAGCAACCTCTTTTCTACAAAGCTTCAGCTACGAAGCTATCAGAGATGAATCCTGTATGTGCCTTAGCAACAAGCTGCAGAAGCCAACAGAAAGTGAAACTCTGCTCCTGCAGCTTTCACGTGGTCAACACCATTTTGGTTTTGTTTACATTCCCACTCATGCTGCGAGGTACCACAATCAGTGTGTAATTGCAAAATCTGAATTTTTATAAGCATCTGTTAAAAGTCTGCTGCCCTAGAGCATTCTGGTTTCCACCCCACCCTTGTGAGCAATCTCTGGCATATTGTCGATGTTCTCTTTTTTCTTTACAGTTTAAATTGCTGATTGTTCTTTCTGGATTTTTGCTCATATTGTTTAAATTGTTACATATTTGTGCTGGTGAGATATCTGTTCCACAACCAAATATTTTGAACCAGTAAATAGTTTTTATTGATATTTTCCATGGGATTTTTTTTTTTATTAATAAAGCTATTAAGATTTTTATTAATCATTTCAGTGACTGAATATTAGAATAGAATTAACCAGGTTGGAAAAGACCTTCAAGATCACCAAACACAACCTATCACCTAACACCATCTAATCGACTAAACCATGGCACCAAGTGCCTCATCCAGTCTCTTCTTAAACACCTCCAGCGATGGTGACTCCACCACCTCCCTGGGCAGCCCATTCCAATGGCCAATCACTCTTTCTTTGAAGAACTTCCTCCTAACATCCAGCCTAAACCTCCCCTGGCACAGCTTCAAACTATGTCCTCTTATTCTGTTGGTGGTTGCCTGGGAGAAGAGACCAACTCTCAGCTGACTACAACCTCCCTTCAGGTAGTTGTAGACAGCAATAAGGTCTCCTCTGAGCCTCCTCTTCTCCAGGCTAAGCAACCCCAGCTCTCTCAGCCTCTCCTCGTAGGGCTTGTGCTCGAGACCCCTCACCAGCTTTGTTGCCCTTCTCTGGACACTAATAACCTCCTTATGATCATAGCAATAACACAGCCAAGAGAAAGTTTGCCCCTTCAATCATGCTTCTTAAATCCTTTTGGTGGTGCAACTTCATGAGAAAGAAATAAGAACAGAGCTCTCTCCATAGAGTATGACTATAGTACACAAGTGTGCATTTATTTTTCCTGTGATCAGAAAGCTGTCACTCTCTGCGATTTTGTATCATCTGTTCAGGGAGGCACATCAACTCCCCATTTTCCAGTTACTGAGGAGAATTAATTAAGTTGTTCTGCCCTCTTGGGATATGGTTCTGTACCTTGTCCTCAAGTTTTCTTCCTTCTCATAAATAAAGGTTGAAGAATTCAACATGCTGTGCACTGGCATGTGGAGTCCTACAAGCTGGATTGTCAAAATGCTGAGCTCTGCACTTGTGAAAACTGCCTCAAGTAGACCAAGCTCTTGTCTCCTGGTGTCTACTGAAACTTTCACTTTGTCTTTTTGGATGTTTCCCTTGTAAGGTAACAGTTCTGCTTTCCCTTCTCCCTCAGCCTATCATTCATCTGATTCAGCTTTAATTTATGCTTTAGACTCAGACAATGAGAATCGTGTGTTTTTGCTTTTCTAGTACTGCCTCTGTTGTGGTACTTTGTGCTCTCAGTTTATTGGGTTAACTTGGGAGTCATCAGTAAAAACAAAGCTTTGTTTAAGGAAGTGCTGATTCAGAGGAGACACTCATCTCCAAGACTGAGGAATGGTGAGATAGGTCCAAAGTAAATCTCAAATACAGAGCTTACTGTATATCCCAGAAATGTTGTGTGCTTCTATCTCGCCCCCTTTCCCCAAGTCGTTAGCTACTTCTCTTCAAATGCTTCTGCATTCTGGCTTTCCATAGTTTAAATATCTTGGAATTGTTTCTATTTCAGGAAGAGCAGCAGGAAAAACTCCTAGAGCCGCTTCTTGCATCACAGGTTCCCAAATGTATTGTTCAGGGTTTCATACCTATGACTCAGCTCTGCTTGCAACTGAGCATGAAGGTCTGTCTGATTTTTAGCTCTATATAGTATAATTTTCACAGTGCCATACTCTGTTTTTAGAGCACAGTTACTATAGCATCTACAATATCTTGAAAAATAGTGAAATCAAGATATCAAATGTTACCATTTTGCTTTCCATGACAACTTTTGTTCCTATTTTTCCTCTGTATTTCACCATCTGGCTTTTCTTCTGAACTTTGAACAAAATCCCCAAGAGAAAATCAGCTGCCAGCTTTGGTTCATTGTTCTTTCAGATACTTCAAGTCTTGCAAAGCCATCAGGCTTCTACACAATCATAGACCCATTTCAGCTTGTGGAAAGGAGTAAACTTGTGTAGTTGTCTATTTGGGGATCTTTATGACAAATTGCCTCCTAGCTTGCATTAATGTAGGTATTTAGGATAAAAAAGGTCTTCCATTCAAGCATCTTACCCTGGTGGCCCTTTTATATTTACAACACTCTAAACCCTAAAGCCTAGATTTATTGCTATAAAGCCCACACAATTCAAAGCAAAAGGAAAAGCAACTCAAATTGCTCTTTTTTTATTCTCCCTGGAATTGTAATCAGATCTGAATCAGAAGAAAGCTTGTATTGCTTTTGTCATGACACTTAACATGTTGCCAGATGGGCATTGTTCTGGTTGATAAAACAATATTTCTTCCTCCCTTCCAAAATGCAACTTGTAGCAGAATGCATTGACAACCTACTCAAGGTAAATCTTCTCGGCTTCACACTGCGAAGAAGGATTACACCAAAAAATTCTCTCCCTCTGTTTAAGTGTATCTTAAATTATTACCGGTGTCTGGACCAGCACAAAACTGATGCTTTCATAACATGTAAAGAAGAGCAAAGAGAGCCTGGCAGCCTAAATGTGCTTGAGCTGAGCATTGAAGTGTATGAGAGCAACATCAGAAGTCACAATATTCTATATTTTTTGCCTCTAAAATTCTATTGAGATCTTAAAATCTGGAATCTCCCTATTTTTCAGTGTAATTCTAATTGTTCCCTGAGTCTTACATCATCCCTCTGACCAGACAGGCACTCTGAGTGACATGGACACTGGATTGTTCTTTACTGTCTGACCATAGTGGGCCTATACATTCTCATCTGTCCTGATTTCAGTAGCGCTGCAGTCAGCTTCTTGAGGACCGGCTTTGTGCTTACTGCTCTTACACTAAAGACACTTTCTGTGTTTCTGGACCAATCAACACTGAACTCTGCAGTAATCTTTTGTGGAACTTTCATCATGCGTGCACTCCGGATTCGCATTCAGGGCTTTCTGGTAGTTTCAGTAAACTAGGTCTCCAAACCCTAATTGTTTTCCCTAAGTAAGATAAAACAAACTTTAAAAAGCAGCAGTGTGAAAACCCAACCAACCCAATAAAAAACCCAACTGCATGTACTTCCTTGCTTTTGTTTCTTTCCCTGCTTAGGTGTTGTGTGGCTTTGATCGAGCTGCTTAAGGGGTTTTATGGATTCATATTCAGATCTCTCTTTCTGATTAATTTTAGGAAATTCTACCCGGTCCTGTACAGCTTTTCATTCCAATGGCTCTCCTCAAAGTATTTGTGTTCTGTTTGCATTGTTTCTTTTCCTGACTAGTCATATTCAACAATACCCTTTTCTGCTTGTGTATATTGACAGGAAAACAACTAAATATACATCATTGTCTGAGAAGGAATAGAATGCAACAGCCTGCATAAAGAGAAGGAGTCCATGGACAGGTGCTGTTAGGGCCTAAAGGAAATCTAGAGGGAGAGAGAAAGAGGTGTAAGAATGAACCCCCATGATCCAAGAGATGATGGTTAGCAACCTGCTGCACAACATAGACATACACAAATCTATGGGGCCAGATGGTTTATACACAAAGGATTGAGAGAGCTGGGGCAGATGCTCACCAAGACACCATCCATCATTTACCAGCAGCCCTGGCTAACTGGGGAGGTCTCTGGAAGTTAGCCATTGTGACATCCATGTAGAAAAGAGGGCCAGAAGGAGGGTATGGTGAACTACAGATTTGTCAGTCTGATTTCTGTGCCAGGGAAGGTCATGAAGCAGATCATTTTGAGTGCAAATACACAGCACATGCAGGGAAACTGGGGGATCAGGCCCAATAAGCATGGGTTCATTAAGGGCAGGTCTTTTTTGATGAACCCAATCTCCTTCTACAAGGTGACCTGCCTAGTGGATGAGGGGAAGTGTGTGGATATTGTCTACCTGGACTTTAATAAAGCATTTGACACTGTCTCCCACAGCATCTTCCTGGAGAAACTGGCTGCTCGTGGCTTGAATGGGTGGATATTTTTCTGGGTAAAAACCTGGCTGGCTGGCCAATGCAAAAGAATGGTACTGAAAGGAGTTTAATCCAGTTGGACACACAAGTCGTGGTCCCCAGGGCTTAGTACTGGGGCCAGTTTTCCTTAATACCTATCAATAATGGGAATAAGGGGGTCAAGTGCACCCTCAGTAAGTTTGCAGATGACACTAAGCTGGGAGGAGTGTTGATCTGCTTGAGGGTGGGAAGGCTCTACAGAAGGACATGGACAGGCTGGATCAATGGGCTCAGGTCATTTGTATGAGTGCCAGGTCCTGTGCTTGGGTCACAAGCCCAAGACTACAGCCTTGGGGAAGAGTGGATGGAAAGCTGCCCAGCAGATAAGGACTTGTGGGTATTGATTGACAGCTGGCTCAATATGAGCCAGCAGTGTGCCCAGATGGGCCAAAAAGTGATTGTCATCCTGTACTCAGCGCTGGTGAAGCCACACTGTGAGTACTGTATTCAGTTTTGGGCCTCTCTCACCAAGAAAGGCATTGAATTGCTGAAGTGTGTCCAGAGAAAGGCAATGAAGCTGATGAAGGGTCTGGAGAACAGGTCTTCTGAGGAGTGACTGAAGGAACTGGGGTTGCTTAGTCTGGAGAAAAGGAGGCTGAGGGGAAACCAGAAAGGAGGTTTTAGTGGGCATTGGTCTCTTCTCCCTAGTAACAGCTGATAGGTTGAGAGGAAGCATCCTGAAGTTGCACTAGGGGACATTTAGATTGGATATTAGAAGAAATGTTTTCAGTGAAAGGGTTATCAAACCCTGGAATAGGCTGTTAAGGAAAATTGTTGAGTCCTCATCCCTGGAGGTGTTTAAAAGACACATGGATGTAGTGCTAAGGGACATGGTTTAACACCAGACTTGGTAGGTGATGGTTGGACTCAATGATATTGGAAGTCTTTTTTTAACCAGAACAATTCTATGATTTTATAATAATTCAGTTATTTTAAATATTTCATCAACTTGTTTAGAAGAATAATATTTTATGGTTAATTTATTTTTGACAGGCCAAACATATCTGTACGAGTATTTTTTTATTTAAAGTACCAGATGCCTAAGTCTGATATTCATCTGATTGTGGAAAGGCATGTCATCTTTCTTTACATGACTGAAGCAAGGGTCTGTGTACTTTTCAACTGATTTACCCAACTGCATCAAGCTTCATTTTTTTTCAGGAAGTAATCATAAAGAACTTATCTTGATATTTTGTGAGGTTTCAGTCTTAGAATATTCCTCTGTTGCCTTAACCCATACAGAAAGATACACAATTTGGTCACATTAAGTTCTCTGATGGCAGGAACATTTGCAAAGATTACTTTTAAGATCACCTGAAGCTGAGTCTTCCGCCTGTAATTACTGTGCTTCCTGCATGTGTACAGGCACGTGCACACGAATTCATGCATACATTTCTGTGCTTTTCCTACCTTGCCCATGCTTTGAACAGTTTCTTTCACAGACTTTCAAGCCTATCCCCACCTGAGAACAAGCAGTCACTACATCCTTGACTCCTTTAGTCCGTGTGCTGAGGCTTGGGCATTCCTGAGATGCGAGAGGGGAATGAAGAATTACAAATACTTTTTCTTCTTCTTTTTTTTTTTTTAAAGATGTTTTACTACACCAGAGATTTGAAAGGATTAGTGAGCTCAGTTGAGGAGCTGTTGCTATGACTATAGCTATTCTGGAGTGGTACCCAGCAGCTAAATAAGAACAGGACATGGCTGTGCTAGATGCTTTGTGAACATTGATAATGCCCTGAGGACCTTGTAAGTAGGGGATGTGATGAGAAGGCTGGCAATGAGAGGCTGTATCAGAGAGAGAGGAAACTCAGCAAAACTTGGACTGGTGAAGATGCAGTGCTTCTATAAGGGAGGAAAGCTTACTTAGAAGAGGCACAGTGAAGTAAAATGCAGAGAAACAAGGGTGTGGAGAGTGAGCAAGCAATCAACACAAGGCTGAGAAACTCTATTCAGAAGTATATAGAGAGAGATGTGTGGGAAAAAACCACCTGTTTTGGCTGTTTCAGTAGATGGTCCTGCCAGGTGGTTTTGTACTCTACAAATTATGTTCCCCCACCCTCACTGAAGTGCACTCTGATGAATCACAACCTGTAACTTCTGCTGTAGATACAGAGTTTGAGCTGAGAAAAGCTTAAATCCTCTGATGCTTCCAGTTTTTGGCTAGAAATCCTGTGAGTGATAGATAATCTACAGGCTTCCACTTTTCTTAGTTTAACTAAGTCCAGCAAAGAGCATGCACCTAGCACCCATGGTATTACAGGAGAATGCAAAAAAGCAAAGCAAAACAAAACCAAAACAATAACAACAACAAACAAACAAATAACCACCTCCCTGAAAGATGGAAACAAACCCAATAGAAGTTGGGTCAACATTACATCTGTGTACCAGACAGCTTTTTTCCCCCCCATGATTACAAATAACAAAGCTAGGCTGGCAAATCTTTCAGTTATAGATCAAACCCAAAACCCTAGTGACATAAACCCAGCAAACTCTATTTCCCATTTTCAATAACATGTTTTGCAACTTAGATTTCACTGTTTTGTAGCACATTCAGCATTGCTAGAAATCTGCCATTTAAGATTTGAAGTACTTTACTGAAAGGAAAGCCTGCCCTTTACAGCACCTACTGCACGTGCAAGGTGCTATCATCATGATCTGGAGAACATCACTAGCATTATGTTCATAGAATCTTAGGGTTTGGAAGGGACCTTCAAAGATCATCAAGTCCAAGCCTTCTGCCAGAGCAGGACCATGGAATCTAGCACAGGTCACACAGGAACACATCCAGATGAGTCTTGAAAGTCTCCAGAGAAAGAGACTCCACAACCTCTGGGCAGCCTGTTCAGGTGCTGTGTGACCCTCAGAGTGAAGAAGTTCCTCCTCATGTTGAGGTGGAACCTCCTGTGATGTAGTTTATATCCATTACCCCTTGTCCTTCCACAGGTTGCAACTGAGCAGAGCCTGTCACTTCCCTTTTAACACTCAGCCCTCAGATATTTATAAATGTTTATTAAATCCCATCTCAGTCTTCTCCAGAGGAAAAAGCCACAGGGCTCTCAGCCTCTCCTCACAGGGCATGTTGTCCAGTGCCTTGATCATCCTGGTAGCTCTCCACTGGAATCTCTCCAGTAGATCCCTGTCCCTCTTGAACTGGGGAGCTCAGAACTGGACACAATATTCCAGGCGAGATCTCTCCAGGGCAGAGTAGAGGGGAGGGGAGAATCTCCCTTGATCTGCTGGACACACCCCTCTTAATGCACCCCAAGATCCCATTGCCTTTTTTGGCCACAAGGGCACATTGCTAACCTATGGATAACTTGTTATCCACCAGGACTCCCAGGTCCTTCTCCACAGATCACCTCCTAACCTGTACTGGTGCAATTCCTTCCCAGATGCAGGACTCTGTGCTTACTCTTGTTGAACCTCATTAGGTTACTAAGTTATTCTCCATATATTTTTTCTAGATCATGCTTTTATTATTCTGTAATAGAGAGGAAAAAACAAAACTAATAAGTCTTAAAATCTTCTTTGCACTTTACTTTTTAAAATGATTTATGTACTTTGCATTCCCATAAGCTTGGACAGTGAATCTAAGACAAGAGATTTGGGTTGTTTTTCTTTACAGTCAGAGTCTGCTGTGGTAATTTTATTGAATAAAGTAGGCCCAAAGACTTAAATGTTCATTTGTCAAGGGCACTAGCTACTGAGAATGTATTACCTGTGCCAGTTCTTCAAAAAATGCTGTCTTAATTTCTGTAGAGGATGAGACTAGTGAGAAAAAAAATTGTGTGGCTCTTTTTCTAGAGTGTTAAAGACATGTATAAAACCAGTCCCTCATTTAACTCTTCAGCAATTATTTAGTTTTCTAAAATTTCCACCTTAGCTCTGAAAAGTAGCGATAGTCCTTTCAAAAACAGTTCTATTGGCTTTAAAAGTGTATTTTCATATCACTTAATTTGATTAT
Source organism: Picus viridis (assembly GCA_033816785.1). Lineage (NCBI taxonomy): Eukaryota > Metazoa > Chordata > Aves > Piciformes > Picidae > Picus > Picus viridis. Next base: position 23,459,531 of record CM066578.1, read on the forward strand.
ATGTTTAAGCAAGGCCTTCAACATAATATTTAGGTCGTGAATATAGAATTATAGCATACATTTTCAAAACCTAAGCTGGCACTGCTTGTTGACACTCCATTTAACATGGAACATAAAAGTAATACGTTATACTACACTGAAAGCTAAAGCTTAAGCCTTAACCATTATAAATTCACTCTGAGGCTTTTTTTCATCTGAAGGGAACTTTTTACTTACTGTTGTGCCTGTGCAGTAATGCAAAGTGTATAAAACAGCAATAGCAGCATGCTCCCAGTCCTGTGCTTATAATGTGTACATTTCCAGTTGGATACAAGTCAGCCAGTACCTGATAGTAAAGTGGACCGTGGTGCTGAGTAACATTTCCTACTACAACACAGCAGAATGAGTTATGAGCATGATGAGCGTATGAGCATGATGTGTTTGCAGACCATCAGTTTTCTCTCGGGATTACATGCTGCAGTGCAGTTGTTCACTGGGCAGTCCAGGCAAGTGATTCAGGGCTGCTTTTAGATGAGCTTGCATCTCTAAGCACTGTGGGCTGGATTTTTCTAAACCTTCCCCAAAACTTTTAGCACATTGTGATTCTCTTCCTTTGAGCTCTACAGCATCATATGAACTAAATTAGTGTGGAAAAACAAATCAGTAATACACAGCACAACTGTGTCAGCAAGTCATCTTGTAAGCTGTCATGGGTGCTAATTTTACCACCAGTAAATGTAAAAGCCTAATGCATCCTCTTCCTGGCAGTTTTGTCCCCTCACTGTTGACAGGATGTAGTAAAAATAACCTCCAGCATATAGATATCTAAACAATGAAACACTGATACAACTCTGGAAGGGAAGGTGTTGTCCCCAAACTATGTATTAATACTTAGCAGCAGCAGGAGGCAAAAGTAGTTTCATTAGACTTAGCTTAGCAAAAATCTCTCCTGAGGTTAGAATGTAATTTCTTCCTCATTTTCTTTTCAGAGAATAGTTGAGAGAGGGTAGAAATATATTTTCCCCTTGAGGAGTGGAGCAATTTGTTTCAAATGTCCATGGTAATCTGTACACAGCTCAGAAATTTATCTAGCAAACCTGAAGGATAATTGAGCTCCCCTGTGCAGAGCTTAATGGAGTTTCATGTTATTCTTGGGACAAATATGGCTATTTCCAGTTGTAGTAAATGATTAAAAGGCTGTAATTCTTAATGGGAATGAATAAGTTTATCTTAGAAATAGGTGAGTTGAGGCTGGTTCATCTTCTATGATGGAGCAAGGTAGAGATTAATATCTGTGCTCACCTGAAGGCAGAGAGTGATATTTTGCCTTCTTAAATACATATCCTGTACTAGTCTTTGTTGAAGCAATTTATGCTCATTCATTATGCTTATTTTTACTGCATACACTGAGCATGGCTAGGTCTTGCAATCTCTATGCCAGTGTCCCCACAAGGGCCACAACTAAAGTCTTTGGCTTTTTCCTACCACTACGGGTCCATGGGTGTGTTGTGACAGGCCATTATTAAAGACTGTACAAGGGAAACTCTTTGCTCTAGGGATACACGGGAAGTGAAGCTCCATTTCCCCTAGGCCTGCTGGAAGTGTTTGAGGAGTCCAGACAGGGCAGCAAAGGTGCATATCTCTGACCATGGACCAAATGCAGCTTATTTGAGCAGTTTATGAGAAATGCAAATCAGTTTCTTTCCACATCATATTATAAAATTTTATATAACCTGTGTTTGATTGTATCAGCTGAACTGTATATATCTGCTCTTTGGTGGGTGGGAGATAAGAAATATGTCCTCCTATGAAAAACAATGTGTGGCCTTGTAGTGTAATTTACATGCTTATTATTAATGGCACAGCCTATTGCCTACTAGGAAAAAAATGCAGATGTTGCACCACTGCATTTGTCATACAAATCATGATCATCAGGCAAGTCCAGACAAAGGCTTCTAAAAAGCTTATGAATAACAGCAGTGTGTGTGTTTTAGTTGTGACTGGCTCTTTGCAAAAAAAAATTACTATTTTAGGAAAGTGAGTGAGCTGCCTCTTAAATAATGCTTGCTGACTCTCAGAAGGAAAGAGACTCATGTTCTGCACATCTTGTAGCTCTTACTTCTAACCACCACCCACTTCTTTATCCTATTTTTTAAATTTTATTTGTTGAACTCAGGCTGTCTTCTCTGCTTAATCTTGTTCTGTTACCTTCTGTGTGGTCCTTTATGTATTCGCCACTGCTGATTTATCTTTATCTAGTAGCTGGAAAACACTGTCCCTTTTGCATGGCAGCTCACAATGTTAAACTAGCAAGGTTGCCTGTGTGGCATGTAAGCTTATTGTCCATACACATTACTGCCAGTAAGGTCAGGCAAGGGAGGATGAAAGATATTTTCAGGGACAATTTCTACTCTCACAAATTCATTTGTGTCATGAGACTGAAAAGATACAGTACACTATGTGTCTCCCTCTGCCCCAAAGCCTTTCTCTAGTCATGACTCTGCACTGCTTGATGTCATATGACACAACTAAGGGATTGGAAATGATAGGCAATTTCAGAAACCTTTCTGAGTTTATTGTAGCAATAAAACAGTAATCTGAATGTAAATAGGATTGAATTTTGGAAGCAGCTGAAAAAAGGGAGATTGACATGAGGGATTTGTGTCTTGGTGTTGGATCCCACTGTTCTTTCTCTCCTCTTTCTCTAATTGTTCAAGAGGTTTCTTGCAGCATGTATCAAAATTTTGCCTCTAAGCACTTGGCGGATGCATCATGCCTTCATGAAGTGTGCATGGAGCCTTCCACTCTTCTACCATCCTTATATGGAGAGACATTTCTGGGGAGTGAGTACAGAATATGATGAAAAAACATCTTGAGACAGTCTTATAGCTTGCTTTAGAGGTGGTGTCGTTTCACTTGATATCATCCCTTCTGGCAATGCATTTTACAACTGAGGCTTTTCATCCAAGAATATTTTAATTCCAGTCTCATGTGCTCTGCTGTGGTTTCTTCATCAGTGTGCAATGGTGGAATTACCCTAGGTGATCACATGGAAAGAATGGAAGTAATGGACTACTTTCATGCCTTCCACCCTAAAGAAAAATAATCAACTATCATGTGGCAAAAGTTGTAATGGAAACAATGACAGTAGTTCCTATTGACAGTTTCCTTTGGTAGATAAAATGATTCTTCACTTGGCTTGAAGTTGTAGGCATGACTTCAAGTATTAAAAATCAGATGAACTAACTTCTAAAATATGTGTGGGAACATCTGAGTTCTGAAATGGTCAGACACTACCTGCAAGCCTCTACCTTTTCCCCTGTCTTACTATAAGCAAGTCTTTCCTCAGTAATACTTGTCATGAATCACTGAATACAGGGATTTGCTTGGCAAATATGCATCTATAATATTTTCATCAATAATATGAACTGTTGTTTTCCACTGTATGGTGATGGTGTGGGGTTTTTGCCCCCTCTTGTCCTTTTTTGAAGAACTTCAGCAAGAAGAAGCATTTTTCTATTGAAATTTCAGTGGTGCCGCATCTGCCTCCCAGCATGCCGGTTCCAACAGAGATATATTTGAGTAGTACCACGGTCCAAAACTGTCACAATAGAATGACATATTTTAATACATAATTTGGGAAATGTGAAAAGGGCAGCAGTCTGTGGATCAGACAAAGAACTTGGGCTTTCAAAGAAAGAATAACCTTTAGGCACGGAATGTGCTATTAGAATATGTTGCAAAGTGAGGCTGGCTGCATGGAACAGTAGAAGTTCAGTCTCTGTAATAGAACACATAGAGAAAAAAATGTCTGTTTCACTATTTAAAAAAAGAAAATGGAACTCTTTAACCAATAGGAGAGTGGGAGGCAAATGAATCAATTTTACTTTTGGTATCAGTCCATGTCAAGGAAGAATATGAGGCCAGAAAAAAGAAAAAAGACTTGGGCTGGTTTCTGATTTGCTTTTATGGAAATACTTGCTGAAGAAAATGTCCAAATTCTTCTGTACTCTAATGTACTTTGGAAGACAGCAGATGCAGTAGGAGAGAGAAAGAGGAAGCCAGCAAGGGCAGAAGGGTAAGTTACAGTTAAGTGTGCTATTAGAATATGTTGCAAAGTGCATCTCTAGTCTTACACCTTCTTTTCCATTTTTCATCCCATTCTTGGCATACTCAGTCACTACCATCTTTATAATACGTTTTACAGCTGGAGTTGCCATCTCTCTGTTTAAAAAATACAATGAATCACAATGGTGACCTCAGACAAACAGCTGCTGTATATATAGGATCCACAAAAGCAGCATCTTGAAGTAACACAGGACACAGGAGACCTAGTGCATGTGTGCAAACTGACTTGCACGCACCTGAGTAGCAGGCTGAATCTTGTGTGCTAACTGAAAAAACAGTATGGCCATGTGAAAAATGGGGAGGAGGCAGCCTGTGTCTCACTTGTTAAAACTCACCTAAGTCAATGGATTCCTTGCACAGAGGCTGTTCCAATACACAGCTATACAAGCAGTTTAGTAATCAAGCTTTTTGGCGGGTTTTTTCCTATGCTTTAGCAAATATCTGGCATGCAAAGGACATGGAAGACCTGTGCCAGCTACAGCAGTCAGGTGGAACTGCCACTTGAGCTGTCTGACATTTCTGGAAGTGGTAAGTGATAAGGACTTTTTGACATGACCTGAGTGTTCTGCAGAGAAGGTTCAACTGCTGCAAGTTGCCTTAGTTTACATCAGCTATTCCCAGAGGTTTATCCAAGCCTTATCAACACCAACCATTTCCTTCAATTCTTGTAGGAATTCAGTGTGGGGAGGAAAACTTACAGGTTTACAGCTTTGGAAAACAACAAGCATTTTTATTTATGAACAGCAGAATCAAGCATCCCTTTGCTGCTTTACTAAGTGCACTTCAGATCTAATAGAAACAAGCCAAAGTAGCAATTCAGTTTTTATATCCAGTTATATTTCTGCTGATCATATGGCATGTGGTAGTAGTGTTTAATACAAACATGAGAAATTCATTGCAGAGCATAAAAGTCAGTTACATAACTTATTTTGTTTCTGATAACTATACCCTGGCAACATTTTATTGATTCATAAAAGTAATATCTCATCATTAATATCTCATTTTTAACCTCAACCTCTTCAGACTGCAGTCTTGCTTTTCCCCCTAAATGCCACCATTTCTGATTTGGAAAATTCCATTTTGGGTTGAGCCTCAGAAATATTCTGCAGCTGCAGCACAAAAAAATTGCCTAGCATGCATTAAAACTGTTTCAGAGTTGTTTTCTCAGTTTCTCATTTTCTTCTGTTTCCTTTCTCACGTGTTATTACTGCCCAGCTTCACCATGATCTGGTGAAAAAACAGCTGCTTACCATAAGGTGTGTGAAAACTATGAGAGAGAGCTTCACATCTTGAGGCAGCTCCCCATAAACATCTGAACCCTCCTGTATGCTCAAAGGCATTACAATTTTATTTCAGAAGGTCCAGGGTAGATAGCAGCTCATTAGCAATCCTCTTTTGAAGGCAAGTCATATGCTGGTGGTGATCTCTGTCATAACACTTCTGTTCTTTGTGACTGCTGTCTGGGCTCACAAATTAAATAAGGCTTTTGAAGGTTCATATTGCACTGCTAGCAGTGAATCTAGGGTGGCAGGAATTGCTCCTCATCACAGAGCAGCAGTAGCCAACATAGAAAATTTAGACTTGCTTTTCATCCTTTGTTTGGGGGCGGGGGAAAGGCAAATCAAATCAAATCAAAACAAAACACATAAAAACAAAACAAAACAAAACAAAACAAAAAAAAAAACAAACAAACAAACAAACAAAAAAAAAAAAACCACCACAACCCAACCACCCAAAACCCACCCAAACAACCAGAAAGGAAATACAGATATTTCACGTGGGCAAGAGAAGCAGGACAAAACAACAAAGTCAAACTATGAACCATTGGACAAGTGTATTCACAACACTGGAGAGAGAAATGCCTTCAGTGTGCTTTTGTGTCATGGGAATTCTTTATCTGCTTCATGGCACTGAAAAAGAGTAAAAGGTCATGGAAAAAAAGGTATCTCAGCTCTCTCCGGGTCTGCTCCATGGATGAGGAAGATTAATGGGAGATACTTCCTCAAAAGTGATGACATAATATAACTCACTGTATCTACTTAATTTTTAAAAATGTTTGGTTTAGTAGTGATTTTTATCAGTTTACTTAGAGTGTGCAAGGATTTGGGATAGTCTTTGTCAGAGATGCTTAGCTGTGCCTCACCTGTGAGCATTTGGTGTGCCGAACGTTTCTGATTCTCAAACATTGCAAATGCTTAATCAACTGTAGTGTGAGACAAACTTGGCTTTATTGCCCCCTTTCCAGACAAGCAAATTGCAGCTTCAGAATGCATGAAGTTAACATCTCTAATTAAACGAAGCAAATACCACCTTACCTCAAAAGAAATTTTCATTGAAGCATGATATGATCACAGTATCACAGTATCACAGTATTACCAAGGTTGGAAGAGACCTCGAAGATCATCGAGTCCAACCTGTAACCACAAACCTCACGACTAGACCATGGCACCAAGTGCCACATCCAGTCCCCTCTTGAATGCCTCCAGGGACGGCGACTCAACCACCTCCCCAGGCAGCCCATTCCAATGGTGAATCACTGTCTCGGTGAAGAACTTTCTCCTCACCTCCAGCCTAAACTTCCCCTATTGCAGCTTGAGACTGTGTCCCCTTGTTCTGGTGCTGGTTGCTAGGGAGAAGAGGCCAACCCCTTCCTGGCTACAACCACCTTTCAGGTAGTTGTAGAGAGCAATGAGGTCGCCCCTGAGCCTCCTCTTCTCCAGGCTAAGCAGCCCCAGCTCCCTCAGCTTCTCCTCATAGGGCTTGTGCCCTATGAATGTGAAAATTTCAGTTCATTTTTAGTAAGTGAGTAAAATTTGGCTGGAGGTTTGGGGTTTGCCTGAGGGTTTGTGTCAACTTTCAGTCGCCTTTAACTTTTCATAACACCTCAAAATGCAAATTGGAAATGCTGTGCTGCTCAGTGTTAGGTGGCAGTGGTGCCACAGCATGAAGACTTCAAGTGTATGCTCAGCAAAGGCTTGGGTAAAATCTGGCTGAGATTGGCGAGTGAAGGAGGTTCTTTGCAGAGCTCATAGGTGGCACAGTAAGGACTGCTAACATAACTACAGGCTATATGCAAAGCAAAGCAGTCAGAGATAGTGTACCTAAACTCAGGGGGATGAATAAAGCTCAGTGAAACTGTATGAGAAGAGGTGAACAAGGAGATCCACAGAGGAGACACCTCAGAAGCTGGATCACACTTTCTGCATGGCTTCAGAAAAACATCTTGGTAGAGAATATTTGCTAGCCAGGGTCTTGCACCTGGAATCCAAGGCACAGTTTATCCTTTTCTGTGGCTGCCCTTGGTTTGCAGCTAGAATTGCATAAAGTAAGTAGCTAATTCAATGAACGTCCTTCATCTAGTAAAACTGATCGTAAATATTAGCTTTTCTGTGGATGAAAGAGGTGAGGAGGTGTATTATTAAATACACTTACCATCTTTTTATTGTACTGTATTGGGTAAATTAATATAGTTTAAGCCTTTACATCAGAAGGGATTATGGGGATTGACTTACTCTGGTGGTTCAAATCAAATATAGATGTGTAAAAAGCTCTCTAAATTTCATTTGTGGGTCAATGGGCAGGCAAATACTTGTAAAATATATTTGGGGAGAGTTATTGGATTTTCGACAGAGGAAGCTGATAACACAGTTTATCTTCCTACAAAAATATGAAAGGTAATGGAAATGAGCAGATTTGAAGCAGTAGAAGTGTGACTTACGATAACTAGACATGTTGCCTGGAATTTACAGAGGTCCCATAGGAATCAGGTAACTGCATTGAAAATCCTGGCTATTGTATTGATACAAGCTATTGTACTCTGATTTTTTAACACACACACACACACAAAAATGTGTCTTCTGTGACTCATCTTTTTAAAAATAGTTCCACTGATGATTCATCAAAGACAATACATTTCATACGCTCATTCCTACAGGACTGGAGTGTGGTAATGACAGTGTAAGGTTGGACTGGGGAAAGATGTAAATAAACAGGTCTGCCTACAAAAGAGGGGAGAGCTGAGGCTGGCTGCATGGAACAGTAGAAGTTCAGTCTCTGTAACAGAACACACAGAGAAAAAAATGTCTGTTTCACTATTTAAAAAAAGAAAATGGAACTCTTTAACCAATAGGAGAGTGGGAGGCAAATGAATCAATGTTTACTTTTGGTATCAGTCCATGTCAAGGAAGAATATGAGGCCAGAAAAAAGAAAAAGGACTTGGGCTGGTTTCTGATTTGCTTTTATGAAAATACTTGCTGAAGAAAATGTCCAAATTCCTCTGTACTCTAATGTACTTTGGAAGACAGCAGATGTAGTAGGAGAGAGAAAGAGGAAGCCAGCAAGGGCAGAGGGGTAAGTTACAGGAACGAAAACTATTTCTTATATCTGTCCAGTATCAACAGGAAAAGTATTTCCAGAGTCAGATATGAAGTGAATGAGTTCACTCATACAGGGGACAGGGGAAAACTAAAGGATTCAAAAACCTGGGTTTGTTCTTGTTGGGTTTTTTGTTGTTGTTGTTATGTAACTTGAGCATGCTTCACCGTATCATCTTAAAACTGCTATTTTCCATTCATTCTTTGCTGCTCTTAAATAGGAATAAATGTTTTCAGTAATTGTGAGAGTAGTTGATGCAGGATTTTCATTTTTCTGAGACACTGAGCAAGTAGTGTATTTGCAGTCAGAAAGGGCCATGAAAGAACATGTGGAATGGAAAAAATAACAAAAATGTCATGATGAGCCATGCCCCTTCCCTACACCTTTCAAAGTTTTTCCAGACCATCAGTCTTCAAAAAAAATATTTTTTTCTAACTCCACCTGTCCTGCCTCATTTTCTGATCTCTTCCTGAAATTACTTAAAAAGCTCTCAGAAGCACAAGCTTTAAACAAAATTGTCAGTTTTGATTCTGACCTGCCTGTGGCTTTTCTCTAAGGGCATCAAGTTTTTCAGGCAATTGATTGTCTGTTCATATATCAACATATGTTCATATCATATGTTCTCCAGGTTCATATATCTTTCGAGTGTTACACTTCAGGATGAGAGAGGTATATGCATAAACTAGTTGTTGGTTTGTATTCCTGCTGTTTAGATAGAATAGAATAGAAATAACCAGCTTGGAAAAGACCTTCCAGATCACAAGTCCAACCCCAAAACCATCTAATCAACTAAACCATGGCACCAAGTGCATCATCCAGTCTCTTCTTAAACACCTCCAGTGATGGTGACTCCACCACCTCCCTGGGCAGCCCATTCCATTGTCCAATCACTCTTTCTGAAACAACAGCTCCACTTCAGAAAAGCTGTCTCTCCACTCCCTTCTATACTGACCACAGTCTCGTAAAGGAAAGAGCTGATGACCCAGGTAGACATGCTGCTGCAGCCCACAGGTGCAGAAGAGCACAGAGTCTGGAAGGCAGCCAACGAAGTGAAGAATCACATTTGTTCATCTGAAGGCACAAAGCCTAGCTTGCAGAGGTGATAGGATTGGAGAAAGCAGAATTATCCTTGCAACCAAAGTAGTGTCTCTTCAAAATCCACCCGAATTACATGTCATACACTCTTACATCCCTCTGGCTGAGCCAGTTAATGCTCAGTTGTTCAATCAGAATGGAGGAAAACTGGGACTGAGACAGTGGAGGCATATGTGAAAAATCATTACAAGTTCTATTCAAATCCTGGGAATTTTAAAGCATGCAATATAATGCATATACAAGTGTGTACAATTTGTGTGTTTTATTTTCATAGTCTGAATTTACATGGAAGTACTGCTAGCAATTTATGGGTTTTTTTAATGACGTCTTTATGAGGAGGGAAAATCCGGATTAGAAATTAGTGTCAGATAAACGAGAGGAGTTAAGCAGATGGCCAGCTGCTGCAGAAAGCTTAAGGGAAATGACCTAGCCTGCAAACCTGGGAGTTGAGGAGGTTGGCCCATTGCTTGTCTTCATATTTAAAAGCTAAGGTGTTGTTTAATTAAAATTACTTATTGTTACTTAAAACAATTCTATTCCTGCTGTGAAACTATTTTCAAAGGTGATCTTTCCCAGACTGAATTAAAATGGCTACAGTTTTTAAGACCAGAAGTCTTCAAATATATCAAATCCCATAACTGTCATTCTTTTCCCCCTTTCCCCAAGATGTAGAATCTCTCTCAAAACCAAACAAAAAAACCAAACCAAAACCTGAACAGCAAACTAAAACAAACAAAGAAAATCTGCTTTGAGCTCAAAAGCACCACTAAAACATATGTGCTATAGTTTCCTAAAGGTTTTAAAACAGCATTACTTCTGATGGTTTGAAGTATGTACACCTTCTGAAACCCTAGAGTGCAACAGAAATTTGGGTGTCAGTCAGTCAGTTTCAGCATCACCTCTGAAGTCACAATTCCAAAACCTCTCCACCCTTTTCCATTTTTAACCTTTGCAGCTGCAGATTTCCACCTGGACGCATTTTGAGTAAGTTCAACCTAACAGAAGGCACATGTTATTTAAAAACAGTTGAACTGTGAAAGTCATGAAATTCAAGGCTTAAACTATACCATAGTCTGTTGGGGCTATTGAAAAAGTCCCTAAGAATGCCTTTGTATAGCATCTGTATTATGAGGCTCTGCTGTGATTTGTATTTCTCCTGAGAACAATGCTGGTGCAGTAAGCAAGTGTGTGTTAAGGACCACTTCATAGTGGTGTGCTGTAATTTGGTCTAATCAACTTGCTTCTACTTCTTGTGCATGAGCTTGAGTGCTCTGAGCAAGTAATAATAAAAAGAGTCCTATGGGCTTCAGTAAGCAGTTGAAATATACTCTAAATCCCTTATTTAGGCAGATGTTTCAAGATAGACTTGACAGCAGCAGCAGTATCTCCCTGTAGTTAGCTGTCAAATGTGTTTTGTATTTGCTTGGCTGCAAATACTGCATTGCACAACATAATGTTCCCTCTTTCCCCCACCGCCCCACACTCATGGAAACTGGTGAGCTAAGCTAACTATGAGTCTGTGAACATGTATGACATTCTGTGAAAAGACTTTGCTTAGAGGGAGCTGCTACTTCAAAAAATGACCCAGTATTTGAGATATTTATCATCAAATTACCAGGTCATTTTATGGATTGACTTGCCAAATATGTTTCTGAATATGTGTACCTTTCATTAAGAATTCAAATAACCTTGCTGACATTACCCTACTCACCTGTACTTCAAGTGCATGGGGCAGGAATTATATACATATCCTTTCCATATAACTTACAAGTCTGGGTAATGGTTTTGCCTTTTCTCTGACTCTGTATGTCTCTGGGGATACTACACACCCATGTGGTTTATGCACTCTGCATTAATATTATATTCACAGGTACAGTTTGTAAATGCAAGTTGCCTGACTGCATAGCATGAGGCATAATTTCCCAGCTCAAGGTGGAGGCCTGGAGCTCCCAAATTCAGGAGCTCTATATGACTGCCCAGTACAGCTGAGATTTTGCTTGCATACATTGAGATTGCTTTGCAATAGAGGACTCGGGCAGAATTTAACAGGTCAGCAGCGTGTGTATTCCATAGAAGATGAAAGGAGCACACTGTGGAGACTTTCAAGGTCTTCAAGGTTTTGAGTTGGTTTTGTCTTGTGTGGGGTTGTTTGTTTGTTTGTTTGTTTTGCTTACTGTGAAATGTAGTGCTTTACTTGTGTGCTACTTTGTAAATTTCATAGGGCATGTTTGACTTTCAGATCCAAAAACAAGAATGGTGCTTTTTTTATATATGCCAAATAGTTTGTATATTAACTTCTTTGTCATCATTTAGTAGCGAAAATAAAACTAATGTTTTGTTAAGTGCTCTTGGATTACCTTGGAGAAATGTGAAGCATTGCAGTGTAACTACATTTATCTGTGATTGTGGTGCAGAATCTAGAAGCTAACAGGTGCAGTGTGCAACATCAAAACCTTGGAGTGTTTTGTGTGTGGCATTTGAATTGCTTAGAAGGATGCCAGGAGTATGTAGTGAAGTATCTTGGTTAAGCTCTATGGCAAAGCAGACAAAATTGCCAACTATGGTCTAGCTTTTTTTTATGCCCTTCAAATGAAGATCAGATCAACAGAATGAATGGTAGAAGACTGACTATTCTAAGTGTTGTTAATAATTCAAAAATTCTCATTTGAAGTGTTTTAGCCTCTGAAAGCTACTTTCACCTTTAAAATATAGCTAGAGGACAAAATCCCATTCAAGGGGATTCAGAATGGCACTATTTTTCTGTTCAGATTGTGAGATTTTGACCATTAAACCGATACCAAAATCAACGCTTAGATCTTGATTTAAGTCTGTATGTGGGATTGGGAGAAAACAAAGCTAATAAAACTATATTTAAGTAACATAAAGTATGATAAGAGCCATTTGGGTTTTGAACCATGAGGTTTTGTTTGTGAAAAGGGATGTGTAGGATTGTGAGAGGAGGAAGAAATGGTAGTTGACCCAGCAATGACCAAAAATAAGCGTGACGGCCTTGAGTTAACTGGATATTTTAGGAACAGCTGCTTTTCATGAATACCAAATAGGAACGCTGACTGTCAGCTATCAGGTTTTCTAACAGGTATCTGGAATTTCAAATGCAATATGCAGCAACTCATTATTTTGAATAAGACCTCTTATTTCTTCTTCTGAAGATACATGAGAAACTGCAGTTCTGGTGACCCCTAGCAGACCTGTATGACTTAAGCACCTAAGATCTCATTTCTTTCTTGATAATTGATTCTCTGCTCCATATCTCCCTTGAAAATTGAAGACATTAGCTTGTTTCAATCATGTGTGACAGTGCTCTCTGCTCTGTACTGGAAATCAGTGATGTGGAAACAACCTGGACAATCATACAGGAGGAGAATCTGGGGGATGGCAAATTGAGAGGGTCTTTGTTCCAAGTTCCTCCCTAATAATCCCAATTAGTAATGAGGAACTTGCTGAAATGGAAATTGTGTATGAGTCAGATAATTCTTTTGGCATAGAACATGTATACCAGAGTAATAACAGAACACCAGTAAACAAAAATAAATTATAGTTTACAGTAGCTACTTGTATAAATACCTTTCCTATTCTGTACTACACTAATGAAGAGAGGATAAAGGGGTCACACTGAATGGGGAAACATGAGTAGCTTTCTGGCAGCTGTTGCTCCTAAAGCAATCAGCAAGCTCCCTTCATAGGCCCAGGACAAAAAAAAAGTTGACTTTGGCACAGATGTGTGTCTGCAGCTCTGGGAATAACTTGTCCCTGACTGAGTGGCATAGAGGATATGCATTCAATTTTTATGAACCCTTATAAGGCTATTGTTCTACATTTTGTGATTGTCTTTATATAATGGGGACAACTAATATAGACTCATCAGACTGAGGAAGGTCAGCTGGGACTGTTTCAGTTTAACACAAGCTGCTAAGTTTGCAAGATTAATTATGTCTGCTGCATGCAGCATAAAGTACATTATTTAAGTGCTGTGGGGTTTTTTGTTTGTTTTTTTAACTGATGTCTGAGGAATGTGCTTTCTCCCTTTAAATCTTACTCTATCATGTAATAGTCCTAATCACAATTTAGCTCAGGTTGATTGATATCTGCTGGCCACTGGTCTCTCTCAGTTTTGGAAGACTGATGTGGAGTAAATGTTTTCAAGTGTCCCTAATCAGAGATACTCTTGAGGAAGGGGTGTCAATTTTCAGAGCATATAGCCACAGTTCAGAGTGACTGAGATCTGTAAGTTTTCATCATGTCAGAAAGTCAAGTCCAAGTGTTTTGGTGCAGGCCCCTGGTATTATTAATTGTGCTGCCACAGACTAGAGGTAAGAAAGTGAGAAACCATAGACTCCTCAATGAAATCTTAAGGCCTGCAACTTAACTTTGTACAATTCCAATCTTAGCTGCATTAAATTAATTCCAGGGTGCTGAACAGTGTGTTGATGTGGGCATGACAATTGTGTCTGAATCACCTTCTTGGACTTCTGCAATAAAAAAATTCCTCACTTTTGCCAGACAGCCTTGATCACAAGCTCAGAGCCCATCACATCAGCCCTCCACAGAACTAAAACACAAAGTGGAGAGTTCTCTAGAGGCATAAAGTACTTCACCCTTGCCCCGTGGTGTAGCAAGGGGGATGGAGTGGTGGGCTGGAGTGGCAGATTGGAGTAGCAGAAAGGTGCTGGCTGCACCTAAGCTTAGATGAGATTCCTGAAAATCTTCCCTTGTAGTCCTTCCTGTCCCTCCCCATGCTGAGCCCTTATATACAGTTTAGAGGGCCCCACACAAGCCCCAGAGCCTCCCAATACTTCCATCTGTTGGAAGTTGGAGTTTCCCACTGATTATAGCACCAATCTATTCATAGTCCGTACTCTGTCCCAAATACTTTCTATGTGAGGCACACACAGAACCAGCCTTATCTATTGTAGACCCCTTCCAGGTACTTCTGTTCCCTATTTTCTCTCCCAAACCCACCTTCACCGTCTTTCCAATGCCAGGTTCCTTCTTGTCATTCCCCTCCAATCTCTTCCTACATCTCTAGGGTCCTACACCCATTTTACCCCTCTTCTGTTTTGCTGCTGCCACTGTGTTTTTGGTGGCTACTGCTGTTGCCCTGGATATCAAACCTGACCCCACTGTGAACTTGAGGACACCTCCATTCTGAAGAAAACATTGGTCTCCTGCTGTAAGGTTGTAAAAACCCCAAGTATCAATTACAAAATCACGCAAGACAGAAAACAGAAGACTTGGAGGTTTGCTTCTCTTTATGTTTGCTCTGCTTCCTGCTCATTGCCCACCTCAGAAAAGCTTGTCTGATGGGCCAGTTGTCACTCTAGAATGGGTGGCTCAATTCTTGATGCTGTGCATCCATCCCTGGTTTAGTTTGTCTATATTTTGCTGATGGGTATTGGGAGCCTGCTAGTCCTCATGATGCAGTGTCTCATCTTAGTTCGCTAGTTATGTTGGTTGCTCGACATTGTCTCTTACAGGTCTGTGCCCTTTGTGGGTATTCTTTATAGCCTGAGCTCCTCTACTTGAGCCTTAGTCTGCTCATCCACTGAGCAAAGCCACTCCTGAGACAGAATAAGAGCCACACAGTGCTCTTTTCTTAAAGGGGAGTCTTCTAACTGAAGGTTTTTTTCTATCCCTTGGATAAAAAAGGACTTTTGGAGCCAAATTTGCCTAGCAGTTCTTCACACTAATAGTGAAAACAGCAGATGTTCAGCATTGGAGCACAGACACCAAAGAGCTTGCCTTTTCTTTTTGGACTACAAATGTCTTAGTTTTCTGGGCTTTACTGCTCAGCTGTTTTTTTTTACAGAAAATGCTCCCAAATGTTGGGGTGGAAATAAATAAAATGAATGCTGTCTCATTGTAAACAGATCCTATTCTCTAGGAGTGACCAAATAAATTTGCCTCTCCCAGTGCATTGCCTTCTCTTGTGTCAAGCTGCTAAGCTTACGAAAGTCGTAATTTGCTCTGTCTTTGTGTATTTATATATATAGTTCTGAGAATTTTTTGTTCATCTGACTGACTGACATTCAGCTCTTGAGGCAGAGAAATAGAAAACTATTCATGGAAATCTTGTCAGGGAAAGAGGCTTTCCTAAGTAGAGGAAGAGAGTGTTCCTAACAAGAGATATGTTATTGCCTCATTTTTATAGCTGAAAAGATTTTCATTCTGTCATGCTGTGAATTACTGTTATAATCTGAGAACCAGATAATTTAGCATATTTGCAAGTACATTGCTACTAGTTGTATCTTTTCTGCATGCTACACTATTAAAATAATGTTGAAAGGATATAATATTTCCTTTCTTTATAAATGATATGGCAATATTAATCAAATTATTAATAACCTTTTATTAACATGAAATTTGCCAAAACATATCAAAAGGTTCAATGTATGGTTAGAATACATTTATAGAATCATAGAATCAGTCAGGGTTGGAAGGGACCACAAGGATCACCTAGTTCCAACTCCCCTACCATGGGCAGGGACACCCCACACTAGATCAGGCTGGCCAGAGCCTCATCCAGCCTGGTCTTAAACACCTCCAGGGATGGGGCCTCACCCACTTCCCTGGACAACCCACTCCAGGGCTTCACCACTCTCACGGTGAAGAACTTCTTCCTCACGTCCAGCCTGAATCTCCCCACCTCCGGCTTCATTCCATTCCCCCTAGTCCTATCACTACCTGCTATCCTGAGAAGCCCCTGACCAGCTTTCCTGTAGGCCCCCTTCAGATACTGGAAGGCCACAATAAGGTCACCTTGGAGCCTTCTTTTCTCCAGACTGAACAGCCCCAACTCTTTCAGTTTGTCCTCATCAGAGAGGTGCTCCAGCCCTTTGATCATCCTTGTGGCCCTCGTACAATGGGACTGTACAGTATTTGGGCAACTATAAGAATTTAACAATTTTAGGCAAACCGGGAGGAATGTGACAGAAAGAGAATATCCCAGGAGCGAAATGGCGCTCAACCACACAGGGGGTGGGGAGGGAGACTCGACAAGAACCATTATGCCAAAGAGGCCATGAATTACTTGCTCACAACTGGTTGTACTCACATAGGGAGTGCTGCTGCTGTGTATTAGAGGCTTTGGGGCGCTTATGCACCAGGCACAGCAGGTTGCTGGCAGGAATGCCACGCAGTCTTCAATGTCTGGTTTGGCTTCAGCAGATGGCAGGCTGTTAACACTATCGTGACGGGCGCTTGCTTTGTCCTGGGGAAACTGAGCCATGGCAAAAATCCTGATCACAAAGGGAAGCAGGCTTAGCTCCAACTCCTAAGCTCACAGCTTCTCTCATGGCTTGCAGTGTGTAGGCTCACGGCTTTATCCCAGGCGCTGGACAGGCAACTTGAGGCTATGCAACTTGAGGCAACTCCAAGCCAGACAAGGTCCAAGCAGGTTCAAGCACATAAGGAATGAGTAAGGCTGAGCAAGGCAAGCACAAGGCTTGAGCAAGGCACAGGCAAGTAGAAATCAACCTGTATATAAATCTTGCCCAAGATCGATTGGGCCAATAGGGCACTGAAACCAGCACATGGCTACCCAATAAGAAGTGTTCTGCCAGGCTGTGACCAGAACACATGCCCTTACCCCAGATACAGGGTTGTTTACCAGACATGCATGGTCCTGTCCCCTTTGTTCCTTTTCCCATGTTACCCTGGCTTTCTGCAGGAAGGAGGGGGAAGAGAGGGTCCATGTCTAGACACCTTAGTGTCTGTCTGGGTTTGTGCTGGGGCCATTTGGCCCTACCATGACAAATAAATGGCCATTGTATGAAGCTGGATCAAATATTTCCCTGTTTGTAATTTCTCATGGACAAGTCATGCTGTGAAAGCCTTGATACCAATCTACACAAAAATGCTGAAACCATTTTCTTTACCTGAGGCTTTTGCATCCAAATGGTATCACTTTCATGTGGAGAGATACACTAATTTTAGGTCTGCGGTCAGACTTTTATGTGCTACGTGGCAAAGGTCACCCCCTCAAAAAGGTCAGAGCATCAGTAAAGGTTCAGAAGGTTTCCTCAACACGTTTGTGCGATAAGTGGGTGACAGGGTGGGTGTTTTGGAGAAAGGTGGCACTCAAACTGGCTTTGTCCTTTGGCCTCTTGCCAGAAGGATTTAGCTTTTTTGTGGTATTGGACAGTAACTGGTGTCCCAGGGTTTGCTGAAAAAGGGTTCTGGGGACCTTTATGGACTCTGCCTGTAGAGCATGGCTGCATCTTTTGACACCTGATGACCACAGAATTTCCACCTGGACAATTTCTCTGTGATTACAGAAAGTTTTGGTGGCATTCCTTTTTATGTAGGTGAAAAAGATACAAAGTTTAACTGTATGACAATCGTGAAAATAAGTACTGACTGTGAATTAAATGTCTGTTAAAATTACGACACTAACAAATTCCTGGATCACTGCTTGGAGACATATCTCTGGAAAAAAACCTGCCTGGATTTAAGTAACTTTTGCACAATCCATAGGGGTGTTGTGTTAATTTTAGGATGAGAGGTTAGTAGTTCTATGTGTGCTCCTATACCCTGCAAATAATGTACAAAATTGCTATTCTTTATAGTTTGTTATGAACAAAACACTCTCACAAATAGGTAAGAGGCTGTTGTATGGAAATTGATATAGTTTAGATCTTGACTGCTGCATTTGCTGTTACAGTTTGAAGTGACTTGGTACTGAGTATGTAATATACTGTTTATGGTGGCATTAGAATAAACCAGTTTGGAAGATATAATCCTGCTGCAAGGTCTTTTTACATTTCCAGAGTGACATGAAGTAAACAGTGGAATAGTATTAACTGTGAAATAAACATCCTTGTAGACATTATTTTTCATTTCTACTCAGATCCTCCAGAAAAAACAATAAAGTACCATCAAAAATGACACTGATGTAATAAAGAAGTTGAGAAGATGACACTGGGAAAGTGAGCAGAATTTATGAGAAAAGTCCCCTTGAGCACAGAACTGCCCTAAAAATCTCCATTTCAGTCTGCAATCCTGCCTAGCTTCAGAGGAAACACTGTATTTTCAGCAGTATTCCACACCAGGCAGCTTTTCCCTAACAGCAAATTTAGTCATAAATCTGTATGAGAAATGTATTTTTAAGTTATCTTTAAAAATTAGTTTGGTACTGTGTTCCTCCATTCTGTCATCTGTAAGCTTTTTCTGTGCTGGCAGAATAGAGGCTAGCTAGAAAATCCGATTTAGTATTCAGGTCAGTCTCTATCTAAGTTTGACATGGAAGGCACTGAACATAGCTAACAAACGATTTGATCAATGGTCTTCACAGAATCAGGATGAACATTGTCCATTAAAGGATTAATTTATTAATTTAGCTAAAGAATTTTGTAATACAAACTTTGAAACTAAAGGCACCTTCTAGGCATTATAGATTTCTACTGAATTTTAATAATTTTGCTGATGAAAACAGTAATTATATCACTTGCAAAGGAAAACAAAGCATGATTTTTTTAATAGCTTTGCAGACCTATCTGCAAAGATATTTTTTTAAATTAAGACTAATGTAATAGATTTAGTAAATTAAAAAGAACTATTTTCTTGTCGAAAAAAATGTCATCTGGGCATTCTGTATGTTACTGAATAGGTTGAAATTGTTTCTTGATTTTCATTGCTATTGTTGAAGGTATATAAATAAGTTTGCATAAGTTTTTGCAAATAAGTTTTACATTTTGTTTGACCTATTCATGCAATTTAAGAAGGACATTGAGACTCTTGAATGTGTCCAGACAAGGGCAACGAGGCTGGTGAGGGGCCTTGAGCACAAGCCCCATGAGGAGAGGCTGAGGGAGCTGGGGTTGTTTAGCCTGGAGAGGAGGGGGCTCAGGGGAGACCTTATTGCTGTCTACAACTACCTGAAGGGAGGTTGTAGCCAGGTGGGGGTTGGTGTCTTCTCCCAGGCAACCAGCACCAGAACAAGAGGACACAGCCTCAAACTGCACCAGGGGAAGTTTAGGCTCGAGGTGAGGAGAAAGTTCTTCACCAAGAGAGTCATTTGCCATTGGAATGGGCTGCCCAGGGAGGTGGTGGAGTCACCGTCCCTGGAGGTGTTCAAGAGGGGATTGGATGTGGCCCTTGGTGCCATGGTCTAGTCATGAGGTCTGTGGTGACAGGTTGGACTCAATGATCTTTGAGGTCTCTTCCAACCTTTGTGATACTGTGATACTGTGAGTTTGCTGAGATGGTAACATTATACAGTTACCTTAGCAGAAGGTATGTGGGGTTTTTTGGTTTATTGAACTTAATACTGGCCTATTAAAATCATGTTTGGGTGTGTCTATAAATTATCTAATATCCAAGAGTAGTGGAACATCCTGAAAGTAGCCATAGTAAGCATCAAGCAATCACTACAAGTCAATAACTCCAATTTGAATATTATTTTAATACCCATTCTTTCTCACCAGCACTGGTTTCACAGTCTGCCCTTTTCCACCCCACCCACCTAATTTTCCCCCTTTTTCTCACTTTTTCCCCTCAAACCCAGAGCACCTGAGCTCTGTTGGAGTCTCCTCCCACCCCAGGTGTAGCCACTTTGCCCTCCCCACCCACTACCCTATTTAATCCCCCCCAGGAAAGGCAGAAGCCCCAAGCTGAGCCCATTTGGGCTGAGGGATCCTCCTCTCATCACTGGTGAGTGCCCATGGTGCACCCTGGGTGATGGTGGTGGTGCCTACAAAGGCCGGGGGGCCTAGTGGCCCCCTGGTTGTTAGGAACAGGATTGATGACTCCTCCAAAATCCTCCATGGGTGCTGGCTGGGGCTCCTTGCTGGGGTTGAGCTCCTCTGTGTGGTATGTGCGCTCAAAGGCTGGTAATGCTCTTCCTTTTTCTCACACTGAAGTAAGAAGCTATCTGTTACTAGATATTAAAAAATCACAACTGAAATACTGGGGTGGGGGGAGACTCTTCAAAAAAATAACTGTACTTCTTGATAAGTGATACTGAATTAGACCAAGAAATTCTAAACAGAAAGGAAAACTTCCTTGAATGAACTAGAAATTGTTAGAAAATATCTATTGAAAAAATTGGTGTAGTGTTATACCTACAGAAAACAGGTGGAACAATTGGCAAGATTGCAGAGGTTTCACTGTGGAAAACTCCCTTAGAAACTGTTTCAGCTGTCTGTGAAACAAAGAAAGCTTGTTTCAAGGTCTAGTAATTGAAGCAGGTTAACAGTTAAAACGTGAGATGCATACTCTTAAGATTTCCTGAGCGAAATGAACCATTGCAGTCTTATTTCTGGTTTCTGTGTTTTCAAGTCTCAAGGTATGACTTAAAAGTTGGTGTTTTAGTGAGGTGTTAACTAAAAGTAATTTTTGTCTTTAAAGAATCTTAGGCATCCTCTTCTGCTCCCCGCCCCCTTCCCCTGAATCTGGGTGATCACAATACCAGCTAAAGAATGATCACTAAATTAGAAATATACTGTAACAGATGCCTGAAAAATTAGGACAGTCCTCTTCAGCTTCACAGAATCAGTCAGGGTTGGAAGGGACCACAAGGATCATCCAGTTCCAACCCCCTGTCATGGGCAGGGACACCTCACACTAGAGCAGGCTGGCCAGAGCCTCATCCAGCCTGGTCTTAAACACCTCCAGGGACGGGGCCTCAACCACCTCCCTGGATAACCCATTCCAGGGCTTCACCACTCTCATGGTGAAGAACTTCCTCCTCACATCCAGCCTGAATCTCCCCACCTCTGGCTTCATTCCATTCCCCCTAGTCCTATCACTACCTGAGATCCTGAGAAGTCCCTCCCCAGCCTTCCTGTAGGCCCCCTTCAGATACTGGAAGGCCACAATGAGGTCACCTCGGAGCCTTCTCTTCTCCAGACTGAACAGCCCCAACTCCTTCAGTCTGTCCTCATAGGAGAGGTGCTCCAGCCCTCTGATCATCCTCATGCCCCTTCTCTGGACACGTTCCAGCACGTCCACATCCCTCCTGTAATAGGGGCTCCAGAACTGGACGCAGTACTCCAGGTGGGGTCTCACTAGAGCTGAGTAGAGGGGGAGAATCCCCTCCCTTGACCTGCTGGCCACACTTCTCCTGATGCAGCCCAGGATCTGATTGGTTTTCCAGGCTGCAAGCGCACACTGAGAGCTCATGTTGAGCTTCTCATCCACCAGCACCCCCAAGTCTCTCTCCTCCGGGCTGCTCTCCAGCCAGTCCCTGCCCAGCCTGTATTTGTGCCTGGGGTTGCCTCGACCCAGATGCAGGACCCTGCACTTGGTCTTGTTGAACCACAAGAGGCTGGCTTGTGCCCACCTCTCCAGCCTGTCAAGGTCCCTCTGGATGGCATCCCTTCCCTCCAGTGTGTCCACTGCACCACACAGCTTGGTGTCATCAGCAAACTTGCTGAGGGTGCACTCGATGCCACTGTCCATGTCACCCACAAAGATGTTGAAAAAGACAGATCCCAGGACTGATCCCTGAGGGACTCCGCTTGTCACTGGCTTCCACTGGGACATGGACCTGTTGACAGCCACTCTTTGGGTGTGGCCATCAAGCCAGTTCTTTATCCATCTAGTGGTCCATCCATCAAACCCATGTTTCACCAGCTTGGAGACCAGAATGTGGTGCAGGCTCAGGTCTGGGTAAATGACATCAGTTGCTCGCCCCTCATCTATTAATGTTGTGGCCTCTTCATAGGAGGCCACCAGGTTTGTCAGGCATGTCTAATACTGTCTCATCCCTTAAAATCCAAGCATTTCAGAAAAGTGCTTTGCCATTTAATATGACTCCTTTGCAGCAAGAAATGCAAGTTCTGTGGCGTAAGGGCTCTTTGCATGACTTTGTTGCATTTGTAGGGGTATATACTGTTCTCAGTCTTGCCTCTAATAGAGTTAAATGTCTTTGAAGCACAAGAAAAGTTCTTTAATGAGACTTGATCTCATTATATGCTTTTCTTTGATCCTATCATTGCTTGTTCCCTACATCACAGGAAAAGAAAAGCTTCCTGAATCTTGTTGCAAAGTGTGGAATTGGTGTGAAATGTTTCTTTTTAACAGGAGGCTGGCAGGGAGGCAAGAGGGTGGAGCACAGATCAGACGCATGGTGCATCAGTAAAGTGTTTAGCTTTTGTTTGGGGTTTATTTGTTTGCCTTTCCCAAAGCTGCATGGTTATAGGATTGCAGTGATTTCATTCTCTCATTTTGTTATAATTCTCATTAATTATGTTGTGAACCTCTGTATTACAGAGTAAAGCTCTGGTTTCTTTGAAGTTGTTACCTTTTTGATTTATCCATAATGCTTGTTAAGCACCTAACTGTAGTGGGTTACTACTTTCTGTAGATGTGCTCAGACCTGCAGTGGAGCAGAGATATTACTCGCATATGTCTGTGGCAACAGTGGGTTGTAACTGCTAATTAGGCAAGTGTATACTAATTTAGCAAGTGAGATATTGTAGCCATCTTTGGTTTAATTGCGTTCTGTATGGGTTGAATAGCGCATGAAGAACTAGAAGGAAAACGCATCACAAATTGGTCCGTTTGCTTCATTAACCAGCGTTTGGGTTTTTCTTGGAATAAAGCTTTAAGAAACCAATTTCAGCATAATATTTCCTCTTGAAATTCAGGCATAAGTCACCACCTGAAAAAAGGTCAGTAATTATTCACAGCCAGTCTCAGCCACTGCTGCACTGTGGCTCCTGCTTCAGAGGAGAAGGATAGTATTTGTATTGCTGAAATTCCTGCAGTTTTTCTATAGGCATGAAGCACTGCAGATTTGTCAAAATGATATATCATTATTTCCTCCTTACATACATAATCTGAGCTCAAGAAGTGGGTGTATTCCCTTCTTCCAAAATATATTCATGGTGTGTGGGGGGACAGGAGGGGGAAGGAACAGAGAAAGGTGGCATGATCCATCTTCAAATTACCAACATTTTTAAATGTAGTGGGTTGGATATGCCACTCCAGCAAGTATATGACATAGTATGTAGTGAATGTGGAAGGCAAGTGGAAATCCTTGTGAGAAACCCTTCCTTATTAGGGTCATCTCCATCAATGTAATGATAGCTTCTGCAAAATATCCCATTCATTCCCCTTCATGGATTAGAAGAGATGAGGCAGAACATGTGGTAGAAGGAGAGGATATGGCTTCTGTGGTGCTGCCTTCACTTCTGCCAAAAGTGGTGCTTAGTGCTCAGAAAAAAAAAAAACAAACACTTTCTGTTTCGAAGTATTCTTCTTCCTGTCAGGGAACAGCTTGGACGGAGGAGAACTGTGTTACCTGCATTGTTACCTATAAGACGTTTGAAAGGGATAGTTTTCTCACTGCAAGTCAGCATACAGAGATGGTGTGAGATGCCTACAAACGCAGTTGTGTTGGCAAGTGCAGCTCCATCACAGAAATATCCTCCTATTCTCTGTGCAGCATGGTATTACTACCCAAATGTAGTGTGTGAAACAGATGACACTCAGTTTTGTGGGCAAGAGGGAAGTCAAAACACACAGACAGAGCCATGGTGCCCCACACCTCAGATGCTCTTTAGGGAACTCCAAAGAGGTGGGTTATGCATGGAGTTTGAGCTCTCAGCAGGGAAGGGGGAAATAAGAACAACCTTTCAATCGTATGTTGACTTACAGTAGCAATACTTCATGCTACTGGTTTTATACTCCATAAAATGTGTTTCCTGTAATTATTTTAAATAAATTATTCATTGCAGAAATCAGTTATTTCAATTCTATTCCCTTACTCTTTCAGAGAGTAATCCACCCTTCTCTTCCTGACACTTCATCCTTATTTGTGAGCAGCATTAATGAAACAGGTGTATAATCTGATTCTATTTGTACAAGAAATAACTGATCATAGTGCCATAGTTCATTCCAGCAAGGAAGAAACATTGAGGTAGAATTCTGTAAATGAAATCTGTTCTCTCTGCTTCTGGAAGCTGTAAATATTTTTTTAATATTAAACAGAAGAACCTGACTTCTTCAGGTAGTTGCAGTAAATAGTGGCAGCAATTAACCGTGAGAAGCAATTAATTTATACAATAATGAGCAGTATTTGCCTTTATATAGAAATTGAAGACTGACAGCCTTTATCAAGCAATAATTAGAACTTAGTTAAAAAGCCAACCAGTGTTCCATGTTCCAGCTTCAGTTGGGTAAAGTTTGCTGTAGTGGGTTTGCTTCCAGACACTCAGGTTGGGTGACAGATCTTTATTAGCAGCAGAGCTGTAGATCTGCACCTTATCTCTTGAGGTGTTTTCAGTCATAGTTTTGTTTATGCCATCTATTTACTACTGCCTGAGAACAATTCTTTCTGGCAGATCACAGGTACATGGCTGGGGTTCAGTGCATATATCAGGCCATTTTACAAGTACCACTTTAGGTTTCAAAAGGCATTTCCTTCCTTGGAGCATGGCAACTGAACTTTTTCAAATATTAATGCACACATGTGACATAAGTCACATTAAAATTCTGTTTAATGATTCATAATTGCCAAGAGGTTGTGATATTAATATATAGGCAATTATATATTGTTTAAATCTGTGCTGCTTAGTAGGGATTGGGGAGGGTGTGATGCCAGGTGCATAGTAATAAGGCTTCTCTAACTGCTTGTAGATAAACTCAGGTCATACTTATTTAGATTGACTTCCAGAATGATGTCTCTTGGAGCATTTCCAAAAGATAATCAATATACATGGTGTGATAAACAGACTATTTTTAAAATGTGCATGACCATTTTCCAATATTAGATTGGTCATGACTGGCAGATTATCTGCTCTCAGTGAATTCCTAACTAAGCAAAATCGTTCAGCACAAGGATGGGGTCAAACTCCTGTGGGGACCTGGCAAAATGTCAATGGGTTGCCTAGGACATTTGATGGGAATAAGCAAGAAGTCCACTTGCCATCTCCTCAAGCTTCAGGATTGTTTGGAAAACACTGGGTGCATTAAATGAATGAATGTGTTCATTTTGGTTTCTCTAGTCCAGATCCTTCCTGTAATAGGGGCTTCAGAACCGGACACCCCACTCCAGATGGGGTCTCACCAAAGCAGAGTAGAGGGGAGAATCACTTCCCTCAACCTGCTGGCTATGCTTCTCTTGATGCAGCCCAGGATGTGATTGACTTTCTGGGCTGCAAGTGCACACTGGTAACAATGATCGACTTTAGCTGCCTCTAGTCTAGGCCTTAATTCCATGGCAGTGCTGGGCTTTTCTTACTGTAGTGAGCCTATGCTATGAACTGGACTGTAGAGGAACTGTCTCTTGAGGCCTGAGTAGAGGGAACAGGTGTGGCCAAGGCAGCCCCTGCTCATCTCCTGCCCATCTGAGTTCACTATGATAATGGCAAGGAGCTCAGGGGTTTTACCCAGCATTACAAGCTTTGTTTGGATCCCATTGCCCTCAAAATGCAAGTCATGACTATTTACTTTGGGCCTAGTGCAAGACATTGCATAACCTTAATTTTGTTCTTTTCACAACACTCAGCAGTACTTCAGGCTTGGGGAGGTACTCATATAGGGATTTAATGGCACTGGTTTATATAAGCCACTTAATACTTTTTTTCCTTATATTATTGCCAGATGGCACCCCTTCTACATATTTGCCCTTTACAGTTCATTTAGTGTTTCTTGATTGGCACTCTCCTGCGCTAGCAGGGCTTGCCCCTGCCAAAGAGGGAGCAAATAGCTCAGAAAGGGATGTTCTGCTTTTCCAAAGACAAGGGTGCAGACCGTGGTCCTACCATACTACAGCTCCAACAAGCTAATTCAGCTTGAGATGGGTAGGCTCTGAATCTGGTCCTTGTTCTCACATTCAATCCTGGAGAGAAAGCCATTGCAGAAAGTACAGATCCCATCCTATCAACCCCATATCAATTCTGTGAGAAAACCACTGTCCAGGAGTTTACAAGAGCAGAAGCTCCTTTCTTGAAAGAAGTGTGTCACATTGTACTCTGTATTTAATTCATTTAAAATAGGTACATTGGCATGTCCAGGGTGCTGTCACAACATTTTATAGGAATTTGAAAGTTACTGAGATCTCTCAAGTTTCAAATTCTAAATTCCATGCAAGGTGGTACTGTATGGCTGGCAGGTGGCTGCATAGAGATTCACACAGTGAGCCCCTTCTTTCTGAGAGTATTCAGTCACTGGCACAATCTAAATGACGTCATGAGACCTCAGTCTGGTCTCTGGCAGGGCCAGTGGTTTGACCCAGGCTTATTTTTGTAATTATAGAAAGGAATTGATCTGTCCTGTGCTGTTCCCCATGTAGAGAAAGATGCTATGAAATGAGGTAACATGCCTTGAAAATTTTGTGCTTATGTGTGCATCTTCTGTCTCAGCCTTACCCAGATCTTTTCTTGTCACTCAGCTATGTTTACTGCTACAACACCTAATTTAAATTACAGCTACTTAGCCAGCATGTTTTTCCATGCAGGCACTTTTTATTTAACTAGGGAGGTGAGGTTTAAGTCACCAAGTCATAATGTTTGTAACAGCTTTAAAAGTTGCTATAATTTATAAACACTTGCCCAGAATTTTTGCTTAAACTGTATTATGGTTATTTATATATGACTCCTTCCCCCATTTTTGTCTTGTGATATTCTTGAAAAGCAACATCTTTTTTTTAACTTACCTTCACACTAAGATGAAAATAGAGTTTTTAAAAACTAGGGAAAGTGACTTTTTATAGGATATTTTAAAGATCTATTATGAAACCCCATCTCAAAATGCAACATTAGAAAACATCTAATTTAGTTTTAAATACATATAAATAAAATGAACTTCATCGCAAAATCCAAGATAAATAATTTCCAACAAATTCTTAATACAGTACAGTATTCTTTCAAATAAGAAGATTCTTCACATGAAAAATGAAACAAGATGAAGAGTATTAGAGGTTAAAAATTATTCTTATATTACAGTTGAGATGAATTTCTTCAAGAAAGCATGTCTTTATTTTACCATTGTCAAAGTAACCAGTATAGCTGGATACCTCTGGCTCTGATATGAAACACATATATGCTATTGTATATGCAAGCAGTCCCAGAAGTTCATGAAGAGGTAATTGTCAGTAAGAGATGAAGCTGTTGCTGGCTAAATATTCTTGATTTTTCTTCCCAGGTTTGAAGTAGTCCCTTATTCTAGAACTGCTTAATCACTAAAAGCTTGGTACAATTTACAGTTAGTGACATTCCAAGCACCAATTTCACTATTTCCTGAAATACCAGAAACATTTTTGGAAACGGAGAAACCTATTTCACTGGGAGTTCTACTTACAAGATTTAAATGCTCTTTCTGTGCAAATACTGTGTCTCTAGAATTACTGTAACTGATGGCTCTGTCTGTTGGATTTGTAGAGATGGCTCTTTTCAGAATGTCTGCAGGTAATGACTGTTCTCTGACTTGTTAATCTCTCCTAATTATCCAAGCAGCCATTTCACAGATTAAGCAACATCTAGGACCAATTATATTTGAAAGCATGTAGATCAGGGGAAAAGCATTGATTAAAAAGGTGGGGAAGAGACAGTAAGAGAGAAAAGCATAGTCCAGATAGTGAAGCTAAAAACAAGTTTTGAGATTGTATTTTGCATGTGCAAAACTCTCTGGAGTGGCAGACTCTGTTTTGCAGTGAGTACTTACAGTACTTTCTGGGGACATAAAGCATTGTCCACCTATATGATGGTCTGAAGCATGAGTGCTTCTCTGTGATTCTGTGGCATGCACACCTGTGTACTTGTGGCTCATCTTGGCTTCACACATTTGGGGGCTCTTGGAACTTCTGAAAAAAAAACAATTTGGTGTTCCTCCAGAGAGATGTGTTAGGCACCTAGTCTTTGCACCAGCAGAAATGAAACTGAAGGGCAGCTGAATCCCGTAATGGTTCCTGTAACAAGATGCTGTTTGATGCTGTATCTGAAGAGGGCCTACAGGAAGGCTGGGGAGGGACTTCTCAGGCTATCAGGTAGTTACAGGACTAGGGGGAAATGGAATGAAGCTGGAGGTAGGAAGATTCAGGCTGGATGTGAGGAGGAAGTTCTTCACCATGAGAGTGGTGAAGCCCTGGAATGGGTTCTCCAGGAAGGTGGTTGAGGCCCCATCCCTGGAAGTGTTTAAGAGCAGGCTGGATGAGGCTCTGGCCAGCCTGATCTAGTGCAGGGTGTCCCTGCCCATGGCAGGGAGGTTGGAACTAGATGATCCTTGTGGTCCCTTCCAACCCTGACTGATTCTATGATCTTTCAGAAACGAGAATATCCTTTGAGTTCAGGTCACCCTCTGCAAGACACATTGGGTGCTTGTCACACCCAGTGACCATATGCTGAAGATCTATAAAATCTAATGGGACTGATCTTTCTCATGCCATTTCAAGACAGCTGTGCCTGAGAGGGCAGTGTCATGCTTACACCTGCCTTACATAAAGAGGAGCTGTATGGGCACATCCCAAGTCAGCCCTGTGCAAGATGATCTGAACATTGCATCACCAGCTCTGATGACATGAATAATCAAACCCAAGAGCTGTGTACCTAACATTTCCATACAGTTCTGTAAGCATTTGCATGCTCTAAACAGCATCGTGTTTTGAGATGGGCCATTTAATTTCCATTAAACTAAACCCAACTCTTAATGTACTTTTTGCTTTTAAACCTGAAGTAAAACACTGTTACTTGCTGTTCCAAACTCTGGAGATTAGAGATGCAATTTATGAAGACCATTAAATTAAATTTTAGCAGTTGCATCAGAGTTATCTTGTGATAGGGCTGGGGAATCAAAAAATTTGGGCTTTACTCCTGTCCTGTCAAATGTTGTGTGTGATCATAGGCAAGCAGCTTAACCTCTCAGCGCACAAGGTTAGTACTCGCCCAACTTGCAGAGTTTTCTGAGGCTAGGCTAATATTTCTTTGGTTGCTTTGACATCCTGCAATGGAGAATGTTTGCAGTGCATATGCTGTTGATAATAACGACACAGAAATAGGAAATGTAGATTACTCTGTTATAGATTAAAGAATGCAGAAGTTACTGCCTCTGTGTTTCAGTATCTTGAAGAATACTGCATGGTATGTGATCGAAATAGCCACAGATCATAAAGTAAGTTCATGTAACAATTAATTTGCTTGGGTTTAGACATGTGATTAATCCTAGGTTTTTGATGACTTGAATTAGGTCAACTTTGCAGTCACTTTAACAGTACAGGAACATAGAAACCTTTCAATGGAAAACTATAGAAGTGAGTGCCCCAAGGAAATAAATGTACAAAGCAACCCTTTCTATGGCAGTCAAAAAGAAACCAATTTTTCATTGCTTTATGGATGCAGCTACAAATTGCAAAAGCTCTCTTTCAGAGTAAGTGGTTTTGAGGCCTTTGGCATTAGTGGTCAGTGGAGTAAATCCTGTATTTGGATTGTTAAAATGTGGTTTTTTGTTTAATGGCACTGGAAACTCTGAAGAGAATTTAATTTCCCCTCAGAGAGGTAAAGCAAAAATGGAAGGACAATGCAGTACTAATGCAATGATGGGCTGTTCCTTGGGCAGTTGCCTTATGTATTTATAGGCAAAGGTTGTGTATTCACCTTCTGTAGTCAAGTAGTTTCATGTGGTAAATCGTCTTAACTGGATTACTTAAGGTTCTGAGTCATTTGTAAACCAGGTGAATTGTGCATCTTCTCATTTCACTTTCAGTTGAATTAGTTTTGAATTACTGGATTTGATGAAGATCTATATTGTAGGAAGACTTTTGTAGAGACTGTAATTTCTGCTGGCATCCTGTGCAGGGAACTTTCAAATCTGGATGAAAACACAATTTCCATAGCAATTTTCCATATACTGGGGGGAGGTTGTTTAGTTGATCATGCATTCAGACCTTTGTCACTTTAGGAAAAGTTTCTTTAAGCACCTAGGTCACTTCTAGGGATAATTTTTAATGCAGTTTACTTGTGGTTGCTATTTTTCTGTAGCATTATATTCTGGAACTGTGCTCTTTGCTATCGAGTACAGTAAATGAGTATGGTACTTGAGCCCTTTTGCCTGGGATGGTGTATCAGGAGCACTGGGAATTTCCCCCTGCAGACATTCTCATCACAAATGTCCAGATGATACCTTCTGAATACAAAAAGAATAAGTGGCATTTCCCTTTTTCAGAGATTTGCGTTCTGGAGAGTGATAAGCCAGTGGAATTCTGGATTATCCTTTGTAGTGGGTTAAGGCAGGCCCCCTCCCCACCACGGGCAGAAATGACGACTCTGACAAACGGATTGCAAAAGTGGTGAAAAGTTTAAATAGAAAACAGTGAATGTGTACAGAGAACCAGAAGCAGTGACAAAAGAAACCCCAAAGCAGACCCAGAAACATCCCATCCCCACCTGAGGGTGCACCCAAACCCCCCAGGGCTCCTTGTTCCCCCTCCCCCCCCCCCAGGCCAGGAGATATGTCTCCCAGTTACCAGGTACCGGCGAGATGAAGAAAGAGGAAGTGCTAGACCCTGCACTGGATCTTATAGCGGTGCAAAGGAGATACCTAGTTTTCTGTGTCCTCCCACTGGGCTGGACTTCTGGACACAGGAAGCACACCACGTAGCAGAGGGCACCCAGCCCAAACCACCACATCCTTCTACTCATTTTTACAACAGGAAGTGAATAATAACAATTTTATCTGCTTGTTTAGACTGTTCCAGCCAAGCTCAATTGAAATAAAGGTCTAATTCTGCAAACCTGTATGTTTTCATCAATATAGTGCGGTCAGTGTTCGAAAACTCCAGGGTCTAAAAAGTATCATTTTCTTCATTAGCTTTTAAAGAAGTGATAAATTCCTTCTTCATCCCTGACTTTCCTTCAGAGTGATGCCGTTTACATATTTAAATTTTGATTTAAACTCTGACAAGTCTACTACTGCTAGGTAGTAGTCTTTGAATGGAGCCAGTTTGTCAGCAGTATATTTCCATCTTCTTCTATTGCTTCACACTTATCAAAACCAGATTTAGACATTTTTCCCTGTTTACAAAGGAGATGATAGTGCAAGTTGATTAAAAGGGGCATAATTTGTTGCCCTACTTATCTTATTTTGTTGATTATCTGAAACAGACAGTGATGCCCAATTTAC
Organism: Picus viridis; assembly: GCA_033816785.1. Lineage (NCBI taxonomy): Eukaryota > Metazoa > Chordata > Aves > Piciformes > Picidae > Picus > Picus viridis. The sequence continues at coordinate 23,491,185 of CM066578.1, forward strand.
TTCATAAATGAGTAAATTTGGCACATAGGCATGGTGGTTCCTCATCTTCTTGCGCCATCATTGGCAGGCTCTAGCTAACTGGCATTTGGCTGCTGTGGAAAGTGAGAGTTGTTTCACACAGTGCTCATCTTGTGGTCACTGTCTGTATTCTCTGCTCACAGAGCCTGATCCTGCAAAACCATTGCAAGAGCAGTTTCTGCTCAAACATCTACTTACATTACTGGTAAGGGAGCTAAATGCATAAATTGGAATTATGCCTATTGATACAGTGATGGGTTTTTTAGATCTGGGCCCTAGATTAATAAAATGGATCCTGCATTATCTGCTACAAATCTTGTAATAGCCATCATTTGTTAACAGTACTTATTTTATTTGCAGCCATGTGCACACACTGTGAGCAGTTGCAGAACACACACAAAGAATGTAATACCAGATAAGATAAAATAAGAAAGAAGTATCATAAGGGAGGTGGGGTATATAATAGTATAATTAAGGTTTGGTGCATGTCTCTAGCCTCACATAATTGGCCAATTAGTGTAGATGTTGTAACAAGCTGGGTTTAGAGTTTAGTTTCCATGAGCAGATTAGAAGGTGAGGAATGGCCTCAATTTAGGCCAGCAGTATTACTGACAATTGTGAGACCAAGTCTGAAAGCACTCCTGGTACCTGTCTGAAGTGTTCACAGAAGTTACAAACCTGTTTATTGCCTTTGCTCAGGATTCTGGTGGCATTTATAATTGCCAAGGCATTACACTTCAGTGCTGAATAGTTGCACAGCTGCAGCAAGCAGGGAGATTATCTCAGCTTCATTTACTGTGACTTTTCATAAGCCAAACCCTTCCATCACAACTTTGAGGCCACAATGCTGAAATGTGCCCCATTCTGGCTCCTGTCATGAAGGTTGCTTCTACAGGGTGGTATGCATTATGTGATCTGCAACCTCTCTCTCTTGTAGTTTGGTTTCTACCTGGGTTTAAGAGACTGGTTACAACTTCCCAAGCACAGCAGCTGGAGATCTATTTGAGGCAATGCCTCTCTGGGACTGGGGAGCTACTCATGAACTAAAGGGTGGCTGCTCCCCATATCTCCCTATTGTGCCTTTCATGATGCTGATGTGGCTTCCAAAACCTGTAACTGCATCTTATCCTGGCTCCTGCCATCCCAGATCTGCTGCTTCCCTTGTCACTCTTCCAAACTCAGCTTACAACCCAGAGCGTTGAGATGGGATGACTGGAAGGAAGGAGGCTTTCAGGTATGGTAGGGAGGAACCAGTTTTGCTTGTTTGTTGGTGAAGAAAATACTGTAAGGGATTATGTGCCTTTTATTGATGGCTTCTGAAGGAGAGGTGCTCATAAGCGAACTTGGCTCATTGGCACAGTTTTAGTGTGTGCTGGACCCCTTAGGTCTTTTCTAAAAAATAAATATTGTGAGATTGCCCTTTACGGAAATTTTTGTTCTAAGGTCAGGATAAAGTTCAAGGATCTTTGTAAGTAAAGAAACATTTTTAACATTAAAAACTAATTGGGGGGCGGGGGGGAACACAGTCCAAAAATAGTGGTTTTGAGAAAAATGATCGTTCAGCAAAAACAAACTGGAACTCTGCTTTGGCACAGTGGGAACCTGCTGTGTAGTCATCAATGAAAAAGAACAGTTTTAAACATAAATAACTTAAGACTACAAATGCAACATTTGTGGCAAATTTGTAATCAGCTTTTCAATATGCTTTCTGTTAAAGGCATTTTCCTTACAACATTGGCTTGAATTACAGAAATGTTTCCTCCTGTGGCTTCTTGGTAAAACTGTGGGATTGATTTTTGTCTGTGACTGGACAAATGGGGAAAACAAATGAGCACTGGGCTTCTCTTTGATTAAACCCTTCTTCACAGTGAAACTTCTGTATGGTTTCAGCTCTCCTCTTTGGTTTCCACTTATCCTTTGGGACTGGATTGCCTTAGTGGGCCAGAAGGAGGTTGTCCCACATTTTGTTGAGGCTAGTAAACCAGAACAGATCAGGGCTCTGAGTTTGCTGCTTAGGACATAGTTACAAAAAAACCCCACAGTTTCTCATCACTTTGCCCTGAAGATGTGCCTTACCTTGTCAGGAAATGAAAATCGTGTGTGTGACTTGTGGTCAATCATAATTTTTCACTAAAGCCATTTGGATCACCTTTTATTTAAAAAAAAAAAAAAAAAAAAAACCCCACAACCTGTTATGATATGCAGATTATTTTTTTTTAATATAGTGGTTATCAGCTGGGACAGGAAAATGTTGAAATAGCCACATGTCGATGAAAAATATCTGACAGGAACTTGATATCTCAGTTTGACCCTTTGCATGTTTTCATATGCATTAAAAGAATAAATAAATAAATAAAACCTGTAGAATGGAGGCTAGAGTGAATTTGTTCTAACCCTGGTATCCTCAGTTCTTCAAAACCCTGTAGACTTCTGAATAGAAAAGGATTAAACAAAAAGCTCCTTTCTACTGCTTGCCTTCGTCATCATGTACCTTTGCTTTCAATAGGGCTTTTATGAATAAAGTGGCTGAAGAACCAAGGGCACTTGGTTATAAATGGTGCTATATGTGGCTGCAACAGAGGGGGAAAAGCTGCAGAGTAGCTGAAAGCCACATCTTGCAGTCTGTGATCAATGTGAGTGGGCTCAGTTTTAAGTTGTCTTGGCAATTTTCTGATGTCAGGGGATCTAATGGGCCAACCACAGCAAGGATTGTGCTAAAAAGAAGAATGTGTTTTGAATTAAGAGACTGAAGGCACTGGTGTGTTCTCATATTTTTTGATGTTTCCCCTTGGGTAGAAGTTTAGCATGATGTCTGACACAGGGTTGTGGTTTTCCTTCCAGTTTCATGTCCAAGATTTGTGGTGGCAGATCATGGCAGTAGTCAGGTAGGCTAAGAATGTCCATATAGAAGGATGCGGCAGTAGCTGGTACAAATATGCATTAGGCCAGGAGGATGAAATGATCACATTGTCTGTTAGGGACTGCAAAAAATCCATGGTGAAAAAGGTGAGTTGATCAAAGGCTGGCCTGGAAATACACAGTATAATGCAGCATATCTTTTGAAAAGTGTGTGTGCTCCATACAATACTAAAGGAGTCTGAGGGATGTGGGAAGAGAGAATTAATCTGTATACAAACTCATCAATGTAGAATTCTTTTACAGTCACCAGAGAGAAAGGGGCGTATTTACAAAGTCCTCTTCTAGAGGTTTCCTTTTATCTGGCCTGAAAGCACCCTTTTCTGTCACCTGTACAAAAGTGTGGTGGTGAAAGTTCTCCCCTCACACACAAAGAAACCACGGCTTACTCAGTCAGAGAATCAGAATGAATGTGTTATATTTACAAGCAGGAATGAAATGCAGTGAATATGTATACAGTATTTACAATATAGACAGAAATATACAGCAATGAATGTAATACAGAAGACCTTTTCCCTCCTCCAGCCGGGAGGGTTCCCCCACCTGTACCCCTTCTCCCTCCCTACCTCCCTTTTTTTCCCAAAAAGGGTTAGAGAGCAAGAAAAAGGTAATTAAGAAGGAAATTCTGTTAGCTCAAAGCATGTGCAAGAATTAGTTCTCTTATCTGGTTAGCTTTGTTAATTCAAGGTCGGCTCTGTCCAGCAGCTGTAGCTCGAAGAGACAGAAACAGGCTGACAGGAACAGACAGAACTGAACTGAGATTCAGACTGAACTAAAACTTAAAGTTGCAGTCTACCAGTCTATCAATGAAATGAGTTTAGAATATCTGAATGTTTTCAAAACATTCAGCTAGAGTGTTCCAGCAACTGTCCCTTTCTTAAAGGCACAGCCTAAAACGGTCGCAAGAAGTGGACCAGCTTTGAACTGTTATCCATTTCTGTAGTTGAGCATATTCATTTCGTGGCGCTTTTCCACACACATATACTCTTATAAATAATAGTTAAAACTTTAAAAACTTGTCTGGTGGTATTGAGAAATTTGGCATTACAATAGCGTATGCAAAGCTTTTTGATTTTTGTAGCTATGAAGCTGTGATAAGATCATTAAGATCCCAGTCAGCATAGCATCATCAAACTTACCACATGAGCTTTTGTTATACAAAATACATTGCACAGTGGACTGCATTGCATTGCTAAAGGGCAAGACTGGTGCTGCATCCTGACCTCTTTGAAATGAGTCTTCCAAACAATGCTGTAAAGATATTTCTTTGCATCCAGATGGATTGTCTGTATTTTGTTTATTCTCATTCCTAAAATACACGTCTTTTCAGTTCAGTGTATATGCATAATGCATGCTTCAGTTTAATACTGTTTAGCATTTTAAACAATGTTTGCCTTCACAGAAGAGAGGATGTGTGATAATCAGTTAGCAGCTTGTTGGAGGACCACTGTGTGAATCTTGAGGGGTATGAACTGGAGGCTTCTTAGTATTTCACAAAACTGCCAAATTGAATGAGCTTTTTCCTGGGGCAGATTTCCAGAAGACTGCTGAAAATCTGTTTAGACAGGTACTTGTGTGTGGTAACAGTTCTCAGGCACTTAAATGCATACTTCTGCAAATAATGACCCGGGTCTCAACCATGAACGTAATAGAAGTACACAGTTGAAGAGGTCAATATGCAGTTCTAGCATTCTTTCTTAAATATTTGTCCCTGAAGCTGAAGCCCAGCATGAGATGAGATGTTGTCATGAACTTTGTGTAACTTTTTTAATGAATATACACATTTTGTATAAGTTGAAGATTTAAAGCCAAAGTCTACATAACTAAGCAAGGCTTGGATCCACAACATTAGTTTGGTGGCCTAGCTGAGCTAGCCTGGCTAGCTAGCCTGGCTGGATTTCCCAGGGCCCTTAAATACCTCTCCAGCAAAGCCTGGTCCCCATGATGCTCTCATTCTTTCTTTTGGAGGACATCTGAGCATACCAGAAGTGCTTTGCAGCTTCCTCATCAGATGACGCCAGTACATATGTGCATGCCTTCACTCTCTCTCCTCAGATTAGGCAGATGTCTGGGTATTTAACTGAGACTAAGCTGCTGTATAAAAGAGAGAAAAAATGATTAATATTACAGTTACAGTAGTTTGTAAAGTCACAACAATTTTCTCCAGTTGTCTGTTTACCTCTCTGTTGACATAGGCACAAACCACAGTTGCTCTTGTCCTGCACAATAGGTATCCTTGTTGTCAGCCCCTTTTCTGTCTGCCCATTCTGTCTACATTGTTGTTAAATCTTGTCACATTTTCTTTACAGAATTTCCATTTTGCTGTCTTCTGTCTGCCTGATTCAGCTCTGTCATACTCAGTCCTTCAGTCCCTTCACTGATGCTCCAGGCTGTGAACAGTAGCATTACAACTAATTTGTATTTTCTTGATTCATGGAATCAGAGCCACATAGTGGTAGGGGTTGGAAGGAACCTCTGGGGATTATCTAGTCAAACCACCCTGCTAACAAAGGGTATGCCTAAATCAGGTTGCACAGGCATACTTCCAGGCAGGTTTGAAAATCTCCAGAGAAGGAGACTCCACAATTTCTCTGGGCAGCCTGTCCAGCTGCTTTGCCACCCTCAAAGTAGTTTCTCCTTTAAGTTCAAGTGAAACCTGTGTTCTAGTTTGTACCTGTTGCCCCTTGTCCTATCACTGAGCACCACCGAGAAAAGCCCAGCCCCATTTGCATGACCTCCACCTTTTACATATGTATATGCATTGATAATATCCCCTCTGAGTTCTTTCCAGGCAAAAGAGCCCCAGGTCTCTCAGCCTCTCCTTGTAAGAGTTGTCCCAGTCCTCTTCTCATCCTCATGACCATCTTTCCAGTAGTTTCCTGTACCTCTTGAACTGGGGACCCTTGACCTGGACAGAATACTGCAGTTGCAACCTCATTAAATCAAAACAGAGCAGGAGAACCTTCCTCAATCATCTGGCCACATGCTTCTTAATGCACCCCTCACATTATTCAGTTTGCCTGTTAATACTCTGCCTGTAAAATGCCACTGAGATAATAAACCTCATAACAATATTGTTTTTTTCCTAGCAGAACAGCAACAGTATTCCAGTTTGTGAAGTATAAGCCAGTTGAACCCTTAGCTGATATTTAATTTAATCAACAAGAGGACAGAAAATGTGCTAGCAGGCTAGGATTCTTGGAAAGAAAATCATAATTACCAAACCCCACAAGTGATCTGTAAACAGCAGACTGGCATTTCTCCTAAACTGACTAATCAAATGCTTCAGTAATGTGACTGTGTCTTATTACAGCCTTTTGTCCACAGTGTCTAACATTCTGAGATAAAACCTGATATTTTTCCTTTAATGTGCATATTTAAGATGATTTAGTTCTTTAAAATCACCATGCAAATGCACCAGGGCTTTGTTACAGTATTTTCTGCATACTATGCTCTGATGCCACTTACACTGCTCTGCTGACAAGTGTTTTATTTGGATCACTTGAGAAACAGTGAGGAAGTGGTTGCAAATATGTCTCGCTTAAGCAGTTTATCTTCCTAGTGCAGCTGGAGTTTTTATTTCATGCTCAAATGTACTAGTAAAACATCAGATGCTTTTTGCTTGTCTATGGAGCAGCTTAATACAGCAGTAAGGCAACTGGAGTCCTTTAGTCAGTATTTGTATTTCCTGAACAGTATCCTGGACAGATAAACCATTTTGTCTGACTTCTTTCTTGTCTGAGCATTCCATAGTCTTTTCAGTGCCCACATATTCTATTAACCCCATGAGAATGGAAGATGGCTTCATTTGTATTTTACAGTTGGAAAGCTGGGACATAGAGGTATACAGAATAGAAACACTTCAAGAGTTCAACCATTATCTAACTCTACCAAGTCTGATGCTAAACTGTGTCCTTCAGTACTACATCCATGTGTCTTTTAAATGCCTCCAGGGATGGAGATTCAACCTTCTCCCTGAGAATCCTCCAGTGTGTGGAAAAGTTTAGTTTAATTTAGTTTCCAGTCTAAACCTCCTCTGTGACAACTGGAGGCCACTTCTTCTCGTCTTGTCACTGGTTACTTGGGGGCAGAGATTGGCCATCACCTTGCTGCAACCTCCTTTCAGGTAGTCAAAAATTACAATAAGGTCTCCTCTCAGCCTCTTCTTCAGACCAAATAATCCCAGTTCCCATAGCTGCTTCTTGTAAAACCTGTTCTCTAGACCCTTCACCAGCTTTGTTGCCCTTCTCTGGACACACTCCAGCACCTCAATGTGTTTCTTGTAGTGAGGGCCCCAAAACTGAACAGAGTACTCATGGTGTGGCCTCACCAGTGCCAAATAAAAGGGAACAATCACTACTCTGGTTCTGTTTGTCCCACTGGTCCTGATGCAGACCAGGATGCTGTTGGCCTTCTTGGCCACCCGAGCACACAGCTGGCCATGTTTAGCCTGCTGTCAATCAACACTCCCAGGTTCAGGCCAGCTGCCTTTCTCACCATCTCATTTTTTCAGCACATGGAGCTCCTGTGCCTTTAAGACTTCTTTATTAAAGGATGTCCAACTTTCCTGGGACTCCCAAAGGGCTGTTGTCAACCAGTCTCTGATACAGGCCAAAGGCTGGCTGCTGGAACTCCAAGGTATCAGTTCTGCTGGCCTCTCTCTTTACTTTTCCAGCTGAGAGCTCTATCATGTTGTGATCGGTATGCTCAAGACAACTTTTAACTCTTACATCACCCACAAGTCCTCCTCTGTTCTTCAACAGGAGGTCCGGCAGGGTCCCTTTCCACATGAGCTGTGTCAGGAAGTTAGCCTCCACATGCTCTAGAAATATCCCAGACTGATTCATTGCTGTATTTCCAGCAGACATCAGAGAAGTCAAAACTCCTTATGAGAACAAGGACCACTAATAGACTTCTCCCAGATGCCTAAGCAATTTTTTTTAATCTGTCTCTTCATTCTGATTGGACAGTCTATACCACACTCCTACCATGATATCTGCCTTGTTGGCTTCCCCCTGCTTCCAAACCATAAACACTCAACCCTATTGTCAGCATCAAGCACAAGACAAACGAAATGATTCTTGGCATGTAGGGCCAACCCCACCACTTCTCTTTCCTTGTCTGTCCCTTCCGAAGACTTTGTAGCTGTTGATTGTGGTACTCGGGTTGTGTGTGATGTCCCATCACTTTTCTGTGATGGTTGCTATATCATAGTTTTCCTGTTGAACAATGAGCTTTCAGCTCTTCAGTGGGGGATATCTGTACTGTGTAACAGAGGGGTGTGAATAGTGGGTTGCCGTTAAATTAGACCTGTCCCATTAGGGCTTCCCCAGGGGGACTGGCACACTGTAGCAGCTGCCAGGCAGCTCTGGTGAGCAGGCTGCAGTGGTGGAAGTGGGTGGCCCCCCTGAGTCTCCAGCAGGAGACTCATAGTTTTGTGAGTGACTCAGTCCAGAGCATGCAGGGCAGGCTGTCCTGGGATACAGGACTTGAGCTGTAATAAAGGGTGAAATGTGAAAACCTTATGTATGAAGTGATTTTTTTTTTAATGTGATGATGTATACTGTTCCCTACTATTGCATGTAGTTGTCATACCCCTGCTTAGTTGGCACACAACATCATCCTAAGAAAACGAGTATACTTATCCTTCTAGGAGTAGCAACAATTTCTTCTGCCTCTTCACCAGCAGAAACAATGGGTAGTGGCCCTTGGAACTGTTCTGAGATGTAAAGACCAAAGCCATATGGTAAACCATGCCAAGCAGGACTGATGAAAATGTTTCTGCTCTTATTTATTGTAGCTTAGAGTAATACAGCTGAGCTTTTTGTCTTTTGATGGTGTGACTCATTTTGAGGCTGTTTCTCTTAAAGTTTGCAAATGTATTTAAGTTTTTTGTAGGCTGTGGCTGTATGAGTAAGACTGTCCAACTGCCTGTGTTTTTTGTGACCAGATGGTTCTGCTTTTGTTCTGGCTTTTTTAACCCCTTGCTTCAATAGTTTTTTAAATGAACTTTCTACTCAGAATTAACATCAAAATTAGTTACCCAGGGTAATGATTTGAGTTCGGCGTTAGATCAAGAGTTGGTATCTCCTCCTACTTCACGTACATCTGCAGTTTGAATAGGAAGATGGCTTTCCTCACACATCTTCGCAGTCATTGTGTTGTATGTATTTTCCCTATATAGGGCAATATATATACAGACTCAGGAACTGAGTCTGTAAAGGCGCTATAATCATCAGAGCATCAATCTTAGAGACAGCTTGGTCTTGATCTGAGATAAAGAGAAATCTGGTTGTAGGCCATCTGATATCATGTATCACTGGATAAATTTCAGATGATGTGTCTATTCGTTACTTGAGTATGAGATAACTTAATCTTTTTTCACTGTATTAATTCTCACAGTATTCCCACAAGACAGCAAAAAGCAGCTATCCCTGTTTTTCAAACTGGAGAGGAAGCAGAAATAATACCTAATTTATCACAACTACAAAATCCTGATGACTGGATTACTCACAAAACCTTGGAGTATTTTTTTAAGTACCTGGATGTTTCAGGTATCTAAGTTCTTTTAAAAAATATTTAAAGTCCTGTTAAAACTCCCTTGGCATATATCTGCAAACATCTCTTTCATAATGCCATGAAACATCCGGGCACTATACCATTCTAAGAGTTTCTCATTCATTCATCTCATGCAGCTTCAGAAGCCCCCATCTCAGCAGGTTGTCTTAGGCTTTCTTCATAGTGAGCAAAGAGGTGTGGAGTTTTCCTATGTGACTTCATCTGATTTCTTTTAATCATTAAGTGCCTGTCTCTATTGACTGCAAAGTAAGGGTGGACAATTTGAAGCATTGCCTTCTGTTCTTTATACACTTTTATTTAGTTCTGGCAGTTTAGGCTGGGTGCCTTCTGGTCACATCTCCAGTGCCCACCCAGTAGGTGGACACAGGCAATAACACATTTCTACCCATAAATCCTGTATCCTATAAATCCAGCTGCAAAGTCATTCTCTTTCTTCCCTTTCTGCTCCCATGGGAGATGCTTCCCTATTGGGTAACAGTGGGGGTGTATCTTGGGTCTCTTAGGCCTGTTTATGCCTAATGCCAGGAGAAGGCAGCGGGGACAGTCTCAGACCTGGCCAACCTGAGACTAGCCTAGCGAGGGGGTGTGTGTGTGTAAGGAAGAGCCCTGGGGGTTTTGGGTGTACCCTGAGGTGGGGAGAAGGGAAGTGTTGGGGGCTTTTGGGCTGCAGCACAAGGGAACTCTGTACACTTTGGGGGTATCTTTATCACTGTGCCCTGTAGTTTTGTGGAGCATTGATTGCTTTTCTATTTAAACTTTCCGTCACTATCCAATCCATTTGTGTGAGTATTGTTCTTTTGCCTCTCTTGGGGCAATAGAGGATCTGTCCTGCTCTAAACCAGGACATTAGCTGAATCCAGCTGTGATTCATCAAAGAAACATGGGAAGCCTGGTAGCACAAAAGACTGGACCCAAATCTCCCAAGTACTCAAATCTTCAACTCACAGACTTCACTCATCTAGCTATGAAACTGCATTCACCGCCTTGATCTCAAGAATTCCTTTCTTTGTATTTAGGTTGTGTGACTTCAGCTGAACCTCAGCTATAGAGATTTGCATTAGGGAGAAGAAAGGAAAAATATGAGATAGAAAGAGCTGGAGAGAAGTACTGCAGAGAGCCTAACAGGTGCTCTCTTCAGAAAAAAGTCTGTTGGATTTAGCAGACGGGTAGTGTTGCACTCCACAGAACTTGCTTGGACGCTTTTGGTTTCCCCTAACTTTTTACCACCTTTGTGGAATTCCATGTGCAAGATAAATCATTGTGTTCACATTCTCTCTCCATTCTCAATTTCTCTAAAAATTATTGTGTATGATCTAACTCCAAATGACCTCTTGAGGAGGTAGGTGACATTATCTTTGAAAGCTAAATAAAAACCTGGCACAATGTTCAGTGAATTAACCGTGAGTTCCACGTGCTTCTGTAAGGGCTCAATAAATTCAATTCATTGTTTCTAAAGCAAATGCTAATTTGACAGTAGAGGACAAAGCAATTACATTCATGTACAGTATTACTGCTCAGTTTACATCTTTCCAGACCACAAGAGAAGCCAAAATTTAGATTATAAACCATTAATATGCAAGATTCAGTTTCCAAATTTTACTCCAGCTGCTGGAGACTGGCTTGAGAAAGGGCTAGTGAAAATTCCCCCATACTTTTTCCCCACCACCACTGTGCATACTTGTCTTCAAAGAACTGAACACCGGCCAGTGATTCATTACCTGCACTATTATATCTTGAGAAAATTTACTCTCCTATGGATTAAACTACATTAGAATCTGTGAAGCAGAGGTGGAAACCTTGTCGCATCTTTATCAGACATATCATAGAATGGTCTGGGTTGGAAGGGTCCTCTGAAGGTCATCTAGTCCAACCCCCTTGCCATCAGCAGGGGCATCCTCAACTAGATTAGGTTGCCCAGAGCCCTGTTGAACCTAACTTTGTATATCTCCAGGGATGGATGCCCAACCACTTCCCTGGGCAACCTGTCCTAATGATTCCTGTATTAGACTATTAAACATACTTTGCTAATGAACTGTATTATTTTGGAGTGTTGTGTTGCCTGTAAGAAGTTAAATAATTGTGGTTTGGGTCTGTATTAGGTGGTAACCTGCCAAATGGCAAGACTGGGAACAAAATAACATCAGTATCTTGAGTGTGTGCTACAGATGAATAACAATTCTCTAAACAATAAGTTCTCTTATATTTGCCATTATTTCTTATTGCCATATCTTCATTCATTTCTTCATTAACCTTAGGCCCTTAAGCATGCAGGCAGGCTCAGCAGATCTGAAGACTGGAGAACTTGCACATCAAAACTGCACATACTTTAATTGGAATATGAAGCCCACCCTTTGCAGCCCAACCAGCATGGCAGTCCTGATTCCATGCAAGTGGGGAGATGGCCAGGAAAGGACTAAAAGTATGAACTTTGTCGTGCTGATTTTGCAAAACAATAATCATCTTACATGAACACCATCTTTTTTTCCCATGCAATATGGTTACATAGAATTTTTCATCACTAAAAGTAGCTGATTCTGGAATGACCCCATCTCTGGATATTTCAGAACATTTCAGGAAGTCTTGGTGAGGACCATTTTTGCAGGTGATCCCTGGATTTAAGGATGACCTAAGTTCTGCTCCTTGAGAAACATGTTGGGCATGAGTCAGATGACTCCAAAAGGAGTTAAACCCCCCAGTTTTGTAGGAGGTGTCATTTCCATGTTTTATGAGAGGCTGTGGAGCAGGCAAGATAAGAGGCTGTACTGCTGAAAATAGCTACTCACCAGAAAGTTCTTCCCTTTTGCATGACTTTCTGTACCTGATTCCTAGGTCTATACCCTGACCCAATCCACTGAGACATGTGACAGGGAGTTGAGAAGATTCTGTGGTTGCTCTCCAGCAGCCATCAAGCATTAGTGCCTCACTTTCTCCAAGGTCTCCGTGAAAAAGTCTTGAAAGTGCCAATATGGGAGGGCTTGTGGAGAAGCCTTTAAGTGAATGCTGCCATATAGAATCAAGCCCTGAATAAGTCTTTCTTGTATTAGCACAGAGAGGCACCCTCCTCCATTCCTCTTTCATCGTGTATTCTTGTTGATGGCCCTCCCTTCTCTAGGCTGTGCTGCTTGACTGCTTGAAAAAAAAGCATGTGGTTAAGAACATCCATCTCTGCTTTTGTCACAGGATGATGCTTTTTGTACAAATGTAAATATTTGCAGACGTTTACGAAACATTAGGCTTCATCAAGTCAAGGCTTTCTGGTAATGCAGTGTTGGGATGAGTCAGCAGCAAGCAAAATCCTGGGGTGCTGTGCACAGCTGCTGCAAGACCAGAATGAGGAACATTCATTTTTTTAATCCCCCAAATTCACTGATCAAAACCATTTTACTAGCTGGCTTTTGGTTTTGTTCAGAGTGAAATCCTCTCCACCAAAAGAGCTGCTTTAGCATGCAGGCTTCAGGACAATTTTGTATTTGGAATCTCTTGCCTCAGTTTTATTATTGTGCAAATTCCTAATGTAGATATGCTGGACTGGTGACCAAAATCTATGTTGGAGAAGTCCCTAAGATGCAGTTAAGAGCAAAAGTATTTGAGAGATTTGCACACAATGCTTGAGCTCTGATAGTCTGGGTTTCACTCTGATCAGCAGTACCTAAGATAGTTTATACCACATTCCCTAAGAGTTTAATACAGAATTCAAAAGACCCAAATAAGTAAGAATATTAAAAGGGATCTGTAAAACTCTTGGGGGTGGGGGAGGTGTGTTTTTTGTTTGGTTTTGTTCTTGTTTGTTTGTAGTGGGTTGTTTGTTTGTTTTCTAGTAAGGTAAAATAAACAAGTAATTTCAGAATTCATGCAGCAAAATCAGTAATAATATAGAAATACATGCAAGGCAAATGGATGCATGCGTGCAAACCTATCAGCCTTAATTTCCTTTAAGGGGCTATGTCCATCTTCATTACTGATAGGCTGACTTTTTTGCTTCAAAGTGGATTTGTCATACCAACTAAGATACTATCTACCTCTTGGATAGTTCACAAGTAAATATTGGTGTAAGAGCAGCTGTCTGGTATGTTTTTCTTCAGTGCTGCTTTGCTTCTCCTTTCTAGTGAGAAGACCGCAGGCAATCCACAGGAAATCCTGCCTTCCTAGAAAAATATCCTGCTTCCTCTGCAGGACCTGTGGAGCAGGCAGTTCAACATGATTGTGGGCATTTCTGAGCTAGGCAAATAGAAAGAGAATAATCTTCCATAGGAAGTGTCTGAAGTCTCATTGTTTGAGATACTGAGAACCACAGTGAACAAAAACCAGCTGGTGCGATCAAGCGTTGGAGATATTTTGGGCAGGACGTTGGACTACTTGACCCTCAGATGCCACTTCTAACCAAGGTTTTTCTATTTCAATGAAGTCACATAATCTAACCATTTTTTCCCCATCTTTAAAATCTGTAGTTCTCTGATAAATACTGCTAGGCCTTATAGTTAATTGCATTCTTTTAAAATAATATTTTTGTGAGGTTGTAATTAAAGTGGTGTTTTTATTGCTGGTTTTTTTAGTTATTTTGTCTGGAAAGGATAAATATTTTTTTTAGCACTCTTCTAGCAAGCTGAATTATTATCACTTTAATACTGCTATTATATACCTGTATCAGAACACATTTTATGAACCTGAAGAGGTGATATTAAATTTAATAATACATTGAGAAATAAGCTTAAAGCTGTAGGTCTGTGACTTAGATTAATATGAAGGAATACATTAAAACTCACTCATCATTTAAACTTGTTGAATGCAGCTGAAGTGACTCCATGGTTCAGGCTGAAATACAATCTAACTGAATTTGAAGGGCTTTTGCTGTTTGTGGTATATCTCATCCACAGTTTTTTAAGGTCAAGGTGTCAGCTCAAGTAAGAAGAATGTGAATCCATGTCCTGCTTCACCTGCTTGCAGTGGCTGGCCCTTTCTGTGTTGTGCTTCAGTGCAAAACAGATGGGCGAAACCGTGAAACCACAACTGACTGGGTACTCTCAGTCTGCACTGACCTGAGAAAATATCATGCAGTTTTTTCATACTATGATAGCTGTCAGGAATGCTCACACACAGAGACTGGCCTGCCCAAGCTCTGCCTTTGCTCACAGGTGAACAAACTCCTAAGCACACGAGATCTGGTTTAGAGATGATTCAGGAGCCTGGCAATGGAAAGTTATTTTTAGCCTTAGCTAGTGTGATGGGTGCGAGCATTGCAGTCCAGGCACTCTACCTAAGCTGCAGTACAGCAGGGTGGGCTAAGCTTGAAATAATGTTCTTATCAGTGTGCAAGTGGTAAGTGATGGGCAGATTACCGAAAGATTCCTGCACCTAAATACAAAAGCTCTTCACTTCAGAACTTGACAGAGTCTGTGCTAATAGCACATAGGTAATTCCTGATTTCTTTAGGAAACACTTCATTTCCTTCCCTCTCTCCACCAATTTTTCCACCCTTTTTCTTTTTTTTTCCCTTTTTTCCCCCCTAATATGGTATATCAATTCTGTATCAGTTTACTATTGTTTCTCTTGCCTAGAAGAAATTAATATTTTTTAAATCAGAAAGATACTGTCTCCCACAGAAATGAGAGGTTAAAAAAAAAGGGGGGGGAAGCAAAAAAAAAAAAGGGGGTGGGGAGGAAAATAAAGAAAGGAAAAAAGGGGAAAAAAAAATAAAGAAGAGATATCCAGACTTAGAAAACCTGCATGGTCTTTTCTGAAGTTGGTGCAGACAATGAAAATCATTTGGTCATTTGTTACAAGTGATTTCTTTCAGGCAAACCTTAAACCAGAGGATTTACGATCAGGAAAATGAGTTGCTGTCAGATTATGATTATTTTCCATGACTCTGGTAGCATGCACAAAGTAGAGGAAGCTTTCCAAACCAAGAAGAGGGTATAATCTCTATCCCAAAGCACATGAATGTAAAAAGACAGGGCAGGGAACAGGAGGGATGAAGCTACATTATAGATGGCAGTCTGGGTAATGCTGACCATGCGTCAGGTGAATTGCACCTCATAGATGGTGATAAACATTCTTTTCTGGAGAAGGCAATCAAATTTATCTCTGTTTAGTAAATAAATGTGTTTTGGCCAAACGTCGTTGTGAAAGCATTTTCATTTTAGGATATTTCTGTTTCCTTTGTGCTAATCTTTAAGAAAGGAAAAAAACAAAAACCAAAAATATTTCCAGGCTTTATCAAGGTACTTCCTTGGGGAGAAATAACTGCAGGAAAACTCCATGTACAAATGATGTTTATGACATTCTAATGATTTCTTCTGGGTGCAGACATATTCTAAACTCTTCCAAAGTGAGCTTTGACTAAGGGGATGAAACAAAAAGATTTTGTGCTCAACAATCACAATTTAGTTGCAGAGAAGTTAGAACAAGGAATTTGGATAGAAAGGAAATAAAGGTGGGGGAAAGAAGACTGCTCAAATAAAGGTCTTTTCTAACCTTAAAAATTCTATTAAGATTATGAAGTCCAACTGTAACCCAGCTACCAGGACCACTGAACTATATCCTGAAGCGCCACATCTACACACTCCTTGCAAACCTCCAGGGATGGTGATTCAACAGCCCTCCTGGGCATGCAGGTGTAAAAAACACTAAAGGAACAAACCAACACTTAAATACTATCTTTTCTCACTGCTGTGTCCTTGAAGAACCAGTCTTTTCTTCCGTGGCTCTTCAGCTCAGTGACTTTCTAGGTTGCTTTAAACTCTGTGTAGTCCCTCTGGGTCTCACATGACCCAGTCACTCTCTTTTTAGAGGACAATGCCATAATAACATAAAAGAAACAGCTAAAACAATTGCCATATGTCACAACTTAAAAAGAAAAAAGTCTTAGTTCAGCTGATATGTTTGAGGAAGGTACAATGGGAAATATTTTAATAAAGGAATCCAGAAAATCTGAAATGTTTAAAGCTACTTCCTGCAAGTAAGTGTGTGTCATTCCTTCTCCCACCACCACCCTATTTTCACATCTAAATCATTAATTTGTTTTCTATTTAGGTTACCAGGAGGTTACCTTGCAGTAAATAAGGAGAGTTGGGTTTTGCAATGCTTTTTTCTTTATTGCCTACTCATAAGAATTTCTGCTTAAAGTTAAGGGAGCTTTTTTTAAATGGATTTAAATGAGACTTTTAGACAAAGTATGTGGAGAGAAGTTTGCTGAAGCCTCTACAGAACAGATTGTGCACCTGACACTGTTAGCAAGGTGTGTGATGGACTCACCAAGCTCTGCAGTGTGTTTTTGTGTTTCAGCTTGCATATTCTATCTCTATGTAGTCATATCTTGAGGCTCAATAAGCAGAAATAGCAGGCCTGAATGTCCTGACATTACCCTCCCAAGACAGAGGCACATGGAATATTTGGACAAGCATTTATGTCTGTTTCCAAAATTTCATGCGTTGTTGTAGAATCACAGAAGAAGAGATTTTAAGAAACAACATGTTTCCGTAGGATAACAGCTCTGATTTGGTGATTGTGTTCTTTGTGGTTTCCTTTGCAGGAAGAAGGTATCGTGAAGGAAATAGACATCAGTCATCATGTGAAGGAAGGTTTTGAAAAAGCAGATCCTTCTCAGTTTGAGCTGCTCAAAGTATTAGGACAAGGCTCATATGGAAAGGTAATTTTTAATGCCATCTAATCTCCTAAAGCAACACTGAAAATGTCATGTCCTTTCTTTGAATTTATTTACACTGGTAACATTATATATCAATTCCATTTTAAAGGGAGATAAGCTCAAACCCTTTCTAGCTCCATTTTAATAGCGCATTCATTTTCTGGTTGGATTCCTGTACATAAAACCGTTTAAAAAATAGTGCTTATGGCTCTGGACCTGGATTAATGAGCACCAGTGAGCATTAGTGAGCATCACTGTTCATAAAATCAGCTCTTCTTTCCTTCTTTCCATCCTACCCACCAGGGAGGTGAGTGCCCACTGCTGCTTAGTTCGAGGATGTAAACAGGGACATTCAGAGGCTTAAAAACATTAGCTGGGCAGTTTCCCCTGAGGGCAAATGAAATTTCAACACATTTCGAAGTCCCTGGCTGCTCTTTAGCTGACACTTGGAGTCTAGTATGTTTAGCTGAGAAGATCCTGGATTCAAACCCTGGTGCTGAAGAGAAAAATTGTTGGAGTGACAGCATGGGGAAAAGAACCCCTACCTATACAACAAAAACCTAATTTGTGGAGAAATATTTTTATCCTAGGTCCAAGAATTTTCTTAATCCTAAAGAAAATTCTTCTTCATCAGGGTGTGTCAATTGGAAATGAAAATAGGAAGGAAAGCTGAAGGGAAAGAGAGAGGAGTCAATTCCGTCTTAAACCCTTTCCATGGTTTATTTAAACAGAGTTTGAGCTGTATAAAACAGTGACCCTAATTTAAGCCAGGCATTGAGGTCCTTATCATTTAAAGTATATTCTTTTGTAGAGTATTAAAAAAATAAGTTAGTTCCCAGCCTTCAATTCAATGGTGCATCATTCTGGCTGACTTGAAGGACTGACATACCTAGAAGTTGCTGAAGTACCGGAACAAAGCTGAGCACCCTAACAATGAATTGAGTTTCTATTCCTTTAGTTTTATTCCTAGCTGGTTTTCAAGCTGTTCAACTTGTGGTGGAGTAGGAAGGTTTCCCCCCCACACACAAAAGAATTCCACAGCTAACTCAGTTGGTAGAGCATGAGACTCTTAATCTCAGGGTCGTGGGTTCGAGCCCCACGTTGGGTGCCAATTAAAAATATGTGGTGGAGTAGGAAGGTTCCCCCCCACAAAAGAATTCCACAGCTAACTCAGCCGGAGAAGCAGATGAAAGCTGTATTTTACAAGCAGATATGGAATGCAATGAATATGTACAAAAACATACAATATTTACAATATATACAGAAATATACAGCAATGTATGTAATACAGGAAACCTTTCCCCAACCCCCCTGCGGCCAGGGGGGTTCGGCCTGCCGCTCCCTTCTCCCTCCCTACCACCCCTTTTTCCCAAAAGGGTTAGAAAGAGAGAGAGAAAGGAAGGTAATTAAAAGGGGAAAACTTTGTTAAAGCTCAAAGCGAATGCAAAGTTAGTTTTCTTATCTGGTTAGCAAGAATCGTTCCTGCGTAGCAAGCTGTTGCTTCAGGGAGAAAAGCAGGCCAGCTCACAGTACAGGGGGAAGAAGAAGACGACTGACTGCTCCCCCGACTGAAAGACTAAACAAGAATCTACAGCCGGGTTCCACCAATGAAATTGGATTAGCATATCGTTGTTTTCATTCATATACCAAAATATTCAGCCAGAGTGTTCAGAAAGTGTCCTTCTCTTAAAGGCACAGCCTAAACCGGTCACACAACTGAGGCCTAAATAATTTCTTGCAGGGTTAGACACTTTAGTGTCAGTGCTCTCAACGCTCTTGAAAGTCACAGCACTTGCTAAGTTTCTAGGCTGGGATTTGGGCAATATACACATTGCTCCAGCTAAGAGTTTTGCTACTTTAGATACAAATAACCCAAGGTGCTTGCATGCACACCAGACTAGAAAACTGAAAGTGGTGCTCAGCCACATCCCTGTACTATTCTGGCAAACTAGTATAACACAGCTAATCTAACCAGTCAAGTGAGTTCTTTGGGACAACTTGGTGGTTTCAAGAAAAATGTAACTTTACCTTTAAGATTAATCAAAAGGACATCAGTTTGCTTTATAATGCATTTTAATTAGTTGTGTTTCTTTTTCGGTTTGATTATTTTGATGTCAGCTGAAAGAGCACACAGTGTTCTTGATTCATCTCTTTGGAGGGAATGAATCAGGTGCTCCAGGGAACAGCTGACTAATTGCTAGTAATGTAAATTGATTGTTTTGCTTGTTACAACGAGTATTACAAGCTCTGCAAGATGACATGGCAGATAAGGTATTTCTAGAACTGCAGCCTAGTATTTCTGCAAGATACAGCATGCTGTGCCATTCTGTGTGCAGTATACCTTAAAGTTACTGTCTTCATTTTCTTAAAGGTTTGGGGGTTAGGTTTTGTTGTTTTTTTTATAAAGATTCCATAACTATTTTTACAGAATAATAATACACCTGAAAATCTAGTGTTTGGGCAAGCTTGAATTTCTCCTCCTATTTTCTCCCAATGCAAAAATCCACTTGGGATGGATAGGAAAATATCCCAACATTTCTCTCCCTAGCTGAATGTCTAAAGAGAATAGAATAAAATTAACCAAGTTGGGAAAGACCTTCAAGATCATAGAGTCCAACCTATAATCAGTATAAATCAGTAATTTAGCATAAGTAAATTGCAGGAAGAGGCAACTAAGACCACCTCTGTTTGCTTTGCATGTGGGGGTAGCTGGATGCTAATATATTAATTGACTTCCTGTTAATGCTAGAGCAGCTGAGCTTAGTTTAACATGATTCTTAATGAAAACACTTCAGAAAGTCTTATGTTGCATCCAGATTTCATAGTTTGTTCCAACAGAGGTGAACACTGGAGGTATTTGTATGTTCATTGAACTAGGAATGGGGAAATGTGCCCAAGCTCAACTAGTTAGAGCAGCTTGGCTGAAGAACTGTGGGTATCTCCTGTGCACAGGAAATGTTTTGTGAAAGAGTCTCACAAAAAACATATCAAATAATATTGTGGAAGTCTTGTAGTAGTGATGCTGTCAGATATAAGAACTCTGGTTAAGTTGTTCAGAGAGAATTAACTCTTTTTTTATTTCCCCCTCCCCCCAGCTGCCAGCTTTCCCTACCTGGTTGTTTATTTTCCCTCCCCACAAACCTTTCCTCAAAGGGTGTTAGAGAAAATGGTAACCAGTTTATGGATATCTTTTTCTACAGGGGAAAGAGCCTTTCAGCTTTCAAGTAATGTGCTAGAAACAGACTTCCTCCTTTTTATGTTTTGGGTGGACAGAGTTAACAAAGCTGTGTGGTTCCTAAACAGGCAGTGAATGAAATAATTGCCAAATATTTTTGTAATCCAACTAGATATTAAGTAGTTACGTAATTCTACTTAGCCTGTGTTAATTTCTATCTTTTTAAGTGTATGCTATGTGGGCTTATATTTATTTCTGCATGTGGCTCTACTTCTGCTTCTGTCCAGTAATGCAAGTGCTGAAATGAAAAAATTACTTAAAAAACAAAACAAAACAAAAACCACTACTGTCTGGTATTTCTGACCTCAGCAGACAATGAGTCTTGGGAATCAGCTACAAGATTTGTTTATTTTCAATTATTAAAACACTGACAATCTCATAAAGACTAAACTGTACTGCTTAATACTTTGTTCTCTACCCCTCCAGTGCTCAGAGGCACTCAGGGGCAGACAAAACAATAGCTGTGCAGAGTAAAAGATGACACCCAACATTAGTCACAATTTTACTTCATTTAAATTACAAATTTACACTGTCAGAAGATGTAGCAATTCATGATTTATGGCATAAATTGCACCAAATTGTTTTTTATCCTTTAATTTAATTGATGGCAATGGTTTTAACACACTGCTTATTCTTAAGCTCAAGTAAGACTTTTTTTAATTTTTGTTTTGTTTTCATGTAAAGCTGGGCAGAATGTGGAGAGATGTTTGCATACTGAAGGGCAATTAATAATGTTGAACATATTTTCTGAGGATGGTAAGATGCTGGAACAGGTTGCCCAGAGAGGTTGTGGTTACACTCTCCTTGGAAGTGCTCAAGGCCAGGTTGAATGGGACTTTAAGCAACCTTGGCTAGTGGAAGCTTTCACTGCCCTAGGCAGAGTGGTTGGATCATGATGATCCTTAAGGTCCCTTCCAACCCAAAATATTCTATGATTCTATGATCCTATTCTGTGATTCTTTGTGGGTTGGTAGAATCTTAAAACTCAAGATTTCCAGAGCTAGCATAACCAATTTCAGGTGAAATATATATGAAGTATTTTGGTCCAACAATTTTAATTAGATTTCCTGAATTGTAGTATCTATTCCTCTATCAAAGGCAGCAAGACTTGTAACTGGAAGTTAATTGCTCATCTACACAAGACATGTGCTTTTTACAGGTATTTCTAGTGAGGAAGATCAAAGGATCTGACGCGGGTCAGCTTTATGCCATGAAAGTACTAAGGAAGGCAACTCTGAAAGGTGAGGTTTGGGACAGTGGCTGCAGTCCCACTTTCTGTGCTACTTTGTTATTTACTTTTCTTGCCATTTTTCACATTGCTGCTGTCTTATAGTATATGAGTGCACAACTATGTCTCCACCAGCCTTTAAAATTCTGCCCCACTGTAGTGAATGTTCTAAAAGAAACACACCAAAAAATGTTGCTTCTGCAGCGTGGGAGCAGGAAGACAGAGCTTTAGAGTTTTCAACTTGCATGCTTTCCTGACTTTCTTGGGTTTGTCTATAGGACTTCCGATGCACATATATTAGTTGGTATCACAGTGGCAGTATCTTTCTGTTGCTTAATTAAGCTGAGTATTTATAAAAAAAGATATTGCTGAAGTAGAACATGGCTCCTAGTAGGCAGAAAGAGGAGTACTGACCTTCCATCTAGTGCTTCTCACTCTGCCTGAAAATTCAGGGGAGCATATTTTGGTGAGGAGTTATTCTGAGTTTGTTGAGAACATGCTGTTTCCTAGCTCATGACCAGTCAGTGTGTGGTCTGTAGTAGGCTAGTGCCAAATGATTGATGTTTAAGTTGTCTTCTGGAGCCACTGACTGTTCCTGTCTCACTCAGATGAAAAGAAATTTCTAATAAAGCCCAGGATTGAAAACCAAAGTTCTGTCTCAGATGAGGTCTTTACTGTTTGTTCCTCCACAGAGTTAGGAAGATCAAGCTGTCGTCTTGTTTTCCTCACCTACAGCACTACTTTGTTTTTTTCCATCAATAGCCTGATGCTTTTTGCAGATAAGATGAACAGCGTTCACTTTGCTCAGAGTAGTTATTTTGCTTTTCTTGGAGCATGTCGGTTTACTCAATGCAGCATAGTGCCTACAGTTCTGTCCTAATGTGAAAAGAGATAATTTTGAGATAGTTCTGATGGCTTAAAAAAAAAAAATCTAAATTGCTTTAGCAGTTAGTTCCCTCAATTGGGGAGTTAGAAGAAGAATGAAGCTGCTGGTAATTACAAGGTAAGAGTTACAGCAGGTGGTGGCAGGCAGACATATTACCTCTTCTGAGTACTAATCAAAGTAAGGAAGTGGCAAACCAGGTGTTTACATAATCCTTTCCTCTAAGAAAACCTTTTCAAAGAAATACTCTTGAAGCAATGCTGGCTTGTGATCTTTTATTTGAAATGTAGATGGAAAAACTTGTTCTGGCGGAAGAGTGTGGTGTAAATAACCGCTTAAATAGTACTGGGTGTAATGCATAAAAGGTAAGAGGTCATGTCTGTGTATGTATAACAGAGTGACTCTCGGACTTCTCAGTCAAGAGCAGAACGCTGAAGTACCCAAAATGAGCTTAACTCAACACTCAGAGCCCTCCCACTGGGAAAGCCATCTCCTTCCTCTTACAGCATCCGAGGAGGGACTGTGTGATCTCTCTGTTGTTAACGTGTACCAGAGACTTCTTTTGGTTTCTTGTGAGAGCCCACAACTTTTTCCCTAAGGTGAAAACTAGCTTTTAATGTGTAATTCCAAGGTGTGTAAAGCAGAGAGTTTTGGGGGAGGGTTTCTTCTGCAGCCCCAAGCAGATAATTTTTGCTTAATGTTTGATAGCTAAATCTGTAGTGTTAAGATGCCACTAGGAAAGAGATAATGAATCTGTATTATGGCAGTATTTTAGGAAATCTCAAAACTCATATGGTGATTTTAAACTACTCAAAGTGCTTTAACCTGAAGTTCCGCAGGCATCTCTAGCTGGCCTCAGTGGTTGCAGTTGCTGACTTTGTTATACCACAAAACCATTGCCTTTCTCCTCCCTTGGCCATTACAGCACACTGTTTTGTCTTTTCAAGCATCGGTCACAAGATCCAAAAGATGAGGCTGTTTTGTGATTTTCCTGGATTGCATTTCTCTCTCATTCAAATGGCTTACCCCTTTGACTGGAAGATTTGCATTTCTCAGTAATCTCAAGATAATTAGCACGTTGGTAGAAACTAATTTGTCCACACTAGTTTCTGCAAATAGGTTAAACTTGACAGCTATTTAACTCCAAGTACAAAAATTAAAGTAAAACTCCATTGACACAGGGCAAGTGAGACTGACAATAGTGGTGATTGTTGCCAGTGAGCTTTCATGTAACTTTTGGCAAAGAGGTAATATTCCTGACAGTTTCATTTCATCTTTGAAATGAGAGTGATTAATTGTTGCTACCTACTTACACTCAAAAATACTGGAATTCAATCCAATGTGAAGTATTTATTACTATGTCAAGCAATGAGAAAAAGACATAACTAATTGTTAGCACTGTGTTCAGTATTTACAGACAGAGGGCATTTTGACACTCATGAATGATTTTGCTTCCTAACCTGTGCTCTGCACAGTGCAGAATGGAGCAGGAAAGTTAAAGCTCTTGGTGCCAGTGCCATTGCCACGCAGCCCTAAATATCATAGCAGCTATTTTCTTTAGCAAAACAAATTTGCAAAACACTTAAAGTGGAGAAATTAGAAAGGGAAGGGAAGGGAAAGGGGGTTGTAGCAAGACTTTTAATTCTCTGAAGAATTAAAACTCAGGCAAATAACAAAGTGAGAATGTTAAATGCCTTCAGGGGTGATGGGGTAAAACTAGCTTTGTACCTCACTCTGAAGAACAACCACATGGGATTGCCATGAAGGTTTTCCTATCCCAGGAGCTTTACTGTGGCTGTGGCAAGCACATAATGTTTAAGAAGCCGCAGAAGTACAAACCTGTGCTTCCTTCAATGAGTGTGTATCCTACCTCTTTCTAGGGTAGCCGTCCCTTGTTAGTGTGATCGTGATGCAGTGTGGTATAAGAAGGGTGCAGCAATCAGAAACAGCACTCTTCCAGCATTTGGAGCTCAAAAAAGTTGCTAGGAAAAAAAGAAGGTTTTTAGATCAATTGCATTTCTAGTTTTAAGCTTGAAAAAAACCAGCAGAACCACTCTTGCTGTGAGAGGAGAATAGGGTTCCAAAATATTCTTAGATTGTAAATATTTGCAGAGGCATAAGCTATACACACAAATGTTTGTGAAAGTAAAACTAATATTTACCTCACGGGGGTTTACATTAAATATAAAGTGTATCTGAATAAGTACATATGACAACATGGATCCTTGAAACTGAGTCACTGCTCCTCTTGGTTGTAAATGAGAGGATCACACACAAATTTCTTTGCTTCATGCCTCATTTCCTTTTGCAAGAGATTGTGGGTATCTGTTTTTTAAAGCAGAGAGCTTCCTGAAGAACCTAGAGAGGTGTTTCATTCTAATTATCAATTCTAGGAGAACTTTGGGCAAAATGTTTGAGAATGTTGTCAGTCAGGTGCCAGATGGCAGATACATCAGATAAAAGGCTGCCTATATGTATAACTCATCTGTTGAAACACTATTTATTAAATTACAATATTCTAATAGCTACCTTTGCAAATATACTTTTTTGGATGGTCCAGGTGCTCAGTGACATTTAAAGCACTTAAATCACAGAATCATAGAATAATAGGGGTTTGAAGGGACCTCTGGAGATCATTGAGTCCAATCCCCATGCCACGGTTATGGGTGATCTCCACTAGATCAGGTTACCCAGAATCACATCCAGCCTGGCCTTAAAAACATCCAGGGATGGGGCTTCTACCACCTCCCTGGGCAATCTGTTCCAGCGTCTCAACACCTTTATGGTGAAGAACTTCTTCCTAATGTCTGATCTAAATCTACCCTCCTCTAGCTTGGATCCATTCTCCCTAGTCCCATCACTACCCAAATACCTACCAAAAATGAAATTTTGCCTTTCAGAATGTCAAGTCCCATCTTAGTATGTTGCTTTTATGTCTTCATTAAAATGTAATTTTTTTTTCCATTTTTCTTGAAAATCTGATTTTTAGATAAAAAATGGAAAGATAATACCTTTAATCCATATGTTTGAAAACTCACAGGTAGCCTTAACTGCCTGGCCTGAATATGCTGTGAAGCTGAGGGAACAGAAAGAAAACAGGAACAGTTTATTCTGTTTATGTGTGTGCCTTGTATTCACCAGCAAATCTGGGATAGAAGGAAGGACAGGCTGATTATTTCACAATATCACAGTATTACCAAGGTTGGAAGAGACCTCGAAGATCATTGAGTCCAACCTGTCACCACAAAGCTCACGACTAGACCATGGCACCAAGTGCCATGTCCAGTCCCCTCTTGAATGCCTCCAGGGATGGCGACTCAACCACCTCCCCGGGCAGCCCATTCCAATGACGAATCACTCTCTCCGTGAAGAACTTTCTCTTCACCTCGAGCCTAAACTTCCCCTGGTGCAGCTTGAGACTGTGTCCCCTTGTTCTGGTGCTGGTTGCTAGGGAGAAGAGGCCAACCCCTTCCTGGCTACAGCCACCCTTCAGGTAGTTGTAGAGAGCAATGAGGTCGCCCCTGAGCCTCCTCTTCTCCAGGCTAAACAACCCCAGCTCCCTCAGCCTCTCCTCATAGGGCTTGTGCTCAAGGCCTCTCACCAGCCTTGTTGCCCTTCTCTGGACACGTTCAAGTGTCTTGATATCCTTCTTAAACTGAGGGGCCCAGAACTGGACACAGTACTCAAGGTGTGGCCTAACCAAAGCAGAGTAGAGGGGCACAATGACCTCCCTGCTCCTGCTGGCCACACTATTCCTAATGCAGGCCAGGATGCGGTTGGCCTTCTTGGCTGCCTGGGCACACTGCTGGCTCATGTTCAGGCAGCTGTCGATCAGCACCCCCAGGTGCTTCTCTGTCCAGCCGCTCTCCAGCCACTCCGACCCTAGCCTGTAGCTCTGCATGGGGTTGTTGTGGCCAAAGTGCAGCACCCGGCACTTGGACTTGTTGAATTCCATCCCATTGGACTCCGCCCATCTGTCCAGCCGATTGAGGTCCCTCTGCAGAGCCCTTCAACCCTCTAACTGACCAACATCTGCTCCTGACTTGGTGTCATCTGCAAATTTGCTGATGACTGTCTCAATGCCCTCATTCAGATCATCAATGAAGACATTGAAGAGGATGGGGCCCAGCACTGATCCCTGGGGGACGCCACTGGTGACTGGCCTCCAGCTGGAGGTGGCACCAATTCACCACCACTCTCTGGGCCCGGCCCTCCAGCCAGTTCCCAACCCAGTGCAGAGTGTTGCTGTCCAAGCCACGAGCTGACAGCTTGGCCAGCAGTTTGCTGTGGGGGACAGTGTCAAAGGCCTTGCTGAAGTCCAGGTAGACTACATCCACAGGCCTCCCCACGTCCACCAGGCGGGTCATCTGATCATAGAAGGAGATCAGGTTGGAGAGGCAGGACCTGCCCTTCCTGAATCCATGTTGGCTGGACCTGAGCCCTTGGCCATCCTGCAGATAATTTCAGTTCACTCAATATTTCTTCCATGGTGTCTTAGGCTTCATTGGCTTTACTGGATGTGCTTCAGCATTCAATGAACAAGAGCTGTTTAAATTGCTTACAGTGTAAACCTCATTAAACACCTGTAAAGCAACCACAAATCCATAACAGTTGCTGTTCTGGGATGAAAGGGCTACCTCTAGAGCCTGAAAAATCAAAGATCCATCCCTCCATATGCCACTTCAGAGAAAGCAGCATGAAGCCATAATTCACTGGCATAATGCTTATGAACTTTATAAACACTACAGTGATGATCTAGTGAAGCTTGTGCGATGGGTCATGACAAAGTAGATTGCATCTGCCCATCTTGCTGGTAATGGGCTGTGTAAATCTCAGTACTGGAAGGTATCTGACCCTGAGAACTGAGAGAGTTTACCTGTTTCTGCTTATAGGATTTAGAAATGATAATCTGTTTTGTCCAAAGCTCTGAAGTGCTTTGCAGTTTATGATCCCCTCAGTCTAAGCCAGTAGGCTTATGGGTTTACAGTTGTGCTGAGTGCGTGCAGTGGTTATAAATGCGGTAAGTGGTGTGCTGCTGCAGTAACTCACAGAGAGCCTGTGGCGCTCTCCAGGATGTAGATTCAATGATACTAGATATACACTAAATAACAACTAACTTAGATGTCACCATGTGAACTGTGGTTTCTTTATAAACTATTGATAAAACTGTAGAAGTGGCTTCCCTGTTTGGACAGTAATTGAAGTGGCTTCTTCAGGTTTTCTCTGTATGCAACTCAGTTTCCCTGTCATGACTGGTGTTTAGACCTAAGATACTGAAATCCAGTGGTTTTCTTCTGGTCTGAATGGGACAAAATTATTTTTTTTTTTTTTTAAAGGTTAAAAAAATAGGGCAGTTTAGCCTTATAAGGTAGGACACAGAGCCTTCAGCTCAGATCAAAAAATATCTTTTTTGATGCTGAGGTTTCCAAGGTGTCTTGTGCTGTTTTGTTCAGCCTCTGTTTTGATAAGAGGCCCTGTTATTCACTCAGGGCCTGTTATTCACTCAATTTGGGGTTATTATCTTTTCTTAATGAGTTTTTTTATACCCTTCTAGGCCTTTTAGTACTCTCTTCTAAACAATTCTCCAGGGAAGTCCTGGCCACACATCCAGTTTCCTCTGAGTCTAGACCATACAGGAGAGGTCCCCTTGTCTTGCTCTTCATAAACAAGGCCACGTGCTCTGAAGCCTTGGGAACTGCTGGCTGCATGTGGCTTCTTTACACTGAGAATTTTAACTCTTCAAATGTCAGGGTTCTGAGCTCAAAAGAAAACATTACTGAACGTGGAAGTGCTCTTAAAGACACAGTTGAGACACAGTAGCTGAAAGTATTGTGCTATTCAGGTATCATATGATGATTCCCCAGGGAGCACAAAGGAGATTCAAATCTGATGACAGAGAAAGAGAGCACTGAAAACTGCTGATTTCTTTGGCAGAAAGGGTAAGTTTTCCACCTGCCATCAAATTACAGAAGTTTGTTCTAAACAATTGTTGAGTCACACTCTTCTGTCAAATAAACATGGAAAGAGTTACTTGTGTAAAGTTTCTAAAAAAGCACTGGCTCTTGAAGGTTGCATTTGAATATGTCCTCTGGCTGTTCCAGCCAGAATCACAGGAGTTGGAAGGGACCTCTGGAGACCATCTAGTCCAACCCTGCAGGTTTGCCTAGGTTAGGAGCACGTCCAGGTAGGTTTTGAATACCTGCAGAGAAGGAGACATCACAGCCTCTCTGGGAGACCAGTTTTTCCTCATGTTCAGATGGAAAATTCTGTGTTCCAGTTTGTGCCTGTTGCCCCTTGTCCCATTGCTGGGCACCACCGAAAAGAGTCTGGCCTCATCCTCTTGACACCTGCCCTTTAGATATTTATAAGCATTGGTTAAACCCACTCTTAGCCTTCTCCAAGACGAATGGCCCCAGGTCTCAACCTTTCCTCACAAGAGATATGATCAAATGGTGGCTGATTGTTTTCTGGAATGAGTAGTCCACCATAGTAAGTTCTTTTCTGGTAGTAAAAAGCAGTTTTCCAAATCACCTTGTAATTTTTCATTCAAATTTCCATCTATCCAAAGTTTCTATTGATCCTGCTGTGTTTACTGAACAAATAGCAATGTAGATTCTCAGGACTCCAATTTAAGTAGGTAAGTGCCAGCAGTAAAAGACTTTGAGACCAAAACTCATTCTTCGAAGTCCTGAAAGTAATTTGATCAATGGCTTTCACTACTGCTTACTTTCCCTTGGTTTATTCTTTTTGTCATAGTCACTGCACATATAGTTAATGACAGCTGTTTGGAGTTATTCTCAAATTGGTTGTTGCTTTATGGACAAGACTACATTTGATGTTTGTTATTGTCAAGTAGCAGATTTCCGTTAGTTGCTTTTGGTGCAGTTTCAGGAATGGAGAGTCTATACAGACAGCTGTCCTGAATCTGTGAGTAAAATGTGTACCTATTTGACAAATACAGTGCAATTCAGTTTTGTCTGTGGAAAACCCACTTTTACCAGGAAAGAATTAGAAGGTGCAATGGCCTTTGTCAGCCCTCACACCCCTCACCTGCAACAGCTAGAGAGCACAGAGAGTAGAAACAGCAGAGTTATATTGTTGAGATGTTGAATGTTTGTTCCTTCATGGACTCCCATGCAACGACGCTTCCTAGGTAGAAGGATTTGTAATATGGCTCTTTGCATTGCTGTTCGAGACAGTTACTGGAGGGTAGTTTCAGTTCCTCATGACTGCCTGCAGCTGTCAACCTTCATTCCCCTTCTCTCATGTATTTAGCTTTACAATTAAGCAGAACATTATTGGGCAGGACATGCCTAGGAAAATCAGCCTTTACTAATGATAACATGGCACTAGTCACCATTCTGTCTTGTCTGCTGCCTTTCTGGCTGGTGTCCTGTAGGCCAAACAAGAATCTTCATGTGAAAGTTTGCCTTTTTTTCTTTTTCCCTTCTGGCATGGTCCTGGGGCTTGACATTTTGTGTGTCTTATTTTGCACTGTAAAAGAGGCTTGTAATTTTCTGTTTGCTTGTAATGTTTCCACTTTTAAGAAACCTACTGCTGAAAAAAAGAAGCTATTGCTGGCAACCCATAGAGTCAGCTGTGTACCATGTGAATGAACCACTTGGAGCCTTTTAATCCTGCCTGACATCCAAGAGCTTGCTGTTGGTTCCAAGAAGCCACATGAAGTACAGGAAGGGAAAATTGTTCTCTTGGCAAATACACACCCAAATGCTTTTAGTCTTCATCTCCTGTGAATTCATGTCATGTAGTCTGTTCTTTATGGCATGATATTTTATGTCATCTCTTCTGTTCTTTTGTGACATGTTTAGTATAGGAGCTGCTATGTCAGTTTAGGAGTCACAAGACTTCAGCTCTGCTCGCATCTCTACTGCCAGTCTGCTTGCCTGAACATAAACCAGCTACTGCTACAGCTGCTGCTCTTCTCAATCACCATATCTACAATGTTAACCTAATTATGCCAACCTCCTCTTTGCAGTACTCAATGTCCTTATGAAAAGTAATAGTCTATCTCCATTAATGGAGATGGCATTAGCACTCATCACCACTTAAATGCAATCTGCTGCATTATGGAAATTAATGACTAAAGAATCCAAACTAAGAAATTGTTAGGAAATGTGTCTTCTGTATAATGCATTGACTATTTAAAATAATCAGAGCTATGAATCAACTGTACTTTTGCATAAATTTGTAGCTATGTGAAAAGCTAAGCTGGAAATACAATAGCTAAATATCACTGGGGTTTTTAACCTCCCTGATGGACTCTGAAAGTCTTTGGCTGTGGTACAAATCCATTATCTATATGAAAAGCATTTGTTTGTTCTGTTCACTGAATAAGTTGCACCAGTTGGAACATCCAACAAAATTCTCATTTAACCAATTTCAGCTGCCTGTAACTGCAGTGCATTTATAGTTGCTTTGAAACCAAATTCATAAGCATCCTCTGGGAGTTGCATCCCACTGCTTTTACTGGTTCCCATCACAGAACAGAATAGCACTATTTCCTTTTGAGAGTGAGGGCAGATTAAGAGAGAGGTCAACACTGCTACTTGATGCCATTTTAAGTCAGACTAATGTCAGGAGTAATGCACTGGTGATGGTTTGCCTTGTAGCATCGCATTTGGATCAGTTATAAAGCTTCACCAAACAGCTGGCCAGGCATTCCTTTTTGCAGCTGCTGCTGGAGGTGTGCTAGCATTCATCTGGATCTCCATAAAAGTGTGGGAGGCTATCATCTGGGATTTATTTCAACAGAAAGAAAAATATTCTCTGTGTTTTTTTACTCTTCACATGGGTCACACATGTTAGTTAAGGCTTCCTCGTGCCTGTGGCATTTGCTCCAGGTTGTAGGTTTTGATGTTCGAGAGAGTCCAGCAGTCAGCACCAACAACAGCCTCTCTTTTATATTTTGTCTACAGCATTTTCTATCTGCCTGAATCTCTAATAGACACACTCAAGAGATTTCCATAGTGCAGTAATTTAACTGCCATTTTCTCTGCAGCAGCAGATTAATTCTGTAAATTTTGGCAAAGACTGAATTGCTCAGATAACTGTGAAGTGTCCCTGGTCATCTTTCAGACTTCTTTTGTGCTGTAATATAGTTGCCATTTAGTGGGCAACTGCCATCATCAACAGTGTTAACTCAAATCTGCTTTTCATGCTCAGAGGAAGTTTCATGTTTATGGGGTTGTGGTGCTCTGTCAGTAATGTCAATGCTGATCTATTCAATTTTGTTTTCATTGTGGATACAAGAAGTTATGCAACGTTGAATACAAATGTTGTACATCTAGGTAAGAAGTAAAAAGATGCAGGTACTAATTGGACTCTTGCGTGTTGCCATGATAAATACTTTCAACTGTATGTTTAGAAGGACTATTTTGTATTTTTGTTGTTCCCTGTGTTTGGATCACCTTTACCACTTTTCTGTCTCCTGGAAAACTGTCCCCATAAAGGGAAAAGAATGGTTCCCCCAGCTTGTGCCTCCACTCTCTTGCCTTGTTTAGCAAAATAGCCAGTGGCTTTGCTCAGCAACTCCAGCAAGTCCCTAAGAGCAGACTTTTACACTGGAGAGAGTTTCTTAAGCAGCCCGTTTTGACCTTTGTATCAAGGAAACCAGGAGGTTCTTGCTAGACCATCCCACTAAATGCGCAGCTATTATTTGACTTCCCAACCTACCGAAATTCACACAACCTCATTTGCCAGATGTGCTTCAGCTGTCCCCAAGTGAGCTGTTATCCCCCAGATTCCCCAGGTGATCTTTCTGGAGTAACAGCTGGCATCCCCTGAGCCAATTGTGAGTAGTAGCAGCAGGCTTGGAGATGCGATCTGGTGTGTGGAGCCAAGGGAAAGACAAGGGAAAAGGGCAAAACTGTAAGCAGAGAAGTGGAGTGCCAGGAAGAGAAAAGGTCATGAATCAGCTCTTGCTCAAAGTGTCATTTCGAGTGGAAGACTGAGCTGCATGTTTGGAGCAACTTCAGGATGTAAGTGATAGCTGTCTGCCATTTTCTCCAAAGCAACCTTCCTCCTGCTCCTTTCATCTTGGGACCAAGAGGTGGCTGCAAGGGAAGAAGGCTTGCTCAGTTCCAGCACTGGCAGAGTGAGTGCTTGGTGGCTTTTCATAGAGAGGAAAACAGCAAGGACAAGGCTGTTCAGCCCTTCCACTGGAGTGGGGATGGAAGAGATTCCAAGGGTGGATATAGGTGAGACTGATGGAGCAAAAATGAGATGCTCATGAGGCATAAGACTTGGCACTGCTACATGAGATTTGGCAGTGTAAGATGATTCCTTACATGCATCTTCATTAGAAATATGAAGAAATCCTTCCATGCTGTTCTAAAACACTTGTATAGTAGTTTGCTATGGAGAGTTTATCACAAGAGGGTTCAGGAACACTTTGTCACAGGCTGAACAAAGCAAACAACTACCAAAGTAAAACTTTGAGGAAGCTTGAAAGTTTGCACTCTCTGGGAACCACAGCTTGCTGAGCAGTCACTGGAAAGACTGGGTGGCCCCAGAGAAGCTGTGTTACCCTCAGCTATCACCTTCAGGATAACAGCTGCAGCGATCTGAGGCTATTTGAGATCTTAGAATCTAAAGCACTGTGTGAAAGCTAAACTGATCATGGTTACTTTTCACAGGGCTTTCAAGTCTATTCCAAATAGGGATATTTTGTTTCTGGGTTTTTTTTAACTTTGCTGAAGTATTCTAACATTGCACAGGAGTTAATCCTGGTGCAAAAACTCTGTTTCAGTCGGTCTCCCAAACACTTGTGATGAGCAGTGAAATCCTGAAAGCACACTTTGTTGAGGTAAAGTCACTGCAGCTAAGTAGCACATAGTGAAAGATGTCATCTCACTCCCCTGCAGCCAGGGCAGGCTGGTTTCTTACTTACTCGTTATTTAATGTTTTCTGTTTGATTGTAATTTGTATCAAGTGAAGAGGTTCCAATCCCACCCCTTCTCTCTGCTCCAGAGGGGTTCATCTGGTTGCAGTTTGGCCAGCATGGCCTACATTTCCTTTTTCACTTACCTCTTCCTATTTATATTCCGTTCTTCCATTTTATTTTGATAAATAAGCCTTCTCTGTCCTTCATGTTTATATCCTTTAAATATTTATCTGCTCTTCTCCCGTCTCCCTTTAGTCATTGTTTATTGCAGTTTATGTTTAGCTCCTGGCAGTTACCCAGTGACATATGAGAAAAAAGATTTCCTCTCCAGTTAGGTATTCTTTTATGAGTTCAAGCAGCTACATATATTTTCAGAACTGTATACAGGGACTGAGATGTAGATGCTGAGATACTATTAATGTCAACAGCAGTTTTACTACTGACTGTTTTAGGGACAAGATTTCATCCAGAAACTCTCTGAACGTAGTCATATATTCCATGAGGCTCCCTATATGGTAGTGGGGGTCCAGGCTGAAAAATAAGTTGTGATTAAACCCTACATTCCTCTCCTAGTGGTGGAAAACACTGGATCAACCTTTTCTTGTTTCTTGCTTACTGGTTGCAAAGCTTTTGTCAGTGTGTCAGTAATCACAGGCTTTTCCTTAAGCTCTAATTTAGGAAATGACCTTGCCTTGACTTCACACCCTACTTGCTGATGGGACTGGAGGCTTCTTCAGTGAGAGACAGCCGTCTCACAGATGCTCATTTGGTTTTGAGGCAAACATATAAAGGAAGCTATATTAGGCGTGCCTGCTTAGTATGTCAGGGCCTGGGCAAAGCAAAGGTTTGGGTTGTCTCAGTGTTGACATTAAATGACACAATTGTCTTGAAATATTGCTCTGAACTCCCATCTATGTTGTGTGCAGGTATCTCAGAGCTGAGTTGCAGGCAATCTGATAAACTTCATCCTGCATGGTTTAGAAATAGAAGCTGTCTGAAGAGTTCACCTCTCCAAATCAACTGAATGTCCTCAGTCCAGTTTGAGAAGCCACTATCCCAAGTTCTTTAGTGATGTCTTAAATATACCGGTTACTCATTTCACAAACCAAAATATTTGGAATTCAGTAACTAAAATGCTCATCCAAAGCATTTTGTTAGAGCAAGTCATACTGGATTTGGTCTTTATCACATCTAGGCCACCTAATGGAAGAAATGTTTAGAGTGAGAAGTCAGCCTAGCACAGTGATGGCCAGTGCTGCTGCATAGCTCGGGGTGAGTGTTAATATTTGCCTTTTGCTCTGTGACCACTTAGTCCAAATTCTCTCTTCTGAGATATGCACCTCTCACAGTCCAGCTACTGCCTTTTATTAACTCAGAACTAAGCTGGCCAACTACTTTCCAATTAGGCCAATCACAAAACCAACATTTTGTACTTTTGTATGTTTACTCTGCACTTGAAAAACACAGGGATTGTGTTCTAAAAATTCCCAGTGAGCTCAGTAAATATATTTCTCCTGAAGTACTCATTATGATTGATAAAGACTGTTGAGTGAAATTCTGCTTGGAAAAACATTGGTAGCAAACACTTCAGCAGAATTTTCTGATTTGATTGTGTATCTCCTTTAAAGTTATTTCATAGTTAGTGTTCAAGAAATAATAGATTTACAGTATCACAGTATTGCTAAGGTTGGAAGAGACCTTGAAGATTGAGTCCAACCTGTCACCACAGACCCCATGACTAGACCATGGCACCAAGTGCCATGTCCAGTCCCCTCCTGAATACCTCCAGGGACGGTGACTCCACCACCTCCCCAGGCAGCCCATTCCAATGGTGAATCACTCTCTCGGTGAAGAACTTTCTCCTCACCTCCAGCCTAAACTTCCCCTGTTGCAGCTTGAGACTGTGACCCCTTGTTCTGGTGCTGGTTGCTAGGGAGAAGAGGCCAACCCCTTCCTGGCTACAACCACCCTTCAGGTAGTTGTAGAGAGCAATGAGGTCACCCCTGAGCCTCCTCTTCTCCAGGCTAAACAGCCCCAGCTCCCTCAGCCTCTCCTCATAGGGCTTGTGCTCAAGGCCTCTCACCAGCCTTGTTGCCCTTCTCTGGACACCTTCAAGTGTCTCGAGTGTTTCATTTTAAAAATGAAAAATTAAAACCCTTAACAAAACAGTACTTTGATGCACCCCAAACAACACCTCACTGAATTTAGGCTTTTTGCTCTGGCTTTTGTTCTGAATTTGAACAAGAACATCTTTGAAAATTTCCAAAATTACAAGTTTCAAGCAGCTTTACAGAAAATATTTACCAGAATTAGTTCAGCCCATGAGCAAAACTGCCCTGACAGCAAATTACAAGATCACAGCACATAAATCTCCCACAGCGTGATAATAACACATTTCAACTCCTTCCAGGAATTCTCACTTAATATTATACAAAAGATTGTTGGCCTTGTCCATAAACATCCCAGCTGGACCAGAGAAGAAGGGTCCATGTTATGTCATTAAACAAAATAGTTGCAGCTTATATAACAAAAAAGAGTGGACTTGAGTGGGTTTTAAATCAGTCCCATGCGGGGGCATTTTGCCCTGAATTGGCATCCTAAGGAGCAACCTGGGAAGTTTCAGCACCACCCTCACCCCCTGCAGCTCTGCCAGGCTTTGCAAGTAGTTTAATAGTTGCTCAAAGATGCTGGAGGAGAAGAAACTTCCCTTTCAGTACAATGGGTTTGTAAGGCCTGGAGAAAATAAATAAAAGGAACTATTTTTTTTCTGTACAAAGCTGCCATAAGAGGGAATGTCTGCTTTTTCACCACTCAGCCACTGGTCACTTCCAATACTTCTCAATCATAAAAACTGTGTTTTTACCACTGATGACATGCTGTAGAACATACTTGTGAATACTAAAGCACATGCAGTTTTCACACTTGCACAGTGAAGTAATCTGCAAAGTTTATTCAGCTCTGCCTGTACTACCCACAAAAGAGTGTTTTAAGAGCAAAGAACAAATTAAACCACCCCAGGCACCAACCTGACAAGGCAAATGGTAAAACTTGTTACTCTGAGAGATCCAGCATTTCCTAGATGTCTAGGTCATCTCCATCTCATGCAGGATGAGAGTAAACCAATTTATTAATTGCTTCTGATGACTTAGCAGTGTCGCAATAGCAAACATAAGATGACTGCCCTTTTGCTGGGTAGGAAACATGAGGCTTGGTGCTGCATCTCCTTTGCAGCTGCACGTGAATAAGCAGAGCCTGCAGAAGGGCAGTAGCTGCACGGAAATTGGTCTGAAATGAGATACCGCAGAGGTTTGATGGCGATACTCATCGTTCTTTGGACTGTGTTTCAGAGTAGATCTGAGGACTGCATGTACCTGTGTATTTTTCTCCTTTGGATTCTTGTAGATATGAACTAAATTTTGAAAATCTATTTGGGGGGGGGGGGGGGGGGGGGGGAGAGGCCAACTGTCTCATAAATGTTTTAAGCAATGAATGTTTTATACAGGTTATCCTAGTTTACAGAAATTATGCTTATTCCTACAGCATAAGTAGTTATTGCCTGTCATTAATATTAAAACTGTTGCTATTGCTTGCAATAGTAATAACAATAATGATAAATAGAAATCTGTTAAACTAAAACAAATACAATAAAAATTAGGAGTTTGTTACAGTACATTTCAAGAAACAAAAATCTGAGTTCATGGATCATTTGGCAGGATAACACACCCACTAGGGTAAATAAATTTAAATAAAACTTATGCTTTATTTAAAAAATAAATAAATTAAAAACCCACAAGCAAACAAACAACCCACCAAAACCCAGATGCAGAGGTGTTGAAGGCTTTCAGTTTTGCTCAAGTCACAGACAGATGTATTTCCAGCTGCAAGCTTTGGTTTCCTGGAGAAAGTTCTATACAGCTTTCTCTGCTCTTCATCAATCCTTTTCTTCAGTTTGGGTTTACTGATACTAGTTAGAACTGATTTCTGTAAGAGGTGTAATTCTGACTTTGGTGGTGGTGTACAATTACCAGAGGATTTAGCTTATTGGATATCACCGGACATCTACAGGTGGGGAGGAGCAGGGGAAGATGTAAAATGGGTTCACCTGGGAGCTGTGTGCAAGCACATCTGTGTATATTTAGTTGGTCCGGTTCTGTCTAAAATGCGCAAGAACTGAAATTTCTGCTTAAGGACACGAGATCTGTATGATCATCTGGCTGGTCTGTCAGTTACTGCTTCTCTAATGATGGGGTAGAACGCACTGATTTCAGTCAAATTTTTAAAACACACAAGCTCCTGCAGTGTCTGTGGGGTTTTTTGGCCAGGGAGAGAGTTCCAAGTTGGTGTCCTGGTGGGGAAACCACAGGAGGTTGCCGCTGCTGGAGGCACCAAGAGCAGGAGGGAACTTACCAAGACACACCTGCAGAGCTCAGACTCTGAGGCCTCAGCAAGCTACACTCCCAGGCAAGAGGGGCAAAAAAAAATATGCAGGAAGAGCTCAGCTTACTGCTCTGAGGATTTGTTTTCACCAGAGTTAGTATGTTCTGGAAAGCTAGGTATGCTCCTAACAATTCCAATATGATTCTTCTTGGGTGGCATGAGACTTCATCTGTCTGTCCATTAACTCTCCTTGGAACATCAAGCCGAGGGATATTGCAAGATTTAATTAACTTTTCCAAATATTTGGAGGGATTAGTGAAATGAATAGATGATAAATAATAAAAATGATATTGAAAGTTTAGGATTCATTGGTAAATACCTGTCATTCCAGTTGTCAATGCTGAGGCATCCAAGCTACCTTTAAAAAAAATCCAAGCAAACAAAGGAAAGTTTTTTTAATTTCTTTACAGCTAAAGGTGGTGTTTCATGTAAAATGAGGATGGAAAAAAGAAAGGGAGGAGAAGCTAAAATTACCCAGTCCAGACTGTGGACACCTGAAAACCAGTCTGCATTTGTATTGATTTTTCACAGTGCCCTTCTACAAAGGAGTGTCTCCTGCACTAGGAATCTGCTTTTTCCCTTTGTTGCAGTAGTGCTAGGGCTGAGTGGTCAAGCTCTGTTTCTAATGGCTCTTTCCCCATTCTCTAAAAGGTTCCATATTTGGGAGCACAGTGGATCTTTCTTCCAGAAAAATAACCTTCAGGAAATTATATCCATT
This sequence comes from Picus viridis, assembly GCA_033816785.1. NCBI lineage: Eukaryota > Metazoa > Chordata > Aves > Piciformes > Picidae > Picus > Picus viridis. The sequence continues at coordinate 23,529,747 of CM066578.1, forward strand.
TCAAAAGAAATGTGCATGAAATCCCTGTGTGACATTATTGATATACTTCTACTTTTAGGTGTCAACAGGTCACTTTATCTTTTTTCTTTGTGTTTTTCAATGTTCTGCTGATAAGGTACAACATGAAAGGCTGTTTAGAAGATGTTAATACAATAGTGTGTGGAGCAGAAACACAGTAAGGTCCTTAGTATTTCTAAGCAGAATTATTGAAGTGAGAGTTGGGGTTTTTGTTGTTCTTTCCTTGTTGGGGGTTTTGTTGTTGGTTGGGTTTTTTTTGTTTGTTTGGGTTTTTTAAGCTTCTATTTGTCCATATCTTGAGTAATTAGTAATCACAAAAATACTTTGTCTTCCTGTTGTACGCTGTGTGGATTTGAAGTTACAACCTAGCTCTCTGCACTGATCTACAATAGCCAGCATTAAAACCACATTAAAATAATAGAAATAAATTTGAATAGAATGTTGTGCATGCTTTTGTGTATATAAAAAAGACCTTGGAGTGCTGGTGGACAGCAAGTGCTCCATGGAACAACAACCTGCCCTTGTGGCCAAGAGAGCCTATGGTATCCTGGGCTGCATCAAGAAAGGTGTGTCCAGCAGGTCTAGGGAAGTTCTTCTGCACACATGGAATACTATGTCCAATTTTGGGCTCCCCACTTCAAGAGGGACAGAGAGCTGCTGGAGACAGTCCAACAGAGGGCCACAAGGATGACTGGGGCATTTGAGCATCTCCTCTATGACGAGAGACTGAGAACCCTGAGGCTATGTAGTCTTGAGAAGAGAAGACTGGGAGGGGATCTTATCAATGTGTATAAATATCTGAGGGGTGGGTGTCAAATGGATGGGGCCAAGGATGTTGACTTGCTGGAATGTGTCCAGAGAAGGGCAACAAAGTTGGTGAGGAGTTTGGAGCACAAGCCCTATGAGGAAAGGCTGAGGGAGCTAGGGTTGCTTAGCCTGGAGAAGAGGAGACTGAGGGGTGACCTTATTGCTCTCTACAACTACCTGAAGGGAGGTTGTAGCCAGGCAGAGGTTGGTCTCTTCTCCCAGGCAGCCAGTACCAGAACAAGAGGACACAGTCTCAGGCTGCGCCGGGGCAGGTTTAGGCTGGATGTTAGGAAGAAGTTCTATACAGAGAGAGTGATTGCCCATTGGAATGGGCTACCCGTGGAGGTGGTGGAGTCACCTTCAGTGGAGATGTTCAGGAAGAGGCTTGATGGGGTGCTTGGTGCCATGGTTTAGTTGTTTAGGTGGGTTGGATTGGTTGATGGGTTGGACGCAATGATCTTGAAGGTCTCTTTCAACCTGGTGTATTGTATTGTATTGTATTGTATTGTATTGTATTGTATTGTATTGTATTGTGTATTGTAAGCTCTTTTCAGTGGTGCACAGTAATAAGACAAGGAACAGGTTCAAGCTTGAACATAGAGGATTTTGCCTTAAAATGAGGAGAAACTTCTTTACAGTGAGAATGATGGAGCACTGGAACACACTGCCCAGGGAGGTTATGGAGTCTCCTTCACCGGAGACTTTCAAAACATACCTGAATGCATTCCTGTGAGGACTACCCCAAGTGATCCTGCTGTGGCAGGATGGTTGGACCCAATGACATCTTGAGGTCCCTCCCAACCTCTGTGATACTGTGAAACTATTATCAGTATCACTCGTATTTTCAAGTACTGCATGAAAATTTTGGAACTTGAGTTGCATGTTCCTGAGCCTGAATCCTATTTTATTCTACTTGAAGCATGGTGCTGAGTTTTAGGAAAGTGAGGAGGGTAGTGGATGAAATTTAAACCCATCACTTTATTCACATACTTCTCATGCTGCAAATATTATTTGGTGGTGATTTAATTAATATAACTTATTTTCTAACTTCCCCTGCTCTTAATTTGTTAATTAAGTAGTGCTCTACTTCTGAGTAGGAAGATTACTTACCAAACATGATTCTGAAAGGTAAAGATGGATAAATAATTTCTAATCAATAATGCTTTTTGCCAAATATCTCTGAGCAGATTGTGAAACCTTCGAGATTATCCATGCCTTTTCTGTGTGTAACTTCCTGAAGGAATGGTTTTCTGTGATCACAGAATCACAAAAGTGTGAAGGTTGGAGGGGACCTCACAGATCCTCTAGTTCCAACCTCCCTCCCATGGGCAGGAACACTTTCCACTAGATCAGGTTGCCCAGAGCTACATTCAGCCTGGCCTTAAAAAATTCCAGGGATGGGGCTTCCACCACCTCTTTGGCAACATTTTCCCATGTTGCACCACCCTTAGGGTGAAGAACTTCTTCCTAACATCTAATCTAAATCTAATTTCTTCTAGCTTGGATCCATTCCTCTTAGTCCTATCACTACCTGACACCCTCAAAAGTCCCTCCCCAGCTTTCTTGTAGGCTCCCTTAAGATACTGGAAGGTCACAGTAAGATCTCCTTGGAGTCTTCTCTTCTTCAAACTGAACAACCCTAACTCTCTCAGCCTGTCCTTGTAGGAGAGGTGCTCCAGCCCTCTGATCATCCTTGTGGCCCTTCTCTGAACACATTCCAGCACGCCCAGATCTTTCTTGTAATAGGGGTTCCAGAACTGGTCACAGTACTCCAGGTGGGGTCTCACCAGAGTGGTGTAGAGGAGAATCACCTCCCTCGACCTGTTGGCTATGCTGCTCTTGATGCAGCCCAGGATGTGATTGGCTTTCTGGGCTGCAAGTGTACACTGCTGGCTCATGTTGAGTTTCTCATCCACCAGCACCCCCAGGTCCTTTTCTTCAGAGCTGCTCTCAAGCCAGTCCCTGCCCAGCCTATATCGGTGCCTGGGATTGCCCTGACCCAGATGCAGGACCCTGCACTTGGTCTTACTGAACCTCATGTGGTTGTCATGGGCCCACCTCTCCAGCCTGTCAAGGTCCCTCTGACTGCCATCCCTTCTCTCCAGTGTGTTTGCCAAACCACACAGCTTGGTGTTGTCAGCAAACCTGCTGAGGGTGCACTCAATACCACTGTCTGCACCACCAACAAAGATGTTAAACAAGGCTGGTCCACTACTGATCCTTGAGGGACTCCACTTGTCACTGGCCTCCACTTGGACATGGATCCATTGACAGCCACTCAAGCCACTTCTTTATCCACCGAGTGGTCCATCCATCAAACCCATATTTTGCTAGCTTGGAGATCAGGATGTTGTGTGGGACAGTGTCAAAGCCTTTGTTCAGGTCCAGATAAATTATGTCAGTTGCTTTCCCATTGTCTATTGATGTGACTCAGTACCTTCCTCTCCTGACTTGGGTATACTCTTGGGGCGTTTAAATCACTCTCTGAAACTGAAGTTCTGCCTACACTTTGCCTGCCTCTCTCGTGAGAGATGCTGGCTCAGGGAAGGAGGAGGGTCAGGGAAGGAAGAGGAGGGATGCTGTGCCTCTCTTGTCAGTTGCTGGTGTCAGACGTGCAGGGGGCTTCTCTCCCTGTTGTTTCAGGTCAGAGGATTAAGGAGTACTTCAACTAAAATTGTCAAAAACAGCAAAAGGCCATAAGGACAAGTCACTGATGCACCAAGCCCATTATCAGACAATGCATTCCTAGTTCCAAATGACAATTTCAGCCTGGTGGCACCAGGAAGGTTGATTCCAAAATCAGTGGAGAAAGACTAGCCCACTCAGAAAGATGGCGAGGTCCTGCCCTGAGCCCTCTCCAGAGGATTCTGGGACTAGCAGGTATTCTCACTGGAATTAGAGTTATAAAAGGACCCGTCCACCAAAGTATGTTATAACCATCTTAGCCTTAGATGCCTTATAGAGCAGCAGTATTTGATGCTGTAAGATGGAGAAGGCAGGTCACCAATTCATGTGCAAACTGTAATCCTGATTACAGGTTCCAGTTATCTTTTTTACAAGCCACTTCCAAACAGTTTTGGAGGAGGTTAGGTTCAAAGAGGTCATGACTGCAGAGGATGAGGCATCTTCTGTGCTGACATAACCTTTCCTTTAATGTCCATGTGGCTGCTGTATATATGTAGGGAGGAGGCTGACATGGCAGCCTGACAGGTTCACAGCCTGTAACCAGCACAGTACAGGAGGCTTTGGCAAAGCACCTGGAAGCGCAGCTTTGACTTTACCTGTTCAGAGGTTAAAGTGATGGAGACAGGAGGGTGCACTGCTTTTGATTATTGAGTCCAGCCATTATCTAGCTCCATTGTTCTTAAACAGGATTTAGAAGCCATTTAATTATTTCTAGAAGTGTACTGAAGCATCCAAGTGCTCTGCTTACCTTTGCAAGGCTGCATCAGAGACATTTACAGGTAGATGACAGCAGTCATGGCCAAAGCAGAATTATGCTGGATCTCAGCTAAAGTGTACAAGAAATACCTCTCCCCTGACACTGGCTCCCCTTACTGTTGACCAACACAGGAAAGAGCAATGTGAAGTTTGACACCTGAGGGGGAAGTCAGAATATATCTGCATGGGCAGCCAAAGCTAACCAGCCCCAAACCACTGGCTCCCTGCATAGCTGCTGATCCCCACAGAAGACAGAATGAAAGCAAACACACTCCCTTGCTCTGTGCTGGTCTTTGTTATAGGCATATATCTCGGCTCCTGTCTCTTAGCGCTCATGTGTGGTTTCTCCCATGAGTGAGCCTAAGATGAGTTTCACCACATTGAAGATTGTGCTGTTTATCAAACCTGATTTGCAGCTTAGTGCCCTTCACTAAGGCAGTCCATTAAGATATCTGTATTACGTGCTCACTTGTGGGACCTTTCTCTACAAAAACTCTTTAAAGAGGAAAGCCATAAGTGGAAAATGTCATGGGACCACTAACTTAAAAGTGTCCATGCCCAGACAGGATCCAGCTGGCACCAAAGGAAACATGGTGGGACACATGAGAGTCACCACAAGGGTTTCAGCCCAGGAAGAAGGACAAAGAAAAAGCTATTTCATTTTTATTCTACAGCTGAAAATTGAATGAATGCCAATTTAAATTGGATGCATGTGTTAGCTTGTAAAAGACTGTGGATAAACACCCCCATGCCTTCTGAGACCAAATCTGTATGCAAAACCCAAAACTACAATGCAAGTTAAATTGAAAATTTCTTCTCTTGCAGTAGAAACATCAACTTTTACCCTAGGTAAGTCTGAAGACAGGGAAAAGACCGGCAAAGTATTACACATGAATTTAGAAAATAGCTTTCAAGCAGAAATAAAAATTACTTTGGGAAGCAGTGAGAAGGATGCTACTAAATAACAATGTTTGGAATTTATTATTTGACCAAAGAGATCCTGGAAGCAATAATCTGGTTACACTGAAACCAGTGGCTGAACTGTGTTTAACTTCACAAAAAATGTGACTTCAGCTCAGCTATCCGATCACTAGATATATGATAATTTACTTTCCCTGTATGGTGTATTATCTATACATTTTAATGAGTATTACAGTGATTAAATTAGTGTCTTTGGTATAAATCCCCCTTTACAGCTCCTGTAGACCATGGTTTTGTTAATTAAAGTTGTCACTGGGTTGGCTCAAATCCTGCTGAACTGATACAGTGTCATTGCATCTACATTACTGGTTGTTCCTAGGTTTTCATTATTTGATAGTGTACATATCTTAGAGATGCACTATTAGTTTTCCAGTGAGAGATACAAACAAGAAGTAAATAAACTGAAATTTAATTTATATTTCCTTGTTTAAATCTCAGCCAAAGTTGATATCATGACAGCTTCAGAAAGGGAAGCAGCATTCTGGTTTTACTTTCTTATTCAGAAAATATACCACTAGTCTGTTCCTGAGAAGGACATTTCTGTTCTTGGAAGATGCTCTGAATATACTTTTCCCCTTTCCCTTCTGTACTTCATGGTTATTAAAGTTAAAACAGCCCAAGAAGTAAAAATTCATACCTTAAATAAAACCTTCTCCTTAACCATTCAGTGTTAAATAACCTAAGTAGTAACATTGTGTTCTTTGATGTTCTGAGCTACATGGACGGAAGTGTATAAGCTCTATTTATTTTTGCATGTATCCTCAGTTGCCTCCACTCCTCTTTCATGATGCATTAGTACCTGGAAATGGGAACTGTTTTTATTTCAGAGTAGCAGGTGCTTCCTCTGCTGTTATGGGCTCCACCATTAGAGTCTCTTCTGTCTTGTGATGTCAGAGATTGTTTCTTGGAGAGCTAATTTGTCCAGGAGCATGCAAACAACATTCATGACTTTGTTCTCATTGCTCCAAAGCTATGTTTTCTGCCTCTGTCTGCCATATAATTTAATGATAAGTGATGAAACTCCCCCTTCACACAAAATTTGTTAGTGGGTAAAAAGGACAAGAGTTTAGTAGATGATCGCTATTTCCAGTGATCGTTTTCATGAGAGAGGTAAATATCTGGTGTAATCCCAAGATGCCTGTGTCCTTCACTGATGCTCCTGCTAGTGGTCAAAGTGGGGATGAGGGAGTCAAATTACTTGCATTTTCCTCAGTGCCTTTGCTGTACATTCCCTGACATTACCAAGGAGTGGACAGATGAAGAGGCTGTTCTGCAGCATCAGGCAGGCACCTGTGTGGGGAAAACTCAGATGGAGCTGAGTGATGCTGGAATGAGACACTTGGATATCTTCCCTGGGGCTACTGAGCTCCAGGACTCCTGGTTTTGCAGCTATTTGACAAAATCATCAGAGAAAAGAGATTCACTCAGAAAATAATCCACAGAAATAGTTCCTTGTCAGAGAGACAGTATTTTTTTTACATAAGTGCAGAGATTTGTAGTGGTACATGTTCACTGATCCACAATGAGACCACACAAAGATAGATGTTTCCTTCATCAACTGTGTGGAAGTAAGTAACTTTAGCTTTCAGTCCTTACCATCTCTGGAACTGCAGCTGCTGTTCAGACCCTGTCAATGCTGTTGGAAGATTCCCTTCATATCCAGGGTCTATCAGGCTCAATAAGCAGCCAGAACTAATTGAGATCATGCTTGAGCAAGTTAATCTACTTATCTGACTGCCAGGATGTAAAAACTAAAACGGAGATTCCCTCAGTGGAGCAGACTGGGGCCACTGAACACTGGAGAGAAAATATTCAAACTGCGCAAGAGAGGCACTTTCCCATTTATCGTACCTGGAAGATGACAGAGGAGTCAGATGGAGCAAGAACTGCATACTGTTGAAATATTATGTTGAGATGCCATCTATTCTTAAAGCGTTTCCTAATAAATACATGTTGCACTGATCCCAAAAAATACAATAAGGGAAAAAGCAAGGGAATTCCTATGTCTAGCTGTATCTGGAATAAGAGAAAATAAATCCCTCCTGTTATGACAGAATTAACAGTGAAAGGAATTACCCTTCCATGTTTATGGCATACCATGAGAATGAATGTGCAGCACTGGGTGCAGTAAATTACAGTGCCCTGTGGTATGTCAGCTGATGCGAGCAGGTAGATAGCCCTAGAGAAGCCAGTTGGGAGGTTAAGATCAGGCACAGCCCAGGCTTGTTGAATTAATAGAGTAAGAACAAGATATTGGGAGAAAGCAATTGGATTTGCCTTTTTAGATAGTATGATTAATAGCTTCTTTGGTAGTTAAGACTGTATGAAAGTCTGCCCTATTTTACTTCTGCCTTCAGAGCATTTAAATCAGGCAGTATTTGATGCTGTAAGATGGAGAAGGCAGGTCGCCAATTCATGTGCAAACTGTAATCCTGATTAGAGGTTTCAGTTACCTTTATGGAAGCCATTTCCAAACAGTGTTGGAGGAGGCTAGGTTCAGAGAGTTCACAGAACCATGACTGCAGAGAATGAGGCATCTTCTGTGCTGACACAGCCTTTTCTTTAATGTTCCTGTGGCTGCTGTAGGTATATGGGGGGAGGAGGGTAACAGCCTGACAGGTTCACAGCCTGTAACCCGCACAGCAGTGAGCAGGGCACAGTACATGAGGCTTTGGCAAAGCACCTGGAAGCACAGCTTTAACTTTACCTGTTCAGAGGTTAAAGTGATGGGGACAGGAGAGTGCACTGCCATTCTGCTAGCCTATTCACAGAGTGGTGTGGTGCAAGCATACAGAGGCACTTTGTTAGGCTATCTAATCAAGTATAATGGAAAATGTCTCACAGAGAGTGTTCAGCCGTGCTTACCTGTCTAACAAGAGCTCCTGCCAGGGAGCACTGCTGATCAGCAGCATGAGAAGTGCTTTGTCTTCACATAATGTGAGATTTTTGCTCATGTAGTAAGTTTAAGATTCTGGGATTCCCTTTGTTTTGATTTTTAGCCACAGGGTAGCTTACTTTAAGTGATCTAGTAAGTTTGTATCACTATCAACCTAGGTAAAGCATCAAAATAGCAAGAAACCAAAATTCCCCTCTATTCCTATTTAATGTTTTCACATCAGCTGTTTTGGACCTGATTGGGTGCATCAATTTTTGATGTACAGTGACAGAATACATGGTTTGATTATGGCATGTTCGTTACTTGGGTGTTGAGAATAGTCTGCTTCTCAGCAGCTCTGCAGCACATGCAGGTCATAACAGAATCTCACTGAAATCTCAGACTGTACCACCTAAAATAGGCTCATAACACTCCTTGTAGATGCTCTCAGCTGAAAAGCGTATTGGCATTGTCTATTGCAAGGAAAACAAAAGAGAATTTTGGTACTGTCATTACAGAATTAGTTGTAAAATTGTGATTCACTGAAAAATAGATCTGCAAGATCAAGTGCCAGTAACACGGAGACTTGAATCCTCCTCAGTGTCTGAACATTTTGCTAAATGTGTTTGCTATGAAATTTTCAGCATCAGTTTTGATTAGTTTGAACCCAGCTCACTTCTTTAACTATTTTTTCTCTTCCTGTCTATTTTTCTCAAGCCCAAGAAGTATTTTTCTCACTGCTATCACAATATAATTTATCTCTACACATAAAAATAGCTTTTTGTTACTTTTAATCAGCATTTTCTCTTTATGACTGATTGTTTGGGTGGTTTATTGGAAGCTTACAATATTTTATATAAATCACTTCCAGAGAGTGCTGTTCAGTGACCTCTCATAAATCCTACATCAACACAATATAGAAAGTTAATTTGCACAAGGTTAACCTGACAAGCTCTGAAACTGCTCCATTGTTTAATCTTAGATGAGATCAAGTTATTAATTTTGTATGATTTTAGTTTTCACATTAACATTCTCATCTGCAAACCATAATCATCTTTCTGTTGCTTGTAATACTGTAGCCCTTTCAGTTATGGCAGTCGTCTACAGAGGAAGACATGGTGCCTTCCTGAGGAGTGCCTCTTGGCACAGACAAGATAGGCTGAAAAAGGGAGCACTAGACAGTGTTTTGGCAAAACACTAGTGAGTGATTTGGTAATGTTGTAAGCCAACAACAGAGAGAGAAGCAAAATCCAAATCACCTGAACCTCATTCCAGCACTGTATCCATTGACCACACTGTCTTAATATGTCACTGTTCTTATTGCTCTTTCTTTATAGTTCGGGATCGGGTACGATCAAAAATGGAGAGAGATATTTTGGCAGAAGTGAATCACCCTTTCATAGTCAAGCTTCATTATGGTAATTATAATTAAATAGAATTCATGTTTGTTCTTTAGTTGGTCAGGGAATTTTAGCTACATATGATATATAGATTACCCCCTGCCTACTCATGACTGTCTCTAACAAAATCATAGGAGCTACCTGTGTGAAATTCTTCATACATGCTAAAGGAGAGTTTCAGTATGTTTTAGCCATTCCACCATTAAAATACATTTGTCTTAAAGTCTGATGTGATAGAGCTGGTGGGGTAACTGGTTTTAATAACTGGCACCAGTCCAAATTTGTGTACATGAATGTGTATAGGTATACATGAATGGGATGTTTTCCTGGAGTTGCCTTCCTTTGTCTCACCAGCTCCTTGAGGAGGGTCATCTGAGGGCGTTTTGGGTAATGCAAGCTCTCCTCTCACACAAACTTGGGAGCTTCTCTGTACATCTAGCCATCAGTGATTCCTGGTGCCTTGTGCAATAGAAAGCAATGTTAGTTCACAGATAGTTAGCATGGATAGGAATATATTAGTAATGCATTGTCGTCTCCCAAATGATACCATTTCACCCATAGTCTTAGCTCAATTGCTTTGTTCTATACAGAATACTGTTTTATTGTTGTTCTCAAAGTGCTGAAATAACAGAAAATATTATGGCATAAATGATACACTGCTAGTGAATAAGATTCATTCATTGAAGACTTTTTCAATTCAAACTTCTGACATCTCATCCTTTTCTAATGCAGCATTTCAAACAGAGGGAAAGTTGTACCTAATACTGGATTTCCTACGGGGAGGGGACCTTTTCACAAGACTCTCCAAAGAGGTAAGCTGATAGATTTTTACCTTAGAAATTAAATACTGTCCTGGATTCCCAGAACTTGGATTAAGTTGGTTGGAATTGAAAATGGCCTTGAGAATTATCTTGCTATGTATACATAATAGAGTTGCATCATCTTGCATCTTTAAGTGGGTTCTTAACGACTGTGTTTGAATGATGCCATACAAAGTGCAGCAGATAGCATTTGTTGTGATGATTACAACACACTAAGCTGTTCACACATTACACTGCAGCACTAGTAAGCCATTCCCATAGCAAAACAGCCCCAGATCCATTGGTAGCAAAATCTTGGATGTGATGAGAAACTGTTTGAGAAATCAATCCTAAATACATTTTGCCCTGGACAAGGACACAGAACCCCTGGGAAAACACAACCACTTACAAACAGAAAGAAGGCATGCCTGTAGTCAGGGCCTGACCCCTGCGGCAAGCATGCAGAGCAGGGAGCATCAGCCAGTGAGCAAGGAAAGACCCATCTCCTGCAACAGGAGCAGGCTGGATGCCACACACTACCCTGGGAATTGGAGGTTGGCTGTCACAGCCCTCACCTGCTCTCATCCTGCTTGCCTGGAGGCAGCTGCTGCTTCTCGTCCCTTCCCTGCCCTCTGCAGCTCCTGCCCCTGGAGAGGTGCTGCTGCTGGAATAAAAGGTATACAGGAAATTGTCCAAGCTTGAGTCTCACTAATGCCTGTAGAAAGTAGCAGATTTTCTAGGTTTGTATAGCACCTGTCTGCATCTCCAAATGACTCTTTGAGCCAGGTGGCCACATTGCTTGAAGCAATGCATCCTCTTGCAGTTAGCCTCAGAGAAGGCCCTGCAGGCAGTACAGAAGGTCTAGCAAGGCATCCCGGCTGTCCCGGGGCTTGTCTGTGTCCCAGCATTCTGTCACCAACATGATGTCCCCAGCCATGGATCTTTTTCTGGAGTATGGAGTCAGAGATGTGGGCAACCACCAAATCCAGACAAGATGGGGGCATTTCAGCTGCCATCTTGAGGGGAAGATCTGTTCACTGTTCTTGGTTTGGGCAGTGACTGATGGGCTGGAAAAAAAAACAAACAACCAAAACAGTATATTTATTGAAAAAATTCCCTGTTGCCTTCCTCCCCTCCCCCCAACTGCTGGTTCAATGACATGCTGCAGGCTGCTGCGTATGCCACAGCTTGGGACCCTGAGATTTTATTTTTATGGCTTGTTTGCTGATGGAAGAAGACATTAGGAACAGCTTCTTTGCACTGCCAAGTAATGATAGTTGTACAAGCAGTCAATATGTGGTAGCAGTTATTTTTAATATGAAGAAAAAGATTAAAGAAAATAAAAATACCTTCCTACTGTGCCATGAGACCAGGCTTTGTTAGAGAGGCAGCATGCTTGTCTTAGCAAGGGCCTCTTCATGGAGAAAAGAGATTCTTACCCACAGAGGGCAGTTACCATTCTGCCCGGTCAAGGAACTAGAAAGTAAAGAGAACAGCTCAAATGTTGTACTCCTTTGAAATTTCACATTTTCCCCAATGAACTAACTTCTGTGCTTCATACAATCAAGAATAGCCCTCCTGAACAGTCCTTTTACATACTCTCTTCTCAGTGTTTGCAGTTCATGTTGTCTACTTATACTTTGCAGCTGTTTAGTGCCAAGGTATCTCAAGGGATGGAGTTATAGGGAAAAAACCTTGTCCCGCTTGCAATTTGTTAGTTATGGACTCGGTCCACTGGTGTTCATTTCAGTGGACTTTCAGACAGATCCCATATACTACAGTATGCATGCTTGCAAAGCTTGTTTCTCCTGCTCTGAGACATTGGACTTCAGGTATATTTGTACACATTGGATTTTCTCCGATTCTATTGATTTACTCTCTTCTGCATTATTTATTTTAAACCTTATACATAATTTACATTTATTTTTGTAATTAATGCTGGGTTTACGTTCAGACCAATTAAATTTTTAGTTTGTGCTTGTGTACCCTTTTTCTTTGTAGCCTTTGCAGTAACATTGTTAACTAAATTATGTGACATCTGTTCTCTGAGTCCTTTCTTTTCGCTCTCAGCCTTCTGCAGCTTCTCAGAGCAATGGAGTGTTGTGGCTGCCCCTTCCCACGAGCAAAGATTCAATTAATAAAAAACCCATGCAGCTCAGCAACTTCTACTGTAGTTATTTACATTTACACAGGACATTGAAAATTATATTGAGCTGACTCATTTTACGTCTGTTATACATAGTATTCACATTTGCGTATCCAATTTATCAGCTTCTCTTCCTACATTACTACTGCTGTACATACAGAAATTTAATTAGAGAGAACTTAATAACATCTGGGATATAAAGAAAGTTGAACCAAACAGTTTTCTTGCCATCTGAGTTTCTCTGAGCTTAGTCTTCTTTCACATGCAGAAGTTTCTTCCCACCTAAATCAGAATTTTCATTGTTAGCAGTATCCATACTAGCTATAGAGAGAAAACAGCTGACCTCATGTTAGATCTTATCAGGTCCTGAATGTTAGATAAATGACTGCTTACGGCATCTGCGCTGAGATTCCTTGAACCCGCAGTGTATGGGCTTTTAAATCCATCTCTGAGTCTCTTCATGCTGTGTATTCTGCTCAGATTTGGAAGCATTTCACTGCTCCAAAGAAGTTACCCCATGTTATTTTGGGGGAATTTGGTAACCAAATACAAAGATTTTAGCAAAGTAAGAGATGTGAAAGTGTATTTTGAACTGAACATACTGAATTTTGAACTGAACATACTGAATGTTAGGATTCATTTCCAAAGGCTACGGACTTAAAACCTTACTCTTATTATTGTGATGTGGTAGCATTGAAACATATCAAACAGACTAATGAGAGGAGCAAGAAATGGCAAGATTTCACAGATCAAGTTTTGCTTTATGAGGAGAATCTGGCAGGTGTTGTTAATATGAGTTCAGAGAAATTATGGAAAATTGATCCCAATATGATAGTATTTCCAACATTCCTGGGTTAGACAATTTGTTCTCCATGTCTCTTTAATGCAAGTCAGCCCACCACTGTGTTCTTCTCTTGCTTATTTCTAGGTGATGTTTACAGAAGAGGATGTCAAGTTCTACTTAGCTGAGCTGGCCTTGGCATTAGACCACCTGCATGGTCTTGGAATCATTTACAGAGATCTAAAACCAGAAAAGTAAGTTAATGAGAAGGAGTGAAATGAGATGTAAATATATGAGCTTTTAGGTAATTTCTGCTTTTTGTCATGCTAGTAAGTCAAAAGGTGCCAAAGAGCCTACCTACTTTCTTATATGAGAAACTCCATATGTAGGGTCTTCCTATCCTATCATTTTAGCAGGAAGAAAAATACTTCAGCTCGGTTCTAGTATGATGTGGCCTCTGTGCACATGGTCTTCAGTTCAGTGAATGATCTCCCTATGTGATTCATATATGTGTGACTTTGACTTTGGAAACACTGCTCTTCATTTGCCACATTTGATCTGGCATTTTCCTAGGTGTGGTATGAAATGCTCAGAGCCACTCCACTTCTAGCTCATACAAAATACATTGTGGCATCACTCATTTTTATTGTAGCTGTTATTTAAAGTAAATGAGCATCTCTGAAAACCAGTGTGCATGTTAGCTCATGAGAGACAAGATAATCAAGATCTTAAAAACAGTGACCAAAATATTTTCCCAAATTAATTCTTTCTTATACTCACACCTACTTTCTATTCCTAATGTGGCACTACATGGGATTTTCCTTTCTCCTTTTGCTATGCAATACATCAGTAGACTAAATGACACATCTAGTGCTGTTACTGAGAGTGATGTGATACTGTTTTTATTCCATTCCTCTTGTCTGTTGCTTTGCCTCTATCTTCTGTGCCTGCTCACATAAATCTGGCTGCAACATTTCAAGGTTATTAGCCTTCTAAATATAATGGTCACTGTCATTAAAAAATACGACCACTAGTAGCAATGTGCTTGGTTTTTGCTTGCACTTCCATGTAACAGCAGAGCAGTCTTATACTTCTGTGACACAAACTTCAAAAATAGGCAGGTTTTTCTTTAAAATGGAGTGCTACTGCCTTCATATTCATGGGCAAAATAAGAGGTAAAGAGTAATGGAAGGTAGATTTTGTAGGTGAGAAGTTGAAAGGAAGGAGACTGACTGTCTCCAACACTGTACTGTGAGATTTAAACTATACATTCAATGTTATGTTTTGGCTACAAAAGCAGTAGTGGTAGTAATATATGAACCCATACATATCTACATAACCAGAGCTCTGAGTTCTTTGGGCTAGAGACCCTTTCACAGGTGACTGAAATTTCCAATCTTGCCTGTTTATGCAACCAAAACTGACAAACAGAGTTTGGGAAATAACAGGAAGTCATCCTCCAAATTAGACCACTAAAAGGTTGAAGGTACCAGATAGTCACATAGTATGAAATGCAAGTAGGCAGTGATCACACTGCTGCTGCCAGGGCCAGGTGCTGTTGCATCTCGTGCTAGCAGCGTTTCCATTTCTGCTTTGTTCTGAATTGCTCTTCTATTCATTGAGCATCAACAAATGTGCACATTACAGAATAGCTCCAATTATAGATTTTCAGTTTTAAACTCCATTTCTGCTGAGCATTAGTATGAATCATGCATGACTTTTCTTTCTGGTGTTCGATGAAGCTGGTTTTCAAACTATCACATGATACATGAAGCTGCTGTTGGAAGGTATCCAAATATGAGCCCGTATATTCAACTAGAAGTCACAGTGCTGTGATGTTTATAGGCTTATGCTGTAATTTTTTTGCTTTAGATGATAGAAAACAAGGAGAAAATTCAGTACGTGTCAAAGCTAGTCAAATTATTTGAGATACTGAGAACCTGATTTTTCAGAGTTCTCAGCATTGTGTGTCACTTTGCATTTCAAAGCACATCTCTCACTGACTTCAGCTGCAAGTGAGAGCACTTAAAATTTCTGCAGACCAAGCTGTAGTGTCTCAAATGGATCAATGAATTGAAAAATCAGAGTTCACCTAAGAAAGGAGGATGTCACTGATTTGACATTGTCACACAGAAACATGTTGAAAAGGCACTATCTGTGCATTTTCATCTGACCTGAGACTGGCCAGCCATCCCCTTCACTGTACCACTCTGCTAAAATCAGCGAGTGTTATCTGTTTTTCAAACTGAGGCAACAATTCTGTGGAAGAAAAAAAAAGTATAATTAAAACCCTTTATGGAATGAGTTCACTGTGCAAAGTTAAGTTGTCATCCCTCTTTCTGGTATTTCATAACTTCTAAATGTGTGGTTTATGGGCTTTGATGTATATTTAAATAGATATCAGTGATACAGTTGAATCAGGATACAATTGTCGCAGTGTAAAATTAATTGACGTGAATATAACTACTGTTATAAGTGAAAGGGAATCAACCAGACTGGTATAACTAAAATTCATACCTTAGGATAAACCAAATTATCAGTTTGATTGTCTGTTTGTAGGACAATCCTGAGGCTAAAATATTGCTTTTGTTATGAAATGAACAGGTTAATAATTATCGCATCCTGTAAACACGGTCGAGCTGAACAAGTAAAATGAAAGAATCTTGTAGGGAAAAGTTTTCACTGTATGGGATTATAGCCCAGTTTAATATTTAAAAGTAAACTATTTCTTAGGAGGTTTATCGTTTCAAAATACTGATTTAGAAGAAAGCTTTCTCTCAAGCCTGAATCACGGTTACACTTCTGGTTCTTTTTCAAGAGGGGATTGGATGTGGCACTTGGTGCCATGGTGTAGTCATGAGGTCTGTGGTGATGGGTTGGACTTGATGAACTCTGAGAGCTTTTCCAACCTTGGTGATACTGTGATTCTGCAAAATGCTATCTTATTTCAGATTAACTGATCCTGCAAACCATAGCGAAAGTAATTGTAATTGTCACAATAGATTTTCTTCTACTAAGTGTGGAATAAAAAGGAACCATTATGACATAAAGATAAAAAGAGAAGACAGAAAGTGTGATCAGAGAAGTTTGCTTCCACAACTCAACAAAAACCATGTCTGAATGCTTAGAAGCAGCTACATTGTTTTTTTGATGCTTAGTGTCACTCAAAGCTAATTCACAGAAAATACACTTTTATATATATATATATATATATATATATATACATAGTTGGAAAAGACCTCAAAGATCATCCAGTCCAACCCTCAACCCAGCACTGATCTTTTTCTTACTGTTAGTATAGTGTTTTCATTTTACAACAAGTGTAATTTGAAGTTCTTAACAATAGTATTGTATGTGTTGGCAGATAGCAAATGTGGAAACACTCAGCTGTCCAAAGAGTGAAGCCAGGGGCCACAGGGAAGCTGTGGGCAGCTGAGGGCATCACATAAGGGTGACGCAAGACAGAGGAGAAAACCAGGATTCGTTCCTTTTTCTGTTCATACAAACATTCTGAGAGAGAAAATCTGTTGTATGCTTCAGGCTCATTTACCCCAAGACAGCAACATTAGTAATAGCTATGTTGGTATTGCCTCCCTTCCTTTAATGAGGTTAAGATATGAACCCTTTTAATGAGGCAAAGGAATGAAAAACATGCATTCTATGCATAGAAAAGCAGCATGGATTTTCAGTAGCAAATCAATGAAATATAAAACAGATATTTCTGGGGAAAATCCACATCCTTTGAATTGCATTATTATTCACAGGGAATTCCTGAGTGAGGGGCAATATTTTATGTGATTTCTGACAGTTGTACTCTTCCTTGTCCTTTTCCAGAGCCAGAGGTATTCATACATTTACCTTACAGCCACACTGGCAGATGTTTGGGTTTGTTTTTTTTTTCTGTTCTCTTCTGAAGCATAAGCCTCTTGTTTAGGAATTGTAGTCACAAAAATATATTTAAATATGTGTGTTACAGGCTAGTACTTAAAAATTAAACCTCTCTGAGAAATCTGGAGAGAAAGAATAATGCTAAAGATGCTTCCGTCAAGAGGAAGAATTTTCAATTATTGAGCATGTAGTGACTCAGCTACTGGCCTTTGAATTGCACAGTAGCAATCTGCTCTAAACACCAATGAGAGAAGACCATCTCTTTTCAGTTATGCTTCAGCACAGAGAAAACCTTTCATAAAAGAACAGGGCAATGTGTTTGTTTCACTGTTGTCTTAATTTCTTCCTGTATAATTGAATTAAAGTAACTCTTGCTAGACTGTTTCAAAGACAGTAATATGCTAAATCTAACTAGAACTGAAAAAACACCACCCTCATTACTGTGTCAGTATTTTCAAGCATAAAACTTACCAAAACTCACTCTTTTCAGTTTCAGTGTTCCTTATTGTTTCTATAAAAACTAGCAATGCTTTATGTGAGTCACAGCCATTTTTCTGAGAGAAATGTTGGAGTGCCTTTGTGAGAATAAAATATGCTGGCAGGTGGCAAACATGAGAACACTTGAACTTGGCTTCCAGGCTGAATTTAAATCTATGCTTCAGGACAGAATAAATTAGTAGGGGCTGAGATCCATGCAGTTAGGCTGTGACTAGTCATTGTGCTCTGCAATCACTTTTATTACTTCAGCGTGAATGTATCTACCTTTGGAGTTAATTTTAGGTCCAGTGAGTCCAAGCCTTGATTATTTGTGTGCTTGCCTTTATTACTATGAGGGGAGCAGCAAACCTGTAGCTCCTCTCTTGCTGGAGGCAGATGCTCTGCAGGTAGTGGCTTTGAACACTCTGTACTTTCTGAGCTTGTATACTCACTCTTCACATGCAATAGAAGAGGCTCTCCATGCAACTGCCACTGGACGTACATGCTACATGCTTCACACATGAGATCAGATAGATTTTGAGGATCATTTTTCTTTTGAAGCATCTAATACACTGAAGGTTTGTTTACATGTATATTTGAGTCTTGCATATCTCCCTACGTGTCTTAAACATGTTTTAGCCATGTTTGTTAACTGAACTCTGGGCTTACCTAATGAATGAATGAGTGTTTCCTTCTTTTTGCTTTACAGCATTCTTCTTGATGAAGAAGGCCACATTAAGATAACAGGTATGTGAGGAACAGAAAACTTAATGTCTACAAGCCAATTTTTCTTTTGCAGTGTGTTCCACACATCTTGGCTTTTGCATGGGAAAAGTTTGCTTGCAAAACATCAGAAGCCAGGAGAGTTTGAGTGCTGGGCTTCTCTTCTCTGGCAAACCCTTAAACACCCCTTATAAGCAGCACATGGAGATCATGGTGGTTTCTTGGTAAAATTGTACTCTTGATTAACATGTAGAATGCAGGCTTCACTGCCTACCATCGTGGATGAAAGGATGTTTCCAATATGACTGCTTACTCTAGGTTAAATTCTCTGAATTAAAACAGCCAGAGGATGCTTGGAAAGACATCCCTTTGCTCCCCTGGAGGTGCTGTCAGGCCATCTTTTTCACTGGTATTCATCTGGGATCATTATTCCTAATGCTTTGGTTATCTGAGCAAGAATCCTTACCAATGTTGTGTTCACCAAAGCTGAAGTGTATATTTCTGTATATTTAAACTATCTTTTCGGCTTTGGGCCAGCACCTTATTCTGAGCAGGGGAAATGATACACCTGCTTTCAGGACCCATTAACATACAGCAATGAGGCACTCCACATAGAGGCTCCTAGGGCTTCAGCACACACATGCCTGTGGCCTGTTTTGCATGGAGACAGAAGGATGTTCATTGACTGTTTGGTGTGTTTTGTTTGAACAGTTTAAATGGAAAAAAAGTGTAACTAATTATTTTGCAGACCTGACAGGTATTTTGTTTCCATTTATTTAGATTTTGGTCTGAGTAAAGAAGCCATCGACCATGACAAGAGAGCATATTCATTTTGTGGGACAATTGAGTACATGGCCCCCGAGGTGGTCAACCGACGAGGACACACACAGAGTGCTGACTGGTGGTCTTTCGGTGTACTCATGGTAATGGAAAAGTTGTGTTTGTTTGTGTGAAAGGATAGCTGTACAAGTGATCAGATCCCTCAGATAGGAAGTACTGCTTTCAGCAACTAAGGGTTGATGGAAAAGTAGGTGTCTGGGGCTTTTTTACGTTCCATCAGTGATAGCAAATCAGCTGCTCATGGCAGTATATGAGGTAGCTTTTGGCCCCATGTTCTCTTTTCTTTCTCGCAGTCCTTTGCTGTTTTGGTTGGCTATATGGTCCAAGATTATTTCTGCTGCACAGAAACAGGGCAGAGCAAGCTCAGAAGAGCACAAGCATTTCAGAAGAAACATCTGCCTAATTGCTAACATGGATTCTGTTAGGAAGCAATTCCTCAAGCAGCATTTTTCAGATGTTAGAGATATCTTTTTGGAGAAACTCAGAAAGTACTCCCTCCCCCCCCATAAAACATAGATTAAAGGGATATATTTTAGCAAGAACTCTGTTTCATAGTCCCTCAGTGATTCTTTTGCCATTCATCTGTCTTCTTCATGCCAGCATTGCTGACTCTTTTTCCACTAATGAGATTTAAGTAATATTTGGACTGACAGTGAATTTCTTGTAGTCTTATTAACTCGTGGTATGTTGTCATTCAAAAACCTCTCTCTCCTGGTGGGAAAATAAAACAAATGCATACATGCACCACATAATCCTCTTTTCTTCTGTACCATTTTACTGTCTCATAATTATGACTAGATTGGGATGTTTGCTTTGTTCTGAGTGCATGCTAAAGCTGCTTTTAAAATTAAGTATCTGAAACAGTTTTAAAATGACTGCTCTTCATAGGGGAGAAATCAATGGAAACATACACAAATGTATCAACTTGCATGGAAGAAAAGTTAGGAATTAATCTTTTTCTTACATATCTTTGCATTGGACTACCTATACAAAAGTTGAATTTTTTTCCTCACTGTTACTTAATATTTAAGAGTCCTGCCAGCTATTCCACATGCAGGGTAAATGGAACCCACACGAGAAAATGTGCCAATTCATTTTTAATACATGGAAATCTATGAAAAGTTAGTTAAAATACAACATGAATTTACCAAAAATCATGCTAGATTAATTTGATATTTTACTTGATGAGATAGCCATCTCTTTTTAAACAAAGTAAATTAAGTGGGTCTCATATTCCCCCATTACAAAGAACTACTTGATACAGTGTTGCAGGGCAAATCCTTTAACTTGAAGACCCTTATTAGTGCTTATACTATCTGTGAATACATCACAGGGGAAAACATCCTGCACCTGGGCCAGAACTATCCTCCCTACCAATACAGATTGGGGGATGAGGTGATAGAAAGCATCAGGGCACAAAAGGACTTGAGGGTGCCGATGAAGAAGAAGCTGGATTTGAACAGACGGCGTGCACTTGCAGCCCAGAAGGCAAATTATGTTCTGGGCAGCAGCCCAAGATGTAATTGGCCTTCTGGGCTGCATCAAAAGAAGCGTGGCCAGCAGATCAAGAGAGGTGATTCTGCACTTTACTCTGCTCTGGTGAGGCCTCACCTGGAGTACTCCATCCAGGTCTGGAGCCCTCAATACGAGAAGGACATGGACCTGATGGAGTGGGTCCAGAGGATGGCCACAAAATGACAGGGGAATTGGAACACCTCTGATATGAAGACAGGCTGAAAGAGCTGGGGTTGTTCAGTCTGGAGAAGAGAAGGCTCTGAGGGGACCTAATAGTGCCATTCCAGTACCTGAAGGGGGCCTACAAGAAGGATGGAGAGAGACTGTTTACAAAGGCCTGCAGTGACAAGGGGTAGCAGCAAACTCCTGGCCAAGCTATCAGCCCATGGCCTGGACAGGAGCACACTGTGTTGGGTTAAGAACTGGCTGGAGGGCTGAGCCCAGAGAGTGGTGGTGAATGGTGCCACATCCAGCTGGCAGCCAGTCAGTAGCGGTGTGCCCCAGGGATCAGTGCTGGGCCCCGTGCTCTGTAACATCTTTATCGATGATCTGGATGAGGGCATTGAGTCCATCATCAGTAAATTTGCGGACAACACCAAGCTGGGGGCAGGAGTTGATCTGCTGGAGGGCAGAGAGGCTTTGCAGAGGGACCTCGACAGGCTGGACAAATGGGCAGAATCCAATGGCATGAGATTGAACACATCCAAGTGCCGGGTTCTGCACATTGGCCACAACAACCCCAGGCAGCGCTACAGGCTGGGGTCAGAGTGGCTGGAGAGCGGCCAGGCAGAGAGGGACCTGGGGGTACTGGTCGATGGTAGGCTGAACATGAGCCTGCAGTGTGCCCAGGCAGCCAAGAAGGCCAATGGCATCCTGGCCTGCATCAGGAACAGTGTGGCCAGCAGGAGCAGGGAGGTCATTCTCCCCTGTACGCTGCACTGGTTAGGCCGCACCTCAAGTACTGTGTCCAGTTCTGGGCCCCTCAGTTTAGGAAGGATGTTGACTTGCTGGAACATGTCCAGAGAAGGGCAGTGAAGTTGGAGAGGGATTTGGAACACAAGCCCTATGAGGAAAGGCTGAGGGAGCTGGGGTTGCTTAGCCTGGAGAAGAGGAGACTGAGGGGTGACCTTATTGCTCTCTACAACTACCTGAAGGGAGGTCGTAGCCAGGCAGAGGTTGGTCTCTTCTCCCAGGCAGCCAGTACCAGAACAAGAGGACACAGTCTCAGGCTGCGCCGGGGCAGGTTTAGGCTGGATGTTAGGAAGAAGTTCTATACAGAGAGAGTGATTCCCCATTGGAATGGGCTGCCTGTGGAGGTGGTGGAGCCACCATCATTGGAAGTGTTCAGGAGGAGACTTGATGGGGTGCTTGGTGCCATGGTTTAGTTGTTTAGGTGGGTTGGATTGGGTGATGGGTTGGACGTGATGATCTTGAAGGTCTCTTCCAACCTGGTCTATTCTCTTCTCTTCTAATGTGTTCCTGTGTGACCTGTGCTAGATTCTATGGTCCTGCTCTGGCAGGAGGGTTGGACTAGATGATCCCCAGATGTCCCTTCCAACCCCTAATATCCTGTGATCCTATAAGAGCAGATTTACATTGCATGTTAGAAACAAGTTCTTTTGCATGAGGGTGGAACACTGGAACAGGTTCCCAGGGAGGTGATTGAGGCCCTATCCCTGGAGGTTCGACAGGGCTCTGGGCAACCTGATCTACTTGAGGATGCCCCTGCTTACTGCAGAGGCAGTTGGACTAGATGACCTTCGGAAGTCCCTTCCAACCCAAACAATTCTATGATTCTATTTCAGATGAAGAGTAATGTTGCTCCAGGAGCAGGTAGGAATAAACTCATAATGAAATACAGTTAGCCTGAAAAATAGAGGAAAGCTCCCAAACACTTAACAAGTGAAACATTGGCAAACGCTTTCCAAGAAGAGCTCTACAAGAGATACTGGACTAGTGTGGAGCTACTTGGGTTATGAGAAGGACCCAGTAATATCCTCAGCCCTACAGTATTTGACTCAGGGATGTAGTATCAGGAAACTTTTTCAGAGGAATGTTGAACTCTTCTCAAGCCAGCCATCTAAAATTAGATGTTCAGATGCTAACCTGCTCCCTTCTGCAGCCATTCGGACTCTTCAGTCTATGGTACCATTATTGCTGAGGAGGATGCAAAGATCAAGGACAAGTTGGTTTGTGATGCTGTAATTTTTTTAAGCTGTATGAACGGTATAGGGGTTTTTTAAGTAATTATTCCCAGTGTTGTTTAATCAAGCATAGTACTGTGCCTTCAGCTCAGACACCATATATTCATTACTCTGACAGGGATATGTTCAGACAACAAAGGTGATGCTGCTCTCCTAAAGAGTGCAGTCTGAAGGTCTACCCAAGTACTCGGTGCATGATCTCCAGCAGGCAACACAACACAGTGAAACCCTGCAGCTGTGGCTCATGTTCCACTTCCACATGGTTATCATGGCTCCCCTGCAGAGCCAGAGCAGAAGCATAAATTAACATAGCAATGTGCTCTTCTTATACAGATTCATTTGCTATGATATGAAAGCTATTTTGGGTTGCTGTGTATTATACTATGTACCACAATCCACTGAGCATGCTTAAATTTTCTTTATCCTAAAAACAAATTCTGGTGCCACCAGAGGAAGTAAGGATAGCAAGCAGCGTGAAAACTAGTGAAAAATTGAGGTGAGGAGGGCCTGCATCAGTGACCTAGCTGCTTGACAGCAGGTAATCTAAGTAAATATAATGATTTACGACCTGAATTTAAAAGCAGCAGATCTTCCTTATCTCCTGTGGCCACAAATCCATTTGTGGATGCTCATGTGTTTGTTCAGGAAGATCACTAGGTTACATTTCATATAATAAATATATTCCAATCCTTTTTGTTGTTGTTACATATTTAGTTTTGGGGAATATCTCTGTCTTCTTACTTTCTGTTTCCAGTTAAATGATGGTGTATTTGGTGTTTAGATTGTTTTTCTTTCACCTGCTAATGAACTTGGCTCCTTCCCCTCTTTATTTTTGTTAGGGTTTCACTTTCGTTTCTCTCCTTTCATCCCCTTCCCCAGGGATTCAGTACATTAGAAATAATAATTTAAAAAATATATAAAAAAAGGAGATGAGTTAAAGAATAAAAGCTTTTTAAATATAAGCTAATGCTTTAAGCATTTGAGTGCTGCCAGACATCTTAGGAAAAATATCTCTAATCAGTTCAATCTTTTTCCCTTTTTAACAGTTAATTGGTTGAGGCAAAATAAGGCTATTTTCATATGCTGGAAGTACAGGACAACTTTGTGATGCTGTCTTTTTGTCTGCTCATTTCTCCTTGTTATCCTTGGTCTGTCACTTATATGGTCTGTTGGGGATTCTAATTTTCTGCCAGTCTGAAAAACTGAAGAGATTTAAATAGTATCCAAAAGATTTATTAGCATTTCTCTGTAATTTGCAATATGGTGTGAAATATATAATGAAAATATACCAGTTGGTGGCATATGCACAGACTGAAAGGAATTGATTGTGGTAGTGTAGTTTTCATACCCAAAATTTTGATCAATATGGAGAACATATTAAGCAGATAGTGATAAAATGGCCTATAGGAAGAGCAGCCTAACACTCTCTAGTCTGTCTTATTCTGTGAAGTGGAATTAATGCTACAATTTGAAGAGTCAGGGTATACTATGTTCACTGAATATTGATACAGAAATGAAGGCAAAGTTGAAGATAGGCATAACCTTCTAAAATACTGGCTAACAGAGCCAGTATTCTTCTCCAGGCTAAACAACCCCAGCTCCCTCAGCCTCTCCTCATAGGGCTTTGTGCTCAAGGCCTCTCACCAGCCTTGTTGCACTTCTCTGGACATGTTTAAGTGTCTCAATGTCCTTCTTAAACTGAGGGGCCCAGAACTGGACACAGTACTCAAGGTGCACTCTCGTGCACCAAGCATGGCTGGCTGACAGCAGGGATGCCACACGGTCTTTGATGCTGGTCTGGCTTCAGCAGGACAATGGGTGATACGACGCATTCAGCAAAGGGCTCTTGCCTCTTCCTGGGTAAACTGAGGCACGGCTTGATGTCTAGTTGCAAGGGAAGCAAGGCTTGGATCCTAAGACTCGTGGCTTCTCAAGCTTGCAGTGAATGGGCTCGTGGCTTCCCTCCCAGGTTTTAGACCAGGCAGCTCAAGGCAAGGTAACTCAAAGCAAGGCGAGTTAAAGGAAGGCAGGTCCAAGCAGGCAAGTCAAGGCGACTACAAACCAGACTACAAACCAGCTCATATTTATCACTTGCCTGAAATTCAATTGGGCCAATAGGGCAACCGAAGCCAGCAAACAGTTACCCAATGAAAAAGGACTCTGCCAGGCTGTAGCCATAAAAGGCAGAAACATAGGGGAGAAGCAGTGGCCAGTATACATGCTCTTACCCCAGAAGGAGACTTGTCTACTCAGACATGTTGGGGCCTGTTCTTTAGTCCCTTTTCCTGCATTACCCCACCTCCTGTGGGAGGGACCATGTCTAGACATTGTAGGACCTGTCTCAGCTTATGCTGGGCCCATTTGGTCCTACCACGACAGCTGTGGAAGCGGGAGATTCTCCTGACAAAACTATAGGGTCTGCTTTAATAGCCAAAATTACTACAGTTTCTCCACACCTAGGCTCAGGTCTTTGTCAACCTGCTGTGATGCACATACCTCTATTTATGCCCAAGGCTATTAGCGGCATATGCTCCCTTCTGTTTGCATATTTAGGTTGAACAGGTATTTAGGTTGAACAAGATTTTACATTAACAAAGAAAAATAAAGAAAAAAGAGCAGAAAGACAGGCTGTTGTGCAGTAAAGAAGTAGCTTTAACTGATGAGGGTAAATATTTCACTTGGGGTTTTTTTCAGTACTGTTATTTCATTTTAACCTTCAATAGATTTAGTCAGGACTGCAATTGAGAAGCCAGAGCTTTCTTCCAGCTGCTGCTTAGTTGAGATCATTGACATGAAAAGCTTTGGTGCATTTGACTTGTGTAGCTGTTTGCCACTTTAAATATTGATGTTAAGTGCATTTCTTCTGAATCTGAATTAAGCTCAGCATTAGACCTGTGTAATTGGAGACGTGGTAGCAAAGAACAGTTCTGTAAATATTCCCTGAGGACACCAGGTTGGTCATTTCCTCTGCTTCCTCCTGCAACTTAAATTTCTTTTTCCTTCCTGCCTGCCTGCCTTCCTGCCTTCATCTCCATGTCCATCCTGTCCCACCCCACCCTCCTGCTTTGGATAATACATCTGAAACTCTTGATTTCAACTGCATCTGTAGATGCTTCTATGATATCATGATGGGTGGGAGCTATAGTCATCTTCTTCCCACTTAGTCACTGAGCCAACAGTTGCTTTTATCTGTATCATCTGCATCAGTAGCATTAAGCCCATTTCTGCCAAAATTAATGAGCTGTCGCAGTTATTGTTAGTGCTGCTAAATTAGATTTATTACAATAACAAAGTGACGTGAACAAGTGTAACTGAACACTGGGTACTTGTCCTGGATGTAAACTCTTTAGAAATCATGACAAGGGTTTGGTACAATACATACCACTGCCCTGGGAAGCAATGGTCTCTGTCTTACATCCCTATTACATCTGAACAGTTTTATCAGGACTAATTAGGACTCTGGTAGACCAGAATTACATTGAAAATGGTGCTTGAGCTCCAATATAATTTAGGTAGTTTTAAAAGTTCTCTATCACACTGTTTCTGTCCAGAAGCTGAGCTGCTTTCTTCCAGCTCTGCCAGGCTGTTCTTCATTTGATTCTCCTAGACCAAGCAGGAGTTTTCCAGATCTTATTTATATTTGTCAGTCATATACACTTTAAGCATTTTTTTCATGTTGCTGCTGCATATTTTACTGCCTTGAGGTAACTTATTACCATGCAAATTAATTCTTCAATTAATTAGAGTCAATTAGTTTTCCAGCTTCTAAACATCTCCTCTGCCTTCTTCTCAAAACCAGCATAACTATTTCACACTTACAGTTTTCTTATGCTTTTCTATGATTTTTCTTATGGTATAGCTATAGTTAATCCTGAAAAGGGAGAAGTCAGGCTGTGAAATAGTCTGACACAGCTTTTGGTAATAAAAGGATCATTTTCTGAACTAACATGATTCTTAAGAGTGAAACTACTTGTGTGATAAGGGTTGCAGAAATCTGTCATGTCTAAGCAAGTATTTGATTATAACAATTAATATTAATTATAAGACACTTATTATAGTAGAAGAGATCCTAAGCCACAGTCACAGATGTAAGCATGTAACAGTTCTCCTTACCTTCAGTGGGTGTTTTTCTCCTTTGTGTCCAGGCTGGTGTCTTTGTGTTTGGTGATCCATAACACATAACCTCCATCATCCCTTAGTCAGAGGAACCAGCTGACACTCATACCTCCATGACACACTGTCATGAGCTGCATGAAAGACCTGGTTTTGAATCCATATTACTCAAGTTTCTGTGGTTGTTTTGTTGATGTTGTTACAACTGTGAAATTCATGTTGAATTCACTGAAAGCATTAACGTGTTTTAAAGGATCCGTATGTGGTTGATATTTTCATGTGTGAGTTAGGCAAATAATTAGTGGTGATTGCTGAGTTTCTCTTTGAGATTTGGGTTCAGTTAAATGTGACATTTGAAAATTCATCACTGAATACAGCTGGGAGAACCAAAGCATGAGAGAAAAAAGTACATTGAAATGCCTTGAGAATGTGGCTTGTGTAGGTTTCTCCTGCAAAGTATAGCTGTGGCACTTCTAAGTGGTGCAAGTATACAATTGAAAAGGAGGTTCAAGTCAAGATAAAGAGTTATGGCATGTTGAACCCTTTTTCCTTTTACCACAGTCCATGTCAAACAGCTAAGAATATCTGAAGAATATCAAACTAAGGGTCCTCTCAGCCAAATATTGCACCTCCAGCATTGGCCATAAACCCAGTGCTGGGGGAAACGGCATATATGAGACTTCTTACCAAACACAGCAAAACTTGACCCTGAGTATCTGTGTAACAAGATACTCGAACAAAACAGTCATGTTGGTTCTTCATGTTCTGCATAATCCAGATGTACTATGTTGGGTTTTTTTCTGAAGTACAGCTTGTTGGACCAATTCTGTTCCTCAGGTTTTCAGTTGTGTTGGAAACAGGAGATAAATGTGGTGTCTATCAGATATGCAGACCACTGGAATGCTCACATGATTTATCACTTGGTTGTTACTCCACAGTTTGAGATGTTGACGGGATCATTACCCTTCCAGGGAAAAGACAGAAAGGAAACAATGGCACTCATTCTCAAGTGAGTACTGGAACAGCTTTCCTTAACCTCTGTGCAGCCCACAGGACCCAAGTATATGAAAGATGGAGAATAATACTGAGCATAATGCATTTTTCAAAGCTATGTAAAGCATGAGTTTGGGAAGGCATGCACAGCATGCGCTGCTGATGCCTGCATGTGGCTCTTAAGTTTTCAAAGTAGACAGCTGGTAGTGAATTACTGAGGTGCCTTACAAAAGAAATGTATCTTGTTTTCTGTGATCCCCGCAGAAGTGGTAACAGTCAGTTTCTGCAGGACAGCTCATGTTTCATTGTTGCCAAGTTTCAAATCTTTTTCTTTGCAAATTCCCCATTCATTTAAGGTTAAATGCAGGCACAAGTATTTGAAGCTTGTCTTTGATCAATATTACATTTTGTTTTCTCTGTAGCAATGAATCGCCAATGGAAAAATTTTACTCTCTTTAATCAATGCATAGTTTAATATAATTATTTTAATAAAGTTTTATTAGTTTGTTTAAATTCCTCTTTATCCCCAAATTGATTCCAGTGAGCTAAAACAGAAAAGAAAGGTAAAGAAATTATGACAAAAATTACTTATTTTGGTTGCAAATGGTGTTAGGAGATTTATCTGATCTGCTGGTAAAACCAGCAGTGAAACCTTCTTTAACTGGAATTTAAGAGCAAGATCAGGTCTGCCCTCTGTATTGCAATATACTTAGGTAGGCTTTGGCCACCAAATTCATGTCTGCCCATCTCATTACTGTAGTCACACTTTTTAAACCACAGTGAGATGGAGAAAGTTTTGAAAAATCTATTTTCTTTTCAAGTGATGTGTTCTTTCAGAGCCAAGCTGGGAATGCCACAGTTCTTGAGTGCAGAAGCACAGAGCCTGCTGCGAGCCCTCTTCAAAAGGAACCCCTCCAACAGATTAGGTATGTGCAGACATTTGATCAGGGAGTTTGTTATGTGTGCTCTGTCTTGTCAGGTGGTTGATTGTTTCTCTCTGCGTCTTCCCGAGAGCTGTCCTCTTCATTAGGCAACGTTTTGTGTTCCTTCCCAGACCATGGTGAATCTTGAGCATTACTAGAGAAATTTGCAAAAAGCACAGGCAAACTATTGGAATCTAAAACACGGTATTAGCTTGTTGGGGTATTTTTAGGTGAAGAACGAGAGTGAGCCACTAGCATTTATGAATGGTTGATGATAACTGCTACATGTGATAACACAGGGAACTAAGAAAGATTCCTTTTTAATTCTGTATATTTTAGCTGCAACTCTGAGGTGGGGAGCAAAAGGCAGGAGAATTTGTCTCACCTATTCTCAAATATATTTTAATGCTGTCCTATTCTGTTTGCTGGGAACATTTTCACAGCGGGCTTTTTTATTATCCTAAATGTATTCTCTCCATTCTTACAAATGTGTTTTCACCCTTTATTAATAAACCTGTTTAAACTGTGATAAACTAGATGGATGCATTGTATTATGCCTTGTCTACCTTTTGTTTGGGAGTTTTATTAAGAAATTCATTGCAATTTGCAGTTATGGATAATACCTGGTGTATGATTTTTATTGCAAATCTGGTCTTTGTTTTTTATGTGGAAAAATAAGGACAGTCATACCAAGTGAATTATATAAAGATAATAGCGCTGTATGGCTTTTCATTTAAAAATCATCTAGTTCTGTGAAAAATTTTGGTTTCTTTTCTCCCTACAGCTTTCTTGTGCTACATTTTGAGGGGAAAAGGGAAGAATTCGCTTCCAAAGGAAAGGGACAAACCTTCCCATCATATCTCTTGCGATTTTTGTGCCCTTAGGAGCCTGAGTTCAGTCATTCAGTTCTATAGTACCCCGAGAGAGCTGATAGCTCATATTAGAGTATGGAGTTGACTTTCATTGCTAGCTATAGGAGTTTTAGCAGCTAACAAATTACTTATCTTGTAGAGAATGGCATGGACTGATTAAAATTGGAGACTTGAGAAAAGCAGTTTGCTGTTCCATCTTGTAGCTCTTTACACTTGAAAGATTGCTTCAGATTGGAAACATAAAGTTACAAGCACAAACCTAAATTAGGAAATGGCTTGTTCTGAGATGTGAAAAAGCAAGAGGTGCCAGAGAAGTTTCTCCCTTTACTGCTTGCAGTACCCATGCTCACTTCTCAAATGCTGGTGGAGATGCAGCTGAAGGTCAGGTGCCCAGTGCTTTTGGTCCTCTGCTTAGCAGTTACAGTGTTATTGGCCAGACAGGTGACAGAGAGCTAAACACTCGACACGCCGTTTCCATTACCATCTGCTTGAGCAATGGCTTCTTTACACTGGTGGAAGATGGACCCTCTGCTCTCTGCCCTTGAGCTTTTGCTTGACCTTTCCATGCTCCACAAGCTCTGCACCTTGCTTCAGATGGGGCAGTGTGTAGGTTACTCCAGCCCTCTGCTTTATACTAAGCACCATCAGCCTGTGGTGCTTTCGGTGAACGATATCTTCTGCTTGGCTGCAGCAACTCAGCCAGAGCCCCCAGCCTAACACACAGAGGTCAGACACAGTAGCTCAGCTGTTTTCCAAGAAGTCCTGATTCTGTGGGCAAGGACGGTGCAGAGCAGGCTGCTTCTTGCTGCGACCACTAGGGAAGCGGGAAGTGTCCGTGCTCTGCTTAGGGACCAGGGTACAACCTGACTTCTCACAGGGATGGGGAGCCACATCCTCAACATGCTACTGTGTCCTCATCTCCTTCCTGGGAAATGCTCAAGTAGCCCGAGGAGGGAATGCCATCTCATAGGTTTTACCTCTTGACCTTAAGTGGTAGCTCTTGTAGTTGGGTATGCTGTAGAGATTATAGTAGGAAAACACATTTTCTCAGCATGTTTCAACTGCTCTCCAGCAATTTGCTTGACATTAGAAAAAAATCAGAGTCTTGGGATTTCTGGGCTTAATCTGTGTTCAGAAAAACAAGACACTGCAGCAAATATGAACTTTTCCCCACTCTACTGTTCTGTTTCTTCCCTCTGTCTGCTGCTTGGTTTTGTTCTGCTCTGCTTATTTTATGTCCACCCAAACAGGGCTCCAATGAAGTCAGTGGAAGTTTCTGGATGCTAATCCTTAAGTAAGAAGCTACTTGCTAAGAGTTACTTACTTGGAGCCGTGACAGTTCTATCCCCCATATCATCACCCTTTTAATAATGGGGAATTGCTAAGGATCAAGGTTTAAAATCTGTGGTTTATTAAAATACTGGGGAGGCTGGGAGAAAGTAAGAGAGTATTTGTAACACAAACATCCAAGGAAATAAAATCCAAAAGAGTAATAGAGGAACAGATCTTAATGTTAGGGGGATATCAGTGAAAAGCTTCTGAAGGCTCTCTCTGCTTTAACTCTTTGAGAATCAGCACAAAGGATCATGAAAACAGACTTGTTGATAATGAAAGAAGGCATATTTAAATGATTGACCTAATTACTGAACATAAGCCAGTAGATAGAAGGACTGATTCAACCTTGTGGATTTTAGCTTTTTCTGGGAAAGGAGTAATAGTCTGAAGTTAAAAGAAAAGTAGACTTAGTCATCCTGTTTTCAAAAATCTTTGCAAAGTTAGCGAAGCCTGCTAAAATCAGTAAACCACATTATGGATCAAACACCTGTTTTCAGCTATTGTTTCATAAGTTTGCAAATATGGAATGTGTTCATATTTAGTTTCAAAGTGTTTTAACACTCATAGAGTCATAGATTCATAGAATGGTTTGGGTTGGAAGGGACCTTGAAGATCATGTTGTTCCAACTCCCCTGGCATTGGGAGGGACACCCTCCACTAGATCAGATTGCTCAAGACCTCATCCAACCTGGTCTTGAACACCTCCAGGGAGGGGGCATGTATCACCTCCCTGGGCAATGTGTTCCAGTGTCTCTTCCTGTAAAGAATATTTTTTTATCATCTAGATAGTGAGCTTCAAAGATACTTTTTTTCTGACTGCCATCTTGCTTTTTTGACATTTGATTGTGATATCTTAACAAACAGAAACCAAAGATCAGCAGTGCAGAGTCCAGTTGGAAGCCTGTGGTCAGTGGTGTTCCCCAGAGATCAGTACTGGGTCCAGTTTTGCTCAGTATCTTCATCAATGACCTGGATGAGGGGATTGAGTGTACCCTCCGCAAGTTCTCTGATGATACATAATTGAGGAGGGGGGAGGGGAAAGGGGAGGTGCATCACTGATTCCCTGTTAGGATGCACTGCCATCCAGTGAGATCTGAAGAGCTGGATGCAGGCAAATCACATGAAATTAAACAAGCATAAGTACAGGGTCCTGTATCTGGACAGGAATAACACCAGGTACCAGTACCAGTACAGACTAGGGGTCACCCTGCTGGAAAGCAGCTCCATGGGGAAAGACCTTGGAGTCCTAGTGGACAGCAAGTTGTCCATGGGACAGCAATATGCCCTTATGGCCAAGAGGGCCAATGATTAGGCTATTACCATCCTAAATCTCTTCACTACATTAAATTAACCAGAGATACAGTGAAGCCCTGGCACTCCTAACAGCTCTGAGCTGGCCCCAAGTGGGAGATGCTAATTTTTCATATAAATGCCTGTGTCAACTTCATGCTGCATTCATTGCCACACATAAGAGTCCTCCACTGAGAGCTGTAGCTATGGGTGGGCTTTTTTCTTGGTTCTGATTTCTGTGGTTTTGTGGAAAGAAAGAACAGGAGCTTAAGGTTTGGCTTTCTAATGCAGCATCTGAAAAAAGGTGGATCATTCCCATCAGACAATGCTGAATCCATAAGCCTACAAAAAAAGGAAAATGGAAACAGTGGGGAAAAGACAGAGCAGAGCAGACTCAATGCATCAGTAGTTATCCTCATTCTAGGGACTGCTTACTGTGTCTGTAACATTTATTCCAGTCTTTTGAAATCAGTTTGGTGCTCAGGTTTCATCCTTATGTAGTACAGAGAAAATGCTGTGCATAACAAAGTTTCCTGTCACCTCCACTAACAAGACATTTTTCACAAGTACTTCTTTTCCAAAGAGTTGCTCAGTGTAATTCTCTTCAGAGTAGCTGTGTTGGTTTCATGTTTCTGCTGGCATTGGTAAAATCAGAATAAATCTGCCAAGGGTATCTAGTACAGACTTTAGAGTGTGCATTGAAAATACATGCTGAGGAAGGCATAGAACAAATCTTGTAATTATCTAAGTCTTAATATTTTCTTGCTCAGTACCCACTTTGTAGGGAAAAGTAAAAATAAGCTAAGCATACAGGATGCTTCACCTAAATTTTCTCCCAGTCTAAACCTACTTTAAGCTCAATAAGGGACTTCTTGAACCTCTTGTGGCTTGTTGATAAAGCAATCTTCAACACATACAATTTCAACATACTTTCTGGTCTCCCTTTGAAGACGTATAAATATTTTTTGCACACATCATCTTTTCAAGGGAACTCCGTGCCACACAACTATCTGTTGCGTGAGGAAACATCTCCAGGTTGTTCGGAACCTGATCCCTGCAAGCATCATTTAATGACCTTTGTTTTTGTACTGTAAAAAATGTGGACAAGGTAATCTCTATTGCCTTGTTCCAAATAACCATAGTCATTTAGATCTCTGTTGTATATCCCCTCAGTCATCTGTTTCCAGGCTGAAAAGTCAGTCATGCACACACAGAGAATCACCAAGTTTGGAAGAGACCTCAAAGATCATCAAGTCCAACCCATCACCACAGACCTCATGACTAAACCATGGCACCAAGTGCCACGTCCAGTCCCCCTTGAACACTTCCAGGGATGGTGACTCTACCACTTCCCTGGGCAGCCCATTCCAATGGCAGTCATTACATACCATACCTCTTCTTTGATTTTTCCTACCCTTAATGCACCCTTTTATAGATAGGCATGTTGACCATATAACATACTCAAGTTGTAGATATACAGCAGACTTATAGAGTGACAATATAATAATGGTCTCCCTTTTGTCCTCTTTTGCTCTTCTAAGATTTGATTTTGTATTGTATTTCCCTAGAAATGTCCCTCACAGCCCAAAGGCCTTGTTCCTGAGGGAGGATGATCACCCCTGAGCACATAATTTTGTGTGGTGTGCTAGGATGGCTTATCCTCATGTGCATCCCTTAGATTTGTCTATACTGTAAGATTATCAGGATGGGGAAATAAGCAGCAGCATATTTGTCTTGCATTAATAAGGCCTGACAGACACTCCCATGTTATATTCACAAAGTGTTTGTCATATCCATTCATCAGTGAACATTAAGCAGGCTGTAGGAAGCCATTCCTGATCAGTGCATTTGGGCAAACATTGGTAATATCTCGTACACATGGAAAGCAGATGTCACATTTTACAAGGTTTGACAAGACCTTTGTAAAGCTGCTTGTAATGTTGATCTTCAGAAAGTACAAATACAGCATATAAAAAGCGGAGTCCTCTGAGATACTGAGTGCCTTCTGCAAGGTGCTTATGTATGAATCATAAGTCCTTTTGGGAATCAAGGATGATCAGCATCCTTGTGAAGAA
This sequence comes from Picus viridis, assembly GCA_033816785.1. Taxonomy (NCBI): domain Eukaryota; kingdom Metazoa; phylum Chordata; class Aves; order Piciformes; family Picidae; genus Picus; species Picus viridis. Next base: position 23,564,244 of record CM066578.1, read on the forward strand.
GTGGTGGGTATGTTTCAGGAACTGATTCCAAAATCGTAATTCAAAGCCTTTGCTTCCAGATGTTATTTCTCTCACAGGAAAATGAAAGATGCTATTAATAAAGTCAAATCACCCCGAAAAATGGCATGCTGAAAGATCTCTGACAATTGTGTAATTATTACCGAGCACCTGTTGGGTTTTGTGATGGCACTGAAACAAATAAATTCAATGATGACGTAGGGCAAGAGTAATGACTAAATTAGATTCATTACCAGATTTGAGTTTCTCTACATTTCCTATAATGTCACAGAAGTTTAACAGTGAAGGAAACATACCATCCTAAGAGTGATGATTTTGGTACTTAGGCAGACTTGAAGATGGTGTTTGAAAAAGGGGAGCCTTACCTCAGGTTATTAGTAGTTGTTTAGTATTTTGGGTCTAAACTTACTTTTAAGTGCAGTTTTCCTCACTCATAGAAAAGGAATGATTAGACAAGACTTGAAAGTTGATGTGCATAGAAGAGCTGCTGCTTGTGGCAGGGAGCAGCAGTAGTCTCACAATAATATCGAGATATCCTGGGACCTCCCCTGGCCTCACTGGTGCACGCACTCTGCTGCAGCTGAAATCCTGTGTCATGTCTGAAGCCTGAGGAGAGCAACTATTCCCCTTTGGCATCAGCCTCAATTAGAGCAAAGTGAAAAGATACTTCAGCTAGCAGATTTTCATTAATGAGCTGCCTGTATCCATATTTATGGTAGGTTATAATGTTATGGCAATTGCACTGTTCAGGGTTTCTTAGCTAGAACAAGGTTTAGATAGTGACTCTGTCAGGAGAACTCTCCTAAGCATTAAGTTAATTTTTTCATTCTCTTGTCAGGTGCTGGGCTCGATGGAGTGGAGGAAATTAAGCGTCACCCTTTCTTTGTCACTATAGACTGGAACGTAAGTGGAGCACCATTTGATTTTTTAAATTATTTTTATTTTTCTTAGGTAGATTATTGGATGCTTAGGGAGAAAAAAAAAGAGAATAAATTTATACAATACAATACAATACACCAGGTTGGAAGAGACCTTTAAGATCATCGCGTCCAACCCATCAAACAATCCAACCCACCCAACAACTAGACCATACAGCCAAGCACCCCATCAAGTCTTCTCCTGAACACCTCCAGTGAAGGTGACTCCACCACCTCCACGGGTAGCCGATTCCAATGGCCAATCACTCTCTCCGTGTAGAACTTCTTCCTAACATCCAGCCTAAACCTGCCCTGGCGCAGCCTGAGACTGTGTCCTCTTGTTCTGGTGCTGGATGCCTGGGAGAAGAGACCAACCTCTGCCTGGCTACAACCACCCTTCAGGTAGTTGTAGAGAGCAATAAGGTCACCCCTCAGTCTCCTCTTCTCCAGGCTAAGCAACCCCAGCTCCCTCAGCCTTTCCTCATAGGGCTTGTGTTCCAAACCCCTCACCAGCTTTGTTGCCCTTCTCTGGACACGTTCCAGCAAGTCAACATCCTTCCTAAACTGAGGGGCCCAGAACTGGACACAGTACTCAAGGTGTGGCCTAACCAGTGCAGTGTACAGGGGCAGAATGACCTCCCTGCTCCTGCTGGCCACACTGTTCCTGATGCAAGCCAGGATGCCATTGGCCTTCTTGGCTGCCTGGGCACACTGCAGGCTCATGTTCAGCCTACAATCAACCAGTACCCCCAGGTCCCTCTCTGCCTGGCCACTCTCCAGCCACTCTGACCCCAGCCTGTAGCACTGCCTGGGGTTGTTGTGGCCAATGTGCAGAATCCGGCACTTGGATGTGTTCAATCTCATGCCATTGGACTCTGCCCATCTGTCCAGCCTGTCGAGGTCCCTCTGCAAAGAAGATGAAGTAAGTTTTAACATAGAGACCCCAGGAGCAAGAGCCCTTTAAGTCAGTGTCTATGTCTCTTGCATACACATTTGGCAGTGTTAGGTTTAAGTTGGACTCAATGTTCTTAAAGGTCTTTTCCAGCCTAAATGATCCTGTGATTTTATGGTCTTTACATTCTATGATACATTTGTTCATGTATTCACAAACAAAAGGAATAAAGAGCTGCTTTCAGCATTGCCAGTTTTTTCTAACTGCTTGTCTCTGTTTTGTCTGATGGTCTGGCTCACACAGTACTACCTGAGGCTATTTGCAGTGGAGAATGATTTCCCCATTCAGCTCTAATAAATGTGATGCATTGATTGTGGGAGCTGCACTGGAGTGAAAAATAGCAGTTTTAAATGAAAGAATTCCTGTAATATATCAGTTGCAAAAGAAGGAGAGACAAAGGCCTGGGCTTGAAAGAGGTACTCCAGAAGGAAGCAGTCTGATGCTCTAAGTCCTTCCGTCTTTCTGCCTTTATACTCCACATTGAAATACTTGTTCCTTCTCACTGGATGAGGCAAGCTGGACTAGCTTTATTCCTTATGAAACCAGAGACCTCCAGGAATCCTTTCTCTCTTGGATTTATTCAGATAGCCCCAGGCCTGCTTTTACACATCTGCCAACAGTAGCTCAAGGAACCTCAAGACCACCAGGTGCACCCTTTTCCTAAATATAGCACAGCACTATTGGTATCAGCTGAGTATTATTAGAGTTGGTATAGCAGGCTATACATCAAGTTGAGCTACTTTACGCTGGGGGCATCATAAATCTTCCAATATCATAGCAATGCTAACCCCTTCTTGTCACTTTAGGCCTAAGTGACCATTGGAGAGGATCTGGTCTGCCCAGGGCTTTACAGTAAAGCTAATTCCTCTGTGAAAGAACATTTTGTGGTGCCCAGGTGGCCTTTGAAAGACCCACAGAATCATTTGTTTTGGAAAAACTCATAAATCTAATTTGAATTGCATGTCAAAGAGTTGGTATGACTCATAAGTATGTCAAGAGATAATCAATGAAAACAGAGTTTGAGATTTTCTTTATGGTCTAGCTGACTTAGTCTTGCCACATATATGCTGGAGTCTAGATTCTCTTTCTTCTTCTGCTTCTTACTAATCATGAGATTCTATAAAAAGACATTTCATTTATGAAAACCTGAAGGGAAAATTAGAGAATCCTGAAGAGTTGTGTTCTTATTTGCTGTATTTTTTCTGACATCTCCACAGTCCTCTGTTGTGCAATCAAAATACAGGTCAGGTGCATACATCTTAAAGTAATAAGGAGTGCTGGAACAGTAAGAGGGTTTGTCCTTCTTCAATAACACATCACAGAGAAATGAGGCTCTTCATCTTGGAAAGATTTTCATCAAAGTCTGTTCTGGTCTGTGACACTCCTGAAGACCATCCTCTGTCATGATGCTGGTGATTGTTTTAAGCTCAGTTCTTTCGGGAACATTTTCATTTCCATCCTAATGAAACAGTACAGCCCTCCATCATTTGAAAAAGTTCTTGTGGACAAGTTAGGGAAATGTCTATCATAAGGAGGCTAGGTATGTTTGAACATGTCTTGGTGCTAGAGGGTGAGGTAGATTTAATTGCCTTTTGATGTCTTATCTAGCCCTCTGACTTTGTTGTAAGATCTAACTGTGAAGATCCATTTTAATCCAATGTAATTAGTGCTTATCAGACTCTCTTGGAGACAGATCATTATTATACAGATCAGCTATCATCTTTGTAATATATTTGCACATTTAATTATAATTTTATTATCAGTCAGTCATGGAGGTCTTGGGAGGTTTATCTAGTTACAGCAGTTACAGTATGCATTTGAAAGTGATGTGAGCCAGCCTGCTCTGAGCTGAAACCAGGACTGCCTTACAATGATCATCCAACCAACTGTTAATGTGTTCTCTATGAACAGAAACAGAGCAGAATCAGAGAAAGGAAATGGATCAGGCACAGATGGTTACTGCTGATCAGGAGAAGAATGCCTTATGCCCTCATTTTGATCTCCAATCACATCATCATCTCTCATACCAATTTGCAGGCAGTCAGCAAACAGCATTGTTGATGGAGGATATGAATGTTGATTTATTTTAAGCCCTGGTACTATGAAGACCTCAGAGAGCATGAGACAAGCTTTTACAGAGTGCTTCTGTACTACCTTGGCAACTGTAATAGACAGGACTGATGCAGCTGACAGCACAGAAACTTCAGCAACTTAATCCTCCATCAAACCCTTATCATGAAGAGTCAGAATGGGTTATCATCTTCTAGAAATCCAGTGCAAAGGAGGTATTTTTTCTAAAGCAAGCTTTTTTCCTACAAGAGCAACATTATAGCTAGGAACAAACCAACAATTTTCTTCTTTTTTTTTTTTTTTTAAAGGACTCAGAAACGAGTTAGCTACTTTCTTCCAAGTTGTGTGTGAAGTCTAGATACTGCAGTGATAAAGTCATCAGAATTTCACAGAGAAATGTATAAATAAGACCTTAGTTTCAGAGTACTGTCAAAGCTGTTCCCTCAGATTTTGGATTCACGGTTGGTTATTGTCTCTGTCACTGAAGTGTTTACCTGTTAAAACAGTCATTTCCCACTTGTTACCCTTTTTTCACTATTTTCAAAGAGACACAATCAGACATAGCATCTGGTTCAGACGAAGGCAGTGAACACAGTGGAAACAACATAGACAGTGTAAACACAAACTCTCTTAAGATGCTGCAGATGCTCTTGCCAAGCAGAGCACTGCTGACAGCATATGTGCACTGCAGATAGAGGCAATGGATGCAATCCTGGAAAAGATGAGTGTGACCAGAGAACAATCTCCCCTCTTCACCCAGATGGCATTCCCATTTTCCAGGGTACCATCCTTCAGCACAGACCTCCTGGGTTTAGCTTCTGATGTGTTAGCCTAGATGAACTGTGGACATTTGTAGACATGGGTTTTATGCCCAAATTTAAATTGTTTAGCATGAACTAATCTCTGTAAGAGTCTCTGTTTTACAACTGTAGTCACCCAGTTACAAAGCCCTACATTCCACTTCCCAGGGTGAAAAATAGATGAAAGTTTTTGCAAATGTCAGTCTTACTGCTCTAAGGCATTTAGTTGGCACAATGACACTAATTTAATAGATCCCTTGTTAAATTAATGGACTGTCTTTCATGATGAAGTCTGCGACTCACAGGAAAGAGATTTGATGTTGACCTGCTTCAGAGTTTTACCTGCTTACTACCCTTGCACCCCCTTTCCTGCCTAAGACAAGCAGACCCAAACTGAGTTGTCTCTGAGAAAACACAGTTTGGTTCCTGATTTTTGTTTTAATTTTTTTTTTTTCCTGTTTCTTCTTTCCAGGTCACACTTAGAAAAATTCTGGGATTTCATGGAAAATGAAAAATGAAATCCCCTTTTGCAGAGTGCAGTGGAGTGGGCTTTAAACAGTAGGTTTTGTTTAGCTGGTGGATTAAATTGGAAACAGAGCGAATGACATGCTAGAAAATGAACAGTCAAATGCAGCTGAGGGGAAGGTGTGAGAATAAAGTGGACTTAAGTTCTGTTTCCTTCAATATTAATCAGAGGTCAAACTAAACTGAAAACTTTAATTCTTTACTTACAGATTTGACCAACAGCAGAAATCTATCCCAAGGTCTGAATTCTGCTATCTTTTCTGCCATTTGTAGACTAGAACGCTGAGTCATTAATCTAGGAGAGGACAAGTGTTTTAGAAGGTAGTTCATCCTTTTGTCTGCTTGCTGGCTTTTCTGTGACAGGTACATGTATCAAGGGAGTTTATTCTCACATTTCAAGTGCATCACTGTGGAGGGTAGCATCTTTCTGTTTCTAGAAGCTGTCTAAGGAATAATTCAGTTCTTCAAAGAAACTCAATTGAGGAAATGACTAAATAGTCTTTAATTAAATAAACCATTTTTTTCCCTCGGTATTTTCCTGGCACATGTGCAGGGCATGTATATACAATACATGTGTATCTGGGGTTTTTTAGGAGTGGATTTTTTTATTTATTATTAAATTATGGAAAAATTAACTGCTTATAAATCAAGAAGAGACAGACACATATCACAACATTCTGTCTTACTGGTGTACTACTTGAGTCCCAAATAGGGAGGTGTTCAGATGAAGCTCTTATCAGGGATCTGGCAACATATATTAAGAAAAGGCCATCAGCACCTGAGGGAAAATCAGTTATTTTCTTCAAAAAGGGCATTTGTCCCAAATCAGAAAGGAAGTTTGACAGAAGTTCTTAGTTGCTCAAACTGCCATGGAAATGTGTTCTAGTTAATTTTATAGGTACTTCTTAATCTGAAAGTACTGATTACCAAAGTCTCAGAAGAATGTGACAGAAGCATAGATATGTATCCAGATGTGAATATCTAAATCAGTGCTTTCACGCCTTGGAGTTCATAGCCCTCATTCCGTGGGTCATGCACGCCCTTCTCACAGCCTCTGGATCCAACAGCCATGTATGATGCACAGTGATTCCCTATACCTGTCAGTCACGTTTTTCTGTGATAAGTCAACGCTGTGGAGAGTTTTTTAAAAAATTGAGGTGGGATGTGGGGGCTTATTCTTTACTGGACAAGAGAGAGAAATTACATTATCAATAAAATATTAAGGGCTAAGATTTCTCCTTTATGGGTATGAAAGTAATGTGAAAGGAAAAAAAAAAAACCAACATATATTCTTCATCTTCACCTGTGCGAAGTAACACATACATAATGATCTTAAGCACCCAACCTGAAATGCAAATGCTTCGGTTAGCACGAACATATCCAAACTCTCTTTTGAATCCTTAATAAGATGCTCCAGAATAATAATTCAGTTATGAAAAATGGGATTAAAATGGAGACAAATATAACCCTGTTCCTGTTAAAACAGTTGATAAGCTCCCAGTCACTTCTGTATGCAGAGCCAGGATTACTATGACTCGGGATTTAATTTAAACTTTACCACAAGTTACAGCCTAATAGGAATGGTCAAAGACAAGATCTGACACTTAACTTGCTATGGCATTTGCCACTATGGCTGGTTTTATGCTGGAACAGTTCAAGGTGATTCAACACCCCACAATAATTTTGAGACCAGACTAAGAGATAATATGTTAATACATTTCACCTAAAAGTAGCTGCTCCAAGACTGTATAGGAAACAATTGCTATGATTTATACTGTTTTCTTAGATCAGTCAGGGTCTCATTGTGTTTTGAAGCCTACAGGATGTGGATTTTTAAAGGAAGAAAGCATTCCGCCTGCAGCAAGCCATCGTCTTTAACTGTCGGGCTGCCCTGTGGTTTAAGCATGCTTCAGTGAATTGGCTTTGGTTGGAGCAGTTTGCTCAGAGAACTGAAGCTAGCATGGGGTGGGAAAGCTCACAGATGACACTGCTTTGGTTGTTCTTGTTACCGAAAGATTTCGTTTAGTTATCTGATTCAAGAGCTTGGAGAAAAATGTTTTAGGCAGTTTACCTTTTGTTGTTCCTAGTTGTCTGATGAGAAACAGCAGAAATAATTTTTATCACAAGTAGAAAAGGAAATGGAAAAGGGATTCATCCTGGCTGTGTTCTGAGGAGGTGCCTTCCACTTGCGCAAGCAACTTCTTTCTTTCTATCCCCTCTAAGAAGTAAATTTATGATTACATATCTTTAGGTGGCTTGTGACTCATGAGGAATGTTAAATCCCTCCCTAGGAGCGGAGGATGTGGTTTTGGGATTCGAAATACAAATGCAGCTCCAACAGCACTTAAGAAACTACAGATGAGGAGAGGAACTAATAGGCCAGAGAGAATATAGTTGCAATAATCAGAAGAGAGTGCAGTTCCCAAATGACGTATGACTCTTAAAACATTTTCCCATTTTTGGACCTCACAGGATGAGAGGTGCATTTCATTCAAGAAGGAAGCATGTGCATGTGACCCTATTGCTTTCTGACTTGGAAGGCCTCTAGCTGTGAATTAAGATAAATAAAGTGAAGTTGGAAGCAAAAAAGCTTTCTCAAGGTGAAATCGTAGCAACAGAAAAACACTTAGAATGTGCCGAGTCCTCTGTTAAAGTTCTGTGTGGACAGAAAAAGATGTATGTTAATTACAAGGTTGATACTTTTCAGCTGATGAGTGACACTTCCTGCTTAATACTGCAACTGGCTTTTAATTATTTGGAAGACTGGCTTTCCTTTGTGGCTCACAGCAATTATTCATCTTTTTTTCTCTCAGAACGTATGGAGTAGTTCTGCGCAAACAGGAACTTTTTATGGTGAAATGGCCATTAATTCTTTCCAGCCTCACCATTCCACTTTTGCAAGGAATCATAATTCAATCACCAGCATATGCTTTATGCTAATGCTGATATTATGCTACAGAATGGCCTGTCTCAAGAACCTTTATTTATCTGTCCAAAATCTAGTTCAAATTATGTTGATGTATCTTATGTTTAGCCACATGCTTTCACCACAAAACCCACAGTTAAAAAAGAATCTTCCTGCATGCAAAGAACTAGACAAGCATGCATTAATCTCCTTTAAATATTTTGAAAAATCAGTTCATTGTGAAGGTGTTTTAAGAGCTAACCTGAAAATGCATATTGCAGGCAGTCACAAAATTGAACTCTCCAGCTCTTATTGTAACTTGAAAAGTTGGCTTGAATTTATGCTATATTTATGCTGACACATGTTAATTATTGGGTGTTGTCTGAGGCATTTAATTCAGTCATTTGAATCCTGAGAACAAAAGCATTGCTAGAAAGGGAATGCAGTCTAGGGACTGTAGCGTGGGGTAGGGAAACAAACTGGAGCTCTGTTCCTCATACCTCCATCAGCATGATGTTCAGTTTTGGCTATTGCAAGCAGAGATGATGCAAAGACTGCTGAAATCAATAGGACTTTCCCCATTAACCTCTGTAGACTTTGGATCAGATACAGATGTGCTGCAGAGCTGTTTCGTCTCCCATGGTGTGCGTGCATGTATATGAATGCTTGCAAGGGAGCAGAGTGAAGCAATTTCTTAAGTATAAAAAGGATGAATAAAGAGGCCACAAAATCTCTGTGTATCAGCATATATTAAGGGTGACTCTTACTTAATTGATCTCTTATGTGCCCAGTCATTCACCAGTGCAAACTCACACACCTAGCAGTGCTTACCTGTTGCATACTTTCCTCTCTTCCTTATGTTTTCCCTTGGTTTTGCTTCGCTGCTTCAGCCATGTTTAGGCCCCACCCGTACACAGTGCTTTCTTCCTAGCATCTTTTGATAGGGAATTCATCTTATCCTCATCTATGAGCCCCTTCCCTTTTATTAGATACACCAAGAAAACCCAAATATCTTGTTTTAGTTGTGGGCACCGGGCCTGTTGCTTAGCTCAGGCTGGCAAGGTGTCAAACATATTGCTAGTTATTGATAAATAATAAATGCTAAACCAGCCACTGCTTCCCAGTGATTCTTTGTGCTGATTGTCATCGTGCTGCTGAACCCACCCATGCACAGTTTACTGGTGTTACCATTGCATGTTCCAGTTCTGCCTTTAAGAACAGTGAATTTCCAAACACCCCAGCTGGAATATTGTGACAGTCTATGGGCTGTTTTTTTTACCAGAAATGTCTGTGTTTATATTCTAGATTCCAGTAACTAAAAAGTTCAGGGACCATCCAGGGCACAGGTCTCAAGTAGGACTCAGAGCTATGGATACATCATCTCTTTTTTTATTATTTTTTTAATAGTCAGTCCTGCAAGAGAGGCACAGAGCTGAGAGAGGACACCCTAAACAAAGCAAGGATGCATACCTGCAGATTGCAGATTGTTGTTGATTGTGATCTGTTCCTCTTGTAGAAACTATACAGGAAAGAAATCAAGCCACCTTTCAAGCCTGCAGTAGGACGGCCAGAAGACACCTTTCATTTTGATCCAGAGTTCACATCTCGGACTCCCACAGGTTGGTAAGGTGGCACATGGTGAATGCATCTTTTCAGTGAGTAAATTCATTCTTCTTCCCCTTCCCCATTTCAACAGGGTCTAAAAAAAATCTGATCACCTGTGACATTACTGAGTTTTGCAATATCCAGCAGGAAGTGATGACTGTTAAGCAATTCCAAGTAAAGAAGCTCTTAAGCATTTCACCAGCTTGACATTAATTTGTTTTCAGGAGGGATGGATTCTGTGGTTTTAATAGGAAAAGAAACTATCGGTTTGCTATTCTACTGCTCCCATCACTGCTTATATTAGCTGAATTTAACTATTTTAAATTACCTCAGCTTCAAATACCTTTGGGTCTCTGCAAGATAGATATATTCCATAGATATTTTCTTAAATTATGATATCCCATATACTATAGACTGTAGGAAGTTAATACATGGTTAAAAGTAATGAAGAGTCATAAAGATCTCAGACTGGCAGAGTTATGCCAACAGCAAATTTGGTCCATAATATTTATAAAATCTTTGCTATGAGAATGTTGTTCCTGTAATTTCTGTTTCCTAATGGGAATGTCGCATCTCGTATACTATATATATGAAGGTGATCACTGCTCAAAACACTGTTTTTTCACTCTTTCAGCTGAAAGCAGTAATATCAGTAACCTGAGTGGCAATCCCAGTTATAACGTCGCCTCTTGCTAAACGTAGATAAACGACATTACATTTATGCCTGTGATATTTCTGCACAAAGACATATCTATTTATACCTTCTAAAATGCAAGAATGCAATTGCTGCTGTTTGTAAAGGACTTTGAAGATAGTAAGCGTTGTAAATACCACATAGGGTAATAACCAAGGTCTCAAGCTTCAACCTTCAAACTGCTCCAGAACTGTTACAGTGAGAGTAAAAGATCTGGTATTTCATTATGAAAATGCCTGCATTACAGCAAATGAATAAGAGCTGAGATTTCCTGTAATTTTTGTTCAGTTTTATCATGACCTTCAGCATTCTTCTTAAACCTATATTCAAAGCCTGGCTCAAATCTCCTTTTGTGGGGTGTGAAATAGCAGCATCTATGCAAAACCTGTACCAGTACTGACTACTAGCTTTTGTTTTGTTTTGCTTTGCAAGGATGCACCAACTTTCACAAGCTGTACAAACATTACACTCTGATTATTTGGATAAAACTGGAACATCTACCAGTCTCCAGTATACGTTAGTCATGTTCTGACATTCGTTTCCCACTGCATGGAAACAAAGTGTCTTTGGATACCAGAAATTTCACATCTTTGATTTTAGCTTTAAATCAGGTTTCAGAGGAACTCATTTCTCTGAAATACTGCAAGTTAGTCTCATCTTGACAGACGGGCATGCTGGTGCTGCCCTGGAAGGCCTCAGAGAAGCATTGAGAGTTTTGTTTGCTTTGTAAGTTCACACTTCATTAGTTGCATTGTCATAGAAACCCTTGTACTTCATGCTTGTGCTGATGCTGAGGGTTATATTTTATATTCTACATGTTACTACTGCTGCCTAATTAATTTTGCTATCTTGTGCAAGACACTGGAAGGTTTGGCTGAGGTGGTGGGTCAGGAGGATTTCAGTCCACAAACGTTTGTGCTGTTGGGGCAGCATGCTGTAATTGTCAGGGATGTCTTAGGCTGGCTTTACTGCTGAGAAAAAGTATGTAAAATTGCATCTGAAGTATCTAACTTTCCTCCTCTGCAAATGAGATAATAATATTTGCTAACCCCAGGGAAGTGTATTGAAGTAAATTACATAAGATTTATAAAGCCTCCAAAAATCATGTAAAGTTTGATGCTGCCATGGGATAAAGTATCACGACTTTCACAGGGAGAAAGATAACCGCTATACAAGATCAATGTTTGCAAATGGGTCTGATTCAGACAGACAAAATTATTCTGGATTTATCGAGACTAGAAAAATTATTTAGGCTTCATAGCTGTCAGTTAATTAGCATGATTTAACACAATTTTGTACTTCTTTTGGCTTGACATTTAATTCATATGATGGGCATATCAGTTGGTGGTGATGAATATTTAATATCAAACACCAAATAATCAGTAATTCTACAGTGTTTGGTAAAGAGATTGACAGTGAGTTATGAAGGAACAGCTATTTTTAAATAGAGGTGACCTAGCACTTACATTTTAGAGCCAAATCACAGCTTTTCTGAAGGTCAAGAGCATTAAGATTTCAAATATTGTCACTCTTTTTTTAAAACCAAACTTTTTTCCCTCCTAATTAATCTCTCTTGGAAAATCACTGCTGTGTATAAGCATCCATGTATTTGTGAGAAGAGTGCCCATCAGTAAACTGAGATAAAAAGGCCACATCATTTTACCAAAAGGCAAGCTTCTCCATGTAATTTGCAGTGAGGTCTGGCTTGTTGTGCTTATTTCTGACTGCTGTCAGAGCTGAGGTAGCTTTGTAATGAGATACACAATTAGCTGCAGTCCCAGTTTTGCTTGTTTCTGAGCAGGTAATTTGGTTTTTACCATCTTGTGCTTTCAGATTCTCTGTCCACTTTACTAGTAGATTTATACAGGGAATATCTACATAAGGAAATACATTCCCACATTTTCCAAGCAATATTCAGTCTTCCATACTATTTCCCTACATGCTAATGGGTGATGTTCATGGTGTAGGCAGGTGAGTCTAAGGGATATATTCTCTCTAGCAAAACTGGGTGCTTTACACACTTCCTACAGGTAGTTATCTTTCTAAAGGAAGTATAGCTTTGTAATCTCACTGTGGTAAATCATGTTACACTGGAGATGTGACAGGGAAGTGAGAAAGAAGAACACCCGCAAAATAAGAACAAACAAAAGGTGAGCAAGTTTTAGTAAGATAGGTTTTATAATGCCCAGCCTGTTACTCAGCTACCAAAGAATGGTTTGCAACATGACTCTTTCTTCTATGAAAATACCTGGGACAAAATATACACTGGGGAGAAAGATCTCTTCAAAGTGTTTCAGAATTTTAAGTGAAGCACAGCTCTCCTTGCTTTGTCATGCTGTTTCTCTCCCTCAGCAGTGGTGCAGGTACTAGGAGCTGCTCGCTAGTTGTCTCATTCTAAAGGCAGAATAATTAAGGGCTTTTTAATCTCCAGCCGTGGATTTACCATGTCAGGGGGAAGAATGGGGAGAAAGTCTTCATGACAATTAGTTAAAATGATCGTAGTAATTTTGTTCATCTGAGAACAGCCAGCGTCTTTCCTGGAGTAGGTCCCAGATCCTAAAGCTGCTCCAGAAAATCCCTATGATGCCATAAGCCACCATGTGGTGGCTTTAAAAATTTTTCACAGATCTTGAACAGAAGGTGGTAAAATGTAAATAAATCACTATTGGGTGTAAAAAAGGAAAATAATGATAGTTCTAAACATTCCCATCGGAAGAAATAAAAGACTTAAACTAGTTGTACCAAAACAATCTCTCTCCTCGCTTTGTCAGGCTGGGAGATACTAACTGGCTTTACTGACCTTGGCTGCACTGCTTTTGTCGTGACTGGTATAAACTTCTCTGTCTGTCCTTTCTCTTTTCCCTTTGTGTACAGGGAGGCAGGGGAGGAGGCAGGGAAGGGAGAAGCTATTAGCAACTCCCCTGGTCTTTGACCAGCGGGGTCCTTGTGCTGTTCATTAATTGTAAATACCTGAAAATATTGTAAATACTGTATATTTTGTACATATTCATTGCATTCCATTGTAGATTGTAGTTTTGCTTCCTGCTGAGCTTGTCTGGCGAATTTAATGTTGGGGGCAGAATTTTCAACCCACCACACATCACTACTGGAGCACTGTGCTTTTGCATTTGCTTCAGGTCCTGTCTTCTCTACGTTCTCCTGACCCACACAACATACCACATTATCCAGAATGCTCTTTGGCCTTTGTAATTTCTGTAGCCAGACTGTGCTGTGAAGGACAAGTACAGCATCTTTTTCTCCTCTCCCTAGATAACCTCTGCTAAGCCAAAGAAGTTTCCTGCCTTGAGCCATCTGTCTTTCACCTCATCTCACCATCCTGCACTTTCTCTCTCTGTGCAGACTCCTGGCAGAGGCCACTGCTTTGCATATAAATGAACATGCACTGTGAAAAAAAAAAAATCTGGGTCCAAGAGGAGGGATCCTTGCAAACAATTACCCTGCAGTGTTCAGATACAGAGCAAAGGAATGGAGAAGGCACACCAGAACCTTGACCTGGATGTGAATTATACTCACATGTCTGTGAGTTTAGCAGGTTCTCCTGTTGAGTGGCAGGGGTAACTTTCTTGAAGGTGCCGTGCTATTCATTTCTGGACTTTTATGACGTTCTTAAGGTAATTTTCTTAATTCTCTGGCAGATTCCCCAGGTGTTCCTCCAAGTGCCAATGCTCATCATCTTTTCAGAGGGTTCAGCTTCATTGCCTCTAATTTGGTGCAGGAGCCTGCACAGCAAGATGTGCACAAAATCACCATTCATCCAATTGTGCAGGTACTGATGTTGATGTTACACTTCACATGTGATGGGCAGGTGCATGTGTGCATGGTGCATTTAAACTGCCTCACCATTCTCACTGGTGCTTCACAGCCACCCAGTGCAGGTAGAAGGTGTTTACATGCTGGATGCAGGAGATGGGAAATGAGAATTTTTCCCCAAAGGCTTTCATCTTTAAATTCACATTCTCTGCAGCCTTGACAAAGGAAATAGGAATCACACCTCTATTATTCTATTGATAGGACTAGGGGGAATGGAATGAAGCTGGAGGTGGGGAGATTCAGACTGGACGTGAGGAAGAAGTTCTTCACCATGAGAGTGGTGAAACCCTGGAGTGGGTTGTCCAGGGAGGTGGTTGAGGCCCCATCCCTGGAGGTGTTTAAGACCAGGCTGGATGAGGCTCTGGCCAGCCTGATCTAGTGTGGGGTGTCCCTGCCCATGGCAGGGGTTGGAACTAGATGATCCTTGTGGTCTCTTCCAGCCCTGAGTGATTCTATGATTCTATGATTATGGAAATGACAAGTGCTTCTGAATACCTGAAACACTATTCCAGTTGTGCATACAGGCTGGGTAACAAAGTGTTGTTTCTTCAGTGAATGCATGTCAATCTCAACAGTTTTGTCTTCGATTATATGATATAGTCTGTGTTGGCAAAGAAGCTTAATGAGCTACTGCTGTAGGTTCCCACAGGCATGAAGCCAAAGCTTCTGGGAGTAAGAGGCCACTGTGTTCCTGTTCCTAATGCACAACGGCCTGGGCGTACTCACAGAAGCCAGATCAGAGTGGCTCGACAGGGGAAGGACTCTTGCCAGGCGCATGGTTCTTTGCTGCCATTCCCCTACAACATGCTCTCCAGTTATTGTAATTTAAACCAGAAATAAATTGCTACCAATGGCTCAGTGCATCAAAGGAACAGTGAATCAGGAGAAAGAAATGGGTTGCTCAAAGATGCAATACAGTTTCCTGCAAGCAAAAAAGTCCCTCTCCTTCAGAGGTATACATGTCTCAAGGGAAGAGCCCCTGGCTATGGCTTTCATAGTTTTTCATAGTTTTCATCCTTTTCATAATAATTTACAGTGGAATGTGTCATGTTCTTAAAGATTCTCTTATGCAGAGAGTAAGTGCAATGTTACCAAAGCAATATCATCCCAGATACATTCCTGTGGTTCGCTTTGTAAAAATACGTCACATGCTAAAACATGCATGTCTTGTAATTTTGAAGGTGCTGTGGGGACTTTGCTAATGAGGTTGCATTTTTTAGGCAGAGGATCCTAGAGGATTTTTAGAGCTTCTGGTCTTTCTTGAATCCTGGGAAAGAATTTGCAGTAAGCCTTGAGACTGGGTTTCACTATCTAATCCATCCACCTGCCCAATCATTCTTCATGGGCCACATGAACCAGTAATGCCGTGTACCACAGATTGTTCTATACCCTTGAGTAAATACAACTTGAAATTTTAAAGTATTTTCCTACTAGTTTCACTAGTAAAGTATTTGCTTAAATTAAGTTGGCTTAAAATAGTAACTTTTCTCCAACACAGAAATCATTCATTAAATGCATCCTGGACAAGGACTCCAGTGATCTGGAGGCACTCCTCATATGTGAGGTACCCATTTTGAAGACCGTGAAGCTATTGGTAGCTTTTAAGTTAGCTGATCCCTCAGTTATTAGAAGTTAATTTATATTGTCAAGATATGTGGGTTCATCAGAGGATTTGGACCCAAAGTTTCCTGGAATTTCTAATAAGAACTGATTGGCAGCTTTCCATAAACAGTTTAGAAAGTCAGTGCTTTCTTGCCATTACTTCCACGTGAACAACTCCATCTTGCAGACTGGAAGAAGTAAGACAGGAGGGGACACACTTTTTTAATTAAAAACCTCCAGGTTTTTTTTTAACTCATCTTAGAAAAATTGAAAACAAGAAAGCTCAGGGGAGGAGGTGAGGTCATGCACTTTGTTTATTAGACAAAGCTAGTACTTGCTTCTACGCACCTATGCCCTAGTAACTTTGTTTCTTTTGTCTTTCTCTGTAGCAGTTACATGGGAACAACATTCACTTTACAGATGGATACGAGATCAAGGAGGACATAGGAATTGGCTCCTATTCGGTGTGCAAAAGATGCATTCATAAAGCTACAGAAACAGAGTTTGCAGTGAAGGTAAGACAGCCTTTTGCTAATGCCAGAAATGTGACTGAAACTGCCCTGCCAGCCTGGGCATCAGTGTGGTCAGTGGATATTTTGTTGGCTTATTTCGTGTTGGTGGTGGTTGCTCAGTATTGATTTTTTTTCTTTTGGACAGTGACAGGTTTCATGATAAGCCTTACATTGTTTGTCACCCCTGAATCTCATGAAGTAAAATTCCTGGCTGGAAAAAAAGCCCTTAACAGTCTTGCACAGAAATTCTGCTAGTAATTACATTCACAGTCCTTGCAAACTCGACAAGATTTCTAACATATTCTGCATGGAATCATCATAAATCATTGAAATAGCATGAAAAAATATTGCAGAGTTGAAACAATTTTATTCTTCCTTCTCAGGTTATTTCATTCTGACATTTTTTATTGTAATTAGACAAATGTGTCAGTGGAAACCCTGATCACCTTCAAAAACAGATTTCCTTTTGTCTCCTTGACATTCAGCACCAACATGCTACACAAAGCGGCAAAAGGCAATCTTCATCTGAGATTTAAAATATTAATGCAGTGGAATTTAGTTGGGCGTAAAAGACAAATCAGTAAACTTCAGATTTGGTCAAGCAATATGACATAAGACAGAGTCACTGGAGCTGAAGAGGCCAGGAAGCTGCTAGCATGTAGGTAGGAGGGAACCTTTTCTGATAGGGAAGAACTTCAGTACAACTGCTTTGGAAGATCATGCTCAGAGGACTGTCACGCTGTCTATTAAATGCTATTACTGAGGGCAGAGGAGACCAATATGTGTGGCAGGTGATTGTGTGGTTACAGCTCACAGGAAGAATTCCAAACATTCGGTTTTCTTTAAGAAAAAGGTGCAGCAATTAAAACACTTGTGTCAGACAAACATTTCACAAAATCACAGAATGTTAGGGCTGGAAGGGACCTTGAAAGATCCTCTAGTCCAACCCCACTGCCAGGGCAGAATCACTTATACCAGATCACACTGGAACGCATTCAGGCAGATCTTCAATATCTCCAGAGAAGAAGACTCCACAGCCCCACTGAGCAGTCTGTTCCAGTGTTCTGTCCCCTCGCAGTGAAAAAAAGTTTCCTCCTGTTTTCATGGAACTTCCTATGCCTCAGCTTCCACCAGTTGTCCCTTGTCCCGTCATTGGGCATCACCGAGAAAAGCCTGGCTCCATCCTCTTAGCACTCACCACTTACATATTTATAAACATTAATGAGGTCACCTCTTAGTCTCCTCCTCTCTAAACTAAAGAGCCCCAGCTCCCTCAGCCTCTCCTCATAAGGAAGATGTTCCATTCCTCTGCACTGGACTCTCTCAAGCAGTTCCCTGTCCTTCTTGAATTGAGGGGCCCAGAACTGGACACAATATTCCAGCTGCAGCCTCACCAGGGGAGGAGAACCTATCTCAACCCACTAACCACAAACCTTCTAATACACCCCAGAATGGCATTGGTCTTCTTGGCCACAAGAGTGCATTGCTGGCTCATGGTCATGTTTTTGTCCTTGTACTACAGAGACAAGATTATTAAATAAGGAATTATAATAATGAATTTGAAAAGACAAACAGTTAAGTCAGATCATTCTGTGTGGCCTCATGGGAACAAATTGCTTAAATGAGTATAAGAAACAAAGTAACCCCTCAAAATCAGTACATAAAGAAATTTATTGACCAGGCTTGCAGAAAATGAGGGATTCTAGCCAATTGCCACTCAACTTTTCTTATTTTAAAAATTTACAAAAGAAATGTGAACTCAGTTGTATTTGCTATTAAATGAGATGACAGCACCTTCAAGGAGTCCATGAGATAAGTAAGCTGCAGGCAGGCAATAGAAAAATGTTAAGCCTTTTACTCAGTCCTCATTTCCATTACAAGACAGATGATAATGACGTATAAATGGTGTCTCCCTGTAGTTGCCACAAAAATCTGTTAACCACTAACAACTGACAACCTGTTGATGTCACTGTTCAAATAATAGTTGATTTTTCTCTAGGCTACATCATAATTAGGAGAATGGACCTACCAGCAGGTCTGTGTGGGTTTGCATATGAACATGCTAGGATTTTCATTTCTAGTGAATGAAAAGAAATTATTTTTTCAGTGTCTAGGTCTTTCATCAACAGATGGCAATTATGTTACAGTGGGTAGGGTTCTGTGTAATTAAATCACATCTCCGATGAACTAAAATGTATGTTAAAGTAATAACTTCAGTATTTTATCAACTGCTACTGACAGTTTTAGCAGTGTGATAAACCAGCATGAAACAAAATATAAAGACCCCAGTCCTCAAAGATGTCTGAGTGCCTGAATCCAAGAGGGTCCAGTACCTGCTCAGCAGCTGGGGGGTTTGGAGTACCTCAAGGAATCCAGAGCAAGCTCAGCATGTGGAGACACTCAAAATTCTGTATGTTTAACACTTTGATTGCTAGAGTTATGCTCTTTCCTATTTTTATTAATCTTTTCTCATTTTATTTCTTTCTTCCTACAGCTCTTACAACTCTTTTCTTGTCATGCCAGTTTAGGCAACACACACAGCACCTCAGTTTCTGACACAGTGTCAGTCAGATGTGTAGCACAGACATGGGGCTGGAGATGGTTGGTGGGTTCCTGTTTGTGCTGTCCTTCCAGCGCATTGAGTGCTGCCTCTTAGATTCCTGTTCCTACTAATATATTCATTTTACTTTTCTTTTGATTTATTTTTATTTCATATTAAGGTTAAATAATTTGTTATCAGAATTTGCATCAAATTACACAATGCCACCCATTTCAAGTAATTAGCATAAGAGTTGTAACTGATATTATTGTAATTATATAGTTGTCTCTTCTGACATGCATCCTTTAACTCTCTCTATAAAAATCACTGCAATTAGACTATTCTGATTTTGTGTAATTTCTCAGTGCTCCCTAATACATAATATTCACATGAAAAAATAGCTGTAATGATAGTTTGTATGATAGGCAGCAGAGCCACTCTCCAGGCCTTACGTACTTTTGTTGGGTAGTACCATAGAGAGACAGCAGAGTACTCAGCCAGAGTAACTCGAGTTAGAGCTACAGCTGGAAAATCCACTTGGTAATACAAAACCTTTTCTAGCCCAGAACACATTTATTAAAATGGAAAACATTTCATCCTTTTTTCTTTTGCTGGCCATCTGCATCTAATTTGGGGCCGTCTTACAGAGGTTATTAGATGCCTAGCAGTGCAAAAAATTTCTTTGCTGGTGTTGTAAAAGAGCCTGAACAGATCTGGAATTTCACTCATTTCTGAGTTCAGTGAGACCAGGCACATCCACTCACTGAGGTGCTTTTGGAAGTTGCCATAGACACTTCTCTGCGCCTGTAAGCATCTAAGTACTTTTATAAATCTAATCACTGAACCTGCAAAAGAGAATTTTTTTCAGCCTCTTCCCTCTTTTCCCATGTTATATGTAAAAATAAAATGCAAATAATGAACTCTACATCTATTTTGGATGTGCCCTCAGGCTTCTAAATGCAATATTTAAGAATTCAGACTTAGATCTCCACTTCTGAGAGCATTTCAATACCATGCAACAGTAAGCCATGCAGCAAGACAATTCCCTGCAAACCAAATCTACCCTGAAACTAATAGCAACCTACCTGGGTCAGTGCAGGTAGATGTTGGTTTTGCAAGTCTTTATATTGTATTCTACTGCATGGACATACTCTGAGGTACTATTCAAACTTTACTCTTAGTTTTTCTTTCCATCTCATTCCCAAGTTTAGAAAAAAATAAAAATATGAAACACAAGTAAGTATGTTCTTCATTCTTCTTTCTTTCTGTTCATTCTTATGAAACTCTGGTGGAAAGAAGAGATATGGGGGGAAGTAAGAATTTGTCCTGTGATAGACCTCTAATGTGTTTCTGATTCTTTCGCAAGAATATTGATCATCCTGACTAGAGCAGGCATAATGATTTTTAATAGCATAAGGGAACTGGCATTGTTGATCACAGTTACAAAATTCACATGTGTATGTGACAGTGAGGTCAGAAGCAAAGAAAATCTGATCAAACTATTTCAGTCATATCAGTGTCTGGAGAAAAGAAGTTGATTAAGTAAAAGAATTATGCTAGAGCAGGTGGGAAAGATTTCTGTGGATGGAAGAAAATCTGCAATGGAAGCCTAAACAACACAAGAGCTCTCATTTGGAAGACAAAGCAAGTGATAAAGTTCAGAGTTCTTAGTGAATCAGATTTTTCAAAATCTGCCCAAGATTTGGTGCAATTAGTGTATTCCTTAAGTTTTTCTTTACTTAAGGCCTTTGCCATGATTTTGAGCATGGATACCTATTTGCAGAGAAGCCTTCAAGATGGATTTTCAGATGTAGTTCTTAAGAGTGCCAGATGAAGTAAATTTGCAAAGGACCAGATTGCATCCTCCTTTTTCTAAAGATTTCTCTATTTAGTTTGACTCTTTACACCCAGAAAAGATTAATGATGCATAATAGCCAGCTAGAAACTGCTGTTGCTATGGTCTTTTCTACTCCCAGTATGGTTACTGCCCCAAACATTTCAGAGATGGGTGTCATGGGTGCCAGGTGCCAACTCTTTATTTCTTCAGGTAAAAGAATATCTAACTGGTTGAGACTTACAGATTGTCAGTCCAGTCCTTCCATGTTGTTAGAGTAGGGTAAACAACTGAGTAAAAGTAGAGTATGCATTTCTCCCTCCCTTGCAGAAGAAAAACATGTAGTGGAGAGAGTCCAATTTTGCAGATGCCAATATTACAGTGAAATTTGGACCTCAAATGTATCAATATTTTAATAGGCAAGTCAGTGAAAAGTTTGCTGGATAACCTCTGATTTCTTGGCCTGGAGCCTGCCAGCTTGTCAACACCAGCACATGCTCATCCTCTGCTCATCCAGTTGCTTCTGTCTGCACCAGAACATGGTACAGGGGTCAGGCCCCAGGGTACATGCAGAAATCTACAGATCAGAGCCATTGGTAAATGCATCTCCTTTGAATTTAGTTTGAAAGTTTAGCAGAAGTTACCTGCTGCTGGAACAGAGTAGTAACATGTCTCTGCAAGAGAGAGGATGGACTGAAAGGTTATGCTGAGGTCCTGTTTCAGTTGTCATTCAATTCCTAATCATGCAAATTCCTCTTGACTCTGCTGGATAGCTGTCACGGTAAGGTTTGTATGGATGAGACTATGGCCCTAGCACACCTTACACATGGAGGGAAAATTGTTGTCAGGAAGAATGTAAGATGGTGTAAAAAAAAACTTACTAAAAAACGTCAGGGAGGCACTGGATGCTGTTGAGATGGAGATCAGGGATGATAGGGTTGAGTGCTTGTGGGTGAGAATTAGAGGGAAGACCAACAGGGCAGACATCCTGGTTGGCGTCTGTTATAGACCACCCAACCAGGAGGAAGATGTCGATGAGGCATTCTATAGGCAGCTTAAGGCTGTCTCAAGATCACCTGACCTCATTCTCATGGGTGACTTCAACCTGCCTGATATCTGTTGGGATCTCAACACAGCAGAGAGGAGGCAGTCTAGGAGGTTCTTAGAGTGCATGGAGGACAGCTTCTTATCCCAGGTGCTGCGTGAGCCTACCAGGGGTAAGGCTATGCTTGACCTCCTCTTCACCAACAGGGAAGGGCTGGTGGGTGATGTGGTGGTCGGAGGGTGTTTAGGCACCAGTGACCACGACATAATAAAGTTTTCAGTATGCAGCCAAGCCAAGAGGGGGAGCAAGAAGACCTCCACTCTGGACTTCAGGAGGGCAGACTTCAGGCTACTCAAGGAACTAATTCAGAAGGTTCCTTGGGAATCAGCCCTTAAAAACAAAGGGGTCCAGGAGAGCTGGACCTACTTCAAGGAAGAACTATTGAAGGTGCAAGAACAGGCTGTGCCGGTGTGCTGGAAGATGAGCCGCCGGGGCAGACGGCCAGCCTGGATGGGCAATGAACTTTTAATAGAACTTAGGGAAAAAAAGAGGGTGTATCATCTTTGGAAGAAAGGGGAGGCAACCTACAGAATGTTTAGGGATGTTGCTAGGTTGTGTAGGAAGAAAATTAGGGAGGCAAAAGCCCATTTAGAACTTAGACTGGCCTCTGCTGTGAAGGACAACAAAAAGTCCTTCTATAAATACATCAATAGCAAGAAGAAAGGCAAGGACAACCTCCACTCCTTGGTTGACACGGAGGGGAACGTTGTAACAAAGAATGAGGAAAAGGCAGAGGTACTTAACACCTTCTTTGCCTCAGTCTTCACTAGCAGGGCAGAACGTCTTCCAGACAGCTGGCCTGCAGAGCTGGCAGAAGGAGCCAGAGAGCTGCATAGTTTCCCACTACTCCAAGAGGAAGTTAGAGATCTACTGAGCCGCTTGGACCCCCATAAGGCCATGGGACCGGATGGGATCCATCCTAGGGTGCTGAGATTGCTGACAGATGAGCTGTCCAAGCCACTTTCCATCATTTTTCAGCAGTCCTGGATCACTGGAGAGGTCCCAGAAGACTGGAAGCTGGCTAACGTGGTGCCCATCCACAAGAAGGGCCGGTTGGATGAGCCAGGGAATTATAGGCCTGTCAGCCTGACCTCAGTGCCAGGCAAGATTATGGAACAGGTCATCTCGAGTGCGATCACACAGCACTTACAGGATGGCCAGGGGCTCAGGCCTAGCCAGCATGGATTTAGGAGGGGCAGGTCCTGCCTGACCAACCTGATCTCCTTCTATGATCAGGTGACCCGCCTGGTGGATGCGGGGAGGCCTGTGGATGTGGTCTACCTGGACCTCAGCAAGGCCTTTGACACCGTCCCCCACAGCAAACTCCTGGCCAAGCTGGCAGCCCGTGGCTTGGACAGGAGCACACTGCGTTGGGTTAGGAACTGGCTGGAGGGCCGAGCCCAGAGAGTAATGGTGAATGGCACCACATCCAGCTGGCGGCCTGTCACTAGTGGTGTGCCCCAGGGATCAGTACTGGGCCCCATGCTCTTCAACATCTTTATTGATGATCTGGATGAGGGCATTGAGTCCATCATCAGTAAATTTGCAGATGACACCAAGCTGGGGGCAGCAGTTGATTTGCTGGAGGGCAGAGAGGCTTTGCAGAGGGACCTCGACAGGCTGGACAGATGGGCAGAGTCCAATGGCATGAGATTGAACACATCCAAGTGCCGGGTTCTGCACATTGGCCACAACAACCCCAGGCAGTGCTACAGGCTGGGGTCAGAGTGGCTGGAGAGCGGCCAGGCAGAGAGGGACCTGGGGGTACTGGTTGATTGTAGGCTGAACATGAGCCTGCAGTGTGCCCAGGCAGCCAAGAAGGCCAATGGCATCCTGGCCTGCATCAGGAACAGTGTGGCCAGCAGGAGCAGGGAGGTCATTCTCCTCCTGTACACTGCACTGGTTAGGCCACACCTTGAGTACTGTGTCCAGTTCTGGGCCCCTCAGTTTAGGAAGGATGTTGACTTGCTGGAACGTGTCCAGAGAAGGGCAACAAAGCTGGTGAGGGGTTTGGAACACAAGCCCTATGAGGAAAGGCTGAGGGAGCTGGGGTTGCTTAGCCTGGAGAAGAGGAGACTGAGGGGTGACCTTATTGCTCTCTACAACTACCTGAAGGGAGGTTGTAGCCAGGCAGAGGTTGGCCTCTTCTCCCAGGCAGCCAGCACCAGAACAAGAGGACACAGTCTCAGGCTGCGCCAGGGCAGGTTTAGGCTGGATGTTAGGAAGAAGTTCTACACGGAGAGAGTGATTGGCCATTGGAATCGGCTACCTGTGGAGGTGGTGGAGTCACCTTCACTGGAGGTGTTCAGGAGAAGACTTGATGGGGTGCTTGGCTGTATGGTCTAGTTGTTGGGTGGGTTGGATTGTTTGATGGGTTGGACGCGATGATCTTAAAGGTCTCTTCCAACCTGGTGTATTGTATTGTATTGTATTGTAACCTGCTATCCAACTAAAGGGAAATGGAAGTCATACCTGTGCTTCCATAAGCCTCTAACAGTTCTTGCTCTTCCCTGAGATGGCTTACAAAATGATCTAGGAAGATAATATCTCTTGCCTCTCCAAGATCAAAATGATGATTCTTAAAGTTACTTTTCAATATTTTATTGAATCAATATCTGACTGCAGTCTCCCTCTTTACTTTCATTTCCTGAATGCTATGTAATGAAGCTGTTCCATATACTCAAGTAACTCACAATACTAAAATATGAAGATTTGAATATCAGCATCAGACAAGCATTGCATACATGTCTTGGTAGTCTAGTTAAAGTTTTATTAATACAATTGAAAAGCAAATCTATAAATATTTCTGTCTTAGCTTCCATATTAGGACTACTAAACTACTTGTGTGGTAGGACTACTAAACCCTATGGGAACATGTACTATTTTGATATCCATGCTTTAGTGTAGAGTATAAAGAAATTACAGAAAATCTGTATCAGAAAATATGCAAAAATTACAAGTCAAGCCCTGTTAAGAGAGCTACAAATATGATGTAAGACATACAAGAGTCCAGTGGGATATGATCAAAACAGAGAAATATCTCAAAGGCAATAAAATTATGGATGATAGCCATTTGGCTGCTGAAGACAGCAAGACAAGAGAGCGTGTCTTGAAGCTAAAAAGAGGAGTTTC
This sequence comes from Picus viridis, assembly GCA_033816785.1. Classification (NCBI taxonomy): domain Eukaryota; kingdom Metazoa; phylum Chordata; class Aves; order Piciformes; family Picidae; genus Picus; species Picus viridis. The sequence goes on from CM066578.1 coordinate 23,589,285, forward strand.
AGAAAAAAGGTCTGATGGTGACAGCAGTCAGTAAAACCAATTCTTCAAGATGACAAACAGCACAGACTAGTGTCCTCTTGATACGGTGGAAACAAAAAATGACTTACAGTAATATGGATGATGTTGCAAAGGAATGGTGGAGAAAGTTGTCTGTGAGAATCCTACATCTTATCTGTGAGAGTATTTTTGAAGGCTTTCTTGTATTTTTTCCCATTTTAAACAATTTTGTCAAAGGGCCTGACTTCCATACTGGACCAGGACTGCTGTGCACAATTTCTCTCACCACAGCAGGAAGGAGCTTAGCATATTTTACATGTGTTCTTCATTTTTCAAGATTGGGGCTTAGTCAGTTTTCTGACAGATATTCCTTCATGGAAATCAGTCAGTTCTCTGAGGCATTGCTCATTAGAAGCAGAACCTTGAACCTACAGCTTCAGAAAGGTGTCTCTCTCCTTGGCATAGCTGAGCTTCTGAAGAACATGAGATGCTAGTGTTTCTTACCGCTAACTAGATCTTTTCTGAGACTTAGGAAGCAGCATTTTTTCTACAGCTTAGTAATGTCATGTTTCCCTTCGGTAGCTCACTTGCCAAATGCCAACATATTTTGGACATAATTTGGTCCTCTGTGGCTCTGCTTCTCTTGTGGGGCTGTTTAAACCATGTTTCTCGTATTTGTCTTCCAATTTGATGTAATAATTTCCCCTTTTATAAAGATCTAAATATGATATTATGGTTTCCATCCCTGAAGCTTTTGGTAAAAAACAGTGCAAGTAGCACTGGGGTCATTTTACAGACTGAAAACTCATCAGTCTGATCCAAGGACTTGTGCTAGGATTGAAGAGAGCAGACCACAATGCAATGCAGAGCCTTTCCCACCAAGCTATTCTGCCTTCAAAACTGCAGACTTTTCTCTAAAGTGAGCTTTTCTGTTTCACAGGTGCTAGTGGAATAAAATTGGTTAATATTTCTGCATTGTTTAGAAAATGTGTGCTACTGTATAAATGCTAATTAATAAGTACGGCAGTTGCCATTGGCAGCTTAGAAGGGCTACGTTGGCAAACACTGGCAGAGAGTGGGCATGTTCTTTGTGCAGCAAGTTTAATGTCTTGCCCACACAGTTTGAAGCGATGTCCAGTGCTTATTTCAGAAAAGCATTGGTAGTTAGGCCCATTTCTTTTAATATTCATGTCACTATTTTTCTGCAAGATTTAAGCATGGATGGTGGGAATGAATCTCTAGAGCTAATCAAAATTAATAGCACAGCAAATAGTCCCTCAGAAGCTATTAAGCTTGGAAGGGTTCTCCTTGGAAAGATCGTAAATGTAAAATTATATCATGTCCATTTAAATAATGTTAGCCTTTCAGCAGTGATTTTCAACCCGCTAGAGTAATATGACATAAAACCCCAAAACAAACAAAAAAACCAGCCCACCGAATTAAAACAGATGCTTGGCATGAATAGGGCTTATTTTTAGAAGGAAGTGTTACTGGAATGGAAACCTGTACATTTTCCAGCAGCACAGAACTGTAGAACACTATCTCTGTGACACACTAAAATTAATATGGTAAATGAAACTGTCAGGTTAAAACCTCTACATGTATTGTTGCACCTCCTTTCTTCAGAAGGGTTGTGAATCCCACTTAATTCCACAAGAGCTGCCCTGAATTTTAAAAGATATTACAGCTACGGTGCAGGCATAATATGCAAAGGGACACAAAATTAATGCTCCCTTTGCCCATCCCTCCTCTCCCCCAAAAGGAAAGGATTTCTGCAGGAAGCATCACATCATATCATGTTACATGGTTCTTCTTAAATGTGATTAACTCGTGCTTATACTCCAAACAAGCTTCAGAAAAAATTTCAAAGGATGTAATAGAGAAAGCAGGTTTTAAAAAGTACATAAACCTCCCTTTCTACTCCATGCTTTTCCAAAAGCCCTCATAAGTTCTCTGGTGCTGATCAAAAGAATCTTTAGGCAGTCCCACTGGCTAAACACACCGGCAACCTCATCACAGCCAGTTTAAGGTATTGCAGTGCCCTAACCTTCTGCTGAAATTTCTTTTTGTGTAGCCAGAGCAGCAGATTAAGACCATACCAGTGGCTCAGCTGCCTCAGTTCACACTTTTTCAGCTGCTAGGAAAGTTCATTCAGGGCAGCTGAGGAAAAGGCAGATGCTGGTTCCATTTGGAACTGGAGGCAAAAAGAGCACAAGCACACCTTATGCCCCAGCAGCATGACTCACTTAAGCTCCTCATACAGAGCCCCACCATCTAGTTATTATCTATGCCCTTGCTGCAGGGTGTGCCTGTAATGCTTTCTCATTTTGGTGGCGGATGCTGTGGAAAAAATCCACTAAAACAAAAGAGAACTTTTGCTGCAGTCTACAGTAGTGGCACTCACCACAGAGTTAAAGGGGAAACCACAGTGCCAGCAGCAGGTACATTTAGCTTGATTTCCCCAAGAAGGTAGATAGCTATCTTGCTCATTTCAGCTGGCGTGATTAGACAGAACTTTAATGTCCTGTTTCGCTTAAAGGAAAAATAAAGTCAGAGCCAAGAAAATGTTTGAATGCAATCAGGTTTGTTCATTAAAGATGCATAAAGTTCTCCCCAGCACAGAAAGACCCAACTACTGACCACAGTTTCCTCACTGCTAGCTCCAGCCTAGTCTGGCAAGAGCCCCATCCTTTCTCCTCAGGCCCATATCACTGCTATTCTCATCAGTGCATCTCATATTTCTTTTCTGTCTTCTTTCTCACTCTGTTGCTTTTCTCTCATTCTTTCTTTTAGGCTGCTTATTTTCCAGACAGCAAAGGCAGTTAAATTGTCACCTCCTACCTCTTGCCTTTTTCCAATCATACCACTGTAGTGATGGAGAACTCTGTGTGAGAAACACAGACATTCTCCTTGAGCAAGGTTACCCAGGTTAATTTCAGTTTGAAAAGGAAATTTGCATTAATGGGACTAATTCTGCCCAAAGCGGATTAGGAAGTGTTCACACATACCATTTCTTTGGGAGGGCTGTGAAGACTTTATGTCCTAGCTGGTGAGTGTTATGAAACAGCTGAGGGCTCTAACATCTGCTAATGGCATAACTAGATTCAGAAGAAGAAATTTATCTATGCAGTTGGAGGCACACAGATATCTTCACAAAACTGCAACAAGCAACTATAAATACATACCATCTATGTAGTTGCTGTAGTAATTTCAGCAAGACTTTACCCACACCCTGGGAGAGTCCAGGGAGGCACCAGAGCTCAGCACAATGGGAACACAGCCATGAGGAGCCAGCAGATGCTTGCCAGATCCCCTTTGGAAAGGACTAGCTAGAAGAGTGTCTTGGTTTGTTTCCAGGAGGCAGAGTACAGCCATGGTTAGACTTTGTAATACCTCTCTCACCTTCTCTGGAAATCATGGTCTGATTTAGTGACCACTTTCCAAATGATGGTTCAGGCTGCTTCATATATCTTGGCATTGATCCACTCCTGGGAGGAGAATGTGCATGTAGATAAGCGATGATCTTGAAGGTCTCTTCCAACCTGGTTTATTGTATTGAATTGTGGATGAGATGTTAACCATGATTTTGGACTCTGCACCCAGCAGCCTGGGTGCTGCTGGAGTCTGGGCTCTTCAGGAGAAGAAATTGGTTGCTACCTAAGAAGCCATGTGCTTTTGCTGGGACACCAAGCAGTCCAGCAGTTGGCTGATGAGCAAAAGGACAGTATGCGGAGAGAGCTGTGCTGGGGCTGCCTCCATTCTGCCTCTCTCCTGCTGCACCTGCACAAGTGCTCAGAGGCTGCTTTTTCTCCAGCAACACTTGTGCTGCGAAATACAGCTGCAGGTTGGGGGACCATGTGGCTAAGTTGGTAGCACGTATGACTCTTACTGGGAAGGTCGTGAGTTCAAGCCTGCAGTGGGCAGGAGAGTTCTCCCTGGGCAAGCAATGTCCTCCCTCCTCAAGAGGGGACTGGACTTGGTGCTATGGTCTAGTCATGGGGTCTGTGGTGACAGGTTGGACTGGATGATCTTTGAGGTCTCTTCCAACCTTGGTGATACTGTGATACTGTGCAGAAAAAGGCAGTTATTTAACACCTGTCTAGCAAAACCACTGCCTTTTCACTTACATAACTTTATTCACTTAATCTGATATTTTTTGAGAATCTCAGAACTGCTTATGAATGTCACTGGAATCCCACGATGCCCCTTCCTGAGCCCCTGTGTTCAATAAAGAGCACTGGGCCTACATTTGACCACAGCTCATTCTGGCACTAAGATGGGGTAAGATTTGTAGATGTTCTGGGGCTGTAGCACCTTATATTGTGATGCAGACATGTCTGGGTGCTGAACAAGGCAGTGATCAGTGGCCAAACCACCCTGACATGGCACCTTTTCTCTTTGGAAATTCTAGTGTGGGTTTAACAATACACCAAAACACTTTCTGAAGAGGAAGACCAGCAAAACTGAGGAGCACAGTGGAGCTATGGGGGATATTTAGGGAACTGTCATGGCCATTGCAGCACATGAATAAAGAAGCTGCATACACCAGGCAGTCTGAACTGAAGAGTGATATCTGCTAAAGTAGCAGCAGCCACCTCCTTTGCTGCTTCATCAGTCATGGACCAAGGACAGGCACACTGAAGAGACACCATCAGGGTGATAATCTCTCATTGTGGAGGAAAAAATTGTTCTGGCCTGTCTGGACAGGCTGCCCAGGGACTGAGAGAAATTTGGCAGGGCCCATCACAGCTCTGACTATGATTTGTGGTGGGTTTGGGGGCAGCCTGTCCATTTAATCACTGTATGGCAGCTTGTGCATGCATTAAAGTAAAAATCATGCATATTCAGCAGGACTGTCTTGTGATTTATATTTATATGGCATATTACGAATTAGTAGCATTACATATCTACTGCAGTAGCAGACTGCCTCAGGTTATGGTAGAGTTTTATGTCAATGGCTGAGACTATTTTTGGTTTGGATTTTTTTAAGACCATATACATACATTTATAGTCCTGCATTATTAATAGTTGCTTAAAATTTTCCACAGCTCTGCATATTTCCTTCCACAGGAAAATACAACAGAAAAGGAATCTGGAATATAGTGCTTGCTACAGTACCATAGTGCCAGTAGCACTTCACGCAGTGGTAGTGATCCTTGCTGCAGTACAAGCTGCTGGTTTGTACAAGCTAGGCAGGTCCTAACAGGTGCACGTATGTAACTCCATTAATATGAAAGGAGCTGAATTAGTTTAGCCAAGAAAAGGCCCTGTGGCTCTTTTTATATGTTAGTTGGTTGAGTGGGACACATGCAGTGACTGTGGTTGTATTTAAAAGGAGTTGAGGTTTCATTTTTTGTTTGAGAATCTCTCAACTAAACTGGGTGGACAGAACTATTCTAAGGAGAAATTGCAAGTAGAATTTCTTTTCTACTCACTTGTTCTTGAGATTTTTTTCCTTCATTTGTTCAAATGTGGACCACAGCCACCTACGTGCATCAGCTGGCTCTTGCACTGTCACGTGTCACACTGCTATTAGTTCAAAATTACTGATATGGCTTCAAATGCACACCTCAACCATGGACAACTGCTGACCTTCATTCTCACTGCAAATGCATGCCAGTCATTGTGACTGAAACCTCCGATATGTATTCAAGTATGCACTATTATACCTGAGGTATAAAATTCTCAACATGTGTTTAAATCTGTATCACCATAATTAAGCCATAAAAAAATGCATACAAAATCAGCCAGGCATTTATCCTTGTTAACAGCAGAGCTGTCCTCTCCTACAGTAATGATTAACTGAAGAATTTTAAATATTAATTTGTTTAAACTGCAGAAATTGCTTGGTTTGTGCTTAGTGCTGCTAGCCAGTATCTTACTACTTTATGTTTCATTTATTCCAGATAATTGATAAGAGCAAGAGAGACCCCTCTGAAGAAATTGAGATCCTCTTGCGATATGGACAGCATCCAAATATTATTACTCTTAAAGATGTGAGTAGTCTTTGAGCACTTTGTTAAATGATTTCCACATTACAGTCAGGCTCACCTACCAGCCCATGTCTGGAAAATTCTTCAGCTGAAGTTCAGAGCTAAAACCAGACCCACTGAAACCAACAGAAGAAATGTGACTTAAATTACTGAATAGCAGTTAGAAAGACTGGTCAGGTTATACATTCTGCAATGATTGTCTAATCAATTGTAAATACAACCAAAGAGGCAGAGTCCTGGGGAGCAACAAATTGTGTTTGCTTCTGCAGCTCTTCTTAGACACAAGATCTCTCTAGTTTGGTATTTCAGCGCAACTAACTGAGCACATGCAGTGGTGCTGCTGGACAGGGACTGCTTTTTCATGAGTGGCAGCTGTTTCTATACAGCCTATGGTATCTGCTTTGTTGGGATGAGGAGAGCTCACAAAGTCATTCGAGTTTCCCCCAAGAGTGCTTTAATGCCAGGAATTTACCTTCTACTCAAGCAGCCTGAGAAGATATGAAGGTATCTTTCTTCAGCATTTCATATGAGGAACAGCCTTTGCTAAGCTTACATGCAGTAATGACCTTTAGTCAAATGTTTTACACACACTGCCTGCTGTCTCATCTAGGATTGTCCACACCATGTCAAATTCTGAGTTTACAGAAAAAAATTCCTGCTGGTGTCAGTGGCTAATACACTATGATTCAGACCTGAGAGAAGTATACGGAAAATTTCTATTTACATACCCTCAGGAAACTCACCTAATTCATAAACATTAAAGCATATCTTAACATCTCTGCAAAAAAAAAAGTCTGTGTGCCTTTCCAAAACATTTAGCACTGATGACTATAACACTGCCTATCTTTGTAGTCCAGATAAAGGATTATAACATGAAAATGTCTGTCTTCCAATTCAGACAAAATGTATCTTTTATCCCTTGCAATTGACATTAGTGGTAAATAGATCTTGCAGCTGATGTCAACAGTGTGTTCACCAGAATTGTAAATATAAGCTATATTGTATCTGAAGCAGGTCATGGCCAACAGGATAATACAGTTCATTTAGCTGATCATGAGTCAAAGGAAAATATTGATATTTGAAATGGCAAATGTTACCCTGTAGAAGTGAAAAGAGAGAACACTACTGCAAAGGAGTCTTGGGTGAGAGCCAACAGTCATTTCAGACTGTGTGAAGTGGAGCTGCTTTTAGCAGCTTGGTCTACTCTGCTGACACCATAGCAGATCAGGAAAGCTACATTTCTGTGTGGACAAATTAGCAAGTTGCTACAGACGTGAGAAGACGTGAGAAGTCATTTTATGAAACTTCCTTTTCTTTTGTTAAGCATAACAAGCACATTTCCCACACATTAGCTGACATTTTCTTCTAACAACACCTCACAAAAGCAGCCAAACCTGTCATAAAAGGACCAACCTTTACCAAGCTAATGGGTCCAAAACATATATGTATTCTGTTGCTTTTACAGGTCTATGATGATGGGAAATATGTGTACCTGGTGATGGAGCTGATGCGGGGAGGTGAGCTCCTGGACCGCATTCTTCGGCAAAAGTGTTTCTCAGAGCGAGAGGCCAGTGCTGTGCTGTGCACCATCACCAGGACTGTGGATTACCTGCACTCTCAGGGTGTAAGAATTGCTCTTTTTGGCTATCTTAAAATCTGACTTTAGAAAAGGCAAATGACTATGGCTTTGCTTCTCTGAAATGTAAATAGACTTTTTTTCATCAAAATCCGAAATCTTTCTCCTATTCATAATTATATTTGGGTTGTGAAATAGAGTTCTAGACTCTAGCCATTCCTCAACTGAGCTGCAGTGTGTTGAAATGGTATTCTTATTCCCAAACTACACTGACTTTCAAGTTCATGTATCTTGTTGAGATATTACTTACTTGCTTTTTATTGCAGTCATTATTGCAATACCTGATCTTTTAACAGAATTTTGTATAGTGTAGTTGATCCAGCAGATAGGTAGAAAGGGGACACAGTCTCAAGCTGCACCAGGGGAAGTTTAGGCTCAGGTGAGGAGAAAGTTCTTCAGTGAGCGAGTGATTCGCCATTGGAATGTGCTGCCCGGGGAGGTGGTGGAGTCACCATCCCTGGAGGTGTTCAAGAGGGGATTGGATGTGGCACTTGGTGCCATGGTCTAGTCATGGGGTCTGTGGTGGCAGGTTGGACTCGATGATCTTCGAGGTCTTTTCCAACCTTAGCGATACTGTGATACTGTGAAAATCAAATGCTCATCTTTCCAGATGAGGTGGCAGTTTGAGCGGCTGATGAGGAAGGCTTCTGACATACTGTTAAAGAGCTGGCTTTTAAATCTAATCTCTCTTTACACAGCAGTTTGACAAACCTTTCATTTTGTTCTTTTCAGGGACAAGCAGTTTGGCTGACTAGTCAAATACTTGCTGCTTTTCCTGTTTCATGGTGAAGACAAGCACATTTTGTGCTTGGGGTTTTGTAGTTTCATGCTATTTTTTAAATCTTTCTGTAACAAATAAAGGCTGTTTTCCCACCACCAAAACACAGCATATCTAGTAAAACACAGCCACTTGAAGTTGTGTGCTCACAGAAAGGGTTTTTGTGGATGCAGTTTCAAATTAGGGAAAAAAAATTAATCCCTGCCTTCAGGTGTGAGCCGTTCACATGGACAGTATCACAAGATTCTTACATTCCCCCATGACAGGATTTCTTTTTCACTTTTCATCTGAGTATTTAGGATCATCATGTTCCAGGAGACTCTGACACTGAGGTGCTTATACAGCAACCTCCTCTGACAACCCTCAGGAAAGGCGTCCCATTTAGAGCAGCAGCCTCCCTCCTTATGCACCAACAGCGGTTATCATAGTATCAGTCAGGGTTGGAAGGGACCACAAGGATCATCTAGTTCCAACCCCCCTGCCATGGGCAGGGACACCCCGCACTAGATCAGGCTGGCCAGCACCTCATCCAGCCTGGTCTTAAACACCTCCAGGGACGGGGCCTCAACCACCTCCCTGGATAACCCATTCCAGGCCTTCACCACTCTCATGGGGAAGAACTTCCTCCTCACATCTAGCCTGAATCTCCCCACCTCCAGCTTCATTCCATTCCCCCTAATCCTATCACTACCTGAGATCCTGAGAAGTCCCTCCCCAGCCTTCCTGTGGGCCCCCTTCAGATACTGGAAGGCCACAATGAGGTCACCTCAGAGCCTTCTCTTCTCCAGACTGAACAGCCCCAACTCTCAAACATGTTCTTTCTGATTTTAACCAGCTTTAACTTTTTTTTTTTTTAACTTTTGTTCCCCAAGGTTTTTAAACTACTTTTCTCCAAAACTTAAATATTTTTGGCATGAGCTGTTGAGTCTCAACCAGCAGACCAGAAATGGCGGTAGCCAAATCTGAAGTTCCCTGAATGCGCTCTTCACTTGTTACTCCCTGCTTTCTTGTTAAGGTGGTGCACCGAGATCTCAAGCCAAGTAATATCCTCTACATGGATGAGTCAGGAAACCCAGACTCCATCAGGATCTGTGACTTCGGGTTTGCCAAGCAACTGAGAGCTGAGAATGGGCTGCTCATGACTCCCTGCTACACGGCCAACTTTGTGGCTCCTGAGGTAGGATTGCATTTCAAAGCTATGAGTAATGAGCCTGTCCTAGGAAGCAGTCCTTCCTCCCTCCCTTCCTTTTCCTTGCTGCCTTTACAAGGGGTAGAAGGAAGAAACCAGGCTACCAGCATTTGCACAGCCTCACTTACCATAATTTTCCCATTTCCTGTCTTGTCAGGGCAGTTTGCTTCCGACAGAAAATGCTGTCTGTCTTGGACTGACATACAAAATGCTTTGGCTCATTATTAGAATAAATACTGGTTTTCTCTAGGTGTTTCTGCTCAGATTGTTGCTCTCTAGTGCACTGTATCAGAACAGAAAAAAGTTTAAGAGGGAAATCTTCATATCAGGAATAAGACTTGAAAGAAAAATCTGTACATTAAATCCTTACCATGCTGAAGTCATGGGAGCTTTATTATTCACTTCATTGAGCCACAGAAAACTTTCTTCTCTTGGGCTTTCCTAGTACCAATCCCTCCTGTCATGCAGGATGTAGGAAAGGGCTGTTTTCCAGTTTTCACAGACAGGGAGACAGAAGCAGCTCAAATAGGCTGCCTCAAGTGTAGGGACAGGTGGCTTTGCATCATTGCTGAATGCTGTTCCTTTGATTCAGCCCCACATAAGAGGGTTTGGGTCTCACAGCTGTTTGAATGACTTGGGCTGTTTGCTGTGATTTTGACCTTAAAGTATTCACAGCTGTTGTGTTCCAATGGAGGAGCAAGAGGTCCATTTCTTGGAGCAAGGCTTATCAGCAATTTTCATATGTGCAATACACAACTCCAGATGTGCAGTTCTCTGCTTCTTATGGTCCTTATAAACAAAATACAGAACTATTCATTTAATACTTATCTGTCCTCTGCTGTCAAATACTCCTGTCTCTCAGTATCATTCAGCAGACTTTTCTTCCCCATCCAGTGTTTATCTGCATGATCTGTAACTGGGATGAGAAGAATGGTGTCCTTTCATGATGCCAGTAGTCACAGCCTTTCAGTGCCAGAAGGGGAATGTGTTGAATTGAGACCATTACCAGGGCACTATACATGCAAAGCAATTTTTTTTTTTTTTTTCCAGAAAAAATGCTTCCATTGGCAAGATTGGTTGGTTTGTTATTTTATTGCTGTTTTATTGGATTTTCATTTTAGAAACTGGAATGAGCTATTTAAAACTTATCAACATGAAAAATAATCGGTGTCACCACAAGAGTTCGATTTCCAGACCAAAAAATAATATAATCATGTCTGCAAGGTTTAAAGCACTGAGTATTTCTCCAAGATACAATGTGCTTAAAACAGGTGCAGCTATTTTTCATGATGGGCTATTTTGTATAGTGTCTGTAGTCACAAACATTGCCAGCCCAGTGCAGTTTCAGTTCAGACTCTTATGATTTGAACTGAAAGCAGAACTCACGCTCCTAGACATTTGTGATGAGCGAGACAGTTCCTGCTAACACAGGAAGGGTTGGAGATTGAAACATTACCTGAACTGGCAGAGAGCTTACATAACGCCTTAAGTGCTTCTACATTTTACCTGTGATGTAATGCTGCCCTTCAGCCTAGACGTGACTTTCATATTCCTTGTCTTGGTCCTGCTGCGACACCTGCCATACACACATGAAACAAAACAATGCAGCAGAAAGTCAGCCGAGCTGATGTTTCAAGAGAATAGTGGCAGAGAAAGGAGGACGTTTGCTCACCTGAATCTTCCTTTATTTTGGAAACGTTTAGTTTGGGGTTGAGCTGAGAAGGAGCAGAAATGAAGGCTCCCCGGAGAAAGATGCACGCTGGCTGCCACCTAGTGCAAGTCACGTTGCGTGCAGGGAGTGCAGACCCAGGATGGGTGAGGAGAAAAAATAGCCTGCTGTTTCTCTGCTGATGGGGTAGGGTCCTTTTGAATAAAAGAAAACTAGTTTATTCTGCAGTTTTCCTCGAAATTTGTGAAAAACCACTGTTTCAGCATTTGAAGTTGTGAGATCATTTCTTAGCTTTCACACCTATAGGCATCCCTGTTCGTGTCACAACTGAGAAAAGCCTATATTCATAACATTGTTAACCCAATAAACCAAAGCCCATAGAAATGAAAGGGGATTGGATAAATACCTGAACCGTTATCAGAACTGGATGAACCCAGAGAAAGTTTCTTCCACATCTTCCCAATGCCCTGCCATGTGTGGTTCTAAGAACCAGCTCGTGGCTAGATTTCAAATTCCACCAAATTCTTGAGGTGACCTAAATCCCTTCATGAGTGGTAAATTCTCCAGTATTCATTAGAGCAAGACACAACTGTACCTTCTGGAAAGCTCCATCCTAAGATATATATCTGTCACTGATAATATCTGCCCCTTAGGTTAGACACAAATCTTTTCGACCAAGGGTTCCCAAATTTGTTCCTGCCATCTCAGTGTTCTCACTTTAGCCACAGTTGCACAGACCTGCTGGAGACATTTTCAAATAGCAGTGTCACTAACTGATAACTCTTAGTAGATCTCCTTGTCAGCTATGTCATGAAGTTGCTGTCAATAACAAGTTACTACCAGCTAAGCTTTTCCTAGGAACTGGCATGGAGTGAATGTCCCTGTTATCTGGCAGAGTTCTTGCAAACTGGGTAAAAGCACACAGTGACAACTGCCCATCCTCTTGGCGTTGTCTAACCTCTTGTTTGATACCTTGCACTACTAAATATCATCACTGCCTCATATTTCTATCATTTGCCTTGGATGAGATTGTCCTTGGTTATTGGAAGAAGACAGCAATGGCAATGAAAATGTAACCATCCAAGAAGCAATGAGAATGGCCACACCAAAAGATAAATATTACATATTCAGTCTCACAGGCAAAACAAGAAGCAGCTGAGTTTGTCAAATAGCCAAGAAGTTTCTCTCATAAAAACAAACTTTTCTAGAGGGGAAACAAACGCAGGAACTAAAGAAAAAGCAGCCAGAGAGCATATGATGTGCACGATAGAGGCAGAAACAGGATTTAACCAGCTTTGTCAACAGGACCTTTTTCTCTGTTGTTTTTTAGTTTGTTTCATTTTGGTTTGTTGACATCTTTGGTTGGTTGTTGTTGTTGTTTTTCAGGTAGCTCAGTAGCATGCCTGGCAGATGGTTGCTTTATCACTCATCATTTGTAAAATCTGTCAAGGCAATATTTTGTGAAACTGGGGTTTTTTCCTAGCAGGGCCTGGTCTTTCCTGTAGTAGATTTTCAGGATAGCTGAAATCACTCCTGGGTAATAAGGCTGCAGATCAGAGTAAAACTTGCTGAATTTGTACATTCCTTTTCCATGTGCTTTTACAAAAAAAAATTATAAATTACTGATCCCTCAGAAGGGGATAAAACTCTCCTTGTGCACCAGAACTCCATAAACAGAAGGTTAGTTTGATTTTATGAGCAAGTGGAAGATCTGGAGATGGTCCATGGGCTTTTCTGAGCTAAATGGAAACAAAGTTCTTCCTCTAATCTCAAAAATGCTGCCTCGGTTGGTGACTTCATTTCCACTTGGGCCTGCACTGACTCAAATAGGCATTTCTTCTAGTGTGCACTAACATAAATGAAATCTAGATTTTGCCCTTACTGCTGTATTCACCATCCTCTACCAATATTGAACCTACTTGTCAGATCTGCCATGGGCCTTGGTTTCCCCACAGGAAAAAGGAATCAAGTTTAAGCCTGTTATCTGTTACATGCAATCTAAATGTGGCCACTTTTACAGAAGACAAGAATAAACCTTTTAGCTTTCTTCACAGTTGTTGTGCATCTCTACTAATCTGACATTAGATATGTGATAGTGTGTATCCATTTGTTGTACCAAATTTAAACTGACCTCAGACATACTTACCACTGTCACTCAGCCCTACACTTGTTGCATCTGCAGAGTTCTTGGTAACCTTTACATTAGGAGGATATGTTTCACAGTATTAATGACCTTTTTTAAGAAACATTTTAGACCACTGAAAAACTGTTCTGCATTGCTGTGTGTTAGATGGTCAAAGAAGGCTACCAGAGCCTCCAACAAACTACACTCATCTCTGTCACTGTGGAGGTGACATATATGCCAGGCTTGAACACTAACCAGCTCATTCCAGCCTGGGTTTCACTCTGCTTCACACCACTACTGAACTTTTTGATCATGAGTCAGCCACCTGTTGAAGCTAAATATGCAGCTAAGCCCTGGAAATGTCAACAGATACAACCACTGAACTGTGCTTTTCAAAGATCAGAAGCTCAATATCAGGACTACGGGTTAACGTACTTTCATCTTTCTCTTTCCTTCACATAGGTCCTTAAACGACAAGGTTATGATGCAGCTTGTGACATCTGGAGCTTGGGGATCTTACTGTATACCATGTTGGCAGGGTAAGTGAAGAGTTTTTCTGGAGCAGCAGTCTCCTGTGGGCTCAGCACTTCATTACTAAGCCAAAAAGGAGTCACAGATGAGACAGCAAACTGTATGGCCTCCTTTGAGAAATGTGCTCCATTGCACAAAGCAAGAAAATAGATGCCAAGACCTAGAATTAGAATAAGTTTTTCCAGAGCACGTAGATTTCTTTGACACTTTAAAAGCTGTTCAGGATTTTAACAGCCTGTCCCCATAAGCATGCACTCAGACCCTGACTCCTAAAAGGCTCAATCACCACTTAAGCAGCATGGAATTGAGGTATCTGAGCACATTTATAAGCTAACAGAAAAACAAAACACAAACATAAGCATAGTTTGCAGATGCTGTGTGGATAATATGCTGCAGAAAAGACAGAAAGTAAATGAACAGACCACCAAGAACAACAAGCAGCAGGAAATTCTGGAGAGTACATGGCAAAAATACCCCCATCAGTGTGCTGTCTGAAGTTAAATACTGACACAAGAAGACCCAGAGAAAGAGACAGATTGAAATAAGCAGTGAAGGATAAGAATAAGACATGCTGGGGTGAATGGGAACCGGTGTGCAAACCCAATCTAGAATTATCAGCCCCCCAAATTTCATTTCTCAGGGTATGTTATGTGCACATTTATTGTACCTAAGTGCAGCTCAAAATTTTTCGGTGACCCCTTACAGTCTTTTAATCTGCTTCATGTTCACTCAGCTGTGGCAGGAAGCTTGTATCAGTTCCTAGATTTATACAGAAAACAAAGACCCTGCCATTCTGTTACTCATGTTTCTTGCCCCATGGTTTCTAGAAAAGGTGCCAAGAGCTTCTCTCCCATCTATTTTGTTCCTGAGTACAAATATGTTCCCCATTAACTGAAATGTATTATGACTTACTGGGGCAGACTCCCAGTCTGCTGGAATCTCCCCAAACCTGTTTCTGTTTGGCTAATACCACAGATTTGCAGTGATAACCAACATCAATAAAATAAAATTCACATTACCTACAGTCATATTTCTTTAGCTAGTTATATTCCTAGTAAATGCCTCTTCTTTAAAGGTGAAAAAAAATCTTCTTTGACTTTGAAATATAAATTGCACAACTTAGTGGATATTAAATTTGCTGATGGGTGCCATTAACTTGGAACTCACTTTTATCTAAGAATATACAAGTAATGCAAACAACTGAGAAAACTGACTTTTTAGGTGTCACCACTACATTTAAGGATGGTCTTGTTCTTCCTCACCAGAGGACAGTTAGTATGAAATGACTATTCTCTTCCCATCATCACTGTGGGCAGGGAGGCCTCAGACAGCCAAGACTAGAGCACAAGGCTGAGATCCTGTTAAGGCAGCTAGTGACAAACCTTGGAGTTTTAACCAGCCCTTAACTCATAGTGCACCTTTCATGATTAGTTATAGATTGAAATAATATTACATATCTCTTGGGGTTGAGCTATTGTGAAATTTGAAATTTGAGTTTTTGAAAATGAGAAAATACAGCATGAGGAATTGAACTTGCTAGTAAAAAATAGGTGGGGTAGGAATCTCACTGTTCAGTGATCTAAAACCCACTCTGGCAAGTTTTCCGAATACAAAGTTAGATGGAAGGAAAAGAAAAACGCCCAAATTCTCCTTTCTTTTAAACCTGAACAGCTGTTGAAGGTGGCAGAGTAAAATTTGTCAGCTGCAAAAATCCTATCACCTGTCGCTTTATGGAGACAAGAGATGTACCTTCTGCATGTGACACTAATATTGTAAAGCTGAGTGCACGTTACTAGTAATTTCTGACTGCCTAGATCAGGAAGTAACCTATTGCAGATCATTTGTTTTTCCCAACAAATTTGCACATTATGGATAACAAAGCATTGCAAAACAGATTATAAAGGGTTCTTTTCCTTTTTTTTCTGTTCCAGATCTTAATTTTTCTGCTTTATTATTTTTGTCCTTTCATGCCATTATCAAGGGAGTTCTGTTGGCAATAAAACAGAGTTAAAACAATTTTAAAAGTAAAAACCTTTCTATTTTTCTTTAAGGAATATTTCATTTCTAAAAAAAAAAAAAGAAAACAAAAATTTAGGGTCAAAAAAAGGAATCAGTCTTTTGCTCTGCTGAACAACTTACTATGTGGAACCACTGGACATTATGTTTGGAATGAAAACGAAGCAGCAACATTTGTGGTCCATTCTGGAATCAAATTCCTGTTGTAATCCATGGCAGTTAGCACTGGATCCTAGAAATCATAGAATCATAGAATCAAAAAGGTTGGAAAAGACCTCAAAGATCATCAAGTCCAACCTGTCACCCAAGATCTCATGACTATTAAACTATGGCACCAAGTGCCACGTCCAATCCCCTCTTGAACACCTCCAGGGATAGTGACTCCACCACCTCCCTGGGCAGCCCATTCCAATGGCTAGCAGCTCTCTCTGTGAAGAACTTTCTCCTCACCTCGAGCCTAAACTTGCCCTGGCACAGCTTGAGACTGCAAGTGCAAATTACACTGTACTTTTTTTCCCCTCTTTTTTGAAAAATAGATTCACTCCTTTTGCAAATGGACCAGATGATACCCCAGAGGAGATTCTGGCCAGGATTGGCAGTGGCAAATATGCGCTGACAGGAGGAAACTGGGATTCAGTATCTGCTACTGCGAAGGTCAGCAAATGCTTTCTTAGATCTTGTTCTTGCTCTCTGAAACAAGCTTGTGGTCTGCAATTGTAACAAACTTAAGATAGTCAGAAGGGTTATTTCTCAGTGCCTCAAGAAATAAAAGCTTTCTTCTTTCCTTTTGTCCCACTCCACATGAAACAGTGTGTCAGTTCTGTTGGTAATTTATTTCATTAAACTAAAGCATAACATAGCACCATGAGTTGTGAATGCTCTTGTGATTTAAGTATCACAAAACTCTTTTTTGGTACAACTGAACTTTTAAAAGAAGTGTAGGCCTGTCTATGCCACAAATGTATGTTCCATATGTATGTCTGCTCCTCAAAGTTAACCAAGAGCAGGCAGTTTACAAACTAGCATTTTTAATTCCTGTACAGTTCACAGTTTATGCTGCCAATCTATTACAAAGCCTCCTGGAAATCCCAGGAGATAACATTCATCTTGTGGGCATAAAGATGTGCACTAGTCTATGAGACAGGTAGAAGGGCAGAAAAGCTGGCAAGCTTCCAGCTGCCTGGCATTAATCAGAAACTTTGACAGGATTTAGAGACTCCTGCAAGAGATTTCAGTTTGAACAACGGGCAGTATCCAACGGAGTAACAAAGATATATCCCACCACAAAGCTGCAAGTAATCCAAGCAGCATATTAATCTTGCTGCCAACCCCTCAGAGCCTCACCATGCATTTTTTATCAAATGTCCAGTTTTGAAATTAAAACATTCACATGTGGCAGAACTGGTCTCACTGAATTTTAGCCACCTGAATGTTAGATTTCTGTTCTAAGCTTCTCTTGTAAGCATGTTTTAGAGTCAGTAAGGAGATGTCTCTGGATGGCACAGATGAACACCCTCCACATCATTATCTTTTGACTGGATTATCAACTGAGATTGAAATTTTTGAAGATTAGACTTTACACTTCAAAAATATAAAGCATATTTAAGGTGCATCCTTCTCTCCCCTGGATATGCTGGTGATGACACTGCCACTGGGGAAGTAGTAAAATCTGCGCTGCCATCAATTATTTTTCCCCTTTTTCTGTTTTCATCCTCTTAAATCCAGGACATTGTGTCTAAGATGCTTCATGTAGACCCTCATCAGCGTCTCACAGCAGTCCAAGTCCTAAGACATCCATGGATAGTGAATAGGGAGTATCTGTCTCAAAATCAACTCAGCAGACAGGATGTTCATCTGGTGAAGGTACATCCTACACACCTACCTCTTCCTTCCTTGCAGACTGAGCTGTCACTTGTGTGAATATTCTGGAAAGTGCTAGAGAAATTGGGAAGAAGCCATATTTTATGTGACACTGTATAATAGTAAATTTTTGACCTGTCAGCTGCTGAATAGTTTTCATTTTAAGCTGTTTTGTAATAACCTGGTGATGTTCTGTACACATACTGCTACCCACCACTTTGAATCAGAGATGTCTCAGCTGTCTGACAAGCCTAAATGTTGTTATCATGCCATGGAAATCATCCATGCATGCCCATTTTTTCAGAGGACTGAATTGGGGAAGTGAGGGGGAAAGCAGTAAAAACTGAATTTCAGCCCAGCATTTTCTCTTTTACAGGGTGCAATGGCAGCCACCTACTTTGCTTTGAACCGAGCACCTCAGGCACCAAGGCTTGAGCCTGTATTGTCCTCCAATCTGGCTCAGCGACGGGGCATGAAAAGACTTACCTCAACCAGGTTGTAGCAGCACCCCCAAAATGCCTCTTTGAAAACCCACAGTTTATTATTTGAGAAATTCATCTCAGCTAGCAGAACATTTGTGGACAACCCACACATGAAATCACCAGGATTAGCAGAAGCCCAGTGTAAGGCAAAGTTTTGTTTTGGGCAGTCATTTTCTTTTACATTCCCGCCAGCATCCTGAGTTTAACAACTTCACAAAGATGTGCCAATTTTACTAGTAGCTCTGTTTCCTTACTGAGATAAAGCCAAATAAAGTAGGTGTGCTCCATCCTTCCCACCTAGAAAATACTATTTTTGAGTCCTTACAATGTTCCATGGGAACACTGTTTTCATTTTTTTTTCTCATGAAAAGCACTTTTTGCTATGAAGAACACAGTCAGGTTTAAATGTTTCCAGCTGTTCCAGCATGTGTCATGATGAAGTGACTTAGCTGGCCAGTAGTAGACATCTACTGATCTCCACTCACCCCAGGAAGAGCGAATGCTGCACAGACACATGAATAATACCTTTCCTGAACCAAGTGCTGTACAACGTGAAGGAGAGTGAGCTGTCAATGCTGGAAATACCTTCTGATTTCAAGAAATATTTTGCACTTTGCACCTGCCTTCTCTGGAACAAAGCCAGCATTGCTCAAAGAGTATGTGCCATCAGCCCTTAGTCTCTGAGAGGAAATTAATGAGTCTTACAAGACTGTGGAAATGCAGTCTCAGTAAAACAGTGTGAACAGGAGCTTCTGCATCAAGGGAGAAAAAAGTGTCTGGTCTCCACCAGTAAGCAGTGGGTCTGGAAGGATGAGGAGAAGGGGAACTAAGAAGAGGCAGGGAGCAGCGCAGATGAATTTGAGGATGGCAGGCAAAAAGTCCCATGGCAGCATGGTGAGGAGTACTTCCAAAGGGAACTACTGTGCATGTGTTCAGGGGGCAAACTGGGACATCATTTTAAAGCTAGAGTCAGTCCCTCTTCAGCAGCTGGTACAGAAGGGAGTTGGTAGGTGGCTGGGCTGCTAAGGGGGGCTGAGTGGGTTGGTGCAGCCATCCCCCACACCACACTAAATCAGCTCTGGCAGGCCAGAGTGCCATCCTGGAGCAGCAAGGCCATTTCCAGTAATTGCTCCCTGCCCTTCCTAGCAGCTCACCCAAATTCACCTCCATAAACTTACGTTTCATGTCGCCACCTGTCTGTTTTGCTCTAGCTCAGACAAACTCCCTCTGCCATGTGTGTGGAGAACACCCAGTTCTGAAGACTTCAGCTAACTCTGTTACAAGCTTTAATAATAGTAAATTATGAGGAGAAGTGGGAGGATGCTCTGCTTTTATATTTATATAAATATGTATATGTGTATTTATATATATATAAAACAAAAGTTCTGTACCCTAATACCTAGATTTTCCTGATTCAGGGAAAGAAACTTTCTTGAAATGGTCTCAGCAAAATGGACCTTTTTTCTCACCCTCTGATCTCAAAGAAAGTAAGCGAGGTTTGTGGTGCTGGATGTAAACTATTTTTTTATTCTTTTTCT
Organism: Picus viridis; assembly: GCA_033816785.1. Taxonomy (NCBI): domain Eukaryota; kingdom Metazoa; phylum Chordata; class Aves; order Piciformes; family Picidae; genus Picus; species Picus viridis. The sequence goes on from CM066578.1 coordinate 23,609,099, forward strand.
TACCCATCTTGACTTTCGGTGGTCACAAGCTGACCAGGATTTGTCTCTCTACTGTTTTTATTGATTTTTATTTTCCAAGTAAATTTTGTCACCTCACATGCTTTGTGAGAAAAGCTAATATGCTATATTTCTTTTTTGTTTGTTTGTTTTCCCCTGGTTGTGATAGGGAAAAGAAAAAAAAAACCCCAATGTGAATGTGGCACTTCAACGCTAGAGATGTCAGTTTTACCTTCCTTGCTGGGTAATTTGTGCGTTTCGGTGCTGGACTGGAATAACCAGATCATTGCGTCAGAGTGTCCAAGGGAGCAAGGAGTTGCATTTGCTACAGCAATATGCTTCCTGAAACTAGCTTTGTTCCAGTGTTGACTGAAATTTGTTTGGTTTAGTCTATTTTAAAATTTAAATTTATTCTTAATAATTTAAACCAATATTTAATGTTCAGGTTTATGTGCCGTGCACAGAAGAGTGCTGCAAAGCAGCTCTTCTTGAAGCATTTTCTCTTTTCTGGAATAAACAATGTTGTGAAACTTCACACTGTTGCTGAACTACTGTGGTCTGGTGCGTGCAAACGAGCAGGTGTGTCTCTGTGTTATTTACACAGCAGCCCTCATTCTCTCCTCTCCCTCAGCTGTGCTCAGTATCAACTTTTTTAAGTCTTCGCACTCTTCCTCTTTCGAGAAGTCAAGTTGCATATATTTCTCCTAGCAGCACACTGCGAGGTTAGTCCACAGGCAGAGCATATCCTGGCTGATGAAGAAATGCTCTGGCCAGGCCTTGTTTCCCTTGAAGTGACTTCTATCCTGAAAGACGGCAAGGTGGGCACAAGGATGTGGCGGGTAACCCGGAGGTAGGGCTGGATTTTCTGGGACCCCAGATGATTTGTGCTGTTTCAACAAAATATATATTTTAATGGTCTGTGTAATTGTGTTGTATATGAACAGAAAGAGTGTGGTAAATACAGTGCACAGTTTTCGCCTCTCCTTGGGATTTCTTGGATATCTTTCATTGCTTCAGTTTGCTTTCCCTTCACAGACATTGGAAACAGTGTAATTATCTCGATATACTCAGGTTTAATTCTTTGAGCATTTTTTTCATCTGGATTATTATTGTATGATACATGCTGATGTTCATTGATTACTTTATAAGCCCATAAATTACATGTAAGGGGGTTTGCTTATTAAGATTTTGTTGCCAGTGCATCCAGATGTATGCACATGTGTACATATATATGAATACAGACACAAAAAAGCCCTGTCACAGCTTGTCCAAAGGAGGATGGAAGTGTAGTCAGTACTTGAGGTGATAACAAAAAGTTTTGTCTGCAGTGCTCTTGAAAATCTGTCATTGAAAATGGTAGTGGTGCCACACAGCCTCCCCCTGCCCCAGATGTGCATCTTCACATAGCCCCAAGGCAGAGCAGCCCCCTTCCCAGGAATGCCATGGGAGCGGCTCTTCTGAGGTTTTCTGACCTGTTTCAGTCAACCCAATTAAACCCTTTCCACTGTCAGTCTGGCTGATCCACCTCACTTACGGTGAAATACAAGAGCCACTATCAGCAAATCCAAGGGCAGAAGGGGAGGAATATGCCATTGCCACTTACTATTTCAGACTGATATCACCCACTGCTTCCCCTGGCTCAGCTGGATCTGCATTACTACAAGCATCTCCATTCCAGACCCCTCTCAACAGTACAACTCAGCAATAAGCATTTCTTTCTTCTGGGAGAAAACAGCTCAAAAAGACTTAGCTTCTCTTTCTCTCTCTCTTTTTACTCTTAGGAGACTTTTACTAAATGTTATGTCTAAATCCTGAAAGTCTAAAAATCATTTGGAATTAGATCATACCATCTTGCAGATTATTAGTCCAAAAAGTGACCTAATGCCTTAGGCTATTACAGATAGTATAGTTTTGTCTCTAAACCACCAAGGTGCGCAAAGCAGTGACTGTCCAAGGCATGCTAAGGTGTATCTGTCAAAAGCTGTCATTCCGCTCAGCAGAAAGGAGTCTGCCCATCAGGGAAGAGGCAATCTCCCCACACTTTTCACAGCGGGACCCTACCTCTGCAGTTCCAGGACTTTGAAGAAACCAAATGGCTCTGATACAGAAAATCATGGGAGGAGTTACTGTAGCTCCTGTACCACATGAGAGCTTGAGTATATGGCAGAGGTGTGGGAAATGCTGCTCAGGGGGAGAACTGACTGCCACCCCCAGACTCCATACTTTTTTGCTTTTTAAAAATCTGTTGGTTTTTCAAATACTTCTTAACAGCAGATAGCATTTATAAAGCCTCACTTTCTCAGCAGATGACAAGTGACCCTCACAGACACTTTATAATCAATCTCTAAATCTACAGAGTCCGTCTGACAGTAGCTTCTGATCTGCTTCTCCATACAGTCATCTTTGGAAGGTCCCTGAGACAGCCCTGTGTGCTTGGGATAACCCAGGCACAGAAAGTATGAGAAGTATGCCTTGTGTGACAGGACATCATGGCATGATGTCGCGTGTCATACTCTTTCAAAGTACAGGTTATGTGTCCCTATGCTTCACCTAACCCTGGATGTACTACTGGAACTCTTTCAGATAGAGTTCTCGCTTTATAGGTTTTGGCCTGAGTTTGAAAGGGACATAAATCTATTGGTTTACAGGGTAGATGAGACTCTATTAGAAATCAGTATGCAGATCTTCTGAGGGTCAGACTGGCTTTGCCTGTGTGCTGCAGTGCTTTCTAACAACTTGCACATGGTACATCCACATAGATCCAAACCTTCATCAAGAATGGCAATTGCTGTGTGTCTATGATATGAATTATGTCAGGGCTTGGATCATCCCCAAGGCACAAGTGCCACAAGTGTTTCTTACGCCACCAACCCACAGAGCTTATGCAAGCATATGCCAGTGCTGATGCTAAAAAAGGCATGCAGCGAGGTTCTCTTGACCTTAGCTGCTCCTCTGTCCTTTTGCACCTTCCTTATCCGGGTCACTACCAGACAAATGTTTGTGCAACAGAACAAGTGGCTGAGTACATCAGGAAAGCAACAGCAGTCTTTTTTGCCAGCAATGTTGTTAACAGAGTCACACTGCCAAGCTGTGCACACAGAGGGGAAGGATAAGTCCAGGATTCTGAAAATTCTCCACAAGTTCATAGAAACTCCCTGTAACCAGAACATGTAGGGCCACAGTTGACATTCCATGGGGACATAATGTTGAATGTGTGTATTTTTGCCATTATTAACTTCATAAAGAGGGTAGGGAAAAAAATGTTGCTTGTTTTTTAATCACCCAATTTTACAGAGGAATTTCTTGACTATGTAGAGCACTGCAGCTTTTTAGAACCCTAGTAGGAAGGCATAAGACAGACACAAATGGAAGATAAAGCCAGTTACTATAGCAGAAGATGAGATAGCTTACCTTTCACCAGAAAATTATTTTTATTCAAGTGTTTTGAAGCTCTGTATGTAGCCAAAGCAAATATTTAGAAGTGCAGTTCTCTTGAACATCAGAAAACCATGACTCTAAACAAGAGTCATGTGAGCTCCAGTGTCACATATCAGAATCCTGAAAGGCAAGCAAGCAGAACAACTAGGCCAACGACCTACTTCAAAATAAAATGGCTTAAAATAATTTAAATAAGTTGCTTTGATATAGTCTAATAAAAAAGGAAAATGTGCAGGCCCATTTTCTTTTCCTCCTTTAAAGTATACAGCATAATCCTTTAGAAGTGTGTATTCTGTATTCTTTCCTCCTAGTTCTGTTCCTAAAACCCTGTATTGCCCCAAGACATAGCAGTTAAGCTGCTTCTGGTACCTCAGTTCCTATGTGAACATAGTCCCACATGTCCCACTCCCACACAGACACAAGCAACAACTTCACATCCTCTCATATTCTGAAAGTTTGAAAAAAATTGAGTGTTTAAACTCTGAAGATAAAGTGATGTAAAGTGATGTTAACAGTAAAGTTCTCACTGCATTCAGAATTAAAATTCTCGGTATGTAGGTGAAGAATTTTACAGCACAAACGAAGTCACAGTAGTTCCTAGAGCCAAATTTTAGCGAAAAACTATTCGTAAGTTCTGTGAGCCTGGAACTTGGATTTCCGTGTGCAAACAGGTGACAACACGTGCACATCAGCCAGCTAACCTGCCATCTGACCACGCACGTCAGCACAGGCTTACGTGTGGAAACGTTTGCAGTCCAAAGTTTAGACTCTAAAATTAAGAATTAGGCCTTTTTGCAGCAACTTGTGTTGTGTAAACCATACTGTTCAGTGCTGAACTATACAACAACTTGCTTCTTGCTTTTCTGTAAGTAGTTACAGGGCCAATTTGTGCTCCATTATGTCTCTGAAAGGGATGTCATGGTCATAGTTCTCAGAGACACCACAGCCTGAAGGGCAAATGAGGAAAACACATGCCCTCTTTGATAAATGCAAATTTTGAAAGGAGAAGCTGGAAATAAGAATTCTGAAGTGCAGAAAAAGAAAACCAGTTGCTAAAAGATTGTTCCTAATTTGCTGCTCTAAGCCAAATCTTGTCTTCTTCACTCTTGTTTTGTTAGTTCCTTTATTCATATGCACCTTCACTGAAACAAAGGAACGGCTCAGAGCAGGGCCCTCTTCCCTGTTGCAGTCGTGGAGTCTGGTCACTAGGTAATGATGTGTGCAGCGGGTTCACATGGGTAGTACTAAATGTGTATGACAAATTATGAACCATGATCTAGCACTTTGTTTACAGGCTCCATGCTTATGTTTACAAATTATGATTTCTGAGGCTTACACTTTTTATGTTTCCTGTATAAAAAGGGCAGCCAGTGTACAAATATTTATTACATTTACCAGTGTTTCTGAATAGAATTTTTTTTATAGTATGTGGTTTTATGAAGTGTAATATTTTTATAGCAGAATTACTATCTTTGAACTTTCTATCTTGTTAACCTACAATTGTTTGCAAATAAGCTCTTTGCTCCCTTTTTTCTGTGCGCTGTATCCAGTGTTGCTGCTGCTATTGTCGCTGCTGTCAGCTGCTGCCCTGCTGTGACATGGGCTGACAGTATTGTGAAATTGTACAAACGAACTTCTAAGAGCTGTGATTGTGCTGAAGGGCTGGCTGTGTGCTGAGTCTCTCCCAGCTGGAGGGAGGGGAGCTGTACTCTACCAGGGCCAGAGGTTACTGTGGGTGGCCCCCGAGGAGAAGCCTAAGTGCTCACCTTTTGTCTGTACTCTGCCACTTTGGCTTAGCATGCCCATCCTTTCCTTTCTTTACAAAGAAATAAAAAAGAAAACAAACCAACCCACCCTCTGCTCTTTTTTGCATAATTCTTTTCCAGTCCCCAAACTCTGCCATGTTTGTATGCCATGTGCTGGTCACAGTAAAAGCACACGGTTACATTTTCAAATCATACTCGAAGCTGTCCTGTGGGCATCCTGAATACTTAAGCCTCTGCTTTGACAAGCAATAAGTCAGTCTTTAATCCCTCATCAGTCAGACAGTTCACCCACCAGGTGAAACTTAGGATTTTACTGACAAATGAACACTTTCACACAAGCTGTCTGATGTTGATTTCCTTGTCCCATTGAGATATTCTGAGGTTCTTCTGGAAACTACTGGTCACTGGCAAGCAACCTGCATAGTCTTTTCTGCTTGCTGAATTTACTAGTGACTGCAAAAGGAAAATCAACCTCTCCTACTTTGAGGGATTTGTTCTGCTTCCTTGGCATTACCATGTCTGAGCCTGTGTACCATTACACTGGCAATCATGTTTCTGGATTTCTGTCAGCACCAGCAGCATCACTGGCAAGTCCAGCTCAGGCTCCCAGCAAGAACACATCTGTGCTACCAGATGTGGAGAAACTGCATGTGATTCAGATCCAAGCAAGCATAACCAATTGAACCTGGACTTCAAATATGTTACTCATAGGATTTCTGCTCAGACCATAAGTAGTCTCATGCCTCTGTTCTCCTGCCAGCTGTTCCTGTCTCCCTTGCACTACTGTTCTTTCTTTTATCTCTAAAAGAAATGACCCTTCCCGCGCCTTAGGTCCCCATGCTCAATTCCATTTTGCTAAGGAAATTAGTTTATAGGTCACTGAGGAAATTTATATATAAAAAGGCTGGTGAGTCACTGTCTGTGGTGAGGTTGGGCATTGTTTTGGCTTGGCACCCTCTTGCCTAATTGATTCTTCCTGTCCTTTGGGGTCTGCAGTAAAAAGAGAAGGTAAAAAGAGCTACAGCCACAAAGCTTCACACTTCCCTGCTGTAGAAAGCAGGCTTTAATGTTAGTCTCCTATGTTATGTATTAGTATGTCTACCAATAAATGCAGAAATTGTTTGCCTTACACTAATACGACCTTTAAACTTGATGTGTTTTTGTACCACTTACAGCAGTTCAAGTCAGGAATCATGCAGTCAACAGCTGAAAACTCAGTTTGAAACCGGCTGGATGGCTCCCTCAGTTACAAAAGCTTTCTTCCAGATGATGCTTAATTCCAAGTAGGATGCCTAACTGGGGAAGCCCATTCACCATATCCTATATTTAAACACCAGGGCATCAATCTTCTCAAAACTTTCAGTTAATATCAATAAGCACTTGATGTTCTTAAAATAGATCTATGAGATTTACAAGAAAAACTTCACCAATGTAACTGGAAGCTTCATCCCTGGCTTCTAAAGAGAAATGGAAGAAGAGATTAGACAGTATATGCTGAAGGTAAGAAAATGTCATGCAAACCCCCTTATGCAGGTCTCAAGTGTCATTTATAAAATGCACAAATTAATATCACTGAATATATTTAAAGGGTTCATAGTTCACATGCAGTGAAAAACATAAATGCCCAATGTGGAAATGATTAGACCTTGATCTGTTCAGCTCAGCCTGGAGATGGTTGAGAGGTGATTTGCTTATTGCTTACAGAAATCTTGACAAGGAGAAAATGCCCATGTTCTGGAAGCACAGAGAGACAGACCAGAAAACAAAACTAGACAAATATCTAGGTACAATGTTCACACAGCTGCAGAATGGAAATAAGGTAACCATAGTTTTTAAAGTGGGGCTAGTTATTCACTGGAAGAAAACCATCAAAAGAAAAAACATGTTTTCTCTCATTCACTTTCAGTAGATGTCTCATAGCAAACAAAACATTAGCATCGAAGCAAGTGGATTACTTTACTAGTCTGCAGTAACCTGGAAATCACTATATGTGCTATCATGGTCTTTTGAATTCAACTATGGCATGCATACATATTGTTCTATCACAAGTAGTCAGCACTGAGTGAACAGCTCAGGTTTCCATATGATTTGCAAAGATCGTTAGGCCACAACTTTCTCCATTTAAATTTGTGTCTTTATTGTGTTACATATGGAAAATTTTTGACAGAAGAGAATATCCTTCTGAACTTCTGTGATGTTTATGACCATCTCTAATGTTAACTTTGAACATCCCGTTTAACACTGTTGGCGTAATATGGTTAAAGTCTGTAGCAAGACTGGGTAAATGGTGTTCCCACCCAAAATGTAAAAAGCAGAGTTCCTTAAAACCAAAGTAAGTTACAATGGCATTAATAGTGCACTAATGCTGTGAACCACCAAAGGGCCCTAAACAAGTAAGATATTTCATGAGTGAAATCTTCCAGTACAAAGTACAAAGTGATAAAGGTGTTAAGCTCTCCAATTAGAATTAAGGTGTTTAAAAGAGAATAAAAATTATACCACAAACCCCTAAATTCTTACATTTCCAAGGCTTGTAGTTGAGTGATGACTCGTTAATTGACTTTATGCAGCTTCTGCCCACTTGTGAGGTACCCCAAGACAAAAGAGAAACTACAAGATCCTAATCACAGTATCCTGGATATTAAAAACCAACCAAGTAAACAAAAAGAAAAACAAAATCCTGAACACTCAAGATCACATCCAGTAAGGGTTGTTCTGCCTCTGCAGCAAACACTGCCAAAGCAGCCTTTCTAAGGCACGATGTGGCAGAGCTCTGTGTTGAGCAGCCACTCAGTGTGGAGGTGCTGCACAGACACCTGCGTTGAGGTGCTCTGCTGTGGAGTGACAGTCCCTCTTTTTAGCCCAAAGAATTTTTAATAAGGCCACACAGTTGGAAGTTTTCATCTCTTGCTCCCAGGAGGTGAGATGGGTGGGTTTGACCAACACCAGCCTGAGGCAGAAGCTGGTAGAATTCCCTGTTCTGATCTGCTGCACCTTTGGCAAATACTGGAACCACAGGGATTTCACATGATGCAGAAATGATGCTTACACTGCCTCCTCTGCTTTCCACAGAGAAGAAGGAGCTACTCTTAGCAGGCTGTGAAAAAATGCTGAGTGGAAAGCAGTACTGAAGTCACAGGATGATACCATGATAAGGACATTTGTCTACTTCATATTTCCTTTAGGTTAGGTCTTTAGGTTGACCTTCCTGCTCTGTGTGAAAGGTTTGGCTTCTGCTCTAGCTGGGCTAACCTTTCCTACCTTACCCACACAGTGAAGCTGGGTGTGCAGGACAAGTGCTATGGTCCAGCCCAGGTGCTAAGGATCAGTACCTAGCCAGGTATTGCACAGCTTTTGAATGTAGGCTCTCATATTTAATTCATAAGGATCTTTGTGCAAAAACCCAAGATATTTCTTGGAAAACACAAGATAATCCTTGTGAACTGAAGCTGTAGCATCACCAACTAATATTACCGTTTATTGGAGAGATCAATACCCATAGAAAGATGACTTCAGACATCTTCAGGACACAATATATCTAATATCTTTTTTTTTTTTTTAAGTATAAACACTTTAATCAGTTTTTTTTTTCTGTAAGACCTTCCACAAACCTAAATTACTCCCTGTTGAGTCCTGAATGGCCTTGTAGGTGTCCGCCAGGATGTATTGTTTATTTCACTTTGATCTCGGTAGCTTTGGAAAGGACTTTGGTATGTTTACCTTCAATTTACTAATCTCTATACCCATGGTTAGTTTATCCACTGTTGTCTACAGAAATCTGGCTCCCTGCCCCCCCTGTTTTTTTTTAAAGAAATAGGCCAAAGGTGACTTCAGGGGCCCTATCTGAATATGCATTGCCAATTCAATCAAAGACAGTCTCTGGCTTCTTTCTGGTAAGGGGCATCCTACATACTATACTGCCTTACTTTTCACTGTTCTCCAATGAGTGGGAGAAACCTCAGCCATCAAGTGAAAACCTGACTCTAAACTAAGGGGATGTAACATCACCAAGCATACTATAATTAGACCAAAACGAGCCCTGGTCTAATTATGCCTTTCTGGCTTAAGTATGCTAATCTGCTTTTGTTTCCTAAATCAGTACTAATATTTATGTTCAAGGTTTTCCAGTGCCAATAGCTTGGGTAGTTGTTCTTTAATGGGAGAAAGGCTGAAAGAGACTAGAAGCATGGAAATCCTATTTTTCTACCAGGAATGATCACATTCTCTAGCCCATCCTCCTGCCTGGGATTATTCAGGCTGGGGAGAGCCAAGGTATCTGGAAATACCATGTTTAACTACAATAAGTGAGTTTATTAGGTAGAGAAATATACCGGGAGCCTACATTTTTTATCATGTTCTACTAAATTTATATTTATTCAGCTCAATGAAGGCCCACAAGCCCCGAGGAAGGGATTGCATAACTAAAATTACTATTATTAATTGTGTCTCATCTTAGATGCCTTCACTTTCTGCCATCAGTAAGAAAACTGACTTTAGACTGCTCCTTACAATCTGTGGGATGTTTCTACTGGATTTTGTTGAAAGACACACAAGGCTTGGGACAAAACACGTAACTAGTTCTCCTCAGGAAATATCAGTGTTTCAGATGCTTATTCTCAGAAAGTCCTTACCGTATCCTTGCTCACTGCTGGGAGTTTGGAGTAGATGACCTTTAAAGGTCCCTTCCAACTGTTCTATGAGTCTATGAACAAACACTTTATAAGGCAGTAATGGAGAAAGTAAACCATCTCACAATCCTAGTTCTGATGTTCATGTCACACTAGTATTTCTTTAAAAAAAAAACAAAACTAGAATAAGAATAGAATAGGAATAGAATACTATTAAAAAACCAACCAACCAACCAAACAAACACCTTGTTGGATTCAGCATCAAGACATCTTTTCCACAAGGAAATCAACTCTGCTTTTGCAGCCCAGTTCAGCTCCTTCTAGGAGGTGCAGCCTGGCAAGTAAACATCATCTATTCTCCTGCTCTGCTCTCAGGGGTGAGGTAATTATATGTCCTTTAACTGTAATAGATTTCCCCAGCCAAATGAAGAAGAATGTTGCAAAGTGGTGTTCCAAGAAGCTCTTACCCCAGCTGAGCAGATTTAGCAATATAAAGTACAGAGTGCACCTGACTGAACAAGCAGCTCTCATCTCTTCCTTCCCAAACACATGATAATCATCAACAATTGCTTCAAGGATACCAACAATGCAGTGGTGCGGTACTAGAAACAGTAGTTTGGTGTTTCTTCTCATATGGATGTGTGGGCATGGCTTTTAAAAAGTGACCATTTAGTATCACAATTTCATTACTTAAGAAAAGATGATTTTACAAGTTTTAAACAAATAATGTTGTAAAGGTTCATTTTTAAGTAGCAATCACCATACCATTGTAGCCAAGCACCTGTATCTACATTGCCAACTGGAAATACATGTAACATGAAAGCTGGGAAGGGACTTTTTACAAGGGCTTGTCATGATAAGACAAGAGAGAACAGCTTAAAGCTTGAGGAGGGTAGATTTAGAGTAGATATTAAGAAGAAATATTTTACAGTGAGGGTGCTGAGACACTGGAACAGGTTGCCTAGGGAGGTTGTGAACCCTCCCTGGAGGCATTCAAGGCCAGGTTGGATGACGCCTTGAGCAACCAGGCCTAGTAGAAGGTGTCCCTGCCCATGGCACTGGATGATCTTTAAGGTCCTTTCCAACCTAAACCATTCTATGAATCTATGAATAAAAAGCACATGTTTTAGCACCAGATTAGGTAGTTAGATAATGGTTGGACTTGATGATCTTAAAGGTCTTTTCTGATCTAAACAAGAATCAAAATGATTCTATGATAACCAGATTTTTCTCCCATGTGGTAAAAACTGATTTGTTCTAAACAGCTATAGCAATATAGTTTAATATTTTAAAATAGATTCTAAAAATATCTCATTTGAAGTATTATTAAATAAGAAAACTGCAGAAATAAGCTTCAGCCCAGAAAATTGTCTTTAAACACTTAAAACAATTTCAGTCTTCATGACAGGAAGAACACAGATAGGCATAGCCATCTCTGCTACACATATTTCAGCATGAAGATGGCTTAAGTATTTTCAGCTGCAATTTTGGCTATTTTATTGAGTGTGACTAACTGAGGACTCAGAGCAGCCTCATCACATAAAAGCCACACCTTTCAGCTGCCCCACGGCTCCACTGCACCATACACATGAATAGAATAGAATAGAATAGAATAGAATAGAATAGAATAGAATAGAATAGAATAGAATAGAATAGAATAGAATAGAATAGAATAGAATAGAATAGACCAGGTTGGAAGAGGCATTCAAGATCATCGAAGTCCTACCCAGGTAGGGCCCCTCTTTCCATGTGCAGTCAAAGTGTACTCTTTCACTTGCATAAACTTTACATGCCTTTCACAGCACAGGACTAGCTGTTTTCTATGTGGACATGATACAGGTCATGTTAGGGCCAGAACTTATTTGAGTCCTATATATAGTTTAGAATAACAGGAATAACAACACTAATATAAGCTTCAAGTGTTCAGACCTAATCTAATCATGACAGACAGGTATTTTTGCATGTAAAGCAGAGAAAAGCAGTGAAAATTGCAACAATTGCCTGGAATGCTTCTCTTCTATCCTGACAAAATGCTTTCTTTTTTCCCTTTGTTATAGGTAGCACCCCTTGCTTCACTTGCTGCTCCCCAACTGTGTGGTTTGGCTTGCCTACAATGATTGTTAATCACGGCAAGTGCTAATTTGCCAATATTTATGTCTCAGAAATCCAAGTTTAGTTCCAGATCCATTTTGCATCTGTTTTCTTTTTTCACTTCTTAACTTTGTCCATTTAAATTTCTACATCATAGTGTTCCTTTGACCATTAATAGAGGAGAGTGTGTCTTTTTCTTGTGGTTTTATAAATTTTACACCATTACCTTATTTTAAGGTCCTCAGCTGGCAAGAAATATTTTTATAGCAATGCTTGATCCTACTCCAGTTCCTACTAAGAATTGCAGATAATGAAATGCCTTTAGCTTCATAATGTAATAATTTATCCTAATTGATGAGGTTTTACATAGAAACTATTAATCTTACAAATTGCACATGCTGATCTTATGCAACAGTGTGCTGGCCCCATGGTCACTCTAAGAACTGCATCCTACTAGCTGCTATACTTCTCAGCACTGAGAAAATGTGTTTCTGCATTTTGGAAAATGTTTTCTAAAATGAGGTCTAGCTCCTTCTAGAATGCTTTAGTTACTATACATTTATTTCAATTTTCTTTAGACTAATACCAAAGTCATGTTTCTACTAGGATGTCTCTGCAAACATGTCAGGGTTGACTGTGACTGTGTGGGGGAACCTTCCTACTCCACCACAGTTGACCATGCATTTTACAGAGATTATTCATTATTTATATAAGGTAGCACCTCGAGTTTGCCTTCTCAGGTGTTCAACTGTCCTGACTTAACACAGCCCACTCTCACAAGCCCCCCTTTCCCCACACGGGTGGGAGGGAAAGTAATACCAAAAAAACCCAACCCTCTGGGTTGAGATGAAGAGTTGAGATAACACTATGTACAATTACCTTAGTTTGTTTTCAGAAAAGTGCAACAAAATGCAGAAGCACCAGCAGAATGCAGCACCCTACCCCCTGACTCACAGCCCACCCAGTAGAAAAGCCCAGCACCCCAAAAACCTGAAACCGGAAGCAGCAACCAGAAGAGGAATCCTATCATGTTACAATCCAAACTTCAAACCCCATGATACTTTGCTCCAGCTCGCACTTTCATTTTGAAGCTGGCATGACAGCTGCATGGTATTGAATACCCTCAGAAGGTTCGACTCAACCCATGAAATCAATCGACTTCATTACTACTGTATGCTGCACACAGAATAAAACTCCTCAAGCATTATGACAGCACACAGGGGTAATGTATTCATAATTAAAGATGCAAAGATAAATGCAAGTGTCACAGAAAGTTGTGCTCTTGCTTGGCTGATTAAATATCATAGTCAATGGCTCTAGTTAATCTTCTCATCTACCTACCAGATTTGTGTCCACTTTCATGAACAGGCATTTCATTACAAAATGTAAGCAGACTGCCAAAGCAATACAGTTTTTCTTCATATTTAACTGCAACTTTGGAGCAGGCAAACAATAACTACTTCAGTACTGAAGTAACTGTTTCTAAAAAAGCTTCCTTAATTATTGTTCCCTTTTCTGTCATGCAATACTCCGATAATGTTTTCCTGCAATTTCTTGAACAGCTGGGAAAAGGCACCATCATTTTCTCCTGGAGATGATTATTAATAATTACATCAGACAAGTCTTTTAGTCTTTCATGTCTTACGCTAGAAACATAACTACCATATAGCACAAGTAGATTTTTCTACAGTGTCCATAACACATTTTCCTTCACTGGCTACTACCTGTCTGGTAGTACATTCTTCTCTCCCTGAGAGGGATGTGTCACTGTGCACACATCTGCAAAAGCATGTCAAGAGGCAGAAAGAGATGCTCTGCAAGAACAAAACTTGCAGGCCATTTGACCTAGCAGCAGCAGGATCTGCAGCTGTTGGGTTCAAGAAGTGCTGGTTCCTGAGCTGCAGTTCCAGAATAAGAAAAACAGGAAGGGCTGTATGTTCCCTGCAGCTGGAAGGCTTACCCCTGCCACCCACACCCACAAAAAATGGGGAATGTAGGATGGAGAGACTCTCTTCTGAGGAAGACACAGTATTCATTTGCTAAACAGACCCACCATGCAACAGCTCCCCTCCTCACAGACACAAAATCGAAGATACTGTAAAAAATTACTAAAGGTCACCCAGCCCTGGCTACTTCCCGTGTGTCCTGACAGACAAACCCATTAGCACTAGGTGCCCAACAATGAAGATTTGTGGAACCAATGCTGAAGGAGCCAAGGATGCTTTTCTCCAGCAGACAGCAGTTTCAAGAGAGCACAGATATGCACAGGTGGCAAGGGATAATGAGGTGCAGAAACAGTATCTACAGAAAATATGTCAGAGAATCTCCCACGTAGAAAAATTGCTGGACAACTTTAGAGTCTATCTGCTAAAAACAGGGGTAGGAATTCAAGTTCACCAGCTTGTTAAACAAGTGAGAAAGAGTTCAAAGTAAAGATGGCCAGGAACAAAAGTCAGTAAATGAATTTTTAAAATGTAGTGACCTGGCCAAAGGCAGAGGGAAACCTAGGAGCGTAACTGGTTAGCCTAATGAACTTCAGAGGCATCTCTTCACAGAAAGCAGAAGCACAAGGATAACAAGATACAAAAGAATGCAATGGGAATTCCAGGAATACATTCACAGAATGAGCAGATAGTGGGTTTGTAAAGCTAAACTAAGTGATCTGTTTATTTAAAAACCAAACAAGCTACAACTACCAGTGCTGATTGGAAAAAAAAAGGGGGGGGGGAAAAGGGTGGGGGCATTCTCAGACCCATGTGGCTTTAGTCACAAGTCTGAATAGTTCGTGGAAATATGTTGGGCTACATGTTGTTTTTTCCTAATACACTATACTAAGGCAATTGCACACAGTAAAAAGCTAGGGGTGGTTGTGAGGTGTCATATCATAGAAAAACAAAAGGATGCATATACACAATCTTTTTCCTCAAAGCTGAGGCTCTTCAGGCAAGTGATCAGAGAGAGAAGGCAGTAGAACTCTTGTGGTTTTTTTTTCCTTCCCCCACCCCCCATCAGATCCTACAGGGGAGAGAAAAGAAGCGGGAAATAAATCAGCTGGGGCCTCCAGGGCTTCTTGCAGAGCATAGGTGAACCCCATGCTGCACTCTTAGCCCAGTTCTAGACTGTAGAAACTGAGACTGCAAGTCTTTGTAAAGCAGAGGAGATAAACACCCGTTTTCAGTATCTCTAGTGCACTGAGCGGAAATAAAAGTAGTAATTCACATACAGGTATTGGTTTGTACAGCCCAAATTTTATGGAGATGGTATTAGCAAGGTTATTTTTTATTGTCCCTTATAAGTAAGTAACCTCCACTCAGGTATGGAATATAAAGTGTTTGTGAGAGATGGAATCTTAGACCGTTTCAGGTACAGAGGGAAAGGCTGAAGTGTTAGTGTTCTGTCTTAACACCATACTCCCAGTTCAAAAAAATCAAACTCCATA
Organism: Picus viridis; assembly: GCA_033816785.1. Taxonomy (NCBI): domain Eukaryota; kingdom Metazoa; phylum Chordata; class Aves; order Piciformes; family Picidae; genus Picus; species Picus viridis. Next base: position 23,624,458 of record CM066578.1, read on the forward strand.
AATCAGGCTCTTAAAACAGGAGTATCTTCTTTTTAAAATCACTTAAGTATTCATAGGCCCTCTTATTTCTATCCTGGTTTTATGAGCTTTTGTTAGTGTTGTCACTTCAGCCACTGTGGTGACGGGAAAAGAATGGTTTGTCGAAGAAAGCAGCAGTGATTCGTCTGTTCACCTCCCGAGTGCTCCGGGTAAGGGCAAACCGCGCGGCGAACACGACGAGCCTGCCGCCGGCGGGACAGCAGCTGGCACAGGCGCTTGCCCCGACGCAGGACACCCTCTCGCCGTGCCCTTAAGAGATGACAATTGCAGGGGTCGGCATTGCTCAGCACCGGCCTTGAGCAGGCGCTGCCCCTGCGCGGGGTTCACTCGACCCAGGCCGGGGGCAAGCGAACAGCAGTCTGAGCGGCACCGCGCACCGGAGGGGTTGCGGGTACACCCGCACGCTTCCCTCACACCCGGCACACCCCCGCCCACAGCTCGCTGCCCAGCGGCGCCATTGACACGCGCCACCGGAGGCCCAATGGGAAGCCACTAGCCTCCGCCCTGCAGCCAACAGCGGCTTGAAAAGTCGCCGCGCGACTCTCCCACGCGGGCTGCAGAGGAAGGCCGGTAGCTCAGCAGATAACGACCCTCTCCGTCGTGCTTTGCGATAATTTACCCCCTCTCCTGCCGCGTTACTTTACGTCACCCTGCCTTCTCCCGTCCCCATAACCATCTCCCCGATTGCGGAGCTCGGGAGGAGGGAGGTGGGGCTGCCGCGGCCAATAGGCGCCGAGAGCACCATGGTGACGGAGGGGGAGGTGGCGCGGACGTTGCCGTAAAGCGAGTGCCGGGCGGGGGCTCGGGGACTTGTCACTGTTGCAGGTGGTGGTAGTGCAGGAGACCGGCGGTTTGTGTGCTTCCTGCCACCTAGGGCTGCCATGGCGGGGGCACTGGCCCGCAAGGCCGTGGACTATGTACGCAGCAAGGAGTTCAGGGACTATCTCATGAGGTGAGCGCGGGGCGAGGGTCGTCACTGGCTACCGCTCTCGCCTCTGCCTTGGGCGGCCGCTCCCGCAACTCTACCCGGGCGAGTGGTAGGGGTCAGCGTCCCTTCAACACCCGCCGCCGTTCCTTGCAGCCTTGAAGCGCCTAAGACGGCGGCGGCTGAGAGACGTCGTTTGACCTCTACCGGGGTCACCCTTCTCCGGCAGTTGAGCGGAGGGAGGAGGGGACGAGGGGCCCGAGAGGGCACCAGCTCCCGTCGGGGAAGAGCGAATCCGGCGCGAAGGTGCCGAGGGGTTGGTTGTAGGGGCGTGGGGCTTGCCATGCCATTGCGGTGCCAATGCGCCCCTGTCAAGTCGGCTTGTGGAGGTTGTAAGGGCCGTCAGTCTCCTCCCACCCCGCCTCGGGCGGTTCAGGTTTGACCTTGAAGCGAAGCGATGCGGTTTGAAACTGCCGCGGCGGCTGTCTTTTCCTGTGATCTGCCGACTGGGAAACCCATCGGCTCTTTCCAGCGCGGAGTGCAGCCTCTCAGCAGACAGCCCTCGCTGAGGGGACAGAAGTGGCAGCAGGCACAGAAGTCGGGGGCATGGACACTCTGACCATTGTCTGCAGCAAGGACAGAAAGAGCACAGTTGTGGGCAGAAGCGAGGTTGGCAACAGATGCAGTCTTATGACCTTTTATTTAGATCTCCTGAGTATGTATAAATAGGTGTATTTTTCAGAGGCTTGCCCCACTTTCAGGGAGTGTGGCTTAAGTCACCTCCCAGAGGGCTCAATACTAGTTTCAAGTTTTAGTTTGTGTGTTGTGATAAGGGGTATGGTGCCTGAACTGAAATCACATGGATATCTTGAAGATACAGGCGTGGCATACTTCTATAAATCTGGTGGAACTGCTGTACTGGAACTGTCTCAAGTAGGCAGGCTGAAGTTTCTTTGGCAGACAAGCGGTTCAGTAAAACCTAACAAATAAAAATGGGCTCTTCTAATAAAGGTGGTTGAGCAACCTTTCACTATAGCTCTTGCTATTCTACCTATGTCTATTGCAACTGATTTTTAATGTTGAGCAAGTATGTAGGAGTATGCCTCTTTTGTCTGAGAAACTTAAAGTAGTAGGATATGGTGTAAGCCAGTAATGGAAAAGAGGTTATAATCTAAAAGCTCAGTAAGCAGAAGGGTCCATTTGGCGTTTGCACAATCAAGTTCCACAGTAACAGTCAGGCAAAAAGATGAGTAAAATATGGCAAGGAAGAGAATATCCCTGAAGCAAAACAATGAAAACTCAGTAGACTTTGATGTGGATTCCTTTGGAAAGTCTCAAAGATACTGCATAAGCTTGATAGATGCATTTTAATGTTCACTTTTAGTTAATTGTACCAGATTTTATGTGAGGCATGTAAATGTCCAGTAAAACAGTCTGCTTCTTAATTAGAAAAGCAAGCAAAAATCTGGCAGACATGACAGCTACTAACACCATCACAGTTACTTGCTGGAAGTATCTCTTTTTTACCAAAGACTGAGAAGGTAGCATCTCAGCTGTATTTCATCTTAATTCTAGCCTTGAAATAAGCTATCTATATAAAACTACTAAAAAAAAAAAAAAAAAGAAGGGTATTCCACAGGATTCTACATTTGTGGGATGTGTTCTGCCTTGTTATGTACAAAGATGCCTGCTTCATTTGTACCTGTTACTGAGTGTCGTGAAGGGCTAAAGTCAGTTGCTCCATGTGATATGGCTAAGTTGTTGGCTTTGAGTGTAAGATTTAGGTAACAGTCAACAAAAGTCCATAGTCTGTCTTCTCCATAGGAGAAATATGTGCCTGCTTTAGCGCTCTGTCTTGTTACATTCCTTCCTGAAGGCTCTTGCTTCTCCAGAATGCAGGATTCTATCCTGAATAAAATTCCCTTCTTGTCTTGCTCGCAGAACAAGAATTTCCTCTAAGCTCTGATGATATGGTATCATTCTAGAAATTGGCATCTAATCACCACTTTCTAAATGTGAAACTTGTTTGTGTAAAGTGATGAATTAAGACAGTATACTTTACCAGTGTTGTGCTTTAAATTGCTTGATCCTAAATAGAACAACTGTAGTCACCCAAAGCAGTAGAATTGAATGTTGTATTATTATAGCTTGGGGCAATCAAAACTTGTAGACATGTATAAGAATAAGTAACTTCAGTTTCAGCTTCGTAACTTGAAAACACAAAAGCAAGTGTAATGAATGCATGACACTTTTCTCAGGAGGATATCTGACATGTGAAATGCATTACATCATGGGTTAGCATTTGGACCTTGCACAATGAAACAAGATAAATTGCCTTTAAAACTGTCAGTAATAATTACATGTTCTGCCAGTTTTGTATCTGACTTATCTTAAGTGATGATTGATAGGGATCTGAGTAACTACATCATGTAAGTATAGATTTTTCCCTAACTGTGCCTTAATGTTTTAAAGTAAGCATAGTAAGACTGTAAGCTGTAGGTAGACTTTCCTGCTTCTTGTGAAATGCAGCAG